>CM061554.1:49514874-52014874 GCA_030864225.1 Capsicum baccatum var. pendulum | reverse complement strand
TCATAATATGTGCTACTTTAGAAGACTATATTTCATTAATGACTTGAAACATATTCTACTTTATCTTTCAAGAATACCAGGAGTGTTGAGACTACTTAGTGATTATAGTTACTTGTGTAACTTGTGCTATCATCTTGCACCTTAGTTCTCTCCATCTTTATCGATGCTCTCTAAACCAGTTATTAGTTTTTAATGCTCCATGGTGATTGCTAGCAGTGTAAAATCAAGCCATTTCTTTGATTTGTGTCTAAAATTTGAGATAATTAATGGTAGGACTCTCTTCCTGTAGGCGACAGTTAATAGATCCAAGGGAATAGAGCTGATATATCAAAAGCTGAACTTATTTAGAATAATTCATATTGTCGGGTTTCAGGTAGATGCAGTCTAATGTATAATCCCCCTTGACTAATTAGACTATGCTAAGTTGTACTTATTCTACTTATTCCTATATTAAGTTGTAGACAGATGGTAACTTAATTTACTAGAAATTTAGATAACTCAGACTTATTGTATCGTTTTCCTAGAGAATCGAATTTCTTAAGAAACACCACATTTATAGGTTACTCTATTATGGAATTTCATTGCTTATGAAATACATGGATGATACTCTGGGTGGCTTGATATGCACAATTCTATTAGTGGCATGCATCGGTGTTGGCGTAACTTAGGTGGTATTTGCATGAATGATAAGGCATCTCAAAATGCTCTTAACTGGGTTTTCTATTTCTTTGTTGCTCATGTATAGTAAGTACCAAGGCATGTTTAGTTTTGTTTGAAAGATTAAGTTGGAACTTGGCTTTCCATCTCAAGTCTGGGAATGTTTTTACTTATGCAAGTTTCGGTTGTACCACCAAGTACTTGTTATTTTCGTACATCAAGAATATCGTGCCATTGGAAGTTTAGTCAAGTGAATGTTTTCGATATGTACTAATGTGATCTAAATTCTGAATGCCCTTTGATCATGCTTTTCTAGTTGAGTACATAAATCTGTGATATTATATCATATAAGTATATTTTCCATATAAAATGTTGCATTGTTTATGTGTGATGGCATGGCAATATTTCTATGTGTTGTATGTTTTGTTCAATTTGATTTTTTTTTACAGGTGGTTAATAAAGAAAATCAATGGCATCAAAAGTTTATGATAATGGGCGATGTAAGATAGGTAAGAAAGGACCTGATAATCTTCTTGCAGATCAATATACAACACCACCACCACCACCTGTTACCACAACTCTTCAACCAGAAACTATAAATATTCTTCCTCCTCCAAGGGAAACTATTTCACTACCAAATCCATTTTTCATGCCCCCACCACTCCACCAGTTCCATCCCTCTTCCTATAATAATCTGCATAGTAGCTCTTCATCTGTACCTTCGACATCGTCCACACCTAGCCTTTCTGGATTGAGAATTGGAGGTCTTAGAATTTCAACATTTCCATTCATTGATAGTGCTATGACATCTAATGCTATAATAGTTGCTACCCAGATTTTAAAATTTAAAGAGGTAGTAGAATGTGACGGCAACGGGAGGCTAATTATCATCCCTGATGGTAATGGATAAGTAACCCTTATGTTTTTTCATAATTTTTAAATTTTTTGAATGCTAAGATAATTTAATATAATTTTATTGCAGGTTTATTCTCGCATATAGCGCCGAACATATGGTTATAGAAGCAATTAAACCATTTTACATGGAGCCATGGGGTAGTTGGAACGAGATTCAACTCGACATCAGAATTTTTATGTGGAAATAGTTTGTGGTATAATCAAAATCAAAGAATTTACCATTTCAGTATGCTATCAATGATGAATTTACCTTTGAGTCCATCAACTCATTTCATGACTTCATATTAAACTATTTTGCAGACAAAGTGTGCATGGAATTTTTGTCTTGAAAATGAAATACAATGCATTTTCAAGTTGAAGCAGCTCTACGGATCAAAGAACACTTGTATGAGGCCCAAAAGAACTTAGAAAAATCTGGTTGGCTGAATGTTGATGTGTGGGTCAAGTTCTTGGCAAAATTGGATACACCTGAATATAGGGTGAGGAGGGAACGAGCAAAGGCAAATAGAGTGTCTTCAACTGGTGGATCTTTGCACATTGGACGTTCGATGAGTTTCGCTACCCACCGATGAAGATAGGTAATATTAGCTTAAATTTCTGATTTATTCATTTTAGTTCGATGTTCTAATCAGTACTAATCTCTTACAAAATAAAGAACACTTCTACACTGTCATGGATAAGAGATTTAGCTTCATGATACTTAGTCACTTTAAACACTCAAAAGTGAACCTACTGTCTTCATTCTCTATGGAATTGACCTCGACTCCAAGTTGGGTAAAAATCATATTCAATAGTAGCTAAATGATATTGACCTCCAAGATGTAACCTATGTTAAATGGTATAGTTGATTATAGTTAAAATGCTTTTGTAAGAGGTAGACTCATTTGTGGTAACATCATAATGAGTCATGAGTCTATCAAGGGGTATAGAAGGAAGGCATTCTCTCTAAGGTGTAAGCTAAAAATTGATATGCAGAATTCATATGACTCAGTTCTTTTAGCCTTGTGATCTATAAGGGATGATTACATTTTGATTCGATTAATGTTCTGATGTCCAATTATACAAAATTTGATATTGACCAAGCTATGGTATAAGTCTGTCTCATCTATGTTTGCAGAAGTTCACTAATAAATAAATATGTCAGATACTAAAGATTAGACAATGGAAATATTTGAATAGTATGAAGTATTCTGCTTCTGTTACATAAGAAGTTAATTAATTTTCCTGCATTTCTAATATGATGTTTTAAAGTACTATGATTTTAGTAGAGGATTCAAGACATAGGCTGGTAGTGCAGAAAACTTTTGAGAATTGGCCTGAATAGAAAACTTCTGAGGATTTCATGACCTTTAGATTTATTAATCTATGATGGATCATTACTTGATGAAGAGATGTGTAGGTTAATATGCAAATGCATATGTAAACTTGGTGTCTTGAGGCTAATGGGATATTAAAGAGAATGCAAATGCATATGTAAACTTGGTGTCTTGAATACAACATGTATATTAGCATCTTTATAAGGTGATGTCATTGATGTTTCTTCCTTAGTATTGCTTATCAGATACAATCATGTGCTTGGTCTTGGACTGAATTTCATGAGAATGGTATGCTTTGTACTTCAACACATTAGTACTCAAACAATGTTGATAATATGTTCAAAAGTGTGGAAGATCCAAAAATGAGTCAGAGCCAATTTTTGTGAACTTGAAAATATTTAAAGAGTAGATTTTGAAAATGTGATTAATTTCATGGCCATGTTGGGACATTGACATTAGAGTCAGTATAGCTACGAGTGTACGATTTTAGAGATTCTCCAATTTTAGCAATTTGTGAAGATCACTCTCCCAATGATGTGAAGAGAATTATAAGAAAACCAAATACACTTACAACAAGACTATTTGGGGTTTATGGAAAGGACAAAATCAATATTTTTTGGAATATTGGACAATTTTTTGAAATTTGCACCGACAGGTGCTGCTTAGTGCTCAATGAATTGGTTGGGAACCATGAGGTCACACGTTTATTTGTTTTCCATATCTCTAAGCCATATGGACAGATTTACCTGTATCTATGTCCGTGGGAGGTAGCAAGTACCCCATAGAATTTGTCGAGTTACACACAAGTTAGCCCTGATACGTCAGTTATAGAAAATTAAATTTTCTAAATTTGGGTTAGGAATGGAAATGGGCTGCCAATTACTTTAGATAGAGTCATAGTAATTGTTTGTGCAAGATTTCAAAGATATTTTTGGAATATTAATAGCTAGTATACGTGTTGTAATCACGACTTGACTAAAGTAACTGTTGTTGAACTGAATTGTGTAGTCATCTGCTCTCAAAATGCTTGGTGATGTGGGACTCTTTACATTAGAAATTGAAAGGCTAGTTCTTTATGGTGATGAGGGATTCCGAAAGTGTGGGTTTTGTCCCTTCCATAAACCCCAAAAAATCCTAGCCTATGTGTATTTGGTTCCCTTATAATGTTCTTCACTTCAAGGGGAAAGTGCGGCTGACTGAAGTTTACATTTTGTCTAGAAAGATGAAAAATGCAGTGTTAATTATGTTTTTGTACCCTCTACTAGGAAAGAAGCTGGTTGGTTAAGTTGTGTAACATATATGGCAACTTTTGTCAAATCTAATGATACTAGAATAAAAGAGATAGTTAAGGGAAAACGTTGGGTATTATTGTAGATACTTGATTCTTCTTGTTGAGGTCCTTGTTGTTTAGTTTATTCAAGTTCATGTTAGTGTACATCTATATGACGAATGCGTGATTTTGATAATTGAGATACTTGCAAATGTTTCATGTTTCCCTTTAGGTAGGGATATTATAGCACCTTGCAAGTGTAAGGGAACATGTTTCTATACAAACATTCTAGTTTATGACCCATTAGTAGAGAAAAATGATGGGTATAATCACATCATTTACGAATAAATTCTTGTTTTATACTGGAAAAATAGAGTTGTAAAATTTTACATGGTACAATGTATGACAACCTTTGGATTTCAATTCACATCTGGCTGTTTGACAAACCAGTTAGTTCATACTTGCATAATCTATTTTTTTTAAATTTTGCAGGAATATGAAAATGGGGGAAAAGAGCCCACTTTTATTGAGGTCTACGAAGAGATGCATAGGAACAACAAGAAGGACAGTACAAGAGGAGATTGGGTTGAAACGCGTGCTAAGGATACATATGTAAGATAATAATTTTTTCATACATTGTTTTATTATTACTCAACTTAAATTGTTTACATACTGACAAATAATTTTTCTTTCAGGAAGAATTTCAAAAAAGCATAGAAGATTGGCGTCAAACCCAACCTACATCAGAGGATGGTACCATGGTCCAATCATCACCTACAGATATGACTAATATGTGGATAGCTGTGGTAGGTGGTCCAAAGAAAGGTAGAACCTACGGGACAGGGGTTCTCCAGTCCTCAAGCAGTCCTTCGTTGTTTCTCAATTCCTCTTCTACTTTTCAAACTATAGAAGAAATGCAGGAAATGAAAAAGCAAATTGTGGAATTGACGCAGCAATGTGTAGCTAACAATGCTAAGTTCGCTAACTTTGAGGAGTTGGTTAAGAAACACATGCCTCAAGTATTTCATATTGAGGAAGATAGTAGATCTAATGATAATTAGATTGCTATTATTGTTCTTTTTTTTGGTTGTGGCACATAGATGTTTAAATTATTTGATTTGATGTTTTGTTTTGGATGTTTTAAAGTGGTTACATTTATAGATTTTTGTCGTGTTTGATCCTACTGCGAAAAATACATTATTTATGTTGTTTATAATCTCCAGGCCCCATTTGGTGGGAATAGACTGGGTAATAAATAATATTTATTAAATAATATTTATTACGTTCCGACTAGAGTTGTAATACCCCACGTTTTGGACTAGAATGAAAATCCGTCATTCTTATGCGTGGATGTTTCAAAATCCTCAAATCCTATATAAATTTATGTGTTAATCAATTATGTAGTGTGGGAATCTATTTTAGCATTAATTTAGATCATAAAGGTCCCCTAACTCAAGTACAAGTTGAAAGCTTTCCTATTGTTCAAGTTTTAGTAAGCGTAAAAACTTGGGTCAAATTCAATCGACCATAACACGTTGTATATGACTAACTGGGAGGTTTACTATATATCAAATGAAATATCTTTGAATTATCTTTTTAACGATACCAATTTCTCCTAAATCTGATATTGGAGCAAGGAGTTATGGCTATTTTACTCCAGCATGTCAGGCTGGAAATAGTATGACGACATTCGTGATAGCTTATCACATTTGTGATGCCCTATCACGAAGGTCGTCAGCCTTAGGCAGAAACCAGCTCCTAAGTGACGAAATTCATGATAGCTTATCACATTTGTGACGCCCTATCATGAAGGTCGTCAGCCTTAGGCAGAAACCAACTCCTAAGTGACAATATTCGTGATATCTTATCACAAGTTTGATGCCCTATCACCAATATCGTCAGCAATGATTTTTTAGCAACTGGAAAATTATTTCATAAGGGTATTTTGGTATTTTCCTTCACCTTCCATGACTTATAACCCTAAAGAGGCATAATTTTTCCCATTTTTCTTCTGTTAAGCATCTCAAAAACCCTCTCTTATACTCTCAACCATAAGATTAGGGTTTTCATCAAACTTATCTCTCAAAAGCAAGATTCAAGCCTTTTATCAAGATAATCAAGAATTAAGTTTCCCAATCCAAGAACTCTTTAGAAAATCATCAAGGTTTCTTTTCTAAGGTATGCGTGTGTTCATTCATGGACTTCTTTCGTCCATGAAGTTCAAGAACCCTTTTCTAGAACTATATATAATAATTTTCATGTTATGAATGGATTGTTGATCATGTTTATGTCATGAATGATGCCAAGATAGAATCTTTATGTGTTATTATGAATCTATGACATCATATGAGTTGAAAACATGTAAGTTTGATTATTTATGATGAGTAATTGTATGATTTACACCTATGCATAAGTTGTGCATGTAAGGTGTTTGATAAAATACCTAAGAGACTAGAAATCATGCATTATAGCTAAATTGTGACTAAGTGAAGGATTCATGATATGCCTCCATATTCCAATGATTTTCATGTTGATATTGTGTCTTGTAAATGTTGTTGGGATGTTCATGACCTAGTTTTATGAGATTATGCCATGCTTACTTGAAAATCCTACTTATGTACAAAATGTATGATATCCATGCACTTTATGGAATTCCCCAAGTTATGATATTATGGGTTGTTGATATTGGTCACGTACTCAAGTCAACCATGTGTGTCAATTTCCTTTCATCGAGTCCTGGGAAAATTCGTACCTAAAACATATAGCTGTGTGCCTAGAGCCATGTCATGTTTTTACGATACTCTCAGTCAAGCCATGATCTATAGAAATTAGTCAGTCATAAGACTCAGGGAAACTCAGTAATCTCAGTAGTTCCGCATTCTCAGTAATATTAGTGCTCAGTAACCTCAGTAATCACAGTAAATCTCAGTAACCTTAGTACTCTTAATTAGTCCGCAGAACTCATTATATTCTATCTGTCATCAGAATCCAGTAAACTCAGTTTTAGCTCCGTTAAACAATACCACTGTATCAGTTCAGTTAATCAGTATTAGTTCAGCAAATCATTTTAGTTAAGTTATTTAGTTCAGCCCAGTTATTCATTTCAGTGTCTTTCAGATAGGAGTAGGATTCAGCACCGAGCGAACCTAAGGATGGGGGCTCACCCGCTAGAATAGAACTGAGATCCCTAGAAGCAATCCCTAAGTTCCAGAACTATGTAGCCAGTGTAGGTACGAGATGTCACTCGTTATATAGGACTGACATACTCAGGGGTCACCCGTTAGAATATTTATATGTATAGGATTGATCGCAGGAGTCACCCGCTAGATTAGGACTGACTCTACAACAGATGTCTTTACGGGTGGCGCGGTACTTACACCCTTCCAGTCAGGGCAGAGATTGGACCCCAGTCATCTTAGCTTGGGGCATGTCGGTTAGATGAACACATCCCATAATTTCAGTTACAGAATCAGGACTATCAGACACAGTCAACTCAGCTTAGAAGCACAAATTCAGTACTGTTAGATACAGTCAATGCTTATTATTATAAATAGACTTAAAGATCACCCGCTAGATAGGACGAATCTCAGACTAAGTCCAATCATCCTTATTATCAGTATACTCATGATCACCCGCTAGATAAGACTGATTTCAGATTTAGTTACTGCAAGTAGAACAGAACTCAGATAGTTCCATCAGAACTTAGACAGTCAGATACAGTCGCTCAATATAAGTTACATTGGTTAGGCCGATCATCATAGTTATATCAGTTATATTAGTTTTCTCAACTTATGTATCAATCAGATCAGTTATCAAAATTCATGATATCAGTATTCAACCTCAGGACTGTCAGACACAGTCAACCAAACCCGTTCTGTATAATTTGAACTGTCAAAAATAGTCGTTCATCTATTTAGTATCTCAGTATCAGTACACTCATGTTGTCAGTATTCAGACTCAGTAATCAGTATCTACACAAGTTCCATTACAATTATGTATGCATGTATGTATTGTCACGTTCATATTAGTTAGCATTGTTCATGCATATAACCCTTTGCATTTAGCCTACCTCACCCGTATACTCAGTACATTCAAACGTACTGACACATTTGCGCTATGCTTCTTTCTTTTATGTTACACCATAGGTTCAGAGGCACGAGCTCCAGATCAGCAGTAGCATTCCAGTGTTCAGAGTTTGCAGTGAGTCCTTCTCATTCGAGGATGATATGATTATTGCTACATTTACTATTCAGTTGCTAGATGAATTTAGTTGGAGACATGTTCCTTCAACTCCTTATTCAGTACAGTTAGAGGCTTTCAGAATAGATGTCAGATTAGATATTCAGATCTCATTATTTTCAGTATTTATGACTTCTTTTGGTATTGTTATACCTTTTTCAGACATTTTGTTATCAGACGTTTATTTAGTTCAAACCTTATGGCCTTTCATGTTCATGTTTCTGCATTTCATGATATATTATGCAGTATATAGGTATAGATATCTGTCATGGGTTAGCTTTTGGTCCTTCGGGGTCATGAGCACCGTGTAGAATTTTGGTTCAGAAAATTGGGGTGTTACAACCGTACTCGAAACAATTATAATTATTAAATAATTATATATTAAGTTTCCGACGATAATAGTTGGAATAATTATAATTATTAAATAATTATTTATTAATACTCCGACTATCTTAGTCGCAATAATTATAATTATTAAATAATACCTCCGTATCAGAATAAATAAATTTTTGGGGTATTTATTGGTGTTTCAAAATAAGTGAATCCTTGAATTTTTTTTCAAACTTACCCTTATGATTTGATAAGCAAAAGAGACTGCAACTTTTTCTTATTTTGGGTAAAAGAGACTTCAAGGGTAAAAATGGAAATTTATGTTAGATCTATATTCTTTATGCTTTTTTCTTAATCTGTGTGCCAAAATCGAACAATTCATTTATTTTGAAATGGAGGGAGGAATTATTTCTTATATTTTTGACTACCGTAGTTAGAATAATTATAATTATTAAATAATTATATATTAAGTTTCCGACTACAGTAGTCTGAAAAATTATAATTATTAAATAATTATTTATTAAATTACCGACTATGGCAGTCGAAATAATTATAATTATTAAATAATTATTTATTAAATTTTTGACTATCGTAGTCGGATAATTTATAATTATTAAATAAATATTTATTAAACTTTCGACTAACGTAGTCGGATAATTTATAATTATTAAATAAATATTTATTAAATTTTCGATTAAAGTAGTCGGAAGTTTCCGGTACTGTAGTCGGAAACTTTTTTCGACAAGCTATATTTTGACTACCATGAAACAGTCAGAAAGTAGTCGACCTTATTTTCCGATCATATTCCAACTACATAAGCTGTCGAAAAAATGATGTTTTCCAGTAGTTCCAGTAACCAGTGTCTTTCAGTTGGGAGTAAAACTTAGCACAGAAAAATAATTGGGATGGTGCCTCTCCCGTCAGTAGGCATGAGGCACTTGTCTCCCCCATCAGTAGGCATGAGATGTTAGCAGCAGTCCCTAGGTACCAGACACACGACACCACCGTGGACTTTGAGGGGTCCCCCGTTAGTTAGGCATGACACCCTCATCCTTCAGGATATTAGATTAGTAGATCCACATAGCCAACATTAGTACTCGTGGCATGGTACTAGTACTTTTTCAACTAGGGTTACAAGTTGGACCCTAATAGTACTTTGGGGCATGTCGGTTATTGCTAGCTCCAACAGTCTAAGTTTAGTATTCAGTACAGAGTTCAGTTTTAGGTTTGCTTGGCCATAACATACAATTATTAGTTACTCAATTATCAATGTTTTAGTATATTAGTTTATAGACTATATCTGAACATGTTTTATACTTTGTCATGCATTCTCAGATTTTATAGTTTTCATGCATTTATACTCAACTATCTTATGCTATTCATTCATTCATTCATTCATTATCCCATGCATATAACCTATGTATTTCACCTCATCTAATTTACCAGTACATTCAAAGTACTGACCGTATACTCATTTCTTGTGCTATGATATTTAATATCATAGGTTCGGACTCTTAGTTTTATGATCGTGCTTAGGTAGATTAGCTTATCAGCAGTAGCAGTAGAGGTGAGTCCTCATCCTTTAAAGATGGGTTTATCTTATATTTAGTTATGTCAGTAGTTTAGTTATTTAGTCAGTCAGAGTTAGTTGGGGGTTTGTCCCATCAACTCCACTGTCAATCCATTTTAGAGGTTTTCAGACATTCTGACAAATAGTCAATTTATCAATTGTTTTTTTTTATTAGTATTTTTAGTATGTTTCTAGACGTTCAGATTTATGATTCAATATTTTTTCAGTTTCTAAGACCTTATGTCATTATCAGTTGATTTTCTGCATATCTCATCATTATCAGTATATTATTCAGTACTTACAGCAGGTACCAGTTCATGGGTTATCTTGTGGTATTTTAGGATCATATGCACTGTTGTCATGACTAGGGGGTAGCCTCGGGTCCTGACACTAAGAAAACCAAAATCAATAAAGTGTTGGGATATGTCCCCGACCCTAACAATGACAATAACAATGTTAATGATAATGTGAACTCTCAATTGTAATCTATCAAATAAAAACTGATGAAATGTTGAATTCTTACAAAGGATGGAATCTCATCACTTCACCACAACAACCGACGAACTAAACCGATCCACCTAATCACAACGAAAGAAAGTTCGAAGTATCTCAGGCGCCTACATTGTGTGGGGATAAAGCGTCTAGATATGGTTAGTGGGTTGAGCTCTAGCATATAACTCAGGGATAGGGGATAAAATAATGTCAAGTCAAGATCTAATTCAGAACCATGTATACATCATCATATACATGTATAAATAATACGCCAGGAAAAGGGAACAAGACTTAGCATGCACTTTAAAACTTTAGCCTAAACTGTGTAGCTCAATCATCATAAGAAGGCATCCACAGGCTATATGGTTCTAGCTCTTCCCTAGTTGGAAGGGAACCAGTACATGTATCCGCACTAACCAGAGGATGTAGGTATGCACTGTGGTGGCTCGAACCTCCCGGCATACCAAGGTAACTTAAGCACCCAATCATGAAGTATAATATAGGGGACTTGAACCTCCCAATCATATAAAATAAGGTAGACTCGACCTACCCGATCATTTAGACCACTGTATCGACAACTACGATTTCCAGTATTTGTCCCTCGAGACCTCCACTTTCATGACTCAGCTATACAAACCTCTTTTAATCCCCATTAAAACATTTATCACACATTCCCATTCATTGAACATAATACACATTTAGGCAAAACACTGTTGGTATCGTCATACCAACTACACTTGCAAGGTATCATCAACATGTCAATTCAATTCCATTAACTCAGGAGAACAACTCCTTTTATTCATTATTATAAGGTGGGGGAACACCGAATCTCATTGTTCATTAAGTCAAACCATCATATCTCAATAACCTCTTTATATCATGCAATTGTTCCAAAATATTTCAATGCATTTTTATTCATACTCAAACCACTTTCACAAAATTGGATTGGGGTTATCACAAATTCAATTATCAATATTCACAAAATTTGGGGAAATCATAATCCCTAGTTTATTCGCCATACCTATGCCTTAAATCGATTTCAAAACCATTATTTAAAATATAAATAATGTATATGTAAACATGAAACATCACATAAACAACACTTATTCAAAAACCCTCAACCTATGTTGAAAACCCATATTAAAAACAATCTAATTAAATCCATTCAAAAACATGCTTTTCATAAATTGAGGATTAGAGAAGATTTGCATTCCTAAAACACTATGTTTTATGGAGAGAATTCAACTCCTGAGCCCTTAAAAAACCTACCTCTTGGAAACCCTAAGTATCTTACTTAAGGGAATTTAAAAAGAATAGAGAGTGTCTTTGATATTTTAAAGTTTGGAAAGAATTCCCCAAGGGTGTTTTATGGTCGTGGTTATAAAGTAGGGAAAAGGGGGAAATTTCTAAAGTGCCATCAACTTAAAAACTACAAAATTGTCACCAGTGACTATGGATCATATTGCAACTTGTAACGACACATTATGACTCATCACTATGAGTCATAGAAAAGATAGTGTCATTAGGCACACACACTATTGACCTTACAACTTACATTCATACGACTCGTTAGGGACCCTATGACTCGTAGGGTTCTAGTCATCACCAGGACAACAACACTTGGAACACATACTAGTTTGACTATTGTTGGGACATCATGACTCGTAATAAGTCCATATGACTCATTGGGAGAAACCCATACTGATAATAGAAAACTTAGTCACTCACACTAGTCAGGCTATGATTTGGGTCCTTACGACTCATCAGGACTCCCTATGACTCATAAAGGGAGTCTTAGTCTGGACAGTGAGGATAAAATTGCAGAAACTGTCAAGGATCAAAATTTTGGGGTGTTACATTCTCGTCATCATTTTGAATTAGGATCGATTATCGATGATTCTTGTTGAGTAAACGTGGTTTCATACTCATTCTTTCCTTTTTTCTTATTTTCTGTACTCTATGTAGGTATTGGATCGGGTGACAACATATAGATTGTTTTCTTCTAGTATTGACATATGCAAAGATCGAGGTAGTGGCTGGAAAACTTCAAGCTTATTAATATTTCTCCTCTTTTTATCTTTCCTCACATTTAAGATACTCTAAACAATTGTTAACACTTTAATTTGTACTAGAGGCTTGTACTAGTGACAACCAAATATATATATTTATATATATAAAAGATTACTTCTATTCATTTGCTTTTGCTTTTGATTTTCTTATAATCGTGTTCTTTGAGTTGGTTAGTCATACTTATTTGGATAGTGTGACTGTTAGAACAATAATGATAATTGAACAAGAAATTCAAAAAAAAAAACTTGCTTAGCTTAGAGGCACGATAATACGCTTCTTAAAGATAGTTGCAGTCTCTCCCACGAGCAAACGGAAGAACTAACTAGTAACAACTCTATCTTTGGGATTCAACTAAGCCATAAAACAAGTAGTATTCAAGAAAGTTGCTGTTCTATTCTTGAATTGGTGATTTCACCATTTCATCAATGTCTTTAAAATGTTTTTAAGGGGAAAGTAATTTTGAGTGCTTGTCTTTTCAAACAAAAGAAACACTATTTATAGGATAAAAATTTCATGTAAGAGAAAAGTATTAATTAATTAATAGTTAATAGGTTCATGAATACTTTAAAACAAAAGGTAACTTTCTTTGAAGAACCTAAAACGTAAAACTTAAAGAAGAATGAATTTGTCAAATTCATGTTCTTTGTAACTCAAAACTTTTAACTGATGTATTTGTTTCAAAATTAATTAAAACATAATTCTAAAAATCTTTAACCATTGTATTTGTTTCAAAATTTCTTGAAACACAATCTTTAACAGTAACAATCCCCCACTTGTTTGAAGAAATTTTATCTCTAAAGTAAAATTCATTTGAGACATCAATCTAGCAACATGCATCAATAATGGTGTCTTTTGGACTTGAAACATTAGCTAGTGAAGACTTTCTAAATCATTGACTACTTAGTGAACAAATCTTGAACCAAGTGGTACATTGAATGAGTGGAGAAATACTCCACGCATATTGCTATGTTTTGGTGAAAATCAAAATCCTTTGACACCTTATGGTCATGTGTCCTAAATCCTTTTAGCTAAGTGTTTTAAGATTTCTCTGTTAAAATCTTACTGAATCGGCCTCAACTTCGCACTTAGTGTGGCAAATTCATCAAGAGTTACTTTGCATACTCCTAAAAAATTATAAGACCCTGCAAAATCCTAAGCTTAACTCAGTCCCTAAAAGCTTGCTAAGGGGTCCCAGACTTAGAAAATTCTATCTAAGTATTCAGACTTAGTATTATTTTAGCCTTCGTAAGTTGGCAATGCTATTTCACGACCTCTATCACCTTAAAATGTCAATCTTTAGGTTGATTCATGATCAGGAATGTTAGTAGGTGTTCCCATACAATTTTTGAATTTTTTGGACCTCATTTGAACCATGTTTGGGAATCCAAATTAGTGTATTGATGTGATCTCGGCGCGATGCGTAGGACATCACGTCGATCAATATTTTCCTTAGATTTTATTGGAAATTTCCAGTGAACCGACGCGGACTTGATGCAGTGCATTGGTCATCGCGTTGATGCCAAAGAAGCGGCGTGTAGGCCTGCGTATCGATGGTTCAACTTTCAGTCTTTTAATCCTGCGTCCAGAGGGGTAAATGGGTCTTTTCCCACCTTATATCAGCCCCTAAAGCATATCATTAAGCCGTCCAAGAGTCAAAATATACTCATTCTCTCTAGAATTTATCAAGAACAAACCCTAGTTCATCACATTCAAGATCCAAGACTCCAAATTTCCGCCATTATTCTTTAAGAATTCGCCAACTAAGGTATGTGAAGTGTTCATCCAAGGGTTCCTTCCACCCTTGGAGTTCAAGAAAATCTTTTAAACTTCAAGTGGTTGGAATTTATGACCTCTATGATTGGAATTAAAGTGTATTCATGATTAATATTTTTAATTTGATTACTATTTTATGATTTATTATACGTTTAATGTGGAATTAGTTATTAAGTGTATAGATTCATATGAATCCATGTTAAACCCCCTTGAAATTGTGAAATTGGAAGTGAATTATGATGCCTCTTATTATGTGTATATATTATGCTCACCAAGTGCTTGATGAATTGTTCATATGAACTAATAAGGGAAAGAAATCATGTCATGCTAGCTTATGTGCAAGTTATACCATGCAAGTGTTTGATAAAAAGTCTCTATAGATACATTATGAAAAAGTGTGCATTTTATGCTATGCAAGATCATGTGATGCTTTACTTTTCATGCTATTGAGTCCCGAGGGTATTTAATAACCAACAATTTATTTGTTTACCTAGAGCCAGTGTCAGATACAGAATAATCTAAGTCATGTCACGACCAGAAGTACTCTCAGTTAGTTACAAGATTCAGAAAAACTCATTATACTCTGTATCAGTCCAGTCCAATTCAATTTTCAGTTCAGACCTCAGTAAATTCAGTTAGTTAAAAGAATTTAGTTGTATTTCATCAGTTAACAGAACCCAGTGAACACGGTTCAGTTCAGGCAGATAGTATAATCAGTAATAGTCCAGTGAAGCCTATGATAAACTAGGAAGTTAATTCAGTGTCTATTCAAATGGGAGTAGGATTCAGCACCGAGTTAACCCAGGAATGGAGATGTTCCTACCAACAAAGGGTTTGACCCCTAGTAGCACTCCTTGCATTGCAGAACTACGTATCCAACATAGGTTGAGATATCTTCCTGCCAGATATTATGAGGGTTGATATATGTCATTCAAGTTTTCCAGCCAGCAAGGGTTGACAAAAGAGCTTTATATTAAAGAGGTTTAACTCACAACTTGTGTTTACCCATAGAACGGTATAGACACTCTTCCAACTGGGGTTACAAGTTGGACCCCAATCTATGTAGAAAGGGGCATATCGGTTAGATGATTACCTCCCATAATCTCATTTTTATGTTCAGTTTCAGTATAGAACTCAGTTCAGTTCTACAAATTTAGGATTGTCAAACATAGTAACTCAGCTCAACACGAAACTCAATATAGGTCCACAGAATCAGGACTGTCAGATACAGTCATTCAATTATTAGTAATTCAACATCAATATACTCATATATCAGTTAATCAATATTCAAACTCAGTATTCACTGTTATCACGATCTCAGTTACAGTTATGTATTTATGTATGTACTCTCATCCAATTATACTTATGTCATTCAATCAGTATTGTTATACATATGAATCCATGAATTTTAGCCTACCTCATTTAGCATACCAATACATTCATAGTACTAACATATACTTCTCTCTTCTGCTATGATGTTTAATATCATAGGTTCAGACGTACGTGCTCTCAAGCACCCTTAGAAGTTCAGATCTTTAGCAGTCAGAGTTAGTGGTGAGTCCTCATAGTTTGAGGACATGATTATTATTTTAGAATTTTAGTTTATTTTAGTAGTCGGAGTTAGTTGGGGACTTGTCCTATCAACTCCTTATTTTATACAGTTTAAAGGCTTTTAGACTAGAGTATTTTCAGACAAATGTATCAGTTTTGGTATTACTATACCGAAATTAGATTTATATCATTATTGAACCTTATGGTATGTTTAACACCCAATTTTAGCAAATTTCAGTATTATTATTATTCAGTTATTACAATAGGTACCAGTCATGGGTTAGCTTGTGGTCCTTTGGGATTATGAGCTCCATATAGCATCTGGGGTATAGACTCGATGTGTTACAAACTTGGTATCAAAGCCTAAAGTTCAACAGAGTCCTAGGAAGTCTAAAAGTCGTGTCTAGTAGAGTCTTGTGCATGAGTGTGTAGCATGCCACACTTATGGACAGAAGGCTATGAGATGTTTTAGGAAAAGTTTCCATTCTTTTAGTATTCATGTCATACGAGTGCTCAGAAGATATCCAAGGTCAGGTTCCATGCTTAGCAGATAGAGGAGGCTAACAATAGAGAGAAAGAAAGGGAAAACAAGAGGGAAAGAATATATAGTTTTAGTTTCTCTTAGCCTAAGTCAGAGGGTGGGAATAGTTCTCAATTCTGCCTGAAATTCTCTATTCCAGCTCCTTCCTCAGCCAGTGCTCCTATGCCAAAATTCAGAGATGGCAACAGAGATAGGGCGCCAGGCTCTAAACCCCAGGGTAGTGTTAGCAGTGCCTAAATAAATTTCCTTTGTCAGAAGTGTGGCAGAAACCACTAGGGTATCTGCAAAGGTGGTAGTGATATGTGATTCTGATATTGAAAACTAGGCCACACGATTAGAGAGCATCCTTAGATTGGTTCTTAGAGTCAGCATAACCATCCCCTAAATCAGTCTGGTCGCCTAATTTAGCAGAGTGACACATCTAATGCCATCAGTGGGCAGTGACCAAAAGGACTCTACGCTCTTCAGTCCCGACAGGATTAGAAAAGTTCTCCTGATGTGGTCATTGTTATGTTACAAGTTTTCCATTTATCTGTCTATGCTTTGCTAGATCCAAGAGCTTCTTTGTCCTTTGTTACTCCATATATAGTTGTTGATTTTGGAGTCAGTCCCAAAATTCTAGCAGAGCCTTTCTTAGTCTCTATCCTGGTGGGTAAATCCATCATAGCCAGGTGGGCATACCAGAACTACCCGGTTATGATATCTCAGAAAGTTACTTCAACAAACTTAGTCAAATTAGAGATGACCGATTTTGATGTCATTCTCGGTATGGATTGGCTTCATTCTTGCTATGCCTAAGTCTACTGCAGAAACATAATTATCTAGTTTCAGTTTTTGAATAAACCCATCCTAGAGTGAAGGGATAGTACTTCAGAACTTAGGGGTCAGCTTATTTTTTACCTTCAGGCGAGAAAGATGATCTCTAAGAGATGTGTTTACCATCTCATTTGAGTCCAGTACTCTAGTTCAGAAACCCATACTCTTGAATCAGTGTCAGTAGCATATGAATTCCTTTCCCGAAGATCATTCTAGAGTTCCTCCCAAAAGAGAAATCGACTTCAGAATAGACCATTTTCTAGATACTCAACCCATATCTATTTCATCATACAGAATAACACCTACAGAACTCAGAGAATTAAAAGAACAATTGAAGGATCTCCTAAATAAGGGATTCATTAGACCTAGTGTGTCCCCGTGGGGCACACCAATTTTATTCATGCATAATAAAGATTGTTATCTCAGAATGTGTATTGATTACCATCAGCTAAATAAATTCATGTTCAATAACAAGTGTCCACTCCCCAGAATAAATGACTTGTTTGACCAACTTCAGGGTGCAGTTTCTTTTGTAAGATAGACCTCAAATCAGTGTATCATTAATTCAGAGTCAGAGAATGTGACATTTCAAAGATAGCTTTCAGAACTTGGTATGGTCACTTTAAATTCTTAGTCATGTCCTTTGGTCTTACCAATGCCCCTACAGCCTTTATGGACTTGATGAACCGTGTGTTCAAGCAGTACTTGGTCATGTTCATCATAGTCTACATAGATGACATTCTTGTCTACTCTCGCAGTGAGCATGATCATGGAGACCATCTTAGAATAGTATTGCACACTCTCAGAAACCATCAGTTATTCGCCAAATTTAGCAAGTGCGAATTTTGGCTAAGGTCAGTAGCCTTCCTTGGCCATATCATTTCCAGTGATGGCATTAGAGATGATACCCAAAAGATTGAAGCAGTGAGAAATTGGCCTAGATACATCTCTCCATTAGATATTAGAGTTTCTTGGGCTTGGCTGGCTATTTTTGTTGAGGGATTTTTATCTATTGCATCCCCTATTTGTAGATTGACTCAGAAGAAAGTCAAATTCCAGTGGTCAAATTCTTATGAAAAAAAGTTTTTAGGAGTTGAAGACTCGACTCATTACAGCTTCAGTTTTGACCCTGCCAGATGGTTTAAATGGGTTTGTGGTATATTGTGATGCCTCCAGAGTCGGTTTGGGGTATGTTTTGATATAGAGAGGTAAGGTCATAGCCTACACCTCTAGACAACTTAAGCTCTATTAAAATAACTATCCTATTCATGATCTTGAGTTAGCAGCAGTAGTTTTTACGATAAAGATTTCGAGGCACTATTTGTATGGTATGCATGTTGATGTGTTCACAGACCATAAGAGCCTATAGTATGTTTTCTTTAAGAAAAATTCAAACCTCCATCAGAGAAGGTGGTTGGAGTTGTTTAAAGACTACAACATGAGTGTCTTGTATCATCCGGGTAAAGCCAATGTAGTGGCTGATGCTCTCAGTAGGATGTCTATGGGTAGGTTTTCTCATGTGGACGATGGTAAGAAGAAGTTAGCTTAGGAAGTTCATCAGCTTGCCCGACTAGGTGTTCGCTTAGTCGATTCAGCAGATGGTAGGTATGGGTACAGAGTAGTGCAGAATCATCCCAAGTTTATGAGGTAACGGAAAAGTAGGACATGGATCCCAGTCTAGTCAAGTTGAAGGAATCAACTAGAGATCAGAAGGAAGAAGTTTTCTCCCAAGGGGGAGATGGTGTGTTACGCTGTCAAGGTCGACTATGTCTACTAGGTGTAGATGACTTAAGGCAGTGAATTCCTGAAGAGGAACATGGCGTGCACTACTCCATTCATTCAGGGGACACTAAGATGTACCGTGATTTACGGGAGATTTATTAGTGGAGTGGGATAAGGAGAGATATTGTAGAGTTTGTGGCTATGTGCTCAATATGTCAGCAGGTTAAAATTGAGCATCAGAATCCTAGTGGGTCTATGTAGGAGTTTAGTATTGCCACTTGGAAGTGGGAAGAAGTGAACATTGAATTTGTGATGGGTTTACCTCATACTCGTTGCCACCATTATTCAGTTTGGGTCATCATAGACATGATAACCAAATTAGCTCATTTCTTACCAGTCCATACCTCTTATTCAGCCGAGGATTACACCAAACTCTATATTAGGAAGTTGGTCAGATTGCACTGCGTTCCGTTGTCCATGATCTCATATAGAGGTACCCAATTCACCTCTTATTTTGGGAAGGCATTCCAAAAGAGTCTTGGTACCCGAGTTTACCTTAGTACAGCCTTTTATCATCTGACATATGGTCAAGCAGAAAGGACCATTCAGACTTTAGAAGATATACTACGAGCGTGTTTGATAGAATTTAAAGGTAGTTGCGATGACCACTTGCCTTTGATCGAATTCGCATATAAAACCAACTATCATTCCAATATTCAGATGGCCTCATTTAAGGTGCTTTATGGGAAGAGGTGCAGATCTCCCATTGGTTGGTTTAAAGTGGGTGAGGCCACAGTGGTAGGGCCTGACTTGGTATTTGATACCTTAGAGAAAGTTCATTTGATCAGGGAAAGGCTTAAGACAACTCAGAGCTGACAGAAATCATACATAGATGTACGCAGAAAGGATCTCAAGTTTTAGATTGGTGATTTTATGTATTTAAAAATCTCTCCTATAACAGGAGTGAAGAGGTTTGGAAAGAAGGGGAAAATCAATCCTCGATATGTCGGTCCTTATCGAATTCTCAGCCATTTTAGAAAGGTAGCTTACATGCTTGAGTTGCCTTCAGAATTAGCTTCAGTTCACGCAATGTTCCATGTCACCTTGCTAAAGAAATTGTAGTCCCTATAAAGGGCATAGATATTCATAACAGCCTCTCTTATGAAGAGATCCCAATCAAAATCCTTGATTATCAGATTCATAAACTAAAGTATAAAGAAGTCGCTCTAGTCAAAGTTCTTTGGTGGAATCAGTCTGTTGAGGGAGATACTTGGGAAGCGGAAGTAGATATACAAACCAAGTATCCTCACCTCTTCTCTGCAAACTCAGAATTAGCCCAAGGTAATAGTTTTGCCTTAAACTTACTCACTCTCATATTAAGATATAGCTACCAACTTGGTATCAATTAACATTGCATACACAGTTATGCATTCACTAATAAGTTCAGTCATGTACCCTATCATCAGATCTGCATGTTCAGTATATAAAATCAGCTTATCAGTAGTCCCAGTCATGCATTCGTGAATCATGTTCATGTATGTACACATACGTTAGATATGCATGTTCAGTATGATAATTCAGTATATCAGTAATCTCAGTCATGAAATCATGCTTCAGTTGTGCATGTCCAGTGTCTAAATCTAGTCTATCAGTATTCTCAAGTAATTTAGTCTCATTCGAGGACGAATGTTCCCCAGGGGGAGAAATTGTAAGACCCTGAAAAATCCTAAGCTTAACTCAATCTATAAAAGCTTGCGAAGGAGTCCCAGACTTAGAAAATTCTAGCAAAGTATTTAGACTTAGTATTATATTGGCCTTCGTAAATTGGAAACACTATTTCACGACCTCTATAACCTTAAAATGTGACTCTTTAGGTTGATTCGTGATCAAGAATGTCAGTTGGTGTTCCCGAATGAGTTTTGGATTTTTTGGACCTCGTTTGAACCATGTTTGGGAATCCAAAATAGTGTATCGCCACGATCTCGGCGCAGCACAGCGGCTATCCCATTGATCAATATTTTTCTTAGCTTGCAATGGAAATTTCTAGTGAACTGACGTGGCGCATTGGTCATCGCATTGATGCTAACAAAGTAGCGCATCGGTTTGCACATTGATGGTTCAACTTTCAGTCTTTTAAACCCACACCCAGAGGAGTAAATGGGTCTTTTCCCACCTTATATCATCCCCCAAAACATATCATTAAGCTGTCTAAGAGGAAAAATATACTCACTCTCTAGAATTTATCAAGAACAAATCCTAGTTCATCACATTCAAGGTCCAAGACTCAAGATTTCCACCATTACTCTTCAAGAATTCTCCAACTAAGGTAAGTGAAGTGTTCATACAAGGGTTCCTTCCACCCTTGGAGTTCAAAAAACTCTTTTAACCTTTAAGTAGTTGGAATTTATGACTTCCATGATTGGAATTAAAGTGTATTCATGATTATTATTTGAATTAGATTTCTATTTCATAATTTATTATATGTTTCATGTGGAATTGGTTATTATGTGATTAGATTCATATGAATCTATGTTAAACCCCCTAGAAATTGTGAAATGGGAAGTGAATTATGTTGCCTCTTAATATGTTCATATTTTATCCTCACCAAGTACTTGTGAATTATTCATATGAACTAATAAGGGAAAGAAACCATGTCATGCTAGCTTATGTCTAAGTTATACTATGCAAGTGTTTGATAAAATGTCTCTATAGATACATTATGAACAAGTGTGCATTTTATGCTATGCAAGATTATATGATGCTTTACTTTTCATGCTATCAATTCCTGGGGGTATTTTGTAATACCTCAAACTTTCTTTAAGTCAAATCTAATCTCCAAAAAAGTTAGTGATGACTTCCTAAAAGATTAATAGTTAAAAAAGATAGAATTTCTCCAATTTTGACTTTTTATCATGTGGGAAATTGAATTAGCTTTCCAATGATACCAATTTCATCCAAATCCGATATCAGAGTAAAAAGTTATGGACGTTTTATAGAGTGAACTACCCAAAAGTGACGGTCAGGCTGACAAACCGTCGAGCTAGCAATGAACCGTCAAGCTAGTGACGAACCATCAACCAAGCCATCACGACTAAGGCAGTGAACCCGACTTCTGGTCAAGTGCGATGGCTAGGAATGACGATCGAGATAGCGGCAAACCATTTCCCAAACCATCGCAGACGAGGCAGAAAGTTCAGAATCTGGCCAAGTGCGATGGTCAGGACCGACGGACGATCGAGCCAGCGACGGACTGTCACCCTAACCGTCTCCACTTCCGATCAGCCTTTTAAAGCCATTTTTAAAAGGGTTTTTGGGTCTTTTTCCACCCATTTTAAACCCTAATTATACAAGACCAGGGCTCACAACTTCAGTATGAATCTATAACATTCAATTAGGGTTTCTCTCAAAGATCATTCCCCAAGAACAAGAAACCCTAGGTGCTAAATTTCAAGTCAAGAATTCAAGTTTTCCTCCACCAATCCTTAAGAAATCATCCACCCAGGTATGTAAAGTGTTGATTCATGGGTTCCTTTCACCCATAAAGATCAACAAACCCTTTTTGAAATATAAACTTTGGATTCCATGGTATAAATTGAATTAATTCCATGTTTATGTTGTTGTTTGATTTCCAAATTAAAGTCCTTAATGACTATCATGAAAATATGTTAGTATGTGGTTGGAATTATTTTATTGAAAGTGTTGTTTCCATGATGTATTATTTCAATATTCATGCCTAAGCCTAAATATATGCATGCAATTTGTTTGATAAAATGCCTAAAGAACAAGAATCATGTTTTAGGACTCAATTAAGACCAAATTGATAAACCCATGCTTTAACCTTATGTTAAAAATGACTTCCATGTTATTGTTATGAGTTGCAATTGTTCGATGGATTGTTCATGAGATTATCCTATGAAATTTAGACATGTTTATATGCTTTCCTATTCATGTACCAAACCATGGTAATCAAGTGCCTTATTAAATTTCTCAATAATTGTACTATGAATTGTTAACTACGGTCATGTGTCAAGAAGTGTCATGTCTTGTCAGTTTTATGCTATCAAGTCCTGGGGGTACTTGTACCTGATAATTTAGATGTGTGTCTAGAGCCAGTGTCATGTTTTAAAGATACTCTCAGTCAAGCCATGTTCAATGGAATTCAGTCAGTCTCATGACTCAGGAAAACTTAGTAAACTCACTCCAGTCAGTTTAGTATAATTGATTCAGTTTCTAATTAGATGGGAGTAGGATTCAGCACTAAGTGAGCCCAAGGATGGGAACTCACCTGCTAGTAGAGGGTGTGATTCTTAGAAGCAATCCTTGTGCACCAGAACTACATGGCCAGCGTAGGTTGGGACATCTTATCTGTTAGATGAGGGTTGATGGGGTGGCTTAACCTATTAGATGAGGGTCCCACCATTATCCTTAGAGTACCTACTAGATAAGGGATCACTCACAACTACTCCTTACCAGCGGCGCGGTATTGACACCCTTCTAATTAGGGTTACAGATTGGTCCCCAACTTAGGTATTATAGCCTATTAGGGAAATGTCGGTTAAAGGACTACTTCCTATCGTTACAGTTTCAGTCTCAGTCTTAGTAATAGAACTTAGATAGTTCTATAGAATTCAGGACTGTCAGATACAATCAACTCAAAATAGTATGGAACACAGCTAGTTCCATCGGAACCTAGACTATCAGATACAATCACTCAGTATCAGTTATCCGTACTCATCTTATCAGTATTCAGACTCAGTAGTTAGTATCATCAAGAATTCAGTTGCAGTCGTTTATTCATACATATATTCTCACGTTCATGTTATAGATTCGGTTAGCATAGTTCATACATA
Organism: Capsicum baccatum var. pendulum; assembly: GCA_030864225.1. Taxonomy (NCBI): domain Eukaryota; kingdom Viridiplantae; phylum Streptophyta; class Magnoliopsida; order Solanales; family Solanaceae; genus Capsicum; species Capsicum baccatum. The sequence continues at coordinate 51,990,762 of CM061554.1, read as the reverse complement.
TAAATCCCTTGCATTCAGCCTACCTCACTTGTATACCAGTACATTCAATTGTACTGACGCATTTGCGCTACGGTGTTTTATACCATAGTTTCAGAAGCACGAGCTCCAGAGCATCAATAACATTCCAGTCTCAGCAGTCAGAGATAGCAATGAGTCCTCATCCTTCGAGGACATGACCATTACTTTATTATCTCATTAATTAATTTATTTTAGTAGTTAGAGTTAGTTGGGGACATGTCCCATCAACTGTTTATTCAGACAGTTCAGTTAGTTAGAGGATTTTTAGACTAGCATGTTCAGACAGTTATTTTAGTTGTTTTGGGTATTTTGTACCCCCTCCCGATGTTATATTTTATCAGTTATGTTATAATTTTGAACTGTATGTCCTTTCAGCCTTTATTTCCGCATTTATATAGTATATTATGTAGTGTACAGGTTTAGATATTAGTCATGGGTTAGCTTGTGGTCCTTTAGGGTCATAAGCACCATGTAGCATTTTGGGTACAAAATTCGGGGCATTACATATTTAACACCCGATAATTTAGCTATTTACCTAGAGCAAGTGTCAGATATAGAATAATCTCAGTCATGTCATGATCAGTAGTACTCTCAGTCAGTTACAGGACTCAGGAAAACTCAATAAACTCTATATTAGTCCAGTCCAGTTCAGTATTCAGTTCAGACATCAGTAAATTCAGTCAGTTAATAAAATTCAATAGTATTCCATTAGTCAACGGAGCCTAGTAAACTTAATTCAGTTCAGTCAAACAGTATAATCAGTAATAGCCCAGTCAATCCTAGTATGAACTAGGAAATCAGTTCAGTGTCTATTCAAATGGGAGTAAGATTCAGCACCAAGTTAACCTAGGGATGGGAGCATTCCTACCAGCAGAGGGTTTGACCCTTAGTAGCAATCCCTGCATTACAGAACTATGTAGCCAGCATAGGTTGTGATATATCCCTGCCAGATATTATGAGGGTTGATAAATCTTATTCGAGTTTTCCTGCCAGTGAGGGTTGATGAAAGAGCTTCCTGTTAGAGAGGGTTAACTCACAGCTTGTCTTTACCTGTGGCACGATATTGACACCCTTCCAATTAGGGTTACAGGTTGGATCCCAATCTATATAGAAAGGGGAATATTGGTTAGATAATTACCTTTCACAGTCTCATTTTCATATTTAGTCTCAGTATAGAACTCAGTTCAGTTCTACAGATTCAGGACTATCAGACACAGTCACTTAGCTCAGCACAGAACTTATATAGTTCAATAGAATCAAGACTGTCAGATACAATCATTCAGTTATCAGTAATTCAGTATCAGTATACTCAGGTATCAGTTTATCAGTATTCACACTCAGTATTCAGAGGTATACAGTTACGTATTCATGCATGAACTCTCATCTAGTTATACTCATGTCATTCAGTCAGTATTGTTCATGTATATGAACTCATGCATTTCAGACTACCTTACTTAGAAAACCAGTACATTCAAAGTACTGATGCATATTTTTCTCTTACGCTATGATATTTTATATCATAGGTTCAGACGCAAGGGCTCTCGAGCACCCTTAGCACTTTAGATACTCAGTAGTCAGAGTTAGTAGTGAGTCCTCATAGTTTGAGGACATGATTATAATTTTAGCATTTTAGTTTATTTCAGTAGTCGGAGTTAGTTGGTGACTTGTCCCATCAACTCCATATTTCAGACAGTTTAGAGGCTTTTCAGACTAGAGTATTTTCAGACAGATGTATCAGTTTTGGTATTACTATATAAAAATCATATTTATTTTACTATTGAACATTATGACATATTTTTTGCCTAATTTTCACATATTTTAGTATTTTTATTATTCAGTTATTACAACAGGTACCAGTCATGGGTTAGCTTGTGGCCCTTCGAGATTATAAGAACAATGTAGCGCCTGGAGTACAGACTCGGGGTGTTACATAAATAGTCTATGAATTTCATTAAGAGAAATTAATCTCATCCTCCTTTACAAAAAAGTATCAGTAAGTCTATTAAGAATGTTCCTACATACTCCAACCAAAATTAGTGTATAGACTTATTAAGAGAATATAATCTCATTCTTCTCTTTTGTAAGAATATTGTCGAATATATCAAGAGTATTATTACTTACTCTAATTGAGATCGATTTTATAGATTTATCAAAAGAAAAAAATCTCAACTTATGCACATCTACTCACTCTCTAGGAAAAAAGAAAATTTTATAGATGTGCTTCACAATTGTAACTTTACTTGTTTTCCCTTTGAACTTAAGATTACATCATTAGGTAGGGTTTCCATAAAGTACAATCAATCTACAACAAGTTTTATTCCCATCCCATTACAAGTGTATATCACCAATTCTTTGCCTAATCCTTTAGATAGAGGATCTGCTAAATTGAGTTTGAACTTCACATATTGAAGCGATATTATGCCATCCTCCAATAATCTTCTCACATGATTGTGTTTGAGATGAACTTTTCTTGACTTTCCATTGTAACAATCACTTGATGCCCGAAATATAACAACTTTATTATCACAATATATAGTAAAATATGGTATTAGCTTACCCCATAATGGAATATCTATCAGCATACTCTGTATCTAATTAGCTTCTTCTCTAGCAGAAGACATAGCGATAAATACTGACTCCATGATTGAGTGTTTTATATATGTCTGCTTCTTTGATCTCCAACATATTGATGCTCTAGTCAAAGTAAAAATCTAAGCAGTAATAGATTTAGAGTAATTCGGATCAGAATTCCAAGTAGCATCACTATAGCCTTCAAGAACTGCTGGAAAGGTAGAATAGTGTAGGCCAAATTAATTGACTCTTCAGATACTTTAAAACATGAATTAAGGCATGCCAATGCTCAACTCCAAGGCTACCAGAAAACTTGCTCAAAGTTCCTATTGCATGACCACTATCTGGCCTGGTACAATGTATGGCATACATAAGACTCCCAATAATTTGAGAATATGTCAATTGATCAAGAATATCATCAGAGTTTCGCACTAGTTGATGCTAGGATCAAATGTTGTAGGAGTTATCTTATCGTCAAAATGACCAAAAATCTTTAGAACCTTCTTAATATAACTTGATTAAGTAAGAGTCAAACCATTTGTTGATCTTACAATTTTTATGCCTAAAATTACATTAGCTTCTCTAAGATCTATCATTTCAAACTGAGAAGCAAGAAAATATTTTATTTCTTTGACTCTTTCGATATCAGGTCCAGAGATCAATATGTCATCCACATAAAAACATATTATAACACCAGAATTTTCTTAAAATTTACTAACTATGTAGATATCTCCACCATTGATTAAGTAGCCATTAGAAATCATAACTTTGCTAAATTTATCATGCCATTGTTTTGGAGCTTATTTTAATCCAGATTTAAGAAGCTTATAAACTTTTCGTTCTTGATCAGGATTGACAAATCCTTCTGGTTATTTCATGTAGACTTTTTCATCTATATCTCCATTCATGAATGAAGTCTTTACATCCATCTGATGAATCACAAGACCATAAATTATTGCAAAAGCAATCAGGAGACGAAAAAAGGTCATTCGAGATACAGGTGCAAAAGTATCAAAATAATCAGTATGTTTCAATTAAGTAAAAACTTTAGCTACCAAGAGGGCTTTGTACTTATCTAAAGTACCATCAGATTTCATTTTTTTTTTCTAAAAATTCACCGGTAACTAATTGGTTTACATCTAGGAGGAAGATCTGATAATATCCATGTATTATTAGAAAGGGTAAAATGCATTTCAGCATTAATAGTTTCATGCCAAAAGGGAGCATCATGTGAATACATAGCTTCAACATAACTTTCAGGATCCTTTTCAACCAAATAAGCTTGAAAATCAGGTCCAAAGTCCTTTGGTTTGGCTGATCTTGAACTACATCTTGGTTGACATTCTTCCAATGGCTCAATTTTTTTTCTTTTAAAAGGAAAAATAAAAGAACTTGCATGTTGTTCAAAGAATCTTTTTTCTTGGGAAATATATGCTAAAAAAAGTTAGCATGTAAAGATTCAATAATTTTATGAGGACTTGGGGTCTCATGAATTAAAAATCTATTAGCCTTACTAGTTTTTGAATAACCAATAAGCACACAATCTTCTCCTCTATAGCCAATCTTAGTTAAATATTGATTTGGTAATCGAACATAAGCCAAGCAACCTCATACTTTAGAATAATTTATGTTTGGATTTAGATTATTCCAAAGTTCATATGGAGATACATCTGGATTTCTAGAAGTAATTCTATTCAAAATATGACATGCTGAAAGTAAGGATTCAGTCCATAAATTTTCTTACGTACCAGATCCATAAAGTATAGAATTAACTATTTTTATGAAAGTTCTATTTTTTTTTCTTCTACACCATTTTGTTGTGGTGTATAGGACATGGTCAATTATTTTTCAATGCCTTCTTTTTCATAAAAATCAATAAAATATAAATTTAAGTACTCTTTACCTCTATCAGACCTAATTGATTTAATTTTCAAACTCAATTTATTTTCAACCTCTGCTTTATGTGTTTTGAAAGTCTCAAATGTTTCATATATTTTTTTCAATGGAAAGACAAAAGTATATCTTGAGTGACCATCAATAAAAGTGATAAAATGCCTCTTCCCATGATGTGACAAACAATCCATCTCACAAATATCAGTGTGGATTAATTGTAAAACTGTGGAAGTCCTTTCAACTGTCTTAAAGGGTTTTTTAGTAATCTTGCATTTACTACAAGTAAGACACTTAGTAGTATGATTCTTTCCACAATCTTTGATTAATTCATTATTCACCATAAATTGAATGGATCTAAAATTTACATGTTCAAGACGTTCATTTCATAAGTCCATGACTCTACAAGATAAGCAGAAATATTTTTATTTTTAATATTAAGTTTAAGCATTCCATTTGCAACATAACCTTTTCCAACAAACATGCCATTTTTTAGATAAAATAAACTTATCCTCCTCAAAAACCATTTTAAAACCATGCTTCGAATGAAGAGTACCTGACACCAAGTTCTTTCGAATATCAGGAACATACAATATGTCCATCAATGTAAATATCTTTTCAAAAGTAAATTTCAGTTCAACATTTCCTTTCCCACAACTTTAGTAGAGGAGGAGTTTTTCATATATAAAATTTTACCGTCCCCTACTAATTCATAAGTCTTAAAATAATTTTGATTACCTGATATGTGACGAGTTGCGTCAATATCTATATATCCACCATTCTACTTGATCTTCCACTACAAATGCTTCTATGACCATTGCCACAAGATCATCTTTTTTTATTTTTATTTGTTTTTTCTTTCATTTTTTCGGCTTTGAGAATTCTACAAGCACGCGCATAGTGACCAACTTTCTGACAATGATAGCATTCACCAGATTTAAAATTGGCACCATTACGCTTGAAATTTGTAGTCTTCTTTGTCCTTAAAAAATTCTTATTTTCAGTGTTCTGTTTGGTTGATTTTTCTTAAACATATCAGCTTTCATGACAGGTTCCTTCAAACTATTATTATCGCGCCATCCTATCTCTTGTTCAATTTGCAAGTGTTGCAATAATTGTTTAAGAGTTAAATCATCCTTTTTGTGTAAGAGTTTGCTTCAGTACTCTTTCCAAGATGGAGAAAGTTTTGATACAATAGCACCAACATGAAAGTTTCATCAAGAGCAATTCCAGATATAGAAATTTTATTATCTATAAGTTGAAGTTCTTGTATTTGTTCAGTGATTGATTTGTCATCAACCATTTTGAACTCCATATAATTTGAAATGAGAAATCTCATGGAACTCGCCTCTTCTGCTAAATAAATAATTTGAAAAGTGTCCCGTATCTCTTTAGTAAATTTGTATTTAACATAATATTTATTGGAAATTTCTCTGAGAATATAATTCTTGCACAAATAATTATCATATTGCCACTTGGCACTTTATTCTTTAATCAAAGTAACCTTGTCAGATGCTACCTCAGAACCAGGAGCATTAGGACAAGGTTCTTCAAGAACATATGCCAACTTTAATCATCTTTAAAAGAATTTCATCTTTCCACACCATCTAGGAAAGTCTTTGCCATCAAATATTTAAAAATTAGGATTAGGAAAAGATGAAATACTATTTGATATTGATGTAGAAGTCATTAAGACAACTATCTTCAAATTGTTAGAACAATAATGATAATTGTACAAGAAATTCAAAATAAAACTTGCTTGGCTTAGAGGCACGATAATACGCTTCTTGAAGATAGTTGGAGTCTCTCCCACGAGCAAACTGAAGAACTAGCTAGTAACAAATCTATTTTCGGGATTCAACTAAGCCACAAAACAAGTAGCATTAAAGAATGTTGCTCTTCTATTCTTGAATTGGTGATTTCAGTATTCATCAATGTCTCTCAAATATTTTTTTAAGAGAAAAGTAATTTTGAGCGCCTGTCTTTTCAAACAAAAGAAACACTATTTATATAATGAAAATTTCACGCAAGAGAAAAGTATTAATTAATTAATAGTTAATAGGTTCATGAATATTTAAAAACAAAAGGTGATTTTCTTTCAAGAACCCAAAATGTAAAACTTAAAGAAGAATGAATTTGTCAAATTCATGTTCTTTGTAACTCAAAACTTTTAACAGATGCATTTGTTTCAAAATTAATTGAAACATAACTCTAAAAATCTTTAACTAATGTATTTGTTTCAAAATTTATTGAAACACAATCTTTAACAATAACAATGACAAGTGTCATCATGTGCCTATTTTTGATTGGGAAAGAGACACGCACTATTTCTATTTTCCATTTTTGGGGAAGCGAAGAGGTGATTGAAGGCAGAGCCACCAAATTCCTCACAACATTTGATGATCTTGCTCGAAAATTTTTGACTCGTATTTTCCATTTTAGTAAACTGCAAAGCTGAGGTGTGAGATTCTAAGGTTAAAGTAGAAGAAACGGTAAACCTTGTATCAGGTTTGGGAGAGATTCAAAGCCCTTCTCAGAAAGAACATGTTCCCTTTATCAATATGTTCTATTGGCGTTGATGTTTGCAGGAAACAAATTGAATTTATTAGGTTTCCATACTGCCATTTATAGGATTGTTATGCGTAGAACGAGAGTCCCTAGTCTTATGCGAGATTTGAAATTACAGAAAGTGAATATTGTAGATCATGCTTGTTCTTACGTTGAAGATGCACATGGGCTTGTCATTATAGTAAAGAGAGAATTTATTGGGGTAAGCTAAAATTTGTTTTAAAAATTGAAATACACCTACACAAGAATTATGGTCTTTGCATGTCTCTTGGAACTGGTTATGGATTGAAAGAATCATCTCCTTAGCAGATAATTCTAAGTGCAAGAAGGATTTCCTGAGGAATTGAGTTTATGGATTAAACGCATGGACCAAATAATACAGTTGTAACCTATTTGGTTTACCAGAAATATCGTAGTTGGTGTTTATTGTTAAAGTTTGCTTGAGCTTTATAGACTATGGGTTTAGACTTCAGAGGCTAGCTACAATTAGGTAAATTGTAGCAGTGTAAGGTGATAGAGTTTATAGTCCTTTAATTATTGATTTGTAACCTAAAATTGCTTGAGCTAATGATGTTTTTGGGCCAAATCCTACTGAGTCAGCTCATGATTATTTTTTTTGGAGCAAAGAGTTTTCCACAAAAAAATAAAAAATAAATTATATGTAGTCATATATATATTTCACAATTTACTTCTTGTTTGATGTCTGAATTACCCAATTCTTCAACACAGTAAGTCAAAGCCAGAATAAAACTCTCTATACTAATATATGCTTCTCTTACTATCTCTATACTTATAACAAGTCTGTCTGCTTCTCTTACAAATTAAAATCTTAGCTCTATTATCTGACCATCTTTCAAGTATTTGATTTGGTTTCATCTATTTCCTTTTGGGAACGAAAAGAAATAATTAGTCGAACTTGAAAACATGAAGGAATTTGCATGCATGTAGATTTAATTTTGCTTTTAAGTTTTGAGTTCATTTCCCAACTACTAAGACCTAAGTAAACAGTTAATCTTGTTTTCCTGGATTTAGCATAAGATATATTGCATATATCCCATAACAAAATCTTGTTGGTGTGTACGTTTACTGAAAGAAAATTATAAATAAAAAAAAAAATGTAGCAGATAGGAGACAAAATCACCATCATGCAAATCTTTATGGATAATATGCAGTATTTTCTCTGTTACACAATTGACTTATTAATGATATTGTAACACAATAGTAATGATATGCAATTGTCTTCTTATAATAGTAAAATTAATGTTCATAACTTTGTGATCCCTGGATTAATTAAGAACCTCACAGTTGTAAACATCAAATTTTAATTATTATCTTATCTACATCATATTTTAATAAGGATGAGTAGGTAAACGTAAAAGTCGAATTTATAACCTACTACTAAGACCTAATTATACAAGATATTAATTACTAACCCTAATCTTCAATCCCCACGAGAAACATGATATATATGTCGTAGTTAAAATTCTCTACCAATTAAAATCTATATAAACTCTATGACTTGTGAACATTTTCTCACCACCTTCTTTCCACAATATTCAGCTCTAGGGAACAAGAAAATATGGGGGTGAAAGGCAAGTTGATCGGTTCAGTTGAGGTGAAATGTGGAGGACACTTGGTTCATGAGGTTTTTCACACTAATACTCATCATATACCCAACATATGCCGTGGTAAGATCAAGCATTTTGAGATTCATGAAGGTGGAACCATAAAGGCTGGTTCGGTAGTTAGCTGGAAATATAATGATGGTAACACATAATCACATATTTCTCAGCTTTATCTCTCTTTATATATATTATTATTTGCATAAATTTTTCACATGTATGTATATTTGGCATGACAAAATATATTTGATTCACGAAATTATTTGCATGAAAAAGTTACATGATATTATCTTCGATCACATGCCATAAACAACAGTTAGGCGATTTAGTTAATACTCAAGAACTACACCAATACACTTACCACTATTAATATCTTTAATGTATGCTTTCTCTAATATTTCTTCACTCACCAGTCAAACATCAAAAATATTTTTCACAAAAAACGTTTCTGTTTGAAATTCATTAGGTCATCCTTAATAAGCACAGTATAATCAAATCTCGGTTTGCCATATTAATTGCCATATTTTTCACAATATTAACGGTTTTAGAATTGTATAGGATTACTCTAATCAGGATAAAAATAGTAGACAACTCTATCTTTGTGTAAATGAAAATTAAAACAAACGAAATAAAATGATCATATTATTGTGAATGTACAAAATCTTTTATGAGGAATTAGGTTGTTGATCTAGGAGTAACATATCTTGTATTTTTAAATTTTTTACAATTATAGATGGAAAAGATAAGATCGCTAAGCAAGTGATTGAAGCCGTTGATCCTCAGAAGAAATCAATAACTTGGAAAGTAGTTGGAGGAGATTTGTTAGAGTTGTACAATTCCTTCACTACTATTATATCATGTGATCACCAATGGGCTACATGGACATTTGTGTACGAGAAGAAAACTGAAGAAACTCCAGAGCCTCTTGTTCTTTTGGGTTTTGCCCTTGATCTGATCAAAGATATAGAGGGTCATCACCTTCTCAAGAAATGAAATATCTATGCTATTTGGTGGAAATAAAAACATGCATATACATATATATATATATATGCATGATTTTATGCATACTTATATGTTTGTCTGTATAATTAAATTTGGCTATATTGGCTAGTTCTTGCTGGCATGTGAAATAAATAATGTTGTGTATGAAGCTATATTTACCTCCTACGGATGTATTTCTGATACTCAATATAAGTAAGATATTCTGAATTTTGCAAATTTGAAATTTATCTATAACAAAGAGGATATTATTTAATTTATCATGGATTTGGTACAGTTAGATTTGTAGGTGAGTCAAGAGTACGCATCATGCTTCAACCTTGTGTTAGATTCAATTTATTAGCGATTAAATCCTAGGTGATAAAAGAAAACGATTAGCTATGAAAAGGATAAAGGGAGTAATAAAAGCAAATAAGCCTCAAAGAGCCGAGGCCGTTCTCAGATACAATCGGGAATGAAACTGTGTTGTCTGATATTCTTACCAAACTAACGATAGCTATCTAGTAATGCAAAAAAAATAAAAAAAGTTCATAGACCGAGTAAGAACTATTGTATTGATTGAGGATCAGGGAGGAAATCCCTTTACAAGTAAGGGAAACTATTTATAGTTCAAAATTAGTTGTTAACCAATCATAATTCGACAACAATGCCCTACAAAGACTAAAACCTATGCAGGCACGCCAAGTGTCCAATTTGTTAGTGATGGGTATCTCATATTCACCTGAGGCTTTGGTCAGCATATACTCATCCGTATTTCTTTAGAGCCTAACATGCTTCTCCCCATTTACGTGTCTTATCTTTTATAAGATAATGCCTTCACTATGGACTCCTTGAAAGGAACCCTTCATAGACGTAGCTCCCATTGCTGCGTCACATTTTTTATTCATCCATTCAAATAATATCACGTGTGCTTGCACTGATTTTATCCCATATAGATAATCCCTCAATCTTCCAAGATGCTACACTCAGTAGTTCTTGAAAGATGGAAAGTGAGCCAAAGATGATCCACCAATATGCTCCAACATATTGCTTCTCTTCATGAATCGACCTTTTGACACATGGACTGTTGAAAGTCTGCATTCTTTTTGAGGCACTTTTTAAGGGTAAGTACTTGCTTTCCTATTTAAAAACTTAGCATGATCCACCGTTATGTTCATTTTGTTATTCCTTTTGCCTCACATAATTTTTTTGAGTCTTTTCTTAATCGAGCTGTGCGTCACTTACATCATGTGTAGATCAAGGATAAGGGGAAAAAGTCGGGTTCCTTTGAGCCATCTATCGTGATATTCTTCCCAACTCCCACTCTTTTGATATGGCTGGACTTTACGTCCATGAGTTGTAAGGAGACAAAAGGGAAAGCCAAACCAATAAGTGAACTAGGTTCCCTTGTGAAGGATGGTGACCTAGCTATCATCCAAAGAGACAGTGGTTGACTTGCCAGAAAATTCTGGGTTGAAGCGCCCCACTTATCTAAGTGAATCACGCTACCTCAGCATAAACACATTAATTTACGCTTACCCATTTAGTATAGGTCTTGGATATCCTGTTGATTAAATGATAATCTCATTCAGTAATATTTTCAAGTGTGCCCCTATTAGCTTGGCTCGACGGTATGGAGAATTTTGTGATGCCTCTAAGAATTGGCCACTTTGGTATATGAGAAATTTTCCTTGACTTATCTGCTTATCCTTTACTCCCCCGACTGATTCAAGGAGGAAAATCTAGTTATCAAATCAAGGTAGGAAATCTCTTCTTGGCAATTTAGATAACTCCAGCGATCGAGACAGTCCCAATCGCTGTTGGGTTCATAGTAGATGAAAGAAGTGTGAATGAAAAAATGGAGAGCAAAAGGGTGGAGGGAAAGAGACACTAAAATGTAAAGTGTACTCCCAAATTGACAAGTTTACTCTTTCTCCCACATTGGTGGAAGAAGAAAACTTGAGAGTGTTTATATTGATGAATACTTACTCCACATGACAAGTGAGGCAAGAAATAATAGATGCCTCACGCCGTCGTCGTCGTCACTCGCTCGGTCTTGAAAAATGATCGATCGATTGAAACTCCATTTAAATATACATGCATGCAGAGATGCCTCACGCTGTCGTGCTTCGGCTACGGATTTGGATTTTTCATATGATTTATTGATGAGATCTATCTTTTTGGACAAATTTTATTTAATAGAAATAAAATAAATAAATTCAATCCAAAAAATATTTTGAAACTCCATTTAAATATACATGCATGCAGTAATAACATATGCAATATTCGAAGTGAACTGGTGCCACTGTTTCAACGAATCGTTGCACTGTTTTGCGAATTGATGCACTACTTTAGTGTTTTTGTTTCTGAACTGGTGCAGATTTTCAAAACAATGTTTCCTGAACTAATATGTTAGTTCGAACAGATGCAACTCTTCAATGAAGTGATGCACTGTTTCAGCAAAATACTGCACTGTTTTGGGTAAACAGACATTCATTTTCAGAAGCATCACAACTCTAAAATGGACCATTGTCTCTTTTCAGAAGAGGCATCTCTTGGCTATAAAAACCTTATTTCATCCACAGGTTTTGTAACAGAAGAGAAAAAAAATTCAGATTACAAACTTCTTCTTGTCTTAAAAAAAACTCTGTGTGTGATCATTCAAACTGTTGAGTGTGTTCAAAGAATCCGCCTATTTGAGGTACCGCTATAGTCGGGTTGAAGGCCATTTTATTTTGGGTGGAAGATTCCATAACCTCGGATACAAAGAGGGGAATTATTCCTTAAGGAAAGTCCGTGAATTCGGACGAATTGGCCTTAATCATTTTCGTTTCATCTTTATTTTTTCTGAAAAAAATAAATACACCTCTTGGTAAGGTCATTTTGATCTTGTGTTGAGGGTATTTGATACCTCATTGTGTTCTTGTTTATACTTGAACTCAAGTTGAAGTTGTTGTTTTGCTATATAAATTTCTGCGCACCCGAATATATTGTGGGAAATAACAATCTTAAGAAATAATTTACAGAATCTGTATTTCTTATTTTTGAAGATTAAAGCTTAAGCTTTCTACTCCGCTTGAATTTAACTAGTGATTAGAAGACATAAAATCTTCATCACAAGTTAAGGTTCACTCAGTTGACGATTCGAAGTAATGAAAACTTCATCGTTAACTAGAAACAAGAAGAAGAGTTTCAAGTTATTTAACTTTATAAATAATATTCTGAAAAAATACTAAGTTTTATGTCTTGTGGTGACAGGAAAAATGACAGCTGAAAGTCAAATGCATGATGTGGCTACGACTGTGGTGGAAAATAATGTTGCTTCATCAAGCCGCACAAATGCTCCGCCAACAATGGCATTGGTGGAGATGCCCAAAAAATTTTCGGGCATGGACTTCAAGCGGTGGCAGTAAAAGATGTTCTTTTACTTCACCACTTTATGTCTGCAACAGTTCACTAGCAAAGACGCTCCTGAGGTTCCCGAGGAAACCTCAGACAAAGACCGTTTCGTTATTATAGAAGCTTGAAAACATTCAGACTTCCTTTACAGGAATTATATTCTGAGTGGTCTCCAAGACGACCTCTACAATGTTTATAGTGGAACCAAGACATCAAAGGAAATGTGGGGGGAACTTGAACAAAAATATAAGATGGAGGATGAAGGAATTAAGAAATTCCTTGTTGTACGGTTCCTGGACTTCCAAATGATAGATAGCAAATTTGTTGTCTCTCACGTACAGGAGTTGCAAGTCATCATACATGATCTCCTAGAAGAAGGTATATATGTGAAAAATACCTTAGTTGAACAAATTAAAAATGTTCTTAATACTCACATAAACTGTTTTGTAGGTTTAATTGTGAATGATGCTTTTCAAGTAGCAGTGATAGTTGAGAAGCTACCACCTTTGTGGAAAGACTTCAAAAACTACTTAAAGAATAAGAGCAAGGAGATGAGTGTTGAAGATATTATTGTCCGACTTCGTATTGAAGAGAACAATAAAGTTGTGAAAAAAAGGTCAAAGGGAAAATCTACAATTAATGGAGCACATATTAAAGAAGATGACCAAAACAATTCGAAGAAAAAAAAGAAAGTTGAACATGGAAGCAATCAACCCAAGAAAAAGTTCAAAGGAAAATGCTTCAATTGTGGAAAAATTGGACACAAGTCCACAGATTGTGGAGCCCCGAAGAGAGGCAAGAAAAAAGATCAAGCAAATATGATTGAATCCAACAAAAAATGTGATGATTTGTGTGCTACATTCTCAAAATGCAACTTGGTGGGGAATCCTCACAAATGGTGGATGGATTCTGGTTCCACCCGCCATGTATGTGCCAACAAGGAGTTGTTTTCGTTATTTGCTCCGGATCAAGCAGAAGAAATGATCTATATGGCTAACTCCGGTACTGCTAAGGTGGACGAAACAGGAAAAATTTGTTTAAAGATGACTTTCGACAAGGTCTTGACACTGAACAATATGATGTATGTTCCGTAGTTATGTAGGAACTTAATTTATGTTTCACTCCTAGATAAGAATGGATTCAAATGTGTAATTGTTTCTGGAAAAATTGTAATTAGCAAAGGAGAAATGTATGTAGGAAAAGGCTATCTAACCAAAGTCCTTTATAAGATTAATGTAATGGCTGTTGAAATAAATAAAATTTCAAATTCTTTTTATTTTTTTGAGTTTTATGATTTGTGGCATGAACGTTTACGCCATGTTAATTACAAAACATTACAAAAACTGATCAACTTAGAAGTTTTGCCAAACTTTGAATGCAATAAATCAAAGTGTCAAACGTGTGTGGAATCGAAGTATGCAAAGCATCCTTATAAGTCCGTTGAAAGGAATTCCAATCCCTTAGACTTAAATACACACTAACATTTGTGATATGAAGTCGACACCATCACGTGGAGGGAAAAAGTATTTCATAACTTTTATTGACGATTGCACTAGATATTGTTATGTCTACTTGCTAAATAGTAAGGATGAAGCAATAGATGCATTTAGGCAATATAAAATTGAAGTTGAAAATCAATTAGACAAAAAGATCAAAATGATTAGAAGTGATAAGGGTGGAGAATATGAATCTCCCTTTGCGTAAATATGTGTAGAGAATGGAATAATTCATTAAACTACGGCCCCATATTCACCTCAATCTAATGGAATTGCGGAAAGGAAAAACTAAACTTTGAAGGAAATGATGAATGCCTTACTTATAAGTTCTGGGTTACCACAAAATTTACAGGGGGAGACTATCCTTACACCCAATCGTATACTCAATAGAGTTCCCCATAGTAAGCCACAATCAATTCCTTACGAAAAATGGAAAGGAAGGAAACCCAACTTGAAATATTTCAAAGTGTTGGGGTGTCTAGCGAAGGTTCAAGTTCCTATACCTAAAAAGGTTAATATAGTACCTAAAACGGTGGACTGCGCATTCATAGAATATGCAAAAAGTAGTAAAGCATGTCAATTTTTGGTTCATAAATTTGAACATTTGGATATTAATGAAAATACGGTAATTGAATCAAACAATGCTGAATTCTTTGAAAACATTTACTGGTATAAAACTAGACATGAACAGTCTAGTGGAGGATCAAAAAGACCTTGAGATAAACCAAGTGAGAATGTATATAGTGAAGAAAATCCAAGACGTAGTACACGTCAAATAACGTCAACTTCATTCGGTTCGGATTTTGTAATATTTCTCTTAGAAAATAAGACTCAAATATTTAAAGAAGCGATGTCATCGTTAGACTCATCCTTTTGGAAAGAGACAGTCAATAGTAAGATAGATTCAATCTTAAGAAACCATACATGGAAATTAGTTGACCTTCCTCCCAGAAATAAACCTTTAGGTTCTAAATGGATCTTAAAAAGGAAACTGAAGGCGGATGGTTCTATTGACAAATATAAGGCAAGACTTGTAGTAAAAGGCTTCAAATAGAAGGAAGACCTTGATTACTTTGATACATACTCGCCAGTAACAAGGATATCCTCGATTCGAATGTTAATTGCCTTGGTAGCGGTATATGATCATCAAATCCATCAAATGGATATGAAGACTGCATTCATAAATGGAGACTTGGAGGAAGAAATATGCATAGAATAACCTAAGGTTTCTATGGTTCCAGGAAAAGAAAATAAGGTGTGTAAACTTGTTAAGTCACTTTATGAACTAAAACAAGCACCTAAGTAATGGCATGCAAAGTTTGACCAAACCATGTTGGCAAACGAATTCAAGATAAATGAAGGTGATAAATGTGTTTACATTAAAGACACCCCAAATCACCATGTCATTGTTTGTTTATATGTGGATGATATGTTAATCATCAGTAGAGACATTTCTGACATAAATGCAACTAAACGAATGCTCGAGAGCAAGTTTGATATGAAAGACCTTGGAGTTGCAGATATGATCTTAGGTATAAGAATCCATCTAAATCCACAAGGGTTAGCATTGTCATAGTCTCATTATATCGAAAAAGTACTTGACAAGTTCAAGTATATGGAATTCAGTATTGCCAAGACTCTATTGGATGTAAACTTTGCACTTCAAAAGAATGAAGGTAAAAGTGACTTACAATTGGAGTATGCATGAGTATTGGGATGTTTAATGTATATAATGAACTGTATATGACCATACATAGCATATGAAATTAGTCAATTGAGTCGGTATACGATTAATCCCAACAAAACTCATTGGATGGCTATGAAAAGAGTTTTGGGGTATCTTAAATACTCTCAAAAATATGCGTTGCATTATAATAAATATCCTGTGGTACTTGAAGGATATAGTGATGCAAATTGGATCACTGGATTGAATGAAGTAAAATCCACGAGTGGATATGTATTTACTATCAGTGGAGGAGCAGTTTCTTGAAAATCATCCAAATAGACTTGTATCGCTTGCTCTATAATGGAAATTGAATTTATGGCATTAGATAAAACTGGCGAAGAAGCAAAATGGCTCTGAAATTTCTTGAAAGATATTTTGTATTGGCCCAAGCCAGTGGCACCAATATGTATAGACTGTGATAGCCAAGCGGCAATAGGTAGGGCATGGAGCATGATGTATAACGGTAAATCTCATCACATACAACGGAGACATAATATCATTTGGGAACTTCTTTCTAGTGGAATTATTACTATTGATTATGTAAATTCAATGGATAATATGTTGGATCCACTTACAAAAGGCCTATCTAGAGAAGGAGTGGAAAGAACATCCAAGGGAATGGGTTTAAGGCCTAGGACGAGTCAGCATGGCGGTAACTCTACCTAGATGACTGGATATCCCAAGAGATAGGTTTAAGGAGATCAAATAAAGTTTTGTCTGACAGGTTCAACATTGTCAATTACCCAACCCATTCTAATTATGTAGACAATGTATAATAAACAAGGATAAGACTTAAGGTGAAAAGCCTTTTAATGATTATCTAAATTTGGCAGATTTGACCAAATAGTTTAATCTACAGGATTGAACATTTAGAAATCACCTATGTGAGGGTGAAATGGTAGCTGATTCAAAGAGAATATTAGTACAGGCCTATTCTCTAAGCTCTCATGAAATCGGGACGTGTTCATGGCTGAAAAGAATAAAACTGTAAGAACCATTAATGGTAAAAGGCTTGTTGTGTGACATGTGTTGTCTAGGTGTACATTAAATCTCAATGGTTCATAGATATCAAATCTATCAAATTGACCGAGTGCATCCAATGTATGTTCACTATGGAAAGTTCAAAGGGAAACCTACTTATCCAGATGCAATCAGTCTTTGCTTGGTTATCACATACCTGTCCGTAAAAGTTTTATAAAAATTAGCCACTTCCCATTCATATTGGGGATTATTGGGTTCATAGTAGATGAAATAAGTGTGAATGGAGAAATGGAGAGTAAAAGAGTGGAGGGAATGAGACACTAAAATGGAAAGTGTACTACTAAATTGGCAAGTTTACTCTTTCTCCCACATTGGTGAAAGAAGAGAACTTGAGAGTATTTATATTGATGAATACTTAATTCACATGGTAAGTGATGAAAGAAATAATAGATGACTCACACCGTCGTCATCATCACTCGCTCGGCTCGACTTCGTCTTAGGATTCAGATTTTGATTTGGATTTGGATTTGTCAAATGATCGATCGATGAAACTTATATTTTTGGACAAATTTAATTTGACAAAAATAAAATAAATAAATTCAATCCAAAAAGTATTTTGAAGCTCCATTTAAATATACATGGATGCAGTAATAACAAATGCAATATTCGAAGTGAACTGGTGCCACTATTTCAATGAATCATTACACTATTTTGTGAACTGATGCACTGCTTCTGTGTTTCTATTTTTGAACTGGTGCATATTTTTGAAACAATGTTTCCTAAACTAATTTGTTGGTTCGAACATATGCAACTCTTCAATGAAGTGATGTACTATTTCAGCAAAATACTGCACTATTTTAGGTAAACAAACATGCATTTTTAGAAGCATCACACCTCTAAGATGGACCATTTTTTCTTTTCAGAAGAGGCATCTCTTGGCTATAAAACCTGATTTCATCCACAGGTTTTGTAATAGAAGAGAAAATTTCAGATTACAAACTTCTTCTTGTCTTAAAAAAACTGTGTGTGATTATTCAAACCGTGAGTGCGTTCAAAGAATCTGCCTATTTGAGGTACCGCTATAGTCAGATTGAAGGCCATTTTATCCTGGGAGGAAGATTCCATACCCTAGGGTATAGTAAGGGAAATTATTCCTTAAGAACGGTTCGTGAATTCAGACGACTTGGCCTTAATCATTTCAGTTTCATCTTTATTTTTCTGAAAAAATAAATACACCTCTTGGAAGGTCATTTTGATCTTATTTTGAGGGTATTTGATACTTCTTTGTGTTCTTTTTTATACTTGAACTCAAGTTGAAATTGTTGTTTTACTATATATATTTCTGCGTAACCGAATATATTATGGGAAATAACAGTCGTTTCATCATGTTAGACCTCATTAATCTATCCAAAAGTATTCATCTCATGATTTGGAACTCCAGTCATAAGCGATTCTGACTGACATATTCTTATTTCCCCTAGCTTTCCTTGATGTCTGTTGCTGATTGTTTTCTACTAATTTACTATTGTAGCGGGAGGTTTCAATCTTATCAATAAGACTATCAAGTCTTAGGTCATGATTGATCTTGTTGACTACTAGTGTTTGGATAACGAGCGGACACCTGCTTCTTTCCTCGAAAATGAAGTCTAGACGAATGAAGTGTTTAGAGGCAAATTATTCTGAGGTCGTAAGGACTATAGTTCAACAAGACATTTCTATAGTGTTGTTACCAACATGTACTTCTCTAAATTTTTTGTTTACTTTGGGTTCCATACTCAGACCTCAATGGCAATCCCTTGTATTAAAAATTAGTTTTTTAATAAGATACCTTCACTTCTCATTTTCCTATTTTCCTATTATAGATAAAATAGGAAATTTGAAAGGACTCTTTGGGACCTGGACATTCAGATCTATAGGGAGATAGGTCGGCCTTGATGCCTGTAAGACCCTGCAAAATCCTAAGCTTAATTCAGTCCTTGAGGCTTGTCAAAGGGTCCCAGACTTAGAATATTTTAGCTAAGTACTCAGACTTAGTGTCATTTTAGTCTACGAAGGTTGGCAATCACATTTTGCGACCTTTACGTCCATTAAATGTTGATGTTTAAGTTGATTCATGATCAAGAAAATCCGTAGGTGTTTCCGAATATGTTTTGGATTTTTCAGACTTTGTTTGAAGCTTTGTTGGAATCCTAAAATAGTGGATCAATGCGATCTTGGAGCATCTCATCGACTATCGCATAGATTAATATTTTCCCAAGCTACTAGTGTCTAATTCCAATGAATCGATGCGAACATGGTGCGATACATTGGCTATCACTTTGATTCTATCAACGAGCTGCATCGACCTGTGCATTGGTAGCCCTGTTTTCAGTCATTAAAATACCGCATTCTTGGGAGTATTTGGGTCTTTTCTCTACGTCCTTCAGCCCCCAAAACACAAAATTAAGATCTTTGGAGACCAAACATCTCATTCATTCTCCAATAAGCTCAAGAACGAAATCCTAGGTGATTAAATTTCAAATCAAGAATGCAAGATTCAACCATAAACTTCTAGAAATTCTTCAACACAGGTATGTGAAGTGTTCATCCAAGGGTTCCTTCCACCTTTGGAGTCCAAGAATATTTTTAAACTTCGAGTAATTGATTTTATGATTTCCATGGTTGGAATTAAAGCGTATCCATGATTGTTATTTGGATTAAGTTCCTAATTCATGATTATATATATGTATCTCATGTGAAATTGATCATTATGTGTAGATTCATGTGAATCCATGATATTCCCTTGACTTGTGAAATTAGAGATGAATTATGATGCTCACGTTATGTTCAATACTATGTGCATATACTATGCTTACCAAGTGCTTGATAAATTGTCCATGTGAATTGTTAAGAGAATGAAATCATGTCAAGTTAGCTTATGTGCAACTTATATCATGCAAGTGTTTGAGAAATGCCCCAATGTATGAATAATGATCAAGTTCATAGTTTACATGTTTCATGTTATGCTATGTCTCTTAATTTATGCTATCTAGTCCTGGGGTACTTGTACCCGACAATTTAGTTGATTACCTAGAGCCATGGCCAGTCATAGAATAGTATCAGTCACAACACGATTAGTAGTACTCTCAGTCAGTTTCAGAACTTAGGAAAACTCAGTAGATTCAGTAGTACTTCAGTCTAACTCAGTATTCAATTCAGACCTCAGTGAACTCTATCAGTTAACATAATCTAGTAGTATTTCGTCAGTCAATGGAACTCATGAACTCAATTCAGTTTAGCTAAAAAGTAATCTCAGTAACTTTTTAGTCCAACCTAGTACAAACTAGAAATTAGTTCAGTGTCTATTCAGTTAGGAGCAGGATTCAATGCCGAGTTAACTCAAGGATAGGGGAATTCCTATTAGTAGAGGGTTTGACCCTTAGCAGCAGTCCCTGTATTATAGAACTACGTAGCCAGCGTAGGTTGAGGTATCTTCCTGCCAGACATTATAAGGGTTGATATTTCTCATCTAAGTTATCCTGCCAGCGAGGGTTGATGGAAGAGCTTCCTGTCAGAGATGGTTAACTCATAGCTTTCCCTTACCCGTGGCACGGTATTGACACCCTTCTAATTGGGGTTAAAGGTTGGGCCCCAAATTAGTTAGAGAAGGGGCATATCGATTATATGATTACCTCCAACAATCTTCGTTCTAGTATCAGTCTTAGAATAGAACTCAGTTCAGTTCTATAGATTTAGGACTATCAGACATGGTTACTCAGCTCAGTACGGAACTCAGTAGGTTCCACGATACTCAGAACTATCAAATACAATCATTTAGATAATCAGTAATTCAGTATTAATAAACCCAGATATCAGTTATTAGTATTCCGATTTAGTATTCAGTATTAGCGCGATCTCAATTACATTCAATGTGTTTATGCATGTACTCTTACTCAATCATACTCATGTTATTTAGTTATTATTATTCACGTATATGAACCCACATATTTTATCTTACCTCACTGAGTATACCTATACATTCAAAGTACTGACGCATGCTTTTCTTTATGCTTTGATGTCTTATATCATAGGTTCAGACGCACGGGCTCTAGAGTACCCATAGCAGTCCTGATTTTCATCTTTCAGAGTAGTGGTGAGTCATCATAGTTCATGGACATGCTTATTATTTATAGTACTTCAGTTTTATTTCAGTAGATGTTGTTAGTTGGGGGATTGTCCTATCAACTCCATAGTTCAGACAGTTAGAGGCTTTTTCAGACTAGAGTATTTTTAGACAGTTGTTCAATTTTTTAGTATTGATGTTCTATTTTGGTATTATGATACCATATTCATTAATATTTATAGTATTTAACCTTATTACAAGTTTTTGCCTATTTTTGTATATTTATAGTATTTATTACACACTTATTGCAGCAGGTACCAGTCATGGGTTACCTTATGGTCCTTCAAAATTATAATCACCGTGTAGCGTCTAGGGTACAGACTCAAGATATTAAAAACTTGTTATTAAAGCTTAAGGTTCAACAGAGTCCTAGGAAGTTTGAAAGCCGCATCTTGTAGAGTCTTGTGCATGGGTGTATTGTGTGCTACACTTAGGGACAAGAGGCTATGGTATGTTTTAGGAAAAGTTTCCCTTTATTTAGTATTCATATCATGCGAGTGAGCATGAGCTCTAGTTACACTCTCTTTCTAATCCTAGTTTCTCTTTCATTTACAGAATATGCCTTCAAAGAGGACTCATAGAAGATGAATGGGACATCAGTCAACCCCTCAGCCTGTCCATCCAAATTCTTTGGGTGAGAATGTCTCCCACACAGAGTTCAGAGAAGCCTTTACCACCCTAGCTCATTCTATGGAAGCCCAGAATGAATGTCCAGTTGCAGTTCCATCCAACCCAGTGGCCAATACTGCTGCTGCCAGGATTTGAGACTTCACCCGAATGAACCCTCAATTATTTATTAGGTCTAAGTCAGATGAGGACCCTCAGAAATATCTTGATCAGGTGCAGAATTTTACCAATATCATAGGGGTGACTACTATTGAGAGCACTGAGTTGGCCATATATCAGTTACAGGATGTGGCTTATTCGTGCTTCAAATAGTGGAAGGAAGAGAGGCCAGCAGATGCAGGGTCCATAAAATGGAAGAAGTTTGTAGTTGCTTTTCTGGATAAGTTCTTCCCGCTAGAGTTGAGGGAAGCGAAGGTTTTGGAGTTTATAAGCCTGAATTAGGGTAATATGACAGTGCGGGAGTATTCTCTCAAGTTTACTTAGTTAGCCAGATATGCCTCGCATGTTGTAACAGATAGCAGAGTGAAGATGCGTAAGTTTGTGTCAGGAATGTCTAGCAGTGTGGTTAAGGAGTATGATTATTAAGGAGATAGATATAGACAGGATCATGATCCATTCTCAGCAGATAGAGGAGGCCAAGAATAAAGAGAAGGATAGAGAGAATAAGAGAGCTAGAATAGGTAGTTTCAATTTTGCTCAACCTAAGTTAGAGGGTGGGAATCTATCTCAGTTCTGCCCGAAATCCTCTGTTCCAGATCCTTCCTCAGCCAGTGCTCCAGTGCCAAAATTTTGAGATGGAAACCGAGATAGGGCATCAAGCCCTAAACCCCAGGGCAGTGTTAGTAGTACCCGAACCAATCCTCTTTGCAAGAAGTGCAGCAAAAACTACCAAGGTATCTGCAGAGATGGCAGCGATGTTTGTTTCAGATATGGCAAGCCAGGACATAGGGTCAGATAGTGTCCTTAGGTTGGTTCATAGAGTCAGCATAACCATACCTCATCTCAGTCCAGTCACCCGAATCAACAAGGTTCCTCTTCCAGTGCCACTAGTGGGCAGCTCCCAAAAAGACTCTATGCTTTTAAGTCCCGACAAGATCAGGAAAGTTCTCTTGATATGGTCTCTGATACGTTACACATTTTCAATTTCTATGTTTACGCTTTTCTAGATCAAGGAGCTTCGTTGTCTTTTGTTACTCCATATATAGTAGTTGATTTCAGAGTCAGTCTCAAAATTCTAGCAGATCCTTTCTCAGTATCGACCCTAGTGGGAAAATCTATTATAGCCTGGTGGGTATACAGGAACTGTCCGATTATAGTATTCTTTGTGGGATTCTACCCTAACCTAGTTGGGTTATATATTTGACAATGATCGATTACACTTTCATACGAGAGATGTAATTTGGGCGTATCAAATTTTGGCGCCGTTGTCGGGGAGTACGATTGTCGATTTTGGTTATGTGTGTTAATTGGCTGTTAGTCAAGTTTCCTTATTTTATTTTTATTTGTTGTTTTTGTTCATTACAGGCTCATTGTTGTTTATGCGACGAATCAGAAGTTTAGGAGAACCATTATTACCCTTCATTCCTAAACCTCATCTCTTTGAAAGAATGGCTAACCAACAGAGAGCTAAAAGATTAGCCACTTTGGCTAGTGCTCAATGAAACCAAAAAAATGTAGATAAACCAGGTCGGGTACCTAATCTAGGTGAAGAAGACCTGGGAGATGATAATTTAATTGACTCGGCTAATAGGAGGCATGCAACAGGGGTAGTTGCACTTGTAAATCAAAATCGTGGATTCAGATGAAGACTAGACCGCCAAACTATGCGGTTTGATATTTACAATGGTGATGATAATTTAGATGGAACTTGATCTATAGGGGCAATAATTCTACCACCACTAGCTCCTGGGGTGAAATTCAACATCACCAGTACTATGATCCAGCTATTGAATCTGAAAGGACTCTTTGGTGGATTAACTAGTGATGATCCGAATCTAAATTTGGTGAATTTCATCAGTATTTGTAAGTCATTTGATAATCCTAGAGTGGTACAAAATGTTATTCATTTAAGATTGTTCAAACTGTCTTTGTCTGGAGAGGCAACTATGTGGTTGAATGAGCTGACTCCTGATTCTATAACAAACTGAAGGCAATTGAAAGTAGCTTTCCTAGAATAGTTCTTTTTGCCCTCCAAAATGTTGCAGTTGAATGATGAGATCAACAACTTTACGCAATTGGATAGTGAAGCTTTACATGAGACTTGGGCGAGGTTTAAAAGGAAATTGACTCAATGCCCAAATCATAAGATGACTTATGAACACTTGATGGAAATATTCAACAGAGCTTTGAACTAACTTACAAAGCCAATAGTGGATAATACTGTAGGAGAAGCTTTTATGGAGCTCACCTTTACTGAGGCTGCGGACATGTTAGAAAGAATGAGTAAGACAAGTAGAGCTTGGAATACCAGACCGTTGGCCAAGGAAACCATGGTTGGAACCATCAAGGAGATTGGACGAATAAAAGTGACAGAAGTGGACTGTATATACCTCCTAGAATTCATGATAATGCTGCCACCAGTTCAGGAAAAATGTCCATGGAGGACATGATGGAGAAACTATTAAAGGGAGTTGAGGCGACTAATTCTGGGGTGACTACTATGAAGAGTGACATATCTTCTATGAGTTAACTAGTAAATTCACACTCAATTATTATTAAACAACTGGAGCAGTAGATGAGCCAATTATCCCCAGCATTCAATAAAAGATAGAATGGGACTCTACCAAGTGATACAGTTTAGAATCTGAGGATTGATAGATTGTGTATGGCCATTACCACTAGGAGTAATAAGATATTGTCTAGTCTAGGATTGGGATCATTCTCTCATACTAATGCTATCGAAATAGATTGAAAGATGGTTGTTGAATCTTTAGTGGTGCCTATGCACTTGGGAGGTTTCAAAAAAAAAGAGTGCAGAAGTGAAACAACCACCTAAGCTGAAGCATATTAGTGATGTAAAGAAAGGCATAAGAAAGGAGGTAAAAGTTGCTCCAGTTTAAATCCCAAGGCCACCACCCCCATTAACATAATGATTAAAGAAGAAAGAAGATGAAGGGAAGTTTAACAAATTCATGGCTATGTTGAAGCAATTGATAATGAACATGTCTTTAGTTAAAGCACTGGAATAAAAGCCCGGATATGCTAAGTTTATAAAAGATTTTGTGATAAAGAAAAGAGCAATAATCTATGATTTGGTGGATAATCTCCATTATTGTAGTGCTATTTCTATAAAGTTACTAGTGCAGAAGAAGGCAGACCCAAGAGCATTCACCATCCCTTGTATGATTGGGTCTTTGGAATTTGCTAAGGCCTTATGAGACCTGGGAGCTAACATCAATCTGATGTCGCTAGCTGTCTATAAGAAGTTGGTTTTGGGAGACCCCACACCCATAAACATGCAACTTGTAATAGTGGATAGATCGATGAAAAGATCGGTTGGGATTCTACATGATGTACTTGTAAAGGTGGCCAATTTTATATTTCCTACCAACTTTGTGATTCTTGATTGAAAAGTGGACATGAAAGTACCCATAATTTTAGGCAGGCTATTCTTAGCAACTGAAAGAGTGTTAGTTGACCTGGAGTTGAATGAGCTAAAATTTAAGCTCAACGATAAAGAGGTTAATTTTGAAGTATATAAATCCATGAAATAATAAAAGGAGATGAGCGTTTTTTCAATTGTTGATGTATTCTACGAAGATGAGTGAGATGTACCAATTAAGGATAGGCCTTCTGTGGAGACCAGAGCTGGTTTGGTTGAACTTACAAGCAAGGAAATGAGTGATTTCAAAGTGGCTGGACTTACAATAAAGCATTTTCTTGATCCAACAAATGAGGTATAAATGATATTATCGATGTATTTTGATAAAGTTTGAGTAGTCAAGATAATCGAGTAGTGTCGAGACGTTAAATCAAGCGCTGCATTGAAGGCAACCTATGATTTTATTTTTATTTTATCATGTTAAATTAAAAAAACTAAAATAAGAGTCGAGCCACGACTAAAACTATGGCGCTTGGTTGGATTCAACCCATCCTTATAATTATTTTTGTTGTTTTTGATTAAGTGTAAGTGCGTGAAGTACTAAGGAGGTGATTGATACCAAATTTGGTTTGGAATTGAGTCATGTCAATGGTAGTAAGTTTAGGAGTAATGGGAACATTACAAGTAAGTTGGAGTGGTCAAATGTGTAAGGCTCGAGTTACGATTCGTGACCCATATTATGTTAATCCGACCCAAAATATTTTTGCGGTATGACTTTATTTTGTGATTTTCAATGAGGTCTGTAGTGGTAGAATATGTATTAGGCCGACAAGCTCAATCTCGAAGGCCAGCACTAACCTCGATGGGGGTGCCAAAGTGAAGCCCCTGCGGTATGGACCTTTCTCAATACTTTATATAAAGAATGTGGTGCATGGTGTCCAAGTTTGAGTGTACTATAGGGTATGTGACCCCAATTTTACATAGACCATGGGAAAGGCCTCGCCTAAGACATAGCCATACTGCCTCAAGTAGGTGTTACCATGTGCGGCGTACACCTTAACTTATGCAAAACCTTATGCGGTGCACACCTTAATCTTGGCAATGGATTTTGCGTTGCACACCCAACTGCACTTCCTCGCTATTTTACTTGTGCAATACCTTCGGCGGTGCACACTTAAAATTATATGATAACATATGCACCACACGCTTACCTTTGTGCGATAACATGTGCGTTGCACACCATACCGCATAGGCTCACTGTTTTACGTGTGCGATGACCAATGCAGTGCACAATTAAACTTGTGTGATAACTTATGTGCCGCACACCCTTCCAATTTCAACATATATCCTTCTTTGAATTGGGTCAACCCGACCCAGATTTCATTCTTTTAATAGACTCCACACCCTAAATTCCCAAATTCATCCTTATTACACCCCAAACCATACAAGATTTCTCCCTCACCATTCTCTTTGTCCTTCAAGATTACTCTTTGCTTAACAATCTCAAGAATTTCCCTTTTTCTTCCCCGATCTTCCATCTTCAAGGTAAGTTTTACTTTCTTAACCCTTAGTTATTGTGACCTTTTATTATAGTTAATTGTTTTTTTGAGGATTATGAATTAAATTCTTTCCATGTCTATGTCAAAGAAGGATTTTAAACAACTTGGGAAGATAAGTACTATTATTGTAGAACTTGAGCTTGTACATGTGAGTGATTTGTTCAAAATCAACATGGTAGTTGTGTAACCATTAGTTTCCATCTTATTTTGTTGAACATAATGTTGAGAAAATTGTGTAAAAGTGATGGTTTTCGGTATATCTTTATATGGTTGAAGTTGTAGGGCATGATTTTGTTCAAAAAGTGCTTCATTGAAATAGAATTGGGGAAATTTAAGTGAGTGAAATGTATTGCAACTAATGTTGGTGCACCATATCAAAGTGTCTGTCGATAAAGTTTGAGTACCCGATAATAACATTTAATTGGTTTATACTAACAAATTAAGTATGGGGTGGTAACTTCACCAACTTCATCTTAATTTTACTTAGTTTCATTATGTGTGGCTGATATGGGTGATGTGATGAATACAGGAAAAATGGCTCTGATGATGATCTCCATGCAGGTGGCATAAGACTTTAGCTTGTTATTTTTACTAGTGATAGTGCCTAGATTAAGTGTGGGGTGGCTGGTTACTTTGGTGCTTGTTTTGTAAGAAATTAGTACCTTCTTCTTAGTATACTTCTGTGATAGGATTAGTTATTTTGTTTATTTTGTTTCTTGTTAGATGTTTGTTAATTTAGTCATAGTTAGGTGTTTTTCTTGATGATGGATTGATGATGATTGTCTTAAGAGAAAATTAGTCATTTGTTGCATGTAACTGTTCTTGTAGATCACATGGCATTATAGCATGAGTATGTGATGGATCATTATGCTTGAAACACCTAGGCTCTAGTTGTGACTCTTGTTGTGATTGTTGGTTTTAGTTGAATTCATTTAATTGTTGGGTTGAGAATCTGTAATTCTCCTAATTGAGCTGACCATGTGCCATCACTATGTAAGGTTGTTTTATATTCCTTATTGCAACTAATGCTAGAACTTGCCTAGTATGTGTGCAAAACAAAATAAAGATTGTGAGTTTAGGAGATGATTTAGGAATTTCTTTGACAACCATTGTTCATGCCTCCTTTTGACCTACCTTTTTACATTATCTTAGATAGCCTCGTTGAGCCTTTATCTTGTTCTCTGGTAGCCTTATTTGTAGCCTAATCCATTCTTTAATAGACCGTAATTTGATCTAAAATCTCCTAAGAACTTTTATGTAAAATCAATTTGAGTTAGGAGTTTGACAATAAGAGAAAAAAAGTGAAATTGTTGCCTCAAAATCTAGTTATTGGCATGTGAAATTGATATAGTTAGGAGTAGCGAAAATTGTTGAAAAAGTTCCAAATTTTATCCCGGACATGTCACAATGAACCCGTTTTGGCCCTGGTCCTTCTTGGACATTGTGCACCTTAACTAAGGCAAATCGGTTAAGTTGAGGGTGGCTATCATAGGGGTGCGTAATGTTAAATGGGTGACAAAAAAATATTTGAAAGGGTTGCATACTCCCACCATAGTGTTGTTAATTGAGTTTAATGGAATGGGGAGAAAACAAAAGATATGGATAGATGAAAGTGGTGTAAATTGGTTGTTAGAAATTGATGTTAATTGCATAATGTAGTGTCTTAAAGTGCTTACGGAAGAGAATCTCTATTTTTGGTCAAAATAGTTTCTACCCATTCTTTAGCCTGCATTACAACCCGTAAAAGACCTATTTGATCCTAATCTTAGCATTCTGATATTAGTGGATAATTACACTAAGGGAAAGCATATGGTTATCAGTTGTAATTTGAGAATTCTTTGTGAGATTAAGTGCAACTTGCTTCTTATACCCATATTGTTAGAAATTGCATGATAGTAAGTGATTATGGGTAACTTTCTTGTTGTGAGTGCACATGGTTAATGAAGGTTGGGTAATTTGTATGATTTCTTTGCTTAAAAGGTATGCATGAATTTTCCAACTTAATGAGTCTATTCTTGAGGATAGGTTGTCTCTAGTAATGATCCATGAATTTACTTCTTGTTCATAATTGTTGTGTGAGCCTATTTGAGCGTCTTGTTTTTCCTTTGTAGGTGCTAAGACTTGTGTAGGATACATAAATGGATATGTTTTTTGAGGATGAACAAGGCTTTTAGTGTGCGGTGGTGATCTTGGGTGTATTTATATGCCTAAGCATCATAGCTTACCCATATTATAGCAAAGTTTGGAGAACAAAGTGCCTAGTTTCTTATGTTTTTACTCTACTCTTATGTAATTGAGCTAACCGATATGATTAGCATGATTTTATGTACTAATGAGGTAGATGGAGACATAATGGGACTATAGAATGCGGATGACATATGCACAAGAAAAAAGTAGCTTGTTGGACCAAATGTGGCGCCTAGAAACTATGTCCAAGACTAATTTGTTATTTATAATTAATTCAGGGACTTAGAAGGCAAATATGAGAGAAAAGATTATTAAAAAGACTAGACGCTGAATTTTTATCATTATTTAATATTCTGTAGTATTTTGAACAAGGGAATATCGGCTTAGGGTGGAGAGAGAAACCATTTCTGTTTTGTTTTCACTATTTGCACACCAAGATCATCTTCTATGATGAATATATCTATTGTGATTTCTATTTTTTTCATGAGTAGCTAAGTTTATTAGTTAGGGTTATTGAAGCATTGTAACATCAATCTATTTCATTGGGTTTTTGAATTTATCATGTATTGATCTGCTTATTTCATACTTTCTTCGTTTATCTTGAATTCTCACGGTTGCAAACATAGAGGATGTGCCTTAAAACTCAACTTGTTCGATAGAAAGGTTGAGGTTTGAAAAAAGGATTCGTGATAAGAAAATAGGATTTCCAACCCATATTTCATATGTTAATGCCTTAACAGGATTTACTACTTGGAGATATCGTATTGTTTTTGTAAACACTTTTGATTCAAGAGAACTGAAAGGAATTTGTCCTTGATGGTTGAGAAACACTTGGATTATGTTATTAAAAGAAATACGTTTCTCTGTTAGCATGATGCATGTATGAACTCACAAAGCCCATAGTTAGAAAGTATTAAAAAATACAAGGTAGACATAACCCTAGCATGCTATTTCTCTGAATTTGAATAGTACTACACATATTTCATCTTGTTAAACTGAAACCATTAATTTGTGAACTGAATCAAATCCCTCCTATTTATTTTATGGAAACGAACGATTAAATTTCAACTAATCTGCATACAACTTAATTAGCACCATATTCCCTGTGGTATTTGACCCCAACCTAGTTGGGTTATATATTTGAAAACGATCGCTTACACTTTCATAAGAGAATTGTAATTTGGGCTTATCAGGATTGCCTCGTACTCGTTGTCAGCATGATTCAGTTTGGGTCATTCTAGATAGGATGACCAAATCAACTCATTTCCTTCTAGTTCATACCTCCTATTCAGCCGAGGATTACTCCATACTTAATATCAGGGAGTTAGTCAGATTTCATGGTTTTTCGTTGTCCATTATCTCAGATAGAGGTACCCAATTCACCTCTTATTTATGGAAAGCAGTCCAAAAGGGTCGTGGTACCCGAGTTCATCTTAGTACATCATTTTATCCTCAGATAAATGGTCAAGAAGAAAGGACCATTCAGACCTTGAAAGATATGCTGTGAGCATATGCGATAGAATTTAAAGGTAGTTGGGATGACCACTTTCCTTTTATTGAGTTCGCATATAACAAAAGCTATCACCCCAATATTCAGATGGCTCCATTTGAGGCACTTTATGGGAGGAGGTGTAGATATTCCATTGGTTGGTTTGAAGTGGGTGAGGCCATAGTAGTAGGGCCTGACTTGGTGTCTGATTCCTTAAGGAAGGTCCAGTTGATTAGGAAAAGGCTTAAGACAGCTAAGAGCCGATAACAATCATACGCAGATGTGTGTAGAAAGGATCTCGAGTTCAAGATTGGTGACTATGTGTACTTAAAGATCTCTCCTATGAAAGGAGTGAAGAATTTTAGCATGAAAGGGAAACTAAATCCCTAATATGTCGGTCCTTACCAAATTCTCAAACATTTTGAAAAGGTAGCTTACGAGCTTGAGTTACCTTCAAATTTATCTTTAGTTCGTCCAGTGTTCCATGTCTCCTTGATAAATAAATGCCTAGGTGACCCAGCAGTCGTAGTCCCTAATAAGGTAACAGATATTCAGAACAACCTCTCTTATGAAGAGATCCCAGTCAAAATCCTTAACTATCATATTCAGACACTAAGGAACAAAGAAGTTCCTCTAGTTAAAGTTCTTTGGCAGAATTAATCTATTGAGGGAGCTACTTAGGAAGCAGAAGCACACATATGAACCAAGTATCCTTATCTATTCTCCTCTAATCCAGACTCAGTTCAAGGTAATAGTTTCCTTAAGCTTAATAAGTTTCATGTTTAGATTTAAGTTATAGATGTGGTATCAGTTCCCATTGCATGATAAGTTATACGTTTATAAGCTAGTTCAGTTATGTATCCATGCATCAGATATGCATGTTCAGTATATAGATTTAATTTATCAGTAATCCCAGTTCATGATCCAGTTCAGTCATGTACCCAGCTATATCCATGCATCAGATATGCATGTTTAGTATGATAATTTAGAATACCAGTAATATTAGTCATATAGTTATGTTCCAGATGTTCATGCCCAGTAAGTATGTCAGTCTCTCAGTATTCTCAGTCTCATCTATCAACTTTAAGGAAGAATTTTCCCAAGGGGGAGATAATGTAAGACCACACTAATCATAAGCTTAATTCAGTCCTTTAGGCTTATCAAGGGGTCCCAGACTTATAATATTTTAGCTAAGTAATCAGACTTAGTGTCATTTTAGCCTACGAAGGTAGTAAATCTCATTTTGCGACCTTTACATCCATTAAATATTGATGTTTATTTTGATTCATGATTAGAAATGTCGTAGGCGTTTCCAGACAAGTTTCGTATTTTTTAGACTTTGTTTGAAGCTCTGTTGGAATCCCAAAACAATGGATAAATGCAATCTTGGTACGTTGTGTCGACTATCACGTTAATTAATATTTTCCCTAGATACCAGCATCCAATTCTAATGAATCTATGCGAACATGGTGCGGTGCATTAGCTATCCTGTCGATGCCATCGACGCACTGCATCGATCTGTGCTTCGGTAGCCCAGTTTTTAGTCATTAAAATACCACATTCTTGGGGGTATTTGGGTCTTTTTTCCATGTCCTTCAGCCCCCAAAACACGAAATTAAGCCTTTTGGAGAGCAAACATACTCATTAATTCTCCAATTAGCTTAAGAACAAAACCCTAGGTGCTTAAATTTCAAATCAAGAACTCAAGATTCAACCATAAACTTTTAGGAATTCTTCAACATAGGTATGTGAAGTATTCATCCAAGGGTTCCTTCCACCCTTGGAGTCCAAGAATCTTTTTAAACTTTGAGTAATTGATTTTATGATTTCCATGGTTGGAATAAAAATGTATCCATGATTGCTATTTGGATTAAGTTCCTAATTCATGATTATATATATGTATCTCATGGGAAATTGATCATTATGTGCGTAGATTCATGTGAATCCATGATAAAACCTTGACTTGTGAAATTGGAGATGAATTATGATGCTCACGTGTTGTTAAATACTATGTGCATATACTATGATCACCAAGTGCTTGATAAATTATACATGTCAATTGTTATAAGAATGAAATCATGTCAAGTTAGCTTATGTGCAAGTTGTATAGTACAAGTGTTTGTCAAAATGCCCCAATGCATGAATGATGATCAAGTTCATAGTTTACATGTTTCATGTTATGCCATGTCTCTTAATTTATGCTATTGAGTCCTGGGGGTACTTGTACCCGACAATTTAGCTGATTACCTAGAGCCATGGTCAGTAATAGAATAGTATCAGTCACGACACGATTAGTAGTACTCTCAGTCAGTTTCAGAACTCAAGAAAACTCAGTAGATTCAGTAGTAGTTCAGTCTAACTCAGTATTCAGTTCAGACCTACGTAAACTCTATCAGTTACCAGAATGCACTAGTATTCCATCATTCAATGAAACTCAGTGAACTTAGTTCAGTTCAGCTAAATAGTAATCTCAGTAACCATTCAGTCCAACCTAGTACAAACTAGAAATCAGTTCAGTGTCTATTCAGTTGGGAGTAGGATTCAGTAGTGAGTTAACTAAGGGATGGGGGCATTCCTGTCAGTAGAGGGTTTGACCCTTAGCAGTCGTCCCTGTATTATAGAACTATGTAGCCAGCTTAGGTTGAGGTATTTTCCTGCCAGATATTATGAGGGTTGATACTTCTTATTCGAGTTATCCTTGAAACGAGGGTTGACGAAAGAGCTTCCTATCAGAGTGGTTTCACTCACAGCTTGTCCTTACCTGTGGCATGGTGTTGACTCCCTTCCAACAGGGGTTATAGGTAGAACTCCAAATCAATTAGACAAGGGGCATGTTGTTAGATGATTGCCTCCCACTTTCTCAGTTCCAGTCTCTGTGTCATAATAGAACTCAGTTCAGTTCTACAAATTTAGGACTATCATACATGGTCACTCATCTCAATACGAAACTTAGTATGGTTCCACAGTACTCAAAACTATCAGATACAGTCATTTAAATTATCAGTAATACAGTATTCATAAAAGCAGATATCGGTTATCAGTATTCCGATTCAGTACTTAGTATTAGCATGATCTCAATTAAAGTCTATGTGTTCATGCATGTACTCTTACTCAGTCATACTCATGTTATTTAGTTATTATTGTTCATGCATATGATCCCATGCATTTCAGCCTACCTCACTGAGCATCATAGTACATTCAAAGTGCTGACGCATGCTTTTCTTTGTGCTATAATGTCTTATATCATAGGTTCAGATTGTTAGCTTTCAGAGTAGTGGTGAATCCTCATAGTTCGAGGACATGCTTAGTATTTATAGTACTATAGTTTTATTTTCTTAGATGGAGTTAGTTAGGTTCTTTTCCCATCAACTCCACAGTTCAGATAGTTAGAGGCTTTTTCAGACTAGAATATTTTTAGACAGAGTTTAATTTTTCAGTATTGATGTTTATTTTGGTATTGTGATACCATATTCAGTAATATTTATATTATTAAACCTTATGACAAGTTTCCGTCTATTTTTGCATATTGACAATATTTATTACACAGTTATTGCAGCCTACCAGTCATGGGTTAGCTTGTGGTCTTTCGAGATTATGAGCACTGTTTAGCGTCTAGGGTACAGACTCGGGGCATTACAATGCCTCACTTCCCAAAAACCATTGCTTCGTGATTTGACTATATTAAGGAAAAATAGCTTAGTAGACCCTTGTACTTGGTCTTTTTTATAAAGTGGATACTTCTACTTAGCAATTTTTCATCTGAACCTCTCAACTCAATAAAACTCAATATTGTAAGACCTTTGACCATTAACCGGATCTATGTGGCATTAAAATAGATGAGTCGGACAAAACTCATGACTGAACGTGCCTGGGGTGCGAGTGAGGGTATTTTTTTGATATTTTTACATTAAAACAATTTAAAAAAATAAAAATAAAAGAAAAAGGCAGCCACACTCCCTACCTCACCCCACAAACCACCATTGCATCATCTCATCATCTTCGTCGAAAAATAAAGAAAAGGACAACCTCTTCCTCTCTGTCAAAGCTTTTGACATCTCATCATCATCCTCCGGCATCCTTGCCGACAATTTTACCCCTAATAAAACTCCAAGTTCTTGTCTCTAATAAAATTTGGCTGCTTCAAAAACCTCCATTGCAGCCCCTAAATCATCCTCCCCTTCTCCCTCCAATTGCGATGCCATCCAAGACCTCTACCTCCAAACTCCCCAGTCGTCCTTCTCCACTGTAATTGCCACCATTAAACTAAACAATTCTACACAATAACCTCATAAGGACTCTCACAATACATGTAAACATATCACTAGCATACACTGGAGGGACGATCTCTTCTCCATCATCATACACACAGTTATTTACATATACCCACACACTAATACAAAAAGATACACTACACACATACATAGAAAATGAAAAGATATAGAGAGATGGGAGAAAGAGGGAAAAATGGAGACAACTAAAAAACAAGGAGGGGGAGGGGGTTGGTTCTTGATGGAGGTTTACGGCAGGTTCCGGCGAGTTCTTGCCAGAAGTCTTTCAAAAATGACAAAGAATTTCATATCTGGGACTGAGTTTCCCTTTCTTGCCGAATCTCTTCACTCCTTTTATGGGAGAGATTTTCAAGTACACAAAATCACCGATATCAAACTCGGGATCCTTTCTCCTCATATCTGCATACAATTTTTTCAGGTCTAGGCAACCCTAAGACTTTCTCTGATCAACTAAACCTTCTCTAATGCATCAAACACCAAGTCAGGCCCCACTACTGTGGCCTTACCTATATCAAACCAACCAATTAGGGATCAACATCTCCTACCATAGAGAGCCTCAAATGGAACCATATGGATAATGGAATGATAGCTGTTATTATATGTGAATTCAATCAAAGGCAAGTGGTCATCCCAACAACCTTTAAAATCAAGTATGTATGCTCTTAGCATATCTTCTAGAGTTTGAATGGTCTGTTCTGCTTGGCCATCTGTTTGAGGGTGAAAAGCAGTACTCAGATGGACTTAGGTACCAAGACCCTTTTAGAATACTTTCTAGAAGTGAGAGGTAAATTGGATGCCTCTATCTGATATGATAGCTAAGGTAACACCGTGCAACATGACCAAATCTCTGAGATAGAATTTGGCATAATCCTCGACTGAATAATAGGTATGGACTGGAAAGAAATAAGATGATTTGTTCATCATATATATGGTAACCCAAATAGAATCGTGTTGATGATGAGTATGAGGCAAACTCATCACAAATTCCATGTTAAATTCATCCTATTTCTAAGTGGGAATACTAAATTTCTGAGTGGACCCACTAGGCTTCTTGTGCTCAATATTAACTTATTGTCATATAGAGCACTTAGCCACAAACTTTGTAATATTCCTCTTCATCCCACTCCACCAATAGATCTCCAGCAAATCGAGGTACATCTTAATGGTCCCTGGATGAATAGAGTAACGTAAACTATGTGCCTCTATAAGAATTCATTGCCTCAAGTCATCTATATTAGTCACACATAATCTACCCTGAAAGCGCAACACACCATCTCCCCCTTGGGAGAAAACCTCTACTTTCTGATTCTTTTAACTTAACTAGACTGGGATCTCTTTCCTGCTTTTCTTTACCTCAAAAACATGAGATAATTCTGAGCTACTCTGCACCCATACACTCCCTTCTGCAGAATTGAGTAAGAGGACACCTAGTCGGGCAAGCTGATAAATTTCTTGAGCTAACTTCTTCTTACCATCCTTAACATAAGCAACACTACCCATAGACAACCTACTGAGAGCATTATCCACTACATTGGCCTTGCTCGGATGATACAGATTACTAATTTCATAATCCATCAATAACTTTAACCACCTCCTTTCATGTAGATTTAAATCTTTCTGAGAGAACACATATTGTAAGTTCTTATGGTCAGTGAACACATCTATGCGCACCCCATACAAATAATGCATCCAAATCTTTAAGGTGAATACTACTGCTACTAACTCAAGATAATGAGTTTAATAATTCTTCTTATGAGGTTTGAGTTTTCAGGAGGTATAGCTATGACCTTACCTCTCTACATGAGAACATAACCCAAACTTACTCTGAATACATCACAGTACATAACAAACCCATTTGAACCATCTGGCATGGTATGGACTTGGGCTGAGGTGAGTCGAGTCTTCAACTCCTGAAAACTCTTCTCACAGGAATCTGACCACTGAAACTTAACTTTTTTCTTAGTCAATCTAGACATGGGGATGCAATAGAAGAAAATCCTTCAAAAAACCAACGGTAATAGCCAGCTAAACCCAAGAAACTTCTGATGTCTGATAGAGAGATGGGTTTAGACCAGTTTCTCACCATCTCGATCTTTTGAAGATCAACTTTAATGCCATCACCAAAAATAATATTGCCAATAAAAGGTACTGATCTTAGCCAGAATTCACACTCACTAAATTTAGAGAACAACTGGTGAACTCTAAGAATTTGTAACACTATTCTGAGATGGTCTGCATGATCAATTTTGCTACGAGCGTAAACAAAAATGTCATCAATAAATACTATGAAGAACATGTCCAAGTACTGATTGAACACTCGGTTTATCAAGTCCATGAATGTTTCTAGGACATTCATGAGACCAAAGGACATGACTAGAAAGTTGAAGTGACCATACCGAGTTTAGAAAGTTATTTTCAAAATGTCACATTCTCTGACTCTGAGCTAATGATAGCCTGATCTGAGGTCTATCTCAAAAAAATAACTTGCTCCCTAAAGTTGGTCAAACAATTTATCGATTCTAGGAAGTGGATATCTATTCTTGATTGTGACTTTGTTCAACTGAAAATAGTCTATGTACATACTGAGAGAACCGTCTTTATTATGCACGAATAGAATAGGTGCGCCCCACGAGGAAATGCTGGGTCTGACGAATCCCTTATCCCGGTGATCCTTTAATTGTTCTTTTAACTCTTTGAGTTTATCTGAAGTCATTCTGTAAGGACGAATAGATATGGGCTGAGTATCTAGAAAAAGGTTTATTCCGAAGTCGATTTTCTTTTCGAGAGAAACTCCGGGAAGATCTTCAGGAAATACATCAGAGAATTCATTTACTATTGGAACTTATTCAAAAGTTAATGTTTTTGAGTTAGAGTCTTTGACTCGCACAAGATGATAAATACATCCCTTGGAAATCTTCTTTCTCACTCTAAGGTAAGAAATCAACTGAACCCTAAGAGTTGTGGTACAAACCCTCCGTTCAATGACTGGTTCATTTAGGAACTAAAAATGAACTATTCTGTTTCTACATTCAACTAAGGCATAGAATGAGTGAAGCCAATCCATGTCGAGAATGATATCAGAATCTGTCATCTCTAACTCTACGAGCTCAACTAAAGTAACTTTTTGAGATATTGTGACCGAACAGTTCCTGTATACCTGTCTGGATACAATGGAAATAGCTACTAGGGTAGACACTAAAAAGAGCTCTACTAAAGTTTTGAGACTGACTCTAAAATTGACAGCTATATATGGAGTTACCAAAGAAAGAGAAGCTCCAAGGTCTAGTAAAGCATTAGCATATAAGTGAAAGACCTGCAATATACCAGTAACTATATCAGGAGAATTTTCCTAATCTTGGAGGGACTGAAAAACATATAATCTATTTGGACGCTGAACACCGATAGCACTGGAAGTGCCATCCAACTGAGTTGGGAGACCAGATGGAACTGGCGACTAATTAGACTGGACCTATTGGCATAAATCCCTACCTTTCTGAGAAGCTACCCGACACTCCTGAATCTGATGTCCTGGCTTTCCAAACTCGAAGCATGCATCACTACCTGCTCTAAACTCACCCTGATGGTGTCTGCCATCTTTCTAGCATAGAGGATATGTACGAGTGCTACTAACAATGAACTGAGACTTAGAGCCTGGTGCTCTATCCCTATTGTCATTTTTGAATTTGGGTATGGGAGCATTGGATGAAGAGGTTGATAAGGCTGAAGACCTCTCATGAAACTAAGGATGGTTACTACCCTCTGACTTTAGCTGAATAAAGTTAAATCTACCTATCTTAGCTCTCTTATTTCCTCTTTCCCTCTCTGTATTCTTCTGCTTCTCTATCTATTAAGCATGGACTATTATCCTAGACAAGTCTATCTCACTAATTAGCATTGTGGTCCTATACTCCTTGACCACACTATCAGATATACCAGGCACAAACTTACTCATCTTAGACCTGTTATCATATACCTTATAAGGAACATATCTAGCTAATTGATTAAACTTGAGGGAA
Source organism: Capsicum baccatum var. pendulum (assembly GCA_030864225.1). Classification (NCBI taxonomy): domain Eukaryota; kingdom Viridiplantae; phylum Streptophyta; class Magnoliopsida; order Solanales; family Solanaceae; genus Capsicum; species Capsicum baccatum. The sequence continues at coordinate 51,951,643 of CM061554.1, read as the reverse complement.
TACTGCCTCACGCTCATTCTGCACTGCCTCAAGTTAATAAAATCTAACACCTTGGCCTCCCTCAACTCCAATGGGAAGAATCTATCTAAGAAATATGTGGCAAACTCTTTCTATTCTACAGGCCCTACATTTATACCCTTATCAACCTTCCACTACTTAAACCAAGTATGGGATACATCCTACAACTGGTATGCATCAAACTCAGCACTCTAACTAGATGTTACCCCCAGAGCATCCGTGACCTTCTGAACCATATCGAAGAACTACTGTGGATCCTCTTCAGACTTGGATCCCGTGAAAAAGGAGGATTCATCCGGTTGAAATCCTAAATCCTAGTTTCAATAGTATTGGCCATTGGGTTTGATGGAATAGTAGTAGGCCATTCATTCTGTGCTGCTATGGAGTTCGCTAGAGTAGGAAACACAACCCTGAATTCTACGTGAGAGACACGCTCATCCAGTGAATCTGCCTAGACGGGCTGAGGGGCTGGTTGGTTTTCTATTCTTCTTCTATTTTACTTGGGAGGCATGTTCTATAAACAAAAGGAAGAAATGGATTAGATAGAGAGTTTAACTTGATCTCATACTCACTCAGATGACATAAATATTGAAAGAAGGGAAATTTATCCTAAAATCCTTATAGCCTGTCGTCCATAAGTGTGGCGTGCTCCACACCCATGCACAAGACTCTACTTGATGTGGCTTTCAGACTTCCTAGGACGCTTTAAAACCTTATTCTTTGATACCAAGTTTGTAACGCCCTGAGAGTACACTTTGGGCGTCACACGCTGTTTACAATCTCGAGGGATAGCAAGCTAACCCATGAGCTGGTACCTATTGTAAGCACTGGATAACATGATCATAAATGCAAAAGAATACTAACATACCATAAGGTTTTAATAATTGAATTTAAAATTGAAATATGAATCAATAGAAATAACTTACTGAATTTGATAAAATAATGATAAACTGTATAACTAACTGTAATGTGTGAATACTGAATAACTGACTCTAATGTGTGATAAGCCTCTAAAACTAAATAACTATGAGTTGATGGGACAGGCACCAACTAACTCCAACAAACTACTAAAATGAGATATGAAATAAAGTTAGCATGTCCTCGAAGTATGAGGACTCGCCACTGTTACTGTTGAGGATCTGATAAGTCTAATCACGAGCCAGGAACTGATCATCAGAACCTATGATATAATACATTATAGCGCAAAATAAAAGGTATATGACCAGTACTTTGAATATACTGGTATGCTAAATGAGGTAGGCTGATATGCATGGTTTCATGAATAGAACTAATAATTAACTGAATATTCATATAAAGCATGGAGTAATGAATAGAGAAAATAAAATCTGTAGGTACTAGGAATATGTGGAAATCTGTAAATACTGAGTATGCATAAAAATTTATAAATACTGAGGATTTATGACCAAGCATATAACATGAATTGAGAAAAATCTGTAAACTAAAATACTAAAATAACAGAAATTCGTATGCTTTGGTCAAACAAGACTAAGACGTAATAACTGAACTAGGAATGTAACTGAGACTGTATCTAAAACTGTATCTGAGTCTGTGGGACGTATCATCTAACGAACATTACCTAATTTAAGCTAATTGGTGTCCAACCTATAACCCCAGTTTGAAGAATGTTAATACCATTCTACGGGTACTAACATTGGTTGTGTGGATCCACTAAATTGATATAATGTCCAAAGGACTAAGGGTGTCAGGCCTAAACTAACGGGTAATCCCTGTGAGATAGTCAAGTCTACTAACAATTCGGCCAATATGATGGGGAAACGACCATCCCTACACTCACTCGGTGCTAAATCGTACTTCTAACTGAAGGACACTAAATTACTAGACTGCTCTGAGTTTAACTGATTGATATTTCACTACTCTGATAATGCTCATAGTTAGTTCTCAAGAATATTCTGTAATGTACTGAGACTAGACTACATAAACAACAATGGTTTTCAGGTATTCAATCCCCCCAGGACTAAAAAAAAAAAATGGTAAAATGACACTAAAGCTTGGGGGACAAAGCATGAAGGCTTTTATTATATCAATCACTCTTGTATGAATTTTATCAAACACTTGTACTTCATAGTTTAGTCAATTCATGGGAATAGTATAAAACTTGAAATAATAGAATGACTTCAACATTTATAACACTAAATCATGATCTAATTCGAAGAATGACAATAATAAAATTTGGGGGATTTGATAACAATGATAATTTTACTAAAGTATGGTATAAAATCAATATTTATGGAGTTCATGGAGATTCATAGTTTTAAGTCCCAATTTAATATCATAAATCTTTAAAAGATGATAGATTTGTAATTAAAACGGATACTTGGACTCCATGGATGAAAGGAATCCATGTATGAACATCTAACATACCTGAGATAATAAATTTGGAAGGATTGATGGTATGTTCTTGAGATTTGGCCTTGATTCTTGAGAGCTAGGGCTTCTTGTTCTTAAAGAGAATTGGTTTTAATTTTAGATAATAATGACAAAGTGAGCAAATAATACACTCTTAGAGTTAAATCCCATGTTTAGACGGATTTGAGGTCATGGAAAAAGACCAAACGACCCCTAGAATTTCAAATCGTAAAACTAGAAAAATTCTCAATTTTTATCTTTGGCATAACGCAGTGGTATCATGTCATGTCTCTTGAATCGGACAATTGGGAACTGAGAGCTTGGTCCGATGCGGAGGAATTGTGGTGCCCTTTTGATTCTAAAATTCACCTTTGGCACGATACCTTATTATCATGCCAGAACACTGGAAAAAGAGACTGTTGGGATTTTGGTTGACGGTGCGATGTGGTGGTTTCATAGAGCTTCACTGAAAATTGACAATTATCATTTATGCTGGCTCTACGATGTGCTAAGGTTTAAACTGACGGTGTTTAATGACTGAAACTTAAAATCGCCATAACTTCTTTTGCAGTTATTAAATTTGGGCAAATTTTATATCGTTGGAAAGCTAATTGAATTTCTTATGCAATGGAAGGCTCTAAACTGGAAAATAATGAGTGTTTCATAAAATTATTTATATGAATAATCATGTATTGGGACTTAGATTACGCTAAGGAAATGCAGGGTATTACAATCATCATTTAAGCCACGTTAACTAGTCGCAGATACCTAGCAAAGTTTCCATCTCAATTTTACTTCACCATTTTTGTTTTCAACAATGAGTAATGTTTTTTCATTTTTGGATACACTTTTATTTTTTTTAGCTCATTCGGTTTTTTCATTTTTCATGTCAATTTCATCGACTAGATTCGCTACACGTTCCTTAGTATCCTTTTTTTATTCTTTAATAAGGTCTAATTTGATATATAGTCTTCAGCACCTCCCTTTTCTCTCACAGATATTCTCCCAAGCACCTTCTGATGTATAATCATCACCCCGATCAACCCAGCCAAATAAATTTGGATCAGTGGAGTTACGATATTGATTTTTATTCTTGTTTGAAGTATTACGGGGCTTTGGAGGCCTTTAAAAAGTCAATTGAGCCCTTAAAATCAGTCCAATCACTATTGAATCTTTACACGACACTAAAAACTTGAGCTCTTCTTCAAACTTGACTCATAACATTATTAAAACCATCATTAAACTGTACTAGGGTATCAACATGACCTATATGGTCCCTCAGCCTTATTAGTTCAAACCTATCAATACTAACTATAAAATACAATATCTTGTTTGAATGATTAATGCCTAATCGATTGATAACGACATCCACAAAATTAGTATACTCTATGTGTGTTTTCACAAAAACATGTTTAGTAATACATGCCTCCTATATATAAAGTGGTTCTATCTGCAAATAACTTATTTCTCTACACTCATCTTTACTTTAGCCTTTTATGTTGGTCGGGCAAAAGTTATTTCACTTTCACTTTTTTCTCATTTGGGAAACATCTTTTATCTACAAAAAAAAAAAGAAAAACAAAAATAACATTACAATTGATGTCTACACAATTTAAAAAAAGGGATAATACAAAATTCAATAAAAACAACATAGTACAATAAGTATTCCAATAAATGACCCATCTATTGTAAGAGATTCCCCATTTGTTCAATGGATGAGACATCTATTGCAATAGGTGACACATCTGTTACAACAAGTGACTAATATATTACAATATACGGGCCATCAATTGAAAGAAATCAAACTAGCCTTCCTACTGGCTTGATTTCTTCTAATAGGTATTTCGTCTGTTGCAACAGATATGTTATCTGTTGAAATAAATATTTGGATTTATTCCAACAATTGATTTATCAGTTTCAACAGATAGGGAATCTATTGGAAGACCTATTTTAATATCTTCATCCATATATTCCAACACCACCAACACCAACAACAATATCAACAATACAGAAACAACACCATATGTTCCAACACCATCAACAACACCAACACCATATGTTCCAACAACACCGCTAACACCAACAACAACATTAACAACAACATTAGCAACAAATAAACAAACAAAATACAAACTAAAAATTTGATACTGCCAACAAGGCTTTTTAAGTTCTCCCAACAAATGACTTTTTTCATATTTTAATAAAAACAATCATTCTTTTATTCAAGTCATTGGCTATCCCTCTCTATGTATCCTATTTCTAAGCTTGACCATTTTGGGGTCTATTCTTCTATTTTTACTAATACAACACCTGGTAGTGGTTATGTTGTTAATGTTAAAAGGTCTTGGATTCCTTATTTAGGTTTTTTGGGTTTATATTGTGGTGATGGGTTATTTTTGGTAATGGTGCAGAATTGGATACTCTATTTTTGTCATGATATAGTTCTTGTTCTAGGAAAGTTAGAGAGTTGGAGATATGTGATCATTCCTATGACCACTTCTTAAGTTGGTGAATTTGAAATTCTATATCTTGAGTTGCTCGATTCATTTTTTATGGTGGTTTTGACCTTGGAATTGATGTTGAGACTAATACTCTTATGGTTGTCCTACTTGGGGTGGATTCAGGAAATCCTCATTTTGAAATTTGTTCAGCCTAACACAAATTAGTAGAGTGTTTCTATTTTGTGATATGTGCCAATGGCTATTCTTTGCGAGATGAAGTACTCAATTGATTAGTTTTTGGCTAAGGTTGCATTTCTCCAAAGTTGCTAGAGTTTTGGTTATCTCTATTGAGGTTTTTAACCTTGGTGAGTTCTCGGGTATGTCTTAGTAATTCATGCCCTCTAATGGATATAGAGTTGGTTGTTTGTGTTTTCATTCAGTGATTTATCCTCCATCCCAACTTTGTTCAACAACTATATTTTGTTCCCTCTAGTTGATATAGAGTTGGTTGCTTAGTTTTTTAGTTGATGGTTTGTCCTCTATTGTGATTTTGTTCTTCAGTTTTGTTTCAATTTTAGTACGGTATGATTTGGTAAGGATATATTGAATTCGGATAGTAAGGTCGATGCGAGTATTTGTCCTTAGTTCAAGCTTGTTGGCTCAATTTTTGATTTGAAACTTGAAATGGCTATTTAAAGGTTATGATAGATTTGGGAGTATAGATTCTTACCCATCTTCTAATTTGGTTTGTGTAGTTAAGGTTGAGCGGTTCAACCTTGGTGTCGAGATTTAGTTTGGAGTAATAGAGCTTGGGTTCAAGCATTATTTTCAAATTTATCTTAGTTGGGGTTTCATCTATGGGTTTTCTAAGCCTATTACACGGTTACCTTTTTGGTCTTCTCTAGTTCAGATAGATTATGGGTGTTCAGATGATAGTCTGTGGACACGGTATTGGTTTCTTCAGCTTTGGCCTCATTTTTTTAGTTTTTATTGGGATTTTTGGATGACATACTCAGTAGGATAGTATGCTTGAGTTAGATTCAACATGGATTCATTCTCAATTGATGGGACATCTTGGGGCAGATTATCAGTGAGAAGTAGTTAAGTGTCTGACTCTTGGTTCCTGATTCAATGGTCATTCAAACTAGTTATAACATTGGCATAGATTATAGCATTTGATTATTTCCATTTGTGTGCCCAGGTAGTGCCTTATGATCTTATTCTCATGCTTGACAGCATGGATTTTTAATTTAACAACTTCAGTTTTTTGAGTTAAGTGTAATAAGTTTTTGCGTACAGGACTTGGGTAAATTTTTTCTTGGTTTAGAGAGTTAGCGGGTGTGAGAAGATGAAAAAATTTATATATGTAGATTTTGGAGCTGGTAGCATAAATTATGCCTTGGTTTTCCTTTTGGTTGGAAGAGTTTTTATTTGATTATGCTAGATCAGTGCATCATCGTTCATATTTGCGTACATCAGCCTTCCATGGTTCAGTTAATAGCTAATTAGTGGTTTAGGTTGTGTTTTAGTTGTGGAGAAGGAAAGAAAGGAAGTTGGTTCATAAAGGGATACTTGTGGAAAAATCCCTTGGAAGAGTAATCCTTTTTGGGGGTTATCTAAGAAGTCTTGCTCGGAGCATGGTGGCCCAATATCTCATCCTTTCAAGCTTTTGAGATCTTTCTATCCATTGAATTCCACGAATGATAAGTCCTTTTAGTAATGGATATTGTAATGACCCTCCAAGTTATTTTCTCAATTTCTATGTCGTTCCAATATTTTGAGCATCTCCACAATGGCTACAGGTCATTTGAGACTTGTCAAAACTGTCACTTTAGTGACCGAATAGTTCATTTGGATTTTAGGCTCATTTCTCTATTTTGGAGCTTTCACTATTTAGAATTTGTTCTCGGTTTAGAACTACTTGTACATGACCACAAATTAGAATTCTCATAGCTCCATCAGTTCTAAAATGTTGATTTTAGTCTAGGGGAATCTTGGTTCAGGTCCTGAGGCTTTCGAACTCATTTTAGACTATTGGACAGATTATGTGAAATATAGTTATAGGTGGGTATAACACTGTGACTTAGCTTGGAGTGTCTATTTGGGGATTAGATGGGTGAATTGGGTGAAATACTTATTATACTCCTATGATCCTATTACCTTCTTATAGATAGATATGGGATTCATAGTATGATTATGGTATTGAGCTAGGTATGGGATGTGATTTAGGTATTGGAAGCAGGTTGGTATGATTAGTCTTATTTAGATTGTCTAGGCCACCTTGGAAGCGTAATTTAGATAAAATTGTTATCTTGGGGATAAGTATGGATATCTAACATTTAGAAGTGAATGTGGATACTTTATCCTAGTCCAGGGTAGAAGCTTGTCTAGAACTAGATTTCAGAGATTAGAAGTGGGCCTTTCTAACCCAACTTAGGCCAAGACTTGTGTTAACCTTTTAGGCTTATTTATGAATGATATTTCCTTATTAATGTTTTGTTTTGGGATTGAGGTGATTGTGTATCTAATAGTATGTTAGCGGGATATTGATAGATTAATGCTAATTCTAGATATGCTTAATGGTATAACTTGTAAATGTGATTATTGATATGGATTTGGATATGGCAAATACTATGACTTCTGGTTACGATTCTTGAACCTGTGCATAGATATGAGTGAAGGGGTGGGTCATAGTCAGGGTTTATAGGGGTACTATCGAGTTTCTTCATATGTTAGACATGATTGAGACTATTGAACCCTTTGTATAAGGTTACTACGTTACGTAGTGCATTGTGATGTTTTTCCCCCTAGATTTTGATGTTATGGTTATGTCATATATGTATATATATATATTGAGCCCATGGTTGTGCTTATGATATAGGTTGGATTCCAAGGAGTGGTTTATAATTGTAAAGGATGTGGCCATAGTTTGTAGATATTTTAATGCTTATGATCACATTGTTTGGATATTGCTGTGGCATCCATAGATTCAGTATATTGATGATCACTAAAATGGTAAATGGTATGATTCTAATTAAGATATAATTTTACTACTCTTTTTCTTAAAAGGGAATTTTCCCTTTTAAAACATATTTCTTCATAACGAGAATCACCATCTTAATGAGTAACTTATGAGCCTTTGAGATTATAAAAAATGTTTTAAAGATTTAACCAAGATAGAATTCTGTCTACAGTTTTACTATTATTATTTACCACGGTCGAGAGAGATTTAGATCCTTTCTTTGCTTCTATGATGACTTAAACCTAGATTTTACCCTGGAAAATGGATTTACAGACTTATACTCTATTAGCCACGATTCTAGACGTGTACCTATATATATAGAGAGAGAAAGAGGGAGACCGAGAGAGATAAAAAAAGAGATAGATATTACTGGTACTGGAATTAATAATGTTGATGATATGATTTTCGCTTCAAGTCTGCTAATTGATGATGATATTGATGATATGAGTTCTATTTTAAGTCCAGTGATTGAGGATAATATTGATGATATGTGTTTATACACTAGGATACATTATGATACTTGAATCGGTTATGATATTGTGGATTCTATTTGCATTCATTCTTGCATGTGCATTGCTTATCACCAGTATGCCCTATATCTATTAGACTTATAAGGGTTACATAGGTATAGGTGTGGTTGTTAGTTGTTGAGTGTTGGTTGAACCTTTCGGGCCAATGCTTGTGAGGGGTTATTAAAGGTTATCTAGGCTAGCCTGTTGCTCATGTTGTTCTTGTTATTATCATTATTATGGCTAGTACATGATAGATTGATTATAGATCCGGTATAAAGATTTGAGGTATGTTTCTGATTCCTTTCTTTATTATGGATAATTATCTCATGATTAATCTATGAATTAGATACTCTGATTATGTTAGTACTAGTCGTTATTGTGAGTAGGAGGCCTTCAGATATTAGTGATACTACTCTAGGTTGTACCTTGAGTTAGCCTTGTCATGTAGATATATTTAACTATCTATATGTAGATATGGTATTACCGTATATCCCTTCCTTCTTTCATTTATGATCATATATCCATTCTTTGAGTAGGAGGCCTTAATATATTAGTGATACTACTTTAGGTTGTACCTTGAGTTAGCCTTGTCGTGTAGGTATATTTAACTATCTATATGTAGCTATAGAATTATCACATATCCCTTCCTTCTTTCATCTATGATTGTATATCCATTCCATCACATTATATATACATATATATATCGTCCCTATTTATATATTTGTCAGTGATATACAATATAGTGCTTAGATTCCTGAGTATAGCTAGAACATGATAGTTCATCCTTATTATCTCCATAGCTTTAATATGTAGTATCTTGGATATTTGAGTGTAGGTTACATCCTTCTTTGCATGTTATATATTTCTGCATTATCTTTGGAGCTCGGTTGGTAGTTGTCTACCGAGTCCCACGTGTTTGATACTCATATAACTCTTTTGTATCTCGAAAATCATAGTACGGATTCTCGCCATTTTTGTTGTGTGTTGTTTGAAGAAGCTATGGTTTGGAGACGTATGGTGAGCTTTGGCGCTCGAAGTATTACTATTCTCCCTTTTATGTACTAGACTAGTATCTATATTTTATTCAGAGATGGGCTGAATCGGTATTTTATTTTGGTACTTCATTGGGTAGTCTTATTATGTTAGAAGCCCTTCTACTGATTCCACCAGGTTTTGGGACTATCTCATGTATTTTAGTCTGTTATTTCATTTTTTCGACATTCTTCCTTCATTTCTCTTGATAGTCCGTTGCTAGTAGCTCCAGACTATGGATTGATTTGCCTATTAGAGAGTTATAGTAGGGGTCATCATATCCTGAGAAATTGGGTCATGACAATTATAACTTGTGATAAATTAAAACACATTATGGTAGTGTCAACTCTTACCCATGAGGCATAACTTATTGCTTGAAAGGAATCATAGAAAGAGATGGAAAAAAAGGAAAAGAGAAAAAAAAAGGTTGAGAAAAAAAAAGATTAATTAATGTCTGATAATTTAAAAATAAAATAAAGAGGTGAAAATATTATAATGAAAGAAAATAAAAAAGGGGAAAAAAGAAGAAAAAAAGTAGAAGCTAAGAGGAGAAAAGAAAAAAAATAATGGTGAGACAATTTAAAAAAAAAAAGACAAAACAAAAATTAAAGGTTGAGAAAAAATTTTAAAAAGCGAAAAAACTCAAAAAAGTAAATAAAAAATAGAGGTGGAGAGGATAAAATAAAAAAATAAAGATATAAAAAAAGCATGAAAAAATAAAAGTTGAAAGACAAATGAGCATAGAAAGTTCTTTAAAAATATTTGGGGTATAGAAGGGTATATAAGTATTTGTACTATACATAAAAGAGGAAAGACTAAATTTGTAGGAATTTTCTTATTGGGAGAAAAAGCAAAGCAACTCAAAAAGAGGGCCATTTATGTAGTTTAATCAAAGTGGTGTTGTCAAATCCACATCACACGTAGTTTTGGGAAAGTCTACCTACAAGATTTGTGAATATCCGACTCTAGCAACATTTATGTCTTTGTTTTAATCTACTAGTGTTCAATATTTTCATTAAGACCTAACTAAATTAAGCTTTGCGCGTTACATAATATATTTATGTCCACTTTCATACATAGTTTTGAGAAAGTTTATCTATAATATTTGTGAATATCTAAGAGTAGCCATATTTATGTCTTTCTTTTAATCTACTGGTGTTCAGTATTTTCATTAAAAACTAACGAGATTCGGTTTCATGCATTACATAATCCATTTATGTTAACGTTCATCTAGAATTATCAAATTGGCATTTTAAACAAAGAAAGGAAAATGGAGATTTATATTTGCTGTCAGGAATAGCTTTCAACAGGAACCTCCTTTTCTAACTAAGAATATTTAGAAGATTTTCATGTCTGAAAATTTCATTTGGAATAATTTTAATATAATTCGATAATGCAATACCGATAATATGAGGACCATATATTTAGATAATATAAGTTTTGTATAGACAATAATAATATAATGTTTTAAAGAATACTGTAGAAAAGGCATAGAAATTTAAGATTGACTATCTTTACATTCTAACATAATTTGATTTTAAAGCCTAACACTTGATGAGAAGAGTCTTTTATGAAAAAGGAGATTTAATGTTCAAAACGACCTAATGGGTCGTCACAATTTAATTGATTAAGATTATAATTGATGGTGTGCATCATTTGGATTAAACCATTTGTGACTAAGGGTGCGTATTATTTAGATAAACCTAAAGACCTAATGCACATCCCTACTCACAAATGAGGTCTTACATGTTTTAATCCTTTCAATTTATTTAGACACATTAAGTGGTTGAAGTTTTAAAAATATGTACCTAATTGTTAAGATCTGAGTGATAATTAAGATTGTGGCTTTTATTAAAATGAAAAAAGAAGTACATAAATAAAAATATTAAGACTTACATTAGCTGCAGATAAATAATGCCTAATATATCCAACTTCTATAATAATCCTCGTATTGAAATTTACAACTTTATCTATTTTGATCATTTTACTCTTTTTCATGATTGCTTCATCTAATTTACGAGTCATGGAGATGGTTGGAACATTTTTTGATGCGTCCAACAGTGTTTTAAATGAGATTGTAATTTTTAAACACCCTTGAAAGGGGCTAGTTTGACTTCAATCTATGCTTTATGATCCAAGCCCAGGATGATGATACTAACAATTCCATTAACTTTGGAATGTTAATTTTGATTAGTAGTGTGGTTAGTTTGGGTTTCGAGCCTTTATTTTACATTTTAATCCCTTGTTTTAAAAAACTACTAAAAGTTGACCTAAAGGGGTCCCTAGGGTAAATTTTTTGAAAATATTTTTTTTTTAAATCTGATTTCGTCATTGAGTCTGGAACATCAAAATTATCTTGGTAGTGTATTTTATTTTATTTTATTTTGTGGGGTTTCGATCAAATTTTGAGGGTCGTTCGAAGTTTGGTAGGCTTGCACCAAAATCCGCAATTACTGGTATCAGGTGCAGCCGCTTAAGCAACAAAGGTTTACTTCAGCGATAGCCGCTTTAGTGGCTTAAGACCTCTTAACTAGTAGTCGTTTTAGTGGTAAGTCCTCACTTAAGTGGTAGCTAATTTAGTAGTTTTGTATCGCTTTAGCAGTCATCTAGATGCTTAAGAGAAAACCACTATATCTAATCCTTTTTCGCAATTTTTCAACATTTTTAGATTTTAAGCTCCGGGTTTGTGAGATTTTTAAGATTTTTTTTTATTTTTTGAGCTTAGAAAAATTTTAACCCATTATTGTTTTACTTTTCACTGATTTATATTGTCCAAACAATCTTTAATCTTGCTTTTAAAATGGATCTTCAGGATTATTTTGAAAAAAGCATAAGAATGATTTTTATCTGATTTGGACCTTATTTTAAACTCATTTTTACATATTTTCAACTATAGACATTTCTAACCTTTGAAAATACATTTCTATAAGAAAATTCTTATTTTACCCCATTTGTTTTTGAACTTGTCTTTTGAACACATTTTAAATCCGTCTTAAATAAGTTATTATGGGTATCATTAGCCTTCTTTTGACTTGTATATGTCCTTTTTGAGTAGATTAAACGCGTTTGGTGTTGAGTCAAACGAGTCGAGCTTCCGGTTGGTGGTTTGAATGGTGTTTGGGTTTGTGAATCTTCATTTAGGGCAAGTTGAGATGTATCTTGACTTTTTTCAAAGTTTTTATGATTTGTATGCTTATTTATTGGTATTTTGTATTTTGTCTAGCATTAGGGATCCTGCTTAGGCAAGATGACGATCATCTCTGCGGGTATCAGAGTCCTTGGATAGATTGTATTTAGATAAATGTCTATTCTTGTTAGTTTTGCCATTTGTACATATTTCTCAAAAGGATTGCAAATTGATAACTTGGTGTTAATTGATAAGTATTACCTATATTACGATCATGAGTCGGGCATGGTGACTTTGTAGAGAATAGTTAGGTTATTCTTACCTTGTTATGAAATAGTTAAGGTTTAGTAATCACTTAGAATATAAATGACCCTTGCAATAGTGGATGATACTTATGGTAAAACAAGCTCGGTTGGGGTAGTTTCGTAATATATTGTTATTGAGGATTGTTTTTATTTTTGTGTTGCCCATTGTCACAACCTGGGACTACTTCTTAGTCGCAACCCGGTGCTTAGAACCACAAGTGATTCCAAGATAACCCATGAACTGGCATAATACTTGAGCATCTGAATTAAATTATATAAAAACTAAATTTATTGAGCAGAAATTTGATCATAAGGAAATTTAAATAAGTATAGTACTGATAAAGTTTACATCATGATAAAACTGGAGAAAGAGACTTGAATTACATGTAATGACTTTGACTAACTATCTATGAAGCATCTACTATACTGACTATAGATAACTGGTACATGCCTCCAATTACCACTAATCAATACATATGAATAATAACAAGATAGAGCATGAACTACACCTGACTGAAATCCTCAAAACAAGAGAACCCATTACCTGTTGGCTAAAAGCTGTAAACTGTCTGATTATGATGTGTAGGTTACAACTGGTACCTCTATTATAAGACAATGTAGCACATTGACGTATATGAGGAGAAATAATTTGAAATGTACTGAGTATATGGAGACATGCACTAAGTCATGGGAATCTTGAACACATACTTTAAAACTGAGGATATAAGTTATTTTTTTAAACATAATTTGAAAAATGGCTAGGCGTGAAAACTGTAAATCATAGTATAATTTATAAATCACGAGATGAAGACAATTTTGTAAGCAAGAAAGCTGTATAAACATAAATGTTGTATGCAAATCTATTGTAAGGATTAATAAACTGTAAAAACTGTACTGAGGATAAAATATGAATACTGGGTTTGAAACTATGTGGTGGAAACTGACAATCGGACATTTCTCTGGTAAAATGGCCATAAATTTTTACCCCAATTTTGGATTATGGCAAAATTTATATCACTGGTAATCTAATTCAATTATCTATCTGTTGGTGGGTCATAAGATCAAAACCTCCTAGTAACTCAAAAGATATGCTCGTTTGAAGTTGACTATAGCAATATTCTTTCCAAGAACTCAATCGGTAAGGGGTATTTTGATTTGTCTAAAAGTTAGAATTTATTTAAGGCCTTAATATATGTAAAAATCACTCATGAAACTACAAAACAACTATAATTTATTTCTCATGATCTTAAAGCATGGCTATAATATTAGTTGGGATTCTCAAGGTACTAAAATTATGATCGTCAATCGGATTTAGTGATTTTATAGGATAGTTAGGCAATTCTTACCTTATTACCAAATGGTTGAGGTTTTTTAATCACTTAGAGTATAAATGGTCTTGTATTAGGGGATAAGATTTGTGATATGACAAGCTAGGCTCGAGTAGTTTTGTGATATTTATTATTGAGTATTGTTGTTATTTTCGTGTTACTCATACGGGGGTTTATTTGAACATTACTATTTACTTGTTAAATTGTACATTTTTGTGTGCCCAAGTAGGGGCTTGTGTGCATATTGTGCCTGATTTGGAGAGTATATGTTGTGATGATGCTCGAGTGGGGGCTTGAGGTGATATTGTTGGCTATGATTGTGCATATAATTGTCGTATTTGTTATTGTGTCACTGAGTAAAGGCTTGACTTGTTATCATATATCATTTTAGTGTATTAGATTATTGTTATCACATTTATGATACTTGAAAGATGGAAATTAAATGATATTATTGATGTCATGCATGACTATTTATATCAGTGGTGCCCAATGATGACTTTAGACTTACATCATGGAACATTATTATATTGAGTTGATTATGAGATCACTTTTACATGTATTGAATAGATTATCATCTTCCTAATAATCGGTTGTGAGCATTATATCCTCATTTCATACATGCATATTTATGAGACATTGGTACCATTGAAAAACACTAATTTTTAAAAAAATGAGATGCTTTTAATAATGCCTAGACCGAGTGATGTGCTGATCGAGTTAGTAGAGACATGTTTTATGAGATATTGTGATAAACTTGACCCGTAAACACTAGTTAGAGAGTTGGATTCAATATTATGAAAAGTATATGGATTGCGACCCCCAACAGGTTCTACCTAAAACCTGTGAGCTTGGTAGGTGTATACAAGAAGTTATGCTATAACTTTCAAACATCCATTATCATCTTATCATTATTACTTCATTGGATTGCATCATTTGCATTACATTAACTACCTCAGTTTGGGTTGATACGGTATTAGTATTTATTTTTATATCTTATTGTTATCATAGAACCTTATTTGTGATATTGTGTTTGAGAATTCATTTCACTTCTTTATTGACTGAGAGGTTGAGGTATTATGAGATGTGGGAAATGATTATGTCTTACTTAGGCGAGATAGTTTTGTACTACCCTCTTAATCGCAAGTGATACACTCATATATATGCATGCTCTCCTTGTTTCGATCCCATATTGTTGGTTGATTATAATTGAAAAAGTATTATATATCTTATTAGTGAGTCTTTTTCATATGACTTTTCCTATTTGTTGGTAGTAAAATGAATAGTATTAACTCATCTAGATCAATGTGCTTATCCTTTATTTGATACATCTATTAATTCTTGTGTTGGATTACCCTGATTAGGAACAAGTGATGTATATACTAAATTTTAGAGTTTTGGGAAGCCTTAGGTAGTTTGGATGGTGGTTCTTGCCATTTCTTTAAATTTATAGTCGGTTATCGATGATGCTTGCTGAGTACATGTGGTTTCATACTCACCCTTATTTTTTTTCTTTATTTGATTCTTCTACACCTCGTGCACGTATTGAGTTTAGTAGCAGCTTGTAGACTGTGTTTCTTCAGTAATGACATCGGTTATCGAGGTAGTGACTGATGGATTTCAAAACTTCTCGAAGCTCTTTATTTTTGTCTTACGTTTGATTCACATCTATGACAATTTAGATGATTATTATTAGTTGAATCTATATTAGAGGCTTCTTATAGTGACAGTCAAACTGGGGTTTATCTTTGATACTTGTTTCGCATTTATGTATATATTTGGGATTCTTCTATTTCTTTTATGTCTGCTCTTGAATTCCTTTTAAATCTTGTTCTTTGGGTTAGTTTGACTTATTTGTCCAGTGGGTGTGTACAATAAATAATTTCATCATTAAGGGTTTAGTCATAGGTTTGCATGAATCTATATCTATAATAATTTAACCCACATAGAATTTATCACCCAACATGGAGTAGAATTCAATTTCTCATTATTCACATGAACAAGAGCAGCCCAATCATGAAATTCTTAAGAAAATCCATAAACTTGAATTTAGAAAAAGGGATTCTTGGGTTTCATGGACGAAAGGAGTCCATGAATGAACACTATGCATACCTTTATAATACCTCGAGACTCTAACCAATAGTCCAACCAAGAATCAAGCTCATGAGAAATAAATTATAATATATTGGGTTGTTTTATGATCAAGGATGGTGTATATTAAGTCCTTAAAGATGTCCTAATGATTGGGTGAATCAAAACATTCCTTATCGATTGAATTTTTTGGAAGGATATTGATATAGTCAACTTGAAATGAGTATATCTCTCATAATACTAGGAATTTTTGAGATCATCACCTATCTACAGATAGATAATTGAATTAGGTTTTCAACGATACCAATTTCATCAAAATCCAATACCGGAGCAAAGAGTTATACCCATTTTACTCAAGCATGTCAATCTAGAAAAGGGTGACAACATTTCTGATGGCCTGCCACGTTTCTAATGACATTTTTGATGATGTCATCAGCCTTAGGCAGAAAATCATAAAATTCGACCCTTTTATGACGACATTTCATGATGGCCTATCACGGGTCAGACGACCTGTCACGAATGTCATCAGCTATTTTTTCAGCAATTTAGATACATTTTTGCAAGGTTATTTTGGTCTTTTCCCATCTTTTGGAGGCCTCTATAAAAGTGAGAATCCCGTCCAAACCCTAATTCCATCATTTTCTTTACCAATTCTCTTGAAATAATATATCTAGGGTAATATCAAGAACATAACTGTTTCATGAATCATCGATAAATCTTAAAAATTTCTTCAAGAACCAAGTTCCTCATAGAGTGCGCTTCAAGAATTATTTATTTCAAGTGTGGATAAAGTCTCAAGAACTAAAGTTCATCCAATTTCAAAGATTAAGGTATGTGGGGATTTGAAGAAGAACACTTCTTTCGTTCTTGTGCACAAAGATTTAATTTCTAGTGAATTTCATGAATTTTGCAAAGTGGGTTTACATCCAAATTACTTTATCAAGGATTTATCAGATTTGAGCTATACAAGATTGACACATATGAATATTCATTGTCTTATTTCTTAAATTAAGAATTTATGTCATGAGTTGTATATTGTTATCATAAAATGATAATTTCTAAGTGATTTATGATAAGTGTCATGATTTATGTTTTTCCATGAGATGTTTTTCGATTGAATGTATATTGATATTGAGATTGAGAGTCAAGAACAAGTTCAATGATGTTTTCTAGAAGATTTGATACTTCATATGATTTGATAAGCAAGTGTACTTGATGTTGAGAAAGATTATTTTGATTTTTAGTCATCTTAGGAATCCACAAGTTGATTATGATTTACAAGTGAGATATATATATTTATATTTTGGTCTTCATGATAGAACCTTGAGTTTATTAAGGTGGATTTCGTAATGCGTTCTGTGCTTAAGTCTCAGAGTAGTATTTAGCACCGAGGGGAAGTATGGATTCAACATATCCTACTTCCCCAGAACTACGTGCCACCGTAGGATTAATATTTAGGGCCAAAGGCCAAGATAGTTATCACTAAAGTTAAGGTTCTACTCTTATGGAAAGGATAGAATAGCTCTCCCCAACGTGGGTAATACGTTGGACTCCATGTAAGCTCATATGGTTTATGTCGGTTATAAGAAACTCCCAAGTCCATAATAGTCCAAGTTTTATGAGTTACTGAGTCACTCTAAGTCATGAGTGAAAGAGTTTGAGTTGAGTCCAACGGTTTGTAAGTTTTATGAAGTATGTGTTATTATTGATTATTTATGGAAAATATGTTTTAGGTAACTCAAGCCAAGAGAGTCATTATTATCAACATACATGATTTTCTTATACATTTCTAATATTATTTAAATATTGCCTGCACCCCCACATACTCAGTACATTCCCAAGTACTGATTCCCATACTCTTCTGTGTTCTAAATTTTCTCGTGATGTAGGTTCAGGTGTGCAGTCTCAGCGGCGACATTGATCTTTGAGTACCTCCATCTACATTTGTACAGTTGGTGAGTCCTCATGGTTTGAGGACCTATGTCACCGATTTTTGTATTGATAGTAGATGGTTATTTATTTCTTGTTCAGTACGGGTCAGTTGGGGATCTGTCCCAATGTCTCCTCAGTCTTATGTAGTAGAGGATTTGTCAGACTAGAGTACCAGTATGTATAGAACTTCAGTATTTTGATTGTACAAGATAGTATTTATTTGTATTCCAGTATGTTCATGACATGAGTATTCTTCTTTCTTACAGCTTGATTATTGTCATAGTGAGTTATAGAGGTGATGACAGGCTTAGAGGGTTAGCTTGAGGTTGCATGTGTCCTTAAGCACCGTATGGCATCATGGGATGGGATCTTGGATTGTTACAAGCTTGGTATAAAATCCTAAGGTTTATTGGAGTCCTAGGGAGTCTGATAAGCCGTGTTACTTAGAGTCTTGATCATTGTTATGTAGGGTACCACATCTATAAGCAAGAGACTACTAGAAATTTTAGGAAAAGTCATTTCTTTCTTTTAGAAGTCTTTTGTTCCTAGGACTGTTTCTCTGTGTTATTTATTCATGCTCTCTTATGATAGAAAATGCCTTCTCGTAGAGCTCACAGAAATAATGAATGACCTCAACCCATTGATCCTTTAAATAAGATGGTTACTTACGCCAAAATTCAGGCAGCTTTTCAGGGGCTAGCCCAGGCAGTTACCGCCAATGCGCAAGCCAATGTTCAAGACACTGTTCCACCTTCGTAAGAAGGTAATTCTACAACAGCTAGAGTTTTAAATTTTATGCGAATAATTCCACTAGAGTTTTATGGGTCAAGGGTAGGTGAGGACCCACAGATGTATCTTGATGAGGTGAAAAAAATCACCCAATTTATGCATGTAATAGAGGAAGAAAGTGTGGAGCTAGCTTCCTATCGCTTGAAAGATATTGATTATGATTAGGTGGAGTTGTGAAGGAAGAGTAAAGGGGAGGATATCGCTCCCATGACTTGGCAGTTGTTCCAGGATACGTTCTTAGACCGATTCTTTCACCTGGATATGAGGTGAGCAAAACTTGAAGAATTTATGAACTTAAGACAAGGCTCCTGATAGTTAAGGAATATTGTCTTAAATTTAACCAGTTGTCTAATATGTTCCTGGTATGATGGTTGATTCTAGGAACAGTATGAGTAAGTTTTTGACTGGCGTATAGAGTTATGTTGTGAAACAGTGTAGGTTCACTATGCTCAATAGGGACATAGATCTTTCTAGATTGATGATACATGCCTAGCAGATTAAAATGGATAAGGTAAAAGAGAGAGAGAGAGTGAGAGGGAATAAGAGAGTTAGATCAGAGCAGTAATGGTATGGTCAAAGTACATTATTTGGAGAAATCCGCCCTTAGTTTCAGAACCATTCTTTTGTGCCATCACCATCATCATCTAGTACTTCCGCATCTAGAGTCAGGCAGGAGTAGGTTAATAGACCTACTGTGTCTAGGTCTCAGGACTGTGTAAGTAATAGACCTAACTATCCCTTGTGTGTTAAGTGTGGTAGGACGCATCCTGGAGAGTGTATGACTGAGAAGAGAGGTTGTTTTGGTTGTGGTAAGTTGGGCTACAAATTCAGGAATTGCCCACATACTAGACAGAGGAGCCGTGATTTTCGTCCCCAGAGTCAGGCTATTAATGCTCTAGTCCCTTGGGTTCATCCTACTCCTCCTCAGGGTGCCTCATCTAGTACTACCGGTGGTCAGCACCAGAATTACTTTTATGCTATACCACCCCGCCAGGAGTAGGAGGATTAACTAGATGTTGTTACTGGTACACTTTGTGTATTTCATTTTGATGTGTATGTTTTGATGGACCCTGGGTCAAATTTTTCTTATGTTACTCTGTTAGTGGCTGTGAATTTTGAGATCAATGCTGAAAATATTCCTGAGCCTTTTCTAGTTTCTACTCTAGTAGATGAACCTAGTGTTGCTAAGCAAGTATATAAGAAGTGTCCTATCACTATCCTTCATAGAGTTATATTTGCAGATTTGATTGATATAGACATGGTTGATTTTGACATTATTCTTGGTATGGGTTGGCTTCACTCTTGTTATGCGTCTATAGACTGTCATACTCGTGTAGTCAAGTTTTAGTTTCCCAATGAGCCAGCCTTTGAGTGGTCAGGATATTTTCTATCTCCTAGGAGTCATTTCATATCCTATCTTAAAGCTAGGAAATTGATATCCAAGGGTTGCATCTATCATTTGGTTTGAGTTAAACATACTAAGTTCAAGACTCTCACCATTCAATCGACCAACATTGTTACTGAGTTTTGTGATGTTTTTCTGGAAGATCTCCCAGGGGTACCTCCTGATAGAGAGATAGAATTTGGGATTGATCTTCTCCTCAACACCCAGCCTATTTCTATTCCTCTATATCGTATGGATCCTGATGAACTTAAGGAGTTGAAAGACTAACTCAAAGATCTTCTAGATAAGGGTTTCATAAGGCCTAGTGTATCTCCTTGGGGTGCACCCATTCTGTTCGTGCAAAAGAAAGATGGTTCATTGCAGATATACATTAATTATCGTCAACTTAACAAGGTCATAGTCAAGAACAAGTACTCTCTTCCTTGAATTGATGACCTGTTTGATCAGCTACAAGGTGCTAGCTATTTCTCAAAAATAGACTTGATATCCGGTTATCACCAACTTAAAGTTAGGGAGTATGATATTCCAAAGACATCTTTTCGCACCCGATATGGTCAATTTGAGTTCTTGGTCATGTCCTTTGGGCTAACAAATGTCCCAGCAGCCTTTATTGACCTCATGAATTGGTTGTTCAGACAGTACCTAGATATGTTTGTTATTGTGTTCATAGTTGATATTCTTGTATACTCTCGATGTGAGAACGACCATGCAGATCATCTCTGAATAGTCTTGCAAACCCTTAGAGATCATCAAATATTTGCCAAATTTAGCAAGTCCAAATTTTGGCTAAGGTCAATTGCTTTTCTGGGTCATATTGTTTCTTCTGAAGGTATTCGAGTTGACCCTCAAAAGATAGAAGTTGTGAAAAATTGGCCTAGACCTATTTCCCCGTCTAATATTAAGAGTTTCTTGGGTCTAGTTGGATACTACCTTTGTATTGTTAAGGGTTTCTCTTCCATTGCATCTCCTTTGACTCGGTTGACCCAAAAGAAAATTAAATTTCTGTGGTCTGACTTTTGCGAGAAAAGTTTTCAGCAATTGAAGACTCGACTCACTTCGGCCCTTGTGTTGAACCTTCCAAATGGTCTAGATGATTTTGTGGTGTACTGTGATGCTTCTAGAGTTCGGTTAGTTTACGTGTTGATGCAGAAATGTAAGGTTATATCCTATGCCTGCAGACAGTTGAAACTACATTTGAAGAACTACCCGACCCATGACCTCGAGTTAGCTGCAGTGGTTTTTGCTTTGAAAATCTGGAGACACTATTTGTATGGTGTTCATGTTGATTTCTTTACAGATCATAAGAGTTTGTAGTATATGTTTACCCAGAGAGAGTTGAATCTTCATCAGAGGTGATGGTTAGAATTGTTAAAGGACTATGATCTGAATGTGCTGTATCACCCGGGCAAGGACAATGTAATGATAGATTCCCTTAGCACGTCGTCCATAGGTAGTGTAGCATGTGTCGAGGAAGATAGGAAGGAGTTAGGCCGTAAGGTACATCGTGACTAGGTTGGGAGTTAGATTAATTGATTCAGCTGAGGGTAATGTTTGGGTCTTCTCTAGTTTCGGAAGTAAAGGAGAAATAAGATATGGATCCTAGTTTAGTCAGACTGAAGAAGTCAGTTTAAGACCAAAAGGTGGAGGTTTTCTCCCAAGGGGGAGATGGTGCATTGAGATTTCAGAATAGATTATGTCTGCCTGATGTTGAAGATTTAAGGCAAAGAATTATGACTGAAGCGCATGGTGCGCGCTATTCTATTCATCCCGGTGCTACCAAGATGTACTGCGATTTGCGAGAAATCTATTGGTGGAATGGTATGAAAAGGGATATAGAACAATTCGTAGAGAAGTGTACAACTTTCCAATAGGTTAAGATAGAACACCAAAGACCCGATGGAATGATGCAAGAATTCAGTATTCCTACTTGGAAATAGGAGGAAGTAAATATGGATTTTGTGACTGGTTTACCTCCTTCTCGACATCATCATGATTCGATTTGGGTCATTGTAGACAGGTTGACTAAGTTCGTGCAATTTTTGCCAGTGCATACATCTTTCACCACTGAGGACTATACTAAGCTGTACATTCAAAAGTTAGTCAGGTTGCATGGAGTTCCTTTGTCTATTATCTCCGACAGGGGTACTAAATTTACTTCTCATTTTTGGAGGGATTTTCAGAAAAGTCTTGGTAACCAAGTTCATCTTAGCGCCGCCTTTCATCCGCAGACCAATGGTCAGGCTGAGAGGACCAGCCAGACCTTGGAGGATATGTTGAGGGCATGTGGTCTTGATTTCAAAGGAAGTTGGGATGAACATTTTCCATTGATTGAATTTGCCTACAACAATAGTTTTAATGCTAGCATTGGAATGGATCTATTTGAGGCTTTATACAAAAGGCGATGTAGATCACCCATAGGTTGGTTTGAAGTGGGTGAAGCCACTATGAGTGGACCTGATGCTATGTTTGAGGCTATGGAGAAAGTTAAGCTGATTCGGGAAAGGTTGAAGACAACCCAGAGTCATCAGAAGTTATATGCAGAAGTAAGAAGAAAAACTCTTGAGTTTGAGGTTAACGATCTAGTGTACTTAAAGATTTCACCTATGAAGAGGGTGAAAAGATTTGGTAAGAAAGGGAAGCTTAGTCCCCGATATGTTGGCCCTTATAGAGTTTTAAATCATATTGGGAAAGCTGCTTACAAGATTGAATTGCCTGTCGAGTTGTCAGCCGTCCATCCTATCTTTCACGTTTCTATGCTCAAGAAGCACATTGGTGATTCTTTTGTTGTTGATCCGTCAGTGAGTTTCGATGTTCAGGATAGCCTTTCCTATGATAAAGTTTCGGTTGTAATACTAGATTATCAAGTTTGTAGACTAAGAAATAAGGAAGTTTCCTTGATGAAAGTTCAGTGGCAAAATCAATTAGTCGAGGGTGCTACTTGGGAAGCAGAAGCAGATATGCGAACTAGATATCCTCATCTCTTCTCAGCGAGTTCAAATTAAGCCAAAGATATTATTCTTCCCTAATCCAGTTTCCTTCTAATCTAGTGTATTCTGCTATATGGTTATTCTCTCTATCATTCATGCATTTTGTGAAGTACTCGAAAGTTTAGAATGAAGTTAGCCCTTTTAGTGAGCCATTCTAGCTATACATCCTCATTTTCTCTTGTTCTTGGCTTATCTAGCCACATTCGAGGACGAATATTTCCAAGGAGGAGATATTGCAATACCCTGAGACTCTAACCAATAGTGCAACCATGAATCAAGCTCATGAGAAATAAATTATAATGTTTTGGGTTTTTTTCTGATCATGGATGGTGAGTATTAAGACGCTAAAGATGTTCTAACAATTGGGTGAAACAAAACATTCCTTACTAATTGAATTCTTGGGAAGGATATTGATATAGTCAACTTCAAACAAGAATATCTCTCTTTATACTTGGAATTTTTGAGATCATTACCAATCAACAGATATATAATTGAATTATCCTTCCAACGATACCAATTGTACCAAAATCCGATACTGGAGAAAAGAGTTATACCCATTTTATTCTAGCATGTCAATCTGGAAAAGGGAGATGACATTTCTGATGGCCTGTCACATTTCTGACAACATTTCTGATGATGTCATCATGTTTCTGATGACATTTCTGGCAACGTCGTTAGCCTTAGGTAGAAAATCATAAAATTCAACCCTTTTGTGACGACGTTTCGTGACGACCTATCACGGGTCTGACGGCCTGTCACAGATGTCGTCAGCTATTTTTTTGTAGCAATTTAGAGACGTTTTTGCAAGGGTATTTTGCTCTTTTCCCATCTTTCGGAGGCCTCTATAAATATGCGAATCCCATACAAACCCAAATTCCATCATTTTCCCTTCGAATTCTCTTGAGATAATATATCTAGGGTTATATCAAGAACATAAATCTTCTAAGAATCATTCATAAATCGTCAAAATTTCTTCCAGAACCAAGTTCCTCATAGTGTGGGCTTCAAGAATTATCTATTTCAAGTGTGGATAAAGTCTCCAGCACTAAAGTTCATCCAATTTCAAAGATTAAGGTATGTGGGGTTTGAACAAGAACACTTCTTCCGTTCTTCTGCCCAAAGAGTTAATTTCTAGTGAATTTCATGAATCTTGCAAAGTGGGTTTACACCCAAATTACTTTTCAAGGATTTTTGAGATTTGAGCTATACAAGATTGACACATATGACTAGTTCATTGTCTTATTTCTTAAATTAAGAATCTATGTCATGAGTTGTATATTGTTATCATGAAATGATAATTGCTAAGTGATTTATGATAAGTGTCATGATTTATGTTTTTCCATGAGAAGTTTGTCTATTGAATATATATTGATATTAAGCTTGAGAGTCAAGAACGAGTTTTATGATGTTTTCTGGAAGATTTGATACTCGATATGATTTGATAAGAAAGTGTACTTGATGATGAGAAAGATTATTTTGAGATTTAGTCGAGTTAGGAATCCACAAGTTGATTATGATTTACAAGTGAGATATATATTTGTATTTTGGTCTTCATGATAGAACCTTGATTTGATTAAGGTATATTTCCTAACGCGTTCTGAGCTTAAGTCTGGGAGTAGTGTTTAGCACCGAGTGGGAAGTATGGATTCAACATATCCTACTTCCCCAGAACTACGTGCCATCATAGGATTAAGATTAAGGGACAAAGGCCAAGATAGTTATCACTAAAGTTAAGGTTCTACTCCGATGGCAAGGATAGATCATCTCTCCCCAATGTGGGTAAGACGTTGGACTCTATGTAAGCTCACATAGTTTATGTCGGTTATAAGAAACTCTCAAGTCCATAATATTCCAAGTTTCATAAGTTACTGAGTCACTTTAAGTCATGAGTCAAAGAGTTTGAGTTAACTCCAACGGTTTGAGAGATTTATAAAGCATGTATTATTATTGATGATTTATGGAAAATATGTTTCGGGTAACTCAAGCGAAAAGAGTCATTATTATTAGCATGCATGATTTCTTATACATTTACGATATTATTTAAATGTTGTCTGTACCCCCACATACTCAGTGCATTCCTATGTATAGACTCCCATACTCTTTTGTGTTCTATATTTTCTAATGATGTAGCTTTAAGTTCTCAGTCTCCGCAGCGACAGTGATCTTTAAGTACCTTCATCTATATTCGTATAGTTAGTGAGTCCTCATGGTTCGAGGACCTATGTCCGCAATTTTTGTCTTGAAAGTAGATGGTTGTTTATTTCAAGTTTAGTATGGGTTAGTTGGGGATTTGTCCCAATGGATCCTCAATCTTATGTAGTAGAGGCTTTGTCAAACTAGATTACCAGTATGTACAGAACTTCAGTATTTTGATTGTATAGGATAGTATTTCGTTGTATTCAAGTATGTTCATGACATGGTTATACTTCTTTATTATAGCTTGATTATTTTCATATTGAGTTATAGAGGTGATGACAGGCTCAGAGGGTTAGTTTAAGGTCGCCTGTGGCCTTAAGCACCATGTGACGTCTTGGGATGGGATCTTGTGGCGTTACAACCGTAGTTCGAGATTTCATTAGGATTGACGGTGAAACCTTCTTGAATTCAAATCCCCAATAGAAACCCTACCTTTTTCTTGAGAGAAACTTGAGAGAAACTAGATTATTTTGAGTGAAGAATAGCTAAACCACGTGTCCACTGAATTTAAATAGGGGTAGAGAAATGACCCTTTTAACCCTTGGATGCATCATTTAAAATTGTAACAATTTCCCAAACTGGACTTTAGCGCGACGTGGCGCTGTCGCGTCACGCCACTGGATTTTGACAATTGGGAAATTGAGGGATGGTGCAAAGTGGGGCCATTGCATTCCTACCTCCTTTGTGACTTGGAACTTTTGTGAAACATGGGGGAAATCATGCTGAGACACTGGAAAACGGACATTCTAAATTCAAGCCCTGGCGCGACACATCATAATCGTGGACCCAAATTGGAATTTTCCAACTGCCATTTCCTTTTGTTGTGTGGCGCACTACTGACTAATATGGCTCTTTTTTACGACGAGAACTTGGAATAGTCATACCTTCTTACCAGGTTGTCGGAGTGAATCTTATATCGATGGAAAGCTTCTTGAATTTCCCATAAGAAAAAAAGGTCAAAATCTTGTAAATTCTACATGAAAAAACCATCATTCAATTTGGAAGCTAATACTAGGCATTCTTGATCAAACATATTGTAGAATCTATATAATGATTTATCTAGGCATTTAATTAAAAAATATTCTAGGCATGGTACATGTAAACATCATTGTACGATAAATAAAGATTATGGTACAATTCTAATTTCATCATTTAAGGGTTTAGTCATTGGTTTGCATGAATGTATATCTATAATAATTTAACCCACATAGAATTTATCACCTTTCATAGAGTAGAATTCAATTTCTCACTATCCACAAGAACAAGAGCAACCCAATCATGAAATTCTGAAGAAAATCCATAAACCTGAATTTAGAAAAAGAAATTCTTTAGCTTCATGGACGAAAGGAGTCCATGAATTAACACTATCCATAACTTAGTTCGTGATTTTGTGAGGATTGATGGTGAAACCTTCTTGAATTCGAATATCCAATAGAAGCCGTATCTTGTTCTTGAGAGAAAATTGAGATAAATTAGTATATTTTGGGTGTAGAATAGATAAATCACGTGGCCACTAGGTTTAATTAGGGTTAGACAATTGACCCTTTAAACCCTTGGATGCTTCTTTTAAAATTGTAAAAATTTCCCGAACTGGACCATTAGGTCGACACGGTGCTGTCTCGCCGTGTTGCTGGATTTTGACAATTGGCAAATTCAGGAATGGCAAGATGCGGGGCCATTGCATTGCCACCTCCTTTGTGACCTAGAACTTTGGCACGATGCGGGGGAAATTATACTGAGAAAATGGAAAACGAATAATTCTAAAAATGGGCCCTAGCCTGATGCACCATAATTGCGGACCCCTACTGGAATTTTCCAAATGACATTTACTCTTTTGGCATGGTGTGCCACTTACTAATATGCCGCTGTTTTACGACGGGAACTTAAAATAGTCGTAACTTATGATCCGTTTATCAGATTTGGGGAAATCTTATATTGATGGAAAGCTTTTTGGATTTCCCATGTGGCAAAAAGTGAAAATCTTTTATATTCCTCATGGAACAACCATTATTCAATTTAGGAGATAATACTAGATATTCTTGATCAAACATACTATCGAATCTATATGTATAGTAATGTATCTAGGCATTTAATCAAACATATTGTATGAATGGTACATGTAAACATCATTGTACAATAAATAAACAATATGACACAATTCTAATTTCATAATTCAAGATTTTAGTCATAGGTTTGCATGAATCTATATCTATAATAATTTAACCCGCATAGAATTTATCACCAAACATGGAGTAGAATTCAATTTCTCACTATCCACATGTGCAAGAGCAGCCCAATCATGAGATTCATACGAAAATCCATCAACTTGAATTTAGCAAAAAGGATTGTTGGGCTTCCTAGAGGAAAGGAGTCCATGACTAAAAATTATACATACCTTAGTTCGTGATTTTGTGAGGATTGATTGTGAAACCTTTTTCAATTCGAATCCCCAATAAAGACCCTAGCTTGTTCTTGAGAGAAAATAGACAAATTCGAATCTATATGTATATTTATATATCTAGACATTTAATTAAACATATTGTAGGCATGGTACATGGAAACGTTGTTGTACAATAAATAAACATTATGGTACAATTCTAATTTCATTATTCAAGGGTTTAGTTATAGGTTTGCATAAATTTATATGTATAATAATTTAGACCACATAGAATTTATCACCCAACATGGAGTAGAATTCAATATCTCACTATCCTCATCAATAAGAGCAGACCAATCATGAGATTCATAAGATAATCCATAAACTTGAATCCAGAAATAGGGATTCTTGGGCTTCATGGTCGAAAGGAGTCCATGAATGAACACTATAAATACCTTAGTTCAAGATTTCATTAGGATCGACGATGAAACCTTATTGATTTAGTATCCTAATCGAAATCCTAGCTTGTTATTTAGAGAAACTTGAGATAAACTAGAATATTTTGTATGGAGAATATCTAAATCACGTGGCTACTTGGTTTAAATAGAGGTAGACAATTTACCCTTTTAACTTTTGGATGCGTCTTCTAAAATTATAAAAATATTTTGAAGTAGACATTTACCATGATGCGGTGCTGTCGCGTAGTGTTGCTTTATTTTCACAATTGGAAAATTGAGGGATGGCGCGACACAGGGCCATCGCGTTGCCACAACCTTTGTGACCTGCAACTTTGGCGGGTCGCAGGGGAAATCGTGTTGAGACAAAGGAAAACGGACAATTCTTAATTTCTACCTTGGAGCGACGCGCCATAATTGTGGACCCCTACTAAACTTTACCAAATGCCATTTCCTCTTGTGGTACGGTGCTGCACTGATTATTATGGCTCTGTTTTACGATGGGAACTTAAAATCATCGTAACTTTTGACATGATTATCGGATTAAGAAGAATCTTATATCGATGGAAAGCTTATTGAATTTCCCATATGATATAAAGTGAAAATATTATATATTGCTTGTGTAACAACCATCATTCAATTTGGAAGCTAATACTAGCCATTCTTGATCAAACATACTGTAGAATCTATATCTATAATAATTTATCAAGGCATTTAATCAAACATATTGAAGGCATGGTACGTGTACAAATCGTTATATGATAAATAAAAATTATGATAAAGTTCTAATTTCATCATTCAAGGTTTTAGTCATAGGTTTGCATGAATCTATATCTATAATAATTTAATCCACATATAATGTATCACCCAACATGGAGTAGAATTCAATTTCTAACTATCCACTTGAATAACAAAAGCCTAATCATGAGAATCATAAGAAAATCCATAAACTTAAATTTAGAAATTGGGATAATTGGGCTTCATGGACGAAAGGAGTTCATGAATGCACACTATGCATACCTTAGTTCGTGATTTCATGAGAATTGACGGTGAAACCTTCTTGAATTCGAATCCCAAATAGAAACCCCATATTATTCTTGAGAGAAACATGAGAGAACCTAGTATATTAAGGGTGAAGAGTAGCTAAATCACGTGGACAATAGGTTTAAATCGTTGTTTACAATTGACTCTTTTAACCCTTGGATGCTTCTTTTAAAATTGTAACAATTTGCAAAACTGGACCTTTAGCGTGACACGGCGCTGTCGTGCCGTGTCGTAGGATTTTGAAAATTGGGAAATTGAGGGTCGGTGCAACGTAGGGCCATCGCATTTCCACCTTCTTTATGACCTAGAACTTTTGTGCAACACGGGGAAAATCATGATGATACACTGGTAAAAACAAACAATTCTGAATTTGGGCCATGGTGAGACGCGCCATAATTATGGACCCCTACTGGAATTTGCCGAATGTCATTTATTGTTGTGGCATGGTGTGCCACTTACTATTATGTCGTTGTTTTACGACGGGAACTTGAAATAGTCGTAACTTCTGACCCGGTTATTGGATTCGGGAAAATCTTATATTGATGAAAAGATTATTGAATTTCCCATATGATAAAAAGTTAAAATCTTGTAAATTTCTCATGGAACTAGATTCATTCAATTTGGAAGCTAATACTAGGCATTCTTGATCAAACATATTATAGAATCTATATGTATAGTAATTTATCTAGGCATTTAATCAAACATATTGTAGGCATGGTAAATGTAAACATCGTTGTACAATAAATAAAAATTATGGTAGAATTCTAACTATCCACATGAACAAGATCAGCCCAATCATGAGATTTATAAGAAAATTCATAAACTTGAATTTAGAGAAAGGGATTTTTGGGCTTAATGGACGAAAGGAGTCCATGACTGAATACTGTACAGACCTAACTTTGTGATTTCGTGAGGATTGACGGTGAAACCTTCTTGAATTCGAATCCCCAATAGAAACCCTAGATTGTTCCTTAGAAAAACTTGAGAGAAACTAGTATAT
Organism: Capsicum baccatum var. pendulum; assembly: GCA_030864225.1. Classification (NCBI taxonomy): domain Eukaryota; kingdom Viridiplantae; phylum Streptophyta; class Magnoliopsida; order Solanales; family Solanaceae; genus Capsicum; species Capsicum baccatum. The sequence continues at coordinate 51,921,197 of CM061554.1, read as the reverse complement.
TATGGGTGAAAATATCTAAATCACGTGGCCACTGGGTTTAAATAGGGCTAGACAATTGACCCTTTTAAACCTGGGAAACGTCTTTTGAAATTGAAAAAATTTCCCGAACTAGACCTTTAGCGCAGGTACATGGAACAATCATCATTCAATTTTAAAGCTAATACTAGACATTCTTGATCAAAGATCTTGTAGAATCTGTATGTATCATAATTTATCTAGGCATTTAATCAAACATATTGTAGGCATGGTACATGTAAATATCGTTGTACGATAAATAAACATTATATTACAATAATAATTTCATTATTCAATGGTTTAGTCATAGATTTTGATCAATCAGTATCTATAATAATTTAATCCACAATGAATTTTTCACCCAACATGGAGTAGAATTCAATTTCTCACTATCCACATGAACAGGAGCACCCCAATCATGAGATTCATAAGAAAATCTATAAACTTGAATTTAGAAAAAGGGATTCTTGGGCTTCATGGACTAAAGAAGTCCATGAATGAACACTATGCATTCCTTAATTCTAGATTTTGTGAGTATTGAAGGTGAAACATTCTTGAATTCGAATCATTAATAGAAACCCTAGCTTATTCTTGAGAGAAACTAGTATATTTTTGGTCAAGAAAACGTAAATCATGTGGCCACTTGGTTTAAATAGGGGTAGACAATTGACCCTTTTAACCCTTGGATGAGTCCTTTAAAATTGTTAAAATTTCTCGAATTGCACCTTTAGCGTAACACGGTGCTGTCGCGCCGTGTCACAGGATTTTGACAATTGGGAAATTGAGGGATGGCGCGATGTAGTGCCATCACGTTGTGATCTCCTTTGTGCCTTTCAACTTTGGTGCTATGCGGGGGAAATAGTGCTGAGACACAGAAAAATGGACAATTCTAAATTTTGGCCCTGGCGCAATGCGCCATAATCGCAGACACCTACTACAATTTCCCAAATGCCATTTCCTCTTGTGGAGTGGCACGCCACTGACTATTATGGTGTTGTTTTAAGTGGGAACTATAAATAGTCGTAACTTCTGACCCGATTATTGGATTTATGCGAATATTAAATCAATGAAAAGATAATTGAATTTCCCACATAGCAAAAAGTGATTTTTTTTTAAATTTCTTATGGAACAACCATCATTCAATGTTGAAGCTAATAATAGACATTCTTGATCAAACATACTGCAGAATCTATAAGTATAATAATTTATCTAAGCATTTAATCAAATATATTATAGGCATGGTATATGTAAACATCATTGTACAATAAATAAACATTATTGTACAATTCGAATTTCATCATTCAATTGTTTAGTCATAGGTTGCATGAATCTATATCTATAATAATTTAATCCACATATAATTTACCACCCAACAAGGAGTAGAATTCAATTTCTCACTATCCACATGAACAAGAGCAGCCCAATTATGAGATTCATAAGAGAATCCATAAACTTGAATATAGAGAAAGGTATTCTTGGTATTTATGTACGAAAGCAGTCCATGAATGAACACTATGCATACCTTAGTTTGTGATTTTGTAAGGATTGACGGTAAAACCTTCTTGAATTCAAATCCTCAATGGAAACCCTAGCTTGATCTTGGATGAAACTTGAGAAAAACTAGTATATTTTGGGTTAAGAATAGCTAAATCACATGGCCATTGGATTTAAATAGGGGTAGATAAATGACCCTTTTAACCCTTGGATGCGTTATTTAAAATTGTAACAATTTCCCAAACTGGACTTTAGTGCGACGTGGCGCTGTCGCGTCATGCCACTGGATTTTAGCAATTGGGAAATTGAGGGATGGTGCAAAGCGGGGCCATTGCATTCCTACCTCCTTTGTGACTTGGAACTTTTGTGAAACATGGGGGAAATCATGCTGAGACACTGGAAAACGGACATTCTGAATTCAAGCCCTGGCGCGACACATCATAATTGTGGACCCAAATTGGAATTTTCCAACTGCCATTTGCTTTTGTTGTGTGGCGCACTACTGACTAATATGGCTCTGTTTTACGATGAGAACTTGTAATAGTCATACCTTCTTACCAGGTTGTCATAGTGAATCTTATATCGATGGAAAGCTTCTTGAATTTCCCATAAGAAAAAAAGGTCAAAATCTTGTAAATTCTACATGAAACAACCATCATTCAATTTGGAAGCTAATACTAGGCATTATTGATCAAAAATATTGTAGAATATATATCTATAATGATTTATCTAGGCATTTAATTAAAAACTATTGTAGGCATGGTACATGTAAACATCATTGTACGATAAATAAACATTATAGTACAATTCTAATTTCATCATTTAAGGGTTTCGTCATTGGTTTGCATGAATGTATATCTATAATAATTTAACCCACATAGAATTTATCACCTAACATAGAGTAGAATTCAATTTCTCACTATCCACAAGAACAAGAGCAACCCAATCATGAAATTCTGAAGAAAATCCATAAACATGAATTTAGAAAAAGAAATTCTTTATCTTCATGGACGAAAAGAGTCCATGAATTAACACTATGCATAACTTAGTTCGTGATTTTGTGAGGATTGATGGTGAAACCTTCTTGAATTCGAATATCCAATAGAAGCCGTATCTTGTTCTTGAGAGAAAATTGAGATAAATTAGTATATTTTGGGTGTAGAATAGATAAATCACGTGGCCACTGGGTTTAATTAGGGTCAGACAATTGACCCTTTAAACCCTTGGATGCTTCTTTTAAAATTGTAAAAATTTCCCGATCTGGACCATTAGGTCGACACGGTGTTGTCTCGCCGTGTCGCTGGATTTTGACAATTGGCAAATTGACGAATGGCAAGATGCGGGGCCATCGCATTGCCACCTCCTTTGTGACCTAGAACTTTTGCACGATGCGGGGGAAATCATACTGAGAAAATGGAAAACGAACAATTCTAAAAATGGGCCCTAGCGCGATGCACCATAATTGCGGACCCCTACTGGAATTTTCCAAATGACATTTACTCTTTTGGCGTGGTGTGCCACTTACTAATATGTCGATGTTTTATGACGGGAACTTAAAATAGTCGTAACTTATGATCCGTTTATCAGATTTGGGCAAATCTTATATTGATGGAAAGCTTTTTGAATTTCCACGTGGCAACAAGTTAAAATCTTTTATATTCCTCATGGAACAACCATCATTCAATTTAGGAGATAATACTAGATATTCTTGATCAAACATACTATAGAATCTATATGTATAGTAATTTATCTAGGCATTTAATCAATCATATTGTATGCATGGTACATGTAAACATCATTGTACAATAAATAAACAATATGGCACAATTCTAATTTCATAATTCAAGAGTTTAGTCATAGGTTTGCATGAATCTATATCTATAATAATTTAACCCGCATAGAATTTATCACCAAACATGGAGTAGAATCAATTTCTCACTATCCACATGTGCAAGAGAAGCCCAATCATGAGATTCATACGAAAATCCATCAACTTAAATTTAGCAAAAGGGATTGTTGGGATTCCTAGGGGAAAGGAGTCCATGACTAAACATTATACATACTTTAGTTCGTGATTTTGTGAGGATTGATTGTGAAACCTTTGTCAATTCGAATCCCCAATAAAGACCGTAGCTTGTTCTTGAGAGAAAATAGACAAATTCGAATCTATATGTATATTTATTTATCTAGACATTTAATTAAACATATTGTAGGCATGGTACATGGAAACATTGTTGTACAATAAATAAACATTATGGTACAATTCTAATTTCATTATTCAAGGGTTTAGTCATAGGTTTTCATAAATTTATATGTATAATAATTTAGCCCACATAGAACTTATCACCCAACATCGAGTAGAATTCAATATCTCACTATCCTCATCAATAAGAGCAGACCAATCATGAGATTCATAAGATAATCCATAAACTTGAATCCAGAAATAGGGATTCTTGGATTTCATGGTCGAAAGGAGTCCATGAATGAACACTATAAATACCTTAGTTCAAGATTTCATTAGGATTGACGATAAAACCTTATTGATTTATTACCCTAATAGAAATCCTACCTTGTTATTTAGAGAAACTTGAGAGAAACTAGAATATTTTGTGTGGAGAATATCTAAATCACGTGGCCACTTGGTTTACATAGAGGTAGACAATTTACCCTTTTAACTTTTGGATGTGTCTTCTAAAATTATAAAAATATTTTGAATTAGACATTTACCGTGATGCGGAGCTGTCTCGCAGTGTTGCTTAATTTTGACAATTGGAAAATTGAGGGATGGCGCGACACAGGGCCATCGCGTTGCCACAACCTTTGTGACCTGCAACTTTGGCGGGTCGCAGGGGAAATCGTGTTGAGACAATGAAAAACGGACAATTCTTAATTTTTACCTTGGCGCGACACGCCATAATTGTGGACCCCTACTAAAATTTACCAAATGCCATTTCCTCTTGTGGCGCGGTGCTCCACTGATTATTATGGATCTGTTTTACGATGGGAACTTAAAATCATCGTAACTTTTGACATGATTATCGGATTAAGATGAATCTTATATCGATGGAAAGCTTATTGAATTTCCCATATGATATAAAGTGAAAATATTGTATATTCCTTGTGGAACAACAATCATTCAATTAGGAAGCTAATACTAGACATTCTTTATCAAACATACTGTAGAACCTATATCTATAATAATTTATCAAGGCATTTAATTAAACATATTGAAGACATGGTACATGTACAAATCGTTGTACGATAAATAAAAATTATGGTAAAATTCTAATTTCATCATTCAAGGTTTTAGTCATAGGTTTGCATGAATCTATATCTATAATAATTTAATCAACATAGAATGTATCACCCAACATGGAGTAGAATTCAATTTCTAACTATCCACTTGAATAAGAGCAGCCTAATCATGAGAATCATAAGAAAATCCATAAACTTAAATTAAGAAATAGGGATAATTGGGCTTCATGGACGAAAGGAGTTCATGAATGAACACTATGCATACCTTAGTTCGTGATTTCATGAGAATTGACGATGAAACCTTCTTGAATTCGAATCCCAAATAGAAACCCCAGATTATTCTTGAGAGAATCATGAGAGAAACTAGTATATTAAGGGTGAAAAGTAGCTAGATCACGTGGACAATAGGTTTAAATCGTTGTATGCAATTGACTATTTTAAGCCTTGGATACTTCTTTTAAAATTGTAAGAATTTGCCAAACTGGGCCTTTAGCGTGACACGGCGCTGTCGTGCCGTGTCGGAGGATTTTGAAAATTTGGAAATTGAGGGTTGGTGCAACGTAGGGTCATCGCATTACCAACTTCTTTATGACCTAGAACTTTTGTGCGACACGGGGAAAATCATGATGATACACTGGAAAACAGACAATTCTGAATTTGGGCCATGGTGAGACGCACCATAATTATGGACCCCTACTGGAATATGCCGAATGCCATTTAATCTTGTGGCACGGTGTGCCGCTTACTATTATGCCGTTGTTTTACGATGGGAATTTGAAATAGTCGTAACTTCTGACCCGGTTATTGGATTCGGGAAAATCTTATATTGATGGAAAGATTATTGAATTTCCCATATGATAAAAAGTTAAAATCTTGTAAATTTCTCATGGAACTAGCTTCATTCAATTTGGAAGCTAATACTAGGCATTCTTGATCAAACATATTATAGAATCTATATGTATAGTAATTTATCTAGGCATTTAATCAAACATATTGTAGGCATGGTAAATGTAAACATCGTTGTACAATAAATAAAAATTATGGTACAATTCTAACTATCCACATGAACAAGATCAGCCCAATCATGAGATTTATAAGAAAATTCATAAACTTGAATTTAGAAAAAGGGATTTTTGGGCTTAATGGACGAAAGGAGTCCATGGCTGAATACTGTGCAGACCTAACTTCGTGATTTCGTGAGTATTGACGGTGAAACCTTCTTGAATTAGAATCCCCAATAGAAACCCTAGATTGTTCCTTAGAAAAAGTTGAGAGAAACTAGTATATTATGGGTGAAAATATCTAAATCACGTGGCCACTGGGTTTAAATAGGGCTAGACAATTGACCCTTTTAACCCTGGGAAACGTCTTTTGAAATTGAAAAAATTTCCGGAACTAGACGTTTAGCGCAGGTACATGGAACAATCATCATTCAATTTTAAAGCTAATACTAGACATTCTTGATCAAAGATACTGTAGAATCTGTATGTATCATAATTTATCTAGGCATTTAATCAAACATATTGTAGGCATGGTACATGTAAATATCGTTGTACGATAAATAAACATTATATTACAATTATAATTTCATCATTCAATGGTTTAGTCATAGATTTTGATCAATCAGTATCTATAATAATTTAATCCACAATGAATTTTTCACCCAACATGGAGTAGAATTCAATTTCTCACTACCCACATGAACAGGACCACCCCAATCATGAGGTTCATAAGAAAATCCATAAACTTGAATTTAGAAAAAGGGATTCTTGGGCTTCATGGACGAAAGAAGTCCCTGAATGAACACTATGCATTCCTTAATTCTAGATTTTGTGAGTATTGAAGGTGAAACATTCTTGAATTCGAATCCTCAATAGAAACCCTAGCTTATTCTTGAGAGAAACTAGTATATTTTTAGTCAAGAATACATAAATCATGTGGCCACTGGGTTTAAATAGGGGTAGACAATTGACCTTTTTAACCCTTGGATGAGTCCTTTAAAATTGTTAAAATTTCTCGAATTTCACCTTTAGCGTAACGCGGTGGTGTCGCTCCGTGTCGCTGGATTTTGACAATTGGGAAATTGAGGGATGGCACGATGTAGTGCCATCACGTTGTGATCTCCTTTGTGCCTTTGAACTGTGGTGCGATGCAGGGGAAATAGTGCTGAGACACAGAAAAATGGACAATTCTAAATTTGGGCCCTAGCGCAATGCGCCATAATCGCAGAAACCTAGTACAATTTTCCAAATGCCATTTCCTCTTGTGGAGTGGCACGCCACTGACTATTATGGTGTTGTTTTAAGTGGGAACTTGAAATTGTCGTAACTTCTGACCCGATTATTGTATTTATGCGAATATTAAATCGATGAAAAGCTAATTGAATTTCCCACATAGCAAAAAGTGAAAATCTTGTAAATTTCTTATGGAACAACCATCATTCAGTTTTGAAGCTAATAATAGACATTATTGATCAAACATACTGCAGAATCTATATGTATAATTATTTATCTAAGCATTTAATCAAACATATTATAGGCATGGTTTATGTAAACATCATTGTACAATAAATAAACATTATCGTACAATTCAAATTTCATCATTCAATTGTTTAGTCATAGGTTGCATGAATCTATATCTATAATAATTTAATCCACATAGAATTTATTACCCAACAAGGAGTAGAATTCAATTTCTCACTATCCACATGAACAAGAGCAGCCCAATTATGAGATTCATAAGAAAATCCATAAACTTGAATTTAGAGAAAGGTATTCTTGGTCTCTATGTATGAAAGCAGTCCATGAATGAACACTATACATACCTTAGTTTGTGATTTTGTGAGGATTGACGATAAAACCTTCTTGAATTCAAATCCTCAATGGAAACCCTAGCTTGATCTTGGAAGAAACTTGAGAAAAACTAGTATATTTTGTGTGAAGAATAGCTAAATCATGTGGCCACTGGATTTAAATAGGGGTAGATAAATGACCCTTTTAACCCTTGGATGTGTCATTTAAAATTGTACTAATTTCCCAAAGTGGACTTTAGCGCGACGTGGCGCTGTCGCGTCATGCCACTGGATTTTGGCAATTGGGAAATTGAGGGATGGTGCAAAGCGGGGCCATTGCATTCCTACCTCCTTTGTGACTTGGAACTTTTGCGCAACGTGGGGCAAATCATGCTGAGACACTGGAAAACGGACATTCTGAATTCAAGCCCTGGCGCGACACATCATTATCGTGGACGCCAATTGGAATTTTCCAACTGCCATTTCCTTTTGTTGTGTGGCGCACTACTGACTAATATGGCTCTGTTTTACGACGAGAACTTGGAATAGTCATGCCTTCTTACCAGGTTGTCGGAGTGAATCTTATATCGGTGGAAAGCTTCTTGAATTTCCCATAAGAAAAAAAGGTCAAAATCTTGTAAATTCTACATGAAACAACCATCATTCAATTTGGAAGCTAATACTAGGCATTCTTGATCAAACATATTGTAGAATCTATATCTATAATGATTTATCTAGGCATTTAATTAAAAAATATTGTAGGCATGGTACATGTAAACATCATTGTACGATAAATAAACATTATGGTACAATTCTAATTTCATCATTTAAGGATTTAATCATTGGTTTGCATGAGTCTATATCTATAATAATTTAACCCACATAGAATTTATCACCAAACATGGAGTAGAATTCAATTTCTCACTATCCGCATGTGCAAGAGCAGCTCAATCATGAGATTCATACGAAAATCCATCAACTTGAATTTAGCAAAAGGGATTGTTGGGCTTCCTAGAGGAAATGAGCCCATGACTAAACATTATACATACCTTAGTTCGTGATTTTGTGAGGATTGATTGTGAAACCTTTTTCAATTCGAATCCCCAATAAAGACCCTAGCTTGTTCTTGAGAGAAAATAGACAAATTCGAATCTATATGTATATTTATTTATCTAGACATTTAATTAAACATATTGTAGGTATGGTACATGGAAACATTTTTGTACAATAAATAAACATTATGGTACAATTCTAATTTCATTATTCAAGGGTTTAGTCATAGGTTTGCATAAATTTATATGTATAATAATTTAGCCCACATAGAATTTATCACCCAACATGGAGTAGAATTCAATATCTCACTATCCTCATGAATAAGAGTAGACCAATCTTGAGATTCATAAGATAATCTATAAACATGAATCCAGAAATAGGGATTCTTGGGCTTCATGGTCGAAAGGAGTCCATGAATGAACACTATAAATACCTTAGTTCAAGATTTCATTAGGATTGGCGATGAAACCTTATTGATTTAGTATCCTAATAGAAATACTACCTTGTTATTTAGAGAAACTTGAGAGAAACTAGAATATTTTGTGTGGAGAATATCTAAATCACGTGGCCACTTGGTTTAAATAGAGGTAGACAATTTACCCTTTTAACTTTTGGATGTGTCTTCTAAAATTATAAAAATATTTTGAACTAGACATTTACCGCGATGCGGCGCTGTCGCGCAGTGTTGCTTAATTTTGGCAATTGGAAAATTGAGGGATGGCGCGACACAGGACCATCGCGTTGCCACATTCTTTATGACCTGCAACTTTGGCAGGTCGCAGGGGAAATCATGTTGATACAATGGAAAACGGACAATTCTTAATTTCTACCTTGGCGCAACGCGCCATAATTGTGGACCCCTGCTAAAATTTACCTAATGCCATTTCCTCTTGTGGCGCGGTGCTTCACTGATTATTATGGCTCTGTTTTACGACGGGAACTTAAAATCATCGTAACATTTGACATGATTATCGATTTAAGATGAATCTTATATCGATGGAAAGCTTAATGAATTTCCCATATGATATAAAGTGAAAATATTGTATATTCCTTGTGGAACAACCATCATTCAATTTGGAAGCTAATACTAGACATTCTTGATCAAACATATTGTAGAATCTATATCTATAATAATTTATCAAGGCATTTAATCAAACATATTGAAGGCATGGTACATGTACAAATCGTTGTACGATAAATAAAAATTATGGTAAAATTCTAATTTCATCATTCAAGGTTTAGTCATAGGTTTGCATGAATCTATATCTATAATAATTTAATCCACATACAATGTATCACCCAACATGGAGTAGAATTCAATTTCTAACTATCCACTTGAATAAGAGCTGCCTAATCATGAGAATCATAAGAAAATCCATAAACTTAAATTTAGAAATAGGGAAAATTGGGCTTCAGGGACGAAAGGAGTTCATGAATGAACACTCTGCATACCTTAGTTCATGATTTCATGAGGATTGACGGTGAAACCTTCTTGAATTCGAATCCAAAATAGAAACCCTAGATTATTCTTGAGAGAAACATGAGAGAAACTAGTATATTAAGGGTGAAGAGTAGCTAAATCACGTGGACAGTCGGTTTAAATCGTTGTATACAATTGACTATTTTAACCCTTGGATGCTTCTTTTAAAATTGTAAGAATTTGCCAAACTGGACCTTTAGCGTGACACGGCGCTGTCGTGCCGTGTCGGAGGATTTTGAAAATTGGGAAATTGAGGGTCGGTGCAACGTAGGGCCATCGCATTTCCACCTTCTTTATGACCTAGAACTTTTGTGCGACACGGGGAAAATCATGATGATACACTGGAAAACAGTAAATTTTGAATTTGGGCCATGGTGAGATGCACCATAATTATGGACCCCTACTGGAATTTGCCGAATACCATTTAATCTTGTGGCTCGGTGTGCCACTTACTATTATGTCTCTGTTTTACGACGGGAACTTAAAATAGTCGTAACTTCTGACTCGGTTATTGGATTTGGGAAAATCTTAGATTGATGGAAAGATTATTGAATTTCCCATATGATAAAAAGTTAAAATCTTGTAAATTTCTCATGGAACTAGCTTCATTCAATTTGGAAGCTAATACTAGGCATTCTTGATCAAACATATTATAGAATCTATATGTATAGTAATTTATCTAGGCATTTAATCAAACATATTGTAGGCATGGTAAATGTAAACATCGTTGTACAATAAGTAAAAATTATGGTACAATTCTAACTATCCACATGAACAAGATCAGCCCAATCATGAGATTTATAAGAAAATTCATAAACTTGAATCTAGAAAAAGGGATTTTTGGGCTTAATGGACGAAAGGAGTCCATGACTGAATACTGTGCAGACCTAACTTCGTGATTTCGTGAGGATTGACGGTGAAACCTTATTGAATTCGAATCCCCAATAGAAACCCTAGATGGTTCCTTAGAAAAACTTGAGAGAAACTAGTATATTATGGGTGAAAATATCTAAATCACGTGGCCACTGGGTTTAAATAGGGCTAGACAATTGACCCTTTTAACCCTGGGAAACGTCTTTTGAAATTGAAAAAATTTGCCGAACTAGACCTTTAGCGCAGGTACATGGAACAATCATCATTCAATTTTAAAGCTAATACTAGACATTCTTGATCAAAGATACTGTAGAATATGTATGTATCATAATTTATCTAGGCATTTAATCAAACATATTGTAGGCATGGTACATGTAAATATCGTTGTACGATAAATAAACATTATATTACAATTATAATTTCATCATTCAATGGTTTAGTCATTGATTTTGATCAATCAGTATCTATAATAATTTAATCCACAATGAATTTTTCACCCAACTTGGAGTAGAATTCAATTTCTCACTATCCACATGAACAGGAGCACCCCAATCATGATATTCATAAGAAAATCCATAAACTTGAATTTAGAAAAAGGGATTCTTGGGCTTCATGGACGAAAGAAGTCCATGAATGAACACTATGCATTCCTTAATTCTAGATTTTGTGAGTATTGACGGTGAAACATTCTTGAATTCGAATCCTCAATAGAAACCCTAACTTATTCTTGAGAGAAACTTTAGAGAAACTAGTATATTTTTGGTCAAGAATACATAAATCATGTGGCCACTGGGTTTAAATAGGGGTAGACAATTGACCCTTTTAACCCATGGATGAGTCCTTTAAAATTGTTAAAATTTTTCGAATTGCACCTTTAGCATAACACGGTGCTGTCACGCCGTGTCGCAGGATTTTGACAATTGGGAAATTGAGGGATGGCGCGATGCAGTGCCATCACGTTGTGATCTCCTTTTTGCCTTTGAACTTCGGTGCGATGCGGGGGAAATAGTGCTGAGACACAAAAAAATGGACAATTCTAAATTTGGGCACTGGCGGAATGCGCCATAATCGCAGACACCTAATACAATTTTCCAAATGTCATTTCCTCTTGTGGAGTGGCACGCCACTGACTATTATGGTGTTGTTTTAAGTGGGACTTGAATAGTCGTAACTTCTGACCCGATTATTGGATTTATGCGAATATTAAATCGATGAAAAGCTAATTGAATTTCCCACATAGCAAAAAGTTAAAATCTTGTAAATTTCTCATGGAACAACCATCATTCAATTTTGAAGATAATAATAGACATTCTTGATCAAACATACTGCAGAATCTATATGTATAATAATTTATCTAAGCATTTAATCAAACATATTGTAGGCATGGTATATGTAAACATCATTGTACAATAAATAAATATTATCGTACAATTTGAATTTCATCATTCAATTGTATAGTCATAGGTTGCATGAATCTATATCTATAATAATTTAATCCACATAGAATTTATTACCCAACAAGGAGTAGAATTCAATTTCTCAGTATCCACATGAACAAGAGTAGCCCAATTATGAGATTCATAAGAAAATCCATAAACTTTAATTTTGAGAAAGGTATTCTTGGTCTTTATGTACGAAAGCAATCAATGAATGAGCACTATGCATACCTTAGTTCGTGATTTTGTGAGGATTGATGGTAAAACCTTTTTGAATTCAAATCCTCAATGGAAACCCTAGCTTGATCTTGGAAGAAACTTGAGAAAAACTAGTATATTTTGGGTGAAGAATAGCTAAATCACGTGGCCACTGGATTTAAATAGGGGTAGAGAAATGACCCTTTTAACCCTTGGATGCGTCATTTAAAATTGTAAAAATTTCCCCAACTAGACCTTTAGCGCGAAGCGGTGCTATAATACCGTGTCACAGGATTTTGACAATTGGGAAATTGAGGGATGGTGCGATGTGGGGCCATCACATTTCCACCTTTTTTTCCCTAGAAGTTTTGTACGACACGGGGGAAATTGTGCTGAGACTATGGAAAATGAAGTATTTTGAATTTTGGCCCTAGCGCGATACTCCATAATTGAAGACCCCTACTGGAATTTTCCAAATGCCATTTCCTCTTATGGAGTAGCACACCACTGACAATTATGGCGCTGTTTAACGACGAGAACTTGAAATTGTCATAATTTCTAAACCGATTATCGGATTTGGACAAATCTTATATCCATGGAAAGCTTATTGAATTTCCCACATGACAAAATGTGAAAATCTTGTAAATTCCACATTGAACAATAATCATACAATTTTGAAGATAATACTAGACGTTCTTGATCAAACATACAATAGAATCTATATTTATGATAATTTATTGAGGCATTTAATTAAACATGTTGTAGGCGTGGTACATGTAAACACCGTTGTACGATAAATAAACATTATGGTACAATTCTAATATCATTATTCAAGGGTTTAGTCATTATTTTGCATGAATCTGTATTTATAATAATTTAACCCACATAGAATTTATCACCAAACATGGAGTAGAATTCAATTTCTCATTATCCACATGAAAAAGAACCGCCCAATCATGAGATTCATAAGAAAATCCACAAACTTGAATTTAGATATAAGGATTCTTGGTCTTCCTTGACAAAAGAAGTCCAGGAATGAACACTATGTATGCCTTTGTTCGTGATTTCGTGAGGATTGACGGGGAAACCGTCTTCAATTCGAATTGTCAATAGAAACCCGAGCTTGTTCATGAGAGAAACTTGAGAGAAACAAGTGTATTTTGGGTGAAGAATATCTAAATCACGTGGCCACTAGGGTTAAATAGGGGTAGAAAATTGAGCCTTTTAACCCTAGGATGCGTCTTTTAAAATTGTAAACATTTTTCGAACATGACCTTTAGCGCTACACGGTGCTATAGTGCCGTCTAGGTGGACTTTGACTATTAGGAAATTGAGGGATAGCACGAAGTGGGGGCATCGCCTGTCCACCTCCTTTGTAACCTGGACCTTTGGCACGACGTGGGGGAAATTGCACTGAGATAATGGAAAATGGACAATTCTGAATTTGAGCCCTGGATCGACGCTCCATAATCGCGGACCCCCACTGAAATTTGCCAAATGTCACTTCCTTTTGTGGCATGGCCCTCTACTGACTATTATGGCTCTATTTTACGACGGGAACTTGAAATAGTCATAACTTCTGACCCGGTTATCGTATTTAGGTGAATCTTATATCCTTGGTAAGCTTATTGAATTTCCCACATGAAAAAAGTGAAAATCTTGTTAATTCCTCAGGGAACAACCATAGTTAAATTTTGAAGCTAATACTAGATATTCTTGATTAAACATACTGTAGAATCTATATGTATAATAATTTATCTAGGCATTTAATCAAACATATTGCAGGCATGGTACATGTAAACATCATTGTACAATAAATAAACATTATCGTACATTCCTAATTTCATAATTCAATGGTTTAGTCATAGGTTTTCATGAATCTATATCTATAATAATCTAATCCACATAGAATTTATCACTCAACATGGAGTAGAATTCAATTTCTCACTATCCACATGAACAAGAGCAACCCAATAATGAGATTCATAAGAAAATCCATAAATTTGAATTTAGAAAAAGGGATTCTTGGGCTTCATGGACGAAAGGAGTCCATGAATGGACACTATGCATACCTTAGTTCGTGATTTCGTGAGGATTGACGGTGAAACCTTCTTGAATTCTAATCAACAATAGAAACCCTAGCATGTTATTGAGAGAAACTTGAGAGAAACTAGTATATGTTGGATGAGGAATAGCTAAATCACGTGGACACTGGGTTTAAATAGGTGTAGACAATTGACCTTTTCAAACCTTGGTTGCGTCTTTTAAAATTCAAAAAATTTCCCAAAATGGAACTTTAGTTAGACGTGGCGCTGTCGTGCCATGTCGTAGGATTTTGACCATTGGAAAATTGAGGGATGGCACGACATGGGGCCATCACATTGCCACCTCCTTTGTTTCCTGAAACTTTGGAGCGACGTGGTGGAAATCGCACTGATACAATAAAAAATGGACAATTCTGAATTTGGGCCCTGGATATACGTGACATAATCGTACACCCCCACTAGATTTTGGCAAATTCCATTTTGTCTTGTGGAGCGATGCGCCACAGACTATAATGGCGCTATTTTACGGCGGGATCTTGAAATAATCATAACTTCTGACCCGGTTATCGGATTTGGGCTAATCTTATATCCATGGAAAGCATATTGAATTTCCTACATGACAAAAAGTGAAAATCGTGTTAATTCCTCATGGAATACCATCATTCAATTTTGAAGCTAGTACTAGACATTCTTGATCAAACATACTGTAGACTCTATATGAATAATAATTTATCAAGGCATTTAATCATACATATTGTAGGCATGGTACATGAAAACATCATAGTACGATAAATAAACATTATTGTATATTTCGAATTTCATCATTCAATGGTTTAGTGATGGGTTTTCATGAATCTATATCTATAATAATTTAATCCACATAGAATTTATCACCCAACATGGAGTAGAATTCAATTTCTAATTATCCACATGAACTAGAGCAACCCAATAATGAGATTTATAAGAAAACTCATAAACTTGAATTTAGAAAAAGGGATTCTTGGGCTTCATGGACAAAAGGAGTCCATGAATGAATACTATGCATACCTTAGTTCATGATTTCATGAGGATTGACGGAGAAACCTTCTTGAATTTGAATCCTCAATAGAAACCCTACCATGTTATTGAGAGAAACTTGAGAGAAACTAGTACATTTTGGGTGAAGAATAGCTAAATCACGTGGCCACCGGGTTTAAATAGGGGTAGACAATTGACCTTTTAAAACCTTGGATGCATCTTTTAAAATTAATTTTTTTTCCAAACTGGACCTTTAGTGAGAGGCGGTGCTATCGTGCCATGTTGCAGAATTTTGACAATTGAGAAATTAAGGGATGGTGCGACATGGGGCCATCGCATTGCCTCCTCCTTTGTTACCTAAAACTTTGGCGTGGCGAGGTGGAAATTGCCTTGATACAATGGAAAATGGACAATTCTGAATTTGGGCCCTGCATCAACGTGACATACTTGAAGACCCCCACTAGAATTCGGAAAATTCCAATTCCTCTTGTGGAGCGATGCGCCACTGCCTATTATGGCGCTATTTTAAGACGGGATCTTGAAATAATCATAACTTCTGACCTGATTATCGGATTTGGGCTAATCTTATATCCGTGGAAAGCATATTGAATTTCCCACATGACAAAAAGTGAAAATCTTGTAAATTCCTCATGGAACGACCATCATAAAATTTGAAGCAAATACTAGACATTCTTGATCAAACATACTGTAGAATCTATACGTATAATAATTTGTCTAGGCATTTAATTAAACATATTGTACGCATGGTACATGAAAAGATCGTTGTACTATAAAGAAACATTATGGTACAATTCTAATTTCACTATTCGATGGTTTAGTCATAGGTTTTCAAGAATCTATATCTATATTAGTTTAAACAATATAGAATTTATCACCCAACATGGAGTAGAATTTAATTTCTAACTATCCAGATGAACAAGAGCAGCCCAATCATGAGATTCATAAGAAAATCAATAAACTTGAATTTAGAAAAAAGGGATTCTTGGGCTTCATGGACAAAAGAAGTCCATGAATGAACTCCATGCATACCTTAGTTTGTGATTTCGTGAGGTTTGCCGGTGAAACCTTCTTGAATTTGAATCCTCAATAGAAACACTAGCTTGTTCTTGAGAGAAACTTCAGAGAAACTAGTATATTTTGGGTGAAAAATAGCTAAATCACGTGGTACAATTCTATTTTCACTATTCAATGGTTTAGTCATAGGTTTGCATGAATCTATATCTATATTAATTTAATAAACATAGAATTTATCATCCAACATGGAGTAGAATTCAATTTCTCACTATCCACAAGAACAAGAGAAGCTCAATCATGAGATTCATAAGAAAATTCATAAACTTGAATTTAGAAAAAGGGATTCTTGGTCTTCATGGACGAAAGGAGTCCATGAATGAACACTTTGCATACCTTAGTTTGTTATTTCGTGAGGTTTGATGGTGAAACCTTCTTGAATTTGAATCTTCAATAGAAACACTAGCTTGTTCTTGAGAGAAACTTGAGAGAAACTAGTATATTTTGGGTGAATAGCTAAATCACGTGGAAAATGGGTTTAAATTGGGGAAGACTATTGACTCTTTTAACCCTTGGATGCGTCTTTTAAAATTATAAGAATTTCCCCATCTAGACCTTTAGCGCGCCGAGGCGTTATTATACCGTGTCACAGGATTTTGACAATTGGAGAATTGAGGGATGGCGCGACACGGGGCCAATGCATTGCTACCTTATTTTTGCCTTGGAATTTTTGTGTGACACCGGGGAAACTGCGCAAAGACAATGGAAAATGGACAATACTAAATTTGGGCCATGGAGTAATGCTCCATAATCGCGGAACCCTACTGGAATTTTTAAAATGCCATTATCTTTGTGGTGCAGAGTGGCACTAACAATTATTGTGATGTTTTACGACGAGAACTTGAATTAGTCGACACTTTGATTCAGTTATCAGATTTGGGTGAATCTTATATCCATGGAAAGCTTATTGAATTTCCTACATGACAAAAAGTGAAAATCTTGTAAATTCCTCATGGAACAACCATCATAAAATTTTGAAGCAAATACTAGACATTCTTGATCAAACATACTGTAGAATCTATATGTATAATAGTTTATCTAGGCATTTAATCAAACATATTGTAGGTATGGTACATGTAAACATCATTGTACTATAAATAAACATTGTGGTACAATTCTATTTTCACTATTCAATGGTTTAGTCATAGGTTTGCATTAATCTATATCTATATTAACTTAATCAACATAGAATTTATCACCCAACATGCGGTAGAATTCAATTTCTCACTATCCATATGAACAAGAGCAACCCAATCATGAGATTCATAAGAAAATCCATAAACTAGAATTTAGAAAAAAGGATTCTTGGGCTTCATGGACGAAAAGAGTCCATTATTGAACACTATGCATACCTTAGTGTGTGATTTTGCGAGGACGGTGAAACCTTCTTGAATTCGAATCCTCAATAAAAACATTAGCTTCTTCTTGAGAGAAACTTCTGATAAACTGGTATATTTTTGGTGAAGAATAGCTAAATGATGTGGACACTGGGTTTAAATAGGGGTAGAAAATAGACCCTTTTAACCCTTTGATACGTCTTTTAAAATTGTAAAAATTTCCCCAACTAGACCTTTAGCGCGACACGGAGCTGTCCTGCCGTGTCACAGGATTTTGACAATTAGGAAATTGAGGGATGGCGCGACGTAGGGCCATCGCATTGAGACCTTTTTTTACCCTGGAAGCTTGGTGCGACGTGGGGGAAATTGCGCTGAGACAATGGAAAACGGACAATACAGAATTTGGGCCATAGAGTGATGCTCCATCATCGCAGACCCCTACTGGAATATTCCAAATGCCATTTTCTCTCTGGCGTGGCGTGCCACTGTCAATTATTGCTTTGTTTTACGACGGGAACTTGAAATAGTCGTCACTTCTGATCCGGTTATCAGATTTGGGCGACTATTATATCGATTGAAAGATTATTGAATTTCCCACATGATAAAAAATGAAAATATTGTAAATTCCTCATGGAACGACCATCATAAAATTTTGAAGCAAATAATAGACATTCTTGATCAAACATACTGTAGAATCTATATGTATAATAATTTATCCAGGCATTTAATCAAACATATTGTAGGCATGGTGCATGTAAACATCGTTGTACTATAGATAAACATTATGGTACAATTCTAATTTCACTATTCAATGGTTTAGTCATAGGTTTTCATGAATCTATATCAATATTAATTTAATCATACAAGAATTCATCACCCAACATGGAGTATAATTCAATTTCTCACTATCCACATGAACAAGAGCAGCCCAATCACGAGATTCATAAGAAAATCCATAAACTTGAATTTTGAAAAATGGATTCTTGGGCTTCATGGATGAAAGAAGTCTATTAATGAACACTATGCATACCTTAGTTTGTTATTTCGTGAGGTTTGACGGTCAAACCTTCTTGAATTCGAAACCTCAATAGAAAAACTAGCTTGTTCTTGAGAGAAACTTCAGAGAAACTAGTATATTTTGGGTAAAGAATAGCTAAATCACGTGGCCACTGGGTTTAAATAGTGGTAGACAGTTGACCCATTTAACCCTTAGATATGTCTTTTAAATTTTTAAAAATTTCCCCAACTAGATCTTTAGCGCGACGCGACGTTATCCTGCTGTGTCACAGGATTTTGACAATTAGGAAATTGACGAACGGTGAGACGTAGGGCCATCGTATTGAGACCTTCTTTTTGCCATAGAAACTTGGCGCGACGTAGGGGAAATTGCGCTGAGACATTGGAAAATGGAAAATACTTAATTTGGGCCATGGAGCGACTATTCATCATCACGGACCCCTACTGTAATTTTTGAAAAGCCATTTTCTATATGGCGTGGCGTGCCATTGTCAATTATGGCATTGTTTTACGATGAGAACTTGAAATAGTCGTAACATCTGATCCGGTTATCAGATTTGGGCGAATATTATATCTATGGAAAGCTTATTGAATTTGCCACATGCCAAAAACTGAAAATCTTGTAAATTCCTCATGGAATGACCATCATAAAATTTTGGAGCAAATACTAGACATTCTTGATCAAACATACTGTAGAATCTATATGTATAATAATTTATCTAGGCATTTAATCAAACATATTGTAGGCATGGTACATGTAAACATCGTTGTACTATAAATAAACATTATGGTACAATTCTAATTTCACTATTCAATTGTTTAGTCATAGGTTTACATGAATTTATATTTATATTAATTTAATCAACATAGAATTTATCACCCAACATGGAGTAAAATTCAATGTCTCACTATCCATATGAACAAGAGCAGCCCAATCATGAGATTCATAAGAAAATCCATAAGCTTGAATTTAGAAAAAGGGATTCTTGGGCTTCATGGACGAAAGTTGTCCATTAATAAACATTATGCATACCTTAGTTTATTGTTACGTGAAGTTTGATGGTGAAACCTTCTTGAATTCGAAACCTCAATAGAAACACTACCTTGTTCTTGAGAGAAACTTCAGAGAAACTAGTATATTTTGGGTGAACAATTGCTAAATCACGTGGCCACTGGGTTTAAATTGGGGTAGACAATTAACCCTTTTAACCATTGGATACGTCTTTTAAAATCATAAAAATTTCCCTAGCTAGACCTTTAGCGCGACGTGGCACTGTCATACCGTGTCACAAGATTTTAACAATTGGGAAATTGAGGGATGGCGCAATGCGGGGCCATCATATTGGGACCTTCTTTTTTCCATAGAAGTATGGTGCCATGCGGGGGAAATTGCATTAAGGCAATGGAAAATGGACAATACTGAATTTGGGCTATGGAGCGGTGCTCCATAATCGTGGACCCCTACTGGAATTTACCAAATGCAATTTTTTTGTGGCGTGGCACGCCATTGTCAATTATGCTGCTGTTTTACGATGGGAACTTGAAATAGTCATAACTTCTGAACCGGTTATCTGATTTTGGCGAATCTTATATCGATGGAAAACTTATTGAATTTCACACATGACAAAAAGTCAAAATTATTTAAATTCCTCATGGAACGACCATCATAAAATTTCGAAGAAAATACCAGACATTCTTGATCAGACATACTATAGAAATTCTTGATTAAATATACTGTAGAATCTATATGTATATAATAGTTTATCTAGGCATTTAATCAAACATATTATAGGCACGGTACATGTAAACATCGTTGTACTATAAATAAATATTGTGGTACAATTCTAATTTCACTATTCAATGGCTTAGTCATAGGTTTGCATGAATCTATATCTATATTAATTTAATCAACATAGAATTTATAACCCAATATGGTGTAGAATTCACTTTCTCACTATCCATATGAACAAGAGCAGCCCAATCGTGAGATTCATAGGAAAATCCATAAACATGAATTTAGAAGAAGGAATTCTTGGGCTTTATGGATGAAAGGAGTCCATGAGTGAACACTATGCATTCCTTAGTTTATGATTTCTTGAGGTTTGACTGTGAAACCTTCTTTAATTTGAATCCTCAATAGAAACACTAGCTTGGTATTGAGAGAATCTTGAGAGAAACTAGTATATTTTGGGTGAAGAGTAGCTAAATCACGTGGACACTGGGTTTAAATAGAGGTAGACAATTGACCCTTTTAACCGTTGGATGCATCTTTTAAAATTGTAAAAATTTCCCCAACTAGACCTTTATCGCGACGCGACGCTATCATGCCGTGTCACAGGATTTTGACAATTTAGAAATTGAGGGATGGGGCGACGCGGGGCCATATCATTGCAAAATTCTTTTTTTTCAGGAAGTTTGGTGCGATGTGGGGGAAATTGCGCTGAGACAATGGAGAATGGAAAATACTAAATTTAAGCTATAGAGTGACACTCCATAATCATAGAACCCTAATGGAATTTTCCAAATGCCATTTTCTTTATGTCGTGGTGCACCACTATTTATTATGGCATTGTTTTACAATGGGAACTATAAATAGTCGTAACTTCTGATCCGGTTATCAGATTTAGGCGAATCTTATATCCATGGAAAGCTTATTGAATTCCCCACATGACAAAAAGTGAAATTCTTGTATATTCCTCATGGAACGACCATCATACAATTTTGAAGAAAATACTAGACATTCTTCATCAAACATACTGTAGAATCTATACGTATAATAATTTATCTAAGCATTTAATCAAACATATCATAGGCATGGTGCATGTAAACATCTTTGTACTATAAATAAACATTATGGTACAATTCTAATTTCACTATTCAATGGTTTAGTCATAGGTTTGCATGAATCTATATCTATATTAATTTAATCAACATAGAATTTATCATCCAACATGTAGTAGAATTTAATTTCTCACTATCCACAAGGACAAGATCAGCCCAATCATGAGATTCATAAGAAAATCCATAAACTTGAATTCATAAAAAGGGATTCTTGGTCTTCATGGATGAAAG
The DNA here is from genome assembly GCA_030864225.1 of Capsicum baccatum var. pendulum. Taxonomy (NCBI): domain Eukaryota; kingdom Viridiplantae; phylum Streptophyta; class Magnoliopsida; order Solanales; family Solanaceae; genus Capsicum; species Capsicum baccatum. Next base: position 51,899,022 of record CM061554.1, on the reverse strand, counting down.
GAGTCCATGAATGAACACTACGCATACCTTAGTTTGTTATATCGTGAGGTTTGACGGTGAAAACGTCTTGAATTCTAATCCTCAATAGAAACACTAGATTGTTCTTGAGAGAAACTTGAGAGAAACTAGTATATTTTGGGTGAAGAATAGCTAAATCATGTAGACACTGGGTTTAAATTGGGGTAGACTATTGACCCTTTTAACCCTGGGATGCATCTTTTAAAATTGTAAGAATTTACCCATCTAGACCATTAGCGCGACACGACTTTGTTATGCCGTGTCACTGGATTTTGACAATTGGAAAATTGAGGAATGGCGCGACGCAGGGCCAACGCTTTGCGACCTTCTTTTTGCCCTGGAAGTTTGGTGCGACGCAAGGGAAATTGCGCTGAGACAATGGAAAACGAACAATACCAAATTTGCACAATGGATCAACGCTCCATAATTGCGAAACCCTACTGGAATTTTTCAAATGCCATTATCTTTGTGGCGCGGAGGGCCACTGACAATTATGGCGATGTTTTGCGACGGGAACTTTAAATAGTCGACACTTCAGATTCGGCTATCATATTTGGGTAAATCTTATTGAATTTCTCACATGAAAAAAAGCGAAAATCTTTTAAATTCCTCATGGAACAACCATCATATAATTTTGAAGAAAATTCTAGACATTCTTGATCAAACATACAGTAGAATCTATATGTAAAATAATTTATCTAGACATTTAATCAAACATATTGTAGGCATGGTACATGTAAACATCGTTGTACTATAAATAAAGATTGTGGTAAAATTCTAATTTCACTATTCAATGGTTTAGTCATAGGTTTGCATTAATCTATATCTATATTAACTTAATCAACATAGAATTTATCACCCAACATGGTGTAGATTTCAATTTCTCACTATCCACATGAACAAGAGCAACCCAATCATGAGATTTATAAGAAAATCCATAAACTTGAATTTAGAAAAAGGGATTCTTGGGTTTCATGGACGAAAGGAGTCCATGAATGACCACTATGCATACCTTAGTTTGCGATTTGGTGAGGTTTGATGGTGAAGCCTTCTTGAATTCGAATCCTCAATAGAAACACTATCTTGTTCTAGAGAGAAACTTGAGAGAAACTAGTATATTTTGGGTAAAGAGTAGCTAAATCACGTGGACACTGGCGTCTTTTCAAATTTTATAAATTTCCCCAACTAGACCTTTGGCGCGACACGGTGCTGTCATACCGTGTCACAGGATTTCGACAATTGGGAAATTGAGGAATGGTGCGACGTGGGGCCATCGCATTGCGACCTTTTTTTTGCCCTGGAAGTTTTGTATAACGCGGGGGAAATTGTGCTGAGACAATGCAAAATGGATAATACTAAATTCGGGCCATGGAGCGACGCTCCATAATCGGGGACCCCTATTTTAATTTTCCAAATGCCATTTTCTCTATAGCGTGGAAAACCACTGACAATTATGGCGCTGTTTTATGACGGGAACATGAAATAGTCATCACTTCTGATGCGGTTATCAGATTTGGGTGAATCTTATATCCATGGAAAGCTTATTAAATTTCCCACCTGACAAAAACTGAAAATCTTGTAAATTCCTCATGGAACAACCATCATAAAATTTTGAAGCAAATACTAGACATTCTTGATAAACATACTGTAGAATCTAGGAATTTAATCAAACATATTGTAGGCATAGTACATGTAAACATCGTTGTACTATAAATAAACATTGTGGTACAATTCTAATTTCACTATTCAATGGTTTATTCATATGTTTGCATTAAGCTATATCTATGTTTATTTAATCAACATAGAATTTATCACCCAACTTGGTGTAGAATTCAATTTCTCACTATCCATATGAACAAGAGCAGCCCAATCGTGAGATTCATAGGAAAATCCATAAACTTGAATGTAGAAAAAGGAATTCTTGGGCTTTATGGATGAAAGGAGTCCATGAATGAGCACTATGCACACCTTAGTTTGTGATTTCGTGAGTTTTGACGGTGAAACCTTCTTTAATTCGAATCCTCAATAGAAACACTAGCTTGTTCTTGAGAGAATTTTGAGAGAAACTAGTATATTTTTGGTGAATAGTAGCTAAATCACGTGGACACTGGGTTTAAATAGGGGTAGATAATTGATCCTTTTAACCCTTGGATGCGTCTTTTAAAATTGTAAAAATTTCCCCAACTATACCTTTAGCGCGATGCGGCGCTGTCATGCCGTGTCACAGGATTTTGACAATTGGGAAATTGAGGGATGGGGCAACGTAGGGCCATTGCATTGAGACCTTTTTTTTACCCTGGAAGCTTGGTGCGACGTGGGGGAAATTGCGCTGAGACAATGGAAAATGGACAATACAGAATTTGGGCCATGGAGTGACGCTCCATCATCGCGGACCCCTACTGGAATATTCCAAATGCTATTTTCTCTCTGGCATGACGTGCCACTGTCAATTATGGCTTTGTTTTACAATGGGAACTTGAAATAATTGTCACTTCTAATCTGGTTATCAAATTTGGGCAACTATTATATCGATTGAAAGATTATTGAATTTCCCACATGACAAAAAATGAAAATCTTGTAAATTTATCATGGAACGACCATCATAAAATTTTTAAGTAAATACTAGACATTCTTGATCAAACATACTGTAGAATCTATATGTATAATAATTTATCTAGGCATTTAATCAAACATATTGTAGGCATGGTGCATGTAAACATCGTTGTACTATAAATAAACATTATGGTACAATTCTAATTTCACTATTCAATTGTTTAGTCATAGGTTTTCATGAATCTATATCTATATTAATTTAATTAACATAGAATTCATCACCCAACATGGAGTATAATTCAATTTCTCACTATCCACATGAACAAGAGTAGCCCAATCATGAGATTCATAAGAAAATCCATAAACTTGAAATAGTCGTAACATCTGGTCCGGTTATCAGATTTGGGCAAATATTATATCTATGGAAAGCTTATTGAATTTGCCACATGCCAAAAAGTGAAAATCTTGTAAATTCCTTATGGAATGGCCATCATAAAATTTTGAAGCAAATACTAGACATTCTTGATCAAACATACTGTAGAATCTACATGTATAATAATTTATTTAGGCATTTAATCAAACATATTGTAGGCATGGTACATGTAAACATCGTTATACTATAAATAAACATTATGGTACAATTCTAATTTCACTATTCAATGGTTTAGTCATAGGTTTACATGAATTTATATTTATATTAATTTAATAAACATAGAATTTATCACCCAACATGGAGTAAAATTCAATTTCTCACTATCCATAAGAACAAGAGCAGCCCAATCATGAGATTCATAAGAAAATCCATAAGCTTGAATTTAGAAAAAGGGATTCTTGGGCTTCATGGACGAAAGTTGTCCATTAATAAACAATATGCATACCTTAGTTTATTATTACGTGAAGTTTGATGGTGAAACCTTCTTGAATTCGAAACCTCAATAGAAACACTACCTTGTTCTTGAGAGAAACTTCAGAGAAACTAGTATATTTTGGGTGAAGAATTGCTAAATCACGTGGCCACTGGGTTTAAATTGGGGTAGACAATTAACCCTTTTAACCTATGTATACGTCTTTTCAAATCGTAAAAATTTCCTTAGCTAGACCTTTAGAGGGACGCGACACTATCATGCCGTGTCACAGGATTTTGACAATTAGGAAATTAAGGGATGGCGCAATGCGGGGCCATCGTATTGGGACCTTCTTTTTTCCCTAGAAGTATGGTGCCATGTGGGGGAAATTGCACTAAGACAATGGAAAATGAACAATACTGAATTTGTCCCATGAAGCAATGCTCCATAATCGTGGACCCCTACTGGAATTTCCCAAATACAATTTTCTCTATGGCGTGGTACGCCATTGTCAATTATGCCGCTGTTTTACGATGGGAATTTGAAATAGTCATAACTTCTGATCCGGTTATCAGATTTTTGTGAATCTTATATCGATGAAAAGCTTATTGAATTTTCCACATGATAAAAAGTCAAAATCGTTTAAATTCCTCATGGAACGACCATCATAAAATTTTGAAGCAAATACTAGACATTCTTGATCAGACATACTGTAGAAATTCTTGATCAAATATACTGTAGAATCTATATGTATATAATAGTTTATCTAGGCATTTAATCAAACATATTATAGGCATGGTACATGTAAACATTGTTGTACTATAAATAAACATTGTGGTACAATTCTAATTTCACTATTCAATGGTTTAGTCATAGGTTTGCATGAATCTATATCAATATTAATTTGATCAACATAGAATTTATAACCCAACATGGTGTAGAATTCAATTTCTCACTATCCATATGAACAAGAGCAGCCCAATCGTGAGATTCATAGGAAAATCCATAAACTTGAATTTAGAAAAAGGAATTCTTGGGCTTTATGGATGAAAGGAGTTCATGAATGAACAATATGCATACCATAGTTTATGATTTCTTGAGGTTTGACGGTGAAACCTTCTTTAATTTGAATCATCAATAGAAACACTATCTTGTTCTTTTAGAGAATCTTGAGAGAAACTAGTATATTTTGGGTGAAGAGTAGCTAAATCACGTGGACACTGGGTTTAAATAGGGGTAGACAATTGACCCTTTTAACCGCTGGATGCAACATTAAAAGTGGTAAAAATTTCCCTAACTAGACCTTTTGTGCGACACGGCGCTGTCATGCCGTGTCATAGGATTTTGACAATTGAGAAATTGAGAGATGGCGCGACGCGGGGCCATATCATTGCGACATTCTTTTTTTCAGGAAGTTTGGTGCGAATCTTATATCCATGGAAAGCTTATTGAATTTCCCACATAACAAAAAGTAAAAATCTTGTATATTCCTCATCGAACGACCATCATAAAATTTTGAAGAAAATACTAGACATTCTTCATTAAACATACTGTAGAATCTATACGTATAATAATTTATCCAAGCATTTAATCAAACATATCATAGGCATAGTGCATGTAAACATCTTTGTACTATAAATAAACATTATGGTACAATTCTAATTTCACTTCAATGGTTTAGACATAGGTTTGCATGAATCTATATCTATATTAATTTAATCAACATAGAATTTATCATCCAACATGTAGAAGAATTCAATTTCTCACTATCCACAAGGACAAGAGCAGCCCAATCATGAGATTCATAAAAAAATCCATAAACTTGAATTTATAAAAAGGGATTCTTGGTCTTCATGGATGAAAGGAGTCCATGAAAGAACACTACGCATACCTTAGTTTGTTACTTCATGAGGTTTGACGGTGAAAACTTCTTGAATTCTAATCCTCAATAGAAACACTAGATTGTTCTTGAGAGAAACTTGAAAGAAACTAGTATATTTTGGGTGAAGAATAGCTAAATCACGTGGACACTGGGTTTAAATTGGGGTAGACTATTGACCCTTTTAACCCTGGGATGCATCTTTTAAAATTGTAAGAATTTCCCCATCTAGACCTTTAGTGCGACACGACTTTGTTATGCCGTGTCACTGGATTTTGACAATTGGAAAATTGAGGGATGGCACGACGCGGGGCCAACTCTTTGCGACCTTCTTTTTTGCCCTGGAAGTTTGGTGCAAAGCAGGGGAAATTGCGCTGAGACAATGGAAAATGGACAATACCAAATTTGGGCCATGGATCAACGCTCCATAATCGCGGAACCCTACTGGAATTTTTCAAATGCCATTATCTTTGTGGCGCGGAGGGCCACTGACAATTATGGCGATGTTTTACGAAGGGAACTTTAAATAGTCGACACTTCTCATTCGGCTATCATATTTGGGTGAATTTTATTGAATTTCCCACATGAAAAAAAGCAAAAATCTTTTAAATTCCTCATGGAACAACCATCATAAAATTTTGAAGCAAATTCTAGACATTCTTGATAAAACATACAGTAGAATCTATATGTAAAATAATTTTTCTAGACATTTAATCAAACATATTGTAGGATTGGTACATGTAAACATCGTTGTACTATAAATAAAGATTGTGGTAAAATTCTAATTTCACTATTCAATGGTTTAGTCATAGGTTTGCATTAATCTATATCTATATTAACTTAATCAACATAGAATTTATCACCCAACATGGTGTAGAATTCAATTTCTCACTATCCACATGAACAAGAGCAGCCCAATCATGAGATTTATAAGAATATCCATAAACTTGAATTTAGAAAAAGGGATTCTTGGGTTTCATGTACGAAAGGAGTCCATGAATGACCACTATGCATACCTTAGTTTGTGATTTAGTGAGGTTTGATGGTGAAGCCTTCTTGAGTTCGAATCCTCAATAGAAACACTAGCTTGTTCTAGAGAGAAACTTGAGAGAAACTAGTATATTTTGGGTGAAAAGTAGCTAAATCACGTGAACACTGGTTTTAAATAGGGGTAGACAATTGACCCTTTTAACCCTTGGATGCGTCTTTTAAAATTGTATAAATTTCCCCAACTAGACCTTTGGCACGACGCGGTGCTGTCATGCCGTGTCACAGGATTTTGACAATTGGGAAATTGAGGAAGGGTGCGACGTTGGGCCATCGCATTACGACCTTTTTTTTGCCCTGGAAGTTTTGTATAACGAGGGGGAAATTGTGCTGAGACAATGCAAAATGGACAATACTAAATTCGGGCCATGGAGCGACGCTCCATAATCGTGTACCCCTATTTTAATTTTCCAAATGCCATTTTCTCTGTAGCGTGGCAAACCACTGACAATTATGGCACTGTTTTATGACGGGAACATGAAATAGTCGTCACTTCTGATCCGGTTATCAGATTTGGGTGAATCTTATATCCATGGAAAACTTATTGAATTTCCCACATGAAAAAAACTGAAAATCTTGTAAATTCCTCATGGAACAACCATCATAAAATTTTGAAGCAGATACTAGACATTCTTGATTAAACATACTGTAGAATCTATAAGTATAATAGTTTATCTAGGTATTTAATCAAACACATTGTAGGCATGGTACATGTAAACATCGTTGTACTATAAATAAACATTGTGGTACAATTCTAATTTCACTATTCAATGGTTTATTCATAGGTTTGCATGAATCTATATCTATTTTTATTTAATCAACATAGAATTTATCACCCAACTTGGTGTAGAATTAAATTTCTCAGTATCCATATGAACAAGAGCAGCCTAATCGTGAGATTCATAGGAAAATCCATAAACTTGAATTTAGTAAAAGGAATTCTTGGGCTTTATGGATGAAAGGAGGCCATGAATGAACACTATACATACCTTAGTTTGTGATTTCGTGAGGTTTGACGGTGAAACCTTCTTTAATTCGAATCCTCAATAGAAACACTAGCTTGTTCTTGAGAGAATCTTGAGAGAAACTAGTATATTTTGGGGAAGAGTAGCTAAATCACGTGGACACTGGGTTTAAATAGGGGTAGATAATTGATCCTTTTAACCCTTGGATGCGTCTTTTAAAATTGTAAAAATTTCCCCAACTAGACCTTTAGCGCGACGTGACGCTGTCATGCCGTGTCACAGGATTTTCATAATTGGGAAATTGAGGGATTGTACAATGCGGGGCCATATCATTGCGACATTATTTTTTCCCAGGAAGTTTGGTGAGACGTGGGGGGAATTGCGCTGAGACAATGGAAATAGGACAATACTGAATTTGGTCCATAGAGTGACGCTCCATAATCATAGACCCCTACTGGAATATTCCAAATGCAATTTTCTCTATGGCGTGGTGCGACATTATTAATTATGACATTGGTTTACGACGGGAACTTGAAATAGTCGTGACTTCTGATCCGGTTATCAGATTTGGGCGAATCTTATAGCCATGGAAAGCTTATTGAATTTCCGACATGACAAAAAGTGAAAATCTTGTATATTCCTCATGGATCAACCATCGTACAATTTTGAAGCAAATACTAGACATTCTTGATCAAACATACTGTAGAATCTATATGTATAATAATTTATCTAGGCATTTAATCAAACATATTGTAGGCATGGTGCATGTAAACATCTTTGTACTATAAATAAACATTATGGTACAATTCTAATTTCACTATTTAATGTTTTAGTCATAGGTTTGCATGAATCTCTATCTATATTAATTTAATCAACATAGAATTTATCATCCAACATGGAGTAGAATTCAATTTCTCACTATCCACATGAACAGGACAAGCCCAATCATGAGATTCATAAGAAAATCCATAAACTGGAATTTAGAAAAAGGGATTCTTGGTCTTCAAGTATGGAAGGAGTCCATGAATGAACACTATGCATACCTTAGTTTGTTATTTCGTTAGGTTTGACGGTGAAACCTTCTTAAATTCTAATCCTCAATAGAAACACTAGATTGTTCTTGAGAGAAACTAGTATATTTTGGGTGAAGAATAGCTAAATCACGTGGACACTGGGTTTAAATTGGGGTAGACTATTGACCCTTTTAATCCTTGGATGCGTCTTTTAAAATTGTAAAAATTTCCCCATCTAGACCTTTAGCGTGACGGGGAGCTGTCGTGCCGTGTCACAGGATTTTGACGATTGGAAAATGAAGGGAAGGTGTGATGCGGGGCCATCGTATTGTGACCTTCTTTTTGCCCTGGAATTTTGGTGCGATGCGTGGGAAATTGCGTTGAGACAATGGAAAATGGACAATACTAAATTTGGGCCATTGAGCAACGCTCCATAATCGCATACCCCTACTGGAATTTTCCAAATGCCATTATCTTTGTGGCGCGGAGTGCCACTGATAATTATGACAATTTTTCACCATGGGAACTTAAAATAGATGACACTTATGATTTAGTTATCAGATTTGGGTGAATCTTATTGAATTTCCCACATGACAAAAAGTGAAAATCTTGTAAATTCCTCATGGAATAACCATCATAAAACTTTGAAGCAAATACTAGATATTCTTGATCAAACATACTGAAGAATCTATATGTAATATAATTTTTCTAGGCATTTAATCAAACATATTGTAGGCATTACATGTAAACATCGTTGTACTATAAATAAACATTGTGTTAAAATTCTAATTTCACTATTCAATGGTTTAGTCATAGGTTTGCATTAATCTATATCTATATTAATTTAGTCAACATAGAATTTATCACCCAACATGGTGTAGAATTCAATTTCTCACAATCCACATGAACAAGAGCAGCCCAATCATGAGATTTATAAGAAAATCCATAAACTTGAATTTAGAAAAATGGATTCTTGGGCTTCATGGATGAAAAGAGTCCATAAATGAACACTATGCATACCTTAGTTTGCGATTTTATGAGGTTTGACGGTGAAACCTTCTTGAATTCGAATCCTTAATAGAAACACTAGCTTGTTCTCTAGAGAAACTTGAGAGAAACTAGTATATTTTTGGTGAAGAGTAGCTAAATCATGTGGACACTAGTTTTAAATAAGGGTAGACAGTTGACCCTTTTAACCCTTGGATGCATCTTTTAAAATTTTATAAATTTCCCCAACTAGACCTTTGGCGCGACGCGGTGCTGTCATGCCGTGTCACAGGAATTTGACAATTGGGAAATGGAGGAATAGCGCGACGTGGGGCCATCGCATTGTGACCTTTTGATTTCCCTGGAGGTTTGGTATAACGTGCGGGAAATTGTGCTGAGACAATGGAAAATGGACAATACTAAATTTGGGCCTTGAAGCGACGCTCCATAATCGTGGACCCCTATTTTTATTTTCCAAATGACATTTTCTCTGTAGTGTGGCAAACCACTGACAATTATGGCGCTATTTTATGATGGGAACTTGAAATTGTCATCACTTCTGATCTGGTTATCAGATTTGGGTAAATCTTATATCCATGGAAAGCTTATCGAATTTCTCACATGACAGAAAGTGAAAATCTTGTAAATTCCTTATGGAACAACCATCATAAAATTTTGAAGAAAATACTAGACATTCTTCATCAAACATACTGTAGAATCTATATGTATAATAATTTATCTAGGCATTTAATCAAATAGATTGTAGGCATGGTACATGTGAACATCGTTGTACTATAAATAAACATTATGGTACAATTCTAATTTCAGTATTCAATGGTTTAGTCATAGGTTTTCATGAATCTATATCTATATTAATTTAATCAACATAGAATTTATCACCCAACATGAAGTATAATTCAATTTCTTACTATCCACATAAACAAGAGTAGCCCAATCATGGGATTCATAAGAAAATCCATAAATTGGAATTTAGAAAAAGGGATTCTTGGGCTTCATGGATGGAATAAATCAATGAATAATCACTTTGCAGACCTTAGTTTGTGATTTCATGATGTTTGACGGTGAAACCTTCTTGAAATCAAATCCTCAATAGAAACACTAGATTGTTCTTGAGAGAAACTTCAGAGAAACTAGTATATTTTAGGTGAAGAATAGCTAAATCACGTGGCCACTGGGTTTTAATTGTTGTAGACAATTGACCCTTTTAACCCTTGGATACGTCTTATAAAATTGTATAAATTTCCCCAACTAGACCTGTAGCTCGACGCGGCGCTGTTATGCTGTGTCACAGGATTTTGACAATTGGGAAATTGAAGGATGGCTCAATGTGGGGCCATCACATTGGGACCTTCTTTTTGCCCTGGAAGTTTGGTGTCATGCGGGGGAAATTGCACTAAGACAATGGAAAACGGACAATGCTGAATTTGGGCCATAGAGCGGTGCTCCATAATCGCGGACCCCTACTGGAATTTTCCAAATGGCATTTTCTCTGTGGTATGGCATGACACTGTCAATTATGGCACTATTTTACGACGGGAACTTGAAATAGTCGTAACTTCTGATCCGGTTATCAGATTTGGGCGAATCTTATATCCATGGAAAGCTTATTGAATTTCTCATATGAAAAAATTCAAAATCATGTAAATTCCTCATGGAACGACAATTATAAAATTTTGAAGCAAATACTAGACATTCTGAATGAAACATACTGTGGAAATTCTTGATCAAACATACTGTAAAATTTATATGCATAATAATTTGTCTAGGCATTTAATAAAACATATTGTTGGCATGGTGCATGTAAACATCATTGTACTATAAATAAACATTATGGTACAATTCTAATTTCACTACTCAATGGTTTAGCCATAGGTTGCATGAATCTATATATATATATATTAATTTAATCAACATAGTATTTATCACCCAACTTGGAGTATAATTCAATTTCTCACTATCCATATGAACAAGAGCAACCCAATCATGAGATTCATAAGAAAATCCATAAACTTGAATATAGAAAAAGGGATTCTTGGGCTTTATGGATGAAAGGAGTTCATGAATGAACACTATGCAGACCTTAGTTTGTGATTTCGTTAGGTTTGACGGTGAAACCTTCTTGAAATCAAATCCTCAAGAGAAACACTAGCTTGTTCTTGAGAGAAACTTCAGAGAAACTAGTATATTTTGGGTGAAGAACAGCTAAGTCACGTGGCCACCGGGTTTAAATAGGGGTAGACAATTGATCCTTTAAACCCTTGGATACATCTTTTAAAATTGTAAGAATTTTCCCAACTAAACCTTTAGCGCGACGCGACGCTGTCATGCCGTGTCACAGGATTTTGATAATTGGAAAATTCCGTGATGGCGCGATTTTGGGCCATATCATTATGACCTTTTTTTTTCCTTGGAAGTTTGGTGCGACGTGGGGGAAATTGCGCTGAGACAATACTGAATTTGGTCCATAGAGTGACGCTCCATAATCGTGGACCACTACTGGAATTTTCCAAATGCCATTTTCTCTGTGGCGTGGCGCGCCACTGTCAATTATGGCATTGTTTTATGACTGGATCGTGAAATAGTCGTATCTTTTGATCCGGTTATCAGATTTGGGTGAAGCTTATAGTATATTCCACATGGAACGACCATCATACAATTTTTGAATCAAATACTTGACATTCTTGATCAAACATATTGTAGAATCTATATGTCTAATAATTTATCTAGGCATTTAATCAAACATATTGTAGGCATGGTGCATGTAAACAACTTTGTACTATAAATAAACATTATGGTACAATTCTAATTTCACTATTCAATGGTTTAGTCATAGGTTTGCATGAATCTATATCTATATTAATTTAATCAACATAGAATTTATCATCCAACATGTAGTAGAATTCAATTTCTCACTATTGATGTTAGGCGTATTTACACGCCTAAAGCACCTAAATTTACCCATATTTTAGCTAAGTTTTGAGGACAAAATATATAATTCCTGCACTTTTAGTCCTTTTTTCCTGTAAGTAAGCTAACCAACGTGATTAGCAAGTTTTCAGGTATAAATGATGAAGATTTCAGCATTTTATGGACTGTTTGACGCCAAAGGAAGCTTCACGTAAGAAGGAAGGCAGCCTTTGGAAGCCTAAGGACTGAAAGTGATGCATGGAAAACTTGTCCTGGGCAAAAACAGTATTTCCAAAGACCTGTGGATCAGCAGTAACTTAGCAGGATTAGGATAAGGAAGCTGTAACCTAGTAGGATTAGGACAAGTATGCTGTAGCTTAGTAGGAATAGGATATGGATGTTATAAAAACCCTATTTTGCTGAACTTTTCAGCATCATTCTCTTTTCAGTTCGTTCTTATTCTCTTCTATTCTTAAATTCGTTGTTGACATTATTCTTCATCTATTCGACTTTTAATTTTCACGACAAGAGAAACTCTATTAGCAAGGAATTCACGCCACAAGTACTACAAAAACATACTTCACGTGAGATTTTTATTATGTTGGTATGATGATAATGTCTATTGTGTTTTCCGTTGCACTCATGAGTAGCTAAACTTCTCTGTTAGGGTTATGGAAGCCTTATGAGATACTATCTATTGCTATGAGTTTGTGAATTCTTGACACGTATGCTACTTATGTCATTACTCTCTTCATCTTAATTTAAATTCTTGTGGTTGCAAACATATAGAATACACCAGTATAGCATTAACTTGTTCAAAAGAAAAGTTACATGTCTGGAAAAGAGAGAATAACAAGGAAATAGGGCTACCAACCCTTGTTAAAAGTTAGTGCCGTAACTGGAATAACCTCTTGGAGAATTCGTACCATTAGTTATACGCTTTAAGCTCGAAAGAGTTAAAGTGAGATAATCCTTGATGGTCGGAAGACACTAGGATTTACCATAGAATACGAATCTCTATAAGCGCATACATGTCTGAATTCCGCATAACTCATAGCCAATAGATACGTAGAACTCATAAGGTGGACATAACCCTAACTTACAATTCTCATTGATTAAAATTTTACTAAACATTCCATTTTTACTTAGCTATTTTGGTAATATTACTTCAAGCATAAAACCCCCCCTTTTTTTCGTAGAACTTTCACCAAAAGTCTACTAATCGTTGCATACTTAGTGACCGAGTATTCCCTATGGAATTCGACACCCAACCCAGTTGGGTTCTATATTTGACAGCGACCGCTTACACTCTTACGAGAGTTGTAGTTTGGGCGTTATAAAATTTTAGCACCGTTGCCGGGGAATAAGGTTGTCAACTAAGTTTGTGATAATTACTAGACCCTTTGGTCAAATATTCTCGTACTTTACTTTTAGTTGTTGTTTTTGTTTTATTCAGGTTGTGTTCAGTGCATGCCCAATACTCAAAGTTCGGGACAACCATTATTCCCCATAAACCCTGAACCGCAACTTATTGGCAGGATGGAGGAACAACGTGACATTGATAGAAGGGCTGCTCAACAGGAACAGGCTAGACTAGCTGCGCTGGCCGCTGCCCAAGTACATCAACAAAATATTGATAACCCTGGGCGAGCAACAAATCCTGACGATGAGGACCTAGGTGATGACGAGCTACTAAACCCTAGGCGTGATGCTGAGGTGGAAACACCTGCAAATAGAAGAGATCGTCAAGCCAGATTTAGGCCTAAATGTCACACTATGCAAATTCCTTTCGATGATGATGATGATGACCTGGACGGAGCTGGTGCCACAGGAGCTGTTATTCCTCCACCCTTGGCACCTAGAGCCAAGTTCAATATCACAAGCACCATGATTCAACTACTGCAACTCAAGGGATTATTTGGTGGACTTGCAGGAGATGATCCGAATATGCATCTGGTCAATTTTATCTCTACATGTAAATCATTCGACAATCCAGGCGTTGGACAAAATGCAATTCGGCTGCGCTTATTTCCATTGTCTCTATCTGGTGAGGCAACTCTATGGTTGAATGGGCTGACTCCTGATTCCATTACTAATTGGAGGCAATTGAAAGACGCTTTCCTAGAAAGATTCTTTCCACCATCCAAGAGAGCACAATTGAGAGATGAGATCAGCAATTTTTGACAGCTTCCAACTGAAGCTCTCCACGAAACATGGGAGAGGTTTAAGAAGAAGCTTATGAGATGCCCAAACCATCATATAACCAATGTCCACTTGATGGAGATATTATACAGATCCTTGAATTCAGTGACTAAGCCAGTGGTTGATAATGCGGCAGGAGGATCATTCATGGACCTCACTTTTATTCAGGCTAGTGATATGCTAGATTGTATGACAAAGAAGAGTAGAGCTTGGCATACCAGGGATTCTGAGGTAGCAAGCTCTACTGTATCTATTAGCATGACAGTAGAACAAAGGCAAAGAGAGGAAGAACATGATCAAGATATGGCGCACATGAAAACACAGATGGATCTTCTTACAAAGCATCTATTATCAGGGAAGACCGAAAAGATCAAAGCGGTTGCGTCAAAAGGAAGAGAGGAATCCGATTCCAAGGAAGAAGCTAACTACTTGAACAATCAGGGGGGTTGCCGAGGCAATGCCCAAGGAAACCAAGGTCGAAACTATTACGATAAATCTGGAAACAAGGACCAAGGTAGTTGGAAGAACAAAATTGATAGAAGTGGTTTATATATTCCTCCTGGAAGTCGGGAAGCCGCGACATTTGGATCGGGGAAGATGTCAATGGAAGATATGATGGCGAAGCTGTTGAAAGGAGTAGAGGCAACCAATACGGGAGTGAATGAGGTAAAGAACGACTTGTCTTCAATAAATCAGTTGGTTGACTCATATTCCACTACAATAAAACAACTAGAGCAGCAATTGAGCCAACTTTCAGCGGCATTTAATCAAAGAAAAGCCAACACCCTACCTAGCGACACTGTGAAAAATCCAAGGAATGACAGATCATGCATGGCTATTACTACCAGGAGTGGTAAGGTGCTGGAAACTTCATCCAAAGGCAAACAAGTGATCAATGCAGAACCTGAAGATGCCGATGAAACTATGGAGGACGTTAGTGACATCACCCCTCAATGTCCACAGCCTGAAAAGATCTCCAATCTAAAGCAAGAAGAAAAAAAAGTCGTGGAGAAAACTATTCCCCTTCCACCACCACCTTTTTCGCAAAGATTAAAGAAGAGAGCTGATGATACCAAGTTCAATAAATTCATGACGATGTTAAAACAGCTGACCATTAATGTTCCGCTGGTAGAGGCGCTAGAACAGATGCCTGGGTACGCAAAATTTATGAAGGATCTCTTAACAAAGAAGCGGGCAGCAAGTTATGAGTTGACAAATACTGTTCATTATTGCAGTGCAATCGCTACCAGATCACTAGTTCAGAAGAAGGCCGATCCCGGTGCCTTCACTATTCCTTGCACTGTCGGATATTTGAATTTTTCTAAGGCATTATGCAATCTAGGAGCCAGCATCAACTTGATGCCACTATCTATTTACAAAAATTTGGGGTTGGGTGATATTACTCCAACCAATATGAGGCTTGTAATGGCAGATAGGTTGGTAAAATGACCTGTTGGTATTTTATGTGATGTATTGGTGAAGGTTTCTTCATTCATCTTTCCAGCAGACTTCGTTATTTTGGATTGTGAAGTAGACTCTGAAGTTCCCATAATCTTGGGGCGCCCTTTCCTTGCAACAGGAAGTGTGCTTATTGATTTAAGAGCTAATGAGCTTCTATTTCGGATGAATGATGAAGTAGTCCGCTTTGATGTGTGCAAATCAATGAAGCAACCCAAAGATCTAAACGTGTTCTCGGTAGCCAATGTTTATTTTGATGATGAAAAAGAATTATCTATAGAGACTCAGCTTATTGTTATTCCATTGGCGGCTGTACTTATGAATGTTGAGCGTGAGGATGCTGAAAATTATGAAAAAATGATTTGTGCTCTAACAGGAAGTGGGATTGTATCCTCATACTCCCAAGAAGCTGGACCTTGATCTCAAGAATCGACCAACACCACTAGCTAAACCATCCATTGAAGAGCCACAAACATTAGAATTGAAGGAGCTTCCTAGTCATCCAAAGTATGCATTCTTGGGAAGCGGAAACACACTCCCAATTATTGTGGGGGCTGACTTGGGTGAGCAGCAAGTTGCAGCTCTCATCTCTGTCCTAAGGAAATACAAGAGAGCCATCGGTTGGACCATCGCTGATATTATTGGTATCCTGCCTGCGATATATATGCACAAGATTCAGCTTGAATAAAATTTCATACCCACGATTGAGCATCAAAAATGTTTGAATCCACCTATGCAAGAGGTGGTGAAGAAAGAAATTATTAAGTGGTTAGATGCAGGGGTAATGTATCCAATCTCCGACAGTAAATGGGTGAGTCCGGTACAGTGTGTGCCCAAGAAAGAGGGCATGACGGTAGTTACAAATGAAAAGAATGAGCTTATTCCACTCAGACCTATTACAGGATGGAGAGTGTGCATGGACTACCGAAAGCTTAATTCATGGACGCTCAAGGATCACTTTCCAATGCCATTTATGGACCAAATGCTTGATCGATTGGCAGGGAAATGATGGTTTTGCTTCTTAGATGGTTATTTCGGCTATAACCAGATTTGTATTGCTCCCTAAGATCAAGAGAAGACAACGTTTACATGCCGATATGGTACGTTTGCCTTCAAACGTATGCCATTTGGGCTATGTAATGCACCAGCCACTTTTCAGCGTTGTATGGTGTCTATTTTTTCTAATATGGTTGAAGACACCTTGGAGGCGTTCATGGATAACTTTTTAGTTATGGGGGAGTCATTTGAATCGTGCTTGGCAAATCTAAGTATGGCGTTGCAGAGATGTGTTGAATTGAACTTGGTGCTAAACTGGGAGAAGTGCCACTTTATGGTTAAAGAAGGTATTGTTCTTGGGCACAAAATCTCCGAAAGAGGAATTGAGGTTGATCGAGCTAAGATTTAAGTTATTGAGAAGCTACCCCTACTAATTTCAGTAAAGGGAGTTCGTAGTTTCCTCGGACATGCAGGATTTTATCGAAGGTTTATTAAAGATTTCTCCAAGATTGCTAGTCTGTTATGCAAACTTTTGGAGAAGGATGCCAAATTCGACTTCGGTGAAGATTTCTTGAAGTCATTCGAATGCCTCAAAGGGAAGCTAATCGAAGCTCCTATCATGGTAGCACCTGATTGGTGTCTACCGTTTAAAGTTATGTGTGATGCAAGCGGTGTAGCGTTGGGTGCTGTACCTGGGCAGAGAAGAGAAAAGTTATTTCATCCAATCTACTATGCGAGCAAGGCTTTGAACGGAGCCCAAAAGAACTATATAGTCATGGAACAAGAGCTTCTAGCAATTGTTTATGCTTTTGAAAAGTCCCGTGCTTACTTGTTGGGAACCAAAGTGGTAATTCATACTGATCATGCCGCTCTGAGATACTTAATGGCGAAGAAAGATGCAAAGCCAAGGATAATTTGATGGGTGTTATTGCTGCAAGAATTTGATTTTGAGGTAAAAGATAGAAAAGGTTGTGAAAACCAAGTAGCTGATCATCTATCTAGACTTGAGAACGAGCATATAGCGCAGCCTGATCTTGAGATTGATGATGCATTCCCCGATGAAGAGATCTTAGCCACAATGATGGAAGAGTTACCATGGTATGCAGACTTTTTGATCTTCATGGTAAGTAATGTGATGCCTGCGAATCTATCTTTTCATCAAAAGAGGAAGTTCATGCATGATGTGAGACACTACTTCTGGGATGAGCTATATTTGTTTCGACAATGTGAGGATGGTGTTATCAGGAGATGCATATCTCATGTAGAGGTGCTGAGTGTATTGGAAGCAAGTCATGCTTCCCAAGTTGGGGGACACCATGCAGGTGGCCGGACAGCAAGGAAGGTATTGCAAAACGGCCATTATTGGCCTTCGATATTTAGAGATGCCTACGAATTTGTGAGAAGATGTGACCAATGTCAGAGAGAAGGCATGATTTTGAAGCACCATGAGATGCCCATGGCAAAAATTCTTGAGGTAGAGTTGTTTGATGTATGGGGTATTGATTTCATGGGCCCATTCATGAACTCGTTTGGGATGAAATATATCCTAGTTGCTGTAGATTATGTTTCCAAATTGGTCGAAGCAGTAGCACTGGCCGATAATGAAGGTAAGCGTGTTGTTGCATTCTTAAAGAGAAACATCTTCTCTAGTTTTGGGGTACCATGTACCATCATAATCGATGGAGGATCACACTTTTGCAACAAGCTGTTTAGAGCCGTGTTGGTGAAATATAGGGTCAAGCAACATAAGGTAGAAAGACCTTATCACCCATAAACTAGTGGGCAGGTAGAGGTTTCTAATTGAGAGATCAAGCTAATCCTTGCTAAGACTGTAAATGCTAATAGGAAAGATTAGTCTCGAAAGCTGGACGACGCACTATGGGCGTATAGGACTGAATTCAAAACACCAATCGGCATGTCCCCGTACCAACTAGTTTATGGAAAGGCTTGTCAGTTGCCCATTGAGCTCTAGCATAAAGCATTGTGGGCGTTGAAGCGACTGAATTTGAATTGGGATGATGCTATGAATATGAGATTGGAGCAGCTGAATGAGATGGATGAATTCCGTCTACATGCGTATGAAAGATCAGACCTCTACAAGGAGCGGATGAAAAAGTATCATGATCGGCGAATTGTTCAACGAAATTTTCAAAAGAATGATATGGTACTTCTTTTCAATTCCAGACTGAAGCTATTCCCAGGTAAGTTAAAGTCCAAATGGTCTGGTCCGTACAAAATTAGCCAAGTCTACTCGTCTTGAGTAGTTGATTTAGAGGACAATAATGGTGTTGTTTTTAAGCTAAATAGTCAACGAGTGAAGCCATATATCGGTCCTCTTGATTCGATAAAATGTATGGCCACCATCTACCTCGATGAAGTCTAAGTAATCGAGGTAACTATGTCGTGCCGCAACAATAAATCAAGCGCTACATGGGAGGCAACCCATGGCTTTTAATTATGTTGTTTTTCTAAAAGTTTATCGAGCCACGACCAAAACTAAGGCGCTTGATGGGAGGCAACCCATCGTTTTAATCGTTTTTGTTGTTTTTGAGTAAGTGTAGGTGCAAGAGGTGTAAAGGAGGAGATTGATTTCAAATTTTGATTTGGAAGAATTTCATGTTGAAGGTGGTAAGTTAGGAATGAAGAAGAAAAGGCTATGGGTTAGGAATTGCCTATGAAAATCTAGGCAACGAACAAGGCAAGGCCTATGTAAATCTAGACAACGAATAAGGCAAGGCCTGTGCTATGGCCTAAGCTCTCAGAATCTAGAATGCCATAGCATAGGCGCCACCTATGCCCAACAATGCCATAGCATAGGCGCCGCCTATGCCAAAGCCTTTTGTCTCTGAATCAAGAATGCCATAGCATAGGCGCCGCCTATGCTTAACTAGGCTTTGCAAAAGGCGCCGCCTATGCCAAGCATAGGGAAAGCATTAGGCGCCGCCTATGCTCACTTTTTGGTCTCCTAATCCGATTTCAAATGGGTCAAAACCCGACCCAAGCTTGTCCTATAAATAGAACCTTAATCTTAAAACAAAAACTCATTGCAAATCCAACCTAAGCGCCGCCTACCTCTCCAAATTCACTCAAAAATTTTCCTTTTGCTCTTTTTACTTTGCAAGAACATCTTCCAAGGCCATCAACCAAGTAAGTACTTCTTTGCTCTTCTCTTATATACAGTAAGTATTACAATACTACGCCTATAATAAGTTGTTAAATCTTGAAGTAGTGTTGATGATTTGAATGTGGTTGATTTGTTGCTACATCTAGTTGAGTAAAAGAATACATGAGGGTGTTCTTGACTTGTTTCCAACTTGTATTTGATTTTGATACACTGTCATACTTTTACGAAATCGACATGGTCAAGATAATTGCAAAATCTTGTAACTCGAAAGCATACATGTTGGAATGATTTGTTCATTGAGATGAAAATCATGATTGACTACAAACATGCGATGTTGTAATTATTTCTATGCCATAAATTGATATAATATCTATGGAGTAGTCTCGTTCAAAAGATGCATTAGTCCAAACATGAAAGCATTGCCAAGATTACATGAAATTGAATTGAAAAAGGATAGTTAAGATAACAAGAAAAGTATGACTGCACTGATTATATTATTGGAACATAGCGCCCAAACGTATATTGATGAAGTCTGATTAATCGATATCATTCACTTAATTAGTTTGTACCAACAAATTAAGTGTGGGGTGGTGCCACTATTGTTGTTTGTCGACTGAATCTACCGAAAGGAAGCTAACATGAATTTATCTCAAGTACAATGGCACCAAAAGCACGACAAAGAAAAGATAAAGCGACCACCTGACAAAAAGGCCAGAAAAGAGCAAGGTGAATCCTCCTCGTTGCAAATACCTCGCCACATTTTCGGAATCAAATGGGTCCTAGAGGAGGAAGGAAAGAAGTGGTACAGGAACAATAAAGAAAAAAAATATGTTCATGTGGAGTTGATACAAAAGGAAAGCCTAGCAAAGAAAGAACCTCGCATGTTGGCTAAGATAATGGCGTTACATCTTAATTTCATCTTACGAGATATGGGAGAGTGCAATCTCGATCTAAAGCGAGAATTCTATGCTAATTGGTCCCCAAAGACTACAGGGAGTGAAGTAAAGATTCGGGGCCAAGTCCTACAACTAAATGCGGAGTTCTTCAACTCTTTTCTGGGGCGGCCATCTGTTGATCCATCACCACTCAAGGAGCTGTATAATAGACCTCCGTACAGGGCAATCAGACACACACTATGCAGAACAAGATCTATGGCACGATGGAGTAGACACAAGGACACCGATTGGCACAACACCTTCCCATATGCTTTCTTGAATAGAGAAGCTCGGATATGGTTGCGAATAGTCAACTCTTGCCTGATTCCAAGGACACAGTACACAAAGATCACAAGAGATAGAGTGTGCTTGGTGTACACATTGATGACGAACGTCCCCATCAACATTGGGGCAATTATTCGATCTTCAATGCGTAAGGCCAGGCTACACAAGAGGTGCCACTTCAGCTTTGGTAATCTGTTGACTGCAATATTGAGGAAGGAGGACATCAAAGAGGAACCTGCAGATCATAAGCTTCCACACAACCCAAAGAAGGTTGACCTCACCAAGGT
Source organism: Capsicum baccatum var. pendulum (assembly GCA_030864225.1). NCBI lineage: Eukaryota > Viridiplantae > Streptophyta > Magnoliopsida > Solanales > Solanaceae > Capsicum > Capsicum baccatum. The sequence goes on along the minus strand of CM061554.1, from coordinate 51,877,500 downwards.
TAAAGATGCTGAATCCATGCATGGCGTCAACCTGACGACTGCAGAACGACATGCTAGGGATGGAAGTTTCTTTCGCCATCTTTATGGCATGACCCGGTTTACCATGATGAGCGGAGGTCGTGTTCCAACTGCTGCAGAGCTCCAACAGTTGGATTATGACTACCCAATGAATGAACATGCAAGGGAAATGTGTGGAGTAGGGGTATACTTTGAGGAACCTCTTGATGATGACGTACCAACTGATGATGATCGCCGAATGCCAGACTCCGACATGGAGGAGAACTCTGATGACGATGACTCTGATGATGATTCAGATGCAGGGGGTGTGACCCCAGACATAGAGGAGGAGTCCGACTAACCAGGTTCTTCTTATTTATTTTCCATTAACGGCAGTGTGTCCTATCTAAGTGTGGGGTACCGGTATTTTTATGCTATACTTCTTTATCTGCATTTGCATTTATTTATGTTTGTTTGTTTTGTTTGTTAGTAGTTTAATTTTTTTAATTTTTTTTTAACTTTGCATGAAATTGTTCTGATGGGCAGCATGGTATTATAACAAGAGTTTGTGCTAAAATCATTACTATTGAGACGTTTAGGCTCTAAAGTGTGACTCACTATGTGATAAGTGTGTGGTTGAATTCCTTCATTTGTTGGGTCAAGAGTCTATACTGATCCCAATAAAGTCGACCATGTGCCTTGTGTGTGTGAGGCAATAGTATATTCTGTATTTGTGGCTGATGCTAGAACTTTCTCGGTGTGTGTGTAAAGTGAAATAAAGAGTGTGAGTTTAGGAGATGATTTAGGCATTTCGTTGGCAACCTGTGATTCTTTACCTTCATTTTACCTACCCGTGGACATTATCCTAGTCAACCCCTTTGAGCCATTAGCCATTTTTCTTTGACAGCCTCATATATAAGCATAATCCATTTTTTTCAAGACCATAATTTGATCCAAATTCCTAAGTGCTTTAAATTGTAAAGTCATATGACAACATAAGAGGAAATTGGGTAAGAGTGATTCCTTATAGTTATTGGTGCTTGAAGTTGTTATGAAAAAGAGTGGCTATCGTAGAGGTGTGCTATCAAAAAAATAGAAAAACAAAAAGATAAATTGTGTTTATGATTAAATAAAAAGATATTTATATTTGAATGGCAAAAGAGGTGAAAAGGGTGATAGATAAAAGAAAGGTAGCAGGGTTGATTAAAAGAAAATGTTAAATGGCATAATGTGATGTATTAGAGCGCTTAGGAACATAGTCACTATTTCTGGCCAAAATAGTCCTACCCGTCCCTTAGCCTACATTACACCCTGTAAAAGACCTATTTGATCCTAAGCTTAGCATTCTGATATTAGTGGAGCATCACACTAAGGGCAAGCTTATGGTCATCAGTTGCAACATATGAATTCTTTGTGAGAGCGAGAGCAAGGAGATACCCATGTCCGGAAAAATACAAAACTTATGAGTGATTATGGGTAATATCTTATGTGAGACACACATGGTTGATGAGTTTTGGGTAGTTTTGTATGATTATTTGTACCTTAACTTATGGATACGAATTAACCATCATCACGAGTCTATGTTGGAGGGAGAATTGTTTCTAGTAATGATCAGAAAACTACTCTTTGTTAATAATTGTCGTGCCTATCTTGATGAATATTTTGTGTTGTTACTGTGAAATCCTAAGTCGAGGTTTAAATGGAAATGATGACTTGTTCGAGGAAGAACAAAGCTTTAAGTGTGGGGTGTTGATGTTAGGCGTATTTACACGCCTAAAGCACCTAAATTTACCCATATTTTAGCTAAGTTTTGAGGACAAAATATATAATTCCTGCACTTTTAGTCCTTTTTCCTTTAAGTGAGCTAACCAACGAGATTAGCAAGTTTTCAGGTATAAATGATGAAGATTTCAGCATTTTATGGACTGTTTGACGCCAAAGGAAGCTTCACGTAAGAAGGAAGGCATCTTTTGGAAGCCTATGGACTGAAAGTGATGCATGAAAAATTTGTCCCGGGCAAAAATAGTATTTCCAAAGACTTGGGGATCAGCACTAACTTAGCAGGATCAGGATAAAGAAGCAGTAACCTAGTAGGATTAGGACAAGTATGCAGTAGCTTAATAGGAATAGGATATGGATGTTATAAAAACCCTATTTTGCTGAACTTTTCAGTATTCATTCTCTTTTCAATTCATTCTTATTCTCTTCTATTCTTAAATTAGTTGTTGACATTATTCTTCATCTACTCGACTTTTAATTTTCACGACAATAGAAACGCTATTAGCAAGGAATTCACGCCACAAGTACTACAAAAACATACTTCACGTGAGATTTTTATTATTTTGGTATGATGATAATGTCTATTGTGTTTTCCGATGCACTCATGAGTAGCTAAACTTCTCTGTTAGGGTTATGGAAGCCTTATGAGATACTATCTATTGCTATGAGTTTGTGAATTCTTGACACGTATGCTACTTATATCATTACTCTCTTCATCTTAATTTAAATTCTTGTGGTTGCAAACATATAGAATACGCCAGTATAGCATTAACTTGTTCGAAAGAAAAGTTACATGTCTGGAAATGAGAGAATGACAAGGAAATAGGGCTACCAACCCCTGTTTAAAAGTTAGTGCCGTAACTGGATTAACCTCTTGGAGAATTCGTACCATTAGTTATACGCTTTAAGCTCGAAAGAGTTAAAGTGAGATAATCCTTGATGGTCGAAAGACACTAGGATTTACCATAGAATACGAATCTCTATAAGCTCATGCTTGTCTGAATTCCGCATAACTCATAGCCAATAGATACGTAGAACTCATAAGGTGGACATAACCCTAACTTACAATTCTCATTGATTAAAATCTTACTAAACATTTCATTTTTACTTAGCTATTTTGGTAATATTACTTTAAGCATAAAACCCCCCTTTTTTTCGCAGAACTTTCACCAAAAGTCTACTAATCGTTGCATACTTAGTGACCGAGTATTCCCTGTTGGATTCGACACCCAACCCAGTTGGGTTCTATATTTGACAGCGACCGCTTACACTCTTACGAGAGCTGTAGTTTGGGCGTTATCAACTATCCACAAGGACAAGAGCAGCCCAATCATGATATTCATAAGAAAATCCATAAACTTGAATTTAGAAAAAGGGATTCTTAGGCTTCATGGATGAAACGAGTTCAAGAATGAACACTATACATACCTTAGTTTGTCATTTCATGAGGTTTAACGGTGAAACCTTCTTGAATTCGAATCCTCAATAGAAACACTAGCATGTTCTTGAGAGAAACATGAGAGAAACTATTATATTTTTGGTGAAAAATACCTAAATCACGTGGACAATAGGTTTAAATTGGGGTAGACTATTGACCCTTTTAACCCTTGGATGCGTCTTTTATAATTGTAAAAATTTCCCCATTTAGACCTTTAGTGCGACGCGACGCTGTTATGTCTTGTCATAGGATTTTGACAATTGGAAAATTGAGGGATGGCACGGCACGGGGCCATCGTATTGCGACCTTCTTTTTGCCATGGAAGTTTGGTGCGATGCGGCGGAAATTGCGCAGAGACAACGAAAAATTGACAATACTAAATTTGGGCCATGGAGCAACGCTCCATAATCGCGGACCCCTACTGGAATTTTCCAAATACCAATATCTTTGGGGCGCGGATTGTCACTAACAATTATGGCGCAGTTTTACGATGAGAACTTGAAATAGTCGTAACTTCTGATTCAGTTATCAGATTTGGATGAATCTTATATCCATGGAAAGCTTATTAAATTTCCCACATGTCAAAAATTTAAAATCTTGTAAATTCCTCATGGAACAACCATCATAAAATTTTGAAGCAAATACTAGACATTCTTGATCAAACATACTGTAGAATCTATACGTATAGTATTTTATCTAGGCATTTAATCAAACATAATGTGGGCATGGTACATGTAAACATCGTTGTACTATAAATAAACATTGTGGTACAATTCTAATTTCACTATTCAATGGTTTAGTCATAGGTTTGCATGAATCTATATCTATATTAATTTAATCAACATAGAATTTACCACCCAACATGGTGTAGAATTCAATTTCTCACTTCCCATATGAACAAGAGCAGCCCAATCATGAGATTAATAAGAAAATCCATAAGCTAGAATTTAGAAAAAGGGATTTCTGGGCTTCATGGACGAAAGGAGTCCATGAATGAACACTATGCATACCTTAGTTTGTGATTTAGTGAGGTTTGACGGTGAAACATTCTTGAATTCGAATCCTCAATAGAAACACTAGCTTGTTCTTGAGAGAAATTTGAGAGAAAGTAATATATTTTGGGTGAAGAGTAGCTAAATCACGTGGACACTGGGTTTAAATATTGGTAGACAATTGACCCTTATAACCCTTGGATGCGTCTTTTAAAATTGTAAAAATTTCCCCAACTAGACCTTTAGAGCGACACGGTGCTGTCATGCCGTGTCATAGGATTTTGACATTTGGGAAATTGAGGGATGGCAGTACGTGGGGCCATTGCATTGCGACCTTGTTTTTGCCTTGGAAGTTGGTTGCGACATGGGGGAAATTGCGCAGAGACAAAGGAAAACGGACAATACTAAATTTGTGCCATGGAGCGACGCTCCATAATCGCAGATCCCTACTTTAATTTTCCAAATTCCATTTTCTCTGTGGCGTGGCACGCCACTGATAATTATGGCACTATTTTACGATGGGAACCTGAAATAATCGTAAGTTTGATCCAGTTATCAGATTTGGGTGAATCTTATATCCATGGAAAGCTTATTGAATTTCCCACATAATAGAAAGTAAGAATCTTAGAAATTCCTCGTGGAACAACCATCATAAAATTTTGAAGAAAATACTAGACATTTTTGATCAAACATACTATAAAATCTATATGTATAATAATTTATCTAGGCATTTAATCAAACATATTGTAGGCATGGTACATGTAAACATCGTTGTACTATAAATAAACATTATGGTAGAATTCTAATTTCACTTTTCAATGGTTTAGTCATAGATTTGCATGAATCTATATCTATATTAATTTAATCAACATAGAATTTATCACCCAATATGGAGTAGAATTCAATTTCTCACTATCCACATGAACAAGAGCAGCCCAATCATGAGATTCACAAGAAAATCCATAAACTTGAATTTAGAAAAAGGGATTCTTGGGCTTCATGGATGAAAGGATTCCACGAGTAAACACTATGCATACCTTAGTTTGTGATTTCGTGAGGCTTGACGGTGAAACCTTCTTGAATTCGAATCCTCAATAGAAACACTATCTTGTTCTTGAATGAAACTTGAGAGAAACTAGTATATTTTTTGTGAAGAATAGCTAAATCACGTGGACACTGGGTTTAAATAGGGGTAGACAATTAACCCTACTAACCATTGGATGCGTCTTTTAAAATTGAAAAAATTTCCCCAACTAGACCTTTAGCACGACGCTGCGCTGTCATGCCGTGTCACAGGATTTTGACAATTTGAAAATTGAGGGATGTTGTGATGAGGGCCCATCGCACTGTGACTTTCTTTTTGCCTTGGAAGTTTGGTGCGACGCGGAGGAAATTGCGCTGAGACAATGGAAAATAGACAATACTAAATTTGGGACATGGAGCAACGCTCCATAATCTTGGGGCCCAACGGGAATTTTTAAAATGCCATTATCGTTGTGGTGCGGAGTGCCACTGACAATTATGGCACTGTTTTACAATGGGAACTTGAAATAGTCATAACTTCTGATTCGGTAATCAGATTTGGGTGAATCTTATTGAATTTCCCACATGACAAAAAGTGAAAATCTTAGAAATTCCTCATGGAGAAACCATCATAAAATTTAGAAGCAAATACTAGACATTCTTGATCAAACATACAGTAGAATAAATGAAAAATAATTTATCTAGGCATTTAATCAAACATATTGTAGGCATGGTACATGTAAACATCGTTGTACTATAAATAAACATTATGGAACCATTCTAACTTTACCATTCAATGGTTTAGTCATAGGTTTGCATAAATCTATATCTATATTAATTTAATCAACATAGAATTTATCACCCTACATGGTGTAGAATTCAATTTCTCACTATCCACATGAACAGGAGCAACCCTGTCAAGAAATTCATAAGAAAATCCATAAACTTGAATTTAGAAAAAGGGATTTTTTGGCTTCATGGACGAAAGTAGTCCATGAATGAACACTATGCATGCCTTAGTTTGTGATTTCGTGAGGTTTGACGGTGAAACCTTCATGAATTCGAATCCTTAATAGAAACACTAGCTTGTTCTTGAGAGAAATTAGTATATTTTTGGTGAAGAATAGCTAAATCACGTGGACACTGGGTTTAAATAGGGGTAGACAATTAACCCTATTAACCCTTGGATACGTCTTTTAAAATTGTAAAAATTTCCCCAACAAGACCTTTAGCGCGACGCGGCACTATCATGCCGTGTAACAGGATTTTGACAATTGAGAAATTGAGGGATGGCGCGACGTTGGGCCATCGCATTGCGAACTTCCTTTTGCCTTGGAAGTTTGGTGCGACGCGGGGGAAATTGTACTGAGACAACGAAAAATGGACAGTACTAAATTTAAGCCATGTAGAGACACTCCATAATCGCGGAACCCTATAGGAGTATTCAAAATGCCATTTTCTTTATGGTGTGGCACAACACTGACAATTATGGCGCTAATTTACGACGGGAACTTGAAATAGTCGTAACTTCTGATCCGGTTATCAGATTTGGGTGAATCTTGTATCCATGGAAAACTTATTGAATTTCCCACATGAGAGAAAGTAAAAACGTTATAAATTCTCATGGAACAAGCATCATAAAAATTTGAAGCAAATACTAGACATTCTTGATCAAACATATTGTAGATTCTATATCTAAAATAATTTATCTTGATATTTAATCAAACATATTGTAGGCATGGTACATGTAAACATTGTTGTACTATAAATAAACATTGTGGTACAATTCTAATTTCACTATTCAATGGTTTATTCATAGGTTTGGATGAATCTATATCTATATTAATTTAATCAACATAGAATTTATCATCCAACAGGGTGTAGAATTCAATTTCTCACAATCCACATGAACAAGAGTAGCCCAATTATCAGAGTCACAACAAAATCCATACATTTGAATTTAGAAAAAGGGATTCTTGGGCTTCATGGACGAAAGGAGTCCATTAATGAACACTATGCATACCTTAGTTTGTGATTTCGTGAGGTTTGACGGTGAAACCTTCTTGAATTCGAATCGTCAATAGTAACACTAGCTTGTTTTTGAGAGAAACTTGATAGAAACTTGTATATTTTCGGTGAAGAGTAGCTAAATCACGTGGACACTAGTTTTAAATAAGGGTAGACAATTGACCCTTTTAACCCTTGGATGCATCTTTAAAAATTAAAAAAATTCCCAACTAGACCTTTAGCGCGACGCGGTGCTGTTATGCCGTGTCATAGGTTTATGAAAATAGGGAAATTGAGGGATTGCGCGACGTGGGGATATCGCATTGTGACCTTCTTTTTGCCCTAAAAGTTTTGTGCGATGCGGGGGAAATTGTGCTGAGACAATGGAAAATGGACAATACTGAATTTGGGCCATGTAGCGACGCTCCATATTCGCAGATCCCAACTTTAATTATCCAAATGCCATTTTCTCTGTGGCGTGCCATGCCACTGACTATTATGGTTCTATTTTATGATGGGAACTGGAAATAGTCGTAACTTCTAATCCAGTTATCAGATTTGGGTGAATATTATATCCATGGAAAGCTTATTGAATTTTTCACATGACAAAAAGTGAAAATCTTGTTAATTCGTCATGGAATAACCATCATAAAATTTTGAAGCAAATACTAGACATTTTTTATCAAACATACTATAAAATCTATATGTATAATAATTTTTCTAGGCATTTAATCAAACATATTGTAGGCATGGAACATGTAAACATCGTTGTACTATAAATAAACATTATGGTACAATTCTAATTTTACTATTCAATGATGTAGTCATAGGTTTGCATGAATCTATATCTATATTAATTTCATCAACATAGAATTTATCACCCAACATGGTGTAAAATTCAATTTCTCACTATCCACATGAACAAGAGCAGCTCTGTCATGAGATTCATAAGAAAATCCATACACTTGAATTTAGAAAAAGGGATTTTTGGGCTTCACGGACGAAAGTAGTCCATGAATGAACACTATACATACCTTGGTTTGTGATTTCGTGAGGTTTGACGGTGAAACCTGCTTGAATTCGAATCCTCAATAGAAACACTAGCTTGTTCTTGAGAGGAACTAGTATATTTTGAGTGAAGAATAGCTTATTCATGTGGGCACTGGGTTTAAATAGGGGTAGACAATTAACCCTATTAACCCTTGGATGCGTCTTTTAAAACTGTAAAAGTTACCCCAACTAGACCTGTAGCGCGACGCGGCGCTGTCATGCCGTGTAATAGGAATTTGACAATTGGGAAATTGAGGGATGGAGCGACTTGGGTCCATCGCATTGCGAACTTGTTTTTGCCATGGAAGTTTGGTGCGACGCGGGGGAAATTGCGCTGAGACAACGAAAAATGGACAGTACTAAATTTAAGCCATGGAGCGTCGCTCCATAATTGCGGACCCCTACTGGAATTTTCCAAATGCCATTTTCTCTATGATATGGCATGCCACTGACAATGATGGTGTTGTTTTACGACGGGAATTTGAAATAGTCATAACTTCTGATCCGGTTATAAGATTTGTGTGAATCTTATATCCATGGAAAGCTTATTGAATTTCCCACATGACAGAAAGTAAAAATCTTGTAAATTCTCATGGAACAACCATCGTAAAAATTTGAAGCAAATACTAGACATTCTTGATCAAACATACTGTAGATTCTATATGTAAAATAATTTATTCAGACATTTGATCAATCATATTGTAGGCATGGTACATGCAAACATCATTGTACTATAAATAAACATTGTGGTACGATTGTAATTTGACTATTAAATTTTTTAGTCATAGGTTTGCATGTATCTATATCTATATTAATTTAATCAACATAGAATTTATCACCCGACAGGGTGTAGAATTCAATTTCTCACTATCCACATGAACAAGAGCAGCCCAATTATGAGATTCATAAGAAAATCCATAAACTTGAATTTAGAAAAAGGGATTCTTGGGCTTCATAGACGAAAGGAGTCCATTAATGAACACTGTGCATACCTTAGTTTGTGATTTCGTGAGGTTTGACGGAGAAACCTTCCCGAATTCGTATCCTAAATAGTAACACTAGCTTGTTCTTGAGAGAAACTTGATAGAAACTAGTATATTTTGGATGAAGAGTAGACTGGTTTTAAATTAGGGTAGACAATTGACCCTTTTAACCCTTGTATATGTCTTTAAAAATTGTAAAAATTTCCCAACGAGACCTTTAGTGCGACGCGGTGCTGTTATGTCGTGTCATAGGATTATGACAATTGGGAAATTGAGGGATTGCACGACGTGGGGCTATCGCATTGCGACCTTCTTTTTGTCCTGAAAGTTTGGTGTGATGCGGGGGAAATTGCACTGAGACAATGGAAAATGGACAATACTAAATTTGGGCCATGTCGCGACGCTCAATAATTGCAGATCCCTTCATTAATTTTCTAAATGCCATTTTGTCTATGGCTTGGCATGCCGCTGACAATTATGGAGCTATTTTACGACGGGAACTTCCAATAGTCATACCTTCTGATCCGGTTATCAGATTTGGGTGAATCTTATATCCATGGAAAGCTTATTGAATTTTCCACATGACCAAAAGTGAAAATCTTGTTAATTCCTCATGGAACAACCATCATAAATTTTTGATGCAAATACTAGACATTTTTGATCAAACATACTATAAAATCTATATGTATATTAATTTATCTAGGCATTTTATCAAACATATTGTAGGCATGGTACATGTAAACAGCGTTGTAAATTCTCACGGAAGAACCATGATAGAAAGTAAAAATCTTGTAAATTCTCATGGAACAACCACCGTAAAAATTTGAAGCAAATACTAGACATTCTTGATCAAACATACTGTAGATTCTATATGTAAAATAATTTATCTAGATATTTGATCAAACATATTGTAGGCATGGTACATGTAAAGATCGTGGTACAATTCTAATTTCACTATTCAATTGTTTAGTCATAGGTTTGCATGAATCTATATCTATATTAATTTAATCAACATAGAATTTATCACTCGACAGGGTGTAGAATTCAATTTCTCACCATCCACATGAACAAGAGCAGCCCAATTATGAGATTCATAAGAAAATCCATAAACTTGAATTTAGAAAAAGGGATTCTTGGGCTTCATGGACGAAAGGAGTCCATTAATGAACACTATGCATACCTTAGTTTGTGATTTCGTGAGGTTTGACGGAGAAACCTTCTTGAATTCGAATCCTAAATAGTAACACTAGCTTGATCTTGAGAGAAACTTGATAGAAACTAGTATATTTTGGATGAAGAGTAGCTAAATCACGTGGACACTGGTTTTAAATAAGGGTAGGCAATTGAGCCTTTTAACCCTTGTATGCGTCTTTAAAAATTGTAAAAATTTCCCAACTAGAAATTTATCGCGATGTGGTGTTGTTATGTCATGTCATAGGATTATGACAATTGGGAAATTGAGGGATTGCACGACGTGGCGCTATCGCATTGGGACCTTCTTTTTGCCGTAAAGGTTTGGTGCGACAGGGGTGAAATTTTGCGGAGACAATGGAAAATAGACAATACTAAATTTGGGCCATATTGCGACGCTCCATAATCGCAGATCCCTACTTTAATTTTCCAAATGCCACTTTCTCTGTGGTGTGGCACGCCACTGACTATTATGGCGCTATTTAACGACGGAAACTTGAAATAGTCGTAACTTCTGATCCGGTTATCAGATTTGGGTGAATCTTATATCCATGGAAAGCTTATTAATTTCCCATATGACAGAATGTAAAACTGTTGTAAATTATCATGGAACAACCATCATAAAAATTTGAAGCAACTACTAGACATTCTTGATCAAACATACTGTAGATTTTATATGTAAAATAATTTATCTAGATATTTAATCAAACATATTGTAGGCATGGTACATGTAAACATCTTTGTACTATAAATAAACATTGTGGTACAATTCTAATTTCACTATTCAATTGTTTAGTCATAGGTTTGCATGAATCTATATCTATATTAATTTAATCAACATAGAATTTATCACCCAACAGGGTTTAGAATTCAATTTCTCACTATCCACATGAACAAGAGCAGCCCAATTATCAGATTCATAAGAAAATCCATAAACATGAATTTAGAAAAAGGGATTCTTGGGCTTCATGGACGAAAGGAGTCATTAATGAAAACTATGCATACCTTAGTTTGTGATTTCGTGAGGTTTGACGGAGAAACCTTCTTGAATTCGAATCCTGAATAGTAACACTAGCTTGTTCTTGAGAGAAACTTGATAGAAACTAGTATATTTTGGGTGAAGTGTATCTGAATCACGTGGACACTGATTTTGAAATAAGGGTAGACAATTGACCCTTTTAACCCTTGGATGCGTCTTTAAAAATTGTAAAAATTTTCCAACTAGACCTTTACCGCGACGCGGTGCTGTTATGCCGTGTCACAGGATTATGACAATTGGGAAATTGAGGGATTACGTGATGTGGTGATATCTCATTGAGACCTTCTTTTTGCCCTAAAAGTTTGGTTCGACAGGGGTGAAATTTTGCGGAGACAATGGAAAATGGACAATACTAAATTTGGGCCATATTGCGAAGCTCTATAATCGCAAAACCCTACTTTAATTTTCCAAATGCCATTTTCTCTGTGGTGTGGCACGCCACTGACTATTATGGCGCTATTTAATGATGAAAATTTGAAATAGTCGTAACTTCTAATCCGGTTATCAGATTTGGAAAAATCTTATATCCATGGAAAGCTTATAGAATTTTCAACATGGAAAAAAGTGAAAATCTTATTAGTTCCTGATGGAACAATCATCATAAAATTTTGAAGAAAATACTAGACATTTTTTATCAAACCTACTATAAAATCTATATGTATAATAGTTTATCTAGGCATTTAATCAAATATATTGTAGGCATGGTACATGTAAACATCCTTGTACTATAAATAAACATTATGGTACAATTCTAATTTCACTATTCAATGGTTTAGTCATAGATTTGCATGAATCTATATCTATATTAATTTAATCAACATAGAATTTATCACCCAACATGGAGTAGAATTCAATTTCTAACTATCCAGATGAACAAAAGCAGCCCAATCATGACATTCATAAGAAAATCCATAAACTTGAATTTAGAAAAAGGGATTCTTGGGCTTCATGGATAAAAGGATTCGATGAATGCACACTATGCATACCTTAGTTTGTGAAACGTTCTTGAATTCAAATCCTCAATAGAAACACTAGATTGTTCTTCAGAGAAACTAGTATATATTGGGTGAAGAATAGCTAAATCACGTTGACACTGGGTTTAAATAGGAGTAGCCAATTAACCATATTAAACCTTGGATACGTCTTCTAAAGTTGTAAAAATTTCCCCAAAAAGACCTTTAGCGCGATACGGTGCTGTCTTGTCGTGTAACAGGATTTTGACAATTAGGAAATTGAGGGATGGCGCGACGTGGCCATCGCATTGCGAAGTTCTTTTTTCCCTGGAAGTTTGGAGCGATGCGGGGGAAATTGCCCTGAGACAACGGAAAATGGACAATACGAAATTTGGGACATCGAGTGAATCTATATCTATAATAATTTAACCCACATAGAGTTTAGCACCCAACATGGAGTAGAATTCAATTGCTCACCATGCACATGATGAAGAGCAGCCCAGTCATGAGATTCATACGAAAAACAATAATATTTAATTTTGTAAAAGGGATTCTCGGGCTTCATGGACAAAAGGATTCCATGAATGAACATTATGCATACTTTAGTTAGTAATTTTGTGAGGATTGATTGTGAAACCTTTTTGAATTCGAATCCCTATTAGAAACCCTAGCTGTTTCTAGAGAGAAGATTCAGAGAAACTAGTGTATTTTTGGTGAACAATCGCAAAATCACGTGGCCAATGGGTTTAAATAGGGGTAGACAATTGACCCTTTTAATCCTAGGATGCGTCTTTTGAAATTGTGAAAATTTCCCAAACCGGACCGTTAGCACGACGCGGTTCTATCGCGCTGTGTCGCTGGATTTTGACAATTGGGAAATTGAGCGATGGCACGATGTGCAGCCATCGCATTTCCACCTCCTTTGTAACCTGGAACTTTGGCGAGACACGGGAAAATTCGTGTTGAGACACTGGAAAACGGACAATTGTGAATTTGGGCCCTGGCGCGACGCACCATAATTTTGGACCCCTACTGAAATTTTCCAAATGCTATTTCCTCTTGTGACATGGCACGTCATTTACAATTATGGTGCTATTTTACAATGAGAACTTGAAATAGTCGTAACTTCTGACCCGATTATTGGAGTAGGGTGAATCTTAATTCCATGGAAAGCTTATTGTATTTCCCACATGACAAAAAGTGAAAATCTTGTAAATTCCTTATGGAAGAACAATCAGTCAAATTTGGAAGATAATACTAGATATTCTAGATCAAACATATTATCAAATCTATATGTATAATAATTTATCTAGGCATTTAATCAAACATATTGTCCGCATGGTACATGTAAACGTCATTGTACAATAAATAAACATTATGGTACAATTCTAAGTTCATAATTTACGAGTTTAGTCATAGGTTTGAATGAATCTATGTCTATAATAATTTAACCCACATAGAGTTTAGCACCCAACATGGAGTAGAATTCAATTTCCCACTATCCACATGATGAAGAGCATCCCAGTCATGAGATTCATACGAAAAACAATAATATTTAATTTTGTAAAAGGGATTCTCGGGCTTCAGGGACAAAAGGACTCCATGAATGAACATTATGCATACTTTAGTTAGTAATTTCGTGATGATTGATTGTGAAACCTTATTGAATTCGAATCCCCATTAGAAACCCTAGCTGTTTCTAGAGTGAAGATTCAGAGAAACTAGTGTATTTTTGGTGAACAATCGCAAAATCACGTGGCCAATGGGTTTAAATAGGTGTAGACAATTGACCCTTTTAATCCTTGGATGCGTCTTTTGAAATTGTGAAAACTTCCCAAACTGGACCGTTAGCACGACGCGGTGCTATCGCGCTGTGTCGCTGGATTTTGATAATTGGGAAATTGAGGTATGGTGCGACGTGCGGACATCGCATTTCCACCTCCTTTGTAACCTGGAACTTTGGCGAGACGCGGGAAAAATCGTGCTGAGACACTGGAAAATGGACAATTGTGAATTTGGGCCCTGGCGCGACGCACCATAATTTTGGACCCCTACTGAAATTTACCAAATGCTATTTCCTCTTGTAACATGGCGCGTCATTTACAATTATGGCACTATTTTACAATGGGAACTTGAAATAGTCGTAACTTCTGACCCGGTTATTGGATTTGGGTGAATCTTATATCGATGGAAAACTTATTGTATTTCTCACATGAAAAAAAGTGAAAATCTTGTAAATTCCTTATGGAACAACCATCATTCAAATTTGGAAGATAATACTAGATATTCTAGATCAAACATATTATCGAATCTATATGTATAATAATTTATCTAGGCATTTAATCAAACATATTGTCCGGATGGTACATGTAAACGTCATTGTACGATAAATAAACATTATGGTACAATTCTAATTTCATAATTTACGAGTTTAGTCATAGGTTTGCATGAATCGATATCTATAATAATTTAACCCACATAGAGTTTAGCACCCAACATGGAGTAGAATTCAATTTCTCACTATCCACATGATGAAGAGCAGCCCAAACATGAGATTCATACGAAAAACAATAATATTTAGTTTTGTAAAAGGGATTTTCGGGCTTCATGGACAAAAGGATTCCATGAATGAACATTATGCATACTTTAGTTAGTAATTTCGTGAGGATTGATTGTGAAACCTTTTTGAATTCGAATCCCCATTAGAAACCCTAGCTGTTTCTAGAGGGGAGATTCAGAGAAACTAGTGTATTTTTGGTAAACAATCGCAAAATCACGTGGCCAATGGGTTTAAATAGGGTTAGACAATTGACCCTTTTAATACTTGGATGCGTCTTTTGAAATTATGAAAATTTCTCAAACTGGACCATTAGCACGACGCGGTGCTATCGCGCTTTGTCGCTGGATTTTGACAATTGGGAAATTGAGGGATGGAGCGACGTGCGGCCATCGCATTTCCACCTCCTTTGTAACATGGAACTTTGGCGAGACGCGGGAAAAATCGTGTTGAGACACTGGAAAATTGAAAATTGTGAATTTGGGCCCTAGCGCGATGCACCATAATTTTGGACCCCTACTGAAATTTTCCAAATACTATTTCCTCTTGTGACATGGCGCGTCATTTACAATTATGGTGCTATTTTACAATGGGAACTTGAAATAGTCGTAACTTTTGACCCGATTATTGGATTAGGGTGAATCTTATATCGATGGAAAGATTATTGTATTTCCCACATGACAAAAAGTGAAAATCTTGTAAATTCCTTATGGAACAACCATCATTAAAATTTGGAAGATAATACTAGATATTCTAGATCAAACATATTATCGAATCTATATGTATAATAATTTATCTAGGCATTTAATCAAACATATTGTCCACATGGTACATGTAAACATCATTGTACAATAAATAAACATTATGGTACAATTCTAATTTCATAAATCAATAGTTTAGTCAAAGGTTTGCATGAATCTATATCTATAATAATTTAACCCACATAGAGTTTAACAACCAATATCGAGTAGAATTCAATTTCTCACTATCCACATGAAGAAGAGTAGCCAAATCATGAGATTCATACGAAAATCCATAACATTTAATTTAGAAAAAAGAAATTGTTGGGCTTCATGGACAAAAGGATTCCATGAATGAACATTATGCATACTTTAGTTTGTAATTTCGTGAGGATTGATTGTGAAACCTTTTTGAATTCGAATCCCCATTAGAAACCCTAGCTGTTTCTAGAGGGGAGATTCAGAGAAACTAGTCTATTTTTGGTGAACAATCGCAAAATCACGTGGCCAATGGGTTTAAATAGGGGTAGACAATTGACCCTTTTAATCCTTGGATGCGACTTTTGAAATTGTGAAAATTTCCCAAACCGGACCGATAGCACGACGCGGTGCTATAGCGCTGTGTCGCTGGATTTTGACAGTTGGGAAATCGAGGGATGGCGCGACGTGCGGCCATCACATTTCCACCTCCTTTGTAACCTGGAACTTTGGCGAGACACGGGAAAAATCGTGCTGAGACACTGGAAAACGGACAATTGTGAATTTTGGCCCTGGCGCGACACACCATAATTTTGGACCCCTACTGAAATTTTCCAAATGCTATTTCCTCTTGTGACATGGCGCGTCATTTACAATTATGGTGCTATTTTACAATGGGAACTTGAAATAGTCGTAACTTCTGACCCGGTTATTGGATTAGGGTGAATATTATATCGATGGAAAGCTTATTGTATTTCCCACATGTAAAAAAGTGAAAATCTTGTAAATTCCTTATGGAACAACCATCATTCAAATTTGGAAGATAATACTAGATATTCTAGATCAAACATATTATCGAATCTATATGTATAATAATTTATCTAGGCATTTAATCAAACATATTGTCCGCATGGTACATGTAAACGTCATTGTACAATAAATAAACATTATGACACAATTCTAATTTCATAATTTACGAGTTTAGTCATAGGTTTGCATGATTCTATATCTATAATAATTTAACCCACATAGAGTTTAGCACCCAACATGGAGTAGAATTCTGTTTCTCACTATCCACATGATGAAGAGCAGCCCAGTCATGAGATCATACGAAAAACAATAATATTTAATTTTGTAAAAGGGATTTTCGGGCTTCATGGAAAAAAGGATTCCATGAATGAACATTATGCATACTTTAGTTAGTAATTTCGTGAGGATTGATTGTGAAACCTTTTTGAAATCGATCCCCATTAGAAACCCTAGCTGTTTCTAGAGGGGAGATTCAGAGAAACTAGTCTATTTTTGGTGAACAATCGCAAAATCACGTGGCCAATGGGTTTAAATAGGGGTAGACAATTGACCCTTTTTATCCTTGGATGCGTCTTTTGAAATTGTAAAAATTTCCCAAACTGGACCGATAGCACGACGCGGTGCTATCGCGCTGTGTCGCTGGATTTTGACAGTTGGGAAATCGAGGGATGGCGCGACGTGCGGCCATCGCATTTCCACCTCCTTTGTAACTTGGAACTTTGGCGAGACACGGGAAAAATTGTGCTGAGACACTGGAAAACGGACAATTGTGAATTTTGGCCCTGGCGCGACACACCATAATTTTGGACCCCTACTGAAATTTTCCAAATGCTATTTCCTCTTGTGACATGGCGCGTCATTTACAATTATGGTGCTATTTTACAATGGAAACTTGAAATAGTCGTAACTTCTGACCCGGTTATTGGATTAGGGTGAATATTATATCGATGGAAAGCTTATTATATTTCCCACATCTAAAAAAGTGAAAATCTTGTAAATTCCTTATGGAACAACCATCATTCAATTTTGGAAGATAATACTAGATATTCTAGATCAAACATATTATCGAATCTATATGTATAATAATTTATCTAGGCATTCAATCAAACATATGATCCGCATGGTACATGTAAACGTCATTGTACAATAAATAAACATTATGACACAATTCTAATTTCATAATTTACGAGTTTAGTCATAGGTTTGCATGAATCTATATCTATAATAATTTAACCCACATAGAGTTTAGCACCCAACATGGAGTAGAATTCTATTTCTCACTATCGACATGATGAAGAGCAGCCCAGTCATGAGATTCATACGAAAAACAATAATATTTAATTTTGTAAAAGGGATTTTCGGGTTTCATGGACAAAAGGATTCCATGAATGAACATTATGCATACTTTAGTTAGTAATTTCGTGAGGATTGATTGTGAAACCTTTTTGAATTCGAATCCCCATTAGAAACCCTAGCTGTTTCTAGAGGGGAGATTCAGAGAAACTAGTCTATTTTTGGTGAACAATCGCAAAATCACGTGGCCAATGGGTTTAAATAGGGGTAGACAATTGACCCTTTTAATCCTTGGATTCGTCTTTTGAAATTGTGAAAATTTCCCAAACTGGACCGATAGCACGACGCGGTGCTATCGCGCTGTGTCGCTGGATTTTGACAGTTGGGAAATCGAGGGATGGCGCGACGTGCGGCCATCGCATTTCCACCTCCTTTGTAACCTGGAACTCTGGCGAGACACGGGAAAAATCGTGCTGAGACACTGGAAAACGGACAATTGTGAATTTTGGCCCTGGCGCGACACACCATAATTTTGGACCCCTACTGAAATTTTCCAAATGCTATTTCCTCTTGTGACATGGCGCGTCATTTACAATTATGGTGCTATTTTACAATGGGAACTTGAAATAGTCGTAACTTCTGACCCGGTTATTGGATTAGGGTGAATATTATATCGATGGAAAGCTTATTGTATTTCCCACATGATGAAGAGCAGCCCAATCATGAAATTCATACGAAAAACAATAATATTTAGTTTTGTAAAAGGGATTCTCGGGCTTCATGGACAAAAGGATTCCATGAATGAACATTACGCATACTTTAGTTAGTAATTTCGTGAGGATTGATTGTGAAACCTTTTTGAATTCGAATCCCCATTAGAAACCCTAGCTTTTTCTAGAGGGGAGATTCAGAGAAGCTAGTGTATTTTTGGTGAACAATCGCAAAATCACGTGGCCAATGGGTTTAAATAGGGGTAGACAATTGACCCTTTTAATCCTTGGATGCGTCTTTTGAAATTGTGAAAATTTCCCAAATTGGATCGTTAGCACGACGCGGTGCTATCGCGCTATGTCGCTGGATTTTGACAATTGGGAAATTGAGGGATGGCGCGACGTGCGGCCATCGCATTTCCACCTCCTATATAACCTGGAACTTTGGCGAGACGCGGGAAAAATCATGCTGAGACACTGAAAAATGGACAATTGTGAATTTGGGCCCTGGCGCGACGCACCATAATTTTGGACCCCTACTGAAACTTTCCAAATGCTATTTCCTCTTGTGACATGGCGCGTCATTTACAATTATGGTGCTATTTTACAATGGGAACTTGAAATAGTCGTAACTTCTGACCCGATTATTGGATTAGGGTGAATCTTATATCGATGGAAAGATTATTGTATTTCCCACATGACCAAAAGTGAAAATCTTGCAAATTCCATACGGAACAACCATCATTCAAATTTGAAGATAATACTAGAGATTCTAGATCAAACTTATTATCGAATCTATATGTATAATAATTTATCTAGGCAATTAATCAAACATATTGTCCGCATGGTACATGTAAACATCATTGTTCAAAAAATAAACATTATGGTACAATTCTAATTTCATAAATCAATAGTTTAGTCATAGGTTTGCGTGAATCTATATCTATAATAATTTAACCCACATAGAGTTTAACACCCAACATGGAGTAGAATTCAATTTCTCACTATCCACATGAAGAAGAGTAGCCCAATCATGAGATTCATACAAAAATCCATAACATTTAATTTAGTAAAAGGGATTGTTGGGCTTCATGGACAAAAGGATTCCATGAATGAACATTATGCATACCTTAGTTCGTAATTTCGTATGTATTGATTGTGAAACCTTTTTGAATTCGAAACCCTAATAGAAACCCTATCTGTTTCTTGAGAGAAGCTTTAGAGAAACTTGTGTATTTTGGCTGAACAATAGCAAAATCACGGTGACACTGGGTTTAAATAGGGGTAGACAATTGACCCTTTTAACCCTTGGATGCGTTTTTTAAATTGTAAAAATTTCCCAAACAGGACCTATAGCACGACGCGGCGCTGTCGTGCCGTGTCGCTGGATTTTGACAATTGGGAAATTGAGGGATGGCGCGACGTGCGGCCATCGCATTTCCACCTCCTTTGTAACCTGGAACTTTGGCGAGACACGAGAAAAATCGTGCTGAGACACTGGAAAACGGACAATTGTGAATTTTGGCCCTGACACGACGCACCATAATTTTGGACCCCTACTGAAATTTTCCAAATGCTATTTCCTCTTGTGACATGGCGCGTCATTTACAATTATGGTGCTATTTTACAATGGGAACTTGAAATAGTCGTAACTTCTGACCCGGTTATTGGATTAGGGTGAATATTATATCGATGGAAAGCTTATTGTATTTCCCACATGTACAGAAGTGAAAATCTTGTAAATTCCTTATGGAACAACCATCATTCAAATTTGGAAGATAACACTAGATATTCCAGATCAAACATATTATCGAATCTATATGTATATTAATTTATCTAGGCATTTAATCAAACATATTGACCGCATGGTACATGTAAATGCCATTATACAATAAATACACATTATGGTACAATTCTAATTTCATAATTTACGAGTTTAGTAATAGGTTTGCATGAATATATATCTATAATAATTTAACCCACATAGAGTTTAGCACCCAACATGGAGTAGAATTCAATTTCTCACTATCCACATGATGAAGAGCAGCCCAATCATGATATTCATACGAAAAACAATAATATTTAGTTTTGTAAAAGGGATTCTCGGGCTTCATGGACAAAAGGATTCCATGAATGAACATTATGCATACTTTAGTTAGTAATTTCGTGAGGATTGATTGTGAAACCTTTTCGAATTCGAATCCCCATTAGAAACCCTTGCTTTTTCTAGAGGGGAGATTCAGAGAAGCTAGTGTATTTTTGGTGAACAATCGCAAAATCACGTGGCCAATGGGTTTAAATAGGGGTAGACAATTGACCCTTTTAATCCTTGGATGCGTCTTTTGAAATTGTGAAAATTTCCCAAATTGGACCGTTAGCACGACGCGGTGCTATCGCGCTATGTCGCTGGATTTTGACAATTGAGAAATTGAGGGATGGCGCGACGTGCGGCCATCGCATTTCCACCTCCTTTATAACCTGGAACTTTGGCGAGATGCGGGAAAAATCGTGTTGAGACACTGGAAAATGGACAATTGTGAATTTTGACCCTGGCGCGACGCACCATAATTTTGGACCTCTACTGAAATTTACCAAATGCTATTTCCTCTTGTGACATGGCGCGTCATTTACAATTATGGTGCTATTTTACAATGGGAACTTGGAATAGTCGTAACGTCTGACCCGGTTATTGGATTAGGGTGAATCTTATATCGATGGTAAGCTTATTGTATTTCTCACATGACAAAAAGTGAAAATCTTGCAAATTCCTTATGGAACAACCATCATTCAAATTTGAAGATAATACTAGAGATTCTAGATGAAACTTATTATCGAATCTATATGTATAATAATTTATCTAGGCAATTAATCAAACATATTGTCCGCATGGTACATGTAAACATCATTATACAAAAAATAAACATTATGGTACAATTCTAATTTCATAAATCAATAGTTTAGTCATAGGTTTGCGTGAATCTATATCTATAATAATTTAACCCACATAGAGTTTAACACCCAACATGGAGTAGAATTCAATTTCTCACTATCCACATGAAGAAGAGTAGCCCAATCATGAGATTCATACGAAAATCCATAACATTTAATTTAGTAAAAGGGATTGTTGGGCTTCATGGACAAAAGGATTCCATGAATGAACATTATGCATACCTTAGTTCGTAATTTCGTAGGTATTGATTGTGAAACCTTTTTGAATTCGAAACCCTAATAGAAACCCTATCTGTTTCTTGAGAGAAGCTTTAGAGAAACTAGTGTATTTTGGCTGAACAATAGCAAAATCACGGGGAAAGTGGGTTTAAATACGGGTAGACAATTGACCCTTTTAACCCTTGGATGCGTTTTTTAAATTGTAATAATTTCCCAAACTGGACCTTTAGCACGACACGGCGCTGTCGTGCCGTGTCGCTGGATTTTGACAATTGGGAAATTGAGGGATGGCGCGACGTGCGGCCATCGCATTTCCACCTCCTTTGTAACCTGGAACTTTGGCGAGACACGAGAAAAATCGTGCTGAGACACTGGAAAACGGACAATTGTGAATTTTGGCCCTGGCGCGACGCACCATAATTTTGGAGCCCTACTGAAATTTTCCAAATGCTATTTCCTCTTGTGACATGGCTCGTCATTTACAATTATGGTGCTATTTTACAATGGGAACTTGAAATAGTCGTAACTTCTGACCCGGTTATTGGATTAGGGTGAATATTATATCGATGGAAAGCTTATTGTATTTCCCACATGTAAAAAAGTGAAAATCTTGTAAATTCCTTATGGAACAACCATCATTCAAATTTGGAAGATAATACTAGATATTCTAGATCAAACATATTATCGAATCAATATGTATATTAATTTATCTAGGCATTTAATCAAACATATTGTCCGCATGGTACATGTAAACGTCATTGTACAATAAATACACATTATGGTACAATTCTAATTTCATAATTTACGAGTTTAGTCATAGGTTTGCATGAATCTATATCTATAATAATTTAACCCACATAGAGTTTAGCACCCAACATGGAGTAGAATTCAATTTCTCACTATCCACATGATGAAGAGCAGCCCAATCATGAGATTCATACAAAAAACAATAATATTTAGTTTTTTAAAAGGGATTCTCGGGCTTCATGGACAAAAGGATTTCATGAATGAACATTATGCATACTTTAGTTAGTAATTTCGTGAGGATTGATTGTGAAACCTTTTCGAATTCGAATCCCCATTAGAAACCCTAGCTTTTTCTAGAGGGGAGATTCAGAGAAGCTAGTGTATTTTTTGTGAACAATCGCAAAATCACGTGGCCAATGGGTTTAAATAGGGGTAGACAATTGACCCTTTTAATCATTGGATGCGTCTTTTGAAATTGTGAAAATTTCCCAAATTGGACCGTTAGCACGACGCGGTGCTATCGCGCTATGTCGCTGGATTTTGACAATTGAGAAATTGAGGGATGGCGCGACGTGCGGCCATCGCATTTCCACCTCCTTTATAACCTGGAACTTTGGCGAGACGCGGGAAAATTCGTGCTGAGACACTGGAAAATGGACAATTGTGAATTTGGGCCCTGGCGCGACGCACCATAATTTTGGACCTCTACTGAAATTTTCCAAATGCAATTTCCTCTTGTGACATGGCGCGTCATTTACAATTATGGTGCTATTTTACAATGGGAACTTGAAATAGTCGTAACGTCTCACCCGGTTATTGGATTAGGGTGAATCTTATATCGATGGTAAGCTTATTGAATTTCCCACATGACAAAAAGTGAAAATCTTGCAAATTCCTTATGGAACAACCATCATTCAAATTTGAAGATAATACTAGAGATTCTAGATCAAACTTATTATCGAATCCATATGTATAATAATTTATCTAGGCAATTAATCAAACATATTGTCCGCATGGTACATGTTAACATCATTGTACAAAAAATAAACATTATGGTACAATTCTAATTTCATAAATCAATAGTTTAGTCATAGGTTTGCGTGAATCTATATCTATAATAATTTAACCCACATAGAGTTTAACACCAAACATGGAGTAGAATTCAATTTCTCACTATCCACATGAAGAAGAGTAGCCCAATCATGAGATTCATACGAAAATCCATAACATTTAATTTAGTAAAAGGGATTGTTGGGCTTCATGGACAAAAGGATTCCATGAATGAACATTATGCATACCTTAGTTCGTAATTTTGTAGGTATTGATTGTGAAACCTTTTTGAATTAGAAACCCTAATAGAAACCCAATCTGTTTCTTGAGAGAAGCTTTAGAGAAACTAGTGTATTTTGGCTGAACAATAGCAAAATCACGGGGACACTGGGTTTAAATAGGGGTAGACAATTGACCCTTTTAACCCTTGGATGCGTTTTTTAAATTGTAAAAATTTCCAAAACTGGACCTTTAGCACGACGCGGCGCTATCGTGTCGTGTCGCTGGATTTTGACAATTGGGAAATTGAGGGATGATGTGACTTGCGGCCATCGTATTTCGAGCTCCTTTGTGACCTGGAACTTTGGCGAGATGCGGGGGAAATATCGCAAAGACAAGGGAAAAATGACAATTGTGAATTTGGGCCCTGGCGCGATGCACCATAATTTTGGACCCCTATTGAAATTTTCCAAATTCTATATCCTCTTGTGACACAGCGCGCCATTTACAATTATGGTGCTATTTTACAACGGGAACTTGAAATAGTTGTAACTTCTGACCCGGTTATTATATTTTGGTGAATCTTATATCGATGGAAAGCTTATTGAATTTCCCACATGACAAAAAGTGAAAATCTTGTAAATTCCTTATGGGAAAACCATCATTCAATTTGGAAGATAATACTAGATATTCTAGATTAAACATATTATCGAATCTATATGTATAATAATTTATCTAGGCAATTAATCAAACATATTGTCCACATGGTACATGTAAACATCATTGTACAGTAAATAAACATTATGGTACAATTCTAATTTCATAAATCAATAGTTTAGTCATAGGTTTGCGTGAATCTATATCTATAATAATTTAACCCACATAGAGTTTAACACCAAACATGGAGTAGAATTCAATTTCTCACTATCCACATGAAGAAGAGTAGCCCAATCATGAGATTCATACGAAAATCCATAACATTTAATTTAGTAAAAGGGATTGTTGGGCTTCATGGACAAAAGGATTCCATGAATGAACATTATGCATACCTTAGTTCGTAATTTCGTAGGTATTGATTGTGAAACCTTTTTGAATTAGAAACCCTAATAGAAACCCTATCTGTTTCTTGAGAGATGCTTTAGAGAAACTAGTGTATTTTGGCAGAACAATAGCAAAATTACGGGGACACTGGGTTTAAATAGGGGTAGACAATTGACCCTTTGAACCCTTGGATGCGTTTTTTAAATTGTAAAAATTTCCCAAACTGGACCTTTAGCAAGACGCGGCGCTGTCGTGTCGTGTCGCTGGATTTTGACAATTGGGAAATTTAGGGATGATGCGACTAGCGGCCATCGTATTTCGACCTCCTTTGTGACCTGGAACTTTGGCGAGACGCGGGGGAAATATCGCAAAGACAGGGGAAAAATTACAATTGTGAATTTGGGCCCTGGCGCGATGCACCATAATTTTGGACCCCTATTGAAATTTTCCAAATTCTATATCCTCTTGTGACACAGCGCGCCATTTACAATTATGGTGCTATTTTACAACGGGAACTTGAAATAGTCGTAACTTCTGACCCGGTTATTATATTTTGGTGAATCTTATATCGATGGAAAGCTTATTGAATTTCCCATATGACAAAAAGCAAAAATCTTGTAAATTCCATATGGAAAAACCATCATTAAATTTGGAAGATAATACTCGATATTCTAGATTAAACATATTATCGAATCTATAAGTATAATAATTTATCTAGGCAATTAATCAAACATATTATCCACATGGTACATGTAAACATCATTGTACAATAAATAAACATTATGGTACAATTCTAACTTCATAAATCAATAGTTTAGTCAAAGGTTAGCGTGAATCTATATCTATAATAATTTAACCCACATAGAGTTTAACACCAAACATGGAGTAGAATTTAATTTCTCACTATCCACATGAAGAAGAGTAGCCCAATCATGAGATTCATACGAAAATCCATAACATTTAATTTAGTAAAAGGGATTGTTGGGCTTCATGGACAAAAGGATTCCATGAATGAACATTATGCATACCTTAGTTCGTAATTTCGTAGGTATTGATTGTGAAACCTTTTTGAATTAGAAACCCTAATAGAAACCCTATCTGTTTCTTGAGAGAAGCTTTAGAGAAACTAGTGTATTTTTGCTGAACAATAGCAAAATCACGGGGACACTGGGTTTAAATAGGGGTAGACAATTGACCCTTTTAACCCTTGGATGCGTCTGTTAAATTGTAAAAATTTCCAAAACTGGACCTTTAGCACGACGTGGCGCTGTCGTGCCGTGTCGCTGGATTTTGACAATTGGGAAATTTAGGGATGATGCGACGAGCGGCCATCGTATTTCGACCTCCTTTGTGACCTGGAACTTTGGCGAGACGCGGGGGAAATATCGCAAAGACAAGGGAAATATGACAATTGTGAATTTGGGCCCTGGCGCGATGCACCATAATTTTGGACCCGTATTGAAATTTTCCAAATTCTATATCCTCTTGTGACACAGCGCGCCATTTACAATTATGGTGCTATTTTACAATGGGAACTTGAAATAGTCGTAACTTCTGACCCGGTTATTATATTTTGGTGAATCTTATATCGATGGAAAGCTTATTGAATTTCCCACATGACAAAAAGTGAAAATCTTGTAAATTCTTTATGGGAAAACCATCATTAAATTTGAAAGATAATACTCGATATTCTAGATTAAACATATTATCGAATCTATATGTATAATAATTTATCTAGGCAATTAATCAAACATATTGTCCACATGGTACATGTAAACATCATTGTACAATAAATAAACATTATGGTACAATTCTAATTTCATAAATCAATAGTTTAGTCATAGGTTTGCGTGAATCTATATCTATAATAATTTAACCCACATAGAGTTTAACACCAAACATGGAGTAGAATTCAATTTCTCACTATCCACATGAAGAAGAGTAGCCCAATCATGAGATTCATACGAAAATCCATAACATTTAATTTAGTAAAAGGGATTGTTGGGCTTCATGGACAAAAGGATTCCATGAATGAACATTATGCATACCTTAGTTCGTAATTTCGTAGGTATTGATTGTGAAACCTTTTTGAATTAGAAACCCTAATAGAAACCCTATCTGTTTCTTGAGAGAAGCTTTAGAGAAACTAGTGTATTTTTGCTGAACAATAGCAAAATCACGGGGACACTGGGTTTAAATAGGGGTAGACAATTGACCCTTTTAACCCTTGGATGCGTCTGTTAAATTGTAAAAATTTCCAAAACTGGACCTTTAGCACGACGTGGCGCTGTCGTGCCGTGTCGCTGGATTTTGACAATTGGGAAATTTAGGGATGATGCGACGAGCGGCCATCGTATTTCGACCTCCTTTGTGACCTGGAACTTTGGCGAGACGCGGGGGAAATATCGCAAAGACAAGGGAAATATGACAATTGTGAATTTGGGCCCTGGCGCGATGCACCATAATTTTGGACCCGTATTGAAATTTTCCAAATTCTATATCCTCTTGTGACACAGCGCGCCATTTACAATTATGGTGCTATTTTACAATGGGAACTTGAAATAGTCGTAACTTCTGACCCGGTTATTATATTTTGGTGAATCTTATATCGATGGAAAGCTTATTGAATTTCCCACATGACAAAAAGTGAAAATCTTGTAAATTCTTTATGGGAAAACCATCATTAAATTTGAAAGATAATACTCGATATTCTAGATTAAACATATTATCGAATCTATATGTATAATAATTTATCTAGGCAATTAATCAAACATATTGTCCACATGGTACATGTAAACATCATTGTACAATAAATAAACATTATGGTACAATTCTAATTTCATAAATCAATAGTTTAGTCATAGGTTTGCGTGAATCTATATCTATAATAATTTAACCCACATAGAGTTTAACACCAAACATGGAGTAGAATTCAATTTCTCACTATCCACATGAAGAAGAGTAGCCCAATCATGAGATTCATACGAAAATCCATAACATTTAATTTAGTAAAAGGGATTGTTGGGCTTCATGGACAAAAGGATTCCATGAATGAACATTATGCATACCTTAGTTCGTAATTTCGTAGGTATTGATTGTGAAACCTTTTTGAATTAGAAACCCTAATAGAAACCCTATCTGTTTCTTGAGAGAAGCTTTAGAGAAACTAGTGTATTTTTGCTGAACAATAGCAAAATCACGGGGACACTGGGTTTAAATAGGGGTAGACAATTGACCCTTTTAACCCTTGGATGCGTCTGTTAAATTGTAAAAATTTCCAAAACTGGACCTTTAGCACGACGTGGCGCTGTCGTGCCGTGTCGCTGGATTTTGACAATTGGGAAATTTAGGGATGATGCGACGAGCGGCCATCGTATTTCGACCTCCTTTGTGACCTGGAACTTTGGCGAGACGCGGGGGAAATATCGCAAAGACAAGGGAAATATGACAATTGTGAATTTGGGCCCTGGCGCGATGCACCATAATTTTGGACCCGTATTGAAATTTTCCAAATTCTATATCCTCTTGTGACACAGCGCGCCATTTACAATTATGGTGCTATTTTACAATGGGAACTTGAAATAGTCGTAACTTCTGACCCGGTTATTATATTTTGGTGAATCTTATATCGATGGAAAGCTTATTGAATTTCCCACATGACAAAAAGTGAAAATCTTGTAAATTCTTTATGGGAAAACCATCATTAAATTTGGAAGATAATACTCGATATTCTAGATTAAACATATTATCGAATCTATATGTATAATAATTTATCTAGGCAATTAATCAAACATATTGTCCACATGGTACATGTAAACATCATTGTACAATAAATAAACATTATGGTACAATTCTAATTTCATAAATCAATAGTTTAGTCATAGGTTTGCGTGAATCTATATCTATAATAATTTAACCCACATAGAGTTTAACACCAAACATGGAGTAGAATTCAATTTCTCACTATCCACATGAAGAAGAGTAGCCCAATCATGAGATTCATACGAAAATCCATAACATTTAATTTAGTAAAAGGGATTGTTGGGCTTCATGGACAAAAGGATTCCATGAATGAACATTATGCATACCTTAGTTCGTAATTTCGTAGGTATTGATTGTGAAACCTTTTTGAATTAGAAACCCTAATAGAAACCCTATCTGTTTCTTGAGAGAAGCTTTAGAGAAACTAGTGTATTTTTGCTGAACAATAGCAAAATCACGGGGACACTGGGTTTAAATAGGGGTAGACAATTGACCCTTTTAACCCTTGGATGCGTCTGTTAAATTGTAAAAATTTCCAAAACTGGACCTTTAGCACGACGTGGCGCTGTCGTGCCGTGTCGTTGGATTTTGACAATTGGGAAATTTAGGGATGATGCGACGAGCGGCCATCGTATTTCGACCTCCTTTGTGACCTGGAACTTTGGCGAGACGCGGGGGAAATATCGCAAAGACAAGGGAAATATGACAATTGTGAATTTGGGCCCTGGCGCGATGCACCATAATTTTGGACCCGTATTGAAATTTTCCAAATTCTATATCCTCTTGTGACACAGCGCGCCATTTACAATTATGGTGCTATTTTACAATGGGAACTTGAAATAGTCGTAACTTCTGACCCGGTTATTATATTTTGGTGAATCTTATATCGATGGAAAGCTTATTGAATTTCCCACATGACAAAAAGTGAAAATCTTGTAAATTCTTTATGGGAAAACCATCATTAAATTTGGAAGATAATACTCGATATTCTAGATTAAACATACTATCGAATCTATATGTATAATAATTTATCTAGGCAATTAATCAAACATATTGTCCACATGGTACATGTAAACATCATTGTACAATAAATAAACATTATGGTACAATTCTAATTTCATAAATCAATAGTTTAGTCATAGGTTTGCGTGAATCTATATCTATAATAATTTAACCCACATAGAGTTTAACACCAAACATGGAGTAGAATTCAATTTCTCACTATCCACATGAAGAAGAGTAGCCCAATCATGAGATTCATACGAAAATCCATAACATTTAATTTAGTAAAAGGGATTGTTGGGCTTCATGGACAAAAGGATTCCATGAATGAACATTATGCATACCTTAGTTCGTAATTTCGTAGGTATTGATTGTGAAACCTTTTTGAATTAGAAACCCTAATAGAAACCCTATCTGTTTCTTGAGAGATGCTTTAGAGAAACTAGTGTATTTTGGCAGAACAATAGCAAAATTACGGGGACACTGGGTTTAAATAGGGGTAGACAATTGACCCTTTGAACCCTTGGATGCGTTTTTTAAATTGTAAAAATTTCCCAAACTGGACCTTTAGCAAGACGCGGCGCTGTCGTGTCGTGTCGCTGGATTTTGACAATTGGGAAATTTAGGGATGATGCGACTAGCGGCCATCGTATTTCGACCTCCTTTGTGACCTGGAACTTTGGCGAGACGCGGGGGAAATATCGCAAAGACAGGGGAAAAATGACAATTGTGAATTTGGGCCCTGGCGCGATGCACCATAATTTTGGACCCCTATTGAAATTTTCCAAATTCTATATCCTCTTGTGACACAGCGCGCCATTTACAATTATGGTGCTATTTTACAACGGGAACTTGAAATAGTCGTAACTTCTGACCCGGTTATTATATTTTGGTGAATCTTATATCGATGGAAAGCTTATTGAATTTCCCATATGACAAAAAGTGAAAATCTTGTAAATTCTTTATGGGAAAACCATCATTAAATTTGGAAGATAATACTCGATATTCTAGATTAAACATATTATCGAATCTATATGTATAATAATTTATCTAGGCAATTAATCAAACATATTATCCACATGGTACATGTAAACATCATTGTACAATAAATAAACATTATGGTACAATTCTAACTTCATAAATCAATAATTTAGTCAAAGGTTAGCGTGAATCTATATCTATAATAATTTAACCCACATAGAGTTTAACACCAAACATGGAGTAGAATTCAATTTCTCACTATCCACATGAAGAAGAGTAGCCCAATCATGAGATTCATACGAAAATCCATAACATTTAATTTAGTAAAAGGGATTGTTGGGCTTCATGGACAAAAGGATTCCATGAATGAACATTATGCATACCTTAGTTCGTAATTTCGTAGGTATTGATTGTGAAACCTTTTTGAATTAGAAACCCTAATAGAAACCCTATCTGTTTCTTGAGAGAAGCTTTAGAGAAACTAGTGTATTTTTGCTGAACAATAGCAAAATCACGGGGACACTGGGTTTAAATAGGGGTAGACAATTGACCCTTTTAACCCTTGGATGCGTCTGTTAAATTGTAAAAATTTCCAAAACTGGACCTTTAGCACGACGTGGCGCTGTCGTGCCGTGTCGCTGGATTTTGACAATTGGGAAATTTAGGGATGATGCGACGAGCGGCCATCGTATTTCGACCTCCTTTGTGACCTGGAACTTTGGCGAGACGCGGGGGAAATATCGCAAAGAAAAGGGAAATATGACAATTGTGAATTTGGGCCCTGGAGCGATGCACCATAATTTTGGACCCGTATTGAAATTTTCCAAATTCTATATCCTCTTGTGACACAGCGCGCCATTTACAATTATGGTGCTATTTTACAATGGGAACTTGAAATAGTCGTAACTTCTGACCCGGTTATTATATTTTGGTGAATCTTATATCGATGGAAAGCTTATTGAATTTCCCACATGACAAAAAGTGAAAATCTTGTAAATTCTTTATGGGAAAACCATCATTAAATTTGAAAGATAATACTCGATATTCTAGATTAAACATATTATCGAATCTATATGTATAATAATTTATCTAGGCAATTAATCAAACATATTGTCCACATGGTACATGTAAACATCATTGTACAATAAATAAACATTATGGTACAATTCTAATTTCATAAATCAATAGTTTAGTCAAAGGTTAGCGTGAATCTATATCTATAATAATTTAACCCACATAGAGTTTAACACCAAACACGGAGTAGAATTCAATTTCTCACTATCCACATGAAGAAGAGTAGCCCAATCATGAGATTCATACGAAAATCCATAACATTTAATTTAGTAAAAGGGATTGTTGGGCTTCATGGACAAAAGGATTCCATGAATGAACATTATGCATACCTTAGTTCGTAATTTCGTAGGTATTGATTGTGAAACCTTTTTGAATTAGAAACCCTAATAGAAACCCTATTTGTTTCTTGAGAGAAGCTTTAGAGAAACTAGTGTATTTTGGCTGAACAATAGCAAAATCACGGGGACACTGGGTTTAAATAGGGGTTGACAATTGACCCTTTTAACCCTTGGATACGTCTGTTAAATTGTAAAAATTTCCCAAACTGGACCTTTAGCACGACGTGGCGCTGTCGTGCCGTGTCGCTGGATTTTGACAATTGGGAAATTTAGGGATGATGCGACGAGCGGCCATCGTATTTTGACCTCCTTTGTGACCTGGAACTTTGGCGAGACGCGGGGGAAATATCGCAAAGACAAGGGAAAAATGACAATTGTGAATTTGGGCCCTGGCGCGATGCACCATAATTTTGGACCCCTATTGAAATTTTCCAAATTCTATATCCTCTTGTGACACAGCGCGCCATTTACAATTATGGTGCTATTTTACAACGGGAACTTGAAATAGTCGTAACTTCTAACCCGGTTATTATATTTTGGTGAATCTTATATCGATGGAAAGCTTATTGAATTTCCCACATGACAAAAAGTGAAAATCTTGTAAATTCCTTATGGGAAAACCATCATTCAATTTGGAAGATAATACTAGATATTCTAGATTAAACATATTATCGAATCTATATGTATAATAATTTATCTAGGCAATTAATCAAACATATTGTCCACATGGTACATGTAAACATCATTGTATAGTAAATAAACATTATGGTACAATTCTAATTTCATAAATCAATAGTTTAGTCATAGGTTTGCGTGAATCTATATCTATAATAATTTAACCCACATAGAGTTTAACACCAAACATGGAGTAGAATTAAATTTCTCACTATCCACATGAAGAAGAGTAGCCCAATCATGAGATTCATACGAAAATCCATAACATTTAATTTAGTAAAAGGGATTGTTGGGCTTCATGGACAAAAGGATTCCATGAATGAACATTATGCATACCTTAGTTCGTAATTTCGTAGGTATTGATTGTGAAACCTTTTTGAATTAGAAACCCTAATAGAAACCCTATCTGTTTCTTGAGAGAAGCTTTAGAGAAACTAGTGTATTTTGGCAGAACAATAGCAAAATTACGGGGACACTGGGTTTAAATAGGGGTAGACAATTGACCCTTTTAACCCTTGGATGCGTTTTTTAAATTGTATAAATTTCCCAAACTGGACCTTTAGCAAGACGCGGCGCTGTCGTGTCGTGTCGCTGGATTTTGACAATTGGGAAATTTAGGGATGATGCGACTAGCGGCCATCGTATTTCGACCTCCTTTGTGACCTGGAACTTTTGCGAGACGCGGGGGAAATATCGCAAAGACAGGGGAAAAATGACAATTGTGAATTTGGGCCCTGGCGCGATGCACCATAATTTTGGACCCCTATTGAAATTTTCCAAATTCTATATCCTCTTGTGACACAGCGCGCCATTTACAACTATGGTGCTATTTTACAACGGGGACTTGAAATAGTCGTAACTTCTGACCCGGTTATTATATTTTGGTGAATCTTATATCGATGGAAAGCTTATTGAATTTCCCATATGACAAAAAGTGACAATCTTGTAAATTTTTTATGGGAAAACCATCATTAAATTTGGAAGATAATACTCGATATTCTAGATTAAACATATTATCGAATCTATAAGTATAATAATTTATCTAGGCAATTAATCAAACATATTATCCACATGGTACATGTAAACATCATTGTACAATAAATAAACATTATGGTACAATTCTAACTTCATAAATCAATAGTTTAGTCAAAGGTTAGCGTGAATCTATATCTATAATAATTTAACCCACATAGAGTTTAACACCAAACATGGAGTAGAATTTAATTTCTCACTATCCACATGAAGAAGAGTAGCCCAATCATGAGATTCATACGAAAATCCATAACATTTAATTTAGTAAAAGGGATTGTTGGGCTTCATGGACAAAAGGATTCCATGAATGAACATTATGCATACCTTAGTTCGTAATTTCGTAGGTATTGATTGTGAAACCTTTTTGAATTAGAAACCCTATCTGTTTCTTGAGAGAAGCTTTAGAGAAACTAGTGTATTTTTGCTGAACAATAGCAAAATCACGGGGACACTGGGTTTAAATAGGGGTAGACAATTGACCCTTTTAACCCTTGGATGCGTCTGTTAAATTGTAAAAATTTCAAAAACTGGACCTTTAGCACGACGTGGCGCTGTCGTGCCGTGTCGCTGGATTTTGACAATTGGGAAATTTAGGGATGATGCGACGAGCGGCCATCGTATTTTGACCTCCTTTGTGACCTGGAACTTTGGCGAGACGCGGGGGAAATATCGCAAAGACAAGTGAAAAATGACAATTGTGAATTTGGGCCCTGGCGCGATGCACCATAATTTTGGACCCGTATTGAAATTTTCCAAATTCTATATCCTCTTGTGACACAGCGCGCCATTTACAATTATGGTGCTATTTTACAACGGGAACTTGAAATAGTCGTAACTTCTGACCCGGTTATTATATTTTGGTGAATCTTATATCGATGGAAAGCTTATTGAATTTCCCACATGACAAAAAGTGAAAATCTTGTAAATTCTTTATGGGAAAACCATCATTAAATTTGAAAGATAATACTCGATATTCTAGATTAAACATATTATCGAATCTATATGTATAATAATTTATCTAGGCAATTAATCAAACATATTGTCCACATGGTACATGTAAACATCATTGTACAATAAATAAACATTATGGTACAATTCTAATTTCATAAATCAATAGTTTAGTCAAAGGTTAGCGTGAATCTATATCTATAATAATTTAACCCACATAGAGTTTAACACCAAACACGGAGTAGAATTCAATTTCTCACTATCCACATGAAGAAGAGTAGCCCAATCATGAGATTCATACGAAAATCCATAACATTTAATTTAGTAAAAGGGATTGTTGGGCTTCATGGACAAAAGGATTCCATGAATGAACATTATGCATACCTTAGTTCGTAATTTCGTAGGTATTGATTGTGAAACCTTTTTGAATTAGAAACCCTAATAGAAACCCTATTTGTTTCTTGAGAGAAGCTTTAGAGAAACTAGTGTATTTTGGCTGAACAATAGCAAAATCACGGGGACACTGGGTTTAAATAGGGGTTGACAATTGACCCTTTTAACCCTTGGATACGTCTGTTAAATTGTAAAAATTTCCCAAACTGGACCTTTAGCACGACGTGGCGCTGTCGTGCCGTGTCGCTGGATTTTGACAATTGGGAAATTTAGGGATGATGCGACGAGCGGCCATCGTATTTTGACCTCCTTTGTGACCTGGAACTTTGGCGAGACGCGGGGGAAATATCGCAAAGACAAGGGAAAAATGACAATTGTGAATTTGGGCCCTGGCGCGATGCACCATAATTTTGGACCCCTATTGAAATTTTCCAAATTCTATATCCTCTTGTGACACAGCGCGCCATTTACAATTATGGTGCTATTTTACAACGGGAACTTGAAATAGTCGTAACTTCTGACCCGGTTATTATATTTTGGTGAATCTTATATCGATGGAAAGCTTATTGAATTTCCCACATGACAAAAAGTGAAAATCTTGTAAATTCCTTATGGGAAAACCATCATTCAATTTGGAAGATAATACTAGATATTCTAGATTAAACATATTATCGAATCTATATGTATAATAATTTATCTAGGCAATTAATCAAACATATTGTCCACATGGTACATGTAAACATCATTGTACAGTAAATAAACATTATGGTACAATTCTAATTTCATAAATCAATAGTTTAGTCATAGGTTTGTGTGAATCTATATCTATAATAATTTAACCCACATAGAGTTTAACACCAAACATGGAGTAGAATTAAATTTCTCACTATCCACATGAAGAAGAGTAGCCCAATCATGAGATTCATACGAAAATCCATAACATTTAATTTAGTAAAAGGGATTGTTGGGCTTCATGGACAAAAGGATTCCATGAATGAACATTATGCATACCTTAGTTCGTAATTTCGTAGGTATTGATTGTGAAACCTTTTTGAATTAGAAACCCTAATAGAAACCCTATCTGTTTCTTGAGAGAAGCTTTAGAGAAACTAGTGTATTTTGGCAGAACAATAGCAAAATTACGGGGACACTGGGTTTAAATAGGGGTAGACAATTGACCCTTTTAACCCTTGGATGCGTTTTTTAAATTGTATAAATTTCCCAAACTGGACCTTTAGCAAGACGCGGCGCTGTCGTGTCGTGTCGCTGGATTTTGACAATTGGGAAATTTAGGGATGATGCGACTAGCGGCCATCGTATTTCGACCTCCTTTGTGACCTGGAACTTTTGCGAGACGCGGGGGAAATATCGCAAAGACAGGGGAAAAATGACAATTGTGAATTTGGGCCCTGGCGCGATGCACCATAATTTTGGACCCCTATTGAAATTTTCCAAATTCTATATCCTCTTGTGACACAGTGCGCCATTTACAACTATGGTGCTATTTTACAACGGGGACTTGAAATAGTCGTAAATTCTGACCCGGTTATTATATTTTGGTGAATCTTATATCGATGGAAAGCTTATTGAATTTCCCATATGACAAAAAGTGAAAATCTTGTAAATTTTTTATGGGAAAACCATCATTAAATTTGGAAGATAATACTCGATATTCTAGATTAAACATATTATCGAATCTATAAGTATAATAATTTATCTAGGCAATTAATCAAACATATTATCCACATGGTACATGTAAACATCATTGTACAATAAATAAACATTATGGTACAATTCTAACTTCATAAATCAATAGTTTAGTCAAAGGTTAGCGTGAATCTATATCTATAATAATTTAACCCACATAGAGTTTAACACCAAACATGGAG
Source organism: Capsicum baccatum var. pendulum (assembly GCA_030864225.1). NCBI lineage: Eukaryota > Viridiplantae > Streptophyta > Magnoliopsida > Solanales > Solanaceae > Capsicum > Capsicum baccatum. Next base: position 51,840,421 of record CM061554.1, on the reverse strand, counting down.
TAGAATTTAATTTCTCACTATCCACATGAAGAAGAGTAGCCCAATCATGAGATTCATACGAAAATCCATAACATTTAATTTAGTAAAAGGGATTGTTGGGCTTCATGGACAAAAGGATTCCATGAATGAACATTATGCATACCTTAGTTCGTAATTTCGTAGGTATTGATTGTGAAACCTTTTTGAATTAGAAACCCTAATAGAAACCCTATCTGTTTCTTGAGAGAAGCTTTAGAGAAACTAGTGTATTTTTGCTGAACAATAGCAAAATCACGGGGACACTGGGTTTAAATAGGGGTAGACAATTGACCCTTTTAACCCTTGGATGCGTCTGTTAAATTGTAAAAATTTCAAAAACTGGACCTTTAGCACGACGTGGCGCTGTCGTGCCGTGTCGCTGGATTTTGACAATTGGGAAATTTAGGGATGATGCGACGAGCGGCCATCGTATTTCGACCTCCTTTATGACCTGGAACTTTGGCGAGACGCGGGGGAAATATCGCAAAGACAAGTGAAAAATGACAATTGTGAATTTGGGCCCTGGCGCGATGCACCATAATTTTGGACCCGTATTGAAATTTTCCAAATTCTATATCCTCTTGTGACACAGCGCGCCATTTACAATTATGGTGCTATTTTACAACGGGAACTTGAAATAGTCGTAACTTCTGACCCGGTTATTATATTTTGGTGAATCTTATATCGATGGAAAGCTTATTGAATTTCCCACATGACAAAAAGTGAAAATCTTGTAAATTCTTTATGGAAAAACCATCATTAAATTTGGAAGATAATACTCGATATTCTATATCAAACATATTATCGAATCTATATGTATAATAATTTATCTAGGCAATTAATCAAACATATTGTCCACATGGTACATGTAAACATCATTGTACAATAAATAAACATTATCGTACAATTCTAATTTCATAAATCAATAGTTTAGTCAAAGGTTAGCGTGAATCTATATCTATAATAATTTAACCCACATAGAGTTTAACACCCAACATGGAGTAGAATTCAATTTCTCACTATCCACATGAAGAAGAGTAGCCCAATCATGAGATTCATACGAAAATCCATAACATTTAATTTAGTAAAAGGGATTGTTGGGCTTCATGGACAAAAGGATTCCATGAATGAACATTATGCATACCTTAGTTCGTAATTTTGTAGGTATTGATTGTGAAACCTTTTTGAATTAGAAACCCTAATAGAAACCCTATTTGTTTCTTGAGAGAAGCTTTAGAGAAACTAGTGTATTTTGGCTGAACAATAGCAAAATCACGGGGACACTGGGTTTAAATAGGGGTAGACAATTGACCCTTTTAACCCTTGGATACGTCTGTTAAATTGTAAAAATTTCCCAAACTGGACCTTTAGCACGACGTGGCGCTGTCGTGCCGTGTCGCTGGATTTTGACAATTGGGAAATTTAGGGATGATGCGACGAGCGGCCATCGTATTTCGACCTCCTTTGTGACCTGGAACATTGGCGAGACGCGGGGGAAATATCGAAAAGACAAGGGAAAAATGACAATTGTGAATTTGGGCCCTGGCGCGATGCACCATAATTTTGGACCCCTATTGAAATTTTCCAAATTCTATATCCTCTTGTGACACAGCGCGCCATTTACAATTATGGTGCTATTTTACAACGGGAACTTGAAATAGTCGTAACTTCTGACACGGTTATTATATTTTGGTGAATCTATATCTATAATAATTTAATCCACATAGAGTTTAACACCCAACATGGAGTAGAATTCAATTTCTCACTATCCACATGAAGAAGAGTAGCCCAATCATGAGATTCATACGAAAATCCATAACATTTAATTTAGTAAAAGGGATTGTTGGGCTTCATGGACAAAAGGATTCCATGAATGAACATTATGCATACCTTAGTTCGTAATTTTGTAGGTATTGATTGTGAAACCTTTTTGAATTAGAAACCCTAATAGAAACCCTATTTGTTTCTTGAGAGAAGCTTTAGAGAAACTAGTGTATTTTGGCTGAACAATAGCAAAATCACGGGGACACTGGGTTTAAATAGGGGTAGACAATTGACCCTTTTAACCCTTGGATACGTCTGTTAAATTGTAAAAATTTCCCAAACTGGACCTTTAGCACGACGTGGCGCTGTCGTGCCGTGTCGCTGGATTTTGACAATTGGGAAATTTAGGGATGATGCGACGAGCGGCCATCGTATTTCGACCTCCTTTGTGACCTGGAACATTGGCGAGACGCGGGGGAAATATCGAAAAGACAAGGGAAAAATGACAATTGTGAATTTGGGCCCTGGCGCGACGCACCATAATTTTGGACCCCTATTGAAATTTTCCAAATTCTATATCCTCTTGTGACACAGCGCGCCATTTACAATTATGGTGCTATTTTACAACGGGAACTTGAAATAGTCGTAACTTCTGACCCGGTTATTATATTTTGGGGAATCTTATATCGATGGAAAGCTTATTGAATTTCCCACATGACAAAATGTGAAAATCTTGTAAATTCTTTATGGAAAAACCATCATTAAATTTGGAAGATAATACTCGATATTCTATATCAAACATATTATCGAATCTATATGTATAATAATTTATCTAGGCAATTAATCAAACATATTGTCCACATGGTACATGTAAACATCATTGTACAATAAATAAACATTATGGTACAATTCTAATTTCATAAATCAATAGTTTAGTCAAAGGTTAGCGTGAATCTATATCTATAATAATTTAACCCACATAGAGTTTAACACCCAACATGGAGTAGAATTCAATTTCTCACTATCCACATGAAGAAGAGTAGCCCAATCATGAGATTCATACGAAAATCCATAACATTTAATTTAGTAAAAGGGATTGTTGGGCTTCATGGACAAAAGGATTCCATGAATGAACATTATGCATACCTTAGTTCGTAATTTTGTAGGTATTGATTGTGAAACCTTTTTGAATTAGAAACCCTAATAGAAACCCTATTTGTTTCTTGAGAGAAGCTTTAGAGAAACTAGTGTATTTTGGCTGAACAATAGCAAAATCACGGGGACACTGGGTTTAAATAGGGGTAGACAATTGACCCTTTTAACCCTTGGATACGTCTGTTAAATTGTAAAAATTTCCCAAACTGGACCTTTAGCACGACGTGGCGCTGTCGTGCCGTGTCGCTGGATTTTGACAATTGGGAAATTTAGGGATGATGCGACGAGCGGCCATCGTATTTCGACCTCCTTTGTGACCTGGAACATTGGCGAGACGCGGGGGAAATATCGAAAAGACAAGGGAAAAATGACAATTGTGAATTTGGGCCCTGGCGCGATGCACCATAATTTTGGACCCCTATTGAAATTTTCCAAATTCTATATCCTCTTGTGACACAGCGCGCCATTTACAATTATGGTGCTATTTTACAACGGGAACTTGAAATAGTCGTAACTTCTGACACGGTTATTATATTTTGGTGAATCTATATCTATAATAATTTAACCCACATAGAGTTTAACACCCAACATGGAGTAGAATTCAATTTCTCACTATCCACATGAAGAAGAGTAGCCCAATCATGAGATTCATACGAAAATCCATAACATTTAATTTGGTAAAAGGGATTGTTGGGCTTCATGGAGAAAAGGATTCCATGAATGAACATTATGCATACCTTAGTTCGTAATTTCGTAGGTATTGATTGTGAAACCTTTTTGAATTCGAAACCCTAATAGAAACCCTATCTGTTTCTTGAGAGAAGCTTTAGAGAAACTAGTGTATTTTGGCAGAACAATAGCAAAATCACGGGGACACTGGGTTTAAATAGGGGTAGACAATTGACCCTTTTAACCCTTGGATGCGTTTTTTAAATTGAAAAAATTTCTAAAACTGGACCTTTAGCACGACGCGGCGCTATCGTGTCGTGTCGCTGGATTTTGACAATTGGGAAATTGAGGGATGATGCGACTTGCGGCCATCGTATTTCGAGCTCCTTTGTGACCTGGAACTTTGGCGAGACGCGGGGGAAATATCGCAAAGACAGGGGAATAATGACAATTGTGAATTTGGGCCCTGGCGCGATGCACCATAATTTTGGACCCCTATTGAAATTTTCCAAATTCTATATCCTCTTGTGACACAGCGCGCCATTTACAATTATGGTGCTATTTTACAACGGGAACTTGAAATAGTCGTATCTTCTGACCCGGTTATTATATTTTGGTGAATCTTATATCGATGGAAAGCTTATTGAATTTCCCACATGACAAAAAGTGAAAATCTTGTAAATTCTTTATGGGAAAACCATCATTAAATTTGGAAGATAATACTCGATATTCTAGATCAAACATATTATCGAATCTATATGTATAATAATTTATCTAGGCAATTAATCAAACATATTGTCCACATGGTACATATAAACATCATTGTACAATAAATAAACATTATGGTACAATTCTAATTTCATAAATCAATAGTTTAGTCAAAGGTTAGCGTGAATCTATATCTATAATAATTTAACCCACATAGAGTTTAACACCAAACATGGAGTAGAATTCAATTTCTCACTATCCACATGAAGAAGAGTAGCCCAATCATGAGATTCATACGAAAATCCATAACATTTAATTTAGTAAAAGGGATTGTTGGGCTTCATGGACAAAAGGATTCCATGAATGAACATTATGCATACCTTAGTTCGTAATTTCGTAGGTATTGATTGTGAAACCTTTTTGAATTCGAAACCCTAATAGAAACCCTATCTGTTTCTTGAGAGAAGCTTTAGAGAAACTAGTGTATTTTGGCTGAACAATAGCAAAATCACGGGGACACTGGGTTTAAATAGGGGTAGACAATTGACCCTTTTAACCCTTGGATGCGTTTTTTAAATTGTAAAAATTTCCAAAACTGGACCTTTAGCACGACGCGGCGCTATCGTGTCGTGTCGCTGGATTTTGACAATTGGGAAATTGAGGGATGATGCGACTTGCGGCCATCGTATTTCGAGCTCCTTTGTGACCTGGAACTTTGGCGAGACGCGGGGGAAATATCGCAAAGACAGGGGAAAAATGACAATTGTGAATTTGGGTCCTGGCGCGATGCACCCTAATTTTGGACCCCTATTGAAATTTTCCAAATTCTATATCCTCTTGTGACACAGCGCGCCATTTACAATTATGGTGCTATTTTACAACGGGAACTTGAAATAGTCGTAACTTCTGACCCGGTTATTATATTTTGGTGAATCTTATATCGATGGAAAGCTTATTGAATTTCCCACATGACAAAAAGTGAAAATCTTGTAAATTCCTTATGGGAAAACCATCATTCAATTTGGAAGATAATACTAGATATTCTAGATTAAACATATTATCGAATCTATATGTATAATAATTTATCTAGGCAATTAATCAAACATATTCTCCACATGGTACATGTAAACATCATTGTACAGTTAATAAACATTATGATACAATTCTAATTTCATAAATCAATAGTTTAGTCATAGGTTTGCGTGAATCTATATCTATAATAATTTAACCCACATAGAGTTTAACACCCAACATGGAGTAGAATTCAATTTCTCACTATCCACATGAAGAAGAGTAGCCCAATCATGAGATTCATACGAAAATCCATAACATTTAATTTAGTAAAAGGGATTGTTGGGCTTCATGGACAAAAGGATTCCATGAATGAACATTATGCATACCTTAGTTCGTAATTTCGTAGGTATTGATTGTGAAACCTTTTTGAATTCGAAACCCTAATAGAAACCCTATCTGTTTCTTGAGAGAAGCTTTAGAGAAACTAGTGTAATTTGGCTGAACAATAGCAAAATCACGGGGACACTGGGTTTAAATAGGGGTAGACAATTGACCCTTTTAACCCTTGGATGCGTTTTTTAAATTGTAAAAATTTCCAAAACTGGACCTTTAGCACGACGCGGCGCTATCGTGTCGTGTCGCTGGATTTTGACAATTGGGAAATTGAGGGATGATGCGACTTGCGGCCATCGTATTTCGAGCTCCTTTGTGACCTGGAACTTTGGCGAGACGCGGGGGAAATATCGCAAAGACAGGGGAAAAATGACAATTGTGAATTTGGGCCCTGGCGCGATGCACCATAATTTTGGACCCCTATTGAAATTTTCCAAATTCTATATCCTCTTGTGACACAGCGCGCCATTTACAATTATAGTGCTATTTTACAACGGGAACTTGAAATAGTCGTATCTTCTGACCCGGTTATTATATTTTGGTGAATCTTATATCGATGGAAAGCTTATTGAATTTCCCACATGACAAAAAGTGAAAATCTTGTAAATTCTTTATGGAAAAACCATCATTAAATTTGGAAGATAATACTCGATATTCTAGATCAAACATATTATCGAATCTATATGTATAATAATTTATCTAGGCAATTAATCAAACATATTGTCCACATGGTACATATAAACATCATTGTACAATAAATAAACATTATGGTACAATTCTAATTTCATAAATCAATAGTTTAGTCAAAGGTTAGCGTGAATCTATATCTATAATAATTTAACCCACATAGAGTTTAACACCAAACATGGAGTAGAATTCAATTTCTCACTATCCACATGAAGAAGAGTAGCCCAATCATGAGATTCATACGAAAATCCATAACATTTAATTTAGTAAAAGGGATTGTTGGGCTTCATGGACAAAAGGATTCCATGAATGAACATTATGCATACCTTAGTTCGTAATTTCGTAGGTATTGATTGTGAAACCTTTTTGAATTCGAAACCCTAATAGAAACCCTATCTGTTTCTTGAGAGAAGCTTTAGAGAAACTAGTGTATTTTGGCTGAACAATAGCAAAATCACGGGGACACTGGGTTTAAATAGGGGTAGACAATTGACCCTTTTAACCCTTGGATGCGTTTTTTAAATTGTAAAAATTTCCAAAACTGGACCTTTAGCACGACGCGGCGCTATCGTGTCGTGTCGCTGGATTTTGACAATTGGGAAATTGAGGGATGATGCGACTTGCGGCCATCGTATTTCGAGCTCCTTTGTGACCTGGAACTTTGGCGAGACGCGGGGGAAATATCGCAAAGACAGGGGAAAAATGACAATTGTGAATTTGGGTCCTGGCGCGATGCACCCTAATTTTGGACCCCTATTGAAATTTTCCAAATTCTATATCCTCTTGTGACACAGCGCGCCATTTACAATTATGGTGCTATTTTACAACGGGAACTTGAAATAGTCGTAACTTCTGACCCGGTTATTATATTTTGGTGAATCTTATATCGATGGAAAGCTTATTGAATTTCCCACATGACAAAAAGTGAAAATCTTGTAAATTCCTTATGGGAAAACCATCATTCAATTTGGAAGATAATACTAGATATTCTAGATTAAACATATTATCGAATCTATATGTATAATAATTTATCTAGGCAATTAATCAAACATATTCTCCACATGGTACATGTAAACATCATTGTACAGTTAATAAACATTATGATACAATTCTAATTTCATAAATCAATAGTTTAGTCATAGGTTTGCGTGAATCTATATCTATAATAATTTAACCCACATAGAGTTTAACACCCAACATGGAGTAGAATTCAATTTCTCACTATCCACATGAAGAAGAGTAGCCCAATCATGAGATTCATACGAAAATCCATAACATTTAATTTAGTAAAAGGGATTGTTGGGCTTCATGGACAAAAGGATTCCATGAATGAACATTATGCATACCTTAGTTCGTAATTTCGTAGGTATTGATTGTGAAACCTTTTTGAATTCGAAACCCTAATAGAAACCCTATCTGTTTCTTGAGAGAAGCTTTAGAGAAACTAGTGTAATTTGGCTGAACAATAGCAAAATCACGGGGACACTGGGTTTAAATAGGGGTAGACAATTGACCCTTTTAACCCTTGGATGCGTTTTTTAAATTGTAAAAATTTCCAAAACTGGACCTTTAGCACGACGCGGCGCTATCGTGTCGTGTCGCTGGATTTTGACAATTGGGAAATTGAGGGATGATGCGACTTGCGGCCATCGTATTTCGAGCTCCTTTGTGACCTGGAACTTTGGCGAGACGCGGGGGAAATATCGCAAAGACAGGGGAAAAATGACAATTGTGAATTTGGGCCCTGGCGCGATGCACCATAATTTTGGACCCCTATTGAAATTTTCCAAATTCTATATCCTCTTGTGACACAGCGCGCCATTTACAATTATAGTGCTATTTTACAACGGGAACTTGAAATAGTCGTATCTTCTGACCCGGTTATTATATTTTGGTGAATCTTATATCGATGGAAAGCTTATTGAATTTCCCACATGACAAAAAGTGAAAATCTTGTAAATTCTTTATGGAAAAACCATCATTAAATTTGGAAGATAATACTCGATATTCTAGATCAAACATATTATCGAATCTATATGTATAATAATTTATCTAGGCAATTAATCAAACATATTGTCCACATGGTACATATAAACATCATTGTACAATAAATAAACATTATGGTACAATTCTAATTTCATAAATCAATAGTTTAGTCAAAGGTTAGCGTGAATCTATATCTATAATAATTTAACCCACATAGAGTTTAACACCAAACATGGAGTAGAATTCAATTTCTCACTATCCACATGAAGAAGAGTAGCCCAATCATGAGATTCATACGAAAATCCATAACATTTAATTTAGTAAAAGGGATTGTTGGGCTTCATGGACAAAAGGATTCCATGAATGAACATTATGCATACCTTAGTTCGTAATTTCGTAGGTATTGATTGTGAAACCTTTTTGAATTCGAAACCCTAATAGAAACCCTATCTGTTTCTTGAGAGAAGCTTTAGAGAAACTAGTGTATTTTGGCTGAACAATAGCAAAATCACGGGGACACTGGGTTTAAATAGGGGTAGACAATTGACCCTTTTAACCCTTGGATGCGTTTTTTAAATTGTAAAAATTTCCAAAACTGGACCTTTAGCACGACGCGGCGCTATCGTGTCGTGTCGCTGGATTTTGACAATTGGGAAATTGAGGGATGATGCGACTTGCGGCCATCGTATTTCGAGCTCCTTTGTGACCTGGAACTTTGGCGAGACGCGGGGGAAATATCGCAAAGACAAGGAAAAAATGACAATTGTGAATTTGGGCCCTGGCGCGATGCACCCTAATTTTGGACCCCTATTGAAATTTTCCAAATTCTATATCCTCTTGTGACACAGCGCGCCATTTACAATTATGGTGCTATTTTACAACGGGAACTTGAAATAGTCGTAACTTCTGACCCGGTTATTATATTTTGGTGAATCTTATATCGATGGAAAGCTTATTGAATTTCCCACATGACAAAAAGTGAAAATCTTGTAAATTCCTTATGGGAAAACCATCATTCAATTTGGAAGATAATACTAGATATTCTAGATTAAACATATTATCGAATTTATATGTATAATAATTTATCTAGGCAATTAATCAAACATATTCTCCACATGGTACATGTAAACATCATTGTACAGTAAATAAACATTATGGTACAATTCTAATTTCATAAATCAATAGTTTAGTCATAGGTTTGCGTGAATCTATATCTATAATAATTTAACCCACATAGAGTTTAACACCCAACATGGAGTAGAATTCAATTTCTCACTATCCACATGAAGAAGAGTAGCCCAATCATGAGATTCATACGAAAATCCATAACATTTAATTTAGTAAAAGGGATTGTTGGGCTTCATGGACAAAAGGATTCCATGAATGAACATTATGCATACCTTAGTTCGTAATTTCGTAGGTATTGATTGTGAAACCTTTTTGAATTCGAAACCCCAATAGAAACCCTATCTGTTTCTTGAGAGAAGCTTTAGAGAAACTAGTGTATTTTGGCTGAACAATAGCAAAATCACGGGGACACTGGGTTTAAATAGGGGTAGACAATTGACCCTTTTAACCCTTGGATGCGTTTTTTAAATTGTAAAAATTTCCAAAACTGGACCTTTAGCACGATGCGGCGCTATCGTGTCGTGTCGCTGGATTTTGACAATTGGGAAATTGAGGGATGATGCGACTTGCGGCCATCGTATTTTGAGCTCCTTTGTGACCTGGAACTTTGGCGAGATGCGGGGGAAATATCGCAAAGACAGGGGAAAAATGACAATTGTGAATTTGGGCCCTGGCGCGATGCACCCTAATTTTGGACCCCTATTGAAATTTTCCAAATTCTATATCCTCTTGTGACACAGCGCGCCATTTACAATTATGGTGCTATTTTACAACGGGAACTTGAAATAGTCGTAACTTCTGACCCGGTTATTATATTTTGGTGAATCTTATATCGATGGAAAGCTTATTGAATTTCCCACATGACAAAAAGTGAAAATCTTGTAAATTCCTTATGGGAAAACCATCATTCAATTTGGAAGATAATACTAGATATTCTAGATTAAACATATTATCGAATCTATATGTATAATAATTTATCTAGGCAATTAATCAAACATATTCTCCACATGGTACATGTAAACATCATTGTACAGTAAATAAACATTACGGTACAATTCTAATTTCATAAATCAATAGTTTAGTCATAGGTTTGCGTGAATCTATATCTATAATAATTTAACCCACATAGAGTTTAACACCCAACATGGAGTAGAATTCAATTTCTCACTATCCACATGAAGAAGAGTAGCCCAATCATGAGATTCATACGAAAATCCATAACATTTAATTTAGTAAAAGGGATTGTTGGGCTTCATGGACAAAAGGATTCCATGAATGAACATTATGCATACCTTAGTTCGTAATTTCGTAGGTATTGATTGTGAAACCTTTTTGAATTAGAAACCCTAATAGATACCCTATCTGTTTCTTGAGAGAAGCTTTAGAGAAACTAGTGTATTTTGGCTGAACAATAGCAAAATCACGGGGACACTGGGTTTAAATAGGGGTAGACAATTGACCCTTTTAACCCTTGGATGCGTTTTTTAAATTGTAAAAATTTCCAAAACTGGACCTTTAGCACGACGCGGCGCTATCGTGTCGTGTCGCTGGATTTTGACAATTGGGAAATTGAGGGATGATGCGACTTGCGGCCATCGTATTTCGAGCTCCTTTGTGACCTGGAACTTTGGCGAGACGCGGGGGAAATATCGCAAAGACAAGGGAAAAATGACAATTGTGAATTTGGGCCCTGGCGCGATGCACCCTAATTTTGGACCCCTATTGAAATTTTCCAAATTCTATATCCTCTTGTGACACAGCGCGCCATTTACAATTATGGTGCTATTTTACAACGGGAACTTGAAATAGTCGTAACTTCTGACCCGGTTATTATATTTTGGTGAATCTTATATCGATGGAAAGCTTATTGAATTTCCCACATGACAAAAAGTGAAAATCTTGTAAATTCCTTATGGGAAAACCATCATTCAATTTGGAAGATAATACTAGATATTCTAGATTAAACATATTATCGAATCTATATGTATAATAATTTATCTAGGCAATTAATCAAACATATTCTCCACATGGTACATGTAAACATCATTGTACAGTAAATAAACATTATGGTACAATTCTAATTTCATAAATCAATAGTTTAGTCATAGGTTTGCGTGAATCTATATCTATAATAATTTAACCCACATAGAGTTTAACACCCAACATGGAGTAGAATTCAATTTCTCACTATCCACATGAAGAAGAGTAGCCCAATCATGAGATTCATACGAAAATCCATAACATTTAATTTAGTAAAAGGGATTGTTGGGCTTCATGGACAAAAGGATTCCATGAATGAACATTATGCATACCTTAGTTCGTAATTTCGTAGGTATTGATTGTGAAACCTTTTTGAATTCGAAACCCCAATAGAAACCCTATCTGTTTCTTGAGAGAAGCTTTAGAGAAACTAGTGTATTTTGGCTGAACAATAGCAAAATCACGGGGACACTGGGTTTAAATAGGGGTAGACAATTGACCCTTTTAACCCTTGGATGCGTTTTTTAAATTGTAAAAATTTCCAAAACTGGACCTTTAGCACGATGCGGCGCTATCGTGTCGTGTCGCTGGATTTTGACAATTGGGAAATTGAGGGATGATGCGACTTGCGGCCATCGTATTTTGAGCTCCTTTGTGACCTGGAACTTTGGCGAGATGCGGGGGAAATATCGCAAAGACAGGGGAAAAATGACAATTGTGAATTTGGGCCCTGGCGCGATGCACCCTAATTTTGGACCCCTATTGAAATTTTCCAAATTCTATATCCTCTTGTGACACAGCGCGCCATTTACAATTATGGTGCTATTTTACAACGGGAACTTGAAATAGTCGTAACTTCTGACCCGGTTATTATATTTTGGTGAATCTTATATCGATGGAAAGCTTATTGAATTTCCCACATGACAAAAAGTGAAAATCTTGTAAATTCCTTATGGGAAAACCATCATTCAATTTGGAAGATAATACTAGATATTCTAGATTAAACATATTATCGAATCTATATGTATAATAATTTATCTAGGCAATTAATCAAACATATTCTCCACATGGTACATGTAAACATCATTGTACAGTAAATAAACATTACGGTACAATTCTAATTTCATAAATCAATAGTTTAGTCATAGGTTTGCGTGAATCTATATCTATAATAATTTAACCCACATAGAGTTTAACACCCAACATGGAGTAGAATTCAATTTCTCACTATCCACATGAAGAAGAGTAGCCCAATCATGAGATTCATACGAAAATCCATAACATTTAATTTAGTAAAAGGGATTGTTGGGCTTCATGGACAAAAGGATTCCATGAATGAACATTATGCATACCTTAGTTCGTAATTTCGTAGGTATTGATTGTGAAACCTTTTTGAATTAGAAACCCTAATAGATACCCTATCTGTTTCTTGAGAGAAGCTTTAGAGAAACTAGTGTATTTTGGCTGAACAATAGCAAAATCACGGGGACACTGGGTTTAAATAGGGGTAGACAATTGACCCTTTTAACCCTTGGATGCGTTTTTTAAATTGTAAAAATTTCCAAAACTGGACCTTTAGCACGACGCGGCGCTATCGTGTCGTGTCGCTGGATTTTGACAATTGGGAAATTGAGGGATGATGCGACTTGCGGCCATCGTATTTCGAGCTCCTTTGTGACCTGGAACTTTGGCGAGACGCGGGGGAAATATCGCAAAGACAAGGGAAAAATGACAATTGTGAATTTGGGCCCTGGCGCGATGCACCCTAATTTTGGACCCCTATTGAAATTTTCCAAATTCTATATCCTCTTGTGACACAGCGCGCCATTTACAATTATGGTGCTATTTTACAACGGGAACTTGAAATAGTCGTAACTTCTGACCCGGTTATTATATTTTGGTGAATCTTATATCGATGGAAAGCTTATTGAATTTCCCACATGACAAAAAGTGAAAATCTTGTAAATTCCTTATGGGAAAACCATCATTCAATTTGGAAGATAATACTAGATATTCTAGATTAAACATATTATCGAATCTATATGTATAATAATTTATCTAGGCAATTAATCAAACATATTCTCCACATGGTACATGTAAACATCATTGTACAGTAAATAAACATTACGGTACAATTCTAATTTCATAAATCAATAGTTTAGTCATAGGTTTGCGTGAATCTATATCTATAATAATTTAACCCACATAGAGTTTAACACCCAACATGGAGTAGAATTCAATTTCTCACTATCCACATGAAGAAGAGTAGCCCAATCATGAGATTCATACGAAAATCCATAACATTTAATTTAGTAAAAGGGATTGTTGGGCTTCATGGACAAAAGGATTCCATGAATGAACATTATGCATACCTTAGTTCGTAATTTCGTAGGTATTGATTGTGAAACCTTTTTGAATTAGAAACCCTAATAGATACCCTATCTGTTTCTTGAGAGAAGCTTTAGAGAAACTAGTGTATTTTGGCTGAACAATAGCAAAATCACGGGGACACTGGGTTTAAATAGGGGTAGACAATTGACCCTTTTAACCCTTGGATGCGTTTTTTAAATTGTAAAAATTTCCAAAACTGGACCTTTAGCACGACGCGGCGCTATCGTGTCGTGTCGCTGGATTTTGACAATTGGGAAATTGAGGGATGATGCGACTTGCGGCCATCGTATTTCGAGCTCCTTTGTGACCTGGAACTTTGGCGAGACGCGGGGGAAATATCGCAAAGACAAGGGAAAAATGACAATTGTGAATTTGGGCCCTGGCGCGATGCACCCTAATTTTGGACCCCTATTGAAATTTTCCAAATTCTATATCCTCTTGTGACACAGCGCGCCATTTACAATTATGGTGCTATTTTACAACGGGAACTTGAAATAGTCGTAACTTCTGACCCGGTTATTATATTTTGGTGAATCTTATATCGATGGAAAGCTTATTGAATTTCCCACATGACAAAAAGTGAAAATCTTGTAAATTCCTTATGGGAAAACCATCATTCAATTTGGAAGATAATACTAGATATTCTAGATTAAACATATTATCGAATCTATATGTATAATAATTTATCTAGGCAATTAATCAAACATATTCTCCACATGGTACATGTAAACATCATTGTACAGTAAATAAACATTATGGTACAATTCTAATTTCATAAATCAATAGTTTAGTCATAGGTTTGCGTGAATCTATATCTATAATAATTTAACCCACATAGAGTTTAACACCCAACATGGAGTAGAATTCAATTTCTCACTATCCACATGAAGAAGAGTAGCCCAATCATGAGATTCATACGAAAATCCATAACATTTAATTTAGTAAAAGGGATTGTTGGGCTTCATGGACAAAAGGATTCCATGAATGAACATTATGCATACCTTAGTTCGTAATTTCGTAGGTATTGATTGTGAAACCTTTTTGAATTCGAAACCCCAATAGAAACCCTATCTGTTTCTTGAGAGAAGCTTTAGAGAAACTAGTGTATTTTGGCTGAACAATAGCAAAATCACGGGGACACTGGGTTTAAATAGGGGTAGACAATTGACCCTTTTAACCCTTGGATGCGTTTTTTAAATTGTAAAAATTTCCAAAACTGGACCTTTAGCACGATGCGGCGCTATCGTGTCGTGTCGCTGGATTTTGACAATTGGGAAATTGAGGGATGATGCGACTTGCGGCCATCGTATTTTGAGCTCCTTTGTGACCTGGAACTTTGGCGAGATGCGGGGGAAATATCGCAAAGACAGGGGAAAAATGACAATTGTGAATTTGGGCCCTGGCGCGATGCACCCTAATTTTGGACCCCTATTGAAATTTTCCAAATTCTATATCCTCTTGTGACACAGCGCGCCATTTACAATTATGGTGCTATTTTACAACGGGAACTTGAAATAGTCGTAACTTCTGACCCGGTTATTATATTTTGGTGAATCTTATATCGATGGAAAGCTTATTGAATTTCCCACATGACAAAAAGTGAAAATCTTGTAAATTCCTTATGGGAAAACCATCATTCAATTTGGAAGATAATACTAGATATTCTAGATTAAACATATTATCGAATCTATATGTATAATAATTTATCTAGGCAATTAATCAAACATATTCTCCACATGGTACATGTAAACATCATTGTACAGTAAATAAACATTACGGTACAATTCTAATTTCATAAATCAATAGTTTAGTCATAGGTTTGCGTGAATCTATATCTATAATAATTTAACCCACATAGAGTTTAACACCCAACATGGAGTAGAATTCAATTTCTCACTATCCACATGAAGAAGAGTAGCCCAATCATGAGATTCATACGAAAATCCATAACATTTAATTTAGTAAAAGGGATTGTTGGGCTTCATGGACAAAAGGATTCCATGAATGAACATTATGCATACCTTAGTTCGTAATTTCGTAGGTATTGATTGTGAAACCTTTTTGAATTAGAAACCCTAATAGATACCCTATCTGTTTCTTGAGAGAAGCTTTAGAGAAACTAGTGTATTTTGGCTGAACAATAGCAAAATCACGGGGACACTGGGTTTAAATAGGGGTAGACAATTGACCCTTTTAACCCTTGGATGCGTTTTTTAAATTGTAAAAATTTCCAAAACTGGACCTTTAGCACGACGCGGCGCTATCGTGTCGTGTCGCTGGATTTTGACAATTGGGAAATTGAGGGATGATGCGACTTGCGGCCATCGTATTTCGAGCTCCTTTGTGACCTGGAACTTTGGCGAGACGCGGGGGAAATATCGCAAAGACAAGGGAAAAATGACAATTGTGAATTTGGGCCCTGGCGCGATGCACCCTAATTTTGGACCCCTATTGAAATTTTCCAAATTCTATATCCTCTTGTGACACAGCGCGCCATTTACAATTATGGTGCTATTTTACAACGGGAACTTGAAATAGTCGTAACTTCTGACCCGGTTATTATATTTTGGTGAATCTTATATCGATGGAAAGCTTATTGAATTTCCCACATGACAAAAAATGAAAATCTTGTAAATTCCTTATGGGAAAACCATCATTCAATTTGGAAGATAATACTAGATATTCTAGATTAAACATATTATCGAATCTATATGTATAATAATTTATCTAGGCAATTAATCAAACATATTCTCCACATGGTACATGTAAACATCATTGTACAGTAAATAAACATTATGGTACAATTCTAATTTCATAAATCAATAGTTTAGTCATAGGTTTGCGTGAATCTATATCTATAATAATTTAACCCACATAGAGTTTAACACCCAACATGGAGTAGAATTCAATTTCTCACTATCCACATGAAGAAGAGTAGCCCAATCATGAGATTCATACGAAAATCCATAACATTTAATTTAGTAAAAGGGATTGTTGGGCTTCATGGACAAAAGGATTCCATGAATGAACATTATGCATACCTTAGTTCGTAATTTCGTAGGTATTGATTGTGAAACCTTTTTGAATTAGAAACCCTAATAGATACCCTATCTGTTTCTTGAGAGAAGCTTTAGAGAAACTAGTGTATTTTGGCTGAACAATAGCAAAATCACGGGGACACTGGGTTTAAATAGGGGTAGACAATTGACCCTTTTAACCCTTGGATGCGTTTTTTAAATTGTAAAAATTTCCAAAACTGGACCTTTAGCACGACGCGGCGCTATCGTGTCGTGTCGCTGGATTTTGACAATTGGGAAATTGAGGGATGATGCGACTTGCGGCCATCGTATTTCGAGCTCCTTTGTGACCTGGAACTTTGGCGAGACGCGGGGGAAATATCGCAAAGACAAGGGAAAAATGACAATTGTGAATTTGGGCCCTGGCGCGATGCACCCTAATTTTGGACCCCTATTGAAATTTTCCAAATTCTATATCCTCTTGTGACACAGCGCGCCATTTACAATTATGGTGCTATTTTACAATGGGAACTTGAAATAGTCGTAACTTCTGACCCGGTTATTATATTTTGGTGAATCTTATATCGATGGAAAGCTTATTGAATTTCCCACATGACAAAAAATGAAAATCTTGTAAATTCCTTATGGGAAAACCATCATTCAATTTGGAAGATAATACTAGATATTCTAGATTAAACATATTATCGAATCTATATGTATAATAATTTATCTAGGCAATTAATCAAACATATTCTCCACATGGTACATGTAAACATCATTGTACAGTAAATAAACATTATGGTACAATTCTAATTTCATAAATCAATAGTTTAGTCATAGGTTTGCGTGAATCTATATCTATAATAATTTAACCCACATAGAGTTTAACACCCAACATGGAGTAGAATTCAATTTCTCACTATCCACATGAAGAAGAGTAGCCCAATCATGAGATTCATACGAAAATCCATAACATTTAATTTAGTAAAAGGGATTGTTGGGCTTCATGGACAAAAGGATTCCATGAATGAACATTATGCATACCTTAGTTCGTAATTTCGTAGGTATTGATTGTGAAACCTTTTTGAATTAGAAACCCTAATAGAAACCCTATCTGTTTCTTGAGAGAAGCTTTAGAGAAACTAGTGTATTTTGGCTGAACAATAGCAAAATCACGGGGACACTGGGTTTAAATAGGGGTAGACAATTGACCCTTTTAACCCTTGGATGCGTTTTTTAAATTGTAAAAATTTCCAAAACTGGACGTTTAGCACGACGAGGCGCTATCGTGTCGTGTCGCTGGATTTTGACAATTGGGAAATTGAGGGATGATGCGACTTGCGGCCATCGTATTTCGAGCTCCTTTGTGACCTGGAACTTTGGCGAGACGCGGGGGAAATATCGCAAAGACAGGGGAAAAATGACAATTGTGAATTTGGGCCCTGGCGCGATGCACCCTAATTTTGGACCCCTATTGAAATTTTCCAAATTCTATATCCTCTTGTGACACAGCGCGCCATTTACAATTATGGTGCTATTTTACAACGGGAACTTGAAATAGTCGTAACTTCTGACCCGGTTATTATATTTTGGTGAATCTTATATCGATGGAAAGCTTATTGAATTTCCCACATGACAAAAAATGAAAATCTTGTAAATTCCTTATGGGAAAACCATCATTCAATTTGGAAGATAATACTAGATATTCTAGATTAAACATATTATCGAATCTATATGTATAATAATTTATCTAGGCAATTAATCAAACATATTCTCCACATGGTACATGTAAACATCATTGTACAGTAAATAAACATTATGGTACAATTCTAATTTCATAAATCAATAGTTTAGTCATAGGTTTGCGTGAATCTATATCTATAATAATTTAACCCACATAGAGTTTAACACCCAACATGGAGTAGAATTCAATTTCTCACTATCCACATGAAGAAGAGTAGCCCAATCATGAGATTCATACGAAAATCCATAACATTTAATTTAGTAAAAGGGATTGTTGGGCTTCATGGACAAAAGGATTCCATGAATGAACATTATGCATACCTTAGTTCGTAATTTCGTAGGTATTGATTGTGAAACCTTTTTGAATTAGAAACCCTAATAGAAACCCTATCTGTTTCTTGAGATAAGCTTTAGAGAAACTAGTGTATTTTGGCTGAACAATAGCAAAATCACGGGGACACTGGGTTTAAATAGGGGTAGACAATTGACCCTTTTAACCCTTGGATGCGTTTTTTAAATTGTAAAAATTTCCAAAACTGGACGTTTAGCACGACGAGGCGCTATCGTGTCGTGTCGCTGGATTTTGACAATTGGGAAATTGAGGGATGATGCGACTTGCGGCCATCGTATTTCGAGCTCCTTTGTGACCTGGAACTTTGGCGAGACGCGGGGGAAATATCGCAAAGACAGGGGAAAAATGACAATTGTGAATTTGGGCCCTGGCGCGATGCACCATAATTTTGGACCCCTATTGAAATTTTCCAAATTCTATATCCTCTTGTGACACAGCGCGCCATTTACAATAATGGTGCTATTTTACAACGGGAACTTGAAATAGTCGTATCTTCTGACCCGGTTATTATATTTTGGTGAATCTTATATCGATGGAAAGCTTATTGAATTTCCCACATGACAAAAAGTGAAAATCTTGTAAATTCTTTATGGAAAAACCATCATTAAATTTGGAAGATAATACTCGATATTCTAGATCAAACATATTATCGAATCTATATGTATAATAATTTATCTAGGCAATTAATCAAACATATTGTCCACATGGTACATATAAACATCATTGTACAATAAATAAACATTATGGTACAATTCTAATTTCATAAATCAATAGTTTAGTCAAAGGTTAGCGTGAATCTATATCTATAATAATTTAACCCACATAGAGTTTAACACCAAACATGGAGTAGAATTCAATTTCTCACTATCCACATGAAGAAGAGTAGCCCAATCATGAGATTCATACGAAAATCCATAACATTTAATTTAGTAAAAGGCATTGTTGGGCTTCATGGACAAAAGGATTCCATGAATGAACATTATGCATACCTTAGTTCGTAATTTCGTAGGTATTGATTGTGAAACCTTTTTGAATTCGAAACCCTAATAGAAACCCTATCTGTTTCTTGAGAGAAGCTTTAGAGAAACTAGTGTATTTTGGCTGAACAATAGCAAAATCACGGGGACACTGGGTTTAAATAGGGGTAGACAATTGACCCTTTTAACCCTTGGATGCGTTTTTTAAATTGTAAAAATTTCCAAAACTGGACCTTTAGCACGACGCGGCGCTATCGTGTCGTGTCGCTGGATTTTGACAATTAGGAAATTGAGGGATGATGCGACTTCACGGCCATCGTATTTCGAGCTCCTTTGTGACCTGGAACTTTGGCGAGACGCGGGGGAAATATCGCAAAGACAGGGGAAAAATGACAATTGTGAATTTGGGCCCTGGCGCGATGCACCATAATTTTGGACCCCTATTGAAATTTTCCAAATTCTATATCCTCTTGTGACACAGCGCGCCATTTACAATTATGGTGCTATTTTACAACGGGAACTTGAAATAGTCGTATCTTCTGACCCGGTTATTATATTTTGGTGAATCTTATATCGATGGAAAGCTTATTGAATTTCCCACATGACAAAAAGTGAAAATCTTGTAAATTCTTTATGGAAAAACCATCATTAAATTTGGAAGATAATACTCGATATTCTAGATCAAACATATTATCGAATCTATATGTATAATAATTTATCTAGGCAATTAATCAAACATATTGTCCACATGGTACATATAAACATCATTGTACAATAAATAAACATTATGGTACAATTCTAATTTCATAAATCAATAGTTTAGTCAAAGGTTAGCGTGAATCTATATCTATAATAATTTAACCCACATAGAGTTTAACACCAAACATGGAGTAGAATTCAATTTCTCACTATCCACATGAAGAAGAGTAGCCCAATCATGAGATTCATACGAAAATCCATAACATTTAATTTAGTAAAAGGGATTGTTGGGCTTCATGGACAAAAGGATTCCATGAATGAACATTATGCATACCTTAGTTCGTAATTTCGTAGGTATTGATTGTGAAACCTTTTTGAATTCGAAACCCTAATAGAAACCCTATCTGTTTCTTGAGAGAAGCTTTAGAGAAACTAGTGTATTTTGGCTGAACAATAGCAAAATCACGGGGACACTGGGTTTAAATAGGGGTAGACAATTGACCCTTTTAACCCTTGGATGCGTTTTTTAAATTGTAAAAATTTCCAAAACTGGACCTTTAGCACGATGCGGCGCTATCGTGTCGTGTCGCTGGATTTTGACAATTGGGAAATTGAGGGATGATGCGACTTGCGGCCATCGTATTTTGAGCTCCTTTGTGACCTGGAACTTTGGCGAGACGCGGGGGAAATATCGCAAAGACAGGGGAAAAATGACAATTGTGAATTTGGGCCCTGGCGCGATGCACCCTAATTTTGGACCCCTATTGAAATTTTCCAAATTCTATATCCTCTTGTGACACAGCGCGCCATTTACAATTATGGTGCTATTTTACAACGGGAACTTGAAATAGTCGTAACTTCTGACCCGGTTATTATATTTTGGTGAATCTTATATCGATGGAAAGCTTATTGAATTTCCCACATGACAAAAAGTGAAAATCTTGTAAATTCCTTATGGGAAAACCATCATTCAATTTGGAAGATAATACTAGATATTCTAGATTAAACATATTATCGAATCTTTATGTATAATAATTTATCTAGGCAATTAATCAAACATATTCTCCACATGGTACATGTAAACATCATTGTACAGTAAATAAATATTATGGTACAATTCTAATTTCATAAATCAATAGTTTAGTCATAGGTTTGCGTGAATCTATATCTATAATAATTTAACCCACATAGAGTTTAACACCCAACATGGAGTAGAATTCAATTTCTCACTATCCACATGAAGAAGAGTAGCCCAATCATGAGATTCATACGAAAATCCATAACATTTAATTTAGTAAAAGGGATTGTTGGGCTTCATGGACAAAAGGATTCCATGAATGAACATTATGCATACCTTAGTTCGTAATTTCGTAGGTATTGATTGTGAAACCTTTTTGAATTAGAAACCCTAATAGATACCCTATCTGTTTCTTGAGAGAAGCTTTAGAGAAACTAGTGTATTTTGGCTGAACAATAGCAAAATCACGGGGACACTGGGTTTAAATAGGGGTAGACAATTGACCCTTTTAACCCTTGGATGCGTTTTTTAAATTGTAAAAATTTCCAAAACTGGACCTTTAGCACGACGCGGCGCTATCGTGTCGTGTCGCTGGATTTTGACAATTGGGAAATTGAGGGATGATGCGACTTGCGGCCATCGTATTTCGAGCTCCTTTGTGACCTGGAACTTTGGCGAGACGCGGGGGAAATATCGCAAAGACAAGGGAAAAATGACAATTGTGAATTTGGGCCCTGGCGCGATGCACCCTAATTTTGGACCCCTATTGAAATTTTCCAAATTCTATATCCTCTTGTGACACAGCGCGCCATTTACAATTATGGTGCTATTTTACAACGGGAACTTGAAATAGTCGTAACTTCTGACCCGGTTATTATATTTTGGTGAATCTTATATCGATGGAAAGCTTATTGAATTTCCCACATGACAAAAAGTGAAAATCTTGTAAATTCCTTATGGGAAAACCATCATTCAATTTGGAAGATAATACTAGATATTCTAGATTAAACATATTATAGAATCTATATGTATAATAATTTATCTAGGCAATTAATCAAACATATTCTCCACATGGTACATGTAAACATCATTGTACAGTAAATAAACATTATGGTACAATTCTAATTTCATAAATCAATAGTTTAGTCATAGGTTTGCGTGAATCTATATCTATAATAATTTAACCCACATAGAGTTTAACACCCAACATGGAGTAGAATTCAATTTCTAACTATCCACATGAAGAAGAGTAGCCCAATCATGAGATTCATACGAAAATCCATTACATTTAATTTAGTAAAAGGGATTGTTGGGCTTCATGGACAAAAGGATTCCATGAATGAACATTATGCATACCTTAGTTCGTAATTTCGTAGGTATTGATTGTGAAACCTTTTTGAATTAGAAACCCTAATAGAAACCCTATCTGTTTCTTGAGAGAAGCTTTAGAGAAACTAGTGTATTTTGGCTGAACAATAGCAAAATCACGGGGACACTGGGTTTAAATAGGGGTAGACAATTGACCCTTTTAACCCTTGGATGCGTTTTTTAAATTGTAAAAATTTCCAAAACTGGACGTTTAGCACGACGCGGCGCTATCGTGTCGTGTCGCTGGATTTTGACAATTGGGAAATTGAGGGATGATGCGACTTGCGGCCATCGTATTTCGAGCTCCTTTGTGACCTGGAACTTTGGCGAGACGCGGGGGAAATATCGTAAAGACAGGGGAAAAATGACAATTGTGAATTTGGGCCCTGGCGCGATGCACCCTAATTTTGGACCCCTATTGAAATTTTCCAAATTCTATATCCTCTTGTGACACAGCGCGCCATTTACAATTATGGTGCTATTTTACAACGGGAACTTGAAATAGTCGTAACTTCTGACCCGGTTATTATATTTTGGTGAATCTTATATCGATGGAAAGCTTATTGAATTTCCCACATGACAAAAAGTGAAAATCTTGTAAATTCCTTATGGGAAAACCATCATTCAATTTGGAAGATAATACTAGATATTCTAGATTAAACATATTATCGAATCTATATGTATAATAATTTATCTAGGCAATTAATCAAACATATTCTCCACATGGTACATGTAAACATCATTGTACAGTAAATAAACATTATGGTACAATTCTAATTTCATAAATCAATAGTTTAGTCATAGGTTTGCGTGAATCTATATCTATAATAATTTAACCCACATAGAGTTTAACACCCAACATGGAGTAGAATTCAATTTCTCACTATCCACATGAAGAAGAGTAGCCCAATCATGAGATTCATACGAAAATCCATAACATTTAATTTAGTAAAAGGGATTGTTGGGCTTCATGGACAAAAGGATTCCATGAATGAACATTATGCATACCTTAGTTCGTAATTTCGTAGGTATTGATTGTGAAACCTTTTTGAATTAGAAACCCTAATAGAAACCCTATCTGTTTCTTGAGAGAAGCTTTAGAGAAACTAGTGTATTTTGGCTGAACAATAGCAAAATCACGGGGACACTGGGTTTAAATAGGGGTAGACAATTGACCCTTTTAACCCTTGGATGCGTTTTTTAAATTGTAAAAATTTCCAAAACTGGACGTTTAGCACGACGCGGCGCTATCGTGTCGTGTCGCTGGATTTTGACAATTGGGAAATTGAGGGATGATGCGACTTGCGGCCATCGTATTTCGAGCTCCTTTGTGACCTGGAACTTTGGCGAGACGCGGGGGAAATATCGCAAAGACAGGGGAAAAATGACAATTGTGAATTTGGGCCCTGGCGCGATGCACCCTAATTTTGGACCCCTATTGAAATTTTCCAAATTCTATATCCTCTTGTGACACAGCGCGCCATTTACAATTATGGTGCTATTTTACAACGGGAACTTGAAATAGTCGTAACTTCTGACCCGGTTATTATATTTTGGTGAATCTTATATCGATGGAATGCTTATTGAATTTCCCACATGACAAAAAGTGAAAATCTTGTAAATTCCTTATGGGAAAACCATCATTCAATTTGGAAGATAATACTAGATATTCTAGATTAAACATATTATCGAATCTATATGTATAATAATTTATCTAGGCAATTAATCAAACATATTCTCCACATGGTACATGTAAACATCATTGTACAGTAAATAAACATTATGGTACAATTCTAATTTCATAAATCAATAGTTTAGTCATAGGTTTGCGTGAATCTATATCTATAATAATTTAACCCACATAGAGTTTAACACCCAACATGGAGTAGAATTCAATTTCTCACTATCCACATGAAGAAGAGTAGCCCAATCATGAGATTCATACGAAAATCCATAACATTTAATTTAGTAAAAGGGATTGTTGGGCTTCATGGACAAAAGGATTCCATGAATGAACATTATGCATACCTTAGTTCGTAATTTCGTAGGTATTGATTGTGAAACCTTTTTGAATTAGAAACCCTAATAGAAACCCTATCTGT
This sequence comes from Capsicum baccatum var. pendulum, assembly GCA_030864225.1. Lineage (NCBI taxonomy): Eukaryota > Viridiplantae > Streptophyta > Magnoliopsida > Solanales > Solanaceae > Capsicum > Capsicum baccatum. Next base: position 51,815,252 of record CM061554.1, on the reverse strand, counting down.
TTCTTGAGAGAAGCTTTAGAGAAACTAGTGTATTTTGGCTGAACAATAGCAAAATCACGGGGACACTGGGTTTAAATAGGGGTAGACAATTGACCCTTTTAACCCTTGGATGCGTTTTTTAAATTGTAAAAATTTCCAAAACTGGACGTTTAGCACGACGCGGCGCTGTCGTGCCGTGTCGCTGGATTTTGACAATTGGGAAATTGAGGGATGATGCGACGTGCGGCCTTCGTATTTCGACCTCCTTTGTGACCTGGAACTTTGGCGAGACGCGGGGGAAATATCGCTAAGACAAGGGAAAAATGACAATTGTGAATTTGGGCCCTGGCGCGATGCACCATAATTTTGGACCCGTATTGAAATTTTCCAAATTCTATATCCTCTTGTGAAACAGCGCGCCATTTACAATTATGGCGCTATTTTACAACAGGAACTTGAAATAGTCGTAACTTCTGACCCGGTTATTATATTTTGGTGAATCTTATATCGATAGAAAGCTTATTGAATTTCCCACATGACAAAAAGTGAAAATCTTGTAAATTCTTTATGGAAAAACCATCATTAAATTTGGAAGATAATACTCGATATTCTAGATCAAACATATTATCGAATCTATATGTATAATAATTTATCTAGGCAATTAATCAAACATATTGTCCACATGGTACATATAAACATCATTGTACAATAAATAAACATTATGGTACAATTCTAATTTCATAAATCAATAGTTTAGTCAAAGGTTAGCGTGAATCTATATCTATAATAATTTAACCCACATAGAGTTTAACACCAAACATGGAGTAGAATTCAATTTCTCACTATCCACATGAAGAAGAGTAGCCCAATCATGAGATTCATACGAAAATCCATAACATTTAATTTAGTAAAAGGGATTGTTGGGCTTCATGGACAAAAGGATTCCATGAATGAACATTATGCATACCTTAGTTCGTAATTTCGTAGGTATTGATTGTGAAACCTTTTTGAATTCGAAACCCTAATAGAAACCCTATCTGTTTCTTGAGAGAAGCTTTAGAGAAACTAGTGTATTTTGGCTGAACAATAGCAAAATCACGGGGACACTGGGTTTAAATAGGGGTAGACAATTGACCCTTTTAACCCTTGGATGCGTTTTTTAAATTGTAAAAATTTCCAAAACTGGACCTTTAGCACGATGCGGCGCTATCGTGTCGTGTCGCTGGATTTTGACAATTGGGAAATTGAGGGATGATGCGACTTGCGGCCATCGTATTTTGAGCTCCTTTGTGACCTGGAACTTTGGCGAGACGCGGGGGAAATATCGCAAAGACAGGGGAAAAATGACAATTGTGAATTTGGGCCCTGGCGCGATGCACCCTAATTTTGGACCCCTATTGAAATTTTCCAAATTCTATATCCTCTTGTGACACAGCGCGCCATTTACAATTATGGTGCTATTTTACAACGGGAACTTGAAATAGTCGTAACTTCTGACCCGGTTATTATATTTTGGTGAATCTTATATCGATGGAAAGCTTATTGAATTTCCCACATGACAAAAAGTGAAAATCTTGTAAATTCCTTATGGGAAAACCATCATTCAATTTGGAAGATAATACTAGATATTCTAGATTAAACATATTATCGAATCTTTATGTATAATAATTTATCTAGGCAATTAATCAAACATATTCTCCACATGGTACATGTAAACATCATTGTACAGTAAATAAATATTATGGTACAATTCTAATTTCATAAATCAATAGTTTAGTCATAGGTTTGCGTGAATCTATATCTATAATAATTTAACCCACATAGAGTTTAACACCCAACATGGAGTAGAATTCAATTTCTCACTATCCACATGAAGAAGAGTAGCCCAATCATGAGATTCATACGAAAATCCATAACATTTAATTTAGTAAAAGGGATTGTTGGGCTTCATGGACAAAAGGATTCCATGAATGAACATTATGCATACCTTAGTTCGTAATTTCGTAGGTATTGATTGTGAAACCTTTTTGAATTAGAAACCCTAATAGATACCCTATCTGTTTCTTGAGAGAAGCTTTAGAGAAACTAGTGTATTTTGGCTGAACAATAGCAAAATCACGGGGACACTGGGTTTAAATAGGGGTAGACAATTGACCCTTTTAACCCTTGGATGCGTTTTTTAAATTGTAAAAATTTCCAAAACTGGACCTTTAGCACGACGCGGCGCTATCGTGTCGTGTCGCTGGATTTTGACAATTGGGAAATTGAGGGATGATGCGACTTGCGGCCATCGTATTTCGAGCTCCTTTGTGACCTGGAACTTTGGCGAGACGCGGGGGAAATATCGCAAAGACAAGGGAAAAATGACAATTGTGAATTTGGGCCCTGGCGCGATGCACCCTAATTTTGGACCCCTATTGAAATTTTCCAAATTCTATATCCTCTTGTGACACAGCGCGCCATTTACAATTATGGTGCTATTTTACAACGGGAACTTGAAATAGTCGTAACTTCTGACCCGGTTATTATATTTTGGTGAATCTTATATCGATGGAAAGCTTATTGAATTTCCCACATGACAAAAAGTGAAAATCTTGTAAATTCCTTATGGGAAAACCATCATTCAATTTGGAAGATAATACTAGATATTCTAGATTAAACATATTATAGAATCTATATGTATAATAATTTATCTAGGCAATTAATCAAACATATTCTCCACATGGTACATGTAAACATCATTGTACAGTAAATAAACATTATGGTACAATTCTAATTTCATAAATCAATAGTTTAGTCATAGGTTTGCGTGAATCTATATCTATAATAATTTAACCCACATAGAGTTTAACACCCAACATGGAGTAGAATTCAATTTCTAACTATCCACATGAAGAAGAGTAGCCCAATCATGAGATTCATACGAAAATCCATTACATTTAATTTAGTAAAAGGGATTGTTGGGCTTCATGGACAAAAGGATTCCATGAATGAACATTATGCATACCTTAGTTCGTAATTTCGTAGGTATTGATTGTGAAACCTTTTTGAATTAGAAACCCTAATAGAAACCCTATCTGTTTCTTGAGAGAAGCTTTAGAGAAACTAGTGTATTTTGGCTGAACAATAGCAAAATCACGGGGACACTGGGTTTAAATAGGGGTAGACAATTGACCCTTTTAACCCTTGGATGCGTTTTTTAAATTGTAAAAATTTCCAAAACTGGACGTTTAGCACGACGCGGCGCTATCGTGTCGTGTCGCTGGATTTTGACAATTGGGAAATTGAGGGATGATGCGACTTGCGGCCATCGTATTTCGAGCTCCTTTGTGACCTGGAACTTTGGCGAGACGCGGGGGAAATATCGTAAAGACAGGGGAAAAATGACAATTGTGAATTTGGGCCCTGGCGCGATGCACCCTAATTTTGGACCCCTATTGAAATTTTCCAAATTCTATATCCTCTTGTGACACAGCGCGCCATTTACAATTATGGTGCTATTTTACAACGGGAACTTGAAATAGTCGTAACTTCTGACCCGGTTATTATATTTTGGTGAATCTTATATCGATGGAAAGCTTATTGAATTTCCCACATGACAAAAAGTGAAAATCTTGTAAATTCCTTATGGGAAAACCATCATTCAATTTGGAAGATAATACTAGATATTCTAGATTAAACATATTATCGAATCTATATGTATAATAATTTATCTAGGCAATTAATCAAACATATTCTCCACATGGTACATGTAAACATCATTGTACAGTAAATAAACATTATGGTACAATTCTAATTTCATAAATCAATAGTTTAGTCATAGGTTTGCGTGAATCTATATCTATAATAATTTAACCCACATAGAGTTTAACACCCAACATGGAGTAGAATTCAATTTCTCACTATCCACATGAAGAAGAGTAGCCCAATCATGAGATTCATACGAAAATCCATAACATTTAATTTAGTAAAAGGGATTGTTGGGCTTCATGGACAAAAGGATTCCATGAATGAACATTATGCATACCTTAGTTCGTAATTTCGTAGGTATTGATTGTGAAACCTTTTTGAATTAGAAACCCTAATAGAAACCCTATCTGTTTCTTGAGAGAAGCTTTAGAGAAACTAGTGTATTTTGGCTGAACAATAGCAAAATCACGGGGACACTGGGTTTAAATAGGGGTAGACAATTGACCCTTTTAACCCTTGGATGCGTTTTTTAAATTGTAAAAATTTCCAAAACTGGACGTTTAGCACGACGCGGCGCTATCGTGTCGTGTCGCTGGATTTTGACAATTGGGAAATTGAGGGATGATGCGACTTGCGGCCATCGTATTTCGAGCTCCTTTGTGACCTGGAACTTTGGCGAGACGCGGGGGAAATATCGCAAAGACAGGGGAAAAATGACAATTGTGAATTTGGGCCCTGGCGCGATGCACCCTAATTTTGGACCCCTATTGAAATTTTCCAAATTCTATATCCTCTTGTGACACAGCGCGCCATTTACAATTATGGTGCTATTTTACAACGGGAACTTGAAATAGTCGTAACTTCTGACCCGGTTATTATATTTTGGTGAATCTTATATCGATGGAATGCTTATTGAATTTCCCACATGACAAAAAGTGAAAATCTTGTAAATTCCTTATGGGAAAACCATCATTCAATTTGGAAGATAATACTAGATATTCTAGATTAAACATATTATCGAATCTATATGTATAATAATTTATCTAGGCAATTAATCAAACATATTCTCCACATGGTACATGTAAACATCATTGTACAGTAAATAAACATTATGGTACAATTCTAATTTCATAAATCAATAGTTTAGTCATAGGTTTGCGTGAATCTATATCTATAATAATTTAACCCACATAGAGTTTAACACCCAACATGGAGTAGAATTCAATTTCTCACTATCCACATGAAGAAGAGTAGCCCAATCATGAGATTCATACGAAAATCCATAACATTTAATTTAGTAAAAGGGATTGTTGGGCTTCATGGACAAAAGGATTCCATGAATGAACATTATGCATACCTTAGTTCGTAATTTCGTAGGTATTGATTGTGAAACCTTTTTGAATTAGAAACCCTAATAGAAACCCTATCTGTTTCTTGAGAGAAGCTTTAGAGAAACTAGTGTATTTTGGCTGAACAATAGCAAAATCACGGGGACACTGGGTTTAAATAGGGGTAGACAATTGACCCTTTTAACCCTTGGATGCGTTTTTTAAATTGTAAAAATTTCCAAAACTGGACGTTTAGCACGACGCGGCGCTATCGTGTCGTGTCGCTGGATTTTGACAATTGGGAAATTGAGGGATGATGCGACTTGCGGCCATCGTATTTCGAGCTCCTTTGTGACCTGGAACTTTGGCGAGACGCGGGGGAAATATCGTAAAGACAGGGGAAAAATGACAATTGTGAATTTGGGCCCTGGCGCGATGCACCCTAATTTTGGACCCCTATTGAAATTTTCCAAATTCTATATCCTCTTGTGACACAGCGCGCCATTTACAATTATGGTGCTATTTTACAACGGGAACTTGAAATAGTCGTAACTTCTGACCCGGTTATTATATTTTGGTGAATCTTATATCGTTGGAAAGCTTATTGAATTTCCCACATGACAAAAAGTGAAAATCTTGTAAATTCCTTATGGGAAAACCATCATTCAATTTGGAAGATAATACTAGATATTCTAGATTAAACATATTATCGAATCTATATGTATAATAATTTATCTAGGCAATTAATCAAACATATTCTCCACATGGTACATGTAAACATCATTGTACAGTAAATAAACATTATGGTACAATTCTAATTTCATAAATCAATAGTTTAGTCATAGGTTTGCGTGAATCTATATCTATAATAATTTAACCCACATAGAGTTTAACACCCAACATGGAGTAGAATTCAATTTCTCACTATCCACATGAAGAAGAGTAGCCCAATCATGAGATTCATACGAAAATCCATAACATTTAATTTAGTAAAAGGGATTGTTGGGCTTCATGGACAAAAGGATTCCATGAATGAACATTATGCATACCTTAGTTCGTAATTTCGTAGGTATTGATTGTGAAACCTTTTTGAATTAGAAACCCTAATAGAAACCCTATCTGTTTCTTGAGAGAAGCTTTAGAGAAACTAGTGTATTTTGGCTGAACAATAGCAAAATCACGGGGACACTGGGTTTAAATAGGGGTAGACAATTGACCCTTTTAACCCTTGGATGCGTTTTTTAAATTGTAAAAATTTCCAAAACTGGACGTTTAGCACGACGCGGCGCTATCGTGTCGTGTCGCTGGATTTTGACAATTGGGAAATTGAGGGATGATGCGACTTGCGGCCATCGTATTTCGAGCTCCTTTGTGACCTGGAACTTTGGCGAGACGCGGGGGAAATATCGCAAAGACAGGGGAAAAATGACAATTGTGAATTTGGGCCCTGGCGCGATGCACCCTAATTTTGGACCCCTATTGAAATTTTCCAAATTCTATATCCTCTTGTGACACAGCGCGCCATTTACAATTATGGTGCTATTTTACAACGGGAACTTGAAATAGTCGTAACTTCTGACCCGGTTATTATATTTTGGTGAATCTTATATCGATGGAAAGCTTATTGAATTTCCCACATGACAAAAAGTGAAAATCTTGTAAATTCCTTATGGGAAAACCATCATTCAATTTGGAAGATAATACTAGATATTCTAGATTAAACATATTATCGAATCTATATGTATAATAATTTATCTAGGCAATTAATCAAACATATTCTCCACATGGTACATGTAAACATCATTGTACAGTAAATAAACATTATGGTACAATTCTAATTTCATAAATCAATAGTTTAGTCATAGGTTTGCGTGAATCTATATCTATAATAATTTAACCCACATAGAGTTTAACACCCAACATGGAGTAGAATTCAATTTCTCACTATCCACATGAAGAAGAGTAGCCCAATCATGAGATTCATACGAAAATCCATAACATTTAATTTAGTAAAAGGGATTGTTGGGCTTCATGGACAAAAGGATTCCATGAATGAACATTATGCATACCTTAGTTCGTAATTTCGTAGGTATTGATTGTGAAACCTTTTTGAATTCGAAACCCTATCTGTTTCTTGAGAGAAGCTTTAGAGAAACTAGTGTATTTTGGCTGAACAATAGCAAAATCACGGGTACACTGGGTTTATATAGGTGTAGACAATTGACCCTTTTAACCCTTGGATGCGTCTGTTAAATTGTAAAAAGTTCCCAAACTGGACCTTTAGCACGACGCGGCGCTATCGTGTCGTGTCGCTGGATTTTGACAATTGGGAAATTGAGGGATGATGCGACTTGCGGCCATCGTATTTCGAGCTCCTTTGTGACCTGGAACTTTGGCGAGACGCGGGGGAAATATCGCAAAGACAGGGGAAAAATGACAATTGTGAATTTGGGCCCTGGCGCGATGCACCCTAATTTTGGACCCGTATTGAAATTTTCCAAATTCTATATCCTCTTGTGACACAGCGCGCCATTTACAATTATGGCGCTATTTTACAACGGGAACTTGAAATAGTCGTAACTTCTGACCCGGTTATTATATTTTGGTGAATCTTATATCGATGGAAAGCTTATTGAATTTCCCACATGACAAAAAGTGAAAATCTTGTAAATTCCTTATGGAAAAACCATCATTCAATTTGGAAGATAATACTAGATATTCTAGATCAAACATATTATCGAATCTATATGTATAATAATTTATCTAGGCAATTAATCAAACATATTGTCCTCATGGTACATGTAAACATCATTGTGCAATAAATAAACATTATGGTACAATTCTAATTTCTTAAATCAATAGTTTAGTCATAGGTTTGCGTGAATCTATATCTATAATAATTTAACCCACATAGAGTTTAACACCCAAAATGGAGTAGAATTCAATTTCTCACTGTCCACATGAAGAAGAGTAGCCCAATCATGAGATTCATACGAAAATCCATAACATTTAATTTAGTAAAAGGGATTGTTGGGCTTCATGGACAAAAGGATTCCATGAAAGAACATTATGCATACCTTAGTTCGTAATTTCGTAGGTATTGATTGTGAAACCTTTTTGAATTCGAAACCCTATCTGTTTCTTGAGAGAAGCTTTAGAGAAACTAGGGTATTTTGGCTGAACAATAGCAAAATCACGGGTACACTGGGTTTATATAGGTGTAGACAATTGACCCTTTTAACCCTTGGATGCGTCTGTTAAATTGTAAAAAGTTCCCAAACTGGACCTTTAGCACGACGCGGCGCTGTCGTGCCGTGTCGCTGGATTTTGACAATTGGGAAATTGAGGGATGATGCGACGTGCGGCCTTCGTATTTCGACCTCCTTTGTGACCTGGAACTTTGGCGAGACGCGGGGGAAATATCGCTAAGACAAGGGAAAAATGACAATTGTGAATTTGGGCCCTGGCGCGATGCACCATAATTTTGGACCCGTATTGAAATTTTCCAAATTCTATATCCTCTTGTGAAACAGCGCGCCATTTACAATTATGGCGCTATTTTACAACAGGAACTTGAAATAGTAGAAACTTCTGACCCGGTTATTATATTTTGGTGAATCTTATATCGATGGAAAGCTTATTGAATTTCCCACATGACAAAAAGTGAAAATCTTGTAAATTCCATATGGAAAAACCATCATTCAATTTGGAAGATAATACTAGATATTCTAGATCAAACATATTATCGAATCTATATGTATAATAATTTATCTAGGCAATTAATCAAACATATTGTCCACATGGTACATGTAAACATCATTGTGCAATAAATAAACATTATGGTACAATTCTAATTTCTTAAATCAATAGTTTAGTCATAGGTTTGCGTGAATCTATATCTATAATAATTTAACCCACATAGAGTTTAAAACCCAAAATGGAGTAGAATTCAATTTCTCACTGTCCACATGAAGAAGAGTAGCCCAATCATGAGATTCATACGAAAATCCATAACATTTAATTTAGTAAAAGGGATTGTTGGGCTTCATGGACAAAAGGATTCCATGAAAGAACATTATGCATACCTTAGTTCGTAATTTCGTAGGTATTGATTGTGAAACCTTTTTGAATTCGAAACCCTATCTGTTTCTTGAGAGAAGCTTTAGAGAAACTAGTGTATTTTGGCTGAACAATAGCAAAATCACGGGTACACTGGGTTTATATAGGTGTAGACAATTGACCCTTTTAACCCTTGGATGCGTCTGTTAAATTGTAAAAAGTTCCCAAACTGGACCTTTAGCACGACGCGGCGCTGTCGTGCCGTGTCGCTGGATTTTGACAATTGGGAAATTGAGGGATGATGCGACGTGCGGCCTTCGTATTTCGACCTCCTTTGTGACCTGGAACTTTGGCGAGACGCGGGGGAAATATCGCTAAGACAAGGGAAAAATGACAATTGTGAATTTGGGCCCTGGCGCGATGCACCATAATTTTGGACCCGTATTGAAATTTTCCAAATTCTATATCCTCTTGTGAAACAGCGCGCCATTTACAATTATGGCGCTATTTTACAACAGGAACTTGAAATAGTCGTAACTTCTGACCCGGTTATTATATTTTGGTGAATCTTATATCGATGGAAAGCTTATTGAATTTCCCACATGACAAAAAGTGAAAATCTTGTAAATTCCATATGGAAAAAACCATCATTCAATTTGGAAGATAATACTAGATATTCTAGATCAAACATATTATCGAATCTATATGTATAATAATTTATCTAGGCAATTAATCAAACATATTGTCCACATGGTACATGTAAACATCATTGTGCAATAAATAAACATTATGGTACAATTCTAATTTCTTAAATCAATAGTTTAGTCATAGGTTTGCGTGAATCTATATCTATAATAATTTAACCCACATAGAGTTTAACACCCAAAATGGAGTAGAATTCAATTTCTCACTGTCCACATGAAGAAGAGTAGCCCAATCATGAGATTCATACGAAAATTCATAACATTTAATTTAGTAAAAGGGATTGTTGGGCTTCATGGACAAAAGGATTCCATGAAAGAACATTATGCATACCTTAGTTCGTAATTTCGTAGGTATTGATTGTGAAACCTTTTTGAATTCGAAACCCTATCTGTTTCTTGAGAGAAGCTTTAGAGAAACTAGTGTATTTTGGCTGAACAATGGCAAAATCACGGGTACACTGGGTTTATATAGGTGTAGACAATTGAACCTTTTAACCCTTGGATGCGTCTGTTAAATTGTAAAAAGTTCCCAAACTGGACCTTTAGCACGACGCGGCGCTGTCGTGCCGTGTCGCTGGATTTTGACAATTGGGAAATTGAGGGATGATGCGACGTGCGGCCTTCGTATTTCGACCTCCTTTGTGACCTGGAACTTTGGCGAGACGCGGGGGAAATATCGCTAAGACAAGGGAAAAATGACAATTGTGAATTTGGGCCCTGGCGCGATGCACCATAATTTTGGACCCGTATTGAAATTTTCCAAATTCTATATCCTCTTGTGAAACAGCGCGCCATTTACAATTATGGCGCTATTTTACAACAGGAACTTGAAATAGTCGTAACTTCTGACCCGGTTATTATATTTTGGTGAATCTTATATCGATGGAAAGCTTATTGAATTTCCCACATGACAAAAAGTGAAAATCTTGTAAATTCCATATGGAAAAACCATCATTCAATTTGGAAGATAATACTAGATATTCTAGATCAAACATATTATCGAATCTATATGTATAATAATTTATCTAGGCAATTAATCAAACATATTGTCCACATGGTACATGTAAACATCATTGTGCAATAAATAAACATTATGGTACAATTCTAATTTCTTAAATCAATAGTTTAGTCATAGGTTTGCGTGAATCTATATCTATAATAATTTAACCCACATAGAGTTTAAAACCCAAAATGGAGTAGAATTCAATTTCTCACTGTCCACATGAAGAAGAGTAGCCCAATCATGAGATTCATACGAAAATCCATAACATTTAATTTAGTAAAAGGGATTGTTGGGCTTCATGGACAAAAGGATTCCATGAAAGAACATTATGCATACCTTAGTTCGTAATTTCGTAGGTATTGATTGTGAAACCTTTTTGAATTCGAAACCCTATCTGTTTCTTGAGAGAAGCTTTAGAGAAACTAGTGTATTTTGGCTGAACAATAGCAAAATCACGGGTACACTGGGTTTATATAGGTGTAGACAATTGACCCTTTTAACCCTTGGATGCGTCTGTTAAATTGTAAAAAGTTCCCAAACTGGACCTTTAGCACGACGCGGCGCTGTCGTGCCGTGTCGCTGGATTTTGACAATTGGGAAATTGAGGGATGATGCGACGTGCGGCCTTCGTATTTCGACCTCCTTTGTGACCTGGAACTTTGGCGAGACGCGGGGGAAATATCGCTAAGACAAGGGAAAAAATGACAATTGTGAATTTGGGCCCTGGCGCGATGCACCATAATTTTGGACCCGTATTGAAATTTTCCAAATTCTATATCCTCTTGTGAAACAGCGCGCCATTTACAATTATGGCGCTATTTTACAACAGGAACTTGAAATAGTCGTAACTTCTGACCCGGTTATTATATTTTGGTGAATCTTATATCGATGGAAAGCTTATTGAATTTCCCACATGACAAAAAGTGAAAATCTTGTAAATTCCATATGGAAAAACCATCATTCAATTTGGAAGATAATACTAGATATTCTAGATCAAACATATTATCGAATCTATATGTATAATAATTTATCTAGGCAATTAATCAAACATATTGTCCACATGGTACATGTAAACATCATTGTGCAATAAATAAACATTATGGTACAATTCTAATTTCTTAAATCAATAGTTTAGTCATAGGTTTGCGTGAATCTATATCTATAATAATTTAACCCACATAGAGTTTAAAACCCAAAATGGAGTAGAATTCAATTTCTCACTGTCCACATGAAGAAGAGTAGCCCAATCATGAGATTCATACGAAAATCCATAACATTTAATTTAGTAAAAGGGATTGTTGGGCTTCATGGACAAAAGGATTCCATGAAAGAACATTATGCATACCTTAGTTCGTAATTTCGTAGGTATTGATTGTGAAACCTTTTTGAATTCGAAACCCTATCTGTTTCTTGAGAGAAGCTTTAGAGAAACTAGTGTATTTTGGCTGAACAATAGCAAAATCACGGGTACACTGGGTTTATATAGGTGTAGACAATTGACCCTTTTAACCCTTGGATGCGTCTGTTAAATTGTAAAAAGTTCCCAAACTGGACCTTTAGCACGACGCGGCGCTGTCGTGCCGTGTCGCTGGATTTTGACAATTGGGAAATTGAGGGATGATGCGACGTGCGGCCTTCGTATTTCGACCTCCTTTGTGACCTGGAACTTTGGCGAGACGCGGGGGAAATATCGCTAAGACAAGGGAAAAATGACAATTGTGAATTTGGGCCCTGGCGCGATGCACCATAATTTTGGACCCGTATTGAAATTTTCCAAATTCTATATCCTCTTGTGAAACAGCGCGCCATTTACAATTATGGCGCTATTTTACAACAGGAACTTGAAATAGTCGTAACTTCTGACCCGGTTATTATATTTTGGTGAATCTTATATCGATGGAAAGCTTATTGAATTTCCCACATGACAAAAAGTGAAAATCTTGTAAATTCCATATGGAAAAACCATCATTCAATTTGGAAGATAATACTAGATATTCTAGATCAAACATATTATCGAATCTATATGTATAATAATTTATCTAGGCAATTAATCAAACATATTGTCCACATGGTACATGTAAACATCATTGTGCAATAAATAAACATTATGGTACAATTCTAATTTCTTAAATCAATAGTTTAGTCATAGGTTTGCGTGAATCTATATCTATAATAATTTAACCCACATAGAGTTTAAAACCCAAAATGGAGTAGAATTCAATTTCTCACTGTCCACATGAAGAAGAGTAGCCCAATCATGAGATTCATACGAAAATCCATAACATTTAATTTAGTAAAAGGGATTGTTGGGCTTCATGGACAAAAGGATTCCATGAAAGAACATTATGCATACCTTAGTTCGTAATTTCGTAGGTATTGATTGTGAAACCTTTTTGAATTCGAAACCCTATCTGTTTCTTGAGAGAAGCTTTAGAGAAACTAGTGTATTTTGGCTGAACAATAGCAAAATCACGGGTACACTGGGTTTATATAGGTGTAGACAATTGACCCTTTTAACCCTTGGATGCGTCTGTTAAATTGTAAAAAGTTCCCAAACTGGACCTTTAGCACGACGCGGCGCTGTCGTGCCGTGTCGCTGGATTTTGACAATTGGGAAATTGAGGGATGATGCGACGTGCGGCCTTCGTATTTCGACCTCCTTTGTGACCTGGAACTTTGGCGAGACGCGGGGGAAATATCGCTAAGACAAGGGAAAAATGACAATTGTGAATTTGGGCCCTGGCGCGATGCACCATAATTTTGGACCCGTATTGAAATTTTCCAAATTCTATATCCTCTTGTGAAACAGCGCGCCATTTACAATTATGGCGCTATTTTACAACAGGAACTTGAAATAGTCGTAACTTCTGACCCGGTTATTATATTTTGGTGAATCTTATATCGATGGAAAGCTTATTGAATTTCCCACATGACAAAAAGTGAAAATCTTGTAAATTCCATATGGAAAAACCATCATTCAATTTGGAAGATAATACTAGATATTCTAGATCAAACATATTATCGAATCTATATGTATAATAATTTATCTAGGCAATTAATCAAACATATTGTCCACATGGTACATGTAAACATCATTGTGCAATAAATAAACATTATGGTACAATTCTAATTTCTTAAATCAATAGTTTAGTCATAGGTTTGCGTGAATCTATATCTATAATAATTTAACCCACATAGAGTTTAACACCCAAAATGGAGTAGAATTCAATTTCTCACTGTCCACATGAAGAAGAGTAGCCCAATCATGAGATTCATACGAAAATCCATAACATTTAATTTAGTAAAAGGGATTGTTGGGCTTCATGGACAAAAGGATTCCATGAAAGAACATTATGCATACCTTAGTTCGTAATTTCGTAGGTATTGATTGTGAAACCTTTTTGAATTCGAAACCCTATCTGTTTCTTGAGAGAAGCTTTAGAGAAACTAGTGTATTTTGGCTGAACAATAGCAAAATCACGGGTACACTGGGTTTATATAGGTGTAGACAATTGACCCTTTTAACCCTTGGATGCGTCTGTTAAATTGTAAAAAGTTCCCAAACTGGACCTTTAGCACGACGCGGCGCTGTCGTGCCGTGTCGCTGGATTTTGACAATTGGGAAATTGAGGGATGATGCGACGTGCGGCCATCGTATTTCGACCTCCTTTGTGACCTGGAACTTTGGCGAGACGCGGGGGAAATATCGCTAAGACAAGGGAAAAATGACAATTGTGAATTTGGGCCCTGGCGCGATGCACCATAATTTTGGACCCGTATTGAAATTTTCCAAATTCTATATCCTCTTGTGAAACAGCGCGCCATTTACAATTATGGCGCTATTTTACAACAGGAACTTGAAATAGTCGTAACTTCTGACCCGGTTATTATATTTTGGTGAATCTTATATCGATGGAAAGCTTATTGAATTTCCCACATGACAAAAAGTGAAAATCTTGTAAATTCCATATGGAAAAACCATCATTCAATTTGGAAGATAATACTAGATATTCTAGATCAAACATATTATCGAATCTATATGTATAATAATTTATCTAGGCAATTAATCAAACATATTGTCCACATGGTACATGTAAACATCATTGTGCAATAAATAAACATTATGGTACAATTCTAATTTCTTAAATCAATAGTTTAGTCATAGGTTTGCGTGAATCTATATCTATAATAATTTAACCCACATAGAGTTTAACACCCAAAATGGAGTAGAATTCAATTTCTCACTGTCCACATGAAGAAGAGTAGCCCAATCATGAGATTCATACGAAAATCCATAACATTTAATTTAGTAAAAGGGATTGTTGGGCTTCATGGACAAAAGGATTCCATGAAAGAACATTATGCATACCTTAGTTCGTAATTTCGTAGGTATTGATTGTGAAACCTTTTTGAATTCGAAACCCTATCTGTTTCTTGAGAGAAGCTTTAGAGAAACTAGTGTATTTTGGCTGAACAATAGCAAAATCACGGGTACACTGGGTTTATATAGGTGTAGACAATTGACCCTTTTAACCCTTGGATGCGTCTGTTAAATTGTAAAAAGTTCCCAAACTGGACCTTTAGCACGACGCGGCGCTGTCGTGCCGTGTCGCTGGATTTTGACAATTGGGAAATTGAGGGATGATGCGACGTGCGGCCATCGTATTTCGACCTCCTTTGTGACCTGGAACTTTGGCGAGACGCGGGGGAAATATCGCTAAGACAAGGGAAAAATGACAATTGTGAATTTGGGCCCTGGCGCGATGCACCATAATTTTGGACCCGTATTGAAATTTTCCAAATTCTATATCCTCTTGTGAAACAGCGCGCCATTTACAATTATGGCGCTATTTTACAACAGGGAACTTGAAATAGTCGTAACTTCTGACCCGGTTATTATATTTTGGTGAATCTTATATCGATGGAAAGCTTATTGAATTTCCCACATGACAAAAAGTGAAAATCTTGTAAATTCCATATGGAAAAACCATCATTCAATTTGGAAGATAATACTAGATATTCTAGATCAAACATATTATCGAATCTATATGTATAATAATTTATCTAGGCAATTAATCAAACATATTGTCCACATGGTACATGTAAACATCATTGTGCAATAAATAAACATTATGGTACAATTCTAATTTCTTAAATCAATAGTTTAGTCATAGGTTTGCGTGAATCTATATCTATAATAATTTAACCCACATAGAGTTTAAAACCCAAAATGGAGTAGAATTCAATTTCTCACTGTCCACATGAAGAAGAGTAGCCCAATCATGAGATTCATACGAAAATCCATAACATTTAATTTAGTAAAAGGGATTGTTGGGCTTCATGGACAAAAGGATTCCATGAAAGAACATTATGCATACCTTAGTTCGTAATTTCGTAGGTATTGATTGTGAAACCTTTTTGAATTCGAAACCCTATCTGTTTCTTGAGAGAAGCTTTAGAGAAACTAGTGTATTTTGGCTGAACAATAGCAAAATCACGGGTACACTGGGTTTATATAGGTGTAGACAATTGACCCTTTTAACCCTTGGATGCGTCTGTTAAATTGTAAAAAGTTCCCAAACTGGACCTTTAGCACGACGCGGCGCTGTCGTGCCGTGTCGCTGGATTTTGACAATTGGGAAATTGAGGGATGATGCGACGTGCGGCCATCGTATTTCGACCTCCTTTGTGACCTGGAACTTTGGCGAGACGCGGGGGAAATATCGCTAAGACAAGGGAAAAATGACAATTGTGAATTTGGGCCCTGGCGCGATGCACCATAATTTTGGACCCGTATTGAAATTTTCCAAATTCTATATCCTCTTGTGAAACAGCGCGCCATTTACAATTATGGCGCTATTTTACAACAGGAACTTGAAATAGTCGTAACTTCTGACCCGGTTATTATATTTTGGTGAATCTTATATCGATGGAAAGCTTATTGAATTTCCCACATGACAAAAAGTGAAAATCTTGTAAATTCCATATGGAAAAACCATCATTCAATTTGGAAGATAATACTAGATATTCTAGATCAAACATATTATCGAATCTATATGTATAATAATTTATCTAGGCAATTAATCAAACATATTGTCCACATGGTACATGTAAACATCATTGTGCAATAAATAAACATTATGGTACAATTCTAATTTCTTAAATCAATAGTTTAGTCATAGGTTTGCGTGAATCTATATCTATAATAATTTAACCCACATAGAGTTTAACACCCAAAATGGAGTAGAATTCAATTTCTCACTGTCCACATGAAGAAGAGTAGCCCAATCATGAGATTCATACGAAAATCCATAACATTTAATTTAGTAAAAGGGATTGTTGGGCTTCATGGACAAAAGGATTCCATGAAAGAACATTATGCATACCTTAGTTCGTAATTTCGTAGGTATTGATTGTGAAACCTTTTTGAATTCGAAACCCTATCTGTTTCTTGAGAGAAGCTTTAGAGAAACTAGTGTATTTTGGCTGAACAATAGCAAAATCACGGGTACACTGGGTTTATATAGGTGTAGACAATTGACCCTTTTAACCCTTGGATGCGTCTGTTAAATTGTAAAAGTTCCCAAACTGGACCTTTAGCACGACGCGGCGCTGTCGTGCCGTGTCGCTGGATTTTGACAATTGGGAAATTGAGGGATGATGCGACGTGGCGGCCTTCGTATTTCGACCTCCTTTGTGACCTGGAACTTTGGCGAGACGCGGGGGAAATATCGCTAAGACAAGGGAAAAATGACAATTGTGAATTTGGGCCCTGGCGCGATGCACCATAATTTTGGACCCGTATTGAAATTTTCCAAATTCTATATCCTCTTGTGAAACAGCGCGCCATTTACAATTATGGCGCTATTTTACAACAGGGAACTTGAAATAGTCGTAACTTCTGACCCGGTTATTATATTTTGGTGAATCTTATATCGATGGAAAGCTTATTGAATTTCCCACATGACAAAAAGTGAAAATCTTGTAAATTCCATATGGAAAAACCATCATTCAATTTGGAAGATAATACTAGATATTCTAGATCAAACATATTATCGAATCTATATGTATAATAATTTATCTAGGCAATTAATCAAACATATTGTCCACATGGTACATGTAAACATCATTGTACAATAAATAAACATTATGGTACAATTCTAATTTCTTAAATCAATAGTTTAGTCATAGGTTTGCGTGAATCTATATCTATAATAATTTAACCCACATAGAGTTTAACACCCAAAATGGAGTAGAATTCAATTTCTCACTGTCCACATGAAGAAGAGTAGCCCAATCATGAGATTCATACGAAAATCCATAACATTTAATTTAGTAAAAGGGATTGTTGGGCTTCATGGACAAAAGGATTCCATGAAAGAACATTATGCATACCTTAGTTCGTAATTTCGTAGGTATTGATTGTGAAACCTTTTTGAATTCGAAACCCTATCTGTTTCTTGAGAGAAGCTTTAGAGAAACTAGTGTATTTTGGGCTGAACAATAGCAAAATCACGGGTACACTGGGTTTATATAGGTGTAGACAATTGACCCTTTTAACCCTTGGATGCGTCTGTTAAATTGTAAAAAGTTCCCAAACTGGACCTTTAGCACGACGCGGCGCTGTCGTGCCGTGTCGCTGGATTTTGACAATTGGGAAATTGAGGGATGATGCGACGTGCGGCCTTCGTATTTCGACCTCCTTTGTGACCTGGAACTTTGGCGAGACGCGGGGGAAATATCGCTAAGACAAGGGAAAAATGACAATTGTGAATTTGGGCCCTGGCGCGATGCACCATAATTTTGGACCCGTATTGAAATTTTCCAAATTCTATATCCTCTTGTGAAACAGCGCGCCATTTACAATTATGGCGCTATTTTACAACGGGAACTTGAAATAGTCGTAACTTCTGACCCGGTTATTATATTTTGGTGAATCATATATCGATGGAAAGCTTATTGAATTTCCCACATGACAAAAAGTGAAAATCTTGTAAATTCCTTATGGAAAAACCATCATTCAATTTGGAAGATAATACTAGATATTCTAGATCAAACATATTATCGAATCTATATGTATAATAATTTATCTAGGCAATTAATCAAACATATTGTCCACATGGTACATGTAAACATCATTGTACAATAAATAAACATTATGGTACAATTCTAATTTCTTAAATCAATAGTTTAGTCATAGGTTTGCGTGAATCTATATCTATAATAATTTAACCCACATAGAGTTTAACACCCAAAATGGAGTAGAATTCAATTTCTCACTGTCCACATGAAGAAGAGTAGCCCAATCATGAGATTCATACGAAAATCCATAACATTTAATTTAGTAAAAGGGATTGTTGGGCTTCATGGACAAAAGGATTCCATGAAAGAACATTATGCATACCTTAGTTCGTAATTTCGTAGGTATTGATTGTGAAACCTTTTTGAATTCGAAACCCTATCTGTTTCTTGAGAGAAGCTTTAGAGAAACTAGTGTATTTTGGCTGAACAATAGCAAAATCACGGGTACACTGGGTTTATATAGGTGTAGACAATTGACCCTTTTAACCCTTGGATGCGTCTGTTAAATTGTAAAAAGTTCCCAAACTGGACCTTTAGCACGACGCGGCGCTGTCGTGCCGTGTCGCTGGATTTTGACAATTGGGAAATTGAGGGATGATGCGACGTGCGGCCATCGTATTTCGACCTCCTTTGTGACCTGGAACTTTGGCGAGACGCGGGGGAAATATCGCTAAGAAAAGGGAAAAATGACAATTGTGAATTTGGGCCCTGGCGCGATGCACCATAATTTTGGACCCGTATTGAAATTTTCCAAATTCTATATCCTCTTGTGACACAGCGCGCCATTTACAGTTATGGCGCTATTTTACAACGGAACTTGAAATAGTCGTAACTTCTGACCCGGTTATTATATTTTGGTGAATCTTATATCGATGGAAAGCTTATTGAATTTCCCACATGACAAAAAGTGAAAATCTTGTAAATTCATTATGGAAAAACCATCATTCAATTTGGAAGATAATACTAGATATTCTAGATCAAACATATTATCGAATCTATATGTATAATAATTTATCTAGGCAATTAATCAAACATATTGTCCACATGGTACATGTAAACATCATTGTACAATAAATAAACATTATGGTACAATTCTAATTTCATAAATCAATAGTTTAGTCATAGGTTTGCGTGAATCTATATCTATAATAATTTAACCCACATAGAGTTTAACATGCAAAATGGTGTAGAATTCAATTTCTCACTATCCACATGAAGAAGAGTAGCCCAATCATGAGATTCATACGAAAATCCATAACATTTAATTTAGTAAAAGGGATTGTTGGGCTTCATGGACAAAAGGATTCCATGAAAGAACATTATGCATACCTTAGTTCGTAATTTCGTTGGTATTGATTGTGAAACCTTTTTGAATTCGAAACCCTATCTGTTTCTTGAGAGAAGCTTTAGAGAAACTAGTGTATTTTGGCTGAACAATAGCAAAATCACGGGTACACTGGGTTTATATAGGTGTAGACAATTGACCCTTTTAACCCTTGGATGCGTCTGTTAAATTGTAAAAAGTTCCCAAACTGGACCTTTAGCACGACGCGGCGCTGTCGTGCCGTGTCGCTGGATTTTGACAATTGGGAAATTGAGGGATGATGCGACGTGCGGCCATCGTATTTCGACCTCCTTTGTGACCTGGAACTTTGGCGAGACGCGGGGGAAATATCGCTAAGACAAGTGAAAAAATGACAATTGTGAATTTGGGCCCTGGCGCGATGCACCATAATTTTGGACCCGTATTGAAATTTTCCAAATTCTATATCCTCTTGTGACACAGCGCGCCATTTACAGTTATGGCGCTATTTTACAACGGGAACTTGAGATAGTCGTAACTTCTGACCCGGTTATTATATTTTTGTGAATCTTATATCGATGGAAAGCTTATTGAATTTCCCACATGACAAAAAGTGAAAATCTTGTAAATTCCATATGGAAAAACCATCATTCAATTTGGAAGATAATACTAGATATTCTAGATCAAACATATTATCGAATCTATATGTATAATAATTTATCTAGGCAATTAATCAAACATATTGTCCACATGGTACATGTAAACATCATTGTACAATAAATAAACATTATGGTACAATTCTAATTTCTTAAATCAATAGTTTAGTCATAGGTTTGCGTGAATCTATATCTATAATAATTTAACCCACATAGAGTTTAACACCCAAAATGGAGTAGAATTCAATTTCTCACTGTCCACATGAAGAAGAGTAGCCCAATCATGAGATTCATACGAAAATCCATAACATTTAATTTAGTAAAAGGATTGTTGGGCTTCATGGACAAAAGGATTCCATGAAAGAACATTATGCATACCTTAGTTCGTAATTTCGTAGGTATTGATTGTGAAACCTTTTTGAATTCGAAACCCTATCTGTTTCTTGAGAGAAGCTTTAGAGAAACTAGTGTATTTTGGCTGAACAATGGCAAAATCACGGGTACACTGGGTTTATATAGGTGTAGACAATTGAACCTTTTAACCCTTGGATGCGTCTGTTAAATTGTAAAAAGTTCCCAAACTGGACCTTTAGCACGACGCGGCGCTGTCGTGCCGTGTCGCTGGATTTTGACAATTGGGAAATTGAGGGATGATGCGACGTGCGGCCATCGTATTTCGACCTCCTTTGTGACCTGGAACTATGGCGAGACGCGGGGGAAATATCGCTAAGACAAGGGAAAAATGACAATTGTGAATTTGGGCCCTGGCGCGATGCACCATAATTTTGGACCCGTATTGAAATTTTCCAAATTCTATATCCTCTTGTGAAACAGCGCGCCATTTACAATTATGGCGCTATTTTACAACAGGAACTTGAAATAGTCGTAACTTCTGACCCGGTTATTATATTTTGGTGAATCTTATATCGATGAAAAGCTTATTGAATTTCCCACATGACAAAAAGCAAAAATCTTGTAAATTCCATATGGAAAAACCATCATTCAATTTGGAAGATAATACTAGATATTCTAGATCAAACATATTATCGAATCTATATGTATAATAATTTATCTAGGCAATTAATCAAACATATTGTCCACATGGTACATGTAAACATCATTGTACAATAAATAAACATTATGGTACAATTCTAATTTCTTAAATCAATAGTTTAGTCATAGGTTTGCGTGAATCTATATCTATAATAATTTAACCCACATAGAGTTTAACACCCAAAATAGAGTAGAATTCAATTTCTCACTGTCCACATGAAGAAGAGTAGCCCAATCATGAGATTCATACGAAAATTCATAACATTTAATTTAGTAAAAGGGATTGTTGGGCTTCATGGACAAAAGGATTCCATGAAAGAACATTATGCATACCTTAGTTCGTAATTTCGTAGGTATTGATTGTGAAACCTTTTTGAATTCGAAAACCCTATCTGTTTCTTGAGAGAAGCTTTAGAGAAACTAGTGTATTTTGGCTGAACAATAGCAAAATCACGGGTACACTGGGTTTATATAGGTGTAGACAATTGAACCTTTTAACCCTTGGATGCGTCTGTTAAATTGTAAAAATTTCCCAAACTGGACCTTTAGCACGACGCGGCGCTGTCGTGCCGTGTCGCTGGATTTTGACAATTGGGAAATTGAGGATGATGCGACGTGCGGCCATCGTATTTCGACCTCCTTTGTGACCTGGAACTATGGCGAGACGCGGGGGAAATATCGCTAAGACAAGGGAAAAATGACAATTGTGAATTTGGGCCCTGGCGCGATGCACCATAATTTTGGACCCGTATTGAAATTTTCCAAATTCTATATCCTCTTGTGAAACAGCGCGCCATTTACAATTATGGCGCTATTTTACAACAGGAACTTGAAATAGTCGTAACTTCTGACCCGGTTATTATATTTTGGTGAATCTTATATCGATGAAAAGCTTATTGAATTTCCCACATGACAAAAAGCAAAAATCTTGTAAATTCCATATGGAAAAACCATCATTCAATTTGGAAGATAATACTAGATATTCTAGATCAAACATATTATCGAATCTATATGTATAATAATTTATCTAGGCAATTAATCAAACATATTGTCCACATGGTACATGTAAACATCATTGTACAATAAATAAACATTATGGTACAATTCTAATTTCTTAAATCAATAGTTTAGTCATAGGTTTGCGTGAATCTATATCTATAATAATTTAACCCACATAGAGTTTAACACCAAAATGGAGTAGAATTCAATTTCTCACTGTCCACATGAAGAAGAGTAGCCCAATCATGAGATTCATACGAAAATCCATAACATTTAATTTAGTAAAAGGGATTGTTGGGCTTCATGGACAAAAGGATTCCATGAAAGAACATTATGCATACCTTAGTTCGTAATTTCGTAGGTATTGATTGTGAAACCTTTTTGAATTCGAAACCCTATCTGTTTCTTGAGAGAAGCTTTAGAGAAACTAGTGTATTTTGGCTGAACAATAGCAAAATCACGGGTACACTGGGTTTATATAGGTGTAGACAATTGACCCTTTTAACCCTTGGATGCGTCTGTTAAATTGTAAAAATTTCCCAAACTGGACCTTTAGTACGACGCGGCGCTGTCGTGCCGTGTCGCTGGATTTTGACAATTGGGAAATTGAGGGATGATGCGACGTGCGGCCATCGTATTTCGACCTCCTTTGTGACCTGGAACTTTGGCGAGACGCGGGGGAAATATCGCTAAGACAAGGGAAAAATGACAATTGTGAATTTGGGCCTGGCGCGATGCACCATAATTTTGGACCCGTATTGAAATTTTCCAAATTCTATATCCTCTTGTGACACAGCGCGCCATTTACAATTATGGCGCTATTTTACAACGGAACTTGAAATAGTCGTAACTTCTGACCCGGTTATTATATTTTGGTGAATCTTATATCGATGGAAAGCTTATTGAATTTCCCACATGACAAAAGTGAAAATCTTGTAAATTCCTTATGGAAAAACCATCATTCAATTTGGAAGATAATACTAGATATTCTAGATCAAACATATTATCGAATCTATATGTATAATAATTTATCTAGGCAATTAATCAAACATATTGTCCACATGGTACATGTAAACATCATTGTACAATAAATAAACATTATGGTACAATTCTAATTTCATAAATCAATAGTTTAGTCATAGGTTTGCGTGAATCTATATCTATAATAATTTAACCCACATAGAGTTTAACACCCAAAATGGTGTAGAATTCAATTTCTCACTATCCACATGAAGAAGAGTAGCCCAATCATGAGATTCATACGAAAATCCATAACATTTAATTTAGTAAAAGGGATTGTTGGGCTTCATGGGACAAAAGGATTCCATGAAAGAACATTATGCATACCTTAGTTCGTAATTTCGTAGGTATTGATTGTGAAACCTTTTTGAATTCGAAACCCTATCTGTTTCTTGAGAGAAGCTTTAGAGAAACTAGTGTATTTTGGCTGAACAATAGCAAAATCACGGGTACACTGGGTTTATATAGGTGTAGACAATTGACCCTTTAACCCTTGGATGCGTCTGTTAAATTGTAAAAAGTTCCCAAACTGGACCTTTAGCACGACGCGGCGCTGTCGTGCCGTGTCGCTGGATTTTGACAATTGGGAAATTGAGGGATGATGCGACGTGCGGCCATCGTATTTCGACCTCCTTTGTGACCTGGAACTTTGGCGAGACGCGGGGGAAATATCGCTAAGACAAGTGAAAAAATGACAATTGTGAATTTGGGCCCTGGCGCGATGCACCATAATTTTGGACCCGTATTGAAATTTTCCAAATTCTATATCCTCTTGTGAACACAGCGCGCCATTTACAATTATGGCGCTATTTTACAACGGGAACTTGAAATAGTCGTAACTTCTGACCCGGTTATTATATTTTGGTGAATCTTATATCGATGGAAAGCTTATTGAATTTCCCCACATGACAAAAAGTGAAAATCTTGTAAATTCCTTATGGAAAAACCATCATTCAATTTGGAAGATAATACTAGATATTCTAGATCAAACATATTATCGAATCTATATGTATAATAATTTATCTAGGCAATTAATCAAACATATTGTCCACATGGTACATGTAAACATCATTGTACAATAAATAAACATTATGGTACAATTCTAATTTCATAAATCAATAGTTTAGTCATAGGTTTGCGTGAATCTATATCTATAATAATTTAACCCACATAGAGTTTTAACAGCCAAAATGGTGTAGAATTCAATTTCTCACTATCCACATGAAGAAGAGTAGCCCAATCATGAGATTCATACGAAAATCCATAACATTTAATTTAGTAAAAGGGATTGTTGGGCTTCATGGACAAAAGGATTCCATGAAAGAACATTATGCATACCTTAGTTCGTAATTTCGTAGGTATTGATTGTGAAACCTTTTTGAATTCGAAACCCTATCTGTTTCTTGAGAGAAGCTTTAGAGAAACTAGTGTATTTTGGCTGAACAATAGCAAAATCACGGGTACACTGGGTTTATATAGGTGTAGACAATTGACCCTTTTAACCCTTGGATGCGTCTGTTAAATTGTAAAAAAGTTCCCAAACCTGGACCTTTAGCACGACGCGGCGCTGTCGTGCCGTGTCGCTGGATTTTGACAATTGGGAAATTGAGGGATGATGCGACGTGCGGCCATCGTATTTCGACCTCCTTTGTGACCTGGAACTTTGGCGAGACGCGGGGGAAATATCGCTAAGACAAGTGAAAAAATGACAATTGTGAATTTGGGCCCTGGCGCGATGCACCATAATTTTGGACCCGTATTGAAATTTTCCAAATTCTATATCCTCTTGTGAAACAGCGCGCCATTTACAATTATGGCGCTATTTTACAATGGGAACTTGAAATAGTCGTAACTTCTGACCCGGTTATTATATTTTGGTGAATCTTATATCGATGGAAAGCTTATTGAATTTCCCACATGACAAAAAGTGAAAATCTTGTAATTCCTTATGGAAAAACCATCATTCAATTTGGAAGATAATACTAGATATTCTAGATCAAACATATTATCGAATCTATATGTATAATAATTTATCTAGGCAATTAATCAAACATATTGTCCACATGGTACATGTAAACATCATTGTACAATAAATAAACATTATGGTACAATTCTAATTTCATAAATCAATAGTTTAGTCATAGGTTTGCGTGAATCTATATCTATAATAATTTAACCCACATAGAGTTTAACACCCAAAATGGAGTAGAATTCAATTTCTCACTATCCACATGAAGAAGAGTAGCCCAATCATGAGATTCATACGAAATCCATAACATTTAATTTAGTAAAAGGGATTGTTGGGCTTCATGGACAAAAGGATTCCATGAAAGAACATTATGCATACCTTAGTTCGTAATTTCGTAGGTATTGATTGTGAAACCTTTTTGAATTCGAAACCCTATCTGTTTCTTGAGAGAAGCTTTAGAGAAACTAGTGTATTTTGGCTGAACAATAGGCAAAATCACGGGGACACTGGGTTTATATAGGTGTAGACAATTGACCCTTTTAACCCTTGGATGCGTCTGTTAAATTGTAAAAATTTCCCAAACTGGACCTTTAGTACGACGCGGCGCTGTCGTGCCGTGTCGCTGGATTTTGACAATGGGGAAATTGAGGGATGATGCGACGTGCGGCCTTCGTATTTCGACCTCCTTTGTGACCTGGAACTTTGGCGAGACGCGGGGGAAATATCGCTAAGACAAGGGAAAAATGACAATTGTGAATTTGGGCCCTGGCGCGATGCACCATAATTTTGGACCCGTATTGAAATTTTCCAAATTCTATATCCTCTTGTGACACAGCGCGCCATTTACAATTATGGCGCTATTTTACAACGGAACTTGAAATAGTCGTAACTTCTGACCCGGTTATTATATTTTGGTGAATCTTATATCGATGGAAAGCTTATTGAATTTCCCACATGACAAAAAGTGAAAATCTTGTAAATTCCTTATGGAAAAACCATCATTCAATTTGGAAGATAATACTAGATATTCTAGATCAAACATATTATCGAATCTATATGTATAATAATTTATCTAGGCAATTAATCAAACATATTGTCCACATGGTACATGTAAACATCATTGTACAATAAATAAACATTATGGTACAATTCTAATTTCATAAATCAATAGTTTAGTCATAGGTTTGCGTGAATCTATATCTATAATAATTTAACCCACATAGAGTTTAACACCCAAAAATGGTGTAGAATTCAATTTCTCACTATCCACATGAAGAAGAGTAGCCCAATCATGAGATTCATACGAAAATCCATAACATTTAATTTAGTAAAAGGGATTGTTGGGCTTCATGGACAAAAGGATTCCATGAAAGAACATTATGCATACCTTAGTTCGTAATTTCGTAGGTATTGATTGTGAAACCTTTTTGAATTCGAAACCCTATCTGTTTCTTGAGAGAAGCTTTAGAGAAACTAGTGTATTTTGGCTGAACAATAGCAAAATCACGGGTACACTGGGTTTATATAGGTGTAGACAATTGACCCTTTTAACCCTTGGATGCGTCTGTTAAATTGTAAAAATTTCCCAAACTGGACCTTTAGTACGACGCGGCGCTGTCGTGCCGTGTCGCTGGATTTTGACAATTGGGAAATTGAGGGATGATGCGACGTGCGGCCATCGTATTTCGACCTCCTTTGTGACCTGGAACTTTGGCGAGACGCGGGGGAAATATCGCTAAGACAAGTGAAAAAATGACAATTGTGAATTTGGGCCCTGGCGCGATGCACCATAATTTTGGACCCGTATTGAAATTTTCCAAATTCTATATCCTCTTGTGACACAGCGCGCCATTTACAATTATGGCGCTATTTTACAACGGGAACTTGAAATAGTCGTAACTTCTGACCCGGTTATTATATTTTGGTGAATCTTATATCGATGGAAAGCTTATTGAATTTCCCACATGACAAAAAGTGAAAATCTTGTAAATTCCTTATGGAAAAACCATCATTCAATTTGGAAGATAATACTAGATATTCTAGATCAAACATATTATCGAATCTATATGTATAATAATTATCTAGGCAATTAATCAAACATATTGTCCACATGGTACATGTAAACATCATTGTACAATAAATAAACATTATGGTACAATTCTAATTTCATAAATCAATAGTTTAGTCATAGGTTTGCGTGAATCTATATCTATAATAATTTAACCCACATAGAGTTTAACATGCAAAATGGTGTAGAATTCAATTTCTCACTATCCACATGAAGAAGAGTAGCCCAATCATGAGATTCATACGAAAATCCATAACATTTAATTTAGTAAAAGGGATTGTTGGGCTTCATGGACAAAAGGATTCCATGAATGAACATTATGCATACCTTAGTTCGTAATTTCGTAGGTATTGATTGTGAAACCTTTTTGAATTCGAAACCCTATCTGTTTCTTGAGAGAAGCTTTAGAGAAACTAGTGTATTTTGGCTGAACAATAGCAAAATCACGGGGACACTGGGTTTATATAGGTGTAGACAATTGACCCTTTTAACCCTTGGATGCGTCTGTTAAATTGTAAAAATTTCCCAAACTGGACCTTTAGTACGACGCGGCGCTGTCGTGCCGTGTCGCTGGATTTTGACAATCGGGAAATTGAGGGATGATGCGACGTGCGGCCATCGTATTTCGACCTCCTTTGTGACCTGGAACTTTGGCGAGACGCGGGGGAAATATCGCTAAGACAAGTGAAAAAATGACAATTGTGAATTTGGGGCCCTGGCGCGATGCACCATAATTTTGGACCCGTATTGAAATTTTCCAAATTCTATATCCTCTTGTGACACAGCGCGCCATTTACAATTATGGCGCTATTTTACAACGGGAACTTGAATAGTCGTAACTTCTGACCCGGTTATTATATTTTGGTGAATCTATATCGATGGAAAGCTTATTGAATTTCCCACATGACAAAAAGTGAAAATCTTGTAAATTCTTATGGAAAAACCATCATTCAATTTGGAAGATAATACTAGATATTCTAGATCAAACATATTATCGAATCTATATGTATAATAATTTATCTAGGCAATTAATCAAACATATTGTCCACATGGTACATGTAAACATCATTGTACAATAAATAAACATTATGGTACAATTCTAATTTCATAAATCAATAGTTTAGTCATAGGTTTGCGTGAATCTATATCTATAATAATTTAACCCACATAGAGTTTAACATGCAAAATGGTGTAGAATTCAATTTCTCACTATCCACATGAAGAAGAGTAGCCCAATCATGAGATTTATACGAAAATCCATAACATTTAATTTAGTAAAAGGGATTGTTGGGCTTCATGGACAAAAGGATTCCATGAATGAACATTATGCATACCTTATTTCGTAATTTCGTAGGTATTGATTGTGAAACCTTTTTGAATTCGAAACCCTATCTGTTTCTTGAGAGAAGCTTTAGAGAAACTAGTGTATTTTGGCTGAACAATAGCAAAATCACGGGGACACTGGGTTTATATTGGTGTAGACAATTGACCCTTTTAACCCTTGGATGCGTCTGTTAAATTGTAAAAATTTCCCACACTGGACCTTTAGTACGACGCGGCGCTGTCGTGCCGTGTCGCTGGATTTTGACAATTGGGAAATTGAGGGATCATGCGACGTGCGGCCATCGTATTTCGACCTCCTTTGTGACCTGGAACTTTGGCGAGACGCGGGGGAAATATCGCTAAGACAAGTGAAAAAATGACAATTGTGAATTTGGGCCCTGGCGCGATGCACCATAATTTTGGACCGTATTGAAATTTTCCAAATTCTATATCCTCTTGTGACACAGCGCGCCATTTACAATTATGGCGCTATTTTACAACGGGAACTTGAAATAGTCGTAACTTCTGACCCGGTTATTATATTTTGGTGAATCTTATATCGATGGAAAGCTTATTGAATTTCCCACATGACAAAAAGTGAAAATCTTGTAAATTCCTTATGGAAAAACCATCATTCAATTTGGAAGATAATACTAGATATTCTAGATCAAACATATTATCGAATATATATGTAGAATAATTTATCTAGGCAATTAATCAAACATATTGTCCACATGGTACATGTAAACATCATTGTACAATAAATAAACATTATGGTACAATTCTAATTTCTTAAATCAATAGTTTAGTCATAGGTTTGCGTGAATCTATATCTATAATAATTTAACCCACATAGAGTTTAACATGCAAAATGGTGTAGAATTCAATTTCTCACTATCCACATGAAGAAGAGTAGCCCAATCATGAGATTTATACGAAAATCCATAACATTTAATTTAGTAAAAGGGATTGTTGGGCTTCATGGACAAAAGGATTCCATGAATGAACATTATGCATACCTTAGTTCGTAATTTCGTAGGTATTGATTGTGAAACCTTTTTGAATTCGAAACCCTATCTGTTTCTTGAGAGAAGCTTTAGAGAAACTAGTGTATTTTGGCTGAACAATAGCAAAATCACGGGGACACTGGGTTTATATTGGTGTAGACAATTGACCCTTTTAACCCTTGGATGCGTCTGTTAAATTGTAAAAATTTCCCACACTGGACCTTTAGTACGACGCGGCGCTGTCGTGCCGTGTCGCTGGATTTTGACAATTGGGAAATTGAGGGATCATGCGACGTGCGGCCATCGTATTTCGACCTCCTTTGTGACCTGGAACTTTGGCGAGACGCGGGGGAAATATCGCTAAGACAAGTGAAAAAATGACAATTGTGAATTTGGGCCCTGGCGCGATGCACCATAATTTTGGACCCGTATTGAAATTTTCCAAATTCTATATCCTCTTGTGACACAGCGCGCCATTTACAATTATGGCGCTATTTTACAACGGGAACTTGAAATAGTCGTAACTTCTGACCCGGTTATTATATTTTGGTGAATCTTATATCGAAGGAAAGCTTATTGAATTTCCCACATGACAAAAAGTGAAAATCTTGTAAATTCCTTATGGAAAAACCATCATTCAATTTGGAAGATAATACTAGATATTCTAGATCAAACATATTATCGAATCTATATGTATAATAATTTATCTAGGCAATTAATCAAACATATTGTCCACATGGTACATGTAAACATCATTGTACAATAAATAAACATTATGGTACAATTCTAATTTCATAAATCAATAGTTTAGTCATAGGTTTGCGTGAATCTATATCTATAATAATTTAACCCACATAGAGTTTAACATGCAAAATGGTGTAGAATTCAATTTCTCACTATCCACATGAAGAAGAGTAGCCCAATCATGAGATTTATACGAAAATCCATAACATTTAATTTAGTAAAAGGGATTGTTGGGCTTCATGGACAAAAGGATTCCATGAATGAACATTATGCATACCTTATTTCGTAATTTCGTAGGTATTGATTGTGAAACCTTTTTGAATTCGAAACCCTATCTGTTTCTTGAGAGAAGCTTTAGAGAAACTAGTGTATTTTGGCTGAACAATAGCAAAATCACGGGGACACTGGGTTTATATTGGTGTAGACAATTGACCCTTTTAACCCTTGGATGCGTCTGTTAAATTGTAAAAATTTCCCACACTGGACCTTTAGTACGACGCGGCGCTGTCGTGCCGTGTCGCTGGATTTTGACAATTGGAAATTGAGGATCATGCGACGTGCGGCCATCGTATTTCGACCTCCTTTGTGACCTGGAACTTTGGCGAGACGCGGGGGAAATATCGCTAAGACAAGTGAAAAAATGACAATTGTGAATTTGGGCCCTGGCGCGATGCACCATAATTTTGGACCCGTATTGAAATTTTCCAAATTCTATATCCTCTTGTGACACAGCGCGGCCATTTACAATTATGGCGCTATTTTACAACGGGAACTTGAAATAGTCGTAACTTCTGACCCGGTTATTATATTTTGGTGAATCTTATATCGATGGAAAGCTTATTGAATTTCCCACATGACAAAAAGTGAAAATCTTGTAAATTCTTATGGAAAAAACCATCATTCAATTTGAAGATAATACTAGATATTCTAGATCAAACATATTACGAATCTATATGTATAATAATTTATCTAGGCAATTAATCAAACATATTGTCCACATGGTACATGTAAACATCATTGTACAATAAATAAACATTATGGTACAATTCTAAATTTCATAAATCAATAGTTTAGTCATAGGTTTGCGTGAATCTATATCTATAATAATTTAACCCACATAGAGTTTAACATGCAAAATGGTGTAGAATTCAATTTCTCACTATCCACATGAAGAAGAGTAGCCCAATCATGAGATTCATACGAAAATCCATAACATTTAATTTAGTAAAAGGGATTGTTGGGCTTCATGGACAAAAGGATTCCATGAATGAACATTATGCATACCTTATTTCGTAATTTCGTAGGTATTGATTGTGAAACCTTTTTGAATTCGAAACCCTATCTGTTTCTTGAGAGAAGCTTTAGAGAAACTAGTGTATTTTGGCTGAAACAATAGCAAAATCACGGGGACACTGGGTTTATATAGGTGTAGACAATTGACCCTTTTAACCCTTGGATGCGTCTGTTAAATTGTAAAAAGTTCCCAAACTGGACCTTTAGCACGACGCGGCGCTGTCGTGCCGTGTCGCTGGATTTTGACAATTGGGAAATTGAGGGATGATGCGACGTGCGGCCATCGTATTTCGACCTCCTTTGTGACCTGGAACTTTGGCGAGACGCGGGGGAAATATCGCTAAGACAAGGGAAAAATGACAATTGTGAATTTGGGCCCTGGCGCGATGCACCATAATTTGGACCCGTATTGAAATTTTCCAAATTCTATATCCTCTTGTGACACAGCGCGCCATTTACAATTATGGCGCTATTTTACAACGGGAACTTGAAATAGTCGTAACTTCTGACCCGGTTATTATATTTTGGTGAATCTTATATCGATGGAAAGCTTATTGAATTTCCCACATGACAAAAAGTGAAAATCTTGTAAATTCCTTATGGAAAAACCATCATTCAATTTGGAAGATAATACTAGATATTCTAGATCAAACATATTATCGAATCTATATGTATAATAATTTATCTAGGCAATTAATCAAACATATTGTCCACATGGTACATGTAACATCATTGTACAATAAATAAACATTATGGTACAATTCTAATTTCATAAATCAATAGTTTTAGTCTAGGTTTGCGTGAATCTATATCTATAATAATTTAACCCACATAGAGTTTAACAAGCCCAAAATGGTGTAGAATTCAATTTCTCACTATCCACATGAAGAAGAGTAGCCCAATCATGAGATTTATACGAAAATCCATAACATTTAATTTAGTAAAAGGGATTGTTGGGCTTCATGGACAAAAGGATTCCATGAATGAACATTATGCATACCTTATTTCGTAATTTCGTAGGTATTGATTGTGAAACCTTTTTGAATTCGAAACCCTATCTGTTTCTTGAGAGAAGCTTTAGAGAAACTAGTGTATTTTGGCTGAACAATAGCAAAATCACGGGGACACTGGGTTTATATAGGTGTAGACAATTGACCCTTTTAACCCTTGGATGCGTCTGTTAAATTGTAAAAAGTTCCCAAACTGGACCTTTAGCACGACGCGGCGCTGTCGTGCGTGTCGCTGGATTTTGACAATTGGGAAAATTGAGGGATGATGCGACGTGCGGCCATCGTATTTCGACCTCCTTTGTGACCTGGAACTTTGGCGAGACGCGGGGGAAATATCGCTAAGACAAGGGAAAAATGACAATTGTGAATTTGGGCCCTGGCGCGATGCACCATAATTTTGGACCCGTATTGAAATTTTTCCAAATTCTATATCCTCTTGTGACACAGCGCGCCATTTACAATTATGGCGCTATTTTACAACGGGAACTTGAAATAGTCGTAACTTCTGACCCGGTTATTATATTTTGGTGAATCTTATATCGATGGAAAGCTTATTGAATTTCCCACATGACAAAAAGTGAAAATGTTGTAAATTCTTTATGGAAAAATCATCATTCAATTTGGAAGATAATACTAGATATTCTAGATCAAACATATTATCGAATCTATATGTATAATAATTTATCTAGGCAATTAATCAAACATATTGTCCACATGGTACATGTAAACATCATTGTACAATAAATAAACATTATGGTACAATTCTAATTTCATAAATCAATAGTTTAGTCATAGGTTTGCGTGAATCTATATCTATAATAATTTAACCCACATAGAGTTTAACATGCAAAATGGTGTAGAATTCAATTTCTCACTATCCACATGAAGAAGAGTAGCCCAATCATGAGATTCATACGAAAATCCATAACATTTAATTTAGTAAAAGGGATTGTTGGGCTTCATGGACAAAAGGATTCCATGAATGAACATTATGCATACCTTAGTTCGTAATTTCGTAGGTATTGATTGTGAAACCTTTTTGAATTCGAAACCCTATCTGTTTCTTGAGAGAAGCTTTAGAGAAACTAGTGTATTTTGGCTGAACAATAGCAAAATCACGGGGACACTGGGTTTATATAGGTGTAGACAATTGACCCTTTTAACCCTTGGATGCGTCTGTTAAATTGTAAAAAGTTCCCAAACTGGACCTTTAGCACGACGCGGCGCTGTCGTGCCGTGTCGCTGGATTTTGACAATTGGGAAATTGAGGGATGATGCGACGTGCGGCCATCGTATTTCGACCTCCTTTGTGACCTGGAACTTTGGCGAGACGCGGGGGAAATATCGCTAAGATAAGGGAAAAATGACAATTGTGAATTTGGGCCCTGGCGCGATGCACCATAATTTTGGACCCGTATTGAAATTTTCCAAATTCTATATCCTCTTGTGACACAGCGCGCCATTTACAATTATGGCGCTATTTTACAACGGAACTTGAAATAGTCGTAACTTCTGACCCGGTTATTATATTTTGGTGAATCTTATATCGATGGAAAGCTTATTGAATTTCCCACATGACAAAAAGTGAAAATCTTGTAAATTCTTATGGAAAAACCATCATTCAATTTTGGAAGATAATACTAGATATTCTAGATCAAAACATATTATCGAATCTATATGTATAATAATTTATCTAGGCAATTAATCAAACATATTGTCCACATGGTACATGTAAACATCATTGTACAATAAATAAACATTATGGTACAATTCTAATTTCATAAATCAATAGTTTAGTCATAGGTTTGCGTGAATCTATATCTATAATAATTTAACCCACATAGAGTTTAACAGCCCAAAATGGTGTAGAATTCAATTTCTCACTATCCACATGAAGAAGAGTAGCCCAATCATGAGATTCATACGAAAATCCATAACATTTAATTTAGTAAAAGGGATTGTTGGGCTTCATGGGACAAAAGGATTCCATGAAAGAACATTATGCATACCTTAGTTCGTAATTTCGTAGGTATTGATTGTGAAACCTTTTTGAATTCGAAACCCTATCTGTTTCTTGAGAGAAGCTTTAGAGAAACTAGTGTATTTTGGCTGAACAATAGCAAAATCACGGGTACACTGGGTTTTATATAGGTGTAGACAATTGACCCTTTTAACCCTTGGATGCGTCTGTTAAATTGTAAAAAGTTCCCACACTGGACCTTTAGCACGACGCGGCGCTGTCGTGCCGTGTCGCTGGATTTTGACAATTGGGAAATTGAGGGATGATGCGACGTGCGGCCATCGTATTTCGACCTCCTTTGTGACCTGGAACTTTGGCGAGACGCGGGGGAAATATCGCTAAGACAAGGGAAAAATGACAATTGTGAATTTGGGCCCTGGAGCGATGCACCATAATTTTGGACCCGTATTGAAATTTTCCAAATTCTATATCCTCTTGTGAAACAGCGCGCCATTTACAATTATGGCGCTATTTTACAACGGGAACTTGAAATAGTCGTAACTTCTGACCCGGTTATTATATTTTGGTGAATCTTATATCGATGGAAAGCTTATTGAATTTCCCACATGACAAAAAGTGAAAATCTTGTAAATTCCTTATGGAAAAACCATCATTCAATTTGGAAGATAATACTAGATATTCTAGATCAAACATATTATCGAATCTATATGTATAATAATTTATCTAGGCAATTAATCAAACATATTGTCCACATGGTACATGTAAACATCATTGTACAATAAATAAACATTATGGTACAATTCTAATTTCATAAATCAATAGTTTAGTCATAGGTTTGCGTGAATCTATATCTATAATAATTTAACCCACATAGAGTTTAACACCCAAAATGGTGTAGAATTCAATTTCTCACTATCCACATGAAGAAGAGTAGCCCAATCATGAGATTCATACGAAAATCCATAACATTTAATTTAGTAAAAGGGATTGTTGGGCTTCATGGACAAAAGGATTCCATGAATGAACATTATGCATACCTTAGTTCGTAATTTCGTAGGTATTGATTGTGAAACCTTTTTGAATTCGAAACCTATCTGTTTCTTGAGAGAAGCTTTAGAGAAACTAGTGTATTTTGGCTGAACAATAGCAAAATCACGGGTACACTGGGTTTATATAGGTGTAGACAATTGACCCTTTTAACCCTTGGATGCGTCTGTTAAATTGTAAAAAGTTTCCCAAACTGGACCCTTTAGCACGACGCGGCGCTGTCGTGCCGTGTCGCTGGATTTTGACAATTGGGAAATTGAGGGATGATGCGACGTGCGGCCATCGTATTTCGACCTCCTTTGTGACCTGGAACTTTGGCGAGACGCGGGGGAAATATCGCTAAGACAAGGGAAAAATGACAATTGTGAATTTGGTCCATGGAGCGATGCACCATAATTTTGGACCCGTATTGAAATTTTCCAAATTCTATATCCCTCTTGTGAAACAGCGCGCCATTTACAATTATGGCGCTATTTTACAACGGGAACTTGAAATAGTCGTAACTTCTGACCCGGTTATTATATTTTGGTAAATCTTATATCGATGGAAAGCTTATTGAATTTCCCACATGACAAAAAGTGAAAATCTTGTAAATTCCTTATGGAAAAAACCATCATTCAAATTTGGAAGATAATACTAGATATTCTAGATCAAACATATTATCGAATCTATATGTATAATAATTTATCTAGGCAATTAATCAAACATATTGTCCACATGGTACATGTAAACATCATTGTACAATAAATAAACATTATGTACAATTCTAATTTCTTAAATCAATAGTTTAGTCATAGGTTTGCGTGAATCTATATCTATAATAATTTAACCCACATAGAGTTTAACACCCAAAATGGTGTAGAATTCAATTTCTCCACTTATCCACATGAAGAAGAGTAGCCCAATCATGAGATTCATACGAAAATCCATAACATTTAATTTAGTAAAAGGGATTGTTGGGCTTCATGGACAAAAAGGATTCCATGAAAGAACATTATGCATACCTTAGTTCGTAATTTCGTAGGTATTGATTGTGAAACCTTTTTGAATTCGAAAACCCTATCTGTTTCTTGAGAGAAGCTTTAGAGAAACTAGTGTATTTTGGCTGAACAATAGCAAAATCACGGGGACACTGGGTTTATATAGGTGTAGACAATTGACCCTTTTAACGCCTTGGATGCGTCTGTTAAATTGTAAAAAAGTTTCCCAAACTGGACCTTTAGCACGACGCGGCGCTGTCGTGCGTGTCGCTGATTTTTGACAATGGGAAATTGAGGGATGATGCGACGTGCGGCCATCGTATTTCGACCTCCTTTGTGACCTGGAACTTTGGCGAGACGCCGGGGGAAATATCGCTAAGACAAGGGAAAATGACAATTGTGAATTTGGGCCCTGGCGCGATGCACCATAATTTTGGACCCGTATTGAAATTTTCCAAATTCTATATCCTCTTGTGACACAGCGCGCCATTTACAATTATGGCGCTATTTTACAACGGGAACTTGAAAATAGTCGTAACTTCTGACCCGGTTATTATATTTTGGTGAATCTTATATCGATGGAAAGCTTATTGAATTTCCCACATGACAAAAAGTGAAAATCTTGTAAATTCTTTATGGAAAAACCATCATTCAATTTGGAAGATAATACTAGATATTCTAGATCAACATATTATCGAATCTATATGTATAATAATTTATCTAGGCAATTAATCAAACATATTGTCCACATGGTACATGTAAACATCATTGTACAATAAATAAACATTATGTACAATTCTAATTTCATAAATCAATAGTTTAGTCATAGGTTTGCGTGAATCTATATCTATAATAATTTAACCCACATAGAGGTTAACACCCAAAATGGTGTAGAATTCAATTTCTCACTATCCACATGAAGAAGAGTAGCCCAATCATGAGATTCATACGAAAATCCATAACATTTAATTTAGTAAAAGGGATTGTTGGGCTTCATGGACAAAAGGATTCCATGAATGAACATTATGCATACCTTAGTTCGTAATTTCGTAGGTATTGATTGTGAAACCTTTTTGAATTCGAAACCCTATCTGTTTCTTGAGAGAAGCTTTAGAGAAACTAGTGTATTTTGGCTGAACAATAGCAAAATCACGGGGACACTGGGTTTATATAGGTGTAGACAATTGACCCTTTTAACCCTTGGATGCGTCTGTTAAATTGTAAAAAGTTCCCAAACTGGACCTTTAGCACGACGCGGCGCTGTCGTGCCGTGTCGCTGGATTTTGACAATTGGGAAATTGAGGGATGATGCGACGTGCGGCCATCGTATTTCGACCTCCTTTGTGACCTGGAACTTTGGCGAGACGCGGGGGAAATATCACTAAGACAAGGGAAAAATGACAATTGTGAATTTGGGCCCTGGAGCGATGCACCATAATTTTGGACCCGTATTGAAATTTTCCAAATTCTATATCCTCTTGTGAAACAGCGCGCCATTTACAATTATGGCGCTATTTTACAACGGGAACTTGAAATAGTCGTAAACTTCTGACCCGATTATTATATTTTGGTGAATCTTATATCGATGGAAAGCTTATTGAATTTCCCACATGACAAAAGTGAAAATCTTGTAAATTCTTATGGAAAAACCATCATTCAATTTGGAAGATAATACTAGATATTCTAGATCAAACATATTATCGAATCTTATGTATAATAATTTATCTAGGCAATTAAACAAACATATTGTCCACATGGTACATGTAACATCATTGTACAATAAATAAACATTATGGTACAATTCTAATTTCTTAAATCAATAGTTTAGTCATAGGTTTGCGTGATCTATATCTATAATAATTTAACCCACATAGAGTTTAACACCCAAAATGAGTAGAATTCAATTTCTCACTGTCCTCATGAAGAAGAGTAGCCCAATCATGAGATTCATACGAAAATCCAAAACATTTAATTTAGTAAAAGGGATTGTTGGGCTTCATGGACAAAAGGATTCCATGAAAGAACATTATGCATACCTTAGTTCGTAATTTCGTAGGTATTGATTGTGAAACCTTTTAGAATTCGAAACGCTATCTGTTTCTTGAGAGAAGCTTTAGAGAAACTAGTGTATTTTGGCTGAACAATAGCAAAATCACGGGTACACTGGGTTTATATAGGTGTAGACAATTGACCCTTTTAACCCTTGGATGCGTCTGTTAAATTGTAAAAAGTTCCCAAACTGGACCTTTAGCACGACGCGGCGCTGTCGTGCCGTGTCGCTGGATTTTGACAATTGGGAAATTGAGGGATGATGCGACGTGCGGCCATCGTATTTCGACCTCCTTTGTGACCTGGAACTTTGGCGAGACGCGGGGAAATATCGCTAAGACAAGGGGAAAATTGACAATTGTGAATTTGGGCCCTGGCGCGATGCACCATAATTTTGGACCCGTATTGAAATTTTCCAAATTCTATATCCCTCTTGGGAAACAGCGCGCCATTTACAATTATGGCGCTATTTTACAACGGGAACTTGAAATAGTCGTAACTTCTGACCCGGTTATTATATTTTGGTGAATCTTATATCGATGGAAAGCTTATTGAATTTCCCACATGACAAAAAGTGAAAATCTTGTAAATTCTTATGGAAAAACCATCATTCAATTTGGAAGATAATACTAGATATTCTAGATCAAACATATTATCGAATCTATATGTATAATAATTTATCTAGGCAATTAATCAAACATATTGTCCACATGGTACATGTAAACATCATTGTACAATAAATAAACATTATGGTACAATTCTAATTTCTTAAATCAATAGTTTAGTCATAGGTTTGCGTGAATCTATATCTATAATAATTTAACCCACATAGAGTTTAACACCCAAAATGGTGTAGAATTCAATTTCTCACTATCCACATGAAGAAGAGTAGCCCAATCATGAGATTCATACGAAAATCCATAACATTTAATTTAGTAAAAGGGATTGTTGGGCTTCATGGACAAAAGGATTCCATGAAAGAACATTATGCATACCTTAGTTCGTAATTTCGTAGGTATTGATTGTGAAACCTTTTAGAATTCGAAACGCTATCTGTTTCTTGAGAGAAGCTTTAGAGAAACTAGTGTATTTTGGCTGAACAATAGCAAAATCACGGGACACTGGGTTTATATAGGTGTAGACAATTGACCCTTTTAACCCTTGGATGCGTCTGTTAAATTGTAAAAAGTTCCCAAACTGGACCTTTAGCACGACGCGGCGCTGTCGTGCCGTGTCGCTGGATTTTTACAATTGGGAAATTGAGGGATGATGCGACGTGCGGCCATCGTATTTCGACCTCCTTTGTGACCTGGAACTTTGGCGAGACGCGGGGGAAATATCGCTAAGACAAGGGAAAAATGACAATTGTGAATTTGGGCCCTGGAGCGATGCACCATAATTTTTGGACCCGTATTGAAATTTTTCCAAATTCTATATCCTCTTGTGAAACAGCGCGCCATTTACGAATTATGGCGCTATTTTACAACCGGGAACTTGAAATAGTCGTAAC
The DNA here is from genome assembly GCA_030864225.1 of Capsicum baccatum var. pendulum. Taxonomy (NCBI): domain Eukaryota; kingdom Viridiplantae; phylum Streptophyta; class Magnoliopsida; order Solanales; family Solanaceae; genus Capsicum; species Capsicum baccatum. The sequence continues at coordinate 51,774,395 of CM061554.1, read as the reverse complement.
TTCTGACCCGGTTATTATATTTTGGTGAATCATATATCGATGGAAAGCTTATTGAATTTCCCACATGACAAAAAGTGAAAATCTGCTAAATTCCTTATGGAAAAACCATCATTCAATTTGGAAGATAATACTAGATATTCTAGATCAAACCATATTATCGAATCTATATGTATAATAATTTATCTAGGCAATTAATCAAACATATTGTCCTCATGGTACATGTACACAATCATTGTACAATAATTAAACATTATGGTACAATTCTAATTTCTTAAATCAATAGTTTAGTCATAGGTTTGCGTGAATCTATATCTATAATAATTTAACCCACAAGAGTTTAAACACCCAAAATGGAGTAGAATTCAATTTCTCACTGTCCACATGAAGAAGAGTAGCCCAATCATGAGATTCATACGAAAATCCATAACATTTAATTTAGTAAAAGGGATTGTTGGGCTTCATGGACAAAAGGATTCCATGAAGAACATTATGCATACCTAGTCGCTAATTTCGTAGGTATTGATTGTGAAACCTTTTAGAATTCGAAACGCTATCTGTTTCTTGAGAGAAGCTTTAGAGAAACTAGTGTATTTTGCTGAACAATAGCAAAATCACGGGTACACTGGGTTTATATAGGTGTAGACAATTGACCCTTTTAACCCTTGGATGCGTCTGTTAAATTGTAAAAATTTCCCAAACTGGACCTTTAGCACGACGCGGCGCTGTCGTGCCGTGTCGCTGGATTTTGACAATTGGGAAATTGAGGGACTGATGCGACGTGCGGCCATCGTATTTCGACCTCCTTTGTGGACCTGGAACTTTGGCGAGACGCGGGGGAAATATCGCTCAGACAAGGGAAAATGACAATTGTGAATTTGGGCCCTGGAGCGATGCACCATAATTTTGGACCCGTATTGAAATTTTCCAAATTCTATATCCTCTTGTGAAACAGCGCGCCATTTACAATTATGGCGCTATTTACAACGGGAACTTGAAATAGTCGTAACTTCTGACCCGGTTATTATATTTTGGTGAATCTTATATCGATGGAAAGCTATTGAATTTCCCACATGACAAAAAGTGGAAAATCTTGTAAATTCCTTTATGGAAAAACCATCATTCAATTTGGAAGATAATACTAGATATTCTAGATCACAACATATTATCGAATCTATATGTATATAAATTATCTAGGCAATTAATCAAACATATTGTCCACCATGGTACATGTAAACTCATTGTACAATAAATAAACATTATGGTACAATTCTAATTCATAATCAATAGTTTAGTCATAGGTTTGCGTGAATCTATATCTATAATAATTTACACCCACATAGAGGTTAACACCCAAAATGGAGTAGAATTCAATTTCTCACTAGTCCACATGAAGAAGAGTAGCCCAATCATGAGATTCATACGAAAATCCATAACATTTAATTTAGTAAAAGGGATTGTTGGGCTTCATGGACAAAAGGATTCCATGAAAGAACATTATGCATACCTTAGTTCGTAATTTCGTAGGTATTGATTGTGAAACCTTTTTGAATTCGAAACCCTATCTGTTTCTTGAGAGAAGCTTTAGAGAAACTAGTGTATTTTGGCTGAACAATAGCAAAATCACGGGGACACTGGGTTTATATAGGTGTAGACAATTGACCCTTTTAACCCTTGGATGCGTCTGTTAAATTGTAAAAAGTTCCCAAACTGGACCTTTAGCACGACGCGGCGCTGTCGTGCCGTGTCGCTGGATTTTGACAATTGGGAAATTGAGGGATGATGCGACGTGCGGCCATCGTATTTCGACCTCCTTTGTGACCTGGAACTTTGGCGAGACGCGGGGGAAATATCGCTAAGACAAGGGAAAAATGACAATTGTGAATTTGGGCCCTGGCGCGATGCACCATAATTTTGGACCCGTATTGAAATTTTCCAAATTCTATATCCTCTTGTGACACAGCGCGCCATTTACAATTATGGCGCTATTTTACAACGGGAACTTGAAATAGTCGTAACTTCTGACCCGGTTATTATATTTTGGTGAATCTTATATCGATGGAAAGCTTATTGAATTTCCCACATGACAAAAAGTGAAAATCTTGTAAATTCTTTATGGAAAAACCATCATTCAATTTGGAAGATAATACTAGATATTCTAGATCAAACATATTATCGAATCTATATGTATAATAATTTATCTAGGCAATTAATCAAACATATTGTCCACATGGTACATGTAAACATCATTGTACAATAAATAAACATTATGGTACAATTCTAATTTCATAAATCAATAGTTTAGTCATAGGTTTGCGTGAATCTATATCTATAATAATTTAACCCACATAGAGTTTAACACCCAAAATGGTGTAGAATTCAATTTCTCACTATCCACATGAAGAAGAGTAGCCCAATCATGAGATTCATACGAAAATCCATAACATTTAATTTAGTAAAAGGGATTGTTGGGCTTCATGGACAAAAGGATTCCATGAAAGAACATTATGCATACCTTAGTTCGTAATTTCGTAGGTATTGATTGTGAAACCTTTTTGAATTCGAAACCCTATCTGTTTCTTGAGAGAAGCTTTAGAGAAACTAGTGTATTTTGGCTGAACAATAGCAAAATCACGGGGACACTGGGTTTATATAGGTGTAGACAATTGACCCTTTTAACCCTTGGATGCGTCTGTTAAATTGTAAAAAGTTCCCAAACTGGACCTTTAGCACGACGCGGCGCTGTCGTGCCGTGTCGCTGGATTTTGACAATTGGGAAATTGAGGGATGATGCGACGTGCGGCCATCGTATTTCGACCTCCTTTGTGACCTGGAACTTTGGCGAGACGCGGGGGAAATATCGCTAAGACAAGGGAAAAATGACAATTGTGAATTTGGGCCCTGGAGCGATGCACCATAATTTTGGACCCGTATTGAAATTTTCCAAATTCTATATCCTCTTGTGAAACAGCGCGCCATTTACAATTATGGCGCTATTTTACAACGGGAACTTGAAATAGTCGTAACTTCTGACCCGGTTATTATATTTTGGTGAATCATATATCGATGGAAAGCTTATTGAATTTCCCACATGACAAAAAGTGAAAATCTTGTAAAATTCCTTATGGAAAAAACCATCATTCAATTTGGAAGATAATACTAGAATATTCTAGATCAAAACATATTATCGAATCTATATGTATAATAATTTATCTAGGCAATTAATCAAACATATTGTCCTCATGGTACATGTAAACATCATTGTACAATAAATAAACATTATGGTACAATTCTAATTTCTTAATCAATAGTTTAGTCATAGGTTTGCGTGAATCTATATCTATAATAATTTAACCACTTAGAGTTTAACACCCAAAATGGAGTAGAATTCAATTTCTCACTGTCCACATGAAGAAGAGTAGCCCAATCATGAGATTCATACGAAAATCCATTACATATAATTAGTAAAAGGGATTGTTGGGCTTCTTGGACAAAAGGATTCCATGAGAGAACATTATGCATACCTTAGTTCGTAATTTCGTAGGTATTGATTGTGAAACCTTTTAGAATTCGAAACCTATCTGTTTCTTGAGAGAAGCTTTAGAGAAACTAGTGTATTTTGGCTGAACAATAGCAAAATCACGGGTACACTGGGTTTATATAGGTGTAGCAATTGACCCTTTTAACCCTTGGATGCGTCTGTTAAATTGTAAAAAGTTCCCAAACTGGACCTTTAGCACGACGCGGCGCTGTCGTGCCGTGTCGCTGGATTTTGACAATTGGAAATTGAGGGATGATGCGACGTGCGGCCATCGTATTCGACCTCCTTTGTGACCTGGAACTTTGGCGAGACGCGGGGGAAATATCGCTAAGACAAGGGAAAAATGACAATTGTGAATTTGGGGCCCTGGAGCGATGCACCCATAATTTTGGAACCCGTATTGAAATTTTCCAAATTCTATATCCTCTTGTGACACAGCGCGCCATTTACAATTATGGCGCTATTTTACAACGGGAACTTGAAATAGTCGTAACTTCTGACCCGGTTATTATATTTTGGTGAATCTTATATCGATGGAAAGCTTATTGAATTTCCCACATGACAAAAAGTGAAAATCTTGTAAATTCTTTATGGAAAAACCATCATTCAATTTGGAAGATAATACTAGATATTCTAGATCAAACATATTATCGAATCTATATGTATAATAATTTATCTAGGCAATTAATCAAACATATTGTCCACATGGTACATGTAAACATCATTGTACAATAAATAAACATTATGGTACAATTCTAATTTCATAAATCAATAGTTTAGTCATAGGTTTGCGTGAATCTATATCTATAATAATTTAACCCACATAGAGTTTAACACCCAAAATGGTGTAGAATTCAATTTCTCACTATCCACATGAAGAAGAGTAGCCCAATCATGAGATTCATACGAAAATCCATAACATTTAATTTAGTAAAAGGGATTGTTGGGCTTCATGGACAAAAGGATTCCATGAAAGAACATTATGCATACCTTAGTTCGTAATTTCGTAGGTATTGATTGTGAAACCTTTTTGAATTCGAAACCCTATCTGTTTCTTGAGAGAAGCTTTAGAGAAACTAGTGTATTTTGGCTGAACAATAGCAAAATCACGGGGACACTGGGTTTATATAGGTGTAGACAATTGACCCTTTTAACCCTTGGATGCGTCTGTTAAATTGTAAAAAGTTCCCAAACTGGACCTTTAGCACGACGCGGCGCTGTCGTGCCGTGTCGCTGGATTTTGACAATTGGGAAATTGAGGGATGATGCGACGTGCGGCCATCGTATTTCGACCTCCTTTGTGACCTGGAACTTTGGCGAGACGCGGGGGAAATATCGCTAAGACAAGGGAAAAATGACAATTGTGAATTTGGGCCCTGGCGCGATGCACCATAATTTTGGACCCGTATTGAAATTTTCCAAATTCTATATCCTCTTGTGAAACAGCGCGCCATTTACAATTATGGCGCTTTTTTACATACGGGAACTTGAATAGTCGTAACTTCTGACCCGGTTATTATATTTTGGGTGAATCTTATATCGATGGAAAGCTTATTGAATTTCCCACATGACAAAAAGTGAAAATCTTGTAAATTCCTTATGGAAAAACCATCATTCAATTTGGAAGATAATACTAGATATTCTAGATCAAACATATTATCCGAATCTATATGTATAATAAATTTATCTAGGCAATTAATCAAACATATTGTCCACATGGTACATGTAAACATCATTGTACAATAAATAAACATTATGGTACAATTCTAATTTCTTAAATCAATAGTTTAGTCATAGGTTTGCGTGAATCTATATCTATAATAATTTAACCCACATAGAGTTTAACACCCAAAATGGAGTAGAATTCAATTTCTCACTAGTCCACATGAAGAAGAGTAGCCCAATCATGAGATTCATACGAAAATCCATAACATTTAATTTAGTAAAAGGGATTGTTGGGGCTTCATGGACAAAAGGATTCCATGAAAGAACATTATGCATACCTTAGTTCGTAATTTCGTAGGTATTGTATTGTGAAACCTTTTGGAATTCGAAACCCTATCTGTTTCTTGAGAGAAGCTTTAGAGAAACTAGTGTATTTTGGCTGAACAATAGCAAAATCACGGGTACACTGGGTTTATATAGGTGTAGACAATTGACCCTTTTAACCCTTGGATGCGTCTGTTAAATTGTAAAAAGTTCCCAAACTGGACCTTTAGCACGACGCGGCGCTGTCGTGCCGTGTCGCTGGATTTTGACAATTGGGAAATTGAGGGATGATGCGACGTGCGGCCATCGTATTTCGACCTCCTTTGTGACCTGGGAACTTTGGCGAGACGCGGGGGAAATATCGCTAAGACAAGGGAAAAATGACAATTGTGAATTTGGGCCCTGGAGCGATGCACCATAATTTTGGACCCGTATTGAAATTTTCCAAATTCTATATCCTCTTGTGAAACAGCGCGCCATTTACAATTATGGCGCTATTTTACAACGGGAACTTGAAATAGTCGTAACTCTGACCCGGTTATTATATTTTGGTGAATCTTATATCGATGGAAAGCTTATTGAATTTCCCACATGACAAAAAGTGAAAATCTTGTAAATTCTTATGGAAAACCATCATTCAATTTGGAAGATAATACTAGATATTCTAGATCAAACATATTATCGATCTATATGTATAATAATTTATCTAGGCAATTAATCAAACATATTGTCCACATGGTACATGTAAACATCATTGTACAATAAATAAACATTATGGTACAATTCTAATTTCATAAATCAATAGTTTAGTCATAGGTTTGCGTGAATCTATATCTATAATAATTTAACCCACATAGAGTTTAACACCCAAAATGGTGTAGAATTCAATTTCTCACTATCCACATGAAGAAGTGTAGCCCAATCATGAGATTCATACGAAAATCCATAACATTAATTTAGTAAAAGGGATTGTTGGGCTTCATGGACAAAAGGGATTCCATGAAAGAACATTATGCATACCTTAGTTCGTAATTTCGTAGGTATTGATTGTGAAACCTTTTTGAATTCAAAACCCTATCTGTTTCTTGAGAGAAGCTTTAGAGAAACTAGTGTATTTTGGCTGAACAATAGCAAAATCACGGGGACACTGGTTTATATAGGTGTAGACAATTGACCCTTTTAACCCTTGGATGCGTCTGTTAAATTGTAAAAAGTTCCCAAACTGGACCTTTAGCACGACGCGGCGCTGTCGTGCCGTGTCGCTGGATTTTGACAATTGGGAAATTGAGGGATGATGCGACGTGCGGCCATCGTATTTCGACCTCCTTTGTGACCTGGAACTTTGGCGAGACGCGGGGGAAATATCGCTAAGACAAGGGAAAAATGACAATTGTGAATTTGGGCCCTGGCGCGATGCACCATAATTTTGGACCCGTATTGAAATTTTCCAAATTCTATAATCCTCTTGTGACACAGCGCGCCATTTACAATTATGGCGCTATTTTACAACGGGAACTTGAAATAGTCGTAAACTTCCTGACCCGGTTATTATATTTTGGTGAATCTTATATCGATGGAAAGCTTATTGAATTTCCACATGACAAAAAGTGAAAATCTTGTAAATTCTTTATGGGAAAAACCATCATTCAATTTGGAAGATAATACTAGATATTCTAGATCAAACATATTATCGAATCTATATGTATAATAATTTATCTAGGCAATTAGTCAAACATATTGTTCCACATGGTACATGTAAACATCATTGTACAAGTAAATAAACATTATGGTACAATTCTAATTTCATAAATCAATAGTTTAGTCATAGGTTTGCGGTGAATCAATATCTTTAATAATTTAACCCACATAGAGTTTAACACCCAAAAATGGTGTAGAATTTCAATTCTCACTATCCACATGAAGAAGAGTAGCCCAATCATGAGATTCATACGAAAATCCATAACATTTAATTTAGTAAAAGGGATTGTTGGGCTTCATGGACAAAAGGATTCCATGAAATACATTATGCATACCTTAGTTCGTAATTTCGTAGGTATTGATTGTGAAACCTTTTTGAATTCGAAACCCTACTCTGTTTCTTAGAGAAGCTTTAGAGAACTAGTGTATTTTGGCTGAACAATAGCAAAATCACGGGTACACTGGGTTTATATAGGTGTAGACAATTGACCCTTTTACCCTTGGATGCGTCTGTTAAATTGTAAAAAGTTCCCAAACTGGACCTTTAGCACGACGCGGCGCTGTCGTGCCGTGTCGCTTGGATTTTGACAATTGGGAAATTGAGGATGATGCGACGTGCGGCCATCGTATTTCGACCTCCTTTGTGACCTGGAACTTTGGCGAGGACGCGGGGGAAATATCGCTAAGACAAGGGAAAAATGACAATTGTGAATTTGGGCCCTGGCGCGATGCACCATAATTTGGACCCGTATTGAAATTTTCCAAATTCTAATATCCTCTTGTGAACACAGCGCGCCATTTACAATTATGGCGCTATATTACAACGGAACTTGAAATAGTCGTAACTTCTGACCCGGTTATTATATTTTGGTGAATCTTATATCGATGGAAAGCTTATTGAATTTCCCACATGACAAAAAGTGAAAATCTTGTAAATTCTTTATGGAAAAACCATCATTCAAATTTGGAAGATAATACTAGATATTCTAGATCAAACATATTATCGAATCTATATGTATAATAATTTATCTAGGCAATTAGTCAAACAAATTGTCCACATGGTACATGTAAACATCATTGTACAATAAATAAACATTATGGTACAATTCTAATTTCATAAATCAATAGTTTAGTCATAGGTTTGCGTGAATCTATATCTATAATAATTTAACCCACATAGAGTTTAACACCCAAAATGGTGTAGAATTCAATTTCTCACTATCCACATGAAGAAGAGTAGCCCAATCATGAGATTCATACTACGAGAAATCCATAACATTTAATTTAGTAAAAAGGGATTGTTGGGCTTCAGGACAAAAGGATTTCCATGAATGAACATTATGCATACCTTAGTTCGTAATTTCGTAGGTATTGATTGTGAAACCTTTTTGAATTCGAAACCCTATCTGTTTCTTGAGAGAAGCTTTAGAGAAACTAGTGTATTTTGGATGAACAATAGCAAAATCACGGGGACACTGGGTTTATATAGGTGTAGACAAATTGACCCTTTTAAACCCTTGGATGCGTCTGTTTAAATTGTAAAAAGTTCCAAACTGGACCTTTAGCACGACGTCGGCGCTGTCGTGCCGTGTCGCTGGATTTTGACAATTGGGAAATTGAGGGATGATGCGTCGTGCGGGCCATCGTATTTCGACCTCCTTTGTGACCTGGAACTTTGGCGAGACGCGGGGGAAATATCGCTAAGACAAGGGAAAAATGACAATTGTGAATTTGGGCCCTGGCGCGATGCACCATAATTTTGGTCCCGTATTGAAATTTTCCAAATTCTATATCCTCTTGTGACACAGCGCGCCATTTACAATTATGGCGCTATTTACAACGGGAACTTGAAATAGTCGTAACTTCTGACCCGGTTATTATATTTTGGTGAATCTTATATCGATGGAAAGCTTATTGAATTTCCCACATGACAAAAAGTGAAAATCTTGTAAATTCCTTTATGGAAAAACCATCATTCAATTTGGAAGATAATACTAGATATTCTAGATCAAACATATTATCGAATCTATATGTATAATAATTTATCTAGGCAATTAGTCAAACATATTGTCCACATGGTACATGTAAACATCATTTGTACAATAAATAAACATTATGGTACAATTCTAAATTTCATAAATCAATAGTTTAGTCATAGGTTTGCGTGAATCTATATCTATAATAATTTAACCCACATAGAGTTTAACACCCAAAATGGTGTAGAATTCAATTTCTCACTATCCACATGAAGAAGAGTAGCCCAATCATGAGATTCATACGAATATCCATAACAGTTAATTTAGTAAAAGGGATTGTTGGGCTTCATGGACAAAAGGATTCCATGAAAATAACATTATGCATACCCTAGTTCGTAATTTCGTAGGTATGAATGTGAAACCTTTTGAATTCGAAACCCTATCTGTTTCTTTAGAGAAGCTTTAGAGAAAACTAGTGTATTTTGGATGAACAATAGCAAAATCACGGGGACACTGGGTTTATATAGGTGTAGACAATGACCCTTTTTAACCCTTGGATGCGTCTGTTAAATTGTAAAAAGTTCCCAAACTGGACCTTTAGCACGACGCGGCGCTGTCGTGCCGTTGTCGCTGGATTTTGACAATTGGGAAATTTGAGGGATGATGCGACGTGCGGCCATCGTATTTCGACCTCCTTTGTGACCTGGAACTTTGGCGAGACGCGGGGGAAATATTAGTAAGAAACAGGGAAAAAATGACAATTGTGAATTTGGGCCCTGGCGCGATGCACCATAATTTTGGACCCGTATTGAAATTTTCCAAAATTCTATATCCTCTTGTGACACCAGCGCGCCATTTACAATTATGGCGCTATTTTACAACGGGAAACTTGAAATAGTCGTAACTTCTGACCCGGTTATTATATTTTGGTGAATCTTATATCGATGGAAAGCTTATTGAAATTTCCCACATTGACAAAAAGTGAAAAATCTTGTAAATTCTTTATGGAAAAACCATCATTCAATTTGGAAGATAATAGCTAGATATTCTAGATCAAACATATTATCGAATCTATATGTATAATAATTTATCTAGGCAATTAGTCAAACATATTGTCCACATGGTACATGTAAACATCATTGTACAATAAATAAACATTATGGAACAATTCTAATTTCATAAATCAATAGTTTAGTCATAGGTTTGCGTGAATCTATATCTTTAATAATTTAACCCACATAGAGTTTAACACTCAAAATGGTGTAGAATTCAATTTCTCACTATCCACATGAAGAAGAGTAGCCCAATCATGAGATTCATACGAAAATCCATAACATTTAATTTAGTAAAAGGATTGTTGGGCTTCATGGACAAAAGGATTCCATGAAAGAACATTATGCATACCTTAGTTCGTAATTTCGTAGGTATTGATGTGAAACCTTTTTGAATTCGAAACCTATCTGTTTCTTGAGAGAAGCTTTAGAGAAACTAGTGTATTTTTGGCTGAACAATAGCAAAATCACGGGGACACTGGGTTTATATAGGTGTAGACAATTGACCCTTTTAACCCTTGGATGCGTCTGTTAAATTGTAAAAAGTTCCCAAACTGGACCTTTAGCACGACGCGGCGCTGTCGTGCCGTGTCGCTGGATTTTGACAATTGGGAAATTGAGGGATGATGCGACGTGCGGCCATCGTATTTCGCCTCCTTTGTGACCTGGGAACTTTGGCGAGACGCGGGGGAAATATCGCTAAGACAAGGGAAAAATGACAATTGTGAATTTGGGCCCTGGCGCGATGCACCATAATTTTGGTCCCGTATTGAAATTTTCCAATTCTATATCCTCTTGTGACACAGCGCGCCATTTACAATTATGGCGCTATTTTACAACGGGAACTTGAAATAGTCGTAACTTCTGACCCGGTTATTATATTTGGTGAATCTTATATCGATGGAAAGCTTATTGAATTTCCCACATGACAAAAGTGAAAATCTTGTAAATTCTTTATGGAAAAAACCATCATTCAATTTGGAAGATAATACTAGATATTCTAGATCAAACATATTATCGAATCTATATGTATAATAATTTATCTAGGCAATTACTCAAACATATTGTCCACATGGTACATGTAAACATCATTGTACAATAAATAAACATTATGGTACAATTCTAATTTCATAAATCAATAGTTTAGTCATAGGTTTGCGTGAATCTATATCTATAATAATTTAACCCACATAGAGTTTAACACCCAAAATGGTGTAGAATTCAATTTCTCACTATCCACATGAAGAAGAGTAGCCCAATCATGAGATTCATACGAAAATCCATAACATTAATTTAGTAAAAGGGATTGTTGGGCTTCATGGACAAAAGGATTCCATGAAATAAACATTATGCATACCTTAGTTCGTAATTTCGTATGTATTGATTGTGAAACCTTTTTGAATTCGAAACCCTATCTGTTTCTTGAGAGAAGCTTTAGAGAAACTAGTGTATTTTGGGCTGAACAATAGCAAAATCACGGGGACACTGGGTTTATATAGGTGTAGACAATTGACCCTTTTAACCCTTGGATGCGTCTGTTAAAATGTAAAAAGTTCCCAAACTGGACCTTTAGCACGACGCGGCGCTGTCGTGCCGTGTCGCTGGATTTTGACAATTGGGGAAATTGAGGGATGATGCGACGTGACGGCCATCGTATTTCGACCTCCTTTGTGACCTGGAACTTTGGCGAGACGCGGGGGAAATATCGCTAAGACAAGGGAAAAATGACAATTGTGAATTTGGGCCCTGGCGCGATGCACCATAATTTTGGACCCGTATTGAAATTTCCAAATTCTATATCCTCTTGTGACACAGCGCGCCATTTACAATTATGGCGCTATTTTACAACGGGAACTTGAAATAGTCGTAACTTCTGACCCGGTTATTATATTTTGGTGAATCTTATATCGATGGAAAGCTTATTGAATTTCCCACATGACAAAAAGTGAAAATCTTGTAAATTCTTTATGGAAAAACCATCATTCAATTTGGAAGATAATACTAGATATTCTAGATCAAACATATTATCGAATCTATATGTATAATAATTTATCTAGGCAATTAGTCAAACATATTGTCCACATGGTACATGTAAACATCATTGTACAATAAATAAACATTATGGTACAATTCTAATTTCATAAATCAATAGTTTAGTCATAGGTTTGCGTGAATCTATATCTATAATAATTTAACCCACATAGAGTTTAACACCCAAAATGGTGTAGAATTCAATTTCTCACTATCCACATGAAGAAGAGTAGCCCAATCATGAGATTCATACGAAAATCCATAACATTTAATTTAGTAAAAGGGATTGTTGGGCTTCATGGACAAAAGGATTCCATGAAGAACATTATGCATACCTTAGTTCGTAATTTCGTAGGTATTGATTGTGAAACCTTTTGAATTCGAAACCCTATCTGTTTCTTTAGAGAAGCTTTAGAGAAACTAGTGTATTTTGGCTGAACAATAGCAAAATCACGGGACACTGGGTTTATATAGGTGTAGACAATTGACCCTTTTAACCCTTGGATGCGTCTGTTAAATTGTAAAAAGTTCCCAAACTGGACCTTAGCACGACGCGGCGCTGTCGTGCCCGTGTCGCTGGATTTTGACAATTGGGAAATTGAGGGATGATGCGACGTGGCGGCCATCGTATTTCGACCTCCTTTGTGACCTGGAACTTGGCGAGACGCGGGGGAAATATCGCTAAGACAAGGGAAAAATGACAATTGTGAATTTGGGCCCTGGCGCGATGCACCATAATTTTGGTCCCGTATTGAAATTTTCCAAATTCTATATCCTCTTGTGACACAGCGCGCCATTTACAATTATGGCGCTATTTTACAACGGGAACTTGAAATAGTCGTAACTTCTGACCCGGTTATTATATTTTGGTGAATCTTATATCGATGGAAAGCTTATTGAATTTCCCACATGACAAAAAGTGAAATATCTTGTAAATTCTTTATGGAAAAACCATCATTCAATTTGGAAGATAATACTAGATATTCTAGATCAAACATATTATCGAATCTATATGTATAATAATTTATCTAGGCAATTAGTCAAACATATTGTCCACATGGTACATGTAAACATCATTGTACAATAAATAAACATTATGGTACAATTCTAATTTCATAAATCAATAGTTTAGTCATAGGTTTGCGTGAATCTATATCTTTAATAATTTAACCCACATAGAGTTTAACACCCAAAATGGTGTAGAATTAATTTCTCACTATCCACATGAAGAAGAGTAGCCCAATCATGAGATTCATACGAAAATCCATAACATTTAATTTAGTAAAAGGGATTGTTGGGCTTCATGGACAAAAGGATTCCATGAAATAACATTATGCATACCTTAGTTCGTAATTTCGTAGGTATTGATTGTGAAACCTTTTTGAATTCAAAACCCTATCTGTTTCTTGAGAGAAGCTTTAGAGAAACTAGTGTATTTTGGATGAACAATAGCAAAATCACGGGGACACTGGTTTATATAGGTGTAGACAATTGACCCTTTTAACCCTTGGATGCGTCTGTTAAATTGTAAAAAGTTCCCAAACTGGACCTTTAGCACGACGCGGCGCTGTCGTGCCGTGTCGCTGGATTTTTACAATTGGGAAATTGAGGGATGATGCGACGTGCGGCCATCGTATTTCGACCTCCTTTGTGACCTGGAACTTTGGCGAGACGCGGGGAGGAAATATCGCTAAGACAAGGGAAAAATGACAATTGTGAATTTGGGCCCTGGCGCGATGCACCATAATTTTGGACCCGTATTGAAATTTTCCTAATTCTATATCCTCTTGTGACACAGCGCGCCATTTACAGTTATGGCGCTATTTTACAACGGGAACTTGAGATAGTCGTAACTTCTGACCCGGTTATTATATTTTGGTGAATCTTATATCGATGGAAAGCTTATTGAATTTCCCACATGACAAAAAGTGAAAATCTTGTAAATTCTTTTTGGAAAAACCATCATTCAATTTGGAAGATAATACTAGATATTCTAGATCAAACATATTATCGAATCTATATGTATAATAATTTATCTAGGCAATTAGTCAAACATATTGTCCACATGGTACATGTAAACATCATTGTACAATAAATAAACATTATGGTACAATTCTAATTTCATAAATCAATAGTTTAGTCATAGGTTTGCGTGAATCTATATCTTTAATAATTTAACCCACATAGAGTTTAACACCCAAAATGGTGTAGAATTCAATTTCTCACTATCCACATGAAGAAGAGTAGCCCAATCATGAGATTCATACGAAAATCCTTAACATTTAATTTAGTAAAAGGGATTGTTGGGCTTCATGGACAAAAGGATTCCATGAAATAACATTATGCATACCTTAGTTCGTAATTTCGTAGGTATTGATTGTGAAACCTTTTTGAATTCGAAACCCTATCTGTTTCTTTAGAGAAGCTTTAGAGAAACTAGTGTATTTTGGATGAACAATAGCAAAATCACGGGGACACTGGGTTTATATAGGTGTAGACAATTGACCCTTTTAACCCTTGGATGCGTCTGTTAAATTGTAAAAAGTTCCCAAACTGGACCTTTAGCACGACGCGGCGCTGTCGTGCCGTGTCGCTGGATTTTGACAATTGGGAAATTGAGGGATGATGCGACGTGCGGCCATCGTATTTCGACCTCCTTTGTGACCTGGAACTTTGGCGAGACGCGGGGGAAATATCGCTAAGACAAGGGAAAAATGACAATTGTGAATTTGGGCCCTGGCGCGATGCACCATAATTTTGGTCCCGTATTGAAATTTTCCAAATTCTATATCCTCTTGTGACACAGCGCGCCATTTACAATTATGGCGCTATTTTACAACGGGAACTTGAAATAGTCGTAACTTCTGACCCGGTTATTATATTTTGGTGAATCTTATATCGATGGAAAAGCCTTATTGAATTTCCCACATGACAAAAAGTGAAAATCTTGTAAAATTCTTTATGGAAAAACCATCATTCAATTTGGAAGATAATACTAGATATTCTAGATCAAACATATTATCGAATCTATATGTATAATAATTTATCTAGGCAATTAGTCAAACATATTGTCCACATGGTACATGTAAACATCATTGTACAATAAATAAACATTATGGTACAATTCTAATTTCATAAATCAATAGTTTAGTCATAGGTTTGCGTGAATCTATCTCTATAATAATTTAACCCACATAGAGTTTAACACCCAAAATGGTGTGTAGAATTTAATTTCTCACTATCCACATGAAGAAGAGTAGCCCAATCATGAGATTCATACGAAAATCCATAACATTTAATTTAGTAAAAGGGATTGTTGGGCTTCATGGACAAAAGGATTCCATGAAAGAACATTATGCATACCTTAGTTCGTAATTTCGTAGGTATTGATTGTGAAACCTTTTTGAATTCGAAACCCTATCTGTTTCTTTAGAGAAGCTTTAGAGAAACTAGTGTATTTTGGCTGAACAATAGCAAAATCACGGGGACACTGGGTTTATATAGGTGTAGACAATTGACCCTTTTAACCCTTGGATGCGTCTGTTAAATTGTAAAAAGTTCCCAAACTGGACCTTTAGCACGACGCGGCGCTGTCGTGCCGTGTCGCTGGATTTTGACAATTGGGAAATTGAGGGATGATGCGACGTGCGGCCATCGTATTTTCGACCTCCTTTGTGACCTGGAACTTTGGCGAGACGCGGGGGAAATATCGCTAAGACAAGGGAAAAATGACAATTGTGAATTTGGGCCCTGGCGCGATGCACCATAATTTTGGACCCGTATTGAAATTTTTCCAAATTCTATATCCTCTTGTGACACAGCGCGCCATTTACAATTATGGCGCTATTTTACAACGGGAACTTGAAATAGTCGTAACTTCTGACCCGGTTATTATATTTTGGTGAATCTTATATCGATGGAAAGCTTATGAATTTCCCACATGACAAAAAGTGAAAATCTTGTAAATTCTTTATGGAAAAACCATCATTCAATTTGGAAGATAATACTAGATATTCTAGATCAAACATATTATCGAATCTATATGTATAATAATTTATCTAGGCAATTAGTCAAACATATTGTCCACATGGTACATGTAAACATCATTGTACAATAAATAAACATTATGGTACAATTCTAATTTCATAAATCAATAGTTTAGTCATAGGTTTGCGTGAATCTATATCTTTAATAATTTAACCCACATAGAGTTTAACACCCAAAATGGTGTAGAATTCAATTTCTCACTATCCACATGAAGAAGAGTAGCCCAATCATGAGATTCATACGAAAATCCATAACATTTAATTAGTAAAAGGGATTGTTGGGCTTCATGGACAAAAGGATTCCATGAAATAACATTATGCATACCTTAGTTCGTAATTTCGTAGGTATTGATTGTGAAACCTTTTTGAATTCGAAACCCTATCTGTTTCTTTAGAGAAGCTTTAGAGAAACTAGTGTATTTTGGATGAACAATAGCAAAATCACGGGGACACTGGGTTTATATAGGTGTAGACAATTGACCCTTTTAACCCTTGGATGCGTCTGTTAAATTGTAAAAAGTTCCCAAACTGGACCTTTAGCACGACGCGGCGCTGTCGTGCCGTGTCGCTGGATTTTGACAATTGGGAAATTGAGGGATGATGCGACGTGCGGCCATCGTATTTCGACCTCCTTTGTGACCTGGAACTTTGGCGAGACGCGGGGGAAATATCGCTAAGACAAGGGAAAAATGACAATTGTGAATTTGGGCCCTGGCGCGATGCACCATAATTTTGGACCCGTATTGAAATTTTCCAAATTCTATATCCTCTTGTGACCACAGCGCGCCATTTACAATTATGGCGCTATTTTACAACGGGAACTTGAAATAGTCGTAACTTCTGACCCGGTTATTATATTTTGGTGAATCTTATATCGATGGAAAGCTTATTGAATTTCCCACATGACAAAAAGTGAAAATCTTGTAAATTCTTTATGGAAAAACCATCATTCAATTTGGAAGATAATACTAGATATTCTAGATCAAACATATTATCGAATCTATATGTATAATAATTTATCTAGGCAATTAGTCAAACATATTGTCCACATGGTACATGTAAACATCATTGTACAATAAATAAACATTATGGTACAATTCTAATTTCATAAATCAATAGTTTAGTCATAGGTTTGCGTGAATCTATATCTTTAATAATTTAACCCACATAGAGTTTAACACCCAAAATGGTGTAGAATTCAATTTCTCACTATCCACATGAAGAAGAGTAGCCCAATCATGAGATTCATACGAAAATCCATAACATTTAATTTAGTAAAAGGGATTGTTGGGCTTCATGGACAAAAGGATTCCATGAAATAACATTATGCATACCTTAGTTCGTAATTTCGTAGGTATTGATTGTGAAACCTTTTTGAATTCGAAACCCTATCTGTTTCTTTAGAGAAGCTTTAGAGAAACTAGTGTATTTTGGATGAACAATAGCAAAATCACGGGGACACTGGGTTTATATAGGTGTAGACAATTGACCCTTTTAACCCTTGGATGCGTCTGTTAAATTGTAAAAAGTTCCCAAACTGGACCTTTAGCACGACGCGGCGCTGTCGTGCCGTGTCGCTGGATTTTGACAATTGGGAAATTGAGGGATGATGCGACGTGCGGCCATCGTATTTCGACCTCCTTTGTGACCTGGAACTTTGGCGAGACGCGGGGGAAATATCGCTAAGACAAGTGAAAAAATGACAATTGTGAATTTGGGCCCTGGCGCGATGCACCATAATTTTGGACCCGTATTGAAATTTTCCAAATTCTATATCCTCTTGTGACACAGCGCGCCATTTACAATTATGGCGCTATTTTACAACGGGAACTTGAAATAGTCGTAACTTCTGACCCGGTTATTATATTTTGGTGAATCTTATATCGATGGAAAGCTTATTGAATTTCCCACATGACAAAAAGTGAAAATCTTGTAAATTCTTTATGGAAAAACCATCATTCAATTTGGAAGATAATACTAGATATTCTAGATCAAACATATTATCGAATCTATATGTATAATAATTTATCTAGGCAATTAGTCAAACATATTGTCCACATGGTACATGTAAACATCATTGTACAATAAATAAACATTATGGTACAATTCTAATTTCATAAATCAATAGTTTAGTCATAGGTTTGCGTGAATCTATATCTTTAATAATTTAACCCACATAGAGTTTAACACCCAAAATGGTGTAGAATTTAATTTCTCACTATCCACATGAAGAAGAGTAGCCCAATCATGAGATTCATACGAAAATCCATAACATTTAATTTAGTAAAAGGGATTGTTGGGCTTCATGGACAAAAGGATTCCATGAAATAACATTATGCATACCTTAGTTCGTAATTTCGTAGGTATTGATTGTGAAACCTTTTTGAATTCGAAACCCTATCTGTTTCTTTAGAGAAGCTTTAGAGAAACTAGTGTATTTTGGATGAACAATAGCAAAATCACGGGGACACTGGGTTTATATAGGTGTAGACAATTGACCCTTTTAACCCTTGGATGCGTCTGTTAAATTGTAAAAAGTTCCCAAACTGGACCTTTAGCACGACGCGGCGCTGTCGTGCCGTGTCGCTGGATTTTGACAATTGGGAAATTGAGGGATGATGCGACGTGCGGCCATCGTATTTCGACCTCCTTTGTGACCTGGAACTTTGGCGAGACGCGGGGGAAATATCGCTAAGACAAGGGAAAAATGACAATTGTGAATTTGGGCCCTGGCGCGATGCACCATAATTTTGGACCCGTATTGAAATTTTCCAAATTCTATATCCTCTTGTGACACAGCGCGCCATTTACAATTATGGCGCTATTTTACAACGGGAACTTGAAATAGTCGTAACTTCTGACCCGGTTATTATATTTTGGTGAATCTTATATCGATGGAAAGCTTATTGAATTTCCCACATGACAAAAAGTGAAAATCTTGTAAATTCTTTATGGAAAAAACCATCATTCAATTTGGAAGATAATACTAGATATTCTAGATCAAACATATTATCGAATCTATATGTATAATAATTTATCTAGGCAATTAGTCAAACATATTGTCCACATGGTACATGTAAACATCATTGTACAATAAATAAACATTATGGTACAATTCTAATTTCATAAATCAATAGTTTAGTCATAGGTTTGCGTGAATCTATATCTTTAATAATTTAACCCACATAGAGTTTAAACACCCAAAATGGTGTAGAATTCAATTTCTCACTATCCACATGAAGAAGAGTAGCCCAATCATGAGATTCATACGAAAATCCATAACATTTAATTTAGTAAAAGGGATTGTTGGGCTTCATGGACAAAAGGATTCCATGAAATAACATTATGCATACCTTAGTTCGTAATTTCGTAGGTATTGATTGTGAAACCTTTTTGAATTCGAAACCCTATCTGTTTCTTTAGAGAAGCTTTAGAGAAACTAGTGTATTTTGGATGAACAATAGCAAAATCACGGGGACACTGGGTTTATATAGGTGTAGACAATTGACCCTTTTAACCCTTGGATGCGTCTGTTAAATTGTAAAAAGTTCCCAAACTGGACCTTTAGCACGACGCGGCGCTGTCGTGCCGTGTCGCTGGATTTTGACAATTGGGAAATTGAGGGATGATGCGACGTGCGGCCATCGTATTTCGACCTCCTTTGTGACCTGGAACTTTGGCGAGACGCGGGGGGAAATATCGCTAAGACAAGGGAAAAATGACAATTGTGAATTTGGGCCCTGGCGCGATGCACCATAATTTTGGACCCGTATTGAAATTTTCCAAATTCTATATCCTCTTGTGACACAGCGCGCCATTTACAATTATGGCGCTATTTTACAACGGGAACTTGAAATAGTCGTAACTTCTGACCCGGTTATTATATTTTGGTGAATCTTATATCGATGGAAAGCTTATTGAATTTCCCACATGACAAAAAGTGAAAATCTTGTAAATTCTTTATGGAAAAACCATCATTCAATTTGGAAGATAATACTAGATATTCTAGATCAAACATATTATCGAATCTATATGTATAATAATTTATCTAGGCAATTAGTCAAACATATTGTCCACATGGTACATGTAAACATCATTGTACAATAAATAAACATTATGGTACAATTCTAATTTCATAAATCAATAGTTTAGTCATAGGTTTGCGTGAATCTATATCTTTAATAATTTAACCCACATAGAGTTTAACACCCAAAATGGTGTAGAATTTAATTTCTCACTATCCACATGAAGAAGAGTAGCCCAATCATGAGATTCATACGAAAATCCATAACATTTAATTTAGTAAAAGGGATTGTTGGGCTTCATGGACAAAAGGATTCCATGAAATAACATTATGCATACCTTAGTTCGTAATTTCGTAGGTATTGATTGTGAAACCTTTTTGAATTCGAAACCCTATCTGTTTCTTTAGAGAAGCTTTAGAGAAACTAGTGTATTTTGGATGAACAATAGCAAAATCACGGGGACACTGGGTTTATATAGGTGTAGACAATTGACCCTTTTAACCCTTGGATGCGTCTGTTAAATTGTAAAAAGTTCCCAAACTGGACCTTTAGCACGACGCGGCGCTGTCGTGCCGTGTCGCTGGATTTTGACAATTGGGAAATTGAGGGATGATGCGACGTGCGGCCATCGTATTTCGACCTCCTTTGTGACCTGGAACTTTGGCGAGACGCGGGGGAAATATCGCTAAGACAAGGGAAAAATGACAATTGTGAATTTGGGCCCTGGCGCGATGCACCATAATTTTGGACCCGTATTGAAATTTTCCAAATTCTATATCCTCTTGTGACACAGCGCGCCATTTACAATTATGGCGCTATTTTACAACGGGAACTTGAAATAGTCGTAACTTCTGACCCGGTTATTATATTTTGGTGAATCTTATATCGATGGAAAGCTTATTGAATTTCCCACATGACAAAAAGTGAAAATCTTGTAAATTCTTTATGGAAAAACCATCATTCAATTTGGAAGATAATACTAGATATTCTAGATCAAACATATTATCGAATCTATATGTATAATAATTTATCTAGGCAATTAGTCAAACATATTGTCCACATGGTACATGTAAACATCATTGTACAATAAATAAACATTATGGTACAATTCTAATTTCATAAATCAATAGTTTAGTCATAGGTTTGCGTGAATCTATATCTTTAATAATTTAACCCACATAGAGTTTAACACCCAAAATGGTGTAGAATTCAATTTCTCACTATCCACATGAAGAAGAGTAGCCCAATCATGAGATTCATACGAAAATCCATAACATTTAATTTAGTAAAAGGGATTGTTGGGCTTCATGGACAAAAGGATTCCATGAAATAACATTATGCATACCTTAGTTCGTAATTTCGTAGGTATTGATTGTGAAACCTTTTTGAATTCGAAACCCTATCTGTTTCTTTAGAGAAGCTTTAGAGAAACTAGTGTATTTTGGATGAACAATAGCAAAATCACGGGGACACTGGGTTTATATAGGTGTAGACAATTGACCCTTTTAACCCTTGGATGCGTCTGTTAAATTGTAAAAAGTTCCCAAACTGGACCTTTAGCACGACGCGGCGCTGTCGTGCCGTGTCGCTGGATTTTGACAATTGGGAAATTGAGGGATGATGCGACGTGCGGCCATCGTATTTCGACCTCCTTTGTGACCTGGAACTTTGGCGAGACGCGGGGGAAATATCGCTAAGACAAGGGAAAAATGACAATTGTGAATTTGGGCCCTGGCGCGATGCACCATAATTTTGGACCCGTATTGAAATTTTCCAAATTCTATATCCTCTTGTGACACAGCGCGCCATTTACAATTATGGCGCTATTTTACAACGGGAACTTGAAATAGTCGTAACTTCTGACCCGGTTATTATATTTTGGTGAATCTTATATCGATGGAAAGCTTATTGAATTTCCCACATGACAAAAAGTGAAAATCTTGTAAATTCTTTATGGAAAAACCATCATTCAATTTGGAAGATAATACTAGATATTCTAGATCAAACATATTATCGAATCTATATGTATAATAATTTATCTAGGCAATTAGTCAAACATATTGTCCACATGGTACATGTAAACATCATTGTACAATAAATAAACATTATGGTACAATTCTAATTTCATAAATCAATAGTTTAGTCATAGGTTTGCGTGAATCTATATCTTTAATAATTTAACCCACATAGAGTTTAACACCCAAAATGGTGTAGAATTTAATTTCTCACTATCCACATGAAGAAGAGTAGCCCAATCATGAGATTCATATGAAAATCCATAACATTTAATTTAGTAAAAGGGATTGTTGGGCTTCATGGACAAAAGGATTCCATGAAAGAACATTATGCATACCTTAGTTCGTAATTTCGTAGGTATTGATTGTGAAACCTTTTTGAATTCGAAACCCTATCTGTTTCTTTAGAGAAGCTTTAGAGAAACTAGTGTATTTTGGATGAACAATAGCAAAATCACGGGGACACTGGGTTTATATAGGTGTAGACAATTGACCCTTTTAACCCTTGGATGCGTCTGTTAAATTGTAAAAAGTTCCCAAACTGGACCTTTAGCACGACGCGGCGCTGTCGTGCCGTGTCGCTGGATTTTGACAATTGGGAAATTGAGGGATGATGCGACGTGCGGCCATCGTATTTCGACCTCCTTTGTGACCTGGAACTTTGGCGAGACGCGGGGGAAATATCGCTAAGACAAGGGAAAAATGACAATTGTGAATTTGGGCCCTGGCGCGATGCACCATAATTTTGGACCCGTATTGAAATTTTCCAAATTCTATATCCTCTTGTGACACAGCGCGCCATTTACAATTATGGCGCTATTTTACAACGGGAACTTGAAATAGTCGTAACTTCTGACCCGGTTATTATATTTTGGTGAATCTTATATCGATGGAAAGCTTATTGAATTTCCCACATGACAAAAAGTGAAAATCTTGTAAATTCTTTATGGAAAAACCATCATTCAATTTGGAAGATAATACTAGATATTCTAGATCAAACATATTATCGAATCTATATGTATAATAATTTATCTAGGCAATTAGTCAAACATATTGTCCACATGGTACATGTAAACATCATTGTACAATAAATAAACATTATGGTACAATTCTAATTTCATAAATCAATAGTTTAGTCATAGGTTTGCGTGAATCTATATCTTTAATAATTTAACCCACATAGAGTTTAACACCCAAAATGGTGTAGAATTTAATTTCTCACTATCCACATGAAGAAGAGTAGCCCAATCATGAGATTCATACGAAAATCCATAACATTTAATTTAGTAAAAGGGATTGTTGGGCTTCATGGACAAAAGGATTCCATGAAATAACATTATGCATACCTTAGTTCGTAATTTCGTAGGTATTGATTGTGAAACCTTTTTGAATTCGAAACCCTATCTGTTTCTTTAGAGAAGCTTTAGAGAAACTAGTGTATTTTGGATGAACAATAGCAAAATCACGGGGACACTGGGTTTATATAGGTGTAGACAATTGACCCTTTTAACCCTTGGATGCGTCTGTTAAATTGTAAAAAGTTCCCAAACTGGACCTTTAGCACGACGCGGCGCTGTCGTGCCGTGTCGCTGGATTTTGACAATTGGGAAATTGAGGGATGATGCGACGTGCGGCCATCGTATTTCGACCTCCTTTGTGACCTGGAACTTTGGCGAGACGCGGGGGAAATATCGCTAAGACAAGGGAAAAATGACAATTGTGAATTTGGGCCCTGGCGCGATGCACCATAATTTTGGACCCGTATTGAAATTTTCCAAATTCTATATCCTCTTGTGACACAGCGCGCCATTTACAATTATGGCGCTATTTTACAACGGGAACTTGAAATAGTCGTAACTTCTGACCCGGTTATTATATTTTGGTGAATCTTATATCGATGGAAAGCTTATTGAATTTCCCACATGACAAAAAGTGAAAATCTTGTAAATTCTTTATGGAAAAACCATCATTCAATTTGGAAGATAATACTAGATATTCTAGATCAAACATATTATCGAATCTATATGTATAATAATTTATCTAGGCAATTAGTCAAACATATTGTCCACATGGTACATGTAAACATCATTGTACAATAAATAAACATTATGGTACAATTCTAATTTCATAAATCAATAGTTTAGTCATAGGTTTGCGTGAATCTATATCTTTAATAATTTAACCCACATAGAGTTTAACACCCAAAATGGTGTAGAATTTCAATTTCTCACTATCCACATGAAGAAGAGTAGCCCAATCATGAGATTCATACGAAAATCCATAACATTTAATTTAGTAAAAGGGATTGTTGGGCTTCATGGACAAAAGGATTCCATGAAATAACATTATGCATACCTTAGTTCGTAATTTCGTAGGTATTGATTGTGAAACCTTTTTGAATTCGAAACCCTATCTGTTTCTTTAGAGAAGCTTTAGAGAAACTAGTGTATTTTGGATGAACAATAGCAAAATCACGGGGACACTGGGTTTATATAGGTGTAGACAATTGACCCTTTTAACCCTTGGATGCGTCTGTTAAATTGTAAAAAGTTCCCAAACTGGACCTTTAGCACGACGCGGCGCTGTCGTGCCGTGTCGCTGGATTTTGACAATTGGGAAATTGAGGGATGATGCGACGTGCGGCCATCGTATTTCGACCTCCTTTGTGACCTGGAACTTTGGCGAGACGCGGGGGAAATATCGCTAAGACAAGGGAAAAATGACAATTGTGAATTTGGGCCCTGGCGCGATGCACCATAATTTTGGACCCGTATTGAAATTTTCCAAATTCTATATCCTCTTGTGACACAGCGCGCCATTTACAATTATGGCGCTATTTTACAACGGGAACTTGAAATAGTCGTAACTTCTGACCCGGTTATTATATTTTGGTGAATCTTATATCGATGGAAAGCTTATTGAATTTCCCACATGACAAAAAGTGAAAATCTTGTAAATTCTTTATGGAAAAACCATCATTCAATTTGGAAGATAATACTAGATATTCTAGATCAAACATATTATCGAATCTATATGTATAATAATTTATCTAGGCAATTAGTCAAACATATTGTCCACATGGTACATGTAAACATCATTGTACAATAAATAAACATTATGGTACAATTCTAATTTCATAAATCAATAGTTTAGTCATAGGTTTGCGTGAATCTATATCTTTAATAATTTAACCCACATAGAGTTTAACACCCAAAATGGTGTAGAATTTAATTTCTCACTATCCACATGAAGAAGAGTAGCCCAATCATGAGATTCATATGAAAATCCATAACATTTAATTTAGTAAAAGGGATTGTTGGGCTTCATGGACAAAAGGATTCCATGAAAGAACATTATGCATACCTTAGTTCGTAATTTCGTAGGTATTGATTGTGAAACCTTTTTGAATTCGAAACCCTATCTGTTTCTTTAGAGAAGCTTTAGAGAAACTAGTGTATTTTGGATGAACAATAGCAAAATCACGGGGACACTGGGTTTATATAGGTGTAGACAATTGACCCTTTTAACCCTTGGATGCGTCTGTTAAATTGTAAAAAGTTCCCAAACTGGACCTTTAGCACGACGCGGCGCTGTCGTGCCGTGTCGCTGGATTTTGACAATTGGGAAATTGAGGGATGATGCGACGTGCGGCCATCGTATTTCGACCTCCTTTGTGACCTGGAACTTTGGCGAGACGCGGGGGGAAATATCGCTAAGACAAGGGAAAAATGACAATTGTGAATTTGGGCCCTGGCGCGATGCACCATAATTTTGGACCCGTATTGAAATTTTCCAAATTCTATATCCTCTTGTGACACAGCGCGCCATTTACAATTATGGCGCTATTTTACAACGGGAACTTGAAATAGTCGTAACTTCTGACCCGGTTATTATATTTTGGTGAATCTTATATCGATGGAAAGCTTATTGAATTTCCCACATGACAAAAAGTGAAAATCTTGTAAATTCTTTATGGAAAAACCATCATTCAATTTGGAAGATAATACTAGATATTCTAGATCAAACATATTATCGAATCTATATGTATAATAATTTATCTAGGCAATTAGTCAAACATATTGTCCACATGGTACATGTAAACATCATTGTACAATAAATAAACATTATGGTACAATTCTAATTTCATAAATCAATAGTTTAGTCATAGGTTTGCGTGAATCTATATCTTTAATAATTTAACCCACATAGAGTTTAACACCCAAAATGGTGTAGAATTCAATTTCTCACTATCCACATGAAGAAGAGTAGCCCAATCATGAGATTCATACGAAAATCCATAACATTTAATTTAGTAAAAGGGATTGTTGGGCTTCATGGACAAAAGGATTCCATGAAATAACATTATGCATACCTTAGTTCGTAATTTCGTAGGTATTGATTGTGAAACCTTTTTGAATTCGAAACCCTATCTGTTTCTTTAGAGAAGCTTTAGAGAAACTAGTGTATTTTGGATGAACAATAGCAAAATCACGGGGACACTGGGTTTATATAGGTGTAGACAATTGACCCTTTTAACCCTTGGATGCGTCTGTTAAATTGTAAAAAGTTCCCAAACTGGACCTTTAGCACGACGCGGCGCTGTCGTGCCGTGTCGCTGGATTTTGACAATTGGGAAATTGAGGGATGATGCGACGTGCGGCCATCGTATTTCGACCCTCCTTTGTGACCTGGAACTTTGGCGAGACGCGGGGGGAAATATCGCTAAGACAAGGGAAAAATGACAATTGTGAATTTGGGCCCTGGCGCGATGCACCATAATTTTGGACCCGTATTGAAATTTTCCAAATTCTATATCCTCTTGTGACACAGCGCGCCATTTACAATTATGGCGCTATTTTACAACGGGAACTTGAAATAGTCGTAACTTCTGACCCGGTTATTATATTTTGGTGAATCTTATATCGATGGAAAGCTTATTGAATTTCCCACATGACAAAAAGTGAAAATCTTGTAAATTCTTTATGGAAAAACCATCATTCAATTTGGAAGATAATACTAGATATTCTAGATCAAACATATTATCGAATCTATATGTATAATAATTTATCTAGGCAATTAGTCAAACATATTGTCCACATGGTACATGTAAACATCATTGTACAATAAATAAACATTATGGTACAATTCTAATTTCATAAATCAATAGTTTAGTCATAGGTTTGCGTGAATCTATATCTTTAATAATTTAACCCACATAGAGTTTAACACCCAAAATGGTGTAGAATTTAATTTCTCACTATCCACATGAAGAAGAGTAGCCCAATCATGAGATTCATATGAAAATCCATAACATTTAATTTAGTAAAAGGGATTGTTGGGCTTCATGGACAAAAGGATTCCATGAAAGAACATTATGCATACCTTAGTTCGTAATTTCGTAGGTATTGATTGTGAAACCTTTTTGAATTCGAAACCCTATCTGTTTCTTTAGAGAAGCTTTAGAGAAACTAGTGTATTTTGGATGAACAATAGCAAAATCACGGGGACACTGGGTTTATATAGGTGTAGACAATTGACCCTTTTAACCCTTGGATGCGTCTGTTAAATTGTAAAAAGTTCCCAAACTGGACCTTTAGCACGACG
Organism: Capsicum baccatum var. pendulum; assembly: GCA_030864225.1. Lineage (NCBI taxonomy): Eukaryota > Viridiplantae > Streptophyta > Magnoliopsida > Solanales > Solanaceae > Capsicum > Capsicum baccatum. Next base: position 51,746,421 of record CM061554.1, on the reverse strand, counting down.
CGGCGCTGTCGTGCCGTGTCGCTGGATTTTGACAATTGGGAAATTGAGGGATGATGCGACGTGCGGCCATCGTATTTCGACCTCCTTTGTGACCTGGAACTTTGGCGAGACGCGGGGGAAATATCGCTAAGACAAGGGAAAAATGACAATTGTGAATTTGGGCCCTGGCGCGATGCACCATAATTTTGGACCCGTATTGAAATTTTCCAAATTCTATATCCTCTTGTGACACAGCGCGCCATTTACAATTATGGCGCTATTTTACAACGGGAACTTGAAATAGTCGTAACTTCTGACCCGGTTATTATATTTTGGTGAATCTTATATCGATGGAAAGCTTATTGAATTTCCCACATGACAAAAAGTGAAAATCTTGTAAATTCTTTATGGAAAAACCATCATTCAATTTGGAAGATAATACTAGATATTCTAGATCAAACATATTATCGAATCTATATGTATAATAATTTATCTAGGCAATTAGTCAAACATATTGTCCACATGGTACATGTAAACATCATTGTACAATAAATAAACATTATGGTACAATTCTAATTTCATAAATCAATAGTTTAGTCATAGGTTTGCGTGAATCTATATCTTTAATAATTTAACCCACATAGAGTTTAACACCCAAAATGGTGTAGAATTCAATTTCTCACTATCCACATGAAGAAGAGTAGCCCAATCATGAGATTCATACGAAAATCCATAACATTTAATTTAGTAAAAGGGATTGTTGGGCTTCATGGACAAAAGGATTCCATGAAATAACATTATGCATACCTTAGTTCGTAATTTCGTAGGTATTGATTGTGAAACCTTTTTGAATTCGAAACCCTATCTGTTTCTTTAGAGAAGCTTTAGAGAAACTAGTGTATTTTGGATGAACAATAGCAAAATCACGGGGACACTGGGTTTATATAGGTGTAGACAATTGACCCTTTTAACCCTTGGATGCGTCTGTTAAATTGTAAAAAGTTCCCAAACTGGACCTTTAGCACGACGCGGCGCTGTCGTGCCGTGTCGCTGGATTTTGACAATTGGGAAATTGAGGGATGATGCGACGTGCGGCCATCGTATTTCGACCTCCTTTGTGACCTGGAACTTTGGCGAGACGCGGGGGAAATATCGCTAAGACAAGGGAAAAATGACAATTGTGAATTTGGGCCCTGGCGCGATGCACCATAATTTTGGACCCGTATTGAAATTTTCCAAATTCTATATCCTCTTGTGACACAGCGCGCCATTTACAATTATGGCGCTATTTTACAACGGGAACTTGAAATAGTCGTAACTTCTGACCCGGTTATTATATTTTGGTGAATCTTATATCGATGGAAAGCTTATTGAATTTCCCACATGACAAAAAGTGAAAATCTTGTAAATTCTTTATGGAAAAACCATCATTCAATTTGGAAGATAATACTAGATATTCTAGATCAAACATATTATCGAATCTATATGTATAATAATTTATCTAGGCAATTAGTCAAACATATTGTCCACATGGTACATGTAAACATCATTGTACAATAAATAAACATTATGGAACAATTCTAATTTCATAAATCAATAGTTTAGTCATAGGTTTGCGTGAATCTATATCTTTAATAATTTAACCCACATAGAGTTTAACACCCAAAATGGTGTAGAATTCAATTTCTCACTATCCACATGAAGAAGAGTAGCCCAATCATGAGATTCATACGAAAATCCATAACATTTAATTTAGTAAAAGGGATTGTTGGGCTTCATGGACAAAAGGATTCCATGAAATAACATTATGCATACCTTAGTTCGTAATTTCGTAGGTATTGATTGTGAAACCTTTTTGAATTCGAAACCCTATCTGTTTCTTTAGAGAAGCTTTAGAGAAACTAGTGTATTTTGGATGAACAATAGCAAAATCACGGGGACACTGGGTTTATATAGGTGTAGACAATTGACCCTTTTAACCCTTGGATGCGTCTGTTAAATTGTAAAAAGTTCCCAAACTGGACCTTTAGCACGACGCGGCGCTGTCGTGCCGTGTCGCTGGATTTTGACAATTGGGAAATTGAGGGATGATGCGACGTGCGGCCATCGTATTTCGACCTCCTTTGTGACCTGGAACTTTGGCGAGACGCGGGGGAAATATCGCTAAGACAAGGGAAAAATGACAATTGTGAATTTGGGCCCTGGCGCGATGCACCATAATTTTGGACCCGTATTGAAATTTTCCAAATTCTATATCCTCTTGTGACACAGCGCGCCATTTACAATTATGGCGCTATTTTACAACGGGAACTTGAAATAGTCGTAACTTCTGACCCGGTTATTATATTTTGGTGAATCTTATATCGATGGAAAGCTTATTGAATTTCCCACATGACAAAAAGTGAAAATCTTGTAAATTCTTTATGGAAAAACCATCATTCAATTTGGAAGATAATACTAGATATTCTAGATCAAACATATTATCGAATCTATATGTATAATAATTTATCTAGGCAATTAGTCAAACATATTGTCCACATGGTACATGTAAACATCATTGTACAATAAATAAACATTATGGTACAATTCTAATTTCATAAATCAATAGTTTAGTCATAGGTTTGCGTGAATCTATATCTTTAATAATTTAACCCACATAGAGTTTAACACCCAAAATGGTGTAGAATTCAATTTCTCACTATCCACATGAAGAAGAGTAGCCCAATCATGAGATTCATACGAAAATCCATAACATTTAATTTAGTAAAAGGGATTGTTGGGCTTCATGGACAAAAGGATTCCATGAAATAACATTATGCATACCTTAGTTCGTAATTTCGTAGGTATTGATTGTGAAACCTTTTTGAATTCGAAACCCTATCTGTTTCTTTAGAGAAGCTTTAGAGAAACTAGTGTATTTTGGATGAACAATAGCAAAATCACGGGGACACTGGGTTTATATAGGTGTAGACAATTGACCCTTTTAACCCTTGGATGCGTCTGTTAAATTGTAAAAAGTTCCCAAACTGGACCTTTAGCACGACGCGGCGCTGTCGTGCCGTGTCGCTGGATTTTGACAATTGGGAAATTGAGGGATGATGCGACGTGCGGCCATCGTATTTCGACCTCCTTTGTGACCTGGAACTTTGGCGAGACGCGGGGGAAATATCGCTAAGACAAGGGAAAAATGACAATTGTGAATTTGGGCCCTGGCGCGATGCACCATAATTTTGGACCCGTATTGAAATTTTCCAAATTCTATATCCTCTTGTGACACAGCGCGCCATTTACAATTATGGCGCTATTTTACAACGGGAACTTGAAATAGTCGTAACTTCTGACCCGGTTATTATATTTTGGTGAATCTTATATCGATGGAAAGCTTATTGAATTTCCCACATGACAAAAAGTGAAAATCTTGTAAATTCTTTATGGAAAAACCATCATTCAATTTGGAAGATAATACTAGATATTCTAGATCAAACATATTATCGAATCTATATGTATAATAATTTATCTAGGCAATTAGTCAAACATATTGTCCACATGGTACATGTAAACATCATTGTACAATAAATAAACATTATGGTACAATTCTAATTTCATAAATCAATAGTTTAGTCATAGGTTTGCGTGAATCTATATCTTTAATAATTTAACCCACATAGAGTTTAACACCCAAAATGGTGTAGAATTTAATTTCTCACTATCCACATGAAGAAGAGTAGCCCAATCATGAGATTCATATGAAAATCCATAACATTTAATTTAGTAAAAGGGATTGTTGGGCTTCATGGACAAAAGGATTCCATGAAAGAACATTATGCATACCTTAGTTCGTAATTTCGTAGGTATTGATTGTGAAACCTTTTTGAATTCGAAACCCTATCTGTTTCTTTAGAGAAGCTTTAGAGAAACTAGTGTATTTTGGATGAACAATAGCAAAATCACGGGGACACTGGGTTTATATAGGTGTAGACAATTGACCCTTTTAACCCTTGGATGCGTCTGTTAAATTGTAAAAAGTTCCCAAACTGGACCTTTAGCACGACGCGGCGCTGTCGTGCCGTGTCGCTGGATTTTGACAATTGGGAAATTGAGGGATGATGCGACGTGCGGCCATCGTATTTCGACCTCCTTTGTGACCTGGAACTTTGGCGAGACGCGGGGGAAATATCGCTAAGACAAGGGAAAAATGACAATTGTGAATTTGGGCCCTGGCGCGATGCACCATAATTTTGGACCCGTATTGAAATTTTCCAAATTCTATATCCTCTTGTGACACAGCGCGCCATTTACAATTATGGCGCTATTTTACAACGGGAACTTGAAATAGTCGTAACTTCTGACCCGGTTATTATATTTTGGTGAATCTTATATCGATGGAAAGCTTATTGAATTTCCCACATGACAAAAAGTGAAAATCTTGTAAATTCTTTATGGAAAAACCATCATTCAATTTGGAAGATAATACTAGATATTCTAGATCAAACATATTATCGAATCTATATGTATAATAATTTATCTAGGCAATTAGTCAAACATATTGTCCACATGGTACATGTAAACATCATTGTACAATAAATAAACATTATGGTACAATTCTAATTTCATAAATCAATAGTTTAGTCATAGGTTTGCGTGAATCTATATCTTTAATAATTTAACCCACATAGAGTTTAACACCCAAAATGGTGTAGAATTTAATTTCTCACTATCCACATGAAGAAGAGTAGCCCAATCATGAGATTCATACGAAAATCCATAACATTTAATTTAGTAAAAGGGATTGTTGGGCTTCATGGACAAAAGGATTCCATGAAATAACATTATGCATACCTTAGTTCGTAATTTCGTAGGTATTGATTGTGAAACCTTTTTGAATTCGAAACCCTATCTGTTTCTTTAGAGAAGCTTTAGAGAAACTAGTGTATTTTGGATGAACAATAGCAAAATCACGGGGACACTGGGTTTATATAGGTGTAGACAATTGACCCTTTTAACCCTTGGATGCGTCTGTTAAATTGTAAAAAGTTCCCAAACTGGACCTTTAGCACGACGCGGCGCTGTCGTGCCGTGTCGCTGGATTTTGACAATTGGGAAATTGAGGGATGATGCGACGTGCGGCCATCGTATTTCGACCTCCTTTGTGACCTGGAACTTTGGCGAGACGCGGGGGAAATATCGCTAAGACAAGGGAAAAATGACAATTGTGAATTTGGGCCCTGGCGCGATGCACCATAATTTTGGACCCGTATTGAAATTTTCCAAATTCTATATCCTCTTGTGACACAGCGCGCCATTTACAATTATGGCGCTATTTTACAACGGGAACTTGAAATAGTCGTAACTTCTGACCCGGTTATTATATTTTGGTGAATCTTATATCGATGGAAAGCTTATTGAATTTCCCACATGACAAAAAGTGAAAATCTTGTAAATTCTTTATGGAAAAACCATCATTCAATTTGGAAGATAATACTAGATATTCTAGATCAAACATATTATCGAATCTATATGTATAATAATTTATCTAGGCAATTAGTCAAACATATTGTCCACATGGTACATGTAAACATCATTGTACAATAAATAAACATTATGGTACAATTCTAATTTCATAAATCAATAGTTTAGTCATAGGTTTGCGTGAATCTATATCTTTAATAATTTAACCCACATAGAGTTTAACACCCAAAATGGTGTAGAATTCAATTTCTCACTATCCACATGAAGAAGAGTAGCCCAATCATGAGATTCATACGAAAATCCATAACATTTAATTTAGTAAAAGGGATTGTTGGGCTTCATGGACAAAAGGATTCCATGAAATAACATTATGCATACCTTAGTTCGTAATTTCGTAGGTATTGATTGTGAAACCTTTTTGAATTCGAAACCCTATCTGTTTCTTTAGAGAAGCTTTAGAGAAACTAGTGTATTTTGGATGAACAATAGCAAAATCACGGGGACACTGGGTTTATATAGGTGTAGACAATTGACCCTTTTAACCCTTGGATGCGTCTGTTAAATTGTAAAAAGTTCCCAAACTGGACCTTTAGCACGACGCGGCGCTGTCGTGCCGTGTCGCTGGATTTTGACAATTGGGAAATTGAGGGATGATGCGACGTGCGGCCATCGTATTTCGACCTCCTTTGTGACCTGGAACTTTGGCGAGACGCGGGGGAAATATCGCTAAGACAAGGGAAAAATGACAATTGTGAATTTGGGCCCTGGCGCGATGCACCATAATTTTGGACCCGTATTGAAATTTTCCAAATTCTATATCCTCTTGTGACACAGCGCGCCATTTACAATTATGGCGCTATTTTACAACGGGAACTTGAAATAGTCGTAACTTCTGACCCGGTTATTATATTTTGGTGAATCTTATATCGATGGAAAGCTTATTGAATTTCCCACATGACAAAAAGTGAAAATCTTGTAAATTCTTTATGGAAAAACCATCATTCAATTTGGAAGATAATACTAGATATTCTAGATCAAACATATTATCGAATCTATATGTATAATAATTTATCTAGGCAATTAGTCAAACATATTGTCCACATGGTACATGTAAACATCATTGTACAATAAATAAACATTATGGTACAATTCTAATTTCATAAATCAATAGTTTAGTCATAGGTTTGCGTGAATCTATATCTTTAATAATTTAACCCACATAGAGTTTAACACCCAAAATGGTGTAGAATTTAATTTCTCACTATCCACATGAAGAAGAGTAGCCCAATCATGAGATTCATATGAAAATCCATAACATTTAATTTAGTAAAAGGGATTGTTGGGCTTCATGGACAAAAGGATTCCATGAAAGAACATTATGCATACCTTAGTTCGTAATTTCGTAGGTATTGATTGTGAAACCTTTTTGAATTCGAAACCCTATCTGTTTCTTTAGAGAAGCTTTAGAGAAACTAGTGTATTTTGGATGAACAATAGCAAAATCACGGGGACACTGGGTTTATATAGGTGTAGACAATTGACCCTTTTAACCCTTGGATGCGTCTGTTAAATTGTAAAAAGTTCCCAAACTGGACCTTTAGCACGACGCGGCGCTGTCGTGCCGTGTCGCTGGATTTTGACAATTGGGAAATTGAGGGATGATGCGACGTGCGGCCATCGTATTTCGACCTCCTTTGTGACCTGGAACTTTGGCGAGACGCGGGGGAAATATCGCTAAGACAAGGGAAAAATGACAATTGTGAATTTGGGCCCTGGCGCGATGCACCATAATTTTGGACCCGTATTGAAATTTTCCAAATTCTATATCCTCTTGTGACACAGCGCGCCATTTACAATTATGGCGCTATTTTACAACGGGAACTTGAAATAGTCGTAACTTCTGACCCGGTTATTATATTTTGGTGAATCTTATATCGATGGAAAGCTTATTGAATTTCCCACATGACAAAAAGTGAAAATCTTGTAAATTCTTTATGGAAAAACCATCATTCAATTTGGAAGATAATACTAGATATTCTAGATCAAACATATTATCGAATCTATATGTATAATAATTTATCTAGGCAATTAGTCAAACATATTGTCCACATGGTACATGTAAACATCATTGTACAATAAATAAACATTATGGTACAATTCTAATTTCATAAATCAATAGTTTAGTCATAGGTTTGCGTGAATCTATATCTTTAATAATTTAACCCACATAGAGTTTAACACCCAAAATGGTGTAGAATTCAATTTCTCACTATCCACATGAAGAAGAGTAGCCCAATCATGAGATTCATACGAAAATCCATAACATTTAATTTAGTAAAAGGGATTGTTGGGCTTCATGGACAAAAGGATTCCATGAAATAACATTATGCATACCTTAGTTCGTAATTTCGTAGGTATTGATTGTGAAACCTTTTTGAATTCGAAACCCTATCTGTTTCTTTAGAGAAGCTTTAGAGAAACTAGTGTATTTTGGATGAACAATAGCAAAATCACGGGGACACTGGGTTTATATAGGTGTAGACAATTGACCCTTTTAACCCTTGGATGCGTCTGTTAAATTGTAAAAAGTTCCCAAACTGGACCTTTAGCACGACGCGGCGCTGTCATGCCGTGTCGCTGGATTTTGACAATTGGGAAATTGAGGGATGATGCGACGTGCGGCCATCGTATTTCGACCTCCTTTGTGACCTGGAACTTTGGCGAGACGCGGGGGAAATATCGCTAAGACAAGGGAAAAATGACAATTGTGAATTTGGGCCCTGGCGCGATGCACCATAATTTTGGACCCGTATTGAAATTTTCCAAATTCTATATCCTCTTGTGACACAGCGCGCCATTTACAATTATGGCGCTATTTTACAACGGGAACTTGAAATAGTCGTAACTTCTGACCCGGTTATTATATTTTGGTGAATCTTATATCGATGGAAAGCTTATTGAATTTCCCACATGACAAAAAGTGAAAATCTTGTAAATTCTTTATGGAAAAACCATCATTCAATTTGGAAGATAATACTAGATATTCTAGATCAAACATATTATCGAATCTATATGTATAATAATTTATCTAGGCAATTAGTCAAACATATTGTCCACATGGTACATGTAAACATCATTGTACAATAAATAAACATTATGGAACAATTCTAATTTCATAAATCAATAGTTTAGTCATAGGTTTGCGTGAATCTATATCTTTAATAATTTAACCCACATAGAGTTTAACACCCAAAATGGTGTAGAATTCAATTTCTCACTATCCACATGAAGAAGAGTAGCCCAATCATGAGATTCATACGAAAATCCATAACATTTAATTTAGTAAAAGGGATTGTTGGGCTTCATGGACAAAAGGATTCCATGAAATAACATTATGCATACCTTAGTTCGTAATTTCGTAGGTATTGATTGTGAAACCTTTTTGAATTCGAAACCCTATCTGTTTCTTTAGAGAAGCTTTAGAGAAACTAGTGTATTTTGGATGAACAATAGCAAAATCACGGGGACACTGGGTTTATATAGGTGTAGACAATTGACCCTTTTAACCCTTGGATGCGTCTGTTAAATTGTAAAAAGTTCCCAAACTGGACCTTTAGCACGACGCGGCGCTGTCGTGCCGTGTCGCTGGATTTTGACAATTGGGAAATTGAGGGATGATGCGACGTGCGGCCATCGTATTTCGACCTCCTTTGTGACCTGGAACTTTGGCGAGACGCGGGGGAAATATCGCTAAGACAAGGGAAAAATGACAATTGTGAATTTGGGCCCTGGCGCGATGCACCATAATTTTGGACCCGTATTGAAATTTTCCAAATTCTATATCCTCTTGTGACACAGCGCGCCATTTACAATTATGGCGCTATTTTACAACGGGAACTTGAAATAGTCGTAACTTCTGACCCGGTTATTATATTTTGGTGAATCTTATATCGATGGAAAGCTTATTGAATTTCCCACATGACAAAAAGTGAAAATCTTGTAAATTCTTTATGGAAAAACCATCATTCAATTTGGAAGATAATACTAGATATTCTAGATCAAACATATTATCGAATCTATATGTATAATAATTTATCTAGGCAATTAGTCAAACATATTGTCCACATGGTACATGTAAACATCATTGTACAATAAATAAACATTATGGTACAATTCTAATTTCATAAATCAATAGTTTAGTCATAGGTTTGCGTGAATCTATATCTTTAATAATTTAACCCACATAGAGTTTAACACCCAAAATGGTGTAGAATTTAATTTCTCACTATCCACATGAAGAAGAGTAGCCCAATCATGAGATTCATATGAAAATCCATAACATTTAATTTAGTAAAAGGGATTGTTGGGCTTCATGGACAAAAGGATTCCATGAAAGAACATTATGCATACCTTAGTTCGTAATTTCGTAGGTATTGATTGTGAAACCTTTTTGAATTCGAAACCCTATCTGTTTCTTTAGAGAAGCTTTAGAGAAACTAGTGTATTTTGGATGAACAATAGCAAAATCACGGGGACACTGGGTTTATATAGGTGTAGACAATTGACCCTTTTAACCCTTGGATGCGTCTGTTAAATTGTAAAAAGTTCCCAAACTGGACCTTTAGCACGACGCGGCGCTGTCGTGCCGTGTCGCTGGATTTTGACAATTGGGAAATTGAGGGATGATGCGACGTGCGGCCATCGTATTTCGACCTCCTTTGTGACCTGGAACTTTGGCGAGACGCGGGGGAAATATCGCTAAGACAAGGGAAAAATGACAATTGTGAATTTGGGCCCTGGCGCGATGCACCATAATTTTGGACCCGTATTGAAATTTTCCAAATTCTATATCCTCTTGTGACACAGCGCGCCATTTACAATTATGGCGCTATTTTACAACGGGAACTTGAAATAGTCGTAACTTCTGACCCGGTTATTATATTTTGGTGAATCTTATATCGATGGAAAGCTTATTGAATTTCCCACATGACAAAAAGTGAAAATCTTGTAAATTCTTTATGGAAAAACCATCATTCAATTTGGAAGATAATACTAGATATTCTAGATCAAACATATTATCGAATCTATATGTATAATAATTTATCTAGGCAATTAGTCAAACATATTGTCCACATGGTACATGTAAACATCATTGTACAATAAATAAACATTATGGTACAATTCTAATTTCATAAATCAATAGTTTAGTCATAGGTTTGCGTGAATCTATATCTTTAATAATTTAACCCACATAGAGTTTAACACCCAAAATGGTGTAGAATTCAATTTCTCACTATCCACATGAAGAAGAGTAGCCCAATCATGAGATTCATACGAAAATCCATAACATTTAATTTAGTAAAAGGGATTGTTGGGCTTCATGGACAAAAGGATTCCATGAAATAACATTATGCATACCTTAGTTCGTAATTTCGTAGGTATTGATTGTGAAACCTTTTTGAATTCGAAACCCTATCTGTTTCTTTAGAGAAGCTTTAGAGAAACTAGTGTATTTTGGATGAACAATAGCAAAATCACGGGGACACTGGGTTTATATAGGTGTAGACAATTGACCCTTTTAACCCTTGGATGCGTCTGTTAAATTGTAAAAAGTTCCCAAACTGGACCTTTAGCACGACGCGGCGCTGTCGTGCCGTGTCGCTGGATTTTGACAATTGGGAAATTGAGGGATGATGCGACGTGCGGCCATCGTATTTCGACCTCCTTTGTGACCTGGAACTTTGGCGAGACGCGGGGGAAATATCGCTAAGACAAGGGAAAAATGACAATTGTGAATTTGGGCCCTGGCGCGATGCACCATAATTTTGGACCCGTATTGAAATTTTCCAAATTCTATATCCTCTTGTGACACAGCGCGCCATTTACAATTATGGCGCTATTTTACAACGGGAACTTGAAATAGTCGTAACTTCTGACCCGGTTATTATATTTTGGTGAATCTTATATCGATGGAAAGCTTATTGAATTTCCCACATGACAAAAAGTGAAAATCTTGTAAATTCTTTATGGAAAAACCATCATTCAATTTGGAAGATAATACTAGATATTCTAGATCAAACATATTATCGAATCTATATGTATAATAATTTATCTAGGCAATTAGTCAAACATATTGTCCACATGGTACATGTAAACATCATTGTACAATAAATAAACATTATGGTACAATTCTAATTTCATAAATCAATAGTTTAGTCATAGGTTTGCGTGAATCTATATCTTTAATAATTTAACCCACATAGAGTTTAACACCCAAAATGGTGTAGAATTTAATTTCTCACTATCCACATGAAGAAGAGTAGCCCAATCATGAGATTCATATGAAAATCCATAACATTTAATTTAGTAAAAGGGATTGTTGGGCTTCATGGACAAAAGGATTCCATGAAAGAACATTATGCATACCTTAGTTCGTAATTTCGTAGGTATTGATTGTGAAACCTTTTTGAATTCGAAACCCTATCTGTTTCTTTAGAGAAGCTTTAGAGAAACTAGTGTATTTTGGATGAACAATAGCAAAATCACGGGGACACTGGGTTTATATAGGTGTAGACAATTGACCCTTTTAACCCTTGGATGCGTCTGTTAAATTGTAAAAAGTTCCCAAACTGGACCTTTAGCACGACGCGGCGCTGTCGTGCCGTGTCGCTGGATTTTGACAATTGGGAAATTGAGGGATGATGCGACGTGCGGCCATCGTATTTCGACCTCCTTTGTGACCTGGAACTTTGGCGAGACGCGGGGGAAATATCGCTAAGACAAGGGAAAAATGACAATTGTGAATTTGGGCCCTGGCGCGATGCACCATAATTTTGGACCCGTATTGAAATTTTCCAAATTCTATATCCTCTTGTGACACAGCGCGCCATTTACAATTATGGCGCTATTTTACAACGGGAACTTGAAATAGTCGTAACTTCTGACCCGGTTATTATATTTTGGTGAATCTTATATCGATGGAAAGCTTATTGAATTTCCCACATGACAAAAAGTGAAAATCTTGTAAATTCTTTATGGAAAAACCATCATTCAATTTGGAAGATAATACTAGATATTCTAGATCAAACATATTATCGAATCTATATGTATAATAATTTATCTAGGCAATTAGTCAAACATATTGTCCACATGGTACATGTAAACATCATTGTACAATAAATAAACATTATGGTACAATTCTAATTTCATAAATCAATAGTTTAGTCATAGGTTTGCGTGAATCTATATCTTTAATAATTTAACCCACATAGAGTTTAACACCCAAAATGGTGTAGAATTCAATTTCTCACTATCCACATGAAGAAGAGTAGCCCAATCATGAGATTCATACGAAAATCCATAACATTTAATTTAGTAAAAGGGATTGTTGGGCTTCATGGACAAAAGGATTCCATGAAATAACATTATGCATACCTTAGTTCGTAATTTCGTAGGTATTGATTGTGAAACCTTTTTGAATTCGAAACCCTATCTGTTTCTTTAGAGAAGCTTTAGAGAAACTAGTGTATTTTGGATGAACAATAGCAAAATCACGGGGACACTGGGTTTATATAGGTGTAGACAATTGACCCTTTTAACCCTTGGATGCGTCTGTTAAATTGTAAAAAGTTCCCAAACTGGACCTTTAGCACGACGCGGCGCTGTCGTGCCGTGTCGCTGGATTTTGACAATTGGGAAATTGAGGGATGATGCGACGTGCGGCCATCGTATTTCGACCTCCTTTGTGACCTGGAACTTTGGCGAGACGCGGGGGAAATATCGCTAAGACAAGGGAAAAATGACAATTGTGAATTTGGGCCCTGGCGCGATGCACCATAATTTTGGACCCGTATTGAAATTTTCCAAATTCTATATCCTCTTGTGACACAGCGCGCCATTTACAATTATGGCGCTATTTTACAACGGGAACTTGAAATAGTCGTAACTTCTGACCCGGTTATTATATTTTGGTGAATCTTATATCGATGGAAAGCTTATTGAATTTCCCACATGACAAAAAGTGAAAATCTTGTAAATTCTTTATGGAAAAACCATCATTCAATTTGGAAGATAATACTAGATATTCTAGATCAAACATATTATCGAATCTATATGTATAATAATTTATCTAGGCAATTAGTCAAACATATTGTCCACATGGTACATGTAAACATCATTGTACAATAAATAAACATTATGGTACAATTCTAATTTCATAAATCAATAGTTTAGTCATAGGTTTGCGTGAATCTATATCTATAATAATTTAACCCACATAGAGTTTAACACCCAAAATGGTGTAGAATTTAATTTCTCACTATCCACATGAAGAAGAGTAGCCCAATCATGAGATTCATATGAAAATCCATAACATTTAATTTAGTAAAAGGGATTGTTGGGCTTCATGGACAAAAGGATTCCATGAAAGAACATTATGCATACCTTAGTTCGTAATTTCGTAGGTATTGATTGTGAAACCTTTTTGAATTCGAAACCCTATCTATTTCTTTAGAGAAGCTTTAGAGAAACTAGTGTATTTTGGATGAACAATAGCAAAATCACGGGGACACTGGGTTTATATAGGTGTAGACAATTGACCCTTTTAACCCTTGGATGCGTCTGTTAAATTGTAAAAAGTTCCCAAACTGGACCTTTAGCACGACGCGGCGCTGTCGTGCCGTGTCGCTGGATTTTGACAATTGGGAAATTGAGGGATGATGCGACGTGCGGCCATCGTATTTCGACCTCCTTTGTGACCTGGAACTTTGGCGAGACGCGGGGGAAATATCGCTAAGACAAGGGAAAAATGACAATTGTGAATTTGGGCCCTGGCGCGATGCACCATAATTTTGGACCCGTATTGAAATTTTCCAAATTCTATATCCTCTTGTGACACAGCGCGCCATTTACAATTATGGCGCTATTTTACAACGGGAACTTGAAATAGTCGTAACTTCTGACCCGGTTATTATATTTTGGTGAATCTTATATCGATGGAAAGCTTATTGAATTTCCCACATGACAAAAAGTGAAAATCTTGTAAATTCTTTATGGAAAAACCATCATTCAATTTGGAAGATAATACTAGATATTCTAGATCAAACATATTATCGAATCTATATGTATAATAATTTATCTAGGCAATTATTCAAACATATTGTCCACATGGTACATGTAAACATCATTGTACAATAAATAAACATTATGGTACAATTCTAATTTCATAAATCAATAGTTTAGTCATAGGTTTGCGTGAATCTATATCTATAATAATTTAACCCACATAGAGTTTAACACCCAAAATGGTGTAGAATTTAATTTCTCACTATCCACATGAAGAAGAGTAGCCCAATCATGAGATTCATATGAAAATCCATAACATTTAATTTAGTAAAAGGGATTGTTGGGCTTCATGGACAAAAGGATTCCATGAAAGAACATTATGCATACCTTAGTTCGTAATTTCGTAGGTATTGATTGTGAAACCTTTTTGAATTCGAAACCCTATCTATTTCTTTAGAGAAGCTTTAGAGAAACTAGTGTATTTTGGATGAACAATAGCAAAATCACGGGGACACTGGGTTTATATAGGTGTAGACAATTGACCCTTTTAACCCTTGGATGCGTCTGTTAAATTGTAAAAAGTTCCCAAACTGGACCTTTAGCACGACGCGGCGCTGTCGTGCCGTGTCGCTGGATTTTGACAATTGGGAAATTGAGGGATGATGCGACGTGCGGCCATCGTATTTCGACCTCCTTTGTGACCTGGAACTTTGGCGAGACGCGGGGGAAATATCGCTAAGACAAGGGAAAAATGACAATTGTGAATTTGGGCCCTGGCGCGATGCACCATAATTTTGGACCCGTATTGAAATTTTCCAAATTCTATATCCTCTTGTGACACAGCGCGCCATTTACAATTATGGCGCTATTTTACAACGGGAACTTGAAATAGTCGTAACTTCTGACCCGGTTATTATATTTTGGTGAATCTTATATCGATGGAAAGCTTATTGAATTTCCCACATGACAAAAAGTGAAAATCTTGTAAATTCTTTATGGAAAAACCATCATTCAATTTGGAAGATAATACTAGATATTCTAGATCAAACATATTATCGAATCTATATGTATAATAATTTATCTAGGCAATTATTCAAACATATTGTCCACATGGTACATGTAAACATCATTGTACAATAAATAAACATTATGGTACAATTCTAATTTCATAAATCAATAGTTTAGTCATAGGTTTGCGTGAATCTATATCTTTAATAATTTAACCCACATAGAGTTTAACACCCAAAATGGTGTAGAATTCAATTTCTCACTATCCACATGAAGAAGAGTAGCCCAATCATGAGATTCATACGAAAATCCATAACATTTAATTTAGTAAAAGGGATTGTAGGGCTTCATGGACAAAAGGATTCAATGAAAGAACATTATGCATACCTTAGTTCGTAATTTCATAGGTATTGATTGTGAAACCTTTTTGAATTCGAAACCCTATCTGTTTCTTTAGAGAAGCTTTAGAGAAACTAGTGTATTTTGGATGAACAATAGCAAAATCACGGGGACACTGGGTTTATATAGGTGTAGACAATTGACCCTTTTAACCCTTGGATGCATCTGTTAAATTGTAAAAAGTTCCCAAACTGGACCTTTAGCACGACGCGGCGCTGTCGTGCCGTGTCGCTGGATTTTGACAATTGGGAAATTGAGGGATGATGCGACGTGCGGCCATCGTATTTCGACCTCCTTTGTGACCTGGAACTTTGGCGAGACGCGGGGGAAATATCGCTAAGACAAGGGAAAAATGACAATTGTGAATTTGGGCCCTGGCGCGATGCACCATAATTTTGGACCCGTATTGAAATTTTCCAAATTCTATATCCTCTTGTGACACAGCGCGCCATTTACAATTATGGCGCTATTTTACAACGGGAACTTGAAATAGTCGTAACTTCTGACCCGGTTATTATATTTTGGTGAATCTTATATCGATGGAAAGCTTATTGAATTTCCCACATGACAAAAAGTGAAAATCTTGTAAATTCTTTATGGAAAAACCATCATTCAATTTGGAAGATAATACTAGATATTCTAGATCAAACATATTATCGAATCTATATGTATAATAATTTATCTAGGCAATTAGTCAAACATATTGTCCACATGGTACATGTAAACATCATTGTACAATAAATAAACATTATGGTACAATTCTAATTTCATAAATCAATAGTTTAGTCATAGGTTTGCGTGAATCTATATCTTTAATAATTTAACCCACATAGAGTTTAACACCCAAAATGGTGTAGAATTTAATTTCTCACTATCCACATGAAGAAGAGTAGCCCAATCATGAGATTCATATGAAAATCCATAACATTTAATTTAGTAAAAGGGATTGTTGGGCTTCATGGACAAAAGGATTCCATGAAAGAACATTATGCATACCTTAGTTCGTAATTTCGTAGGTATTGATTGTGAAACCTTTTTGAATTCGAAACCCTATCTGTTTCTTTAGAGAAGCTTTAGAGAAACTAGTGTATTTTGGATGAACAATAGCAAAATCACGGGTACACTGGGTTTATATAGGTGTAGACAATTGACCCTTTTAACCCTTGGATGCGTCTGTTAAATTGTAAAAAGTTCCCAAACTGGACCTTTAGCACGACGCGGCGCTGTCGTGCCGTGTCGCTGGATTTTGACAATTGGGAAATTGAGGGATGATGCGACGTGCGGCCATCGTATTTCGACCTCCTTTGTGACCTGGAACTTTGGCGAGACGCGGGGGAAATATCGCTAAGACAAGGGAAAAATGACAATTGTGAATTTGGGCCCTGGCGCGATGCACCATAATTTTGGACCCGTATTGAAATTTTCCAAATTCTATATCCTCTTGTGACACAGCGCGCCATTTACAATTATGGCGCTATTTTACAACGGGAACTTGAAATAGTCGTAACTTCTGACCCGGTTATTATATTTTGGTGAATCTTATATCGATGGAAAGCTTATTGAATTTCCCACATGACAAAAAGTGAAAATCTTGTAAATTCTTTATGGAAAAACCATCATTCAATTTGGAAGATAATACTAGATATTCTAGATCAAACATATTATCGAATCTATATGTATAATAATTTATCTAGGCAATTAGTCAAACATATTGTCCACATGGTACATGTAAACATCATTGTACAATAAATAAACATTATGGTACAATTCTAATTTCATAAATCAATAGTTTAGTCATAGGTTTGCGTGAATCTATATCTATAATAATTTAACCCACATAGAGTTTAACACCCAAAATGGTGTAGAATTTAATTTCTCACTATCCACATGAAGAAGAGTAGCCCAATCATGAGATTCATATGAAAATCCATAACATTTAATTTAGTAAAAGGGATTGTTGGGCTTCATGGACAAAAGGATTCCATGAAAGAACATTATGCATACCTTAGTTCGTAATTTCGTAGGTATTGATTGTGAAACCTTTTTGAATTCGAAACCCTATCTATTTCTTTAGAGAAGCTTTAGAGAAACTAGTGTATTTTGGATGAACAATAGCAAAATCACGGGGACACTGGGTTTATATAGGTGTAGACAATTGACCCTTTTAACCCTTGGATGCGTCTGTTAAATTGTAAAAAGTTCCCAAACTGGACCTTTAGCACGACGCGGCGCTGTCGTGCCGTGTCGCTGGATTTTGACAATTGGGAAATTGAGGGATGATGCGACGTGCGGCCATCGTATTTCGACCTCCTTTGTGACCTGGAACTTTGGCGAGACGCGGGGGAAATATCGCTAAGACAAGGGAAAAATGACAATTGTGAATTTGGGCCCTGGCGCGATGCACCATAATTTTGGACCCGTATTGAAATTTTCCAAATTCTATATCCTCTTGTGACACAGCGCGCCATTTACAATTATGGCGCTATTTTACAACGGGAACTTGAAATAGTCGTAACTTCTGACCCGATTATTATATTTTGGTGAATCTTATATCGATGGAAAGCTTATTGAATTTCCCACATGACAAAAAGTGAAAATCTTGTAAATTCTTTATGGAAAAACCATCATTCAATTTGGAAGATAATACTAGATATTCTAGATCAAACATATTATCGAATCTATATGTATAATAATTTATCTAGGCAATTATTCAAACATATTGTCCACATGGTACATGTAAACATCATTGTACAATAAATAAACATTATGGTACAATTCTAATTTCATAAATCAATAGTTTAGTCATAGGTTTGCGTGAATCTATATCTTTAATAATTTAACCCACATAGAGTTTAACACCCAAAATGGTGTAGAATTCAATTTCTCACTATCCACATGAAGAAGAGTAGCCCAATCATGAGATTCATACGAAAATCCATAACATTTAATTTAGTAAAAGGGATTGTAGGGCTTCATGGACAAAAGGATTCCATGAAAGAACATTATGCATACCTTAGTTCGTAATTTCATAGGTATTGATTGTGAAACCTTTTTGAATTCGAAACCCTATCTGTTTCTTTAGAGAAGCTTTAGAGAAACTAGTGTATTTTGGATGAACAATAGCAAAATCACGGGGACACTGGGTTTATATAGGTGTAGACAATTGACCCTTTTAACCCTTGGATGCATCTGTTAAATTGTAAAAAGTTCCCAAACTGGACCTTTAGCACGACGCGGCGCTGTCGTGCCGTGTCGCTGGATTTTGACAATTGGGAAATTGAGGGATGATGCGACGTGCGGCCATCGTATTTCGACCTCCTTTGTGACCTCGAACTTTGGCGAGACGCGGGGGAAATATCGCTAAGACAAGGGAAAAATGACAATTGTGAATTTGGGCCCTGGCGCGATGCACCATAATTTTGGACCCGTATTGAAATTTTCCAAATTCTATATCCTCTTGTGACACAGCGCGCAATTTACAATTATGGCGCTATTTTACAACGGGAACTTGAAATAGTCGTAACTTCTGACCCAGTTATTATATTTTGGTGAATCTTATATCGATGGAAAGCTTATTGAATTTCCCACATGACAAAAAGTGAAAATCTTGTAAATTCTTTATAGAAAAACCATCATTCAATTTGGAAGATAATACTAGATATTCTAGATCAAACATATTTTCGAATCTATATGTATAATAATTTATCCAGACAATTAATCAAACATATTGTCCACATGGTATATGTAAACATCATTGTACAATAAATAAACATTATGGTACAATTCCAATTTCATAAATCAATAGTTTAGTAATAGGTTTGCATGAATCTATATCTATAATAATTCAACCCACATAGAGTTTAATACACAACATGGAGTAGAATTCAATTTCTCACTATCCACATGAAGAAGAGTAGCCCAATCATGAGATTCATACAAAAATCCATAACATTTAATTTAGTAAAAGGGATTGTTGGGCTTTATGGACAAAAGGATTCCATGAATGAACATTATGCATACCTTAGTTCGTAATTTCTTAGGTATTGATTGTGAAATCTTTTTGAATTTGAAACCCTAATAGAAACCCTATCTGTTTCTTGAGAGAAGCTTTACAGAAACTAGTGTATTTTGGGTGAACAATAGCAAAATCACGTGGACACTGGGTTTAAATAGGGGTAGACAATTGACCCTTTTAACCCTTGGATGCGTCTTTTATAATTGTAAAAATTTCCCAAAACTAGACCTTTTGCCCGACGCGGCACTCTCGCCGTGTCGCCGGATTTTGACAATTGGGAAATTTAGGGATGACGCGACGTGCGGCCATCGTATTTTGACCTCCTTTGTGACCTGGAAGTTTGGCGAGACGCGGGGGAAATATCGCTAAGACAAGGGAAAAATGACAATTGTGAATTTGGGCCCTGGCGCAATGCACCATAATTTTTGACCCGTATTGAAATTTTCCAAATTCTATATCCTCTTGTGAGACAGCGCGCCATTTACAATTATGGCGCTATTTTACAACGGGAACTTGAAATAGTCGTAACTTCTGACCCGATCATTATATTTTGGTGAATCTTATATCGATGGAAAGCTTATTGAATTTCCCACATGACAAAAAGTGAGAATCTTATAAATTCCTTATGGAAAAACCATCATTCAATTTGGAAGATAATACTAGATATTCTAGATCAAACATATTATCGAATCTATATGTATAATAATTTATCTAGGCAATTAATCAAACATATTGTCCACATGGTATATGTAAACATCATTGTACAATAAATAAACATTATGGTACAATTCCAATTTCATAAATCAATAGTTTAGTCATAGGTTTGCATGAATCTATATCTATAATAATTCAACCCACATAGAGTTTAACATACAACATGGAGTAGAATTCAATTTCTCACTATCCACATGAAGAAGAGTAGCCCAATCATGAGATTCATACGAAAATCCATAACATTTAATTTAGTAAAAGGGATTGTTGGGCTTCATGGACAAAAGGATTCCATGAATGAACATTATGCATACCTTAGTTCGTAATTTCGTAGGTATTGATTGTGAAACCTTTTTGAATTCGAAACCCTAATAGAAACCCTATCTGTTTCTTGAGAGAAGCTTTACAGAAACCAGTGTATTTTGGGTGAAAAATAGCAAAATCACGTGGACAGTGGGTTTAAATAGGGGTAGACAATTGACCCTTTTAACCCTTGGATGTGTCTTTTATAATTGTAAAAATTTCCCAAAACTGGACCTTTAGCACGACGCGGCACTCTCGCCGTGTCGCCGGATTTTGACAATTGGGAAATTGAGGGATGACGCGACGTGCGGCCATCGTATTTCGACCTCCTTTGTGACCTGGAAGTTTGGCGAGACGCGGGGGAAATATCTCTAAGACAAGGGAAAAATGACAATTTTGAATTTGGGCCCTGGCGCAATGCACAATAATTTTGGACCAGTATTGAAATTTTCCAAATTCTATATCCTCTTGTCACACAGCGCGCCATTTACAATTATGGCGCTATTTTACAACGGGAACTTGAAATAGTCGTAACTTCTGACCCGATCATTATATTTTGGTGAATCTTATATCGATGGAAAGCTTATTCAATTTCCCACATGACAAAAAGTGAGAATCTTGTAAATTCCTTATGGAAAAAGCATCATTCAATTTGGAAGATAATACTAGATATTCTAGATCAAACATATTATCGAATCTATATGTATAATAATTTATCTAGGCAATTAATCAAACATATTGTCCACATGGTATATGTAAACATCATTGTACAATAAATAAACATTATGGTACAATTCCAATTTCATAAATCAATAGTTTTGTCATAGGTTTGCATGAATCTATATCTATAATAATTAAACCCACATAGATTTTAACACACAACATGGAGTAGATGTCAATTTCTCACTATCCACATGAAGAAGAGTAGCCCATTCATGAGATTCATACGAAAATCCATAACATTTAATTTAGTAAAAGGGATTGTTGGGCTTCATGGACAAAAGGATTCCATGAATGAACATTATGCATACCTTAGTTCGTAATTTCGTAGGTATTGATTCCGAAACCTTTTTGAATTCGAAACCCTAATAGAAACCCTATCTGTTTCTTGAGAGAAGCTTTATAGACACCAGTGTATTTTGGGTGAACAATAGCAAAATCACGTGGACACTGGGTTTAAATAGGGGTAGACAATTGACCCTTTTAACCCTTGGATGCGTCTTTTATAATTGTCAAAATTTCCCAAAACTGGACCTTTAGCACGACGCGGCACTCTCGCCGTGTCGCCGGATTTTGACAGTTGGGAAATTGAGGGATGACGCGACGTGCGGCCATCGTATTTCGACCTCCTTTGTGACGTGGAACTTTGGCGAGACGCGGGGGAAATATCGCTAAGACAAGGGAAAAATGACAATTTTGAATTTGGGCCCTGGCGCAATGCACCATAATTTTGGACCCGTATTGAAATTTTCCAAATTCTATATCCTCTTGTGAGACAGCGCGCCATTTACAATTATGGCGCTATTTTACAACGGGAACTTGAAATAGTCGTAACTTCTGACCCGATCATTATATTTTGGTGAATCTTATATCGATGGAAAGCTTATTGAATTTCCCACATGACAAAAAGTGAGAATCTTGTAAATTCCTTATGGAAAAACCATCATTCAATTTGGAAGATAATACTAGATATTCTAGATCAAACATATTATCGAATCTATATGTATAATAATTTATCTAGGCAATTAGTCAAACATATTGTCCACATGGTACATGTAAACATCATTGTACAATAAATAAACATTATGGTACAATTCTAATTTCATAAATCAATAGTTTAGTCATAGGTTTGCGTGAATCTATATCTTTAATAATTTAACCCACATAGAGTTTAACACCCAAAATGGTGTAGAATTTAATTTCTCACTATCCACATGAAGAAGAGTAGCCCAATCATGAGATTCATATGAAAATCCATAACATTTAATTTAGTAAAAGGGATTGTTGGGCTTCATGGACAAAAGGATTCCATGAAAGAACATTATGCATACCTTAGTTCGTAATTTCGTAGGTATTGATTGTGAAACCTTTTTGAATTCGAAACCCTATCTGTTTCTTTAGAGAAGCTTTAGAGAAACTAGTGTATTTTGGATGAACAATAGCAAAATCACGGGGACACTGGGTTTATATAGGTGTAGACAATTGACCCTTTTAACCCTTGGATGCGTCTGTTAAATTGTAAAAAGTTCCCAAACTGGACCTTTAGCACGACGCGGCGCTGTCGTGCCGTGTCGCTGGATTTTGACAATTGGGAAATTGAGGGATGATGCGACGTGCGGCCATCGTATTTCGACCTCCTTTGTGACCTCGAACTTTGGCGAGACGCGGGGGAAATATCGCTAAGACAAGGGAAAAATGACAATTGTGAATTTGGGCCCTGGCGCGATGCACCATAATTTTGGACCCGTATTGAAATTTTCCAAATTCTATATCCTCTTGTGACACAGCGCGCCATTTACAATTATGGCGCTATTTTACAACGGGAACTTGAAATAGTCGTAACTTCTGACCCGATTATTATATTTTGGTGAATCTTATATCGATGGAAAGCTTATTGAATTTCCCACATGACAAAAAGTGAAAATCTTGTAAATTCTTTATGGAAAAACCATCATTCAATTTGGAAGATAATACTAGATATTCTAGATCAAACATATTATCGAATCTATATGTATAATAATTTATCTAGGCAATTAGTCAAACATATTGTCCACATGGTACATGTAAACATCATTGTACAATAAATAAACATTATGGTACAATTCTAATTTCATAAATCAATAGTTTAGTCATAGGTTTGCGTGAATCTATATCTTTAATAATTTAACCCACATAGAGTTTAACACCCAAAATGGTGTAGAATTCAATTTCTCACTATCCACATGAAGAAGAGTAGCCCAATCATGAGATTCATACGAAAATCCATAACATTTAATTTAGTAAAAGGGATTGTAGGGCTTCATGGACAAAAGGATTCCATGAAAGAACATTATGCATACCTTAGTTCGTAATTTCATAGGTATTGATTGTGAAACCTTTTTGAATTCGAAACCCTATCTGTTTCTTTAGAGAAGCTTTAGAGAAACTAGTGTATTTTGGATGAACAATAGCAAAATCACGGGGACACTGGGTTTATATAGGTGTAGACATTTGACCCTTTTAACCCTTGGATGCGTCTGTTAAATTGTAAAAAGTTCCCAAACTGGACCTTTAGCACGACGCGGCGCTGTCGTGCCGTGTCGCTGGATTTTGACAATTGGGAAATTGAGGGATGATGCGACGTGCGGCCATCGTATTTCGACCTCCTTTGTGACCTGGAACTTTGGCGAGACGCGGGGGAAATATCGCTAAGACAAGGGAAAAATGACAATTGTGAATTTGGGCCCTGGCGCGATGCACCATAATTTTGGACCCGTACTGAAATTTTCCAAATTCTATATCCTCTTGTGACACAGCGCGCCATTTACAATTATGGCGCTATTTTACAACGGGAACTTGAAATAGTCGTAACTTCTGACCCAGTTATTATATTTTGGTGAATCTTATATCGATGGAAAGCTTATTGAATTTCCCACATGACAAAAAGTGAAAATCTTGTAAATTCTTTATAGAAAAACCATCATTCAATTTGGAAGATAATACTAGATATTCTAGATCAAACATATTTTCGAATCTATATGTATAATAATTTATCCAGACAATTAATCAAACATATTGTCCACATGGTATATGTAAACATCATTGTACAATAAATAAACATTATGGTACAATTCCAATTTCATAAATCAATAGTTTAGTAATAGGTTTGCATGAATCTATATCTATAATAATTCAACCCACATAGAGTTTAATACACAACATGGAGTAGAATTCAATTTCTCACTATCCACATGAAGAAGAGTAGCCCAATCATGAGATTCATACAAAAATCCATAACATTTAATTTAGTAAAAGGGATTGTTGGGCTTTATGGACAAAAGGATTCCATGAATGAACATTATGCATACCTTAGTTCGTAATTTCTTAGGTATTGATTGTGAAACCTTTTTGAATTTGAAACCCTAATAGAAACCCTATCTGTTTCTTGAGAGAAGCTTTACAGAAACTAGTGTATTTTGGGTGAACAATAGCAAAATCACGTGGACACTGGGTTTAAATAGGGGTAGACAATTGACCCTTTTAACCCTTGGATGCGTCTTTTATAATTGTAAAAATTTCCCAAAACTAGACCTTTTGCCCGACGCGGCACTCTCGCCGTGTCGCCGGATTTTGACAATTGGGAAATTTAGGGATGACGCGACGTGCGGCCATCGTATTTTGACCTCCTTTGTGACCTGGAAGTTTGGCGAGACGCGGGGGAAATATCGCTAAGACAAGGTAAAAATGACAATTGTGAATTTGGGCCCTGGCGCAATGCACCATAATTTTTGACCCGTATTGAAATTTTCCAAATTCTATATCCTCTTGTGAGACAGCGCGCCATTTACAATTATGGCGCTATTTTACAACGGGAACTTGAAATAGTCGTAACTTCTGACCCGATCATTATATTTTGGTGAATCTTATATCGATGGAAAGCTTATTGAATTTCCCACATGACAAAAAGTGAGAATCTTATAAATTCCTTATGGAAAAACCATCATTCAATTTGGAAGATAATACTAGATATTCTAGATCAAACATATTATCGAATCTATATGTATAATAATTTATCTAGGCAATTAATCAAACATATTGTCCACATGGTATATGTAAACATCATTGTACAATAAATAAACATTATGGTACAATTCCAATTTCATAAATCAATAGTTTAGTCATAGGTTTGCATGAATCTATATCTATAATAATTCAACCCACATAGAGTTTAACATACAACATGGAGTAGAATTCAATTTCTCACTATCCACATGAAGAAGAGTAGCCCAATCATGAGATTCATACGAAAATCCATAACATTTAATTTAGTAAAAGGGATTGTTGGGCTTCATGGACAAAAGGATTCCATGAATGAACATTATGCATACCTTAGTTCGTAATTTCGTAGGTATTGATTGTGAAACCTTTTTGAATTCGAAACCCTAATAGAAACCCTATCTGTTTCTTGAGAGAAGCTTTACAGAAACCAGTGTATTTTGGGTGAAAAATAGCAAAATCACGTGGACAGTGGGTTTAAATAGGGGTAGACAATTGACCCTTTTAACCCTTGGATGTGTCTTTTATAATTGTAAAAATTTCCCAAAACTGGACCTTTAGCACGACGCGGCACTCTCGCCGTGTCGCCGGATTTTGACAATTGGGAAATTGAGGGATGACGCGACGTGCGGCCATCGTATTTCGACCTCCTTTGTGACCTGGAAGTTTGGCGAGACGCGGGGGAAATATCTCTAAGACAAGGGAAAAATGACAATTTTGAATTTGGGCCCTGGCGCAATGCACAATAATTTTGGACCAGTATTGAAATTTTCCAAATTCTATATCCTCTTGTCACACAGCGCGCCATTTACAATTATGGCGCTATTTTACAACGGGAACTTGAAATAGTCGTAACTTCTGACCCGATCATTATATTTTGGTGAATCTTATATCGATGGAAAGCTTATTCAATTTCCCACATGACAAAAAGTGAGAATCTTGTAAATTCCTTATGGAAAAAGCATCATTCAATTTGGAAGATAATACTAGATATTCTAGATCAAACATATTATCGAATCTATATGTATAATAATTTATCTTGGCAATTAATCAAACATATTGTCCACATGGTATATGTAAACATCATTGTACAATAAATAAACATTATGGTACAATTCCAATTTCATAAATCAATAGTTTTGTCATAGGTTTGCATGAATCTATATCTATAATAATTAAACCCACATAGATTTTAACACACAACATGGAGTAGATGTCAATTTCTCACTATCCACATGAAGAAGAGTAGCCCATTCATGAGATTCATACGAAAATCCATAACATTTAATTTAGTAAAAGGGATTGTTGGGCTTCATGGACAAAAGGATTCCATGAATGAACATTATGCATACCTTAGTTCGTAATTTCGTAGGTATTGATTCCGAAACCTTTTTGAATTCGAAACCCTAATAGAAACCCTATCTGTTTCTTGAGAGAAGCTTTATAGACACCAGTGTATTTTGGGTGAACAATAGCAAAATCACGTGGACACTGGGTTTAAATAGGGGTAGACAATTGACCCTTTTAACCCTTGGATGCGTCTTTTATAATTGTCAAAATTTCCCAAAACTGGACCTTTAGCACGACGCGGCACTCTCGCCGTGTCGCCGGATTTTGACAGTTGGGAAATTGAGGGATGACGCGACGTGCGGCCATCGTATTTCGACCTCCTTTGTGACGTGGAACTTTGGCGAGACGCGGGGGAAATATCGCTAAGACAAGGGAAAAATGACAATTGTGAATTTGAGCCCTGGCGCAATGCACCATAATTTTGGACCCGTATTGAAATTTTCCAAATTCTATATCCTCTTGTGAGACAGCGCGCCATTTACAATTATGGCGCTATTTTACAACGGGAACTTGAAATAGTCGTAACTTCTGACCCGATCATTATATTTTGGTGAATCTTATATCGATGGAAAGCTTATTGAATTTCCCACATGACAAAAAGTGAGAATCTTGTAAATTCCTTATGGAAAAACCATCATTCAATTTGGAAGATAATACTAGATATTCTAGATCAAACATATTATCGAATCTATATGTATAATAATATATCTAGGCAATTAATAAAACATATTGTCCACATGGTATATGTAAACATCATTGTACAATAAATAAACATTATGGTACAATTCCAATTTCATAAATCAATAGTTTAGTCATAGGTTTGCATGAACCTATATCTATAATAATTCAACCCACATAGAGTTTAACACACAACATGGAGTAGAATTCAATTTCCCACTATCCACATGAAGAAGAGTAGCCCAATCATGAGATTCATACGAAAATCCATAACATTTAATTTAGTAAAAGGGATTGTTGGGCTTCATGGACAAAAGGATTCCATGAATGAACATTATGCATACCTTAGTTCGTAATTTCGTAGGTATTGTTTGTGAAACCTTTTTGAATTCGAAACCCTAATAGAAACCCTATCTGTTTCTTGAGAGAAGCTTTACAGAAACCAGTGTATTTTGGGTGAACAATAGCAAAATCACGTGGACACTGGGTTTAAATAGGGGTAGACAATTGACCCTTTTAACCCTTGGATGCGTCTTTTATAATTGTAAAAATTTCCCAAAACTGGTCCTTTTGCACGACGCGGCACTCTCGCCGTGTCGCCGGATTTTGAGAATTGGGAAATTGAGGGATGACGCGACATGCGGCCATCGTATTTCGACCTCCTTTGTGACCTGGAAGTTTGGCGAGACGCGGGGGAAATATCGCTAAGACAAGGGAAAAATGACAATTTTGAATTTGGGCCCTGGCGCAATGCACCATAATTTTGGACCCGTATTGAAATTTTCCAAATTCTATATCCTCTTGTGAGATAGTGCGCCATTTACAATTATGGTGCTATTTTACAACTGGAACTTGAAATAGTCGTAACTTCTGACCCGATCATTATATTTTGGTGAATCTTATATCGATGGAAAGCTTATTGAATTTCCCACATGACAAAAAGTGAGAATCTAGTAAATTCCTTATGGAAAAACCATCATTCAATTTGGAAGATAATACTAGATATTCTAGATCAAACATATTATCGAATCTATATGTATAATAATTTATCTAGGCAATTAATCAAACATTCTGTCCACATGGTATATGTAAACATCATTGTACAATAAATAAACATTATTGTACAATTCTAATTTCATAAATCAATAGTTTAGTCATAGGTTTGCATGAATCTATATCTATAATAATTCAACCCACATAGAGTTTAACACACAACATGGAGTAGAATTCAATTTCTCACTATCCACATGAAGAAGAGTAGCCCAATCATGAGATTCATACGAATTCGAAACCCTAATAGAAACCCTATCTGTTTCTTGAGAGAAGCTTTACAGAAACCAGTGTATTTTGGGTGAAAAATAGCAAAATCACGTGGACAGTGGGTTTAAATAGGGGTAGACAATTGACCCTTTTAACCCTTGGATGTGTCTTTTATAATTGTAAAAATTTCCCAAAACTGGACCTTTAGCACGACGCGGCACTCTCGCCGTGTCGCCGGATTTTGACAATTGGGAAATTGAGGGATGACGCGACGTGCGGCCATCGTATTTCGACCTCCTTTGTGACCTGGAAGTTTGGCGAGACGCGGGGGAAATATCTCTAAGACAAGGGAAAAATGACAATTTTGAATTTGGGCCCTGGCGCAATGCACAATAATTTTGGACCAGTATTGAAATTTTCCAAATTCTATATCCTCTTGTCACACAGCGCGCCATTTACAATTATGGCGCTATTTTACAACGGGAACTTGAAATAGTCGTAACTTCTGACCCGATCATTATATTTTGGTGAATCTTATATCGATGGAAAGCTTATTGAATTTCCCACATGACAAAAAGTGAGAATCTTGTAAATTCCTTATGGAAAAAGCATCATTCAATTTGGAAGATAATACTAGATATTCTAGATCAAACATATTATCGAATCTATATGTATAATAATTTATCTAGGCAATTAATCAAACATATTGTCCACATGGTATATGTAAACATCATTGTACAATAAATAAACATTATGGTACAATTCCAATTTCATAAATCAATAGTTTTGTCATAGGTTTGCATGAATCTATATCTATAATAATTAAACCCACATAGATTTTAACACACAACATGGAGTAGATGTCAATTTCTCACTATCCACATGAAGAAGAGTAGCCCATTCACGAGATTCATACGAAAATCCATAACATTTAATTTAGTAAAAGGGATTGTTGGGCTTCATGGACAAAAGGATTCCATGAATGAACATTATGCATACCTTAGTTCATAATTTCTTAGGTATTGATTGTGAAACCTTTTTGAATTCGAAACCCTAATAGAAACCCTATCTGTTTCTTGAGAGAAGCTTTACAGAAACTAGTGTATTTTGGGTGAACAATAGAAAAATCACGTGGACACTAGGTTTAAATAAGGGTAGACAATTGACCCTTTTAACCCTTGGATGCGTCTTTTATAATTGTAAAAATTTCCCAAAACTGGACCTTTAGCACGACGCGGCACTCTCGCCGTGTCGCCGGATTTTGACAATTGGGAAATTGAGGGATGACGCGACGTGCGGCCATCGTATTTCGACCTCCTTTGTGACCTGGAAGTTTGGCGAGACACGGGGGAAATATCGCTAAGACAAGGGAAAAATGACAATTGTGAATTTGGGCCCTGGCGCAATGCACCATAATTTTGGACCCGTATTGAAATTTTCCAAATTCTATATCCTCTTGTGACACGGCGCGCCATTTACAATTATGGATCTATTTTGACAATTGAGAAATTTAGGGATGGCTCGACGTGCGTCCATCACATTTCCACCTCCTTTGTAACCTGGAACTTTGGCGAGACGCGAGGAATATCGCGCTGAGACAATGGAAAATGGCAAATTGTGAATTTGGGCCATGGTGCGACACACCATAATTTCGGACCCCTAATGAAATTTTCCGAATGCTATTTCCTCTTGTGATGCGGCGCGCCAGTTACAATTATGGCTCTATTTTACAACTAGAACTTTAAATAGTCATAACTTCTGACCCGGTTATTGGATTTGGATGAATCTTATATCGATGGAAAGCTTATTGAATTTCCCACACGAAAAAAAGTGAAAATCTCAGCAAAATTGTCCATTTTCCATTGTCTCAGCACGATTTCCCCCGCATCTCGCTAAAGTTCCAGTTCACAAAGGAGCTGGAAATGTGATGGTCGTACGCCGCGCCATCCCTCAATTTCCCTATTGTCAATATCCTAGATCAAACATATTAGCGAATCTATATGTATAATAATTTATCTAGGCATTTAATCAAATATATTGTCCGCATGGTACATGTAAATATCATTGTACAATAAATAAACATTATGGAACTGTTCTAATTTCATAATTCAAGAGTTTAGTCATAGGTTTGGATGAATCTATATCTATAATAATCTAACCCACATAGAATTTAGCACCCAACATGGAGTAGAATTCAATTTCTCACTTTCCACATGAAGAAGAGCAGCCCAATCATGAGATTCATACGAAAATCCATAAACTTTAATTTAGTAGAAGCGATTCTTGGGCTTCATGAACGAAAGGATTCCATGAATGAACATTATACATACCTTAGTTCGTAATTTCGTGAGGATTGATTGTGAAACCCTTTTGTAAATCGAATCCAAGATAGAAACCCTAGCTTGTTATTGAGAGAAGCTTGAGAGAAGCTAGTGTATTTTGGGCGAACAATAGATAAATCACGTGGACACTGGGTTTAAAAAGGGGTAGACAATTGACCCTTTTAACCCTTGGATGCGTCTTTTAAAATTGTAAAAATTTCCCAAACTGGACCTTTAGAACGACGCGGCGCTGTCGTGCCGTGTCGCTGGATTTTGACAATTGGGAAATTGAGAGATCGAGCGACATACGGCCATCACATTTCCAGCTCCTTTAGGACCTGGAACTTTGGCGAGACGAGGGGAAAATCGTTCTGAGATAATGGAAAATGGACAATTGTGAATTTGGGCCATGGTGCGATGCACCATAATTTCGTACCCTTATTGAAATTTTCCAAATGCTATTTCGTCTTGTGACGCGTCACACCAGTTACAATTATGGCTCTATTTTACAACTGGAACTTTAAATAGTCGTAACTTCTAACCCGGTTATTGGATTTGGGTGAATCTTATATCGATGGAAAGCTTATTGAATTTCCCATATGAAAAAAAGTGAAAATCTTGTAAATTCCTTATGGAACTACCATCATTCAATTTTGAAATTAATACTAGATATTATAGATCAAACATATTATCGAATCTAGATGTATAATAATTTATCTAGATATTTAATCAAACATATTGTCCGCATGGTACATGTAAACATCATTGTACAATAAATAAACATTATGGAACTGTTCTAATTTCATAATTCAAGAGTTTAGTCATAGGTTTGGATGAATCTATATCTATAATAATCTAACCCACATAGAATTTAGCACCCAACTTGGAGTAGAATTCAATTTCTCACTATCCACATGAAGAAGAGCATCCCAATCATGAGATTCATACAAAAATACATAAACATTAATTTAGTAAAAGGGATTCTCTGGCTTCATGGACAAATGGATTCCATGAATGAACATTATGCATACCTTAGGTTGTAATTTTGTGAGGATTAATTCTGAAACCTTTTTGAATTCCAATCCCCAATAGAAACCCTAGATGTTTCTTGAGAGAAGCTTGACAGAAACTATTGTATTTTGGGTGAACAATAGCAAAATCACGTGGCCACTAGGTTTAAATAGGGGTAGATAATTGACCCTTTTAACCCTTGGATGCATTTTTAAAATTGTAAAAATTTCCCAAACTGGACCTTTAGCAAGACGCGGCGTTATCACTCCGTGTCGCTGGATTTTGACAATTGGGAAATTGAGGGATGGCGTGACGTTTGGCCATCACATTTCCACCTCCTTTGTGACCTGGAACTTTGGCGAGACGCGGGGGAAATCGCGCTTTGACAATGGAAAATGCACAATTGTGAATTTGGGCCCTTGTGTGATGCACCATGATTTTGAAACTCCCCTAAAATTATCCAAATGCTATTTCCTCTTTTGACGCGGAGCGCTAGTTACAATTATTGCGATATTTCATAATGGGAACTTGAAATAGTTGTAACTTCTGACCCGATTATTGGATTTGGATGAATCTTATATCGATGGAAAGCTTATTGAATTTCCCACGTGACAAAAAGTGAAAATATTGTAAATCCCTTATGGAATAACCATCATTTAATTTGGAAGATAATACTAGATATTATAGATCAAACATATTATCGAATCTATATGTATAGTAATTTATCTAGGCATTTAATCAAACATATTATCTGCATGGTACATGTAAACATCATTGTAGAGCAAATAAACATTATGGTACAATTCTAATTTCATAATTCAAGAGTTTAGTCATAGGTTTGCGTAAATCTATATCTATAATAATCTAACCCACATAGAATTTAGCACCCAACATGGAGTAGAATTCAATTTCTCACTATCCACATGAAGAAGAGCAACCCAATCATGAGATTCATAAGAAAATCCATAAACTTTAATTTAGTAAAAGGGATTCTTGGGCTTCATGGACAAAAGGATTCCATGAATGAACATTATGCATACCTTAGTAGATAATTTCGTGACGATTAATTGTGAAACCTTTTTGAATTCGAATCCCCAATAGAAACCCTAGCTTGTTATTGAGAGAAGCTTAAGAGAAACTAGTGTATTTTTTGGTGAACAATAGCAAAATCACGTGCCCACTGGGTTTAAAAAGGGCTAGACAATTTACCCTTTTAACCCTTGCATGCATCTTTTAAAATTGTAAAAATTTCCCAAACTGGACCTTTAGCACGACGCGGCACTGTCGCGCCGTGTCGCTATATTTTGACAATTGGGAAATCGAGGGATGGCACGACGTGCGTCCATCGCATTTCCACCTCCTTTTTGACCTAGAACATTGGTGAGACGCGGGGGAAATCGCGTTGTGACAATGGAAAATGGACAATTGTGAATTTGGCCCCTCGCGTGACGCACCAAAATTTTGGACCTCTACTGAAATTTTCAAAATGCTATTTCCTCATGTGATGCGTCGTGCCAGTTACAATTTTGGCGCTATTTTACAATGGGAACTTGAAATAATCCTAACTTCTGACCCGGTTATAGGATTTAGGTGAATCTTATATCGATGGAAAGTTTATTGAATGTCCCACATGACAAAAAGTGAAAATATTGTAAATTCCTTATGGAACATCCATCATTAAATTTGGAATATAATACTAGATATTCTAGATCAAACATACTATCGAATCTATATGTTTAATAATTTATCTAGGCATTTAATCTAACATATTATCCACATGATACATGCAAACATCATTGTACAATAAATAAACATTATGGTACAATTTTTTTATTTCATAATTCAAGAGTTTAGTCATAGGTTTGCATGAATCTATATCTATAATAATTTAACCCAAATAGAATTTAGCACCCAACATGGAGCAGAATTCAATTTCTCACTATCCACATGAAGAAGAGCAGTCCAATCATGAGATTCATACGAAAATCCATAAACTTTAATTTAGTAAAAGGGATTCTTGGGATTCATGGACAAAATGATTCCATGAATGAACATTATGCATACCTTAGTTCGTAATTTCATAAGGATTGATTGTGAAACCTTTTTGAATTCGAATCCCAAATAGAAACCCTAGCTTGTTCTTGAGAGAAGCTTGAGAGAAAATAGTGTATTTTTGGTGAACAATAGAAATATCGCGTGGCCACTGGGTTTAAAAAGGGGTAGACAATTGACCCTTTTAACCCTTGGATGCATCTTTTAAAATTGAATAAATTTCCCAAACTGGACCTCTAGCACGACGTAGCGCTGTCACGCCATGTCGCTGGATTTTGACTATTGGCAAATTGAGGGATGGCGTGATATGCGGCCATCGCATTTCTACCTCCTTTGTGACCTCGAACTTTGGTGAGACGCGGGGGAAACTACACTGTGACAATGGAAAATGGACAATTGTGAATTTGGGCCCTGGCGTGACGAATCATAATTTAGAACCTCTACTGAAATTTTCAAAATGCTATATCCTCTTGTGACGCGGCGCGCCAGTTACAATTTTGGCGCTATTTTACAACGGGAACTTGAAATAGTTGTAATTTCTGACCCAGTTATTGGATTTGGGTGAATCTTGTATCGATGGAAAGCCTATTAAATTTCCCATATGAGAAAAAGTGAAAATCTGGTAAATTCCTTAGCGAACAACCATCATTCAATTTGGAAGATAATA
The DNA here is from genome assembly GCA_030864225.1 of Capsicum baccatum var. pendulum. Classification (NCBI taxonomy): domain Eukaryota; kingdom Viridiplantae; phylum Streptophyta; class Magnoliopsida; order Solanales; family Solanaceae; genus Capsicum; species Capsicum baccatum. The sequence goes on along the minus strand of CM061554.1, from coordinate 51,711,380 downwards.
CTAGATATTCTAGATCAAACGTATTATCGAATCTATATATATAATAATTTATCTAGGCATATAATCTAACATATTGTCCGCATGATACATGTAACCATCGTTGTACGATAAATAAACATTATGGTACAATTCTAGTTTTATAATTCAAGAGTTTAGTCATAGGTTTGCATAAATCTATATCTATAATAATTTAACCCATATACAATTTAGCACCCAACATGGAGTAGAATTCAATTTCTCACTATCCACTTGAAGAAGAGTAGCCCAATCATGAGATTCATAAGAAAATCCATAAAATTTAATTTAGTAAAAGGGATTCTTGGGCTTCATGGACAAAATGATTCCATGAATGAACATTATGCATACCTTAGTTCGTAATTTCGTGACGATTGATTGTGAAACCTTTTTGAATTCGAATCCCCAATAGAAACCTTAACTTGTTATTGAGAGAAGCTTGAGAGAAACTAGTGTATTTTTCATGAACAATAGCAAAATCACGTGGCCACTGGGTTTAAAAAGGGATAGACAATTTACCCTTTTAACCCTTGCATGCGTCTTTTAAAATTTTAAAAATTTCCCAAACTGGACCTTTAGCACGACGCGGCGCTGTCTGGCCGTGTCGCTGGATTTTGACAATTGGAAAATTGAGGGATGGCGTGACGTGCGTCCATCGCATTTCCACCTCCTTTGTCACCTAGAACTTTGGTGAGACGCAGGGGAAATTGTGTTGTGACAATGGAAAATGGAAAATTGTGAATTTGGGCCCTCGCGTGACGCACTAAAATTTTGGACCTCTAGTGAAATTTTCAAAATGCTATTTCCTCATGTGACACAGCGCACCAGTTACAATTTTGGCGCTATTTTACAACGGGAACTTGAAATAGTCCTAACTTCTGACCCGGTTATTGGATTTGGGTGAATCTTATATCGATGGAAAACTTATTGAATGTCCCACATGACAAAAAGTGAAAATATTGTAAATTACTTGTGGAACAACCATCATTCAATTTAGAATATAATACTAGATATTCTAGATCAAAAATATTATCGAATCTATATGTATAATAATTTATCTAGGCATTTAATCTAACATATTATCCGCATGATACATGTAAACATCGTTGTACAATAAATAAACATTATGGTACAATTTTAGTTTCATAATTCTAGAGTTTAGTCATAGGTTTGCATGAATCTATATCTTTAATAATTTAACCCATATAGAATTTAGCACCCAACATGGAGCAGAATTCAATTTCTTACTATCCACATGAAGAGGAGCAGTCCAATCATGAGATTCATACAAAAATCCATAAATTTTAATTTAGTAAAAGGAATTCCTGGGCTTCATGGACAAAAATATTCTATGAATGAACATTATGCATAGCTTAGATCCTAATTTCGTGAGGATTCATTGTGAAACCTTTTTGAACTCGAATCCCTAATAGAAACCCTAGCTTGTTCTCGAGAGAAGCTTGAGAGAAAATAGTGTATTTTTGGTGGACAATTGCAAAATTACTTGGCCACTGGGTTTAAAAAGGGGTAGACAATTGACCCTTTTAACCCTTGGATGCGTCTTGTAAAATTGTAAAAATTTCCCAAACTGGACCTTAAGCACGACGCGGCACTGTCGCGCCGTGTCGCTAGATTTTGCCAATTGGGAGATTGAGGGATGGTGCAACGTGCAGCCATCGCATTTCCACCTCCTTTGTGACCTAGAACTTTGGCGAGACGTGGGGGAAATCGCGTTGTGACAATGTAAAATGGACAATTGTGAATTTGGGCCCTGGCGTGACGCACCATAATTTCGGACCCCTACTGAAATTTTCCAAATGCTATTTCCTCTTGAGATGCGGCGCGCCAGTTATAATTATGGCTCTATTTTACAACTGGAACTTTAAATAGTCGTAACTTCTGACCCGGTTATTGGATTTGTGTGAATCTTATATCGACGGAAAGCTTATTGAATTTCCCACATGAAAAAAAGTGAAAATCTTGTAAATTCTATAGGGAATAACCATCATTTAATTTGGAAGATAATACTAGATATCCTAGATCAAACATATTATCGAATCAATATGTATAATAATTTATCTAGGCATTTAATCAAACATATTGTCCGCATGGTACATGTAAACATCATTGTACAATAAATAAATATTATGGAACTGTTCTAATTTCATAATTCAAGAGTTTAGTCATAGGTTTGGATGAATCTATATCTATAAAAATCTAACCCACATAGAATTTAGCACCCAACATGGAGTAGAATTCAATTTTTCACTTTCCACATGAAGAAGAGCAGCCCAATCATGAGATTCATGCGAAAATCCATAAACTTTAATTTAGTAAAAGCAATTCTTGGGCTTCATGGACAAAAGGATTCCACGAATGAACATTATGCATACCTTAGTTCGTAATTTCGTGAGGATTTATTGTGAAACCCTTTTGTAAATCGAATCCCCAATAGAAATCCTAGCTTGTTCTTGAGAGAATCTTGAGAGAAACTAGTGTATTTTGGGTGAACAATAGATAAATCACGTGGCCACTGGGTTTAAAAAGGGGTAGACAATTGACCCTTTTAACCCTTGGATGCGTCTTTTAAAATTGTAAAAATTTCCCAAACTAGACCTTTAGTACGACGTGGCGCTGTCGTGCCGTGTTTCTGGATTTTGACAATTGGGAAATTGCGGAATGGCGCGATGTACGGCCATCGCATTTCCATCTCCTTTGTAACCTGTAACTTTGGCAAGACGCGGGGGAAATCGTGCTGAGACAATGGAAAATGGACAATTGTGAATTTGGCCCATGGTGCGATGCACCATAATTTCGGACCCTTACTGAAATTTTCCAAATGCTATTTCCTCTTTTGACACGGCACACCAGTTACAATTATGTCTCTATTTTACAACGGGAACTTTAAATAGTCGTAACTTCTAACCCGGTTATTGGATTTGGGTGAATCTTATATCAATGGAAAGCTTATTGAATTTCCCACATGAAAAAAGTGAAAATCTTGTAAATTCCTTATGGAACAACCATCATTCAATTTGCAAGATAATACTAGAAAGCCTAGATCAAACATATTATCGAATCTATATGTATAATAATTTATCTAGGCATTTAATCAAACATATTGTCCATATAGTACATGTAAACATCATTGTACAATAAACAAACATTATGGTACAATTCTAATTTCATAATTCAAGAGTTTAGTCATAGGTTTGCATGAATCTATATCTATAATAATCTAACCCACATTGAATTTAGCACCCAACATGGAGTAGAATTCCATTTCTCACTTTCCACATGAAGAAGAGCAGCCCAATCATGAGATTCATACGAAAATCCATAAACTTTAATTTAGTAAAAGCGATTCTTGGGCTTCATGGACAAAAGGATTCCATGAATGAACATTATGCATACCTCAGTTCCTAATTTCTTAAGGATTGATTGTGAAACCTTTTTGTAATTCGAATCCCCAATAGAAACCCTAGCTTGTTCTTGAGAGAAGCTTGATAGAAACTAGTGTATTTTGGGTGAACAATAGATAAGTCAAGTGGCCACTGGGTTTAAAAAGGGGTAGACTATTGACCCTTTTAACCTTTGGATGCGTCTTTTAAAATTGTAACAATTGACAATTGGGAAATTGAGGGATGGCGCGATGTACGGCCATCACATTTCCAGCTCCTTTGTGAACTGGAACTTTGGCGAGACGCGGGGGAAATCGTGTTGAGACAATGGAAAATGGACAATTGTGAATTTGGGCCATGGTGCGATGCACCATAATTTCGGACCCTTACTGAAATTTTCCAAATGCTATTTCCTCTTGTGACGCGGCACACCAGTTACAATTATGGCTCTATTTTACAACGGGAACTTTAAATAGTCGTAACTTCTGACCCGGTTATTGGATTTGGGTGAATCTTATATCGATGGAAAGCTTATTGAATTTCCCACATGAAAAGAAGTTAAAATCTTGTAAATTCCTTATGGAACAACCATCATTCAATTTGCAAAATAATACTAGATAGCCTAGATCAAACATATTATCGAATCTATATGTATAATAATTTATCAAGGCATTTAATCAAACATATTGTCCACATGGTACATGTAAGAATCATTGTACAATAAACAAACATTATGGTACAATTCTAATTTCATAATTCAAGAGTTTAGTCAAAGGTTTGCGTAAATCTATATCTATAATAATCTAACCCACATAGAATTTAGCACCCAACATGGAGTAGAATTCCATTTCTCACTTTCCACATGAGGAAGAGCAGCCCAATCATGAGATTCCTACGAAAATCCATAAACTTTAATTTAGTAAAATCGATTCTTGGGCTTCATGGACAAAAGGATTCCATGAATGAACATTATGCAAACCTCAGTTCCTAATTTCTTAAGGATTGATTGTGAAACCTTTTTGTAATTCGAATCCCCAATAGAAACCCTAGCTTGTTCTTGAGAGAAGCTTGATAGAAACTAGTGTATTTTTGGTGAACAATAGATAAATCAAGTAGCCACTGGGTTTAAAAAGAGGTAGACTATTGACCCTTTTAACCTTTGGATGCGTCTTTTAAAATTGTAAAAATTGACAATTGGGAAATTGAGGGATGGCGCGACGTACGGCCATCACATTTCCAGCTCCTTTGTGAACTAGAACTTTGGCGAGACGCGGCGGAAATCGTGCTGAGACAATGGAAAATGGACAATTGTGAATTTGGGCCATGGTGCGATGCACCATAATTTGGGACCCTTACTGAAATTTTCCAAATGCTATTTCCTCTTGTGACGCAGCACACCAGTTACAATTATGGCTCTATTTTACAACGGGAACTTTAAATAGTCGTAACTTCTGACCCGGTTATTGGATTTGGGTGAATCTTATATCGATGGAAAGCTTATTGAATTTCCCACATGAAAAAAAAGTAAAAATCTTGTAAATTCCTTATGGAACAACCATCATTCAATTTGCAAGATAATACTAGAATGCCTAGATCAAACATATTATCGAATCTATATGTATAATAATTTATCTAGGCATTTAATCAAACATATTGTCCACATGGTACATGTAAGAATCATTGTACAATAAACAAACATTATGGTACAATTCTAATTTCATAATTCAAGAGTTTAGTAATAGGTTTGGATGAATCTATATCTATAATAATCTAACCCACATAGAATTTAGCACCCAACATGGAGTAGAATTCCATTTCTCACTTTCCACATGAAGAAGAGCAGCCCAATCATGAGATTCATACGAAAATCCATAAACTTTAATTTAGTAAAAGCGATTCTTGGGCTTCATGGACAAAAGGATTCCATGAATGAACATTATGCATACCTCAGTTCGTTATTTCTTAAGGATTGATTGCGAAACGTTTTTGTAATTCAAATCCCCAATAGAAACCCTAGCTTGTTCTTGAGAGAAGCTTGATAGAAACTAGTATATTTTAGGTGAACAATAGATAAATCAAGTGGCCACTGGGTTTAAAAAGGGGTAGACAATTGACCCTTTTAACCTTTGGATGTGTCTTTTAAAATTGTAAAAATTTCCCAAACTGGACCTTTAGCACGACGCGGCACTGTCGTGCCGTGTCGCTAGATTTTGACAATTGAGAAATTTAGGGATGGCTCGACGTGCGTCCATCACATTTCCACCTCCTTTGTAACCTGGAACTTTGGCGAGACGCGAGGAATATCGCGCTGAGACAATGGAAAATGGCAAATTGTGAATTTGGGCCATGGTGCGACACACCATAATTTCGGACCCCTACTGAAATTTTCCGAATGCTATTTCCTCTTGTGATACGGCGCGCCAGTTACAATTATGGCTCTATTTTACAACTAGAACTTTAAATAGTCATAACTTCTGACCCGGTTATTGGATTTGGGTGAATCTTATATCGATGGAAAGCTTATTGAATTTCCCACATGAAAAAAAGTGAAAATCTCAGCACAATTGTCCATTTTCCATTGTCTCAGCACGATTTCCCCCGCATCTCGCTAAAGTTCCAGTTCACAAAGGAGCTGGAAATGTGATGGTCGTACGCCGCGCCATCCCTCAATTTCCCAATTGTCAATATCCTAGATCAAACATATTATCGAATCTATATGTATAATAATTTATCTAGGCATTTAATCAAACATATTGTCCGCATGGTACATGTAAATATCATTGTACAATAAATAAACATTATGGAACTGTTCTAATTTCATAATTCAAGAGTTTAGTCATAGGTTTGGATGAATCTATATCTATAATAATCTAACCCACATAGAATTTAGCACCCAACATGGAGTAGAATTCAATTTCTCACTTTCCACATGAAGAAGAGCAGCCCAATCATGAGATTCATACGAAAATCCATAAACTTTAATTTAGTAGAAGCGATTCTTGGGCTTCATGGACAAAAGGATTCCATGAATGATCATTATACATACCTTAGTTCGTAATTTCGTGAGGATTGATTGTGAAACCCTTTTGTAAATCGAATCCCCGATAGAAACCCTAGCTTGTTATTGAGAGAAGCTTGAGAGAAGCTAGTGTATTTTGGGCGAACAATAGATAAATCACGTGGACACTGGGTTTAAAAAGTGTTAGACAATTGACCCTTTTAACCCTTGGATGCGTCTTTTAAAATTGTAAAAATTTCCCAAACTGGACCTTTAGCACGACGTGGCGCTGTCGTGTCGTGTCGCTGGATTTTTACAATTGGGAAATTGAGAGATCGAGCGACATACGGCCATCACATTTCCAGCTCCTTTAGGACCTGGAACTTTGGCGAGACGAGGGGAAAATCGTTCTGAGATAATGGAAAATGGACAATTGTGAATTTGGGCCATGGTGCGATGCACCATAATTTCGGACCCTTATTGAAATTTTCCAAATGCTATTTCGTCTTGTGACGCGTCACACCAGCTACAATTATGGCTCTATTTTACAACTGGAACTTTAAATAGTCGTAACTTCTAACCCGGTTATTGGATTTGGGTGAATCTTATATCGATGGAAAGCTTATTGAATTTCCCATATGAAAAAAAGTGAAAATCTTGTAAATTCCTTATGGAACTACCATCATTCAATTTTGAAATTAATACTAGATATTATAGATCAAACATATTATCGAATCTAGATGTATAATAATTTATCTAGATATTTAATCAAACATATTGTCCGCATGGTACATGTAAACATCATTGTACAATAAATAAACATTATGGAACTGTTCTAATTTCATAATTCAAGAGTTTAGTCATAGGTTTGGATGAATCTATATCTATAATAATCTAACCCACATAGAATTTAGCACCCAACTTGGAGTAGAATTCAATTTCTCACTATCCACATGAAGAAGAGCATCCCAATCATGAGATTCATACAAAAATACATAAACATTAATTTAGTAAAAGGGATTCTCTGGCTTCATGGACAAATGGATTCCATGAATGAACATTATGCATACCTTAGGTTGTAATTTCGTGAGGATTAATTCTGAAACCTTTTTGAATTCCAATCCCCAATAGAAACCCTAGATGTTTCTTGAGAGAAGCTTGACAGAAACTATTGTATTTTGGGTGAACAATAGCAAAATCACGTGGCCACTAGGTTTAAATAGGGGTAGATAATTGACCCTTTTAACCCTTGGATGCGTTTTTAAAATTGTAAAAATTTCCCAAGCTGGACCTTTAGCAAGACGCGGCGTTATCACTCCGTGTCACTGGATTTTGACAATTGGGAAATTGAGGGATGGCGTGACGTTTGGCCATCACATTTCCACCTCCTTTGTGACCTGGAACTTTGGCGAGACGCGGGGGAAAACGCGCTTTGACAATGGAAAATGCACAATTGTGAATTTGGGCCCTTGTGTGATGCACCATAATTTTGAAACTCCCCTAAAATTATCCAAATGCTATTTCCTCTTTTGACGCGGAGCGCTAGTTACAATTATTGCGCTATTTCATAATGGGAACTTGAAATAGTTGTAACTTCTGACCCGATTATTGGATTTGGATGAATCTTATATCGATGGAAATCTTATTGAATTTCCCACGTGACAAAAAGTGAAAATATTGTAAATCCCTTATGGAATAACCATCATTTAATTTGGAAGATAATACTAGATATTATAGATCAAACATATTATCGAATCTATATGTATAATAATTTATCTAGGCATTTAATCAAACATATTATCTGCATGGTACATCTAAACATCATTGTATAGCAAATAAACATTATGGTACAATTCTAATTTCATAATTCAAGAGTTTAGTCATAGGTTTGCGTAAATCTATATCTATAATAATCTAACCCACATAGAATTTAGCACCCAACATGGAGTAGAATTCAATTTCTCACTATCCACATGAAGAAGAGCAACCCAATCATGAGATTCATAAGAAAATCCATAAACTTTAATTTAGTAAAAGGGATTCTTGGGCTTCATGGACAAAAGGATTCCATGAATGAACATTATGCATACCTTAGTTCGTAATTTCGTGACGATTAATTGTGAAACCTTTTTGAATTCGAATCCCCAATAGAAACCCTATCTTGTTATTGAGAGAAGCTTAAGAGAAACTAGTGTATTTTTTGGTGAACAATAGCAAAATCACGTGGCCACTGGGTTTAAAAAGGGCTAGACAATTTACCCTTTTAACCCTTGCATGCATCTTTTAAAATTGTAAAAATTTCCCAAACTGGACCTTTAGCACGACGCGGCACTGTCGCGCCGTGTCGCTATATTTTGACAATTGGGAAATTGAGGGATGGCGCGACGTGCGTCCATCGCATTTCCACCTCCTTTTTGACCTAGAACATTGGTGAGACGCGGGGAAATCGCGTTGTGACAGTGGAAAATGGACAATTGTGAATTTGGCCCCTCGCGTGACGCACCAAAATTTTGGACCTCTACTGAAATTTTCAAAATGCTATTTCCTCATGTGATGCGGCGTGCCAGTTAAAATTTTGGCGCTATTTTACAATGGGAACTTGAAATAATCCTAACTTCTGACCCGGTTATAGGATTTAGGTGAATCTTATATCGATGGAAAGCTTATTGAATGTCCCACATGACAAAAAGTGAAAATATTGTAAATTCCTTATGGAACATCCATCATTAACTTTGGAATATAATACTAGATATTCTAGATCAAACATACTATCGAATCTATATGTTTAATAATTTATCTAGGCATTTAATCTAACATATTATCCGCATGATACATGCAAACATCATTGTACAATAAATAAACATTATGGTACAATTTTAATTTCATAATTCAAGAGTTTAGTCATAGGTTTGCATGAATCTATATCTATAATAATTTAACCCAAATAGAATTTAGCACCCAACATGGAGCAGAATTCAATTTCTCGCTATCCACATGAAAAAGAGCAGTCCAATCATGAGATTCATACGAAAATCCATAAACTTTAATTTAGTAAAAGGGATTCTTGGGATTCATGGACAAAATGATTCCATGAATGAACATTATGCATACCTTAGTTCGTAATTTCGTCAGGATTGATTGTGAAACCTTTTTGAATTCGAATCCCAAATAGAAACCCTAGCTTGTTCTTGAGAGAAGCTTGAGAGAAACTAGTGTATTTTTGGTGAACAATAGAAAAATCGCGTGGCCACTGGATTTAAAAAGGGGTAGACAATTGACCCTTTTAACCCTTGGATGCATCTTTTAAAATTGAATAAATTTCCCAAACTGGACCTCTAGCACGACGTAGCGCTGTCACGCCGTGTCGCTGGATTTTGACTATTGGCAAATTGAGGGATGGCGTGATATGCGGCCATCGCATTTCCACCTCCTTTGTGACCTCGAACTTTTGTGAGACGCGGGGGAAACTGCACTGCGACAATGGAAAATGGACAATTGTGAATTTGGGCCCTGGCGTGATGAATCATAATTTAGAACCTCTACTGAAATTTTCAAAATGCTATATCCTCTTGTGACGCGGCGCGCCAGTTAAAATTTTGGCGCTATTTTACAACGGGAACTTGAAATAGTTGTAACTTCTGACCCAGTTATTGGATTTGGGTGAATCTTATACCGATGGAAAGCCTATTAACTTTCCCATATGAGAAAAAGTGAAAATCTGGTAAATTCCTTAGCGAACAACCATCATTCAATTTGGAAGATAATACTAGATATTCTAGATCAAACGTATTATCGAATCTATATATATAATAATTTATCTAGGCATATAATCTAACATATTGTCCGCATGATACATGTAACCATCGTTGTACGATAAATAAACATTATGGTACAATTCTAGTTTTATAATTCAAGAGTTTAGTCATAGGTTTGCATAAATCTATATCTATAATAATTTAACCCATATACAATTTAGCACCCAACATGGAGTAGAATTCAATTTCTCACTATCCACATGAAGAAGAGCAACCCAATCATGAGATTCGTAAGAAAATCCATAAAATTTAATTTAGTAAAAGGGATTCTTGGGCTTCATGGACAAAATGATTCCATGAATGAACATTATGCATACCTTAGTTCGTAATTTCGTGACGATTGATTGTGAAACCTTTTTGAATTCGAATCCCCAATAAAAACCTTAACTTGTTATTGAGAGAAGCTTGAGAGAAACTAGTGTATTTTTCATGAACAATAGCAAAATCACGTGGCCACTGGGTTTAAAAAGGGATAGACAATTTACCCTTTTAACCCTTGCATGCGTCTTTTAAAATTTTAAAAATTTCCCAAACTGGACCTTTAGCACGACACGGCGTTGTCTGGCCGTGTCGCTGGATTTTGACAACTGGAAAATTGAGGGATGGCGCGACGTGCGTCCATCGCATTTCCACCTCCTTTGTCACCTAGAACTTTGGTGAGACGCAGGGGAAATCGTGTTGTGACAATGGAAAATGGAAAATTGTGAATTTGGGCCCTCGCATGACGCACTAAAATTTCGGACCTCTACTGAAATTTTCAAAATGCTATTTCCTCATGTGACACAGCGCACCAGTTACAATTTTGGCGCTATTTTACAACGGGAACTTGAAATAGTCCTAACTTCTGACCCGGTTATTGGATTTGGGTGAATCTTATATCGATGGAAAACTTATTGAATGTCCCACATGACAAAAAGTGAAAATATTGTAAATTACTTGTGGAACAACCATCATTCAATTTGGAATATAATACTAGATATTCTAGATCAAACATATTATCGAATCTATATGTATAATAATTTATCTAGGCATTTAATCAAACATATTATCTGCATGGTACATGTAAACATCATTGTATAGCAAATAAACATTATGGTACAATTCTAATTTCATAATTCAAGAGTTTAGTCATAGGTTTGCGTAAATCTATATCTTTAATAATTTAACCCATATAGAATTTAGCACCCAACATGGAGCAGAATTCAATTTCTCACTATCCACATGAAGAAGAGCAGTCCAATCATGAGATTCATACGAAAATCCATAAATTTTAATTTAGTAAAAGGAATTCCTGGGCTTCATGGACAAAAAGATTCTATGAATGAACATTATGCATACCTTAGTTCCTAATTTCGTGAGGATTCATTGTGAAGCCTTTTTGAACTCGAATCCCTAATAGAAACCCTAGCTTGTTCTCGAGAGAAGCTTGAGAGAAAATAGTGTATTTTTGGTGGACAATTGCAAAATTACTTGGCCACTGGGTTTAAAAAGGGGTAGACAATTGACCCTTTTAACCCTTGGATGCGTCTTGTAAAATTGTAAAAATTTCCGAAACTGGACCTTAAGCACGACGCGGCGCTGTCCCGCCGTGTCGCTAGATTTTGCCAATTGGGAGATTGAGGGATGGTGCAACGTGCAGCCATCGCATTTCCACCTCCTTTGTGACCTAGAACTTTGGCGAGACGTGGGGGAAATCGCGTTGTGACAATGTAAAATGGACAATTGTGAATTTGGGCCCTGGCGTGACGCACCATAATTTCGGACCTCTACTGAAATTCGCCAAATGCTATTTCCTCTTGTGACGCGGCACGCCAGTTACAATTTTGGCGCTATTATACACTGGGAACTTGAAATAGTCATAACTTCTGACCCGGTTATTGGATTTGGGTTAATCTTATATCGATGGAAAACTTATTGAATGTCCCACATGACAAAAGGTGAAAATATTGTAAATTCCTTTTGGAACAACCATCATTCAATTTGGAATATAATACTAGATATTCTAGATCAAACATATTATCGAATCTATTTGTATAATAATTTATCTAGGCATTTAATCAAACATATTGTTCGCTCGGTATATGTAAACATCATTGTATAATAAATAAACATTATGGTACAATTCTAATTCCATAATTCAACAGTTTAGTCTTAGGTTTGCATGAATCTATATCTATAATAATTTAACTCACATAGAATTTAGCACCCGACGTGGAGTAGAATTCAATTTCTCACTACCCACATGAAGAAGAGCAGCCCAATCTTCAGATTCATACAAAAATCCATAAACTTTAATTTAGTAAAAGGGATTCTTGGGCTTAATGGACAAAAGGATTCCTTGAATGAACATTATGCATACCTTAGTTCGTAATTTCGTGACAATTAATTGTGAAACATTTTTGAATTCAAATCCCCAATAGAAACCCTAGATTGTTCTTGAGAGAAGCTTGAGAGAAACTACTGTATGTTTGGTGAACAATAGCAAAATCACGTGGCCACTGGGCTTAAAAAGGGGTAGATAATTGACCCTTTTAACCTTGGATTTGTCTTTTAAAATTGTAAAAATTTCAGGGTTTCTCATGTCTTCTTTGAAGAGGCTCAAGGGTCATGTTTTATAATACCCTGTATTTCCCTAGCTTAATTTAAATCTCAGTACATGAGTTACTCTATATGAAATTTTTAAAATAGCCAATATTTTTCAGTTTAGAGCTTGCTATTGGTAGGAAATTCAGTCATCTTTCCTATGTTATAAAATTCCCCCAAACCCGATACCCGTGTAAAGAGTTATAGCATATTTTGGAAAGCAGTGTGCCAACTGGCACTACAGCACGTCACGGAGACCATCCAAATAGGAGTTGTCAATTTCCAGTGTTGCTCTACGATAATTGTGTGTCGCGCCATAGACCCAGTTCACAATTATCCTTTTTCCAGTGAAGCCACGGGTTTTCACCTCGTCGCGATGAGTCCCAAATTCGTATCTAGCATGGCAATATGTTTCCACTGCGTCGCGCCACTAGACATTGTCCCTGTTGTCAATTTCCAATGACACGGTGTGATAGCTCCGCATTGCGCCAAGGTCCCAGGTTGGAAATATTTTGATGAAAATTAAAAGTTCCATCCAAGGTTAAACTAGTCTTTTCCCATGATTTTAATACTCCCAGATATGGGATTTAATCCCTAAAAATATTTTAAACCCATTATTTATAAACTTTTTCCCCAAAATCAACAAGCTCTCTCTCAATTAGCAAACCCTAATCTTCAAGCAATCAAGAGAAAATCTCAAGAAACTTGCCAAGAACTTATCAATTCAGGTATGTTAGGTGTTCATCTATGGGTTCCTTTCACCCATAGAGTTCAAGAATCCATTTTTAAAACTACAAGATGATTGGTTCATGATTTACATGCTTGAAATTGGATTGTATTCATGTTCATGATATTAATTGAGTTTCAATCAATGATTAATTGTAGATTCCATGAAATCAAAGTAGCATGTATATTGAATTGTATAGTTCCCAGGCTATAGTCCTTGAATTTGCAAGTTTGGGTGTTATAGTTACAATGTTTACATGTTGCCCATGATTATATGCATTAAGTTGTGCTCTCTATGAGTTTAATGGAATGTCCATGTGAATTAAATGGTGAAATCATGACATGCTAGCATATGTACAGGTTTATGCCCTACAAGTGTTTGATAAAATGTCTCTATGAATGAATTATTAACAAGTGGACATTGTTATGCTTTTCAAGATCATGCTTTGCTTTACTTTCATGCTATCGAGTCCTAGGGTATTCAATACCCAAAAATCTAGTTGTTTACCTAGAGCTATTGTAGTTATAGAATAGTTTCAATCATGACACGAAATAGTAGTACTCAGTCAGTTACAAAACTCAGTGAACTTAGTTAGTTACAGAACTCAGTATCAGTCTAGTTCAACTTAGTATAATTAGTTTTGTGTCTATTTAGTTGGGAGTAGGATTCAGCACTGAGTGAACCAAAGGATAGGGGCTCACCTGCCAGTAGAGGGTGTGCTCCTTAGATGCAGTCCTTGCATTCCATAACTACATAGCAAGCATAAGTTGAGAAATCAACCTGCCAGTTGAGGATTCATGAGGTGTTTTAACCTGCCAATTGAGGGTACCACTGTTCTCATTAGAGTACCTGCCAGATGAGGGTAACTCTTCAATTGTCTTTACCCGTGGCATGGTACTGAAACCCTTCCAACTGCGGCTATAGGTTGGACCCTAGTTATCTTATTTGGGGCACGTCAGTTAGATGATTACTTCCCATAGTTTTAGTTTTAGTTTCAATCTCAGCATCTCAGTTCTATAAAATCAGGATTGTCAGATATATTCAATCATTTTTAGCAACTCAGTTATCACTAATATCTGATATCAATTACTCAATTATCAGAACCTAAAACTCAGCTTCAGTAAAAGCTCAGTTACAATATACAAGTATATACACAGTATTGCATACTAAGTATTTACAGTAGTTTTAGTTATCCATGTACTCTCATACTCAGTTACTCTATATCATTCAGTCAGTTATTGTTCATGCATATGAACCCTTGCATTCAGTCTTACCTCATCTAGCATACCAGTACATTCCACGTACTGACGCATACTCTTTCTTTGTGCTATGATGTATTATATCATAGGTTCGGATGCTCAGGTTCCTGACCACATATAGACAAATTCAGATTCAGCCAGCAGTGTCAGATTCAATAGTGAGTCCTCATCTATCAAGGATATGCAGTTATTTTAGTATTTTCAGTAGCTTCAGCATTTCAGTAGTTGGAGTTAGTTCTGGGCTTATTCCATCAACTCCACATTCAGATAGTTTAGTTAGAGGCTTTTTAGACTAGACTATAAGATAGTGTTTAGTTTTGCAGATTATTATTACAGTTGATATTCTTTATCAGTATTTAGATTTTGAACTTTATGGCAATTCAGCCTATTTTCTGGATTATTTTTAGTATTATTATTCAGTGCTCATAGCAGATATCAGTCATGGGTTAGCTCTGGGGTACAGACTCGGGCGTTACAAACTTGTTATCAGAGCCTAAGGTTCAACAGAGTTGTAGGGAGTCTAAAAGCTGCGTCTAGCAGAGTCTTGTACATGTGTGTGTAGCGCACCACACTTATGGACAAGAGGCTATGAGATGTTTTTAGTAAAAGTTTCCCTTCTTTCAGTATTTATGTCGTGCGAATGAGCATGAGCTCAAGTTAAACTCTCAATCTAATTCATTTCTTCCTTCTATTTACAGAACACCTCCCAAAAATACTAATGAAAAAAGGGCCAAAAATCAGTCAGCACCTCAACCCGTTCAGGCAGATCCCTTGGATGAGCATGTCTCCCACGCAGAATTCAGATTTACATTCACCACTATAACCAATACTATAGCAGCTCAGAATAAATGGCCAGCAGCAGTTCAGGCCAATCTAGTGGCCAATACTGCTGCAGCAAGGATTCGGGACTTCACCCGAATGAATCCTTCCCTATTCTCAGTATCTAAGTCAGAAGAGGATCCACAGGAGTTCCTCGATCAGGTTCAGGATGTCACAGATATCATGGGGGTGACATCCAGTAAGAGTGTTGTGTTAGCTGTCTACTATCTATAAGTCAATGGAAGGTAGAAAAGGGTACAAATGCAGATCCCATAGAATGGAAAGAGCTTGCTACTACTTTTCTGGATAGATTCTTTTCTTAGATCTAAGAAAATCCAAGGTGTTAGAGTTTATCAATCTCAAGCAAGGCAGTATGAGTTTGAAAGAGTTTTCTAAAGTTTACTCAATTAGCCCCAGGTATGCTCCCTATGTAGTAGCAGACAATAGGTCCATAATGAGCAACTTCGCATCTAGGGTGTTAGAGAGTATGGTTAAGGAGCACAGAACTATGATGTTGATTAAGGAGATGGACCTATCCAAGATCATAGTTCATGCTCAGTAGATAGAAGAGGCTAAGAATAAGGAGAAAGAGAGGGAGAACAAGAGAGCTAGGGTAGGTAACTTCAATTTTACTTAGCCTAAGTCAGAAGGTGGTAACTGTTCCCAAATTTATCCAAGATCCTCAGTTCCAACTCCATCTTAAGCTAGTGCTCCAGTCCCTAAGTTCAAAATAGTAACAAATATAGGGCACAAGGCTCTAAATCTCAAGGTAGTATTAGCAGTGCTCGAACAAATCCTCATTGTCAGAAATATAAGTGAAACCACCACGGTGACTGCAGAGCTGGTAGTGATATTTGTTTCAGGTATGGCAAGCCAGGCCATAGAATTAGAGATTGTCCTCAGTCAGGTTCTCAAGGTCAGTATAATCGTCCCTCAGCTCAGTCTGGTCGCCCGAATCAGCAGGGTGCCATTTTCAGTACCATTAGTGGGCAACACCCAAATAGGCTTTTTGCTCTTCAGTCCAGGCAAGATTAGGAAAATTCTAATGTGGTAACTGGTATGTTATAGATCTTTCATTTACATGTTTATGCCTTCTTAGATCCAGGAGCTTTTTTATCTTTTGTAACTACTTATATAGCCATTAACTTCAAAGTCATTCCATAAATCCTAGAAGAACCTTTCTCAGTTTCTACCTCAGTAGGTAAATATATCATATCCCGATGGGTATACAGGAACTGTCTGGTTATGATATCTTAAAAATTTACTTTAGTAGACCTTGTAGAGCTAGAGATGGCAAATTTTGATGTCATGCTTAGTATAGATGGGATCCATTCATGCTATGCCTCAGTTGATTGTAGAAACAAAATTTTTCATTTTTTAGTTTCCAAATGAACCATTCGTTGAATGGAGAGGTAGTACTGCAGCACTTAAGAGTCAGTTAATTTCATACCTTAGAGTGAGGAAAATGATATCCAAGGGATGTGTCTATTATCTTATGTGAGCCAAAGACTCTAGTTTAGAGATTCCTAGTCTTGAGTCAGTTCCAGTAGTAAATGAATTCTCATATGCGTTTCCTGGAGATCTTCCCAGAGTTTCTCCCAAAAGAAAAATTAACTTCAGAATAGACCTTCTTCTAGACACTCAAACTATATTTATTCTGCCATACAGAATGGCTTTAGTAGAATGCAAAGAGTTAAAAAAATAGTTAAAGGACCTAGTACAAAGGGGTTTATCAGACCTAGTATTTTCCCATGGGGTGCACCAATCTTATTTGTGCATAAGAAAAATGTTTCCCTTAGAATATGTATAAACTACCATCAGTTGAATAAAGTCATAGTCAAGAATAAATACCCACTTCCCAGAATTGATGACTTGTTTGACCAACTTTAAGGTGCTAGTTACTTTTTTAAGATAGACCTCAGATCAGGCTATCATTATCTTAGAGTTAGGGACTGTGAAATTCTGAAAATAGATTTCCAAACTTGGTATAGTCACTTTAAATTCATAGTCATGTCCTTTGATCTTACAAATGCCCTAGAAGCTTTTATGAACTTAATGAATCACGTGTTCAAGCAGTACTTGGGCATGTTCATTATAGTATTCATCGATGACATTCTTGTTTATTCCCTTTAGGGAGAATGATCTTGCAAATCACCCCCAGAATCGTACTTCATACTCTCAAAACTCATTAGTTGTTTGTCAAATTCAATACGTCCAAATTATGGCGAAAGTCAGTAGTATTCCTTCGACATATTGTTTTCGGTGATGGAATTAGAGTTGACCCTCAAAAGACCAAAGTGGTGAGAAACTGTCCTAGACTCATTTCTCTATCATATATCAGGAGTTTTTTGGGTTTAGCTAGCTATTACCATTACTTTTTTTAAGGGTTCTTGTATATTGTATCCCCCATGTCAATATTGACTCAGAATAAAGTCAAGTTTTAGTGGTCAAATTCCTGCGAGAAGTGATTTAGAAGTTGAAGACTCGACTCACCTAAGCCCTAGTTTTGACTCTACCAGATGGTTCAGATGGGTTTGTTGTGTACTGTGATGTATCCAAAGTAAGTTTGGGTTCTGTCCTCATGCAGAGAGGTAAGGTCATAGCCTATGCCTCTATATAGCTTATGCCCCATGAGTAGAATTACCCTACCCATTATCTTGAGTTAACAGTTGTAGTGTTTGCCTTACAGATTTGGAGGCATTACTTGTATGGGGTATATGTTGATATGTTCACAAATCACAAAAGCTTGCAGTATGTCTTTTTTTAAAAAGATTTGAATTTTTAGAGGAGGTGGTTAGAGTTATTGAAAGATTATAACATGAGTGTTCTGTACCATCCAGACAAGGCCAATGTAGTGGTTGATGCTCTCAGTAGATTTTCTATGGGTAGCGTTGCTCATGTTGAAATGGTAAGAAGAAGTTAGTTTAGGAAGTTTGTCAAATGTAGTGTCCACTTAGTTGATTCAGCAGAAGGAAGTGTGTGGGTGCAGAATAGTTCTGAATCATCTCTGGTTTCTGAAGTAAAGGAAAAGCAGAACTGAGATCCCAGTCTAGTTAAGCTGAAAGAGTCAATCAGATGATCAGAAAGTTGAGGTTTTCTCTTAAAGGAGAGATGGTGTGTTACGTTGTCAGGTGTAGATGACTTGAGGTAGTGAATTCTTACAGAAGCAAATGGTGCGCATTACTCGATTCATCCAGGGTCTACTAAGATGTATCGCAATTTATGGGAGATCTATTGGTGGTGTGGGATAAATAGAGATATTGCAGAGTTTATAGCTAAGTGCTCTATGTGTCATTAGGTTAAGATTGAGCACCAAAAGCCTAGTAGGTCTATGCAGGAGTTCAGTATTCCCATATGGAAATGGGAAGAAGTTAACATGGACTTTGTGATGAATTTGCCTCGTACTCGTCGTCAACATGATTCAATTTGGGTTATCATAGATAGGATGATAAAATTCGCTTATTTCCTTCTAGTTCAGATTTCTTATTCAGACAAGGACTATGCCAAACTCTATATCAAAGAGTTGGTCAGGTTACACGGAGTCCACGTGTCTATCATCTCAGATAGAGGTACCCAGTTTACCTCTAACTTCTGGGAAGCATTCCAAAAGGGTTTTGGTACCCAAGTTTACCTCAGTACAGCCTATCACCCTCAGAAAAATGGTCAAGCAGAAAGGACTATTCAGACTATAGAAGATATGTTAAGAGCCTGTGTTGTTTATTTTAAAGGTAATTGGGATAACCACTTGCATTTGATCAAATTTAGATATAATAACAGTTGCCATTCCAGTATTCAGATGGCTCTATTTGAGGCTCTTTATGGTAGGAGATGTAGATCTCCAATTAGTTGGTTCAAGGTGGGTGAGGATGTAGTAGTAGGGCCTAATATAGTGTTTAATGCCTTAGAGAAGGTTTAGTTGATAAGAGAAAGGCTTATGGCTTCCCAGAGCTAACAAAAATTGTATGTAGATGTGAGGAGAAAGGATATCGAGTTTGAGATCGGTGATTTTTTGTTCTTGAAAATCTCTCCTATGAAGGGGGTGAAGAGGTTCATTAAAAAGGGAAAGCTCAGTCCCCGATATGTTAGTCCTTATACAATTCTCAGCCATTTCGAAAAGGTAGCTTACGATCTTGAGATGACTTCAGATCTAGCTTTAGTATACCCAGTATTCCACGTCTCCTTGCTAAAGAAATGCAGTGGTGACCCAGCATCCATAGTCCCCTTAGAGGGAATAGATATTTAGAATGATCTATCTTTTGAAGAGGTTCCAGTCCAGATCCTCAATCATCAGACTCATAGACTGAGGAACAAAGAAGTTCCATTGGTCAAAGTTCTTTGGCAGAATCAGTCTGCTGAGGGAGCTACTTAGGAAGCAAAAGAAGGTATGCAGACAAAGTATCCTTGTCTCTTCTCTGCAAACTCAGAATCAGCTTAAGGTAACAGTCTTCCTTAGCTTTGCTTAGTTCCATATTCAGTTACAGTTATAAATTTAGTATTTTTTACCGTTGCATATTCAGCTATGCATTTATGAATCAGTTCAGCCATGTACTCATGCATCAGATATGCATGTTTAGTATAAAAACTCAGCTTATTAGTAGCTTCAGTCATGGATTCTATGCATCAAATATGCATGTTCAGTGAGTAAACTTAGTCTATCAGTGTTTCTCAACTTAATCAGTCTCATTCAAGGACGAATATTCCCAAGGGGGAGATATTGTAATACCCCATATTTCCCTAGATTAATTTAACTCTTAGTACATGAGTTACTCTACATAAAACTTTTAAAATATCACATATTTTTCAGTTTAGAGCTTACCATTATGTAGGAAATTCAGTCAGCTTTCCAACGATATAAAATTCGCCCAAATTTGATACTCAGGTGAAGAGTTGTAGCATATTTTGGAAAGCAGTGTGTCAACTGGCACTTTCCATGAAAATTAAAAGCTTTGTCCAGGGTTAAACTAGTCTTTTCCCATGATTTTAATACTCCCGGATATGGATCTTAATCCCTAAAAACATTTTAAACCCATTATTTATTAAATTTTTCCCCAAAATGAACAAGCTCTCTCTGAATTAGCAAACCCTAATCTTCAAGCAATCAAAGGAAAATCTCAAGAAACTCACCAAGAACTCCAAGAACCTATCAATTCAGGTATGTTAGGCGTTCATCTATGGGTTCCTTTCACCCATAGAGTCCAAGAATTCATTTTTAAAACTACAAGATGATTGATTCATGGTTTACATTCTTGAAATTGGATTGTATTCATGTTCACGATATTAATTGAGTTTCAATCCATGATTACTTGTAGATTCCATGAAATCAAAATATCATGTATATTGAATTGTGTAGTTCCCAGGTTATAGTCCTTGAATTTGTAAGTTTAGGTGTTATAGTTACAATATTTACATGTTGCCCATGATTATATGCATTAAGTTGTTCTCTCCATATGTTTAATGGAATGTCCATGTGAATTAAATGGTTAAATCATGACATGCTAGCATATGTACAGTTTTATGCCATACAAGTGTTTGATAAAATATCTCTATGAATGAATTATGAACAATTGGACATTGTTATGCTTTCCAAGATCATGCTATGCTTTACTTTCATGCTATCGAGTCTTGGGGGTATTCAATACCCAAAAATCTATCTCTTTACCTAGAGTTACAGTAGTTATAGAATAGTCTCAGTCATGTCACAAAATAGTAGTACTCAGTTAGTTATAAAACTCAGTGAACTCAGTCAGTTACAAAACTCAGTATCAGTCTAGTTCAGCTCAGTATAATCAGTTCAATGTCTATTCAGTTGGGAGTTGGATTCAACATCGAGTGAACCCAAGGATTAGGACTCACCTGCCAGTAAAGGATGTTATCCTTACAAGCAGTCATTGGGTTCCAAAACTACGTAGCCAGCATAGGTTGAGAAATCAACCTGCCATTTGAGGGTTGATGAGGAGTTTTAACCTACTAGTTGAGGGTACCACCATTCTCATTAGAGTACCTTCCAAATGAGGGTAACTCTGTAGTTGTCTTTACCCGTGCCACGGTACTGACACCCTTCAAATAGGAGTTAAAGGTTGTAACCCAGTTATCTTATTTGGGGCATGTTGGCTAGATGATTACTTCCCATAGTTTTAGTTTTAGTCTCAGTATAGAACTCATTTCAGCTCTACAGAATTAGGACTGTCAAATATAGTTAATCAGTTTCAGTAACTCAGTTATCACTAATCTCAGATATTAGTTACTCAATTATCAGAACCCAAAACTCATCTTTAGTAAAAGCTTAGTTACAGTATACATGTATATGCACGGTATTACATACTCAGTATTTACAATAGTTTTAGTTATCCATGTACTCTCACATTGAGTTACTCTATATCATTCAATCATTTATTGTTCATATTTATGAACCTTTGTATTCAGCCTTACCTTATCTAGCATACCAGTACATTCCACGTACTGATGTATACTCTTTCTTTGCGCTATAATGTGTCATGTTATAGGTTCAAATGCTCAGGTTCCTGACCGCACATAGATAGATTCAGATTCAGCTAGCAGAGTTAGATTCAGTTGTGAGTCCTTATATATTGAGGATATGCAGTTATTTTAGTATTTTCAGTAGCTTCAGTATTTTAGTAGTCAGAGTTAGTTTGGGTCTTGTCCCATCAACTCCACATTCAGACAGTTCAGTTAAAGGCTTTTTAGACTAGACTATTAGACAGTGTT
This sequence comes from Capsicum baccatum var. pendulum, assembly GCA_030864225.1. Classification (NCBI taxonomy): domain Eukaryota; kingdom Viridiplantae; phylum Streptophyta; class Magnoliopsida; order Solanales; family Solanaceae; genus Capsicum; species Capsicum baccatum. Next base: position 51,689,037 of record CM061554.1, on the reverse strand, counting down.
CAGTTTTGCAGATTATTATTATAGTTGATATTCTTTATCAGTATTTAGATTTTGAACCTTATGGCAATTCAGTCTATTTTCCATATTATTTTTTTAGTATTGTTATTCAGTGCTCATAGCAGATATCAGTCTTGGGTTAGCTTATGGTCATTTGGGGTCGTAAGCACCCTATCGTTTGGGGTACAAACTCGAGGCATTACATATTTCTCTTTGGAATCTTCTTGTATAAGGCATGTACTACTTCCCTCATTGTTATTTAAAATTAAAGGCATGTGTATTGTGTTTTAAATATTGGTTTATCAATCTATAATGGTGGATTTTGAAATATTGTTGAGGGACTTTATGCATATGGTCTGGTATTGGTTTAAATTATGTTTTTACATGTTTTTGGGTAATGGGTTGCATATATGGTTGGATATTTGTTATGGTTTAACTAATGGGTCTTGAGTAACCCCAATTATGGTGATTTACACATTGGTTTTGGTCTTGATAAAGGTGTGCCCTCAACATGTTTGATAAAATGCATCAAAGAATATTTTTACTCTATTATTGAACTTTCATTGGAACTCTTGTATTGTTTAATTTGGTAATGGAACCTTAAAATGGTTTGGATTTTTTTGCATGTTTTAAATGATATAGATGTTGTAAGTGTTTGGCCTAGTTTTAAATGGTTTGGAATGGTTTAAAGGTTGACGGTTTGGTAGTCATAGTTGGTCTATTTTGAAAACCTTGTGCGATACATGGAAATCCCCCAAGTGAATTCATTAATGGAATTGGTTTAAATGGGTTCGTAAGGATTAAGGTTAATTGGTTATGCTTGTGGAGAACATGGGAGTCTCCTAAGAGGTAAATATGGTAAACGAAAAGGGTACTTGAGAGGCCCCTTAACCTAAATGGTTTGGCCATGGATAAATTTTGCAAGTATAGTTGGTATGATGATACACTAATAATTAGCCTTGGTAATAAATAGTAACTAGATTGTTTAGACATGGTTTTAATTTTTGCATTAAAGGCAGGATGTGTAACTAAACTGTGAAAGGTAGAGGTTCTGGGGGGACCAAAATTGGAAAATCAAATTTGCCGATATGAGGGGTCTTTGATGACCACGTGTGAGTGTAACATTTTATATTAGAGGGATGTACTTCTCATCCCATGGGATATTTCATGATCGTGCAGCTACACGCACTGGGACTCTTTTAGTAGGGGTAGCTAAAACTATATGGCCCATGGGTGTGGTTAAACGGCAAGGTTACACAACCCAAGTTAAATGTTTTAAATGCATGCTAAACATGGATTCCCTTTCCTGGCCTTATATATATGTATGGTTGTATGTATTATGGATGGTTTAACTTGATTTCATAAATGACATTATTTTATCCCTATCATGAGTGCATGCTAGTAATCACCCACTAACCCGTCTTCTGGTGGTTGTATACCCATACTATGCAGAAATCGACCATTCTACTTCTCTTATTTAGTGATTGGATTTGGTTATAGTCAATATTGGATTGAAGTGGTGAGCTTCAATAGTTCAGAAGGCATCTATTTCATGTCATGGTTTACTTTACATATTTCTTATCTTTCATAGACTTTGGTTTTTGGCTATGGCCGGGGGCATGTCCCGACTAGGACTCTTTGGCTGGTCTTGAGTCTTTCATGGACAACTGTGGACTTGGGTATGGTATGGACTATTTTTGTTATATATATACATTAGCTTATTATCATGGTATTAGTTCATGGATATCATATTGGTTTGGTTGGTTATTGGGAGGTTGGACTTGATTGGGTTGGTCTCAGTTATAGACTTATCCAAGAGTCTCTGCATGGTTGTACACGCTATCTTCTTATATGTTTAGACTTTAGCCAACTCAAGGTATGCATTCGATAGTCGGGTTGGGTAACGGGGGCGATTCTTGGCCTTGGTTGGGCATGGGATTGGCCATTATATCTAGGCCCCAATTCAGTTTGTGATAAGTTGGTATTAGAGCTTTAGGTTTTGGTGTCATAGGTTGTCTATAAATCTGTGTCGAGTAGAGTCGTGCTTATGGGTGTGTCGTACAACACACTTATAATCAGAAGGCTACAAACATTTACAAAATGTTCCACTTTCTTGGTTATTCTACTTTCAAGCTATGGACTCTAAGGTCTTGAACTCTTCTCTGAATTTTCTTCGATTTATCTTTCTAATCATGTCCGCTCAATGATCTAAAGTTTATAGAAACTCACCGGTTTCACTCGAAGTCAACATGGATGGATCTAGTCTAACTCATGGGGCCTTGGTTTACCAACTAATTGGGAAGGCAATGGTATGGTGGTAAATAGTCCAAGAGAAGGAGTTGGATAAGTCGTAACTCCTATTCTCTGGTTGGTGCATCCTACCTGAATCCATTCGAAGGCAGATGCTTTTGTGTTTGACAATGCTTATAGGACATAATGTGTCTAATCTCAGGCTAATAATTTTTAGTCCTTATCATCATATTCTTTTTATCAATTTAATGGTCATCACACCGTTGTTGTTGCGAGGAAAGGAGGAATTAGTGATTCAGTTATGGTCAAGTGGGCCACATTCGTCTGGAGTGTTCTATAGGGGTTGCCACTTAGGAAAATAGGGTATTGGGTGTTACTTCTGGCTCTGACTTGGGTCGGGATCATCTCAAAGACTTTATTTTCTCTTAGTAGTCCGAGGCATCTTGGGATGCCAATATGGGTATATTAAAAGCTCCTTTCTTTATGGTGTGTATGGATTACTTTGTTCAGGGTCCTCTCTCTTTTGTGACCCCTTTTGTGGTTGTGTATTCTGGTTGTGGTCCTATGGTTATTTTGGATTTTCTCTTTTTTTTTGTTTCTACTCTGGTAGGTAACTCTACAATTGCCAAAAGAGTCTATGGGGGAAGTGTGGTATCTTTTAGAAATATAAAGGGGGTCTTGGTGGATTTGTTTGACTCGAATGCAGTGGATTTTACTGTCGTTCAGGAATTGATGGGTTACACTCGTGCTATGCATCAGATTTTTAGATCCTTAAAAAATTGTCTTTAGGTTCCTTGGTGGGTTAGTTGTGGAATAGGAGAGTTGTTTTATTCCCTATCTATGAATGGAAAGGTTATATCATATCTTATAACTGGGATAATGGTCTCCAAAGAGGGTGTCTCTATAGTATCATTTGATTTGGGTTAAATATTCTAACTCGATAGGTCCTTCTTTGGTTCAGTTTTGTAGTGGCTGAATCTCTTGAGGTCATCTTAACAATCCTTATGGTGTCTTTCTAATAGGCAGGTTGGTTTAGGATTGGTCTTATTTTGGACATTTGTCCAAATTTCTATTCCTTCCTTATAGAACAGTTTTGGTAGAGTTAAAGGATCTTAAGGAGAAACCAATGGGTCTTTCAGATAAAGGGTTCTTCGGGATAAATATTTCTCTGTGTCAAGCTTTCACTCTTGCATGCATAAGGGGAATGATTTTCCCTAGGAATGGATAGGTTTTTGGTTAGTGGATAAAGAATTTAGGTTGTCCTTCTAGTGAGGGAGGACCTTATATATATCTTCTCTGCATAGTGTTTTGTTAGTGGTTTAAAGGTGGTTGGTTGATCCTAAGCTTGAATATAGATTCTTGATCTTGGTAATGGGAGTATATTAGCTTGGGATAGCAATATTGGAATTGTGAAGGTAAATTTATAGGTTTGATGAGGTTGATGATATCGAGGAGATACAATAGTGGGAAAGTTGTGTTATATAGTCCAGGAGTTTAGGTTGAAGTGGGCATGAATTGGGGGTCTAGTCATTTGATGGGTTAGATTATTGAACTTGTATTTGTCTGTCCCTATACTTACACCTTATTATTGGCACAAAATAAATTTCTAAATTCATGGTTTTGAATTTGGGTTTTGGTACAATTGACGGTCTTGACATGGCTACTTATTTAATTGATTTTCCATGGATTATGGAACATTATTCACATTTTATAAATATTTATGAACATTGTTGTATGAATGGAAATGGTAAACGGATTTCGAGGTTCTATGGATTCCCCAATTACTTGGTTTTGAACTTGGAAACTAAATGTCCACAAATTATTTGTGAAATTGCCATTAAATATAATTTTCCCTTATGGTTTGACTATTTTTAAATCTTTTGCATTTCCTAAATGGTTAAGGGAACATGAAATGGTTTTGGTTGTATTCAAATGAGTTTGAAAAAAAGTCTTGGTGGCCATGGTTGGATTTTGAATGGTTTTGTTTTAAATTGAAAACCTTGGAGTCAATTTAGTCTAATGACGGTTTTTGCATATCTTTGCTAGACTGTAGGTAGCCTTTAGGTGGATGAGATTTTGGTATGGGAAGAACCCAATGTCACTAGTGTATATCCTTGGCAATACCCATTAGGGCAGAGTATTGTTCCAGTAGGTGAAATGGGGTGAAAGTTGATGGTTAATCGTAACTTTCCTTTAGCGATGGAATTCAGGGGAAGATTGAGTTATATATTCTAGTGATTCTCTTCTATCTTAGATAAGAGTGTGCTTTACTAGTGTTGTGTGTATTCTTATAGCACTTATGCCTAAGGTTTGCATTTTGCATTCGCCTTGTTCTCGAGATATGAGTCTTGACTCTACATTGCATTACTTATGGTATAGGTGTTTGTGTTTCTTTTGGTGCCCAATTTGAAGGACTCCTTTGGAGGTATGGTTTGGGCAGGATGGTTCTTCATTATGGTCTAGGTGATTGTTATGAAATACTTCGTTCCTTTGGTGTCATATTTTGTGTTGGGAGGTATTTGTCTTGCCTTAGGTGGCACGGATAATTTTTGTACTTTGGTTCCTTAATGACTCTCCTTATGTTAGGATTATAATGGCTTGGTGGAGAATGGTGATGTCTTGTAATAAGGAATGTAGAAGTCCCTAAGTAGGGAGAGTCTCAGGTGACTACTAGAGTTAGGGTTTTGGAAGGTAAGGTAAGGTCTTTGTTATGAGAAATAGTTAGGAAAAGAATAGATGTTGAAAACCTTTGTGGATTTATAAAGGGTGCTAGATCTTTTGATGAATAGGTCATATCGCGGGTATACGAGCGGTAGGCTTGAATATTATGATTGGTAGATATACCCATAATTGTGTTGGGTACTTAAGAAGCTTAATAAGGCATGTTTTTAGGGATTGTCTTCATGGCATAGTGGTTGCATGGTCTTAGGTGTTCAATTATAGGTTGGGGATTTTGGTCATAATAATTGGATATGGGTTTGCTCATATCTTTTACTCATAGTTTCCAGGTTATAATGGTGATAGGCTTGAACGTAGAATTAGTGGTGTAGATTTAGACTCAAGTTCTAGTAGTGATGTGCCTCAATAATTTCTAAGTTGGACTAGATTTGCTGTTTAGCGTAAGTTTCATTCATTTGGTATCCTATATGTTTGTGTTAGGGTAAGGTGTGATTGGTTCCTTTAGGTGGTATATCTTGAATTCCTTGTTCTTTAAAGGGGAATCTTTGATTGATAAGTTCGCCGGTTGCAAATAAACGGTGTGGCTTCGGTAAAGGTTCTATAGTGGAGCTAAAAGCCCGAGAAAGCCATTTGGGATGTAGAAGTGTACATAGAAGTCCAAGTGTCCATATTGGTTCTTTGTTCTGGGAATTCATACGTAAGGTGTGTGTTCTTCAAACACATCTTTTTTTTTCTAACTTGGTTAAGGGTGAGAAACGGTTCTACTCGCATCTTTGTTTTCTAACTTAGTTAGGTGTCGGAATGAAAGTGTTGGGGTGTGAATCATTCTTAGAGTAGGTGGTAATCTTCTCCTCTTGGTTGGTGTTCTTGTCCTCCATTTTGGTTGGAGGAAATTTTGATGTGTGTTAGGTTACTACCTCATGCTTGTTCTTACCCTTACCCGTCATTCGAGGATGAATGATCCTAGTGGGGGAGAATGTTATATCCTAGGATTTGAACCCTTGAAAATTTCTGAAGTTTGGACCCTTTTTGACTTGGTACGACTCAAAGGAATCACTCGTACACTTGGTTATGAGTCGTAGGGTGCCTAGGTAGTGCAATCATACCCTAGGTAGTAAAAATGGCTTAGCTATTGCCCAAGGTATGACTCATGTTTGTAAGATTCGTATGGGAGATTATGAGTGGTATAGGACAAGTAGTATGGTGCATGTTTGAGTTGTCTAGTGTAATCTATCCACCATACGGTTGGTGGATACGATTGAGGTTACCACTCGTACCCTTAGATACAAGTTAGGGAGGGTTAGTCGTATAGAAACCAGTAGATTGGTCTTGGAAAGATTGGATAGGAGTTGGGGTATGAGTTGGTGTGTCATTCGTACCCTTTGATACGAATGGTGAAGTGAGTCATACCCATGGACGTGAATAGTTTTAATTTTAAGTCAAGGGTAGTTTGGACATTTCCTACTCCTAAACCCTATTTTCCTCACATTATATAACCCTATATGGCCTTTCATAACACTTATAAAGGATCATAATACTTCAAATATCCTCTAAAACACTCTATTGGAAGATTGGAGGCTAGGGTTTATCTTGTGTTCTTCACAGAGGCTCAAGAGTCATGTTTCTCTCCCGAATCTTCTGGTATAAGGTTGTACTCCTTCCCTCATTGTTATTTAAAAATAAAGTCATGTGTATTCTGTTTTAAGTGTTGGTTTATGAATCAATAATGATGGATTTGGAAATATTATTAAGGGACTTTATGCATAAAGATTTGTAGTGGTTAAAACTATGTTTTTACATGTTTTGGGGTAATGGTTTGCATATGTGGTTGGTTGTTTGTATGTTTTAACTAATGGGCCTTGAGTAACCCTAATTATGGTGATTTATACGTTGGTTTGGTCTTGGTAAAGGTGTACCCTCAACATGTTCGATAAAATGCCTTAAAGAATGTTTTTACTTTATTGTTGAACTTTCATTGGAACTCTTGCATTGTTTGGTTTTGTAATAGAACCTTAAAGGGATTTGGATTGTTTTGCATGTTTTAATTGGTTTAAATGATATAAATTCATTAAATGTTTGGCATGGTCTTAAATGGTTTGGAATGGTTTAAAGGTTGAGGTTTTGGTGGTCGTGGTTGGTCTATTTTGAAAACCTTGCAGGATACATGGAAATCCCCCAAGTGAATGCATTAATGGAATTGGTTTAAATGGGTTCCAAAGACTTAAGGCTAATTGGTTATTCTTGTGGAGAACATCGAAGTCTCCCAAGAGGTTAATATGGTAAACGAAAAAGGGCACTGTAGAGTCCTTTTAACCTGAAGAGGATAGAGGTCGATAGGGCTAAAACTGAGGTGATTGAAAAATTGCCTCCATCGATTTCTGTGAACGGTATTTGGAGTTTATTGGGTCATTCAGGATTTTATAGGCGATTCATCAAGGAATTCTCTAAGATTACAAATCCATTATGCTAGCTGTTAGAGAAGGAAGTAAAGTTTGTGTTTGGTTATTCTTGTCTCAAGGCTTTTTAGTGCCTAAAAGAGAAGTTTATTTCTCCTCCTATCATTGTGTCTCTGAATTGGACCCTTCCATTTTAGGTGATGTATGATGCCAGTGGTCTAGTCCTAGGACCTGTCCTAGGCCAAAGACGTTAGAAGATACTACAGCCCATTTTTTATACTAACAAAGAACTGAACCCCACACTGAAAAATTACATGTTTACTGAATAGGAGTTGTTTGCAGTGGTTTTTGCTTTTAAAAGTTTTGGTCTTATTTGATTGGTACCAAAGTTATTATGCACACTGACTATGCAGCTCTTAGATACCTTATGGAAAGGAGACATGCTGAGGCTAGATTGATTCGATGGGTACTATTGTTGCAAGAGTTTGACATTGAGGTTAAGGATCGGAGAGGCACAGAAAATCAGTTTGCAGACCATATATTCCGCCTAGAAAAGGAGGCTATGTTGAAACTTGGGATGAGCTTGATATTGATTATACTTTTCCAGATTAGCACTTCTTGATAGCATCACAAGACTTAATCCCATTGTTTGATGATTTTTCTAATTATTTGGAAAGTGACCTTATTCCAGAAAACATGTCACTTCAGCAGTAAAAATGATTCATGCATGTGGTACAAAAATTCTTTTGGATAAGACTTATTTTGGGTGTGTATGGATGGTGTGATTTGGTGGTGTATTCCCGACGTTGAGATGATGAGTATGCTGGAGGCAAGTCATTTGTCTCTAATTGGGGATCACCATGGTGGTACTCGCACTGCCCACAAGACTCTGCAGTGTGGTTGTTACTGGCCAATGATTTATAAAGATGCACATGATTATGCTTGGGCCTGTAACTAATGTTAAAGGAAGGGAAACATCTCACGAAAACATGAGCTCCCCATGATACCTATTATTTAGCTTTAGTTGTTTGATGTGTGGGGTATTAACTTCATGGGCCCATTAATGCATTCACATGGTATGAAGTATACCTTGGTACAAGTCGAATATGCGCCTAAGTAGGTTGAAGTCATTGCACTTCCTAATAATGAAGATCGAAGTTCCACAATCTTCTTAAAGAAAAACATTTTCTCTCTATTTGGTACTCCATGAGCTATCATCAGTAATGGTGGGTCCCATTTTTCAGTTGTTTATTCAATGCCCTACGTAAGAAATATGGAGTGAAACATAAAGTGGCAACACCTTACCATCCATAGACAAGTGGGTAGGTTGAGGTTTCTAATAGAGAGATCAAGTCTATTTTGGCAAAGACTGTGACTGCTAACTGGCTGACTGGTCAAGAAAGTTGGATGATGCACTTTGGGCCTATTGAATAGCTTACAAAACTCCCATTGGTGCATCACCTTATTATCTTGTGTATGGAAAGACATGCCACTTACCAGTCAAACTTGAGCATAAGGCAATATGGGCATTGAAAAAGCTAAATTTTGAATGAGTGATACTACACACTAGAGGTTGGATGAGATTAATCAGTTAGATGAATTCTTCCTACGTACTTATAAAAGATCATCCTTGTATATGGAGAAGATGAAATTGTACCACAATAAGAAAATTAAAAAGAAAGTATTCCAACCCGATATGTGGTCTTGTTGTATAATTTGAGACTTTGCTTATTTTCTGGAAAGCTGAAGTCTAGTTGGTCTGTACTATTCACCATGTTTAGAGTGTTTTCACGTGGTGCAATTGAGCTAAATAAATATGGAGATGCCCCATTTAAGTTGAACGGGCATCATGTTATGCATAACATGGGAAGCATGGAGGAGTTGAAAGTATGTGAAAATGTTAGCCTTGGTAAAGTATGAGTAGCCAATGAATCGAGTCGAGCAACAACGTCAAATCAGGCGCTATATGGGAGGCGACCTATGGGCTTTTCGGTGAAGTTTGAGTGCCTAAAATGGCCACATCATATCGCAATGTTAAATTAAGCACTGCTTGGGAGGCAACCCAAGGTTTTAGTGTTCACTTTATTCTTGTTTTGTAGGTTATACAGGATTGAGAAAGACATGGAAAATGGTAAAAAAAAATGCAAAATTACAGACAAGGACAGGTAAGTGGACATACAACTCAACCTTCGGAGGTCCAACCTATGACATGTAAGTTGAATCATGGAAATTAGAAAAAAAATTATGTATCCAAACTTCAAACTACAAACCCACCCTATGACCCATAAATGGGGAGTGTAGGTAGGATCTGAACACTTGGGCCAAATTTCATAAAACTATGGGTCGGTCCTATGTGACCTGACCTTAATCGGCCAAACCATGCCCTTATAACCCTAAAACCTAATCTTTTGCCCTATTATTTCTTTAGCTACAACTTCTCACTCAAATTCAAAATCTCCTCTCGAATTCAAAAGTTTAAAAGACAAACCCTACTCCAAATCACTCCACTTGCATGTATTACACTTATAGTATGGGGAAAAATCACTGTGTTATCTTTTTCTTCTATAATCTTCACTTAAGGAAGGTTTTTCATGATCCAAACATCATTAATAACTTAATTTTTATTAAAATAACCTGTGGATGCACTTAAAAATAGATTTGAAGTTGATTAACTAAAATAATATTTAAAATACCTGTAGAAATTGAATTGATGCATGTTATAGTGATCGAATCTATTCTGAAAAATAAAAATTTATCTTTGTTGACTGGGAATTTTTTGAAAAAATTGAAGTACCTCAGATTGAACCTAGAAAACCTACCTATGAGCACTTAAGTTGAACCTACGACCCATAGGTAACTATGGAGGTGTCAGACCTGAAGCCCTGAAAGTTTAGAAGCTTTATCTGTTATCTATGACGCTACCTACGGCCCCATAGGTAGGAGTTGTAGATAGTACTAAGATATAATTTCAATTTTTTTATTATTTCCCATTTCATTATTGTGTGTCAATGACTAACAACTCTCTTTACAGGTACTATGGCACTCAAAGCTATACCAATGAAAGGCATACAGTCTAGATTGAAAGATGAGTCTCGAATGGAGTGGATCTGTAGAGGGTAACCCGTTGACAGTGACCCCTTGGCTTTATGCCAGACTAGGGGCCAGACTCAAAGATAGGAAGAATCCATGGCTTCTATTCAACCTATTTCTCAGCTTACACTAGCACCAGCACTAGTACCTTAGTCTAAGCCCCAAGATGGCCAAACTCATGTTATTTGGACTGGACCTCGGATGAAGTCACCTATGAATTAACCACAAAACTCTCTTGTCCTTTCCCAGTCTGATAAGGGAAAGTACGTGTCTAATTATAATACATATTTGGAGGATTTAGCTGACACTCAGTCTGAGAAGGGGTTAGAGTCTATATTTGGTACTGGTGATCAGAAGACAAATGCATCCCAGTCCAATAAGGATGCTAATACAGATAGGGTACTCAATATGGTTCTACTTCAGCACGCGGTACTTAGTATGTATTTGCTTCATCTTTTTTTGCTTAGGAGTCCACACATATCTTCACAGTACCAGTTTCTTAGGATATTTTGAGATGTTGTGTAGAGGGTGTGCAGAGTATCTATGATAGTGATAGTGCTATCACTAAGAAGGGTAGATCGTGGTGCATTATTATTAAGGAGACTCATATTGAGCTTCCTATTTTGGTAGGTGCTCTAGATCTACAAGCTTATTTCTACATATATAGGTTAAGTTGGATGAGCCAGCCTTCAAGATCTAACTCCCAGAGGTTGTTTCGGAGTTTTATGCTTCTTATGCAATATTTGTTTATTTTATTACCCTAGCTGAGAAGAGAGGGAAGGACCAGCCGCTACTGATTCATACATTTGTTTAAAGGGTTAGGGTTGATTTATCTGAGGAGTCCATTCAATGATTCTTATTTGGGCTGTAGTTGTGGGGTTGTCCACCACAGTAGAGTTTTATTATAAATTAAGAATTGTGCAGAGTAGGTGCACTATGAGAGATGCTAATCAAAGGGCACAGAGGATAGACTTAGTGAGATAGGTAGATCAGCAGATAACTAAGCTTGGTAGGGATGCCCATTGGGTAGAGGGGAAGGGGGAGATAAAGAAAGCATCGATGTACTTTACAATAAAATTTTAGTAGAATATTGTAAGGCACCGATTGTGTGTGATATCTGCAGATAATGCTTACATGGGATCGATCTATACTGATTGTCAACCTCAAGTTGGATATCATATTAACACTGCTAACTAGATCCTAGATGATATTCATGAGAAAGAATTCAGTGAGTTCACCACCTTTTTTTTCCCTTGTATAGCATAGAGATTATAGGATACGGCAGAAGTCTCAATTATTCTAAAGATGATAATAGTGTTGAATCTACCCACAGGGCCTATATTGGGTTGATCAAGGATGATGCCAACCCTTTTGCACTACATAGAGCACAACCTTCAACATCTTCTGGTTTGAATATCTTTGAAGATCTGTCTATTTTTGTCGAGCATGTTGAGAGGCTGAGAGTGGTGTCGATGTAGATATTGGTAGCTAGTGGGTAAAGCCTTCTTCTACAGCATGTAATGAGGGGGATAGGGGTACTTCAACTCTAGTTTTGGACTCTACTTTTCCCCCTCCTCGGGCAGTTTTAGGCATGGTTATTGTGTCCCTAAAGTTCTTATAGTAGCTGGTGGATCAACAGCAGGAGTTGAGTGATTTCCAATATACCGACACATAGTTTGCCACACTATTTTCTATGATACGGCCATGGTTTTGGACTATATTAGAGGCATCTGAGATGAGAGTAGAGGGTAGGATGATGGTCGCCATAGAGCAGTTAACTAGAGAGCTACACAGATATATTAGTAGTTTTAAGAATCAATTAGGAGATCGACTTCACGAGGCTCCAAATCATAACTTACCAAGCCTAAGATAGAAGGTGGCTACGTTGAGATCTGAGGTTCACTTTTTAGATAAGAGCCACATTCCAGTCATTCCTTCAGTGATACCTTCATTTATGCAACCACTATCCAGACCACCACCACTAATTTTTTATTTATTTTTTGAGCATGATAAGGCCCAGACTATTGAGGCCAAAAGAAAACCTGAGCAGGAGGAGTAGGGTGACAAAGACGAGGAGCTTAGGTTGTCTTTAAGGAAGGACACAACAGAGTCTGTGATTCATCTTAGTGTTAATAAGTGAAGGTTGTTGAGCCCTATTTTGAACCAATCAAAACAGCACATGGCATATGGTGGTAAGTCATGACTCTTAGGATTTGAAAGTTTATTCTTTAGAGTCGCCACCTAACTTTTTAGGAAAATTAGAAAAAAACCACTTTTATGTAGAAAAATCTGTTTTGGTCTTTCAAAAAGAGTTAGAGATTCTGAATAAGGGTTTTGATTACTCAAGGGGAAGGTGTTACGCATCCCTCAGGGCCTATCTGAAGATAGTCCTTACGCTTAATTTAGGAAAATATTAGGAAAAACTTTTATTGGTTATTTACTTAAAATAACGATAAGAAAATTTTATTATTATTATTTAAAAGGAAAATTTAAGGTATATTAAACATGACGCTACCACGTACAAAGAACAATCCAATTTTCACAAAAATATACATGCATTTAAATTTCTATATATTAGAAGATTTAAAATTGCATAATTCTGTAAGAGAAATTGAAGAGATATGTGGGTTTAAATAGTTAACTATAATTATTTATGAACTAAATAAAGTATTACGACATATACGTTTATTTACGGAATGCATCCGCTAAGGGTGCAAAAAATAGGTGCCGAATTATGCACTTGTCGAAATTATGTTAAAACAATGATAGTGACAACAGCAACAATAGTAATAATAATAATAATAATAATAATAATAATAGTAATAGTAATAGTAATAGTAATAATAATAATAATAATAATAATAGTGATAGTAAAATAATAACAATAGTAGCAATGACAATTGAAATAATAACAATAATTATGGTATAAATAATAACGGTAATATATAATGGACAATAATAATGATGAAAATAATTGTTGTAATAGTATTGAAAATAATATACCTTGTATGTGGTAGCGAAAGAATATATATACCTCGCATTTTCTAATCGTTCGAAAATCTGAAAACCCGAATAAACGTTAGAAATAAAATATAACTTAAACGTTAGAATTATACACTAAAAAACAAGTTAAAATTGGTGAACAAACTTTTTTGGAAAAATCAAAAATTTTGATAATGTGTTTTCCTATTAGTTTTGAAATTCTTATCTTTCATTGTAATATTTTTAAGAGAAAATGATGGTTACTATGTTAATTTCAAGAAGAAGAAAAATTTATTTGAGGCAAGTTGGTTTTATTTTTCGTTCTTTTTAGATTTAACCACACACCAAAATGATAGTCTATTTTTAGAGCAAGATCCACATTTCCCATGAATTAATCAATCGGGTTTTATTCGCAAAAGTAAGAGAGTGCTCGGTTGGATTTATGTGGTAAGTTTCCATATTCCTGAAGGTTCTATTTCATATCATGGATGTTTTACATACTTTGATCAATTCATAGAAATCCGTCTTGAGCATATTCACAAATAATAAAGCAATGTAAAGATAATAAACAACTAAGGTAAATCGAGTGCAATATAACAACAATAGTTTGAGTTTCTAACAACAATAATAATAAAGTAAAAGAGTAAGGCCAAGAAGTACTAGACTCCTAAGGGAGTTCAAATTCCTATTTCTCGCGACTCCAAGGCTCCTGCAATCCTAGTGACGTTTGAACCAATATTGGGTCAAAATGAGTCCATTGTGAAACTCCAACTCCCTGGTTTACATGAAACAATAAAAAGTAAAAAATTATTGACCGATCCACTATCATGGAAAACAAAACAACGATATATCAAGGAAAAGATATGTAAACATAGTCCTACTTCAAAGATATCACAGGAAGGGATTTGTAGCAGGTGTGACAACACCCATTCGAAACAAAATATGACGTAATAGCCACTCTAGTATGGAAAGATAAAATCCTTAGCAAGTTATGGATGTGAAACCACGTGTGCTGGACAATTACGTGAATAGACAAAAAGGAAAGTTAAAGGTCTATGCCATAATTTGATTACCTTACATGTTTCTCATGGTCCACCTAATAAAAAGTGCTCAAGTTAACTAGCTGGGAGGCAAATATTATACCAGATGATATGACCTTAGAAAGTAGATATATATTCAATCTCTCATTTAAATTATTCAACTATTAAATTTCAAATAAATAGCAATATGCTTAGTATCAGATTAGTTCAAATTCCATTTAAATCAGCAATGCATAATCAAATGATAACTTAATTAAGCAAATTGGGTATGAACCAATCTTTAGCTCAAGTAAATGCAGTGCAGCAGACCCCAGGTCTGTGTGAGATTTTGTGGCAATAGTTTCCACTCTGTGGACTTGTGTGGCACAAATCTCGAATTCATGAACTTTGAGGGAAATTCACATAAGCCAACTTATATGAATTCCTATAATCAAAAGCGGCAGACTCAACCCAATTATTTATGGGGAAATAATCAGATCCAGCTGTTCCAATAGAAGCACAACACATAGGACAGTAACATTAAGGACACTTTGAAGAAGATCCTGACCAAGCAAGAAGAAATGGCTGCTAAAATAAAAACTTAGCAAGTGGCTTAGCAAAAGTTAGAGCAGCAGTTGGGACAACGAGCTCAAGCATGGAATACTACGCCTAAGATGGATTGATAAGTGATACGAAACATCCAAAGTAAGTTATGGTCATAACCTTAAAGAGTGGTAAAGAGATTAGTGATAGGCCTCCATAGAAGAATCCAGAAGTACAGACAGAGTTGGTTCCTTAATAGGTTTCAAGCAAAGATTCTAAAAAATTGGTGAAGTTTGAGTTCCCAAAAGTATAGGTGTTGAGAGTGCATTTCAAAGACCACCACCATCATTCCAGCAGAGGTTAAAAAATCTAAAGGGGATGCTTATTTCAAGAAGTTCTTTGATGCATTCAGAGAACATATAATTTTTCCTTTGATAGATTTTTGTAGGGAACGCCTAAGTATTCTAAGTACTTAAAAGACATAGTTACTAATAAGATTAAGCTGTAGAAAATTGAGACGCTAGCATTTACTGAAGAGTGCAGCTCTGTAGTAATGAAAAGACTCCCAAAAAGCATAAGAACCTAGGGAGTTTCATCCTTCCCATACAAATTAGTGACAATAATGCGGTTCATGCTTGAGTGATTTAGGGGCAAGTATAAACTTGATGGTCCTGTCAATGTTCAACACTCTTGGGTTGGGGAAGACAAGACCATGCTCTGTGGTGCTTTATATTCCGGATAAAACCCAAGTCCATCCCAAAGGAATTACTGAGAATGTGCTCATAAAGGTTGGTAAGTTTATTATCCCTACTAACTTTATAGTTTTGGATTATGATCTAGATGATAGGGTACCCGTCATATTAGAATGTTCATTTTTAGCAATAGGTGGAGCACTGATTGATGTGAGAGAGGGCACTCTCAAGATGAGATTGAATAATAAAGAGGTATTTTTTAAACCATTCAATCCACCTTTTTACTATAAAGAGTTGTGTATGATCACTTCCATGGAAGTGGATGAGTATGAGGTGGTAGAGCATAAACTACCAATGACCATTTCAAATAGACTTATTAAGTTGCCCAAGCCATTATCTAAGCCTAGAGCTGATAGAATTGAGAAGCCTTGAAAGGCTATTATTGAGAAAATATTGAACTTGACAATGCAAACTCAAGAGGTTAGAAATAAATGAGAAAATTCCCTCCAAGTAGGTGAAAAGGGATGAAGGAAAATGATTGAGATGTAGTGAGGTGGGTGATGTCGAGACACTAAATCAGACACTTCTTGGAAGGCAAAATGACTGAGATGTAGTGAGGTGGGTCGTGTCATGACACTAAATTTGGTACTACTTGCGACAACCCAAGTTAAGGTAGGTATATGTTTTTGTATTCTTAGTTTTTACTTTACGTACTTTTTATTTTTGTTGAGTCACAGGTTCATGGAAAGTCTGAGTACCAAAACCCTAAGATAAGAAATATGGCAAAGAATGGGTATGGGGTCCCTGGACCCTCTTGATATTAAAAGATATTACTAGCTAGGCCTAGAGGCTTCAGAAAGTATTTCTATCCTTACTTTTGAGTATACTTTGGGGATAAAGAAAATTTTTAAGTGTGGGGTAGGAATTTTTCATGGTTTTGGGTGAAGTGATACTATAGGATCTTAAGTTTAATTGATTTCTTAATTTTTGGGTTAAATCTGAAAAATTAAAAAAAGATTTTCTCTTTGTTTGAGTCTAGTTTTAGATTTTTAGGTCATTTTAGTTGGTTCACACTTCACCCACCCCATGGTTGTTCTTTTTTATTCTTTTCCATGGGGCGCCCTTTGAACCCAGTATTCATTTTTTTAGGAGTAAATTTTATATTTTTGTGTTAGGTAAGTGGGATGCTCTTGTTGGTGCTATGTATAACTGCATGTTGTGAGTGGATTTTATGTAAAATCACGTTATTGGTGATGAATGACTACTTTTGAGACTCCTAGGCTCGTGAATATGACTTAAAAACATTGTTGGCTCAATTCTAAATTTTTGTGATTTCTTGGTTTAGAGTGTATGATGCTCCTGCTTGATTTGAGCATGTTCCTGGCGTGATATGAGATTGCTTATGTATTCCTTGTTGCATTTTGATGTCTAGAACTTTCCTGGTTTATGTGTAAAGCAAAATAAGAAATATGATTTAGGAGATGATATAGGCATTTCTTTGATAGCCATATTTTATACCCTCTATTACCTACCTTTATGCATAATCCTAGCTAACCCCATTAAGCCTTTGGCCTATTCTTTGATAGCCTCATATATAGCTTTTTCCTTTTCTTTGTTTGACCTTAGTTTGATCCAAAGCTCCTCGGTATTTTAGTTGAAAATTAATTAGCTTAAGAAGTAAAAAAAATAAGAAGCTAAAGGGTGAAAGTGAAGCCCCAAGATATTCGCTATTAATGTTAACACAGTGATAATTTATGATGAGGAGTTGTGTAATGAAAAAAATGATAAATGTGTAAAAATCTAAGCATGTGTGATAGAGCATACTCCCTACTATGTATTTGTTAATTATCATAATTATATGGGGCAAAAAAGGAGATCTGTGTAGATAGATATGGTGGAAACTGGTTGCTAATAGAGAGATCTTAATGTATGTATGATGTATTAAAATGCTTAGGGAAGATAGTCATTATTCCTGGCAAAAATAGTTCCAACTTGTTTCTTAGACTATATTACAACTCTTAAAGTCCTACTTGATCCTAAGCTTCAACATTCTCATATTAGTGGAGTAGTACACTAAGGGAAAGCCTATGATTCATCTTGTGTAACTTGTGAATTCTTTGTGAGAGTGAGTGTAATTTTATTCTTGTACCCATTTTAGTGATAATTGTATCAATGTAAGAGATTATGGGTAACTCTGTTGTGGTGAGGGCATATATTTGATGATAGTTAGGTGACTTGTATTATCTCTATGATTTAGTAATATCAATGAGATTTCCAACTTGGTGAGTCAATTATTGAGGCTAGGATGTTTCAAAGTAGTGTTCATGAGCTTTTAATTGGATATGACATGCTTGTTTGTAAAACATGCTATCTGTGAAGTCATTATAGTGCTAGCTTTAATGTTTTTATTATAGTAATAATGTGGAACTTTCCTTGATATGGTTCTTAAGTTAAATAGTTGTTTGAGGATGAACAATGCTTTAAGTGTGGGGTGGTGATCTTAGGTGGAATTATGCACCTAAGTGTCATTATGTATACTTGTTTAGCTATTTTAAGGACTACTTGTGTGCTTAATAATTGGTTAATGATATAAATAAGCATCTAAGTGTTTGTTTATGTGTTTCTAGTGTTTAAGTTGTGTTAATAATGAGTTTGGAGTCAGAACACCAAGTTAAATCTCAAATGCAAAAACTAGTACTCTTAGCTTGAGATATGTTCCTTTCTAGGTCATCATGTTGGATTCTATGTGGTTTTGACGCCTAATTTGTGGTGTTTGATGTTATATGTGCATGGTAAGTTGATAAAGATTATAAATATATGATATAAAAGATATAACTCAAGAGGAAAAAACACCGCAAAGCTTGGACTTGAAGGACAAACCCATGGGACAAGGCATGACCAAACCTAGAATTTTGGGAATCATTGACGTGCCATGCAACCTATGCACCATCATAAGGGCGTGGAACGCCATTGCATGCATTTTTAAATGGAACAAAATAGTGTGCCACTTTGATATTGGTGTTCCACGACCCCAATCCTCCGCGATAAGGGCATGGCACGGAGGCTATGTTCAATTTGGCAATTTTTGTTCTATTATAAATAGGACACTTAAACTCTTATGTGAACACCTTGGACGACCTTACGGAATGTAAACATAATTGATAAGGTTTTAATATGGTTTTTCTTCTTTCACTTTAGTTTGTTTATGTATTATAACATGGATTCATCTATTGTGATTTTGTGTATGTCCATGAACGGCCAAACACCCTTTTTCCAGGGTTAAGACCAAGAACATGATTACTCTTGTTATGAACTGAAATGGTTTTGCTTATTTATAATTTTGGTTATTTATTTAACCTTGCGTTGACTATTTTAAGGATGTGCAGCCCTTAGGATACTTAGAATACATGCTTAATTCAATCATGAGCTCAAAAGGAGGAACAATAGGATAGAACGTGGGTGGGGTAGAATAGGATCATAATTTCAGTTGAATGATGTTATGATTTTCATTTAGGATAGGATTATACCTAAGTGATCTATTTGGTTTAATTACATGATAGAATATGAATGAATTTAACTTAGTTACCAAATCCCTGCTCAACGATGTAGTTGTGGGGTTAAGTTAGATAATTAATTAGAGGTTCAAAAGGCCATAATCATAATATCAACCTCGTGGACCAACATCTTAATAATTAGCCTATCCAACAAAGTTACATAGCTTAGTAGTGACTTAACCCTGGGTTTCTCCCTATTACTGTCCAAAAACTTTACTTTATCACACTGATTAAGTTTAATTATGTTCTTAACTCTCAAATTATTTTATGGTTACTCTTGAACTTATTTAATCTTTAAAGTGAGACTAGATTAAGATAGTTGTTTAACACTAATCCCTGTGGGTCGATACATGGTATTTTTATAAGGCCACTATATTACTTGGGTAGACTATGCACATTTGTGTTTGTGGTTACGCGCAATAGTAGATTACTATTTTGACAATGTGGCAACATTTCAAGGTCATGGAGCAAAAATAAATAATTTGGGGGTGATTCAAAGATTATGGTTCGTCATCGAGGTACTATTTTATCTATACTTCTTCATGAGATAGTGTAATATATATGTTGCAAGTCAGATAGGGATATTTGGATGTGACTCTGGTGGAACACTATGACTTAGCCTAATTTATGAATTTAGGAATAAAAGGGTAAATCAACCCTTAAGGTGAAATACTTGTTATGCTTCTAGGATCCTGTTACCCTAGGTTGCTAGCATGTTAGTCATAGTTGAGGCTTATAATCCTTTATTAGAAGTTTTACTACCTTACGCAGTAGATGGTGATGGTTTCTCGAATGGTTTTATAGTTTTTCCAGTTATTTATTATTTAGCTCAAGTCTGTGATTATGATATACGTTGGATAATGAGATGTGATTTACCCTTGTAAATAATGTGGTCATAGTTTATAAACATTAAGATACTTATAATCATATTATTTAGATACTGGTGATGGCATACATAGATTTGGTGAGGTTAGTTATTTCTTCTTTCGCTGGAGAGGCTAGACCAATTTTTGAGTGGGTTATGGAAGTAAAGGTAAGTTGGCCTATGGTTCTATTATATTTCTAGAGATGGGAATTGTCTATATTATTTATTTTTGGGTTTAAGATTCTTGAACTTTCCTCTTGGGTTTTGGAGGTTTTAGAATTAGCTATCTCTCTTTATGTAACCCATTTCTTAGGGTGACCGATTTGGAGTCCATTCTTCTGATTTTACTAGTTCATCGATTAATAATGTTCTTAATGTTGAAGTCGAGAGGTCTTAGATTCATCTTACAGGTTTGTTAGGTTAATCTCCTGGTGATAATTTTCTCTTAGTATTAGTGTGAAGTTGGATACTCTACTCTTATTGTGATGTGGTTCTTTTCATGGAGTTAAGAGAGATATAGGTGATCTTTTTTGTGATTGTTTCATATTATGGAAATTGAGTATTCATTATTGAGGTGGAGTAATGGATTGACCAATTTTCGGCCAAGGTTACATTTCTCTGAGTCACTAGAGTTTTGCTTATGACTAGTGCGGTTTGCAACATTGGTTTGTTCTTGAGTATGCTTTGGTGGTTCGTGTCCACTAGCGGATAGGGAGTTGGTTGCATATGTTTTAAACCGTCGATTTATCCTTTGTTATGATTTTTTATTTGGTTATGTTTTGATTTCATCTCTAACATGATCCAGAAGAGATATGTCTGATTCGGATACTAAGGTTGATTCAGTATTTGGCCTTAAATCAGACTCGCTAGCTTAGTTTTGAATTTAACACCTTAGAATGGCAATTCGAAGGTTATGATAGATTGGGAATATGAATGCATGTCCATCTGTAGGCTAGTTTTAGAAAGTTGAGATAAGGTGGTTCGGCCTTGGTGTTGAGATTCAGCTGTGAATTGTAGATCTTGGGTACAATCCATATTTTCAAATTTGTCTCATTTGGAATTTCATCTATTTGCTAGCTAAGCTTACACCTTGCCTACCTACTTGGTCTTCTTTAATTTTGATGGATTGTAGTTGATAAGTGTTCAGATGATAATCCATGGATACAGTATTAGTTCTTTCAACTTTGACCTTGGTTTCAGTTACTGATGTGATTTTGGATGATCTACCTAGCAGGAATAGTATGCTTGAGTTGGATTCAGTATGGTTTTACCCCTAATTGGTGGGGCATCCTGAAGTGGATTGCTCCATGGTAAGTGTGTGGGCTTCAAACTCTTGACCGTCAGTTTTGAGGGTCATCTGAACTAGTTGTAGCATCAACATAGATTGCAGACCTTAGTTATATCCATTTTTATGCCCATGTAGGAGGTTAAGGTCTTATTCTCCTGATTGCCATTATGAATTTTTAGTGGATCAACTTTAGTTCTTCAAGGTTAGTATGATGGAGTTGTGCGGCTGTAACTCCCCAACTTAGGAAGGAGTCCCACATCGACAAAACACAAGAGGGATTCTGGGTATATAAGTAAGAAAGCCTTACTCCCTAGTGACGTATTTTAAAGCTATGTGGGCCTGGGCCCAAAGCGGACAATATCATAAGTGGGTTTGGAAGTTAGAGAGGTGTCTCGGGCCTTGATGGTTTGGGATGCCCGTTACTGCCGGGGCCTCGGGTCGGGTCATGACAGAATGGTATCAGAGCCGCTCCTGTATCATCCCTGTCGATGTGGTACAGAGTTCAAACTGAGTGTAGGTAAATCTCGATAAGGCTGGGCAAACCTCAATCCTGAGTGTAGGCAAATCTCATTCGGGGGGGCAAACCTCAGCGAGGACGCTAAGTCTATAAAGGGGGTTTATGTAATACCTCAACTTAGGAAGGAGTCCCATATTGGCAAAACACAAGAGGGATTCTGGGTATATAAGTAAGAAATCCCTACTCCCTAGTGACGCATTTTAAAGCAGTGCGGGCCTGGGGCCAAAGAGGATAATATCACTAATGGGTTTGGGAGTTAGAGGGGTGTCTCGGACCTTAATGGTTTGGGATGCCCATCGCGGCTAGGGCCTCGAGTCGGGTCGTGATAGTGGCAGGACTCAAGTGACTTTCTTCTTGGTTTGGAGTGGATTGTAAGCTTTGGAAAGGCCAAAGAAGGTTACACTGGGATTTGGACTTAGTTGCATGACTCAAGCCTTGGTTTACCTTTAGCATGGATGAATTTTCATTTGATTATGCTAGTATCGATGTGGTACCAGGGTGTCATAGTTTAGATTTTATGCATCAACATTCCACAATTCAATTGGAGGCCAGTTGGTGGTTGAGGTTGAGTTTTGGCTATTTGAGAATAAATTGCAGAAGTTTGTTGGAAAAGGGATACCTTTGGTAAAATCCCTTGGAAGCATCATTTCTTCTTGGAGGTTATCTAGGAAGTCATGCTCGGAGCATATGCGCCTAGTTCCTCTTTCCTTTGACCTTTCGTGATCATCTTATCCATTAACTTTTGTGGATAATAATACTTTTAGTAGTGGATATTGTAATGACCCTCTAAGTCATTTACTCAATTTACATACATTTTTGGCATTTCGAGCCTTCCACAGGGGCCAAGTTATTTATAACTTATCGGAACTGTTGGTTTGATGATCGGATAGCTCATTTGGATTTTAGTCTCATTTCCCTATTTTGAAGCTTTTGTTGTTTAAGATTTGTTATCGGGACAAAACTCCTAGTAGATGACCTTAGATAGAATTTTGACAGTGCCATCAGCTCCAGAATGTTGATTTTAGGCTAGGGGGACCCTTGGTTCAAGTCTCGAGGCTTTCGAAATCCTTTTGTCCTATTGGGCATATTATATAAAAAATAGAACTATAGGTGTGGGACCCACATTAAGTCTTAACAATCTCGTATGAAAGTTTTGATGATTCCATTGGATCCAAAATGTTTTTTACAGCCAATTTTCACTATTAGATCATGTACATAAGGTTGTGAATGAGTTCTGAGGGTCAAAAACAAATTTTGAAGTTATTGGTGCTGGTGTGGTTGCGAAAGAAAACTTTTGATCATGTTTGCGACCATTTGACCAGGTCGCAAAAACAAACTTTGTGTCGCGTTCACGACCATCTTGATGGTTAAGATCGAAATCAAATGGTTTTCGTATTTTTGACATTTTGGGATCTATGAAGATCCCATTTTAATGAATTTTGATATGTTTCTCTCATATAATCATTGTCTATTATTTTTGAACTCTATTTTTACCATTATCCAAGAACTTATATTTTATTTTTCGTGATTTCCACCCAAGTTGAGAATTAAAACCTCATTTTCACCATTTTTTAGACTTTAGAGCTTGGATTTGGGTGATTCTGTAGGAGTTTTTGAGATTTCCTTCATGGGTAAGTTTCTAATCTTATAATTATCATTTTCCCTCGATTTCAACTCCAAAACAACTTCAAATTCTTGATTTCAAAATGAGTTTTGGAGTTTTTTGTTGATAAAGCTTGAAAATGATTTTTCTTTGATTTGTACCTCATTTTTTCTTGTTTTCGCATGGGTTTTCAGTGTAGACTCCTGAGTATGGGAGAAACATATCTTAAAAAAAATTATAATTTACCTTTTTTATTTTGGAAACCCATTTTTGGGATCCATTTTTAGACCCATGTTGAATATAGCAATATCAGTCTCATTTTACCTCTAACGACATGTAGATTACTATTTGATAGTGTGATGGTATTTTCGGATTATGAAACAATCGCGAATGATTTCTTGGCGATTTAAGGATTGTGGTTCGTCATCGAGGTAGGCTTCTATCTACACTTCTTTATGAGACAGTGTAATATATATGTTGCATGTTAGATAGGGAGTTAGGATGCGATTGTGGGTAGAATACCATGACTTAGCCTAATTTATGAGTTTGGGGATAGAAGAGTGAATCAACCCTTAAGGTGAAATACTTACTATGCTTATAGGATCCTATTACCCTATGTTGCTAGCATGTTAGGCATAGTTGAGGCTAATAATCCTTTATTATAAAGTTTACTACTTTACGCGGTGGATGGTGATGGTTTCCCGAATGGTGTTATAGTTGTGCCGGTTATTTATTATTGGGCCCAAGGCCATGATTATGATATTAGTTGGATTCTGAGAAGTGATTTACCCTTGTAAAGAACGTGGTCATATTTTATAGACATTTAGATGCTTATAATCGTATTATTTGGATATTGTTGATTGATTGCATAGATTCGGTAAAATTCATGTTCACTAAACAGTAAATAATATGATTCCAACTAATAACATGGTTTTACTACTGTTCTCCTAAAAAAGTATTTATTCTCACTTTTCACTTTAAAATGGATTCTTTCATAATAGGAATCATACCACCTTAATGAATGATTTATAAGCCTTTGAGACTAAAAGTGATGTTTTAAAGATTTGACCGAGATAGATTTTGATCCACGATTTTACTACTACTGTTTACTTCGGTTGAGAGAAACTCCATCCTTTTCTACACTTTTATGATGATTTAGTCCCCAAAGTTTATGCTCAAGCAATGGATATAAGGACTTATACTATTTTAGTCACAGACCTAGTCTCCATCCAGGATTTTAAATTTCCATTATCATCTGCTCATTCCAGTAGCAGATATATCTGTGTGAGTGTGTGTGTGTGTATCCGGTACTGAAATGAGCAGATGATGATGATAATGGAAATTTAAAATCCTGGATGGAGACAAGGTCCATGTATATGGATACTCTTGAACCCCCTAGGGGGCCCTTCATCAATGAGCTATTGTATCGGAGAAGAGAGGTCACCATAGGTCCTACCTTTGCAAGCCGTCAAGCTGGAGGAGGTGTATACACTGGGCCATATTAAAGTACTTTCTCGTCTATGGTAGTATGGATTATAATTTGCATTCATCATTGCATGCGCATTACCAATCACCCCTATATCTCAACTTTATGGGGTTGCATAGGTATAGGTGATGATTATTGCTTACGTATGTTATGTGTTGGTTGGACCTTTAAGGTTTTAGGGCCCGATTTAGGTATTATTTGTTTGGGCTAGCCGGTTAGTGTATTGTGATATTACAATGGTTAGTTCATGACAAGTTGATTACTAGACTATTACTGAGATTCGAGGTATGATTCTAATTCCTTTCTTTGTGTTTGTTTTACTATGGATAATTATCTCATGTTTAGACATATGGATTAGTGATTCTAATTATGTTAGTACTAGTTCCTACTATGATTAGGAAGCCTTAAGATTCTAGTATGACCACTTTAGGTTGTTCCTTTGGGTTAACATTGTTTATATACATCCATTTATATATGTAGTTATGGTATTATCGTATATCCCTTTCTTTTTTAATGTGTTCGTGTTGCATATCCATTTCTTGGCCTTGTACACTATTATATATCTTTCATCTGCTCTTTGATTATATATAGGCCAACGATACACGGTATAGTGTTTTGGTTCATGAGTATGGCTAGAATAGGATAGTTTATCCCTATTGCCTCCTTAGCTTTACTATGTTAGTTCCCTAGATACTTGAGTGTAGTTTACATTCTTGCTTGTATGTTATGTATATTTGCATTATCTTTGAAGCTAAGTCAGCAGTTGTCTACTGAGTACAACATATTTGGTACTCATACTACATATCTACAGCTATCAGATCATATTACGCGTTATCGCCATTGTTTTGTGTATCTTGTGAAGCAGCTATAATTTAGAGATATAGGGCGAGCTCTTCGCATTTAGAGTATTGTTATTCTCCCTCTTATGCACTAGACTAATATTTATGTTGTATTCAAATATGGGTTGTATTAGTATATTCATTTAGTATTTCATGTTGTAGTCTCATTATATTAGAAGCTCTTGTACTAGTTCCACTAGATTTTGAGACTATCTTGTGTATTTTATTCTTTTTACTATATTTATTTCGTATTCTTCCTTCATTTTTCTTGGTAGTCTGCTACTAGTAGTTTTGGACTACGAATTGGATTACTTACTTGTGTCTTTGAGTAGGTGCCATCATGAATTAAGAAATCGAGTGATGACAGAATCGGTCAGAACCCCACGCTCAAAAATAAACTATGCTCCCATTCCAAATTCGATATATCAAGCTCAACAAAATTATCATAATTTTCATTTGAGATCATTTCCAATAAATATGGTCCACCTAGTTCTATTTTAACTAAATTCTACCTAATAGCCCAAAATGAGTTTGAGAGCCTCAAAATCTAGACCAAGGGTCCCACTAGCCTAAAATCGAGGTTCCAAAGCTTATAACGCTATCATAATTCTCATTCAAGGTTGTTTACGAAAGGTTTTCGTCCAAGACCAGTTCCTTAACAATGATAGCTCCAAAACGGGTAAATGACCTTAAAATCCAAAGAAATTATCTGATAATCGAACCAATAGTTCTGACGAGTCATAAATAACTTATAACTGTTATAAGATGGATCAAATTATCTATCAAGCATGGAAAGAAATAAAATAACCCGGGAGTCATTACAGGAGGTGGGAGCATAATTTAGACGTACTCATCCCACAAATCCTTAAGCTTATAGTAATAAATTGATACAGAGGAAACACCTTATACATATGTAAAAGTCTCTTTATGCGGTTGAAAAGATTAAGAACAATTGATCTTATCAAATCTCTTGCATAAGTTGATCCCAAATCAAGTGTGTGTTCAAATAGAAAAGAATTCCACCAAGTAAATCCTTACTTACATTGGACATTAGCCACAAAACTACAATTGCATTTCAACAATCCTATAATTGCATCAAATCATCTATATAATGCAGTTTTTTTCCGGAACCATCAATGAATATCAATTTATTCTTTTCAAGTAATAGCAATTTCATATCTCTATTCCATATAGTGTAATTATTCGATCCAGTCAAAATGATTCCAACTAAGAACGATCTTAGCGCGTAAGATGGATACAAATATAAAGGATGATGATGATTAATTACTGTTGGTGCCACTGTTTTAGAAATATCTGAAGTTTCCATTGTAGACTAAAGCAAAAAAATGGACATCTAAAGAATCAAAATTTAATGTTGTGGAAATCATAAATGAGTCACTAAAATTTGTCTAATTCCTGACTACATATGTGAGAACTCCTTTATTTGTACTCGCAAAGCTCTGATATCACGCGAATAAACTGAATTGTTACTAATCACCATTGATGATACAATATCTAAGGGGTAGAAGAAGAAGAACTAAAATGCAGAGTAGAGGAAATGGGAAAGTGCATTGTGGAAATATTAAAAATATCTTGTATAAACTCAATTATGTGTAATATGATATATTTATAGAAATGGATAACTCATTAACAACTATCACTAACTGACTCACTAAATAATTGAAAATCTAAACTACAATTTCGAAATAATCAATCAACTAACACTAACTAACTAACTGAAGTTATTTAAACTGAGTTGCCACTTCAAGGAACATCATGTAATTATCAAGTTCCTTCACAATACCAAATTTATCTTAAAATCAAAACTTGAAAATGAAAAATAAACAATAGATAATGATTATAGTGGTACTCCATCCAATGAAAGGAATTTTGGCCGCTCGTTAAATTGCTTGAAAAACAACATGTAATTATTTTTCAATATTCTATTCCTAGATTCTCAGAATATAATGTAACTATATTTATGAATTATTTGTGTATGAATTTTGCGTAGAAAGTAATGAGTTCTCGTGCACCAACTGTGGCCAAAATGCATGAGCCCCCTCCCCAATAAGGGTATAATTTTGTATTTATTAATTTATAATAATTTTAATCTAGCATTTCTCATGGCTATAGCCTACATTTACGTATTGTAAGTATGTAGAGGAGGAGATCTTATCACCACACGTCATTGATAAAAAATCAATACATCACAAAAATCTCATTTCTGTTGTATGAATATTAAGATTAAAGTTAAATTATATATGAATTATGTATTTCAGTTGCAAACAGAAATGTTATCAGCTAATTTTCTAAGTTAAAAAGGATGTTTATATGTCGATTGTCATGCTAATCAAAGTTGTATATCACCCGAATTCATATATTTTTCTATTTGAAAAAAAGAGGTTTTTTGATTTGTTTTCTACTTTTAAATTTTATACCAATCACTGTAGACAAATGATATTGCAAGGATTTTTCTTTTGGAATGGAAATAAAAATTTGTATTGTTGTCATTATTTCAACGTTAAAAGAGAGACAAATATTTGAGGGAGGGTTGAAACTGAAAGTTCTCCAATATTATGAATTATTAAGGATTATTAGTGCACTCTGTGAAATAATAAGGTGATTTTAAATTTATTTTTTATAAACTAAACGACTATTTTGGACTTTTTCTCACCATAAATTGTCATGGCTTTCCTACTTTTTTTTTTTTTTTTGCAAAGGTTTGTTGTTTGTCTATATAAAAATATCTTCATTATTCAAATTTCATCCGTAGGCATCAAAATTTTATGATACTAGAAGGCGAATTCAATTTCTATTAGAGTTCATGGAGGCTATTTTATCCTAAACCCGTTTAAGATGTTCACAATGAGATCAGTGATTCGTAATGATCTCAACTCAAACTTTTTCAATGAAACGGTAAAATCAAAAAACAATAAAGTGATTTTTTGGAACATATTTTTTATTAAAGAAATGAGAACTGAATTACAGATAAACTAAAAGCTTTATAAAATTAAGATAAATTATTCGGTATTGATGGATCTTGAGATCTAGATCTATAATCAGGAGGAGGAGAAGAAAAGGGAAGAAGAACTCTGAAGGGAATAGCAGGGAAGACAATTGAAAGTTTGTTAGCAGTCATTTTTAATAATCCTTCTCCCTCCTATTCATGTGTCCGTTGTTCTCAGCGGTGTTAATCTCAACCGTTAAGCCTTATTTAAACTTCATCTAATTTCCTTCCTCCATTCTTTTCAATATTTACTTTTTTGTCCTTCTGTGTTTTTATTTAAATTTTTGTAAGGTCGTTACACCCTCCCTCTTCAAAGCATCCTTGACATCAAGGATGTGCATCAAAATCTGGGAACATGACCCTCAAGAAGTCATAATTCTCCTCATTAAGAAAGTAGATCAAGTGTAGCAATTGTAGCAACGATGGACAATATGTGTTCCATCCAAAATCTTGCGTAATTGCTTAAAGATTATCACAACATTCACCTTTTATTGGTATGGATACATTTCCAGCTTGACTCAGTAATTATTTGGTATAAAGATATCGAGGGTGCTCTAGAATCACTCAAACAACAAAACTTTCTCAAGAAGAATTTGTCTGGACCAAACGAAAATTAAGATAGAATTATCAAAGTTGCACCAGAATCCCTCTAGTAACAACACTTCTTCAAGAATAATCTAATGAAGATGCATGTGTACTCATGTAAACTATCGGAATGTTGTGTTTTCTTAAATACAACCCAATAACTTAGTTCTCCAATTCAATCACTATACCATGGGGGTCAAAACTGAAAGACAAATCATACACCATTGTTCTTATTGTTGCAGCCCTATTCCTTAAACTAGCAGAACCATTGGTGTTTGAAATTATAGCATTTCTGGAAATTAATACAATTATCATCCCCCTCAACCATTTCAAGTCCAAGATATATTAGGGTGACATCAACCATTAGAAATTCTTGAACCTTTTCATATCTTTTACCAATCAAGATCGCAATTATATTCGTGTAGAGCTTCTTTTCATCGAAACGATCCTTTAAGGCTACTAAACTTTTGGGATTCTTGTTAATCTGCCAATAAGAACCACTTCCTATATTTGAATTTTAACTATCTTGGCATCACTCAAACACTTCCCCATAAGCTCCCTACTCCTCAACAACATACTCATGCATAATTTCTCAAATCGAGCTCGAGTAATAATAGCATCAAATACTGATCCCACCACCTCAATTCTAGATGTTGTAATCAAACTCCTCATAAATTCAATCTTCCAAAATATATCTAGACTGAATGTCACTAATTTAACTTCAGTTTTAGTTGACAAATTCACTAGCAACTCTCTTTGAGTAATTTGTAACCCTATAGTTGTGACATCTTCAAATCTACTAAAGAATTTAAGAGCATAAGAGTTCATTGCAGTAAGAAGGAAATAGTCAATTAACCAAGGTTGTCAAAGTCCACAAAGATGTAGTTCTTCCAAGGAAACCTTTGCTCTAGTAATAGACAAGCTTTTAGTCATGACTGAACCCTTTCTTTCAGAAGCTTTCTGGATTGTACACTCGTCAACTAACCCATGGTGTACATACTAATCAAAATAGCTACCCTTTAGAGTCATCATGCAAACTTAATTGGAAAATTGAGCCCCAAAGTAACATAATATCCTTCATGGACGATGTTGTTACGTGTAAGAAGAGGCCTCTTATACCATTGTGATCATAGTTATATCTTAGAATGGTAGAAACTATTCAAATAGAATTATTATGCATGACAGGAGAATGTCTAAACCACTGACCTCCAGTATCCCATACTCAATTGATGTTATCAGAAAATCTATGCAAGCAAAACTTGTTAGTTATATCAATCACTCGAACATTATTTGTGTGGCCAACTATCTACAGTATTTTCAAACTTATTCATGGATCTCATATAAGAACAATTAGTCTTATTCCAACAAAGACGAGAGAACTTGCTCATATATTACCATGAATACATGTACTACTTAGACATGATACCATTCATACATTTTATCAAACAAGTAGGAAGCAACTTCTAGTTTCATTCCTTTCCATTTATTTTTCATTACTATATGTCTAGAGATTCATCCACCAACCAAAGAGATAGCACCAATAATTTGCAATTTTAACATATTAGCAAGTAATTAGACAAATGTTTTACTGGTATTACAATTGTCATAATAACTTTCATCTCTACAATTTTTTGAATTTGTAAAGCTGCAGTAGAAACAGTTTTTGTGATTCACTCCTCTGCCTCAGTTTGACACATTTGTTGGGCTCATTAAACTTCTCTGTAAGACATACACCCAGTAATTTGCACCATCAATTCCATCACATCAATATAGTTTTCCTCATCAGTATCTGTCCTCGAACAATCCTCAAGACAAAAGTAGCAATGGTAGTCAATGTTGTGAATGTAATCATAAATGCAGGAGTTGCAATTATAGTCAATGTTACATAACCAATCCTCGCACCACTTCATTGATTCCTCAAACATCTTCAAATAACTATCCACAATCAATATAGGTTCATTTCTCTAATGACAATTGTAATGATCTCAACTCAATTTTTGTCAATAAAACAGTAAGATAAGAAAAAAACAAAGTGATTTTTTGGACAAATTTTCTATTAACAAAATTAGAACTAAATTACAAATAAACTAAAAGTGTATAGATGAAATTAATATAAATGAGGAGGAGGAGAAGGAGAAGAGGAGGATTAGAAAGAAAAAGAACTCAAATGGGAATAAAAGAAAAGCCATTTGAGAATTTGTTAACAATCATTTTCGATAATCTTCTCCCTTCCTATTCATGTGTCCTTCATTCTCAATAGCCTCGATCTCAGCCTTTAAGCCTCATTTAAACTTTATCTAATCTCCACCCTTCATTCTTTCTTGAATTTACCCTTTTGTCCTTTCATGTTTTCTTTTATTTTAATTTCAATTAAGATCGTTACATGATCATCCTACATTCGAGAAATAATTTATTAGTGGATCTTAAATTACAGATATAATTAAGAGAAAAGAATCGATGGAGGAACAAAATTATACTCATATTGTTCATCAATAAAGTTATAACTATTCAGATTTTGTTTTGTGATTACAAATTTATTTTTTATCACATTATAATTTGTTATTTTGAGCTAAAAATCTAATTTATAGGCCTCTTTCATTGTGGAAGGAAGGAAGATAGGTCTAAGCTCGATTGTTTTCGAGCATTAACTGTATATCTTGGAGAGTTCTGGTACTATCTAGGTGTGAAGAACCTCAAATATAAACATCGTCAGCCGTGTATCAATTATATGTTAATGGTTTCTGGGTTATTATACTATTTTTATCTATTAGCTCAATTTTTACAATAGTTTTATGGTTTCCCCATCCTTTTAATGGATCTTCACTGTATAATTATCTTAATTTTTTCTTTATTATTTCTACCTTATCTATTGAAAATATAGTAATTTCTTCTTTATTTATTGAAAATATAACTAGTTATATGATTGTGTGAAAATATAAAAAAATTTATGTGAATATAAATTCTAGAACTAGTTATTTTTTCAATAAATAAAGAAGAAATGACTATATTTTCAATAGATAAGATAGAAATAAAAAAAAATTAAGACAATTATACAGTGAAGATCCATTAAAAGGATGAGAAAAACATAAAACTACTGTAAAAAGTGAGCTAATAGATAAAAATAGCATAATAACTCAGAAACCATTAACATATAACTTTGATGATTTGAAAGAATTTAAAATGCATATAGATGAATTATCAGAAAAACAATATATACAAAAAAAGTAATAGTAAACACAATAGTCCAGCATTTATAGTAAATAAACATAGTGAACAAAAATGAGGAAAAAGTAGAATGGTTATTGATTATAGAAACCTAAATGCAAACACTATGACATATAATTATCCAATACCAAATAAAATATTAAAAATAAGATAAACACAAGGATATAATTACTTTAGTAAATATGATTGTAAATCAGGATTTTACCATTTAAAGTTAGAAGAAGAATCTAAAAAGTTAATTACATTTATAGTACCACAAGGATTTTATGAATGAAATGTGTTACCATTTGAAAATAAAAATGCACCAGGTAGATACCAACACTTTATGGATAGTTATTTTAAACAACTACCTAATTGTATAGTATATATAGATGATATACTATTATATACAAAAACTAAAGAGGAACATTTAAAATTATTAGAATAATTTACGGATATAATAGAAAAATCGGAAATAAGTTTAAGTGAAAAGAAAGCTGAAATTATGAAAAACCAGATAGAATTTTTAGGAATACAAATAGATAAAAGCAGAGTAAAAATGACAACATATAGTACAAAAAATAATAAATTCAAAAAAATAATTAGATACTAAAAAAAGAAATTATAATCATTTTTAGGATTAGTAAACCAAGAGAATATATACCAAAATTAGCAGAAAACTTAAAATCATTACAGAAAAATTAAAAAAGGATGTAGAGTATAATTACAATGAAGAAGATAAAAAACAAGTTCAGAAAATAAAAATACATTGTAAAGAATTACCAAAATTACAATTTCCAGACGAAAATAAAAAATTTACATATATAGTAGAAGCAGACGCAAGCGAATATAGTTATGGAGGAGTACTTAAATATAGATATGAAGAAGAAAAATTAGAACATCATCGTAGATACTATTCAGATACGTTTAATGAAATAGAAATAAAATGAAAAATAAATAGAAAAGAATTATGTTCATTATATAAATGTTTATTAACATTTGAGCCATATATTGTATATAACAAGTTTATTGTACGAACAGATAATACACAGGTACGTTGGTGGTTAACAAAGAAAATATAAAATTCAGTTACAACGAAAAAGATTCGGAGACTAGTATTAAATATATTAAATTTTACATTTACAATTGAAGTAATCAAACTAACAAGAATGTCATTGTAGATTACATATCAAGAGAAAGCTACACAGACTGATATAATAGAAGATGATGCTTTAGAAAAGACACTCAAAACCCAAACTATGTTTTCAATGAAAGTGGACAGTATGGGTAATGAAATAGAAAAGCTAAAGACTAATGAAGTTAAACTGAAGTCTAAAACTATGAGCCAGATAACTCAGCAGTGTGCAGAGCTATGTCGATCGGAAGACATCAAAATTCTAGAGCTAAAAGGAGACGTTAGGACACTCCAAAAAACCCTTAACATTTATCAATCTACAATTGCAGGTACAAGCAAAGGATTTAGTGGACAAAGATATCAGAACATGAACATGAATAAGATATTTGAAAAATCATTTATACCAAAAACACAAAAAGACCCTTTGTTCATACCCCCACAAACTACCACATATCGAGAAAGTTTAAACCAAGACAGAAAAGCCTATAACCATATAACTCGAGCATACATAGAAAATATCTAAAAATATAGACTTATCTAAATCTTAACCCCAGAGCTACAAATATTCAAGAACCAAAAACAAACTATATAACCCAAAAATTGCAAGGTTACAAAAAGCTAATCGCACTACCGAAAACCAACCCAAGTTTAGTCAAAACTTGTTTCAATTATGGATTATTAAATACCGTATATACCCAAGAAGGAGATGAACTAACAGCTATACTAGAATTATATAAAGCATTCGCCACTGATAAGAAAATAACCAAAGGGAATCTAATTTTTATAAAGTTTTATACTGCACCAGCGGAGATATTATATGACGAAATTAAACCAGTTATACAAGTTGTAAAAATAGGATTAAGCAGAGATATGATTATACCGGAAGATATTGTTCAACAGCCAGAGATACCTAAAGTTGAGATACCTGATTTTTATGCAAATAAATGAATTATTGGAATATCTTTAATTGTTCAAGAATTAGCAAATAACTACCTAAATGGAAACCCTATATGGAGCTATTATTCAAGAGATCATCAAATGATTTATTCAAATTCAAGGGAACTACGACAGTCAGATATGGAAGAAGCTATATAATGGATTTTGACACTACTCAATCCAGAAAAACAACTAACTGCAAGAGCAATTAGGAAGGAATTTATTTAAGAAGAATTATTAACAAGATATTGCAAGTTAATTGGACACAAATATCCAGACCATTTATGTTTGGGATGTACTAGAGAAGATTATATTATCCCAGAAGTTCAACTAGAATAAAAAAAAAAGATAAGAACGCCAGTTGGAAGATAGAAAGAAGATAGAAAGCAGCAGAGCAATAATGAAAAAATAAAGACAAAGAAGACAAAATAGAAAGCAACATGTGAATAGTTTTCTTGATTTTACTTTACGTAAAGATATTGTATAGCTTTATTAGGTTAGAATTTTTTGGCAAGTGTCATTATTAAAGTTTTGTCTTTTTATACTTTAAGTCTAGGCTAGTCTAGTTTAGCTTAAGTCTAGTCCTTTTCAACTTTTGAAAAGGAAGATTTTTTTGTAAAGATATGTAGTTTACGTGTAAAACTTGTAAAGTAGGAATAGTTCTTTTCCTCTTATAAATATGTAAGTCATTTGGCTAAGTTAAAGGATAGACTTTTATATGTTGAAAGCAAGCCTTCTCTTTTGTACACAAAAAAACTTTTGAATATTTAATAAATTCAGATATATTTCTAAGGAAAAGCTATGGATGAACAAAGCCCAAAATTATCAAATCTACCAGAACAGGTATATTCATTTATAATTATGAATAGCTAAATTCATAAACTCCTAACAATCATAATATGATAAAATAAGTTCATGTTAGTTACTATATAGTAGAATTATTCGAAGAATAATATGTTACAAAGTTTATTAGCAAAGAGGAAAAGGAGAAAAAACTCTAAGAACTATGCCATCCTAAAGGTGAAACCGGTGAGGCAAGAAAGTCATGATAGGGGAGTAGCCAGAGTAGAGGCGTTGTTTAAGGGAAAAGTATTCAGATAACCATGCTAATAGTGACAGAGTAATATAATTATTTAAGAATAATCTAGTATATAGTGATCTAAGATGATCATATTTTGTTATATATATGGTTGAAAGGAATATTTTGAAAATAGCATCATATGAAAAAGAATGACTACCTACTTATCCGATGAAATGATAGATAAATTAAAAATACTTGTTTTGTATGTACTTAAGGATATAGAAATAGTAGATATAAGAAAGATCATATGGGAAAAAATATTTGATAAATATACTATGACTAGAATAAACTACATACCACACCTACCTACCTACTCCTATATATACCTACATGCCAAACCTACGCTTCAACCATGATAAACTACGTAGAATATTGAAAAATGGATATAAAAAATATAAAATTAATAGAAAAACTAATGAAAATAAATTTAGAAGAATACATGAGAACTAAAAATATAAAATATATAGAATAACTTAACGAAAATATGGAAGAATTAAAAAGATTAAAACAAACAACTAAAGAATATTATGAAAAAATAAATTACAGATAACTTTAAACTTCTAAGTAGGAATACTAATGTCCTAAAGAATGCCACCAGGTCTCTGATACTCAACCTTACCTACTGGTAATTCAGGCACTTACCCACAAATTTTATGATATCCTTTTTTATTCCATTAGACAAATAAACTTGCCACAAATTATGATTAAGGGTGACAAATGGGTGGGTCGAGTTAGATATAGGTGGGTCGAAAATAGGTCATGTGAAAATGGATAAAATATATGATTTGACCCATATTTGATATGGATAAAATGAGAAGCCCAATGGATAATATGGATACTTATTATTATGTAAAGAAAAAGGTAATCCTACATTTCAAATATTTTTTCTTATTTTCTTCTTTTATGGTGTGTTTGGTATGAAAGAAAATATTATGTTCTTATAAAAAAATAATTTCTCAAAAATAAGTGATTTTAAATTGGGGTCACTAGTTGGCTCTTGAGTTGAGGTCAAAATTTAAATCTTGAATCTAGTTGGAAGTTTGATTTTGATTGTGGGTCGGGACTTGGGTTGGGCTTTTAATTTGAATCTTGAGTCTTAGATTTATATCGAGATTTAGAGCTCAAGTCATTTTTAGGAGTTAGGTCTCGAGATCGATATGGGTACTGATCTCAAAATGTAAGTTTGAGTCTCGAGTTTGGATCGTAGTCATGACTCAAATTGAGGTGATAGAGGGATTTGAATTTTGGGTCTCAAGTTAGTGTCATGATTTGGGTCTCAAGTCAGTGTTAGAAGTTAGGTCTTAATATAGATTTGGGATTGTTCTCTGAAATTGAGAGTCGAGGTTTTGGGTCATAGTTGTGTCTCAGGTTAGACTCATAGTCAAGAGTCGAATCCTCCTTCAAGGTTATAGTCAGGTCTCAAATTGAGTCAAGTCGCAGTTGTGTCTCAGTTTAGTCTCATAGTAGAGAGTTGAATCCTCGTTCGAAATTATAGTCGATTCTCGTATTGAGTCAGAGATGTAGCATCCCGGATCTCAGATTAGAAGTTGGATCCCAGGTTTGATCTCAATTTACGTCTCAGGATAAAAAATAATTTCAAAATAAAAAAAGTGGTTACCACTTCTCCAAATATGCCATACTTTAAGGAGAGTGTAATTGGTGGATGCCCATGGGTTATCTATTTTTAGAATGGATAATATGAGTTGACCTACTTTTATATGAGTTGGATACGCAACTCATTTAAAATGAATAAAATAGGTGGATAACCATATATTCTATCCATTTTTTCACCCCTAATAATGATACAACATAATGACTCCTCGGTGAATAGAATATCGAGAAGTATGAAACATTGCTAGCATTCATTGTCTCAATTCACCTACATCTGAAACACAAAGTCTGCCCTGACAGCGAGAACACCATTTTCCCCTTGGTAAAAAACTCAACCTTCTGACTATAGACTACTGGAAAACTCTCTTAATTTTCCTTAACCTCGGCTATGAATAAGGATTTCGAACCATTCTGGACCAAAATACCACCTTTGGTTGAGTCAACTAATTGAAGTCACTGTGTAATGCCTTGGGTTTTTGGTCCTAAAAATATTCTAATTTCTAAGCTTTCTTTCCTGGCAACAACTCACTTAACAAGTCGTAATGTGTCTTGACTGGTCAGGTGACCATAGTCGTAAGGTGTCAAGTGAATGGTGCTTGAGTTGTTATCTTAGGTACGACTTGGGGACACGAGTCATTGGGATGGAATTGAAACCAAATCAGAAATTAAGTGGATAAGTTTTGCTCTAAGTGTGACTGGCTCACTATGAGCCATAAGGACTTGTTATGAGTCATTGAGTGCAAATCATAAGATGTCAAGTGTTTACCCAATTAGGTTCTGTATTGATTATGAATGGACCATACGAGTTATGGGGTCTCATTACAAGTGATGTAAGTTGAGTCATATGGTCCATAGTGGGTAAGGGTCCTAGATACTATCTTGGTTATGACTCGTGGTGACAAGTCATAAAGAGTGACTACGAGTCACTGGTTGACCCGTAGTCAATGGTGGCACTTTTTCAACTTTTAAGTTAAGGGCATTCTAGATATTTCTCCTCTTACCCAAATTAAAATCCACATCTTATAACCTCTTTAGGATGTCATTAGCACTTAAAAATGAATCTAGATAACTTCTCAAACACTACAAAAAGGCTCTCTAAATTTCCTCAAGCAAGTCAATCTAGGTTTCATTAAGTTGGTCATCTAAGGGCTCAAGAGTCTATTTCTCTCCAAATTTCTTAGTGTTTAAGGCATGTTACTCTTTCCTAATTGTTAATTTGTTAAAATCACATGTTTATAAGTATTGTTCATGAGATATTCATACTAGTGTTATAACAAGGGTTGGGGGTTTTGAATACTTGTTGTTGAGCAATGGTTTCCCATGGTTTACACATGATTTTTCATGCTTTAATTATGGTTTTGAACTTGCGGGTGCATGGGTATGTTGAATAAACTAGGGAATTGTGATTTTCCCAAACTTCTGAATTTTGAAGTGGTTGTGAAACTTGGTTTTTAATTATGAGAGATGTGGGAATTTGTAAAATTGAACAAAGGGGGTTGTGAATTTCCCCAAGTGATGTAATTATTTTGGCATGTTGTTATTACTTTACAAATATAGTTGGTATGATAATACCAACAATATATGTCTTAATGTGTATTGTGGTTCAATGAAAGAGATTGTGTGATAATATTTTAATTGGGCTTTAATAGGGGTTGTGTAGCTAAGTAATGAGAGTGGAAGTTTGAGTGACAAATGCTGGAAATCGCATTTGCCGATATGGGGGTCACAGTGACCAGGGTGTTTTAAGTTACCCTTATTATTATTACATGATTAGGGAGGTTTGAGTCCCCAAAAAATGATTACATGATCGGGTACTTCAATTACCTCAGTTTATGATTGGGAGGTTTGAGTCCTCCGTATATATATATATGAGACTATTCTCCAGTTTTTGCAGCTACATGGACTGAGGTCCGATCAGAGGGTAAGAGTTGGGGCCTATATAGCCCCATGGGTACATGTTATAACGATTGAGCTATATAATTCAGGCTAATGTTTTTAAGTTCATGTTAAGCCTCATTCCCTATCCTGGCATGTGAAGTATATATGTATATGGATTTGATTATGTGCATTGATTTTGAATGATTTTAAATTGTTGACCATGACATTATTTTAGCCTTGTCCTGAGTTTCATGCTAGTACTCCAACCGCTACCGTCTTCGAACACTGTATCCCCATGTGATATATGAATCAGTCATACTTTTACTCCTCTTGTTCATTAATTAGGATTCAAGATCATCTCGTGAATTGACATCAAAATGGTGAGCTTTAATACATCGGAAGTCTACATTTTATTTTTGGTCTCTTGTGTCTCAAACTGCTTAGACTTGTTTTGGCTATACTCTAGGGCATATTCCAACACTTTATTGATATTTAATTTTTGATTCTTTATTTCGGAGGCTTTGTTTGGACTACTATTGATATTGGGTGGTGTAGGTCGATTGTTTAGCCGACCATCATTCATTGCTTATGTTGCTTTGAATTTTCTTAAGATGATTGCATGCTATCTTGTTATATTCTTAGAATTCATCTGACCTTTCAGGATGTTAGGTTTGGTTTGGTTAGGTGCAAGGGGTGATCTCCTGTCCCATGGGACTTGAGATACCCATCACAACCAGGCCCTAACTCAGGTCATAACATAGATGGTATTAGAGCCTAGGTTTATCATCATTGTGTGTCCAACAAAGCCATTTCAAGTAGAGTCACATTTATGGGTGTGTAGCATGCCATGCTCCTTAGCTCTGGTTTTCTAGTACTCAGACTTCCCATCAATCTGTGAATCAATAAAAAGAAAAACTATGTTAAATAAAAACTAAAAACCGAAAAGAAAACATACCTACTTAACTTGGGTTGCCTCCCAAGCAACGCCTGATTTTGTGTTGTGGCACGACCAAACTTCGGCTTATCCAAATTCCTTCATCTTTTTTCTCACACTTGGAGGTCATCTTCTAATTCAATTCTGACCTCTTAAGTGTGAACTCTCAAGGTCAACAATATTCTCAACATTAGCCTTTTCAGGCTCATCCACTTAGATCATGTCGGGCTTAGGTGGTAGAAGCTTTGGCTACTTAAAGAGGGTATCCGAAGAGGGCTTTGGCAGACCAACCACCCCACACTCATCCCTTTCAATAATAGTAATCATGCATAGAACTTATAATGGGATAGTGTGTTTAGCAATTTGTATACTTTGAAAACCACCTCTTTATCCTTCAATCTCATTGTAAGCGCACCCTTTCTTACATCAATCAATGCTCCTTCCATTGTTAAGAATGGACACCCTAAGATGGTTGGTACCTATTCATCTTCCTGAAAGTTTAGAAAAATAAAGTCAGTAGGAATAATAAATTTACCAACCTTTATGATGACATCTTCTATCACTCTTTCGGGATAGTCTATGCTCCCGTTTGCCAACTACAATAGCATCTAGCTCAGTCTCATCTTTCCCAAGCCCAACATATTTAACAAAGATAGGGGCATCAAGTTGACACTTTCCCCTTAATCACTCAGCGTGTGGACCATCTCACTATTCCTAATCTGAATGGGGTGAGTGAACTTCCGTGGGTCCTTAATCTTTTTAGGCATTTTCTATGTCATTACAGTACCACACTCTTCAGTGACTGCTACCATTTCAATATCCTATAGCTTTACTATGTTAGCAACCATATCTTTCATGTACTTAGTGTACTTGGGCATACACTGCAAAACATCTAAAAGAGGAAGGTTAATGTGAAGCTTTCTAAACATGTCAAAGAACTTCTTAAAACATGCATCCTCATTTGCTTTTCTGTGCTTGTGCGGGAAAGGGAGTTGCGGCATCTGCTTCACTTTTTCATAAGCTTTTTGTTTCGAGTACTCAAACTTCCTCGACTCTTCAGCAACTTTTTCATATACCTTTGGGGAATCAACTTTGCATCCACCTCCTTAGTTGCCTTTAGAGGTTCTTTATTCAGCTTATTACCACTCCTCAAAGTGATTGCAATTACTTGTTTTAGACTTTTTGTATCTCCTATCAAACCACCTTAAGTACTGGTATTTAGTGTCTATTGTAATTTCCCCAACTGCAACTCTAAGCTTCTCATAGAAGTTTACTGGTTTTTTACATCTGCATTCAATTGTATTTGATTAGCTAGAATCTGTTTCATTATCTCCTCCAAGTTGCTAGTTGACTGATTTGGTTGAGCTTATGGTTACTGAAAATTTTGCGGGCTGTGCATTCCATTGTTGATTCAGTGGTTGAGTCTGCCACTTCATGTTGTAGGCGCTCCCATAATTTTGCCTTTGAGCATTGCCCGCATACATCACCGATTCCGGATTTGCATCATACATAGCTACTGAATGGCCACTTTTACCACAAACTTCACACCACCTTGCAGCTTGTTGATTGTATTAACTTTGGCTACAGGCAGTGCAGTTCCTAACTTTAAACTGCTTATTTGATTTTGCAATGCAGAGATTCGAGAAGATATGGCAGTAAATTATTCAATCTCTTATACACCTGCAATTCTTTTGGGGCACTTCTAGAATCTGAATGCCACTCTGAATTCTCTTGAGTTATGCAGTCCAATAAAGTGTATAGCTCATCATAAGTCATCTCAAGAGCTTGACCACCACCAGCTGAATCTAACAAAATTTTTGTATTATGGTCAAGTGCCTCTACAAAAGTATGAGCTAGTACCTCATTGGACTATTGATGATGTGGACAGTCCTAAAGATGTGCCTTAAAGTGCTCCCAAGCATGGTATAGATTTTCACCTAGCTTCTGTTTGAATCACACAATCTCACTGTGGAGTCTCTCAGTCTTGCCAGACGAAAAGGAATAGATGAGGAATTTCTGTGCTATGTCATCCCATGATGTGATTGAATTTGACGGCTAAGCATTCAACCACTTTTTTGCTTCTCCCAATAGTGAAAAAGGAAATAGAGTCATCCTCACATAGTCTACATACACACTAGTGGGGATAAATTTATCACTGATTTCTAAAATTTTTTGAATGTGGACCTGTAGATCTTCAAGTGAAAGCCCTGTGAAATATCCACTACTAATCAGAAGTTGTATCATATTCTGTTTGAGCTCAAAATTGCCCTCAGCTACCGGCTTCTAAATGGGGAGATCAAATTTTTTGGAAGTGGGATTACCACTTCTTTAATTATCCTGGGTGCTACTTGTTCATCAGCCATGATAGTAGGATTATCTTGATCTTCCTCGATTTGCGGAAAATAGGGGAGAAAGATTGCTTCTCTTGTTCGTTGATGGAATAATTGCTGAAGTTTGGGGCTTGGTATAACTAATTCTCGAGTCCTTGCAAGGGTACTACTTTCAAAACTTGTTTCCTACAAATACAAAACCAAGACCAAGCATAAAACATATCCAAAAAGTAAAACTAAAAATAAAATAGTTGTCAAATTACAAGTCCTTGGCAACGGCACCAAAAACTTGACAGTGCCCAAGCAGAAACAAAAGTGTATGTGGTCTACTAAGTAATATAATGGCCTTCAAGAAAGCCAAATATCTATCCGACAGGGACTTGTTTTAATAACCATTTGATTTCAGTTCACAATTTAGATCAATCTAGTGCAAGCATAACCAAACAAGAGTTTTGAATATTTGTAAACTAAAGTAAAGTAAGAAATGCATAAAATAAAGATATTGAGATAGTCAATAGGAGAAAACCCAAGGTTAAATCACTTTGAACAATCATACTACATTATTAAACTTTATTCGTTAACTTTTTGATCTTGATTTTTGATTCGTAAGGTTAATTGCATGATCATGGTCTCTCAACATCTAACCATTTACCTAATTTGGACATTACTACTACATCGTTGAGTGGGGATGTAATAATCCAATTAATTACTTTAAGCTATCCTCTAACATGTGAATAGAGTAAGGCTTCTAGATACATCCTTGTCCTATATGCTAATTCGAATTCCTTATTTCATAAAAGAATAAGAACCCTACTTTGTTCATCCCCATAATCTATCTCCCTATTCCCACTCCTGAGATCACAAGGTTTACAATATATGTATTCTAAGGGTGATCATTCCTTAAAATAATTTAAATAAGAATAAACAAACTACCAAATATGATAAGCAAATTAAGCGAAATTAATCCAAAACAATATTAGTCATGTTTTTGGCTTTTACCCCAGAAAGGGGGTTTTTATCCACTAATAGTCATAATCATCATCCAAACAATTATATGAGTGATCAACCATAAACAAGCTAAATTAAAGAATGAAAAACCTAAAAATAATGTTGTAGTAGCCTCCTCTCTTCTCCAAGCCATCCAAAGATGTCCAAATCATTTTATAATACCTTTTATTTATAGTAAACTAATCATAAGTCGTGTAGGAATAGGAATTCATGTTATCCTTTTATAGCTGGCCATAGATTTCCCGCTTTTGAACTTCATCGCATCGCACTAGAGTACTCAACGTTATAAGCCCGCGATGCACCATAATCGCGTTGACCTACTGGAAATTGACAATTGATGATTGTACCTTTTTCTCAATGCGCCACCATTCTCATCACTATTGGCACCGCAAAACTCCTCTAATCTCCGTGAGCTCCTAGGCATCCTCTTCTTGTCATATTGTGTCTTGTGTTTCTATTGGTC
Organism: Capsicum baccatum var. pendulum; assembly: GCA_030864225.1. NCBI lineage: Eukaryota > Viridiplantae > Streptophyta > Magnoliopsida > Solanales > Solanaceae > Capsicum > Capsicum baccatum. The sequence goes on along the minus strand of CM061554.1, from coordinate 51,645,065 downwards.
CAATCCAAACTTTTGTGTGATATTTCCACTCATTTCCTAGCCTTGTATACATCCATATACCACCATAATCAGTTCACAAAATATCCTACCTCATAATACACCAAGTATTAGAGATCAACACAACCCAATATCAAGAACAACGAACTCAAAACACGAGCTAAGATTAAGCTTGCTTTTGTTGAGCATTAACTTATTATTTTGACTCTTAGTTGGATTCAATTGACCAAAATACATTATAAATAAGTTTTTTGACTTATAAACATATAAGTAAACCATTTGAACTCATTTAACACACTAGAACCCATTAAGATAGACTAGACAAACACCTAGCTCAAGCTAGTAACACTAGTTTTCTCTATTAAACTCTAAGTTTCCCATGTAATTACAAACTTGTTTGAAAACACCTTTACACATTGTAATCACATATTTGAACACTTATATGCTTGTTTATATCATTATCGCACATAAATAATACAAATTATCCTCAAAATAAGGTTAAATAAGCTAGAATTGCAACACTAGAGTGCATAAATACTCCCAACATCACTAGGGTTGGACAATTCATGAGGTTGAGTCCTCCTATTTTCACTGGATCTAAAGTTGAGTAAGATCCTCAAAATTTCATTGATGAGATGGAAAAGATCTTCTGTGTGATGCATGCTACTAATGTGGAGGGCATAGAGGTCATTGCCTATCAATGGAAGGATATAGCGTACCAATGGTATGAGGAGTAGGACCATTCTAGAGGTGAACATGTTGAGTTTGATTTGTGGGGTAATTTTTCTAGTACTTTACTTGACCGCTTCTTTCCTCTGGATTTGAGGGAGGTTAAGGATGAGGAATTTATGAATCTGAAGCAAGGCAAGACGTCAGTAAAAGAGTATGCCTTGAAGTTTCATAATTTATCACATTATGCTCCTAAATCGGTGTCTAGCTTGAGGGATAGAATAAGGAAGTATGCTTTGGGTTGTCCCATGAGTTAATCTTAGAGAGCAAGGTTGCCTTATTGAATAAGGATATGGACATCTCTAGACTTATGGTATATATGCAACAAGTGGAGAAAGAAAAGAAGAAGCAAGCATAGATCAGTGAGAGGCATAATAATATGTTCCTCTATTTGAAATAGAGTTGAGGTCAGCAATAGAGTGGTAAAGATGGTGGAAAGTATTCTAAGAAGAAGTTGGGTAATTCTAGTTCTTACTCTATGGCTAGTGCACTTTATTTGAAGTCGTTGGGTGATCGTCATTCTCGGTATGATAGTGTTAGAGAACAAAGAGCCAGTCATAGGCTAGCGGGCCTCAGTCAGCTCCATCATATCCTCGTTGTAGATTTTTTAGTTAGATGTATTTTAGAGGAAAAGAGGAATAAGTTATTTAAATATGGTCAGACTGGTTATCTGCAGAGGGATTGCCCATCTAAGGTTACTTATAGGGTGAATAAGATTCCTGTTGCTACTTCATTTGCTCCTACACAAAAGGGTGATAATTTTGCTTCTTGCTCCAGCACTGGTCAGAATCGTTTGTATGCCCTTTCCACTCGCCAAGATTCTGAATCATCCCCCTATGTTATTACTAGTATGCTTAAAATTTTTCTTATGATGTATATTTTCTACTTGATTTTGAGTCTACTCTCACTTATGTGACCCTCTATATGGTGATCCATTTTTGTTTTGATCCTAAGTGTATTTCAGACCCTTTGTTAGTGTCCACCCCTATGGGTGACTCCACTATGGCGAGAAGAGTCTATAGGGATTGTTTGATGTTGGTTCATAGTAGGGAGACCTTGGTGGATCTAATAGAGTTGGACATGTTAGACTTCAACGTGATTTTGGGGATGGATTAGTAGTTGTCGTTCTATACATTTCTTAGTTGTCAGACCCAAAGGGTCAATTTCCATTTCCCAAAAGAGCCAGTAATAGAATGGGAAGGTAGTTCCCTAGTGCTTAAGGAAAGTTTTATTTCGTATCTTAGAGCTCGAAAATTAGTTTCCAAAGGGTGCATCTATCATTAGTGCATGTTAAGGATTCTAGATCCGATGGTCATTCCTTACAGACTATCCCTATTGTCTATGAATTTTTTTAGGTGTTTCGTAATGATCTTCCTGGTATTCCTCCCAATAGGGAAATCAATTTTGGGATTGATCTTCTTCCAGACACTCGTTCTATTTATATCACTCCTTATAGGATGGGTACGGCTGAGTTGAAGCAACTCAAGGAGCAGTCGAAAGATCTTCTTGACAAGGGTTTTATTCACCCTAGTGTGTCTCTATGGGGTTCTTCCATGCTCTTCGTGTGTAAGAAAGATGGTTCCCTTCGGATATGTATTGCTTACCGCCAATCGAATAAAGTGACAGTGAAGAATAAGTATCCACTTTCGAGGATTGATGATCTCTTTGATCAGCTTTAGGGTGCTGACTTTTTTTCCAAAATTGATCTTCAATCTGGGTACCATCAGTTGAAGATTAGGGACACGAATATCCTTAAGACTGCCTTTCAAATGCGGTATGGTCATTTTGAGTTTTTGGTGATGTCCTTTGGTTTGACCAATGGCCCAGCCTCATTTATGGATCTTATGAATCGGGTTTTCCATTAGTTCTTATATTTGTTTGTGATTGACTCTATTGATGATATTTTTGTGTATTCTAAGAGAGAGGTGGATCATGCCGATCACCTCCACCTTATGCTGTAAACCTTAACGGATCAGCATTTGTATGCAAAGTTTTCTAAGTGTGAGTTTTGGTTGAACATTGTGACTTATCTAGGTCATGTTGTTTATAATAAATGGATCATGGTGGATCCACAGAAGGTTGCGGTGTTCATGAAATGTCCTATACCCACGACTTCATCTGATATTCAGAGTTTCTTGGGTTTAGCCGACTATTATAGAAGGTTTGTGGAAATTTTCTCTTCTATCACTTTCTCGTTGACTAAGTTGACTTAGAAGAAGGTGAAATTCTTTTGGTCTAATGCTTGTGAGGGTAGTTTCTAGAAGCTAAAATAAGTTGACTTCGACTCCGGTTTTGACTCTTCCTGAAGGCACTGGTGGTTTTTTTGTCTATTGTGATGCATCCCGGGTGGGATTGGATTATGTATTGATACAGCATGGCAAAGTGGTTTCTTATGCTTTTAGACAGTTGAAGGTTCATGAGAAGAATTATTCGACCCATGATTTTGAATTATTAGTGGTGGTACTAGCATTAAAGATCTGGCAATATTATTTGTATGGGGTCGATGTTGATATTTATTTTGATCATAAGATCCTGCAATACGTGTTCACCCAGAAAGAATTAAATCTCAGGCAAAGGAGATGGCTTGACTTGCTAAAAGACTATGACATGAGTCTGCACTATCATCCAGGTAAAGCTAACATGGTTGTTGATCTCTTAGCAGGTTGTCCATGGAAAGCTTGTCTCATATGGATGAGGAGAAGTGGGATTTGGTGAAAGATATTCACTATTCGGCTAATATAGGAGTCCATCTCTTGGATTTAGAGGATAGTGGTGTGATTTATCAAGAGGTCGCAAGGTCATCTCTTGGTGCTGAGGTAAAGGATAAGCAAGTGTTGGATCCTATCTTAATACAAATCAAGAATAATGTAGGTAGGAAAAAAGTGATGGTTTTCGAGATTGGTGGTGATGGTATCTTGAGGTACCAAGGCAGATTGTGCGTTCCTGATGTTTATGGGTCGCAGGGATGAATTTTGGCCAAAGCACATGATTTAAATTATAATATTCATCCGATATCGATGAAAATGTATCATAATTTCAAGGAAATTTATTAATGGAGCAATATGAAGTGGGATATGGCCAATTTTATGGCTAACTATATGGTGTGTCAGCAAGTGAAGGTAGATCACTTAAGGCTCGATGGGGTGACTTAAGAGATTGAGTTGTCGGTGTGAAAATGGGAGATAATTAATATGAGTTTTGTTATCGATCTTCCATGGTCTCGCCAGTAAATTGATTTGATTTCGGTCCCCGTGGATAGGATGTCTAAGTCTGCTCATTTTTTGCCAGTGAGGACAAATTTCTCTTTCGATGATTCTGCCAAGTTGTTCATTAAGGAGATTGTGAAGTTTTATGGTACTCCAGTTTCCATCATGTCTGATCGGGGTACTCAGTTTTCATCTCACTTTTGAAGGTTGTTCTAGCGAGGTTTGGGGACTAAGGTGACCCTTAGTACCGTTTTCCACTCGTAGTACTACAAGGAGGTCCTAGTTGAGATTTTGGATCTTCAAGTCCATCGATTGTGGACGAAGGACTTGACTTCGATAAAGATTCTATGGCGGAACAAAAAGGTTAAGGAAGCTACTTGGGAAGTTGAGGAGGACATGAAGTCCAAGTATCTGTTCTTGTTTATCATTTTGCATAGTCGTGCTTAAGGTATATGTATTCCTTAACATCTTTGTTTTCTGACTTTGTTAAAGAAAAGAGTGATTTCCATGGAATCTTTATTTTTTGTCTATGTTAAAGGTAAGGGCAGAGGTATGTGAAGTAAAATCATGGTAATAAATGTCTTTCCTATCATTAGAGGACGAATGATATAAAGGAGGGGACTATGTATTGCCCCGGGTTTTTGGTCATCAAAAATTTTCTAATTTCTGAGATTTTTGCCCTACCAATGACTCAACAAATAAGCCGTAATATGTCTTCACAGGTCAGGTGACCCTAGTGGTATGGTGTCTAGTGAATGGTTCTTGAGTTGTTGTCTTGGATACGACTTGGGGACACGAGTCATAAAGACTCATAACGAGTTGTTGGGATGGAATCATAACCAAATCAGAAATTAAATGGCTAAGTTTTGCTTTGAGTTTTAGTGGCTCACTATGAGCCGTAACGACGTATTATGAGTCATTGGGTGAAAATTGTAGGATGTCTTTGTGTTTATTATGACTAGACCCTATAAGTCGTAGGGTCTTATTACGAGTGGTATTAGTTGAATCATTGGGTCCACAGTGGGTGAGGGTCCTAGAGACTGTCTTGGTTACGACTCCTGGTGACAAGTCGTAAGGAGTGACTATGATTCACTGGTTGACCCGTAGTCAATGGCGGCACTTTTTCAACTTTTAAGTTGACGACATTCTAGAAATTTAACCTCTTACCCAAATTAAAACCCACATCTTATAACATATTTAGGGTGTCATTAGCACTCAGAAACAAATCAAAGTAACTTCTCAAACACTCCAAAAAGGTTCTCTAAATTCCCTCAAGCAAGTCAAGCTAGGGCTCCATCAAGTTGGTGATCTAAGGAATCAAGGGTCAATTTTTCTCAAAATTTCTTGGTGTTTAAGGCATGTTACACTCTCTCATTGTTAATATGTTAAAAAGACGTGTTTTTAAGTATTTTTTATGAGATGTTCATGTTGGTTTATAACAAGTGTTAGGGGTTTTAAATGCTTGTTGTTGAAAATGTTTTTCCATGGTTTACACATGGTTTTTCATGCTTTAATTAAGGTTTTGAATTTATGGGAGCATGGGTATGATCAATGAACTATGGAATTGTGATTGTCTCAAACTTGTGACTTTTGAAGTGGTTATTACCCCAACCCCATAGTATGAAACTAGTCTTTTAATTAAGAGAGATATGGGAATTGTAAAATTGAACTAAGGGGGTTGTGAATTTCCCCAAGTGATGTAATTGTTTTGGTATGTTGTTATTACCTTGCAAGTGTTGTTGGTATGATGATACCAACAATGTACACCTTAATGTTTATTGTGGTTCAATGAATAGGATTGTGTGATAAATGTTTTATTTGGGATTTAATGGGGCTTATGTAACTGAGTCGTAGAAGTGAAGGTTCGAGTTACCTATATTGAAACTGTATTTGCCGACATGAGGGTCAAAGTAACCAGGGAGGTTCGAGTTCCCCTCATTATTATTACATGATTATGGAGGTTTGAGTCCCCCATAAATCATTACATGATTTGGTTTATATGATTGGGAGGTTCGAGTCTCCTATGCATATATATGAGATTATTCTCCAATTCGTGTGGCTACACGCACTCGATCCCAACCAGGAGGGGAGATTTGGGGCCCATATAGTCCGTGGGTACATGTTATAACGGTCGAGATACACAATCTAGGCTAAAGTTTTTAAGTGCATGTTAGGCCTTGTTCCTTATCCCGACATGTGAAGAATATATGTATATGCATTTATTATGTTCATTGTTTTGAATGATTTTAAACTATTTACCATGACATTATGTTATCCTTATCCTAAGTTTCATGCTCGCCCTCCAAAAACTAACCGTTTTCAGACGTTGTATCCCCATGAGATGCATAAATTTGTCATACTTCTACTACTCCTGCTCACTAATTAGGATTTGGGATCAGCTTGTGAGTTGACAACGAAGTGGTAAGCTTCCATACATCGAAAGTCTGCATTTGATGTTTTGGTCTCTTGTGTCTCAGACTATTTAGACTTCTTTTGGATATAGTTGGGGGTATGTCCCAACACTTCATTGATATTCAGTTTTTGGTTCTTTGTTTAAGAGACTTTTTTTGGACTAATATGGATATTGGGCAGTGTCGGTCAGTTGTTTGGCTGGTCATCGGTCATGGTTTATGAACTTGCTTTGAATTTTCTTAAAATTATTGCAAGTTATCTTGTTATATGTTTGAAATTCATCGGACCTTGGGGGATGTTAGGTTTTGTTTGGTTAGGAGGATGGGGTGATCTCCAGTCCAGATGAGAATTGACATAGTGGTTCGTGACACACAGTCTGGCCAATTTATGGTCCTCGTTAGCAAGTTATTTCTACTCACCTTCTAAATAAGTAACACTCTCTATAGATAATCTGCTAAGATCGTCAGCCACCACATTGGCCTTACCCAGATGGTACAAAACACTTATATCATAATTCTTTCGCAACTCTAGTCATCTTCTCTAATGGAGATTTAAATGTTTTTAACTTAGTACATACTAAAGACTCTTGTGATTGGTGAACACATCGACATGAATCCCATAGAGGTAGTGTCTCCAAACCTTTAAGTCAAAAACCATTGTTGCCAATTCTAGATCATGAGTTGAGTAATTCTTCTCATGAGTCTTGTGTTATCTAGAGGCATATGCTATAACTACATTAACACACAACCAAGTCGAACTCTAAAAGCATCACAATAAATCACAAACCATCTGAGCCCTTAGGTAGAGTTAAAACCAACGCAGTAGTGACTCGAGTCTTTAACCCCTGAAAACATTTTCTTACAAAAATTTACAATTTGACTTTCTTCTGAGTCAGCCCATATATAGGGTAAGAAATAGAGGAAAATCCCTCAATAAATCACCTGTAAATGTCGGCTAAACCTGAGAAACTCCTGATATCTACTAGAGAGATGGGTCTAGGCTAGTTTTTAACTGCTTCGGTCCATTTAGGATCAACCTAAATTCCTTCATTGTAAGTAATATGGCCGAGGAATGTTTTTGATTTCAACCAAAACTCACACTTACTAATTTAGCGAATAGCTAGCGATCCTTGAGAGTCTACGAGGTAATTTTTAAATGATTTGAGTTCTCATCCTCACTCTGAGAATAAATAAGGATGTTATCTATGAGGACAATAACGAACACGTCTAACTACTTCTTGAACAACTTATTTATCAGGTCCATAAAATTTATAAGAGCATTCGTTAGTCCAAAAGACATTATAACAAACCCTAAGTGATCACAACGATTTCTAAGGTTGTCTTTGGAATGTCAAGTTCCTTGACTCTTACCTGATGATAAATTGGTCTAAGGTCTATTTTAAAGAAGAAACTTGCACGCTGAAATTGGTTGAAGAAGTCATCAATCTTGGAAATGGGATACTTATTTTTTATTGTGACCATATTCAACTGACAGTAGTCAATGCATATTCTGAGAGAACCATCTTTCTTATTCACAAAAAGAATTAGATAACCCGATGAAGATACGTTGGGCCTGATAAAACCCTTGTCTATGAGGTTCTTTAATTGTTCATTCAACTCTATAAGCTCAATTGGATCCATTTTGTAGGGTGGAATTAAAATAGGTTGGATATTTGTAAGGAGATTTATTCCAAAGTCAATTTCTCTTTCTAAAGGAACTCCTAGTAGGTCTTCTAGAATTACTTCTAGAAATTCATTCACCACAAGAATTGACCCAAGAGTTGGGGTTTTGAATTTTGGAATCTTAACCTGAACAGGATGATAGATACACCTTTTAGAGATCAAATTTCTAGCCTTAAGGTAAGAGACAAACCGACCTATAGGCACTAAGGTATTATCCTTCCACTCTATGACTGACGTATTTTGAAACTGAAACTAGACTACTCTATTTATAAAATCAACTGAGGCATAGAAAAAGTGGAGCCAATCCATACCAATAATGACATCAAATTCAATGATGTCTAACTCTACAAGATCAACTGAGGTGACTTTTGTAGTAAACTATAACTAGGCAATTTATGTATACCCATTTAGATATAACTGAGTTACCAATTGGAGAAGAGACTGTGAAAGGCTCTGAGAGGATTTTGGGGATGACATCAAAGTTTACTTCTAAATAAGGAGTTATAAAAAATGTGTAGCTCCAGGATCTAATAATGCATAACCATGAATACAAAAAACTTACATAACCCATGACTACATCAGGAGAACCCTTCTGATCCTATTGAGTTTGAAGGGCATAGAACCTGTTATAATGTTATCTTCCAGTTGTACTATATGAGGAACCCTGCTGTGTATGGAACCCTATGGGATATGATAATAAATTTAAATAGAATTTTTGATAGATATCCCTACCCTCTGAGAAACCACTAGACATTCCCCAAGACTGTGTCCTTGCTTGCCACACCCAAAGAACCCATCACTACCAGCCATACACTCGCCTCTATGGTTCTCATCATATTTCTTGCATATTAGGTTGGTACGAACACTTCTCCATTGATCACGCTCACTTATACCATTATTTTAGTGTAGGACGATCATTGTCCATACAATAACCCAACTTGAGTTGGGGTCGAATCAACTAGGAGTGTAACTAGTATTCAAATTATATGGGTGTTGAAAGCTACAAAGTATTTACCCGCAATGTAAACATAAAGTAAGACATACATTAAAATTTGGGGGTATGGTTTGAAAGGTTGTTTAAACAAAGTCTACTTAAACTACCAACTTAGAGTAACAATTGTAGATAAGATTTCAATAGGAGAATGGTCTTGGGATTATGTTTTCCTAGGGGCAAATAATGCATGGGTATATAAGAATAAAATGCAAACTCTAGTTAATGACTATATGGGTATGCTAGGTTAGGGTTTTTGATGTTATTCTCTCAACCAAACACCAAAATATCACCCATGGATCCTTTTGAATACCTCATGGGTGTAGAAAACAAATCAACCCAAAACCTCAATTGGGCATCCCTATTTCTAGGAAGATGCCCAAGACATAGCAAATTCACAATCCATCCTTATTTCTAAGACAATGTAAAGGAATATGCTAACATCTAATTATTGTTCACAAATACTTATCACTCATGTCCCTCTTTCAAGGATGATATAGGATCTAAAAGAATAACCACATCCCTCTTTCAAGGATGATGTGGGATTTAGGGAATTTGGGGTTTTCACCAACAAATTCCAATTCAAAAATCAAGTATTAGTGAAGCCCAACATCATTAACCAAGAATCTCCACTAACAATCAAAACCCACACACATTTTCACCCTATTCCAACATAACCCCAAGATAGATGTTTGGCTACTCATGAAGTTTGGGAGAAGAAATATACCCAAATTGACATTCAAAGCTTCCATTGAAGAGTCAAAGTAAGGGAAATATCAAATTCAACTTCAATAACAACTAAAATCCTTGGAAAATTAACTACAATTATTTTTTCAATTTAGTAGGATTTTATACAATGCCAAAAATTGAATTCTAGTTGGGATATATCTCAAGAGTGAAAAGGTTTTCGCCCTATAGAGAATTTGGGATTTAGCTACTTGAAATTACAAAACTTCCCCTAGGCATTTGGCCGCACGATCGTGATCGACATTGGTTGATCACTATCGCAGTGAGCCCAGTGCGATCACCAACCTTGACTAATCTTACCTTGTCTCAATCGCGACCCTCAGACCACAATTGTGGTAACTGAGGATTAGTCCCTATTTTGGATTTTCCAAATTTTGCTCTAACTTTTCCTATTTTGTTCTCTTCTCAGCTCCCTTCACTTGTTTCCATTCATTTACCTGTAAACATGCAAAACATAGGAATTAGTGCATTCAAATGGCAAATTTGCCTCAATTATATGATTTAATCATAGTAGTATGCACAAATGTGGATATAAATAAGTGGTAAATTTACCACTCATCAACACCCCCAACTTATGCCTTTTCTTGTCCTCAAGCAACAATACTTCGTACTCAATGAGTGACACGACCCAAACTAGGGCCTTTACGCAATGGGCACTTCTAGTCTAACAAGGATCAGAGATCACCCCGCTATTCAACCCAACCAAAAAACAACCATAAAATAACCAAGAAAATAACCAAGCCTATATCCATACCATAACATAACATACCCAAGTCCACAGTTTGTCCATACAAAGCCTCTAAAAGAAATCCAAAAATATTCAGCCAGGACATGCCCCCAACCATAGCCAAAACCAATGTCCAAGTCTAAATCAATAAAGACATAAGAAAACTCAAATCAAGACATGGAGCCCTCTGAAGTATGGAAGCTCACCACTTCAAGTCACCACAAGTAGTTCTCGAGTCCAATAACTTGGTAGGAGGTGTAAGAATATGACCAATACCTGCATCGCTTGGGGATATAGCATCAAAGACGGTTAGCGGTTGGAGAGAAAGAATGTAACTCTAGGATAAGGATAAAATAATGCCAATAGCTCAAAACCATTCAACCAATTCCAACAGTTCAAAACATTCAACCAATGCAATACATACATATACATATATACCATGCCGGGGTAGGGAAGAAGATTAGCATGTACTTTGAAAACATTAACCTGGGTTGTGTAGCATAACCATCATAGAAAAATGCACCCACGGGCTATATGGACCTAGCTCACCCCTAGATAGAAGGTCCCCAATGCATGTAGCCACACAAACCAGAGAATATCCATAATCGTAAATGCCTATGTGAGGGACTCGAACCTCCCAGCATAATCAAGGTGACATAGCACCAATTTATACAACATAGGGGACTCGAACCTCCCATTCATATATTTATTTGGGAGAATCGAACCACCTGATCATAAGACACCCATACCGGCTAGCATGGTTTCCAGTTTTAGTCCTTTGGACTCCACTTTCATGGCCCGACTACACATCCCGCTTTAAAACCCAATTTAAAACCATCATTTCATATACACAACCATCAAGCCAATTACTTACCGAAGGCATCTCATTGGTATCGTCATACCAACCCCACTTACAAGCGTACAACAATTCCATAACCGTTATTGTTCAACTTTGGCACTCAAACAATTGTCTATACAAAGACATCAATTCAATTCAACATTTAGGGACTCGAACCCATTGTCAAATAGAGAAATAAATCGATTGAATGTTTAGGGACTCAAACCCTTTTACACAACTAAACCACCAAGGTTATCATTTATATCATTACATGGCGAACAAGGCCTTCACAAAACCGTTTACCAACCATTCATATCCATTAGGTCAATACCTTAGTTCAAAATACGTTTCAATTCAATTTATGGTCATCAAGAACTTTACAAAATCATTCATCCTTCACAAGAATTCTTATACCAAGCATTAGTGTAATACTCAATTCATCATATGACTAGTTTTTTCTCTTAGGCATTTTCACAAACACTTTGAGGGCATGCTATTATCAAGGAAAAAATCAAGGTAAAACAAGCAAGTTTAGGGTTACTCCTGACCCATTTGTTAAACCACAATTACCAAGCACCCACATGTGCAAACCATCATCAAAAACATGTATAAATACAATTCAAATCAAAAGAAAACAATACTCAACATTGTGCAAATAAATCGTCAACTATTATTTTAAAAACCACTTTTAATGAATCAAAATCAATGTATAAAACACATGATATTTGAGAACTAACAACAATGGAAGAGTCACATGCCTTATTCATGAAGATTCATTAAAGGAACTTGACCCTTGAGCCTCTAGATGAACACTCAAAGAAAACCCTAGCGCAATCCTCAAGAGAGAGTTTAGAGAGTGTTTGGAATGTTGATCTTTTAAAAGTGTGTTATGAGATGCCACAACATGTTATAATACGTTGGAACTTAATGGTTTTGGGGTGGGAAATGTCTAAAATATCCTCAGCTTAAAAGTTGTACAACGTGTACGGAGGGTACAACTCCCCCCCCCCCCAACTCGTACACAAGCATATGAGTGGTACACACTACTCATACCCTAGGCATCAAGTTGGACTTCTACACTGTCCAAAATACAAGTCCCTAGACCAAATCATACCCAATCATACAATTCGTACCCCCTAAAATGTACCATATCATACAACTAGTATGCACAGGTTGAATGATGTCCAGAATTCTCAACTTAGGAAATTTTCTAAGGGTCAAAAGCCAAGGTGTTTCAATGAGACTATACAATTTTAAGCCCATTTATACGACCAAATGGTCACATTGACTTTAAACTTGATTAGCACTAACTCTCAAGCATGGGTAAAGATATTCTCACAACTCCCCTTAATATAAAGCACAATCTCAAAGATGCAAATGACTTTAAAAAACAACAATGCACAATCACTAACTCTCTATATGTGACTCTCCATCGATAGTGACTTAACTACACTCCTTTGCCTCATTTTTGAATGATAACAATATCACCTGCCTTAATTTATCTACATACCTCCTTATAAAAAGAAAATCCCACCCACCAAAGTATCTATCATAGAACAAGGGATTAAAATGCAAACACTCACTCTCAAAAGGAATCTCTCACTATGAACGAGTACCATACCATTGCTTGCCCTTATTTTCAATTGCCACTATAAGGAATACACTTGATTTGAGATCTCAAAGTACTTTTTCAAGCTTGTAATGTAGGCTCGGGGAAAGGGTATCATATCATCTATGAATAAAGTGACTACACCCTCTTTGATCATCTATATCACACTATTCAACAAAACTTTTGTCCATGGGCCACTTCATTTGTTTTCAACTTTACGTATGTCAACTTTCACTACCTTGATTCACCCATCTCCTTGAAAGCATTTTCTTCTCAATTATTTTTTTTGACCAATCTATGTTTTTCCTTCATTTGATGATACCTTTCATTTTCATTTTTTTCACTTAGTCTCTTTGCTTAGATTTTAGGAATCCACTTACACTACCATGGCCCAAGGTTACCTCTTCCAAAAATTACCAACCCCAAATTAGGATTTTGTCCTTAAGATGTATTTTCAAGTTTAAGGAGAGTAGGGTTCAACAGAGGGGTAAATATCAAATGGTTCAAGGCTTTTAATGTGGTTGCCAAAGAAAGGCTTGAAGGCTCAAAGTGGGTGACTAGGGATACTATTCTATGCATGGGTAGGATATTTATGCTAAAGTGGGTTCCTATGTTCACAAAGAAGGCCTAAGATCATTTCTCCAACCAAGCATAATCACGGTTAGCCTTAAGATACTAACAGGGCAAGTTTTAGATGATAAAATCAAGCATGACAGTTAAACAACTATGCTTACCGCACATGACATGCAAACTTTTCAAGGAGACTCAATATCATTTCCTACTAGAGACAAAGGGAGGTATTTACTATGTACTGCAAACTAAGGACATTGGAGTCACAAAAACAGGTAAGGCATTATTATAAAACTATTTACGCCTATGCCCTTGGTTTTTTTAAATTTTTGGATTGGGGAGGGGGTGTTTGCTTTGTATTTACACCATACAAAATTTTCTATTAATGGCACCAAACCAAGTCATCATCTCACATTTCGTCTCTCATAAGGGAAAATCATATGGCTACTCAGAATTTACCATAGGTATAAGGGCGATCCCAAAACTTTAATGCTACGAGTACTTAGACTTCCCCTGCATCTATGGATCAAAACCCAAACACAATGTTTTCCTTTAAGAATTTCATCACAATATATCATAGGGAAAGGCTCATACGACATCATCATGAACAAAATAAGAATAAAATAAAAATCTACAAATAAAAGCAGACAACTAATCCATGAAATGTAGGCACCATCAGGGTGCCCAATTATTACAACCCAAAATAAAAACCATCCAAATTAATATAAAAACATCCAACAAATATCTCAATAATACAGACCATGTCAAAATAAATGAATCCCAAGTGTCTTTAGGATACTCCTCAACCTGGTTCTCCTGCAAAGCTCAATAATCAAGGATGGAAATCAAATCAAGGAGCCACCTTTGAGCTTAAAATATTGCATGTCTAGCAGAATAAGACACCCAACATTCAGAGAAATGTTATCAAAAATACATGCAATTATTTGGGCTCTAACATCAGGGACATAGGTCATATTGGTTCATGGAGAAATCTGACTACAAATTATAGCCAACTAAATCTGAGCCTTAGCTGTGAAATCATGCAATGATATCCCAATCTACGTGGTGGCCTACGGACACGCTCTACTAGGACACAACTTATTGGTGAGCCATATCCTAGGTTCACAACCCTTATCTTCATACGGTTTTATGTCAGCATCCGGTAGCCCATATATGATATTTATCTTCTTAACTCCAAATTAAACTTCCTTCCTTGGATCCTTATAATTGGGTCTGAGATAGAGACTATGCAGAGATTTTCATAAAAATCCCTCTTCTAATGCTCATTTGTCCGACATGGATTCGGGGCAAAACACCTCTACCAAGTGTCCACCAAGAGGTCATGAGAGTCCAGGAGCTTCTCCATCACCATGTCTAAGTATATGCCTCTCTCTAGAGTAACTTGGTACTGGTCAAGTTAGTATAGTACATATTTTGGCACTCAGCATCCATAAATGAGTTTGGTCATAGTCTCTCATCTTTAGCCATAAACACTTAAGAATAACACAACAACATAAATTATCAACGTTTTTACATAAAAATTATCCTATGTTATATAATTAAGCTAATGGGATGGTATCTTGGGAATTTCTGGGCAAGAAATGGTCTTGAAGGATTTTTGGTCCAGGGTAAAAAACAGCCTTAGATTCCACGATTGTGAGCTGCTAAGCCACGATCATGCCAAGGAAATTGCGGGCCACTGAGTCGCGATCACTCAAACGTGATCCCAATTATGTGACTGTGATCGCAGTAACTAAGGCATAACCAACAAAAATTTTAAAAAATGAAAACTTCCAATTTCAATGCCCATTTATTTTCCAAATAAAAAATTTACATTTTGAACATAAAACTTAGTCCCTAGATGTTCGATCATGCACTTAGAACATGGGAAAACTAGTAAGAACTTTGTTTAGGCATTTAATCAAACACTAGATGTGCATATTCTATTTCTATCATTTTGAACAATTTTGGGTACTCAAGACTTCCCTAAGTGTGTGCACACCAATAGCAACAACGAACCACACCAAACAAGCACAATTTACAAAAGGTTTTAGCATATAAACCACAATTTTAGGTCATTCCTAATATGTGAGTTCTAAGGCCTACATATATGTATAAAAAGTGCATTTGAAGAACATACCGAATTAAGAGATGCAGAGGGGATGTTTATGCACTTTTGGATGCCTAAAATACACTCAGAATTAGTTTCAATTTGAGGAAACTTTAAAAGGAGTGTGAGGGAAAATGGGGGTGCCAATTCAATTTTAAAATAGTCTTAATCGCGATCGCAATCAGAGTTCTGAAATCACGGTTACACGGTGATTGCGATCACAATAATTGAGGCTAATTTTTGTTCCTCTGTTTTCCCCCTATTCAGCCCACTACTTAAATGTATCACGCTTCCCCATTATCAACCTCATCCAAAACACCTTATAGTGCCATAATTTCATGATTTATCACAAACAAAAATAAAACCTAGTCTAACAATTAAAATTCAAAGGATTCAGGCCACTTTTGTTGCATTGGTGGCTTGCCTCCCACCTAAAGCCTAATTTATCATCGCAGCATGATATTTTTCAAATTTCATGTTGGATCCTTAAGGGACCCATCATCCACCTTCGTTTCTACTACATCAATAATGAACAGCACTTGTAGTTCCATTAGTTGTTTCTCGATTTTACATGCCCAGAAGGAAACCTCATCATTTTGATCCAAAAATTTCATCTCCCCTTCCTTCATGTCAACAAGTTCTCTCCCGGTTGCCATAAAAGGATCTCCCAATAATAATGGATATTTTTTGGTCAATTTTATAATCTAGGACCCCAAAGTCCATGGGCTAAATGAAATAAAAAACCTTGACCAAGACATCATACAAAACCCTAACTGGTTTCTTAATAGAGCGATCCGCTATCAAGAGCCTCATTATTTTAGGAGTAGGGGTGCCCAAACCAAGTAATAAATATATTTCATATTTCATGACATTGATTCTTTCACCAAGGTCACACAAGGCTTTCTCAAATTTGTGTGTCCCAATGGTGCAAGTGATTGTGAAGGCTCCCTGATCATCTTTTCTTTTTCTCCATAGCACTAGTCATAATAGCTCTACAACCATGGGTAACTTCAATAGTATCACCATCCACAAGGTGATTTTTAGACATCAATGTATTCATTATCTTAGTGTATCTCAGAATTTCTTGAATGGCTTCTAGCAATGGGATATTGATTGAAAAATTTCTAAGCTTGGTGAGAAACTTCTTAAATTTGACATTATCCTCCTTTTTATTAAGTCTTTGAGGGAAAAGAGGTGGGATTTTCATTAGATACAATGGGTCACATTGTTATTCCTCACCCTCGACTATCTTAGGAGTTCTGTCCTCATCAACCATCTCTTTATTCATCATTGGTTCTTCATCATCCCCTTTTTGAGACCTTAGAGCTTCATTATTGGAATCACTCACATGGTTCTTCTTTGTGTTCATTTTATAATCATTAGACTTTTATTTGACCTCAACCTCTTGTGCACTAAGTTCTTTACCGCTCCAGGTGACAATTACTAAGGCTTGAGCATCATTTTTTGGATTTGCCACTGTATCACTAGGAAGGCCACCCTTGGGCCTAGCATTGAGTGAGGTTGAGATTTGTCCAATCTGCGTCTCCAATTGCTTGATTGAAGCAGAGTATGATACAACCATTTGGTTTATTTTATAAAACTCTCCTTTTAATTCTCATACCATCTTGTCTATTTTTCCACTCTCATCAAAATTCAAGAAAGCATATCCTTAGCTTTGAACCTTTCGGGATCCACGAGATTTGACTTCTTGCTCTTTACTCAATCATTATGGGGGAACCTATCTACTATAATTTCTTTTCTTTTACCTCAAATTGTGATATTTATATCTATTACTCTATTCCCTTTCTCGATCGCGATTAGTCCAACCTTGGTTCCCTCCTTGCCTTTAATAGTCGGACGGGAACCCTCCGATTAGTTTGTTAAGTATCTAATTTATTAAACAATACTCTTGGCATGTTTTTCATTATATCCTTTGGATTCCATGGTATTTACCATTTTTGTGGGTTCACCCATCACATGATTTGTAAGGAGGTCTAATTATGTTATTATTTCGCCATGTTTTTCTCTTTCTCTCTTCTTCTTTCTTTCTTTGATCTTTATCCACATAAGAGGTGGTAGGGGATCCTTTAGATACCCATATAGTAGGTGGTAGGGAACCTTTAGCTACCTCAATGTCTTGGGTGGCCACCCTCTATTTTGCTTTGTGATTTGCTTAACCAAAGTTGAAGCCAAAGTTGAAGCCACTCCATATAACAACATCATAAGTGATCCGCGGCCGCATTATCCACCATTGTCTTATTGAATTTGTCCAAAGCCTATAGAATATTTGGAGGAACATCTTATATGGTACTTCATAGTTAGGAAATTTCACAAGTTTTCAATTAAATCTCTACCAAACTTCATATAGAGGCTCTTTATTGAGTTGACAAAAATTAATAAATTCATCCCACAAATATAACATATTTGATGGTGGAAAGTAATGATCTAAGAAAGCATTGGTAAGCTCGACCCATAATGTTATTGGCCCAGCAGAAGGAGAACTCAAACACAACAACGCTTCACCCATTAGAGAGAATGGGAAAATGTATAACTGTATGGATTCTAGTGAGATGTGAGCAATGTCAAATGGGGTACACACTTCTACAAAATTCGGGTTTTCATGATCTTGACCCCCAAAGAGTCGTTTCATTTGAAGTATTTGTAAAATCACATTTGTTACATGGAATACCCCATTCCCTTTATTAGGGGGGATGCAGATAGTTCTAGAACACCCCGCATCGTGGAGATGGTCTTCATCAACAAGGGACCCATCAAAGGTCCCGTCATTACTTGGATTATCATGCATTGTGTTGTGGACACTATTTAAATCACCTATACATAAATGAAAACAATAACCAAAGTAAATAAAAATTACTATAGTTAAAACCAAAGTCACTATCAACACCACACAAGTGACAACTAAGTTTCACTCCCCGACAATGATGCTATTTTGATCACGCTCACCTAGCAACTTGAGTTGGGGTCGAACCCACGAGGAGTGTAACTAGTATTAAAATTCCATGTGTGTTGAAAGCTACTAAGTATTTACCCGCAATATAAACATAAAGTAAGATATAAATTAAAATTTGGGGCTATGGTTTGGAAGGTGGTTTAAACAAAGTCTACTTGAACTAGCAACATAGAGAAACAATTATAGATAATATTTTAATAAGAGAATGGGCTTGGGATTATGTTTTCCTACGTGCAAATAATGCATGGGTATATGAGAATAAAATGCAAACTCTAGTTAATGACTATATGGGTAGGCTAGGTTAGGAGTTTTGATGTTAGTCTTTTAACCAAACACCAAAATATCACCCATGGATCCTTTCGAATACCTCATGGGTGTAGCAAACAAATCAACCAAAAACCTCAATTGGGCATCATATTTCTAGGAAGATGCCCAAGACATAGCAAATTCACAATCCATCCTTATTTCTAAGACAATGTAAAGGAATATGCTAACATCTAATTATTGTTCACAAATACTTGTCACCCATGTCCCGTTTTCAAGGATGATATGGGATCTAAAATAATACCCATATTCCTCTTTCAAGAATGATGTGGTATTTTAGGAATCTAGAGTTTTTACACACAAATTCCTATTCAACAATTAAGTATTAGTGAGACCTAACATCATTAACCAAGAATCTACAATAAAAAAAAAATCACACACATTTGCCCCCTATTCCAACATAACCTTAAGATAGATGTTTGGATACTCATAAAGTTTGAAAAAATAAATATACCTAAATTGACATTCAAAGCTTCCATTAAAAAGTCAAGGCAAGAGTAATCTCAAATTCAACTTCAATTACAACTAAAATCCTTTGAAAATAAACTACAATAATCTTTCCCAATTTATTAGGGTTTATAACAATGCCAAAAATTGAATTCTAGTTGGGAGATATCTCAAAAGTGAAAGGGTTGTCTCCCTTGAGAGAATTTGGGATTCAGCTACTTGAAATTACAAAACTACCCCTGGGTATTTGGCTGCGCGATCGCGATCGTGATCATGGTGAGACCATCGCGATTGCCAACTTGACTAATCTTGACTTTTCGCGATTGCAACCCTCAGACCGTGATCGCAGTAACTGAGGGTCAGTCCCTACTTTGGATTTTCCTGCTTTTGCACTAACTTTTCCTGTTTTGTTCTCTTTTGGGCTCAGTTCACTTGTTTTCTCTCATTTACCTGTAAACTTGCAAACCATGGGAATTAGTGCATTAAAATTTCAAATTCTCCTCAATTACATGATTTTATCATAGTAGTGTACACAAATTTAGATTTAAATGAGTGATAAATTTACCACTCAGAACCCACTACCTTGAGACTTAAAGTCGGGTGCCCTATCATGATAATCCTACCTGAACTTGGGCCCTTGGGTACTATTAAAAGATGGGGGTGGATCTGAAGATTTTTGGTGGAACTGAGAATGGTTTCCACTGTCTAACCTTTGATGAGAGAACTTAAAGCTAACAGTTCTAGACCTTTTATTCTCCCTCCCCTCCTTCTTAGCTTTCTCTTCCTCTATCTGTTGAGTATTAACCATCAGCTCAGATATATCTATCTTATTTACCAACATGGTAGTCTTGCACTCCTTGTTCACATCATTATAAACACCAGATACAAACTTTCTTATGTAGGCCCTGAAATCAAATACTATAGTCAGAGCATACCTAGCCAACTTAGAAAATTTGAGGGAATACTCTTTCACACCCATGATACCCTGCCTAAAATTTATGAAATCCTACACCTTTGCCTCCCTCAATTCCATCAGGAATAACCTGTCCATAAATATAACCACAAACTCATCCTATTCTATCAATTTTGCCTTTTCACCCTTATCCTTCTTCCACTGCTTGTACCAGGTGTGAGCTACTCCTTACAATTGATAGGCAGCCAAGTTAGCACTCTTATTTAGGGTAAAACACATAAACTCTGTAACATTTTGGATATATTCCACAAATTTATATGCATCCTTCTCGAACTTAGACCGAGTGAAATCTTAGACTCTTGTTGAAATTATATTTCCTTCTGGGTTGGATGGCGTCGCAGTGGGCTAGTAGTTGTTCTGGGTAGTCACGAATTGGGATAAGGCTGTATAGCAGTCCTGAATTTAGTATGGGATACTTGTTCATTGAGGGATTTTTCTGGAGCTAGTGGTGCTTGTTGATCTCCACTCTGCTCTTATTTTTATTCCTCTTTTTATTAGTCCTCTTTGGATGCATATTCTATAAACGTGTCAAAAATGAGTTAGAATAAGGTTTTAATAGAGCTCAAACTCTATCGCACGACATGAACATGAAAAAAGGGAAACTCTTTCTAAAATGTCTCATAGACTCTCACTCATAAATGTGGCATGCTTCACAACCATAAATAAGACTCCATTTAACGCGACTTTTAGACACAATAGGACACTTTAAACTTGTTACTCTGATACAAATTTTATTATGACTCGAGACTCCCTAGTCGTAACATGGTTCTTAGAATCACAAATGACTTCAAGCTAACCCATGGACTAAAAAATGCTTAGAAATATAGATAATAATTGATATAACAACACCTATACAGAAATTGAACTGAATAAAGTATTAAATATTTAAAGGAAATCAAATAATCACTAAATAAGTCTACGATCAAAATTGAACATCTAACTGTATGTTTGAAAAGCCTCTACTAAGATAAGTTGTTGGGACAAGCCCCCAGCTAACTCTAATTGTTTTAAAATTGGGAACAACAAAGACAAAGTGAAGTAACACATTGACTCTAGTTAGTTTATGATAAGGACTCACCAAAACTATTGTTGCTGATATAGGATGAGATCGTACAAGGTGTGATCAAGATGTTGGGCATCTATACCTATATTATAAGATAATATAGCACAAAAAATTATGTGATCGGTACTTTTAATGTACTAGGTATGTAACAAAAGGAAATAACTGATTTGAGCTAAATAAGGTACGTATAACATGATAAGTGGTGGAAGTACAAGTAATGAACACATGATGTAAATTGAACTGAATAACTGAACACAAGGTCATGATGGTATCTAAAATCTAAACTGTAAACTATGAACTACAGGACCTACTAATAACTGGCATACCCCAATGTGAGCTAATCAGGGTCTAACCTATAACTCCAATTGGAACGGTGTTCAGTACCTTGAAAAATATACAAACACTAACTAACGTGGATCTATTAAAATGATATTGAAAATGAATAAGGTGTCAAGCATGATCTAAGGGGTGACCCTATGGTGGTGTCGTAGTTCTAGGACTTAGAGACTTCTACTAAAGATCTCAGCCTAACTGATGGATGAGCATCCATCCCTGCATCTCCTTGGTGCTAAGTACTACTCCAAAGTAAACAACACTGACAACTACAATGCTCACTGATGGTAATAATCTGATAAAGGAAACAATGTACTCCCTAAAAGAAATCCATGTGAACTGGGAGTACAGCATCCGATAGTATATGCATGAAATACTAGGTCATCGGGTGTTTATAACCCACCATATGTGAAGAAAGCATATATTATGTCAATTTGTTGAACTGAACGCTATTACAAAATTCAATGACTCGAGCCTAATACTCATGAAATTTTTAATGTAACTAGGGATTAGGATTAAAATCAAATACTAACACTATATTTCATGCTAAAATGGGTATTATAGCTTAATGACACTAAAAGAGTGATATATTAAT
This sequence comes from Capsicum baccatum var. pendulum, assembly GCA_030864225.1. Classification (NCBI taxonomy): domain Eukaryota; kingdom Viridiplantae; phylum Streptophyta; class Magnoliopsida; order Solanales; family Solanaceae; genus Capsicum; species Capsicum baccatum. The sequence continues at coordinate 51,622,741 of CM061554.1, read as the reverse complement.
GAATTTACTTGTATCCATAACCCTAAATTCTAAAAAAAGAAATTATACTAGAGAGTTGGGTTAACCTAGGGATTCAATGGGTAAAAGGGAACCCATTGATAAAATCACACATACCTGGAGATGAGAAACCTGAAGAATTCCCTAAAGTTGGATGCCTAAGGAAGATGAATCCTAACTTGCCTTGGGAAAAGAGAATCGCCTCTTTTTCTCTTCTAAAACTAAGTAGCAAATAAAATTCTAAGTAATAAGAGATTGGGGTCATATAAACCCCACTAATGACCCTTGAGATTCCCCAAAATTTAGTTTTAATGTTGAAAAGGTGGGAAAGGACTGATATACCCCTTAAAATTCTGTAACTAGAAATTGTGAGAAGGAATGTATGAGACATTTCCATGATCGTGGGTTGCACTCGTGGTTGGGGGCTGGATGATAACTCTCTGAACATGATTATATGAGCCTTGGTACAATTGTGGGATCTACCTATAGTTGTACCTTGGTTCGTATGTTTTTTGGTGAAATCAAGGGCATCTGTGGGACTCACAATCGTGCCTAGGTTTTGTAGTTTCAAAGCACTATCATGGTTCCCTCTCGTGGAATGAGGGTACACTTTGTCAAATTTTAGAAGCTAGGTTATCTCAATCAGACAAAACCATTGTATGGTCATACAATATAACCACGATCTTGGTTGGTCTCGTCACAACTCACTGCAAAGCGGTGATTTACTGAAAAGGGCATAAATTCCTACTTCGTTCTCAGATTAAGGCAAAATTGGATGTGTTGGAAAGATAATTCAAATATATTTAATTTGGTAGGACTGGGATGCAAAAATGCATCTGAATTTGGATGTTATGATCATTTGAAGATCATCATTACTTTAGAAATTGATCGATAAGAGAGGTTTTGGATCGGTTAAGGGCTAGGGGGTCTGTGAACTTTGGTACAAAGGCAAATCCCTTCTCATTATATTAAAACTTAGTGATTTACTCTACATGGATTTGAAGAATGGTTCTAGACTAGGCTTGGACTTTTGAGGCGTTACAAATTTAGACTCAGATCAGGTCCCCCATATCGCCTTGGTTCCCATATCTCGACATATGTGCATTGGAATGAGAAGTATAGAAGGTAGTATCCCTAGTTATTGGAAATGAACACTCAATTATTCTCGTCGGATGATTTTGACTTGAACAAACATAACTACAGACATCACTTTGACTAGAATAAGAAATACCACAAGACAAAGCATACAACTTTCAAATTTCCTTATAGAAGTTTTCATCGCATGACTTATAAGGTATGTAGAAGAATGAACTATGCCTTAAGTCATCTTTAGCGTCATAGTTTGAAATATCACACATGTTTCATCCTCATCATAGGGATCATCACAAGGCCCTTTCTCCTCTCCATCCTCACCATAATATTTATGTTCACTATTTTCCTTATATATTCCTCCAAAATAATAACTCTCATGCACGTATGGTTCATGATCATGGCTATTTTCGTATACTTCATAATCACCATCATACTGACATGAACCGAATCGAGTCCTGCCTATGTCAGGTATCTCAAGTCCAATCAGGATCGGAGACCACCCCCAATACCTAAACTATCACCCATCTTACATCTCGTGTCGGATGAATTTCGAACATATAACAAGATAAGAGAATATTAATTTAAAGACATCATAATAAGTCTATAATCAAAACCAACCATTCACAGCCAATTATCCAACCAATACCAATACCAACGCTAATACCAATACTAATACCGACACCGCCCATGCCCATGCCCAACGTAGTCCGACAAAGCCTCCAAAGTAATAGAAAAGAAATAAAGAAATTTACAGCATAAAATGTGGTCTTCCAAAGTATGAAAGCTCACCACTTCAGCCTGACTCAAAAAGTTATCCTCGAATCTCCTAGTCACTGAGTAGGAGGAGTGGAAGTATGGTCGGTTCCTGCATCGCGTGGGGATATAGCGTTCGAAGATGGTTAGCAGGGTGAATCTTAGTATGTAACTCAGGTATAAATATAAAGCAATGCCATTAATCCAAAACCAATTCAAACCAATGCACATAACCATATGTAAATACATATATATATATATATATATATATATATATATATATACACATATATACCATAACGGCAAGGTTTAGCATGCATTTCAAAACTTAACCTAGGTTGTGTAGCTTTACCGTCATATGTCCACCCACAGGCTATATGGGACCAGTGTTACCCCTTGAACAGGCCTCGGTGCATGTTAGCCGCATGAACCGGAGATATCATAAATGGTCAGGGATTCTCTTCTACCCTTAGCCCTCCATGATACATATATACATATATAGACTTGGGATATTCTCTTATATCCCCATAATCACATGGTCTTCAAGGCCAACCCTCATGCCGGCAAACATGAGTTTTCAGTGTCCGTCCTTCGGACTCACACCTTCACGGCTAGCTATCACAACCCTTATTATTGCCCAATTAAAAACATTTATTGCTATCTTCATACCTACTGTAGTTTGCAAACAATGTCATTATCCAAGACTTAGGGGATTCCCTTGTACCCCACAGACTTCATTATTAAAATCATTTATGGGATTCCCATGTACCCCATAAGGATTACATAGATCGTTCACTTAGGGGATTCCATTATACCCCATAAGGTTTATAAAACCATCCTTAACCATTTAACCATTCATACTATGCATTATTTTTAATAAACAAGCCAAGCCAAGTGGTAATGCATAAAGCAAGATCAATTTTGCAAGTGGTTTGAGTTTATTAAAAAAATTCCTTACCAAAATAATCAATTTGGAGATTCCATTGAACCCCTATTTCCATCCACCATTCCCATGCAGCCCAGTGCATTTACCAACTATCAATTTGAGCACAATAGTTTCATAAATATCATGGAAAAACATTTAAACAATTTGGATTAAAAACCCTCAACCCATAGTTCAAAACCCAACATCAATAGTTCATGAGCAACATTTTAAATCACATGCTTTTACAAAATGTACAATGAGGGGAGAGTAACATGCCTTAAATACCAAGAAGTACGGAGACAAATCACCCTTGGAAGCCTCCATTTATTATTCTCTTGAAAACCCTAAGTGTCCTTGACCTTGAGTATTTGAGAGTCTGTTAGAGTCTATTTGATGTGTTTATGAGGGCTAAGGATAACCTAAAGAGGTTATAAGACGTGGGTTTCAAGTTGGGCAAAAAAAATGTCCAAAATGCCCTTAACTTAAAAACTGGAAAAATGTCGCCTTTGACTATGAGTCAGCCATAGACTCGTAACCCCACCTTATGAATCATCGACATGAGTTGTAACTAGTACAGTCTTACCAAGCCCACAAACTGTATCCTTACGACTCAACCAACCAACCTGTTATGAGACCCTATGACTCGTAAGGTCCAATCATAACCAACACAGAACTCAAATAAGTTAAATACTGGACTTCCAATGGTTTTATCCCACCACTCGTAAGATATCCCTACGGATCTTAGTGAGCCACTCGTACTAAGAGCAAACTCATGCCACAAACTTACTTAATTTTGCTACTTCTTCACCTAACCACTCATCATGAGTCTTTATGACTTGTGCCCTCAAATTGTACCCAAAACAGAAACTCAACACCATACACTGGTCACCTTATGACTAGGGTCACCTAACCCATCAAGACATCATACGACTCATGCGGTCAAGTCGTAAGCAAGGCAGTAACCTCAAGGATAAATAATTTTTCAAGGGCCTAAATCGGGGGTGTTTCAATTATCCTCTACTTGGATCATTCATCCTCGAATGACAGGACAATGTATTTACCAGCACGATTAGATCCTAAACATCATTATTCTTACCTTTAAGACAGAAAACAAAGATACCAAGGAAATTACAATTACCTTTAACAAAGACAGAAAACAAAGATATAAGGGAATACTCATACCTTAAGCACAATTTTCTGGAATAGAGAATAGGAATGGATACTTGGACCTTATGTCCACTTCAGCTTCCCAAGTAGCCTCTTCAACCTTGTGGTTCCTCAATGGAACCTTTATCAAAGCTACATTCTTTTTCTGCAATCGAAGGACTTGCTGATCCAATATTTCAATCAAGACTTACTCATAAGATAAGAAATCCAAAATACCAATATCCTTTATAGGCACAATTAGAGATGGATCAGCTACACACTTACTCAACATCGACACGTGGAATAACTAGTGAATGGAACCCAAGCTAGAGGGCAACTCCAATTTATACGCAACACTATCGACCCTCTTCAGGACAAAGTACAGACCGACATACCAGGGATTGACCTTTTCTTTCTTCCCAAATTGCATTACCCCCTTCATGGGAGACACCTTCAAGAACACTCTATCCCTAACCTCAAACTCTAGCTCCCTTCACCTCACATCCTCATAGGACTTTTGGCAACTTTGGGTGGCTTTAAGCCTATCCTAAATCACTTTCACCTTCTTCATCACTTGGTGAACCAAATCCGGGCCAAACATCTCCGTTTCACCGACCTCGAACCACCCAATGGGAGATCTATATCTCCTACCATACAAAGCCTTAAATATAGCTATCCTGATACTATAGTGGTAGCTATTATTATACACAAACTCTATGAGAGTAAAATGATCAACCCAGCTAACACCATAGTCAACCATGCAAGCCCAAAGCATATCTTCCAATGTCTGAATGGTTCTTTTTTCTTACCCATCCGACTGTGGATGGAAAGCGATACTAAGGATCACCTTAATCCCCAAACCTTTCTAAAATTAAGGCCCTAACTATAATGAGAACTAAGTACCATGATCTTACATGTGGAAACAGATGCCCCATGCAACTTTACAATTTCCTCAATGAATAATTTTGCATAATTTTCTACCAAAAAATTAGTCCTCACTGGCAAGAAGTGAGCAGACTTAGTCATCCTATCTACGATGACCCAAATCGAATCAAACTAATTTCAAGATCAAGGAATACCAGTAATGAAATATATATTAATCACTTCCCACTTCCACATAGCCAACTCAATTTCTTGATACAACCCTTCGAGTCATAAATGCTCAACCTATACTTGTTGGAACACCATGCCTTTAGCCACAAAATTGGTCATACTCACTTTATATTAATCCACTAATAGATTTTATTAAGATCATGATACATCTTCATCAAACCAGGATGAATGGCGTAATGTGACTCATGAGCCTTGACCAAGATCCTCTCTCATAATCCATCTATGTTGGGAACACATAATCTACCTTGGTACCTCAAGGTACTATCACTACCAATTTTGAAGGCCATCACTTTCTGCCCACCTATATCCCTCTTGATTTGCATCAAGATATGATCTAACACTTGTTTCTCTTTCACCTCAGCACCAAGAGGTTACTTTTACACCTCTTGAACAAACACACCACCATCTTCAGAGTCTAAGAGGCAAACTCCAAGGTTAGCCAAATAATGAAAAACTTTCACCAACTCCTGCTTATCCTCATCCACATGAGCTAGACTTCCCATGGATAACCTGCTAAGAGCATCAGCAACTACATTAGCTTTACCTAGATGGTAGTGTAGACTCAGGTCATAGTCTTTCAGCAACTCAAGTCATCTCATTTGCCTGACATTCAGCTCTTTTTAAGTAAACACATATTGCAGGCTCTTATGATAAGAAAAGATATCTACATGCACTCTGTACAAATAGTGATGCTAGATTTTCAATGCGAACACCACAGCCAATAACTCCAAGTCATGCATCGGATAATTCTTCTCATGGGCCTTCAACTGTCTAGAGGAATAAGCTACCACCTTGCCATACTACATCAAAATGCAACCAAGACCCACACGGGATGCATCACAATAGATCAGAAAACCATAATACCTTCAAGAAAATTCAAGACCGGAGCCAAAGTTAGCTTATCCTTCAACTTCTCAAAAATACCCTCACAAGCATCATACCATAAAAAATTCACCTTTTTTTGAGTTAACTTAGTCAATAGGGCATCTATAGAAGAGAAATATTCCATAAATCTCCTATTGTAATCGACTAAACCTAAGAAGCTCTGGATATTAATTGGACTCGTGGGTCTAGGACACCTCTTAAACAGTCTCACCTTCTGTGGATCCACCATGATCCTTTCACAAGATATGACATGACCCAGAAAAGTAACAACATTCAATCAGAATTTACATTTTGAAAATTTGGCAATTATTGATCCTTCAGGGTCTGCAACAAAATGTAAAGGTGACCGCACTATATGCTTCACTCTTAGAGTACACCAAAATATCATCAATAAATACATAGATGAAGAAATCCAAAAACTAACAAAAGACTATTCATCAAATCCATAAATGTCATCGAGGCATTAGTCAACCCAAAAGACATAACCAAGAACTTAAAATGCCTATATCGGGTACAGAAGGCAATCTTAGGGATATCTACCTCCCTAATATTTAACTAATGATACGTGGATCAAAGATCGATCTTAGTGAAGAACTTAGCACCCTGAAGCTGATCAAACAAATCAGCTATCCTTAGAAGAAAATACTTATTCTTTATCGTTACTTTATTAAATTATCGATATTTAATAAACATTCAAAGAAAACCATCCTTCTTACGCACGAACAATACCGGTGCACCCCACGGGGACATACTAGAATGGATGAAACCCTTGTCTAGAAGATCTTTTAGTTGCTACTTAAGCTCCTTTAACTTTGCTGGAGCCATTCTATATGGGGAAATAAAGATTGGACGAGTGTCCGAAACAAGATCAATCCCAAAATCAATCTCCCTATAAGGAGAAACATCAAGAAGCTCATCAGGAAGACCTTGGGGAATTCATTTACCACAAGGACGAAATGTAACAAAGGACCCTCCAAGTTAGAGACTTAAAATTAGGCCAAATGACAGAGATATTCCTTGGAAATTAATTTTTGGGCTCTAAGATATGATATGAACCTTCCATTAGGCACTAGAGAGACCCCTTCCCACTCAATAACTAACTCAATAGGGAATTTAAAAATAACCTTATAGGTTTGACAATCTAAAGAGGCATAGCATGAGTGCAACCAGTCAATCCCCAAGATGACATCAAAATCAACCATGTCTAATTCAAACAAATCGACTAAAGTCTCCCTACTACCCATAAATACCACACAACCCCTATAGACTCTTTTAGCTACCAAAGAGTCACCCACCAGGGTAGAAATAGAAAAAGGATCTAAAATACACTCAGAACCAAAACAAAAATGCAAATCCACAATAGGGTCACATAAGAAAGAGTGGACCTCAGATTAAGTAAATAGTATACATCAAAAGAAAAGAGTTTAAACGTACCAGTAACAATATCAGGCGATGCCTCAAACTCCTAATGGGTAGTAAGAGCATAAAATTGCTTTTGACCTGTACTAGATCCAGATGGTGTGCACCCTTTGGTGCAGAAGCTAATGAAGAGGCAACCAAAACCTTATTTTCCCCATAAATAACCTAACCTACGAGAAAGTTTCTCAGCATATGCCATGGCTGACCACATTTAAAGTATTTGTCCCTTTTTTCATCATAGAAACACTGATGCAATCGACCATAAAATCTATAGGGAGGATATGATGGAGTTGATTGGACCCACTATCCTGAGATCAGTCCCCCTGTGCCCTAAAACCATCACCACCCTAAAAACGTCAATCACTAGATGGCATTGTGTAAGAAGCACTAGTCATCGAGTACTGCCCTAATTTTCCCCACTTCTTCTTAGACCACTTTCCACCATCCCTGTCATTCTTCTATTGACCTCTCCCTTATTTTAAATGCCAAAATTTCTTTCTCTGCCTTTCCCCATTCTCAACTTGATTTCTTTTCATTTTCTCAACTTATTGCATTTAAACCACAAGCCAAGAAATATCCATGCCCTTGTTCAACAAGGCATACTTACTTTCTAGAATCAAATAACGAGACAACCCAAAAGCAAATTTTCTTATTCTAGCCCTCACACTAGACACCAACTCAGAAGCATACCAAGACAACTAATGGAACTTCAAGGCATACTCCTTAACTAGTATCCCACCCTGCCTTAATTTCACAAATTCATTGGCCTTCGCCTCCCTTAACTCCTGAGGAAAGAAACGATTAAAAAAAGATCTAAAAAATTCCTCCCACAAAGCGGACTCAATATGCACACCCTTGAGATGCTCCTACTTTTCATATCATTAATGCATTACATCTTTCAACTGATAGCTTGCAAAATCCACACCTTCCACCTCAGTAACATGCATCAGATAAAAAATCTTTTTCATTGTCTATGAAATATTAAGGATCTTCCTCAACTTTCATACCAGTGAAAATAGATGGATTCAACCTTATAAATTGGCCAACTCTAGTGGGGTCAGATGATGGAGCAACAAAATCCACACACTCAGTCTAAGAGGTATCCAACTGAGTAAGAAAATGGATTGACTGGTGAAATTCAGCATTAGACAAGTCGGCTTGAGGTGTCTAAGGAGGCATAGGAGAAACCGGTAGAGCTCTATCAGGACCATCAGAGACAGTGGCCCTAGACCTAGTATGAACCCTTAGAGTAGGACGAGCTCTATTTTAATTATCCTCAAATGGGATAGAAGGGTTCGTACAGACATATATCTCCTTTGAGGCATGATCTAAAAGGAAAACAAATAGGAATTAGAGAGATCTAAGACCTTAGACTCTACAACCTACAAATAGAACATAAGAAAGAGAATCATTATTAAATGCCTCGTAGCCTCACCCTTGTAAGTGTGGCATGCTACACACCCATAAGAAAAATATACTTAACACGGCTTTAAAGACACCCAATTGACCATGAGCCTAGGCTCTGATACCAATCTTACATGAATCAAACTAGGTCTTTGCCGTGTTGGGTATCTCAAGTCCAACCAGGACCAGAGACTACCACCAATACCCAAACCACCATCCATCTTACACCTCATATTAGATGAAGTTCGAACATATAACAAGATAAGAGAATATTAATTTAAAGACATCTTAATGGGTCTATAATCAAAACCAACCATTCACAACCAAACATCCAACCAATACCAAAACTAATGTCAATGAAAATATTGATACAGACATTGCCCATGCCCAAAGTAGTCCGACAAACCCTCTAATCAAAATCAAAGAATATCCAGTCGGTACATGCCCCAGACCATAGCCAAAACCAAGACAAAATAAATAGTAAGGACATAAAGAAATCCATTGCATGAAATGGGGTTTTCCAAAGTATAGAAGTTCACCATTTCAGTCTGACTCAAAAGCTATCTCCAAATCTCCTAGTCACTGAATAGGAGGAATGGAAATAAGGTCAGTTCCTACATCGCGTGAGGATACAGCATCGGAAGATGGTCAACAGGGTGAACCAAAGTATGTAACTCAAGGATAAATATAAATTAATGTCGTTAATCTAACACCAAGTCAAACCAATGCACATAACTATATGAAAATACATATATACCATGTCGAGGTAGGGAGCAAGGTTCAGGATGCATTGTAAAACCTTAACCTAGGTTGTGTAGTTTTATCATCATAAGTCCACCCATGGGCTAGTGCATGTTAGCCGCACAAATTAGAGATATCATAAATAGCCAGGGATTTCCTTGTATTTTTTACCCTCTATGATATATATATACATGTATAGAATTGGGGGATTCCCCTATAACCCACAAGCACATGGTCATAAACATCAATGCTTATGTCGACAAACATAAGTTTCCAGTGTCCATCATTCAGACTCGCACTTTTACGGCTAGCTATCACAACCCCTATTATTGTCCAATTAAAAACATTAAAAACATAAGCAAACCACAAATTCTAGGAGTCAATTATTAAGGCATTATTAAGTGGTATTGTCATACCAACTGTAGTTTACAAATAATGTCATTATCCAACACTTAGGGTATTCCCTTGTACCCCAAAGACTCCATTATAAAAATCACTTGGAGGATTCCCATGTTCCCCACAAGTTTTTCATAGATCATTAACTCTTAAGGGATTCCATTATACCCCATAAGGTTTTCAAAATCATCCTTAACCATTCATACCATAAGTTAGTTTCAATAAACAAGTCAATCCAAGTGGTAATGCATAAATGAAGATCAATCTTGCAAGTGGGTTGAGTTTATTACTAATCTCTATACCAAAACAATCAATTTGGGGATTCTATGCACCCCAATATATTTACCAACTATCAATTTGAGCACAATAGTTTCATAAATATCATGGAAAAAACATTTACACAATTTGCATTAAAAACCCTCAACCCATAGTTCAAAACCAAACATCAATAGTTCATCAATAACACTTTAAATCACATGCTTTTACAAAATTGACAATGAGGGAAAAGTAATATGCCTTAAACACTAAGAAGTACGGAGAGAAATCACCCTTGGAAGCGTCAATTGATTAATCTCTTGAAAACCCTAAATGTCCTTGACCTTGAGGATCTGAGAGTGTTTGACAGTCTATTTAATGTGTTTATGAGGGATAGGGATAACCTAAAGAGATTATAATACATGGGTTTCAAGTTGGGGAAAATGGAAAATGTCCAGAATGCCCTTAACTTAAAATTTGGAAAAATGTCGCCTTTGACTATAAGTCAACCATTGACTCATAACCTCACCTTACGACTCATCACTATTTGTCATAATCAGGATAGTCTAAAAAAGCCCACAAATTGTTATCCTTATAAATAAACCAACAAACTTGTAATGAGACCCTATGACGCGTAAGGTCCAGTCGTAGTCAACACAGAACTCAAATGGGTTAAACACAGGACTTTCTATAATTTTATGCCACGGCTCATAAGATATCCCTATGGCTCTTAATGAGCTACTCGTACTCAGAATAGAATTATGCCATAAACTTACATAATTTGGTTATGACTCTACCTAAGCACTCATCATGGGTCTTTACAACTCGTACCTTCAAATTATACCTAGAATAGAAACTCAACACCATACACTGGTCACCTTATGACTCAGGTTACCTGACCTATCTAGACACCATATAACTTGTAGGGTTTAGTCATACCCAAGGCAGTGAGCTCAAGGCTTATAAAATTTTCAAGGACCAAAATTTAAGGTGTTTCACATATGCATTGCCTCTATTATTACTAGCATAGTCTCCTATGTTTATGATCTAAAGCTATTGATGACAAAACAAGATCAATTACCATTTGATAATTATCTTTAAGAATCAAGAAAAGTGACTTAGAATCAAAGAAATGAAAGTAAAAGTAAATGATGTTAAAATTAGAGATTATTGAAGAAAAGTAAAGCTACACAATTCTAAAGCGCTTTGGATCCACTGAGGGCAAATGGGAATCTGTTGGCCATTTTTAGGGGTATTTGCTACTCTTTTGATATGTTGAGGCATCCGTTGATAATGGATTCAATCCACTAAGGCATATTGAGCCACGGATGCCCTAGACAACACACATCAAAACTCCGCTTTTGTATTTTTATGACCATTTTGTACTTCATTTTCATCTAGTATTTGCTTTTTTTGGTAAATTCCTTTTGTACCAACACTTTGCACCATCTATTTCTTCATTTTTTTGGATCTAACAACCTTCTTTTCAAAATTCTTCTACTTAAATATATAAATTTCCCTAAGAACATTATTAACACCAAAAATCAAAACTCACTAAATGAACTTTGATTTTCACAAAATTTGAGATTTAAGTTCCTTGTAATAATATGAACAAAATCTGGTATCCTTGAACACTTAGTTCACACCCAAAATTTTAACATTTTTAAACCCACATTTTTCTTCAAAAACCTTCAAACTCCTAAACTCCAACATGGCAGAATTATTAAATCAACTCTAAATTACTCCAAATTTGAGAGTCACGCTCCTAATGATGTAGAGAATAAACTTTAATACTTTTGAATCCTAAATTTCTATCCAAAATCTTTAGATTTGAGAACACACTTCAAAATATTTAATACAACATTGGTAGAAGGTACAAAACAATCTAAAATGACTCTAAACTCTAGATTTTACTCTATAAACACTAGAGAAATAGAATCTCGTGGTCAAACAGCAAAACAACAAAAAAAATTAGAATAATTTTTAAAAATTGTTTCTCTTTTTTTATTAGTAATAAATCCCAAGCTAGATTTGTGGAAATTAATCTGAACTTGCCTCTGATACCAATTTGATGCAACATCAAAATAGAAATAGGAAATTAAAGGATAAAGGGTAAAAGAAGAGACACAAGCAAGGAACCAATTGGTAACAATAGCTATATTAAAGCTAAACCTCTCATTAATAATCTACTCAAGCACCAATTCAAGGATAAATGGATAGACACAAGAAAAGAAAATTGGAAGAAATCAAAGAGTATGTTAAACTACTGTAAGACCCCATAAAATTTTGATGATTTTATTTTTTACCGTCCCATGTTTGTATTATCAATTTTTTACATGAATTATGTTTAAAGATGTTAAAAGGGTGTTTTGGAAAAGTTTCAAAAATTTTGGTAAGGGTTTGGGGCAATTTTAAAACACCGAGCAAGTGTGTCTCCATGATATTAGTGTGCCATGGAAGTTAACCTTCATGATAAGGGCATGTCACGGAGGATAACCTCTTCGATAAGGTCGTGCCACGCTGCTATATTAAATTCATCTAGTTTTTTTCATTTAGGATGAGGAGTTTTTGGTCTTTTTAACCCTTATACAACTTGTAAACAAAAAATAACCCCTTTTTCAGTTTCAAGGATCAAACACCATTCATTCTCTCTTAAACTCAAAATCTTAAATAACCCCTTTTTCAGTTTCAAGGATCAAACACCATTCATTCTCTCTTAAACTCAAAATCTTAAAAAACTCAAGAGTTTTACAAGGGATTCACCATCCAAGGTCTAAACTCCAAATTCTTTTCAATTTCCTATGTATTTTAGGCATGTATCTCCTTCCCTAACTTGAATTTTACAATATGACACTAATTGATTGGATATTTATGTGATTTAACTTATGGTTTTGAAATTAGGTTGAGGGGTTTTGATATTACTTGAATTACGTTTCCCATGTTTTAAATTGGTGGTTATACTTTAAATTTATAGGTTTTGGACTGAACAGATGCATATGGTTTTTAATTGGTTTTGGACATTGACACTATTTTATCACTTTCCCTGAGTTACATAGTAGTGCTTATCCAACTAATCATTTTACAATGCTATATTTTTTATGATGTAAGGTCTGAGGGCTTTTTGTTACTCTTATAGAGCATTAGGTGATTCGATACATCTGTTGAGTGGCTGTGAAGTGGTGAGCCTCTATTTTTTGAAAGGCCTAATCTTTTTATCTATTTTATCTATGTTTTAGTAATTTTCTTGGATTTTCTTTTTGTTCATGGTTGGGGGCATGTTCTGACCTAATTAGCATTTCTAATTTTAGAGGCTTTTATGGACAAGTGTGGATTGGTTGGTTGTTTTGACTCTTAGTTCTCATTTTGCTTATTTATTCTTCTTATCATCATGTTTGGTTGTCTTTAGCTATATTCTTTTATTGTGTTCTAGATGTTAGGCTAAGGGGGGGTCTTCAGTAGGATTAAGCTATCCATTATGACTAGGCCCTGGTTTGGGTCATAACAATCTTGGTATCAGAGTATGACTTAGGGTCATTGGGTGTCCATAAAATTGTATTAAGCAGAGTTCCTTTTATGGTTGTGTAGTGCGCCACACTTATAAAGGGGGGGCTATAAGGCATTTAGAAATGTTTCCCTTTCTTGTGTTCTATTTTGGGCTATAGAGTCTAGTTGTATTAAAACTTCTCTAACTCATAGCTTACTTATATTTTAAATGATGCCTCCCTAAAGATCTGATAATCGTAGAAACTCTGTTGAACCCTCTATCCTACCTGGGGAAAATATGGTGAGAACTCACATGGTTTATGGAGTGCATTACTTAGTTTAGGGTCTCTACTCCTAATTGTTCTACTCCACGTGGGGTTCCACCTATCCCTACTAGTTCTTCTTGGGATTTTTAAGCTGGTGATACTTATAATCAGCCACCTCAGGGAGATATCACTAATGTAGAGATCCATCAGTCTATTCATATGCTTACTTAATTGGTGGCATCTTTGTATCATCAGTCTGATCGTGTTGGTTATGTTGCTCATTTATCTGAGGTCACTCAAATTTGCTAGTTTCTGAAGTTGAATCCCCTAATTTTTATAGGCTTTAAAGTTGAGGAGGATCCTCAAAGTTTATTTATGAGAGGGAGAATATTTTAGGGTGATGCATTTTACTGATTTTAAGGGTGTAGATTTTACTATATATCAATTAAAAAATGTATCTTTTTAGTAGTATAAGGAGTGGGAAGCGATGAGGGGTGACGATGCTGAACCAGCAGTGTAGGTTGTATTTTTGGGTGCCTTTCTTAATCACTTCTTTCCTCAAGAGTTGAGGGAAGCTAAGGCTGAAGAGTTTATAAATTTAAAGTAGGGTAAGATGAGTGTGAAGGAGTATGCTATAAAATTTTTATAGTTGTCCCTCTATGCTCCATAGTTAGTGGCTAACATGAGACCCAAGATGAGAAAGTTTGCTTCTGATTTGTCCCGTGATCTGGTATTAGAGTGTAAGGCTGCAATGTTGAATAATGATATGGAAATCTCCAGGTTGGTAGTTTATATCTAACAGGTGGAGGATGAGAAAAAAATGTAGGTAAGAAGTTTAGATATTCATAACAAGATGTAGGTCAGTAGAATAGTAGGAGAGATGGTAGGTAGTAGATCAAGAATAAAAATTAGGTAAATTCGTATTCGAAGGCTAGTGCTCCTTATCCTAAGCCTTCTGGTAATTGTCATTTTCAGACTAGTAGTGGTCCTAAGGCATAGGGTGCCCAGTCTTATGTTAGTAGAGCTTAATCAACCCCATATTATCCTTTTTTTAATTTTATGGGCAGTTTCATCATGGTTTTTATGAGGAGGGGAGGAGCTTATATTTTTATTGTGATCAACCTAGTCATATGCAGAGAAATTGTCCTATAGCCAAAGTTTCCACTAGGCTAATAAGGTTCCAATGTTCATTTCTTCAGCTCCTGCACCTAAGGGTGCTACTTCTGGTACCGTCATTGGCCGAAAATATCTCTATGCACTTGCTATTCATTAGGAATCTGATTCACCTCTAGATGTTGTTAATGGTATGCTACAGCTCTTTTCTCATGATATTTATTATTTGCTTGATTCGGGTTCAACCTTATCTTATGTGACCCCTTATTTGGTTGTATACTTTGGTTTTGGTCTTCAAAATATTTTTGACTTCTTTTCTATTTCTACTCTGGTGGGTGATTCTATAGTTGCTAGAAAAATCTATAGGGGTTGTGTGGTGTCCACTTTAATAGGGAGACATTGGTGGATCTGATAGAGCTTAATATGGTCAATTTTAATATAATCTTGGGGATGGATCGACTTCGTTCGTGTTATGCTTCTCTGGACTGTAGGACTCAAAAGTTCAGTTTCTCTTTTCCTAATAAACTAGTGATTGAAAGGTAGGGGAGTTCCTCAGAGCCCAAAGCGAGGTTTATTTCCTATCTTAGAGATCGGAAGTTGATTTCCAAAAGGTGTCGATATTATCTAGTTCAGGTTAAGGATTTTAATTCTGAGGGTCCCTCTTTGTAATCTGTCTCTGTGGTTAATGAGTTTCCTAAAGTTTTCCCGATGATCTTTCAAGAATTTATCTCGATAGGGAAATAAATTTTAAGATTGATTTTCTACTGGATACCTATCCCATTTTCCTTCTCCTTGTAGGATGGCTCCAGCTGAATTAAAAGAGCTAGAGGATTATTTAAAGGATCTTCTTAATAATGGTTTTATTTGTCCTAGTGTTTCACCATGGGATGCTTCTGTGTTTTTCATGCAAAAGAAAGATGGGTCTCTTCAGATGTGTATAGACAATTGTCAGTTTAATAAGATCACGGTAAAGAATAAGTATCCTCTTCCTAGGATTGATGAACTATTCAATCCTCTTTAGGGTGACCGGTGCTTCTATAATATTGATCTTCATTCGGTCTACCATCATCTTAAAATTAGGGAGTTTAATATTCCTAAGACTACTTTTTGAACCCGGTGTGGTCATTATGAGTTTTTGGTTATGTCATTTGGATTGACTAATGCTCCGACTACTTTCATGGATCTGATGAATAGGGTGCTTAAGTAATTTTTAGACTTGTTTGTGATAATTTTCATTCATGACATCTTGGTGTACTCCAAGAGTGAAGAGGATCATGTCAATTACCTCTGAATTGTGTTTCAGACTCTTAAGAACCAGAAATTGTACGCAAGGTTTTCTAAGTGCGAATTTTGGTTAAGTGATGTGGCCTTTCTTGGGCAAGTTATTTTTAGTGAGGGGATTAAGGTGGATCCACAAAAAGTTAAGATAGTTAGTAAATATCCTAGACCCATGACTTCAATCGACATTAGGAGCTTATTGGGCTTGGTTGGGTATTATAGAAGGTTTTTGGAGAGTTTCTCTTCTATTGTTACTCCATTGGCAAGGTTTACTTAGAAAAAGGTTAAGTTCTTGTGGTTCGATACTTGTGAGGGTAGCTTTTAGAATTTAAAGGATAAGTTGACTTCTGCGCCAGTTCTTCGGTCGTCGTGTGAGTAATTGCCTGCTTCCTTTCTAGGATATTCTTGGATTGATTCCTTAGGGATCTTTTTTATCTTCAGTGTATCCTGCAAGATATTTGTTTATTATTTTTTCCTTATTAAAACATATAGTGAGAATATGGGGCTAAAAATCTCCCCCTTTTTTATAATGACAAATAATAAACATCAATTGATGACCCTTTTTTCAGTCGACGTGCTCCCCCGACTTGAAGGCATCTCTTATGTTCCTGTTTTCTTGGAGCATCAGTTAACTCTTATCCATTGACAGTCGACTTGGTCCCCCTGACTTGCAGCACCTTTGATGTTCCTGCTTTTTTCCTCTTTTGGCGTAGTCAAAATGAGAACAACTCAGCTAACAGACAGGCAAAGAAAAGAAGTAGACATATAGAAGGTAAACAGTCAAATGGATTACCAAAGGACTAAACAAAGCAAAAAAAGTATGGTAGACAGTGTGAATAAAACATTTTACAATCTAAAAAGAAGGGACAGGACCCTCTTTTGAATAGCAGTCATCATTAAACGTTGGGACAGAAAATATGTGAGCGAATTATGCATATTTTGGTAGAATCATTCATAAGACTTTTCAACATTTTTAGAGAAGAAGGTGTAGGAGTTCTGGACAGATATTGCAAGGTCATCATTTGAAGAGTTGACTTCAGACTTGAGGGATTCCACGCGAGAAAACACCTTGGTGAACAGATTGACGCCTTCTTACTTGAATTTGTCTATGGTCAGTCGTACCTTACCTATATCAGTGCTTGTTCTCTTTCTAAGATCCAGTATCTTGGAAGTCGACTCTTAAAGAAGCATCACTCCTTCCTCAATAGTTTTTAAGAGGTCGTTGAGTTTCTCCAATTCTTTCAACATAGGAAGCATGGGGTTAGAAACTAACTTGCTTACCTTATGGAGATCTGATTTTTCTCTGCCAGAGTCCTTTTTGCACCATTCATTATCTACGAAGATACAGCCCATGCAGGCAAAAGTGTTGGAGACATAAGTATTAGAGACTTCCACCGAGGGATATGCAGAGAGGTTAAGAAAGTAGTTGTTACGTCTAAAATGCACACGCAAGAACCTCGCTCCATAATTTCTTCATTCTATCCTACGATTCTCCTCCAGGATTCACATAGAAATATAGATTTATTTCAATGGTGTCCACTCATCAAAATATTCAGCTCAAGAAATTAAGAACAACCCAGATAATAATCCAAAAAGAAACTATGATAAAGAATATCAAAGAGTAATCATGTTCTTGGCCTCAACCCCAGAACAAGGGCGTTTAACCACTCATGTTTGAATTCAACATCAAAAATAAGTAATTAATCATACCCAAAATTAATCTTGGGGTAAAGAAGTTCAAAAGAATGTCTAAGAACCCTAAAAGAGAGAATTTTATGCTTTTCTGCCACTGCTGTGCTTGTAAAAAGTTCTTGAAATTGTTTTCATGTGTTCCTTATACACTAGGACGAAATTGGCATGGGTGGACTGGATCATGCACCGCATGATGTATTTCATAGCACTAGAGCGTGCATCACATGATCTATTCCATATCAATGGAGCATGCATCGCACGCTATAGTCCATAGCAGTGGAGCATGCGTCGTACGTTTTTTGTACGTACTCTCTGGAATTAAACTTCTGAAATTTCTCAAAGGAATTGGACACCTGAAATGGAGCATGTGATGCACGCAAATCGCATGCTCCTACTGGAATTTGTCTTCAAAAATTAGGTAAGGCATGGAACCCCTGAAATGGAGCATACGACGCACGCTATTCGCATGCTCCCACTGGAATTTGTCTTCAGAATTCACGTTGAGAGCTAGGACCCCTGAAATTGGGCAAGCGACGCATGCAAATCACATGCCCCCACTAGAAATTATCTCCGTGTATTTTTCTAAGGCAAAAATTCTATTCCTTTCAGCTCGTTGCTCCACTACCAAATCCAACTTTCCAAACATGCTTTTTGACTTCTTTAATACTCCAAATAATCAACTGAAAGTGGCAATCATCATGTGCTTCCCATTGTGCATCCAATTCAACCAAAATACATCAAAAATCCATCCTACATTACTAATTATGTCCATTAGCTTATATCATGCAATTGTACACTAAACATAAGAAAAACACACAATTTAGCTCATAAAACTAGGACTATTTTGGGTGAATATTGGTGCTCGGACATATAAATATGCCTTGAATCACCACCCACACATAGAACCTTGTTCGTCCCTGAACAATCACAAACATAATACCTAATTAAGCTTCACATCACAACCTAAGAGTTATGCTTGTATTGGGCACTTACGATTCATCATAGTGACTTTTCATCTCAAAAAATGTCAATAATACTTTTACGCACATACACAGTTAGTTTAAAACCTCATTTTCTCAATAGAGACACAATTTGTTCGGCAAACTTAATCAAATCACTTAATCAGACAACACAAAAAGTAATTCAGACTTTCATCCACATGCACCCACACAATATGAAAATTTCCACTTACCACTCATAATTTTTAAATATTTCTCATGAAGGGAGTATGAACATTCAATCACTCAATCTCAACAAAGAATTCCTACATGATAGATAATGAACTATAAGCTTGCCGTTAGTATTCTACTCCACTAATAGTCGGATGTTGAAATGTAGGATCAATTAGGTCTTCCATGGTAGTAATGTAGGCTAAGGGATAGGTAGGAACTATTTAGGAAATAGTGACTAATCTCCCTAATAACTTTAATACATGTCAATCTTTAATCGAACTCACATTCTATCAACCCAATTTCTACTTCATTACCTTCACACATCATTCGTATCACCCCAATTTTATTAAGCACATTAACAAAAACTATGGAAAGAGTATTTTTCTTTTACATCACGATTCAATTCTCTGCTCTTTTTCATACCCATATATTTTTATGCACCCCTATCAAAGCCACCCTCAACTAAAGCTATTCTCCTTAGTTGCAGTACACGACGTACGAGATGGAACAGGGCCAAAATAGGTTCATTGTAACAAAAACTGGGCTACAAAAACCTAAATTTCTTTCATACTTTCTATAACTCCTAAACATCACGATTAACACACAAATAACAACTTCTTTAGGGCTTCACTTTCACCTTTTTCCTATATCAATTACACACTTTCTACTCATTTAATCATCTATACTAAAGCGCTGAAGAGTTATGGATCGAATCAAGGTCTAACAATGAATGGATTAGTCTACATCTGATGCTACCAAGGAAATCAGTCTATAGGATCAACGGGGCTAACTAGGGACATACATAAGGGTAGGTAAATAAGGTCCTTATAATTTGGCTAACAAAGAAATGCCTAAATCACTTCCTACACCCAACACCCTTTATTTCACTTTGTAAACACACCGGATAAGTTCTATACATTCCTATACATGTAGGATATAAACAAGTACTAACTCTCATGGTGCATGCAAGGAATCAAATCGGATCCTTATAGTTCTTGATCTTGTTCTTTGTCAAATTTAACATTAAGATAATCAAATCTCATTACACCTATTGAGATTTAACATCTAAAAATAACTCATTCTTTTTCTTTTGTTTCAAAACAACTTCATTTAAAGTCACTAAAAACTAAAAAAAATTAGTCCCAACACAAGCATTTCTCAAAAGTTGTAATCGGGTTCTTATCAATTCTCTTAGCTTCTAAATACTAACTCCCCTTAAAACGGTCGTCATCCATCTATCATAGGTAAGGTCAACTAACAATTATTGAATTGCAAATGAGGGCGAAAATAAAATGTTGAATTGAAATTGACAGAGAGAGCAAAAATAAATACTTCAACTGAAACAATACGCAAAAAATGCCTTGAGGGCAAACTGCAGCAATTCTTTCAACTTACTAACTATTACAGACATAACGTTCCGAATAGCTAGAAAATCATCCAAACAAGCCAAACAAAACAAAATACAAAATAAAGAAAATTTTCCCAAAAGCATAAAACAAAAGAAAGCAGAAGGAATGAGATTCCACCACCCCGCACTTAAAAAGGAAGTACTATCCCAGTGCTTACAAAATAAGTGTAGTGTGAAATGGGGAGCGACTCCCTAATCATATGCCATCCATGCCAGCATTAGCATCATCATCTCCTGAGTCTAAATCCTCAGCATCCTCCTCCTTTATTCATCATCTAAACACCGCAGCCTCTGTTCCTCCTCTGTGGGAACATTGTCATCAAAAGGTTCTAAAAAATTAGGACCTATCCATAGCATGGTCCTCGAATAATAACCAAAATAATAGTCCAGCTCCACCGCTCTAATCTCTTGTGTAGTAGCATGACGTCCCTCAATCCATAACTGCAGCATCTGTAGCCCAAATATTCGGGTTGTGTTCTCATCTGTCCGAGTCTGACCCTTGGGCATAGTCAATGTCAAACTGTAGGCATCACTCCCCTTAGTGCAGCATACATCAATGGGCTTAGTGATTATAGGAGGTTGATTGTCCATAGCCTCTTATTCAAAACCTTAATTGCGCAAAAATCTCGTCACTAGGCCCCCAAAACCGTACTTGTGCTTCGGATTAAGCCTTGCCTTCTTTATACTTGAGAAAATTACACTCTCTACATTCACGTCAACATTATCTCTCATCAAAGTATATATCAAACAAACCGTGTCACGTGTCACATTAGTCATGTAAGTGGCCTGAAGTAGACATGCATAGATAATCTTTGCCCATACTTGGGCCTCCCTTTTCATATGAATGAATGGTAATTTAAGGTGAATGTCACTTCCTCTTTTGTGTGTCCATATTATAACTGAGCAATTACCACATAATAAATGTCGGATATGAGCATACAGTGGTTTGATATACATCTGCTTAAGTGTCCCAGTATCAACTTTTGGCGTCCCAAAGAGTACATTCAATGTATGAGCATTAAAAGTGATGACCCATTCTTGTATTCTTACTTCAGAATCCCTATCATACTGGTATCAATTAGCATAGAACTCTCTAGTTAAGCTCAGTTTGCACTCATATGGCTGGTCAAACAGGACCTGCATTTATAACTTTTTTTTCTTCGAACCACGCTGGGAAATTCCTTTAGTAAGTTCTCCCTATTTATGAACTGATCTTCAACATATATTTTGTCTCATCATGCACTGAATACCATTTTCGTCCTAACTCTAACACCCCTCTAATACCATACATCTATGGTTGCCCACTTGGGATAGGTGGGGGATGAGACGCACTAGCAGTTTGCCTATTTTTTTTTAGCCGGCTCAGAAGATCCCTCTTTAGTTTTTCCCTTATGTTGGTGGTTCGACATGATACTTGTCACATAAATTATGCAGCACCCATATAAAATAAAGTAATTGTGTTCAAGATAGCAAACACGAAGTGTGTGGTGGTTTGGCCACCCCACACTTAATTGCTAGTACCTATTCGTGGATACAAATAATAAGGGTACTCAGACTTTCCCCATGTAACAATTCATACAAACACAATTGCTTACATAATTTCAAACAAGTTGTCTCATTAATAACACATATAAAAATCTGCCCTTCCTTCAACAGACTCTAACTGGACAGACTTTACATTGGTGGACAAGTGCACCATTTATCATAAAATCAGACAACAGATACACATATCACATGATGAGAACACAACTTTCTTTTAAGAAATAATGCATACCATTGTTTCCACTCTAACCACATGACAACATTGAGTAAACAACAGATATGGCAAAAGTACATTAACACAATTTACCTGCAAACATCATTCAACAATACATTACAGCTCCAAGTGCGATTGACAAAAATGATTCCACCTAACTCAGCCCAAAACTAAACAAGATCAACGTACTCCAACCATACTGAATGTAATGATCTATCATTCTACACAAACCCATACACGAGATTATCCCCATAAATTCAAGAACAAAAAGGCACTAACAGCAAAGGATGAGCACAAATTAATGTCTATAAGAGTTCATAACATTCCATATCACATTCTTATTGCATAAGTTGCACTAAATCATCAAATAAAGGTACTATTTCATCAATTCATGCATACCATTAAAGTAAAAAAAAGAGGAGTGGAGTACTTACCTCAATAATCTTGAAACAAAAGACAAAAAAAAGTCTCTTCAGTGCCTTTGGGATAAGAACTAAGTTGATTGAGAGGATTTATCTTTGGGGATTTTAGGGGCGGTGCAATTTGGGTTAAGAAATGAAAGAAAATTGGGAGTTAAAGGGGTATTTAAAGGGACTTAGAATTGATTTACCCAAAAATAAAAAAGTTATGAGTAGGAACACAGTGGAAGAGTCAAGATATTCATTAAGGGGGTTCGAAAGAGTACATTCAAATTAGTCTTTCTGTATTTTGTACATAGGGTAAACTGAGCGTGCAGCACACCATGCATTGTACTAAAGTAGTACGTACGATGCCACTATTCGTATGATGCTACTAGATTAAGCATTATTTCTTGAACAAATTAAGTTAAAGTGGGCAATATTGCATCCCCTTTTTATTTTTCACTCTTGTACCTTTCTATAGGTAGTATGTTACTTACCTGAATGCTTCCTCGACCTTGTTTGACTTCCCTCTCATTTACCTATATGCTTCAATGTAACTCATTCCTGTATACTAACCAAAAACAATAAACTAACATAAGAAAAAGTGGGTTGCCTCCCACTCAGTGCCTTAGATTTGGTCGAGGCACGATGCATTTTTTTGTCTTTCCTAACAACTAAAATAAAAATGAACTACTGTTATTACATTACATTCATTGGTTTCCTCCCACGTAACTCTTTATTTTACATCATGTCATGACTCAACTCAACCTCACTCATCTGCAAAGGTGATTGACACATTGTGTTTATCTTCAGGATTCGCACAATAATGCTTCACTCGTTATCTATTAACCAAAAACTTTTTAGTATTCTCTTTGTTCCATAGTTCAACCACCCCATGAGGAATCATTGGTACCACCTCAAAATGCCCAAACCACTTAGACTGCAATTTTCTCAGAAACAACTTTAACCTTGAATTGAATAGCAGAACAATTTGTCTGAGTTCAAACACTTTATCCTGAATTTTCTTGTTATGCCATATGTTGGCTTTTTCCTTGTACAGTTTGGCATTCTCATAAGGACGGAGACAAATTCATCAAGTTCAACAAGCTAAAACAATATCTTCTCTCCCACAGCCTCTATCTCAAGATTCAACTTTTTAATGGCCCAATAAGTTTGATGTTCTAGCTCTATAGGAAAATGACATGCTTTCTCATAAACCAAATGCTATGGAGAGGTTCTAATGGGCATCTTATAATCTATCCGGTGTGCCCACAATGAATCATCTAGATTTTCCGCCCAATTCTTTCGGTGTCCCATTGACAGTCTTCGGCAGAACCTACTTTATCTCCTAATTCAATACCTCAACCTAACCACTTGTTTATGGATGGTAGAAAGTGGCCACCTTGTTCCTAACACCATATTTAGCTAAAAAATTCTTAAACCAAGTGTTAATAAAATGCATACCTCCATCACTGATTATAGCTTTGGGTGTGCCAAACCTAGAAAATATGTGCTTTTTCACAAACTTCAGCGCTACTCTTACTTCATTCGTCAGAAAGACAGCAGTCTCCACCCTCTTAGATACATATTCAACCACTACTAAGATGTACAAGTAGCTATGATATGGTGGTAATGGTTCCCTAAAATCAATTCCCCAAACACCAAATACTTTAACTTTAAGAATATTATTTAGGGGCATCTTATGATGCCTTTAAATTATTCCTAACCTCTGGCACTGATCACAGCTCCTCATGAAAGCTACTGTATGTCTAAACAATGTTGGCCAGAAGAACCCAGATTGCAATATTTTTTTGGCTGTTCTTTCACCCTCATGATGGCCACCATAAGGAGATGAATGGCACTTTTGTAGCACTTGAAAAGATACGGCTCATCACAAATATAAGCACAAAAATCATGAAGCAGTTTCTTTCTTTATAGAGTAGTGGCTTTGAGAGGATAAACTGAACATGCTACCAAGTTTACAATATTGGCATACCACGTAAGCTCACACGCATCTAGAGAAAATATGTTTTCATCTATAAACTCTTCCTGAATGCAGCGAGAGTCATCCACAATATGGTCATGAGACTCCATCCGTGACAAATGGTCTACTACTTGATTCGCTGCTCCTTTCCGATCACGAACCTCTAGGTTGAACTCTTGCAGTAATAAAATCCATTTTTTTAATCCAGTCTTTGCATTCTTTTTATTGAAGAGATACTTGATGGCAGCATGTTCTGTGTGAATAATAACTTTTGTGCCCACCAAGTACGCTCTAAATTTATCGAATGCATAAACCACCACTAACATCTCCTTTTCAGTGACAGTATCATTCATTTGGGCATCATTCAAGACTTTACTAGCATAAAAAATAAAGCAAAATACCTTGTCATTTCTTTTCCCCAAAACTGCTCCAATAGCCACGTCACTTGCATCACACATCAATTCAAATGGCAACTCCCATTTAGAGACATCAAAATAGGAGCTTCTGTTAGCTTCTCAAAGGCTTTTTGAAAATCCACCCCAAAATCAAACTTGGCCTCTTTTTCTAATAATTTACACATCAGGCTTGAAATTTTTGAAAAGTCCTGAATAAAACGCCTGTACAAACCTACATGCCCCAAGAACCTTCGTACTCCCTTGACTATTACTGGATGTGGCAGCTTTTCAATCACTTCAATTTTGGCTCTATCTACTTCTAGTCCTTTACATGACACATTATGGCCAAGGACTATTCCTTCCTTAACCAAAAAGTGGCACTTTTTCCAATTCAGCACCAAATTTTTCTCTTCTCAATGAGCTAGGACTCGATCTAGATTTTGCAAGCATACATCAAACTAATTACCATAAACAGAGATGTCATCCATGAATACCTCGACAAATTTTTCAATCGTGTCATAAAAGATCGCCATCCTGCTTCTCTGAAATATTGCAGGTGCATTACAGAGGCCAAAAGGCATGCATCTGAACACATATATACTATATGGCCAAGTAAAAATAGTCTTTTATTAGTCCTCGAAAGCAATGGTGATCTGATTATAGCCCGAGTAACCATCAAGAAAATAGTAGTACTCCTGCCCTACCAACCTATCCAACATCTGATCAATGAATGAGATAGGATAATTGTCCTTTGTTGTGGCTTCATTCAGCATTATGTAGTCAATACAGATTCTCTATCTAGTCACCATACGAGTGAGAACTATCTTATTTGCTTCATTGGTAACCACGGTCATTTCACCTTTCTTTGGAACTCAATGTATTGGTCTTACCCACTTACTGTCTAAAATTGGATAAACAAGCCCATTATCGAGCCACTTGATGACCTCTTTTCGCACCACATCTTTTATAACCAAATTCAATCTATGTTATTGCTACACCCTTGGTTTGAAACCTTCTTCCATGTGTATCTTGGGCATGCAAAAAGCTAGATTTATCCCTATAATGTCAGATATCTACCACCCGATCGCCTTCTTTCTTCTTTTCAAAACTGTCATTGCTTTCTTTACCTGCATATCAGATAAACCTACAGACTAAATAATAGGCAAGGAATCATTGTCACAAAGTTAACCATATTTCAAGTGAGGAGGAAGAACCTTAAGCTCCAATTTTTGAGCTTCATCAATTAAAGCTTTGGGAGATAGGCCAATTGGCCTGTTCAATGGCTCAAAAGGCAACTTTCGTGTTTCAATCGATGTCAAATTCATGAATTGAACTAATTCTAATGCCTCTACATCTCCATACAGATCATGACCCACCAAAGATCGCTCTAGTGAATCATCAGACAACAATAGCCTACAACCAGACTCAAGGTCTATAACGGATATAGCAGACAACTCCTCATATATAGCAGGCAATTTAGTTCCTTGTATACATCAAAAACCTCTACTTTATCATGCACTCTCATCGTCATCTTCCATCCTACCACATCAAGTAGTAATTGTCCTGTTGCTAGGAATGGTTGTCCCAAAATAAATAGAACTGTTGGATCAGCTTTAAAATCAAGAATCACAAAGTCTACAAGAAATATTAATGATCTCATTTGCACCAAGACAGCTTTAATAATTTCTTCCAGCCTAGCAAGGGACCTATCTGCCAACTTTAAAACAATAGAAGTGGGTTTGGGACTCCCAAGACCTATATTTCGGTACCAAGATGTGGCCATAAGATTTATGCTAGCCCCCAAGTCACACAATCCATGAGCACTGATGATCTACCCAATAGTGATCTGCAAAGTGAAACTACCCAAATCCTTCAGCTTCATAGGCAGTTTGTTTTGAATCTTGGATGTGCACTCCTCAGTAAGTAAAACTGTAGAATAATCTATCAACCAGTTCTTATTTGTCACTATATCCTTCAAGTATTTTGTATATTTGGGAACACTCTGTAGAATATCAACAAGAGGAAGATTTACTTGAACCTGCTTTAGAAGAACCAAAAATTTAAGTAACTTGCCTCCTCTTAATGCTTTTTCTATCTTTGATAGAATGGGAGAGGTAGATTCTTCTTTTCCATATGAGTTTCATCACTTGCAGCTTTTTCCTTTACCTCTTTCTCCTTATTTGCCTTACGATCGTCATCAGTAGCTATGGGAATAACCTCCTTAGATACCTTCTCCTTTAATTGCACCCCACTCCTTATTATAACTGCATATACCTTCTTTGGATTTGCCTCTGTATCGCTAGGTAAGCCTCTTAAAGGTCTTGTATTTTGTGCTCCCATAATCTGACCGAGTTGCAACTCCAATTTCTAGTAACTAACTGTTGATTCTTCTACTCTGTTGCAAACTGTGCTTGATTAGCTAAAATTTGTTTCAACAGCTCCTCCACATTACTTGTTTGGGTAGCAGCTTGATTATTCTGGACTTGTTGTTGATTCTATTGCACTGGCCCCTTATACTGATTAGTGTTATGTGCCTGATTTCCACTCCATGAAAAATTGGGATGGTTCCTCCAAATAGGATTATATCTATTACCAAAATTCTGTTGTCCTTGATGATTTGCATTGCCAACGTAATTAATAAAATCTGGATTAGCCATGCAAGCATCTGCTACATACTCACTACTTACACAAACTTCACACCAAGAATTTACCTATTGGGCTGCAATAGTTGTAGCTGCTACTTATGGAACCTCCAACTTCATGTTATAAAGATGAGTAAGCATATGATTTTGCATTGCTGCAATCTGCACGAATAATGCAGTAAATTGGTCTACCTCTAATACCCCTGAATCTTTCTTAGGAGCACTCCTCGAGTCACCAAGCCAATCAGGGTTCCCTTGTGAATACCGATTCAGCAGTGTGCATAATTCGTCATAAGTCTTCTCAAGAGTTTGTCCACCTACTGCTCAATCCAAGAGAATCTTGGTATTTGGCTCCAATCCCTCAATAAAGGTATGAACAAAAATATCATTAGACTGATGATGGTGAGGGCAATTTCTGAGCATACTTTTAAATCTCTCCCAAGCTTGGTGGAGATTCTCTCCTTTTTTCTGTATGAAACTCAAAATCTTGCTTCTCAAACATGAAGTATTCCCTGATGGAAAGAATTGAATAAGAAACTTTCAAGCTAGATCTATTCATGAAGTAATGGATAGTGGTGGTTCAGTATGTAACCACCTCTTTGCTTCACTAATTAAAGAAAAAGGAAAGAGTGTCAATCTGACATAATCAGTATTCACCCCTGAAAGAATATGAGTATCGCTTATTTCTAAGAAGGTTTGTATATACTATTGTGGGTCTTCATGTGAAAGGCCAAAAAATTGCCCCGTTGAATTCAACAATTGCACCATATTCTGCTTCAATTCAAATCGACCACCTAGCTCGGGCTTGCAATTTTTTTAGTCACATGGTTTGTGAGTGGGATTTACACCTCACAAATAGGTTTAGCAGTTGGTTAACTAGGAGCAACTAGGATAATTAGAGCTGGAACATTTTCGGCATTTGGATCGACCAAATAATTTGGATCAGCTGGATGAGCAATTAAAACCTGTTGAATGGGATATTGGGCTCTTCGCCTATGTTGAAATATCAGTTTTGGTTTTGCAAAAGGCTCTACCAACTCTTTATCATTCGCCAGTCCTATTGTCAGCTAATCCTACAAAAATTTAGTCACTAAGATCAAGTCGTTAACACTTAAACTTATCACCAAAAACCAAAAATTAAGCAATGTACTAATTATATTAGTCCCCGGCAACGGCGCCAAAAACTTATTGCATCTCAAACACACACGCAAGTGTACGTGATTGTACAAGTAATATAGTAACTTAGACAGTCAAATATCATTCCCACGAGGACTAAGCAACTAGAAATTCAACCAAATTTTAGTTTTAGACAATGAGGTATTAAGTGTTGCAAAGTATCAAGATGATTGTGAAATTAAGAATGAAAATGTAAATTAAAAAATAAGAAATAACAATTTGTCACAATAGCAAAGCAAGCAACGATTGTAAACAGTAATGGTGAGAATTCATGGGTTGAGGTATTTTAAACAATTATACAAATCTCCATTCTTATTGAAGTCTAGTTGGTTATCGCTTGTTGATTCACAAGGTTTATAATCCTATCTTGGTCTCCCAACCTCAAATCTTCTATATATTGAATATTGCAACTACAGCTCCTGCAGAGATACAACAATTCTTCTAGATTCAAAAATTTATATTCTTGCAATTGAACCAAGCAAGGCTTCTAGGTATATCCCTATCCTAGATTCTAATTCAAACCCTTTATTTCATAAAATGATAAGAACCTCGCTCCTTAATTTCTCCATTCTATCCTATGATTCTCCTTCCGAATTCACATAGAAATATAGATTTATTTCAATAGTGGATACTCATCAAAATAGTAAGCTCAAGAAATTAAGGACAACTCATATGATAATCCAAAGAGAAACTACGATAAAAAATATCAAAGAGTAATCATGTTCTTGGCCTCAACACTAGAACAAAGGTGTTTAGCCACTCATGTTTGAATTCAACATCAAAAATAAGTAATTTATCATACCCCAAATTAATCTTGAAGTAAAGAAATTCAAAAGAATATCTAAGAACCTTAAAAGAGAGAATTTTATGCTTTTCTGCCGCTATTGTGCTTGCAAAAAGTTCTTGAAATTGTGTTCACGTGTTCCTTATCTACTAGGACAAAATTGTTCTGGGTGGACTGGATCATGCGCCGCATGATATACTCCATAGCAATGGAGTGTGCTTCGCACGATACCTTCCATAGCAGAGGAGCATGCGTCGCACTCTATAGTCCATAGAAGTGGAGCATGCGTCACACGTTTTTCATATGCACTCTGTGGAATTAAGCTTCTAAAATTTCTCTAAGGCATTGGACACCTGAAATAGAGCATGCGACGCACGCAAATTGCATATTCCCACTGGAATTTGTCTTCAAAAATTTGACTAAGGCATGGAACCCCTGAAATAGAGCATGCGACGCACGCTATTCGCATGCTCCGATTGGAATTTGTCTTCAGAATTCATGTAAAGTGCAGGGACCCCTGAAATAGGGCATACGACGCACGCAACTCACAAATCGCATGTCCCTACTAGAAATTGTCTCCATGTATTTTTCTAAGGCAAAAATTCCATTCCGTTTAGCTCATTTCTCCGCTACCAAATCCAACTTTCCAAACATGTTTTTCGACTTCTTCCAGTGTCCGCAATACTCCAAATAATCAACTCAAAGCGTCAATCATCATGTCCTTCCCATTGTACATCCAATTTAACTAAAATACATCAATAATCTATCCTGCATTACTAATCATGTCCATTATCTCATATCAAGCAATTGTACACTAAACACAATAAAAACACACAATATATCTCATAAAACTAGGACTATTTTGGGTGAATATTGTCACTAGGACATATAAATATTCCCAAGATCACCACCCCACACTTAGAACCTTGTTCGTTCCCGAACAATCACAAATATAATACCTAATTAAGCTTCACATCACAACCTAAGAGTTATGCTTGTTTTAGGCACTTACTATTCAACACAGTGACTTTTTATCTCAAAACATGTCAAGAATACTTCTATGCACATACACAATTAGTTTCAAACTTCGTTATCTCAATAGAGACACGAGATTTGTTCGGCAAACTTAATCAAATCACTCAATCAGATAACACAATAAGTAATCCAAAATTTCATCCACATGCACCCTCATAAAAAAAAATTCCCCCTTACCACTCATAATTTTTCAATATTTCTCATGAGGGGGGTATCAACATTTAATCACTCAATCCCAAAAAAGAATTCCTAGATGATAGATAATGAACCATAAGCTTGCCCTTAGATTTCTATTCCACTAATAGTCGGATGTTGAAACGTAGGATCAATTAGGTCTTCTATGGTTGTAATGTAGGCTAAGGGATAGGTAGAAACTATTTAGGAAATAGTGACTAATCTCCCTAATCACTTTAATACATGTCAATCTTTAATCGAACTCACATTCTATCAACCCAATTTCTACTTCATTACCTTCACACATCATTCGTATCACCCCAATTTTATTAAGCACATTAACAAAAACTATGGAAAGAGTATTTTTCTTTTACATCATGATTCAATTCTCTGCTCTTTTTCATACCCATATATTTTTACGAACCCCTATCATAGCCTCCCTCAACTAAAGCTATTAGCCTTGGTTGAGGTACACAATGTCCGAGATGGACACGGCCAAAACAGGTTCATTGTAACAAAAACCGGGCTATAGAAACTGAAATTTCTTTCAAATTTTCTATAACTCCTAACCATCACGATTAACACACAAATAACAACTTCTTTAGGGCTTCACTTTCACCTTTTTTCCTACTTCAATTTAATACCCCCTACTCATTTAATCATTTATACTAAAGCGCTTAAGATCTATGGATCGAATGAAGGTCTATCAAAGAATGGATTAGTCTACATATGAGGCTACCAAATAAATCAGGGTGTAGGCTCAACGGGGTTAACTAGGGACATGCATAAGTGTAGGTAAATAAAGTCTTTACAGTTTGGACAACAAAGAAATTCCTAAATCACTTCTTACACCCAACACCCTTTATTTCTCTTTGTAAACACACCGGGCAAGTTCTAGACATTCCTATACATGTAGGATATAAACAAGTACTCACTCTCACGGTGAATGTAAGGAATCAAATCAGATCCTTAGGGTTTCCGATCTTGTTCTTTGTCAAATTCAACATTAAGCCAATCAAATCGCATTACACCTATTGAGATTTAACATCTAAAAATAAATCATTATTTTCCTTTTGTTTCAAAACAACATCATTTAAAGTCACTAAAAATAAAAAAATATTCTGGCCCAACACAAAGCATTTCTCAAAAGTCGTAATCGGGTTCTTATCAATTCTGTTAGCTTCTAATTTTCAAAACAACTTCATTTAAAGTCTCTAAAAAATTAAATAAAATCTAGCCCAACACAAAGCATTTCTCAAAAGTCATAATCGGGTTCTTATCAATTCTCTTAGCTTCTAAAGACTAACTCTTCTTAAGACGGTCATCATCCATCTATCATAGGGAATGGCAACTAACAATTACTGAATTGCAAATAAGGGAAAAAATAAATACGTTGAACTGAAATTGCAAAAGAGGGCAAAAATAAATACTTCAACTGAAACAATACGCGAAAAATGCCTTGAGGGAAAATTGCAATAATTCTTTCAACTTACTAACTATTACAGACATAGCATTCCAAATAGCTAGAAAATCATCCAAACAAAACAAAACATGAAATAAAGAAAATTGTCCCGAAAGCATAAACAAAGAAAGTAGAAAGAATGAGAACTCTACCACCCCGCACTTAAAAAGGAAGCATTATCCCAGTACTTATAAAATAAGCATAGTGTGAAGTGGGGAGGGACTCCCTGATCACATGCCATCCTTTCCATCATCAACATAATCATCTCCTAGGTCTAAATCATCAGCATCCTCCTCCTCTAGCTCATCATCTGAACACCACAGCCTCCGCTCCTTATCTGTGGGACCATCGTAATAAATAGGTTCTAGAAAATCAGGACCTATCTATAGCATGTTCCTTGCATAATGACTAAGAGAAGAGTCCAGCTTTACCACTCTAATCTCCTGCAGAGTAGCAGGGCATCCCCCAATTTACAACTATAGCATTTGTAGCCCAAACATCCGGGTTGTGTTCTCATCTGTCCGATTCTAATGCTCGGGCATAGTCAATGTCAAACCATAGGCATCACTCCTCTTAGTGTGGGATACATCAATGGGCTTACTAATTATGGAAGGTCGATAGACCATAGCCTCTTCTTCAACACCTTTATTGCGTAAATATTTGGTCACTAGGCCCCCAAAATTGTGATTATGGAAGGTCGATAGACCATAGCCTCTTCTTCAACACTATCATTAAGCAAAAATCTGGTCACTAGGCCCCCATAACCATACCTGTGCTCTTGATTAAGCCTTTCCTTCTTTATACCTGAGAAAATCATGCTCCCAACATTCACGTCAACATTATCTCACGTTAAAGCATATATCAAACAAACCCTATCACGTGTCACATTAGTCATGTGAGTGGCCTAAAGTAGACATGCATATATAATCTTTGCCCATACTCGGGCCTCCCTGTTCATATAATTGAATGGTAATTTGAGTTTAATGTCGCTTCCTCTTTTGCGTGTCTATCTTACAGTTGAGCGAGTGT
The DNA here is from genome assembly GCA_030864225.1 of Capsicum baccatum var. pendulum. Taxonomy (NCBI): domain Eukaryota; kingdom Viridiplantae; phylum Streptophyta; class Magnoliopsida; order Solanales; family Solanaceae; genus Capsicum; species Capsicum baccatum. The sequence goes on along the minus strand of CM061554.1, from coordinate 51,589,365 downwards.
TACATCACAAATAGCGGATATAAGCATATGGTGGTTTGATATGTATCTGCTTAAGTGGCTCAGTATCAACTTCTGGCATCCTAAGGAGTACATTTAATGTATGAGCATTAAAAGTGATGACCCGTCCTCATATTCTTACTTTGAAATCCCTATCATATGGGTCCCAATTAGCACAGAACTCTCTAGTTAAGCTTAGGATGCACTCATATGGTTGGTCAAATTGGACCTGTATTTGTAATTTTCTATTCTTCAAACCATGCTGGGAAATTTCTTTATTAAGTTCTCCTTGTTGATGAACTGATCTTCAACATACTTCATCTCATAATGCGCTGAATACCATTTCCATCGCAACTCTAACACCCCTCTAATACCAACATCAGTGGCTGCCCACTTGGGAAAGGTGGGGGATGAGATGCACTAGCACTTTGTCTGTTTTTTTTAGTCCACTTAGAAGATCCCACTTTAGCTTTTCCCTTTTGTTGGCGGTTTGACATGATACCTCTCAGACAAATTATGCAGCACCCACATAAAATAAAGCAGTTATGTTCAAGTTATCAAACATGAAGTGTGTGGTGGTTAGTCCACCCCACACTTAGTTGCTAGTACCTATTTGTGGATATAAATAACAAGGCTACTCAGACTTCCCCCATGTAATAGTTCGTACAAACACAATTGCTCATATAATTTCAAATAAAGAAGAAAAATTCATATGCTGTCTCCTTTATAACACATATTAAAATCTGCCCTTCCTCCAACAGACTCTAACTAGACAGACTTTATATTGGTACACAAGTGCACCATTCATTATAAAATCAGACAACAGATACACATAGCATATCATGAGAACACATCTTTCTTTTAAGCAATAATGCATACCATTGTTCCCATTATAACCATATCACAACAATCAGGATATAACAGCTATAGCAAAAGTTCATTAACACAATTTACCCACAAACATCATTCAACAATACATTATAGCTCCAAGAGTGATTGACAAAAATTATTCCACCTAACTCAACCCACAACTAAACAAGCTCAACGTACTCCAACCATACTGAATTTAACAATTTATCATTCTACACAAACCTATACACGAGATCAGCCCCATAAATTCAAGAACAAAAAGGCACTAACAGCAAAGGATGAGCACAAATTAACAACTACCAGAGGTTATAATATTAGATATAACATTCTCATTGCATAAGTTGCATCAAATTGTCAAATATGGCTATCAGTTCATCAATTTATGCATACCATTGAAGTAAAGAAAAGAAGAGTGGAGTACTTACCTCAATAATCTTGAAACAAAAGACAAAGAAAAGCCTCTTCAGTGCCTATGGGACAAGAACTAAATTGATTGGGAGAATTTAGCTTTGGGGATTTTAAGGGCGGCATAATTTAGGTTTAGAAATGCAGGAAAATTTGGGAGATAAAGGGGTATTTAAAGCAACTTAAAATCTATTTACCCAAATTTCTGCATTTTGTACATAGGGTAAACTGAGCGTGCGGCACGCGATGCATTGCACTAAGTAGTACACGCGACGTGCGCTATTCGTACGATACTACTGGATTAAGCATTATTTCTTGCACAAATTAAGTTAAAACGGGCAATATTGCATCCCTTTTTTTATTTTTCACTCTTGTACCTTTCAATAGGTAGTATGCTACTTACCTAAATGCTTCCCTAACCTTGTTTCACTTGCCTCTCATTTACCTCCATGCTTCAGTGTATCTCATTCCTGCATACTAACTAAAAAAAATAAACTAACATAAGAAAAAGTGGGTTTCCTCCAACTCTGCGCCTTAGTTTTGTCGTGGCATGATGCATTGTTTTGTATTTTTAATATCTTTTTCTTTCCTAACAACTAAAATAAAAAAGAACTACTCTTATTACATTATATTCGTGGGTTTCCTCCTATGTAGCACCTTATTTTACATTATGGCACAACTCAGCTCAATCTCACTCATCTACAAAGGTGATGGACACATTCTGCTATCTTCATGATTCGCCAAATAATGCTTCATTCATTGTCCATTCACAAAAAAAAATTCAGTCTTCTCTTTGTTCCCTAGTTTAACCTCTCCATGAGGCATTATTCATACCGCCTCAAAAGGCCCAGAGCACTTAGACCATATTTTTCTAGGAAATAACTTTAACTTTGAATTCAATAGTAGAACAAGTTGTCCAGGTACAAACACTCTATCCTAAATTTGCCTGTCATGCCATCTCTTGGTTTTCTCCTTGTATAGTTTGGCATTATCATAAGCATGGAGAAAAAATTCATCAAGTTCAACAAGCTGCAACAATTCTTCTCTCCCGCAGTCTTCATCTCAAAATTCAACTTTTTGACAGTCCAATAAGGTTGATGTTCCAGCTCTACAGGAAAATGGCATGCTTTTCCATAAACCAAATTATATGGAGAGGTTCCAATGGGTGTCTTATAAGTTGTCTAATATGCCCATAATACATCATCTAGCTTTTCCTCCTAATCATTCCGCTATCCGTTGACAATCTTCTGCAGAATCTACTTTATCTCCTGATTCGATACCTTAACCTGAGCACTTGTTTGCGGATGGTACACAGTGGCCACCTTGTGCCTAACACCATATTTAGCTAAAGGATTCATAAACCAAGTGTTAATAAAATGCGTACCTCCATCACTGATTATAGCTCTGGGAGTTCCAAACCTAGAAAATATGTATTTTTTCACGAACTTCAGCACTACTCTTACATCATATTCTGAAAGGCAGCAGCCTCCACCCACTTAGATAAATTGTCAAATGCTACTAAGATGTACAAGTTGTCATAAAATGGTTGGAATGGTCCCATAAAATCAATTCCCTGGACATCAAACACTTCAACTTAAAGAATATTGTTTAGGGGTATCCATGATGCCTTGAAATTATGCCTAACCTCTGGTACTAATCACATCTCCTCACAAAATCTGCTGCATCTCTAATTAATGTTGGATAGAAGAACCCAAATTGTAATACTTTTCTGGTTGTTCTTTCACCCCCATGATGACCACCATAAGGAGATAAATGGCACTTTTGTAGCACTTGTGTCAATACAGTTTCCAAAATACATCTACGTATAATTTCATCAGGACCCTGCTTGAAAAGATACTACTCATCACAAATATAAGAATGAGAATTATGAAGCAGTTTTTTTCTTTGTTGAGTAGTAGCTTCAGGAGGATAAACTGAACATGCTACTAAGTCTACAATATCGTCATACCACGGAAGCTCACACGCATCTAGAGACAATAATTTTTCATCTGAAAAATCTTCCTGAATGCAGAGAGAGTCATCCAATATATGGTCATAAGACTCCAGCCGCAACAAATGGTCTGTTGCTTGAGTCTCTGCTCCTTTCCGATCATGAACCTCTAGGTCAAACTCTTGCAATAATAAAATCCACCTTATCAATCAAGGCTATGTATCTTTTTTATTGAAGAGATACTTAATGGTCGCATGGTTTGTGTGAACAATGACTTTTGTGCCCACCAAGTACGCTCTAAATTTATCGAATGCATAAACCACCGCTAACATCTCCTTTTTAGTGATTGTCTAATTTATTTGGGCATTATTCTAGACTTTACTAGCATAATAAATAGAGTGTAATACCTTGTATTTTCTTTGCCCTAAAACTGATCTAACAGCTACATCACTTGCATTACATATCGATTCAAATGGCAACTCCCAATCTGGAGAAATCAAAATAGGAGCTTCTATCAGCTTCTTTTTCAGTTTCTCAAAGGCTTCTTGACAATCCGCCCCAAAATCAAACTTGGCCTCTTTTTTTAACAATTTACACATAGGGCTTGCAATCTTCAAAAAGTCCAGAATAAAATGCCTGTAGAAACCCGCATGCCCCAAGAAACTTTGCACTCTCTTGACTGTTACTGGATGTGGCAGCTTTTTGATCACTTTAATTTTGCCTCTATCTACTTTCAGTCCTTTACATGACACATTATGGCAATTTTGGCCAGGGATTATACCTTTTTTAACCAAAAAGTGGCACTTTTCCCAATTAAGCACCAAATTTGTCTCTTTAGAATGAGCTAGGACTCGATCTAGATTCTATAAGCATACATCAAAAGAATTACCATAAACAGAGAAGTCATCCATGAATACCTCAAAAAATTCTTCAACCATGTCATAGAAGATTATCATCATGCATCTCTGAAATGTTGCAGGTGCATTGTAGAGGCTAAAAGGAATGTGTCTGAACGCATATATACCATATAAAGAAGTAAAACTAGTCTTTTCTTAGTCCTCGGGCACAATGGTGATCTGATTATAGCATCTGTAGTCAATACAGATTCTCCATCTATTCACCATGCGAGTGGGAATTAGTTCATTTGAATCATTGGTAACCACGGTCATTCTACCTTTCTTTGGAATACAATGTATTGGGCTTACCCACTTGCTTTCTAAAATTGGATAAATAATCCCATTATCGAGCCACTTGATGACCTCTTTTCACACCATGTCTTTCATCACCGGATTCAATCTACATTGTTGTTGTACCCTTGGTTTAAAACCTTCTTCTATGTGTATCTTGTGCATGCAAAATGCTGGATTTATCCTTGAAATATCAGATATTTGCTACCTGATCACCTTCTTTCTTCTTTTTAAAACTATCATTGCTTTCTTTACCTGTATATCAGATAAACTTGCAGAAAAAATAACATGCAAGGTATCATTGTCACCAAGGTAAACATATTTCAAGTGAGGAGGAAGAACGTTAAGCTCCAACTTTGGAGCTTCATCAATTGAATCTTTGGGAGATGGGCCAATTGGCCTATTCAATGGCTCAAAAGGCAATTTTCATGTTTTAATCGCCGTCAAATTCATGACTTGAACTAATTCTAATTCCTCCACATCTCCACACAGATCATGACCCACCACAACTCAATCTAGTCGATCATCAGGAAACAACAGCCTACAATCAAACTCAAGGTCTATAACGGATATAGCAGTCAACTCCTCATATATAGCAAGCAATTTTAGCAACTTGTATATATCAAAAACCTCTACTTTATTGTGTGCTCTAACCATCATCTTCCCTGCAGCCATATCAATTTGTGAATGTCCTGTTGCTAGGAATGGTCATCCCAAAAAAATGGAATGGCAAAATTAGCTTCAAAATCAGGAATCACAAAGTTAATAGGAAATATTAATAATCCCACTTGCATAAAGACATCTTCAATAATTCCATCCGAACTTGCAAGGAACCTATCTGCCAACTTCAAAATAATAATACTGGGTTCGGGACTCCGAAGACCTATCTTTTGGTACCAAGATGTGGACATAAGATTTATGCTAGCCCCCAAGTCACACAATCCACAAGCACTGATGGTCTACCCAATAGTGATCTGCAAAGTAAAACTACCTGGATCCTTCAGCTTCATGGGCAGGTTGTTTTGAATTTAGATGTGCACTCCTTAATAAGTGCAACTATAGCATACTCTATCATCCGGTTCATATTTTCCACTATATCCTTCAGGTATTTTTCATATTTGGGAACACTCTGTAGAATATTAACAAGAGGAAGATTTACTTGAACCTGCTTTAGAAGATCCAAAAAATTTCTTACAACTGGCCTCCTCTTGATGCTTTCTTTGTCTTTGAGGGAATGGTAAAGGTAGAGGCTTGTTTTCCATATGAGTTTCATCACTTGCAGCTTTTTCCTTAACCCTCTTCTCCTTATTTTCCTAAGGATCATCCTCAGTGGTTGTGGGACTAACTCCTCAGATAACGCCTCCTTCAACTACACCTCACTCTTTATTGTAACTGTATTTACCTACTTTGGATTTGCCTCTATATCGCTAGGTAAGCCTCCTTGAGGTCTTGTGTTTTATGCTCCTGTAATCTGACTGAGTTGCAACTCTAAATTTTTAGTAACCAATTGTTGACTCTTCAACTCTATTGCAAACTATGCTTGATTAGCTAAAATCTGTTTTAACATCTTCTCCACATTACTTGTTTGGGTAGCAGCTTGATTATTCTAAACCTGTTATTGATTCTGTTGCACTGGCCCCTTATACTGATTAGTGTTCTGTAGCTGATTTTCACCCTATGAGAAATTTGAATAGTTTTTCAAATTGGGATTATATGTCTTACCAAAATCCTATTGTCCTTAATTATTTGAATTCACCACATAATTAATGAAATCTGGATTAGCCGTGAAAGTATCTGTTGCGTGCTCAATACTTCCACAAACTTCACACTAAGAATTTACCTATTGGACTGTAGTAGTTACAGTTGTTGCTTGTAGAATCCCCCAACTTCATGTTATTAAGCGAAGTAAACATATGATTTTAGATTGCTATAATCTGCACCGATAATGCAGTAAACTGGTCTACCTCTAATACCCCTACAACCTTCTTAGGAGCATTCTCAAGTCGCCATGCCATTCAGGGTTCCCTTGTGAAATCCGATTCATCAGTGTGTACAATTCATCATAAGTCTTCTCAAGAGCTTGTCCACCTTCTGCTGAATCCAAGAGAATCTTGGTATTTGGCTTCGACCCCTCAAAGAAGGTATGAACAGGAACATCATTAAACTGATGATGGTGAGGGCAATTTCTGAGCATACTTTTAAATCTCTCCCAAGCTTGGTGAAGATTCTCTCTTTCTTTCTGTATGAAACTCAGAATTTCGCTTCTCAAACGTACAGTACTCCCAGATATAAACAATCAAATAAGGAACTTTTGAGCTAGATCTTCCCAGAAAGTGATGGAGAGTGGTGGTTCAGCATGTAACCACCTCTTTGCTTCCCCAATTTAAGAAAAAGGAAAGAGTGTCAATCTGACATAATCAGTATTCATCCCTGTAGGAATGTAAGTATCGCTTATTTCTAGCAAGGTTTGTATATGTTGTTGTGGGTCTTCATCTGAAAGGCCAAAAACTTGCCCCACTGAATTCAGCAATTGCACCATATTTTTCATCAATTCAAATCAACCACCTGGCTTGGTCTTATGAATACTATTAGTCGCATGGTTCATGAGTAGGATTTCCACCTCGTGAATAGGTCAAACAGCTGGTTGAGTAGGAACAACTGGGATAACCAGAGCTGGGGTATTTTCAGTATTTGGATCGACCGGATTATTTGGATCAACTGGATGAGTCGTTTGAACTTGTTGAATGGGATATTGATCTCTTCGCCTTTGTTGAAATATCAGTTCTGGTTTTTCAAAAGGCTCTACCAACTCTTTATATCTCGCCAGTCCTGTAGTCAGCTAATCCTGCAAAAATTCAGCCACTAAGATCAAGTCGTTAACACTTAAACTTATCATAAAAAACAAAAAATTAAGCAAAGTACTAATTATATTAGTCCCCGACAACAGTTCCAAAAACTTGTTGCGTCTTAAATGCACACGCAAGTACACATGATCGTAGAAGTAATATAGTGACTTATACAGTCAAACATCATTCCCACGAGGACTAAGCAACTAGAAATTCAACCAACATTTAGTTTTAGACAATGAGGTATTAAGTATTGAAAAGTATCAAGATGATTGTGAAATTAAGAATGAAAATATAAATTAATAAATAAGAAATAACAATTTGTGACAATAGTAAAGCAAGCAACGGTTGTAAACAGTAATGAGTAGAATTCTAGGGTTGAGGCATTTTAAACAATCATACAAATCTCTATTCTTATCGTAGTGTAGTTGGTTATCAGGTTTTTGATTCACAAAATTTATAATCTGATCTTGGTCTCCCGACCTCAAATCTTCTATCTATTGAATATTGCAACTACAGCTCCCACAGAGATACAGCAATTCTTCTAGATTCATAAAGTTATCTTCTTTCAATTGAACCAAGCAAGGCTTCAACGTATATCCTTATCCTAGATGCTAATTCAAACCCCTTATTTCATAAATGGATAAGAACTTCACTCCTTAATTTCTCCATTCCATCCTATGGTTCTCCTCCCGAATTCACATAGAAATATAAATTTATTTCAATGTTGGCCACTTATCAAAATAGTAAGCTCAAGAAATTAAGAACAACTCAGATGATAATCCAAAAAAAACTACGATAAAGAATATCAAAGAGTAATCATGTTCTTAGCCTCAACCCTAGAACGAGGGAGTTTAGCTACTCATGTTTGAATTCAACATCAAAAATAAGTAATTAATCATACCTAAAATTAATCTTGTAGTAAAGAAGTTCAAAATAATGTTTAAGAATGATAAAAGAGAGAATTTTATGCTTTTTCGCCACTGCTGTGCTTGCAAAAAGTTCTTGAAATTGTGTTCATCTGTTTCTTATATACTAGGACAAAATTATCTTAGGTGTACTGGATCATGCACCACATGATGTATTTCATAGCACTGGAGCGTGCATCGCACGATGCATTCCATAGCAGTGGAGCATTCGTCACACGCTTTTCACATGCACTCTCTGGAATTAAGCTTCTGAAATTTCTCTAAGGAATTGTACACCTGAAATGGAGCATGTGATACACGCAAATCGCATGCTCCAACTGTAATTTGTCTTTAGAATTCATGTTAAGTGTTAGGACCCCTGAAATAGGGCATGCGACGCATGCAAATCGCATGTCCCCACTGGAAATTGTCTCCATTTATTTTTCTAAGGCAAAAATTCTATTCCTTTTAGCTCATTTCTCCGCTACCAAATCCAACTTTCCAAACATGGTTTTTAACTTCTTCTAGTGTCCGTAATACTCCAAATAATCAATTCAAAGCATCAATCATCATGTCTTTCCCATTGTGCATCCAATTTAACAAAAATAGATCAATAATCCATCCTGCATTACTAATCATGTCCATTAGCTCATATTAGGCAATTGTACACTAAACATAATAAAAAAAACATAATTTAGTTCATAAAACTAAGACTATTTTGGGTGAATATTGGCGCTCGGACATATAAATATGTCCAAGATCAGTAGTATAGTAGGATTCGGGTAATCAGCAGTCCACAGGCAGGCTGGCAGAGGCATGACCATCTATAGCGCTCTTAAGCATATATTTGTGAAACCAATTAGCCCAATTTATTTTGTGTTTTTCCCCATGAAAAATAGGACAAACACATCTTGGTAGGTTATGTTTCTAAGGAAGCCTTTTCTTGGGATTAGTGTGGTGGCGATGATATGAGTCATGATGTTGTACTTGAAGCAGAGAGGCAGGGTACCAAAACTAGAATACTCTAGGTTGGACAAGGTACTTTTTGCCTCCTCAAATCTTACTTCAAAATCTTCAGTCCAGGAGCTATTCATAAAGGAAATTATCCCAAAGAACTTTGTATCAAATACCTTTTCAAACAAAAAATCATTGAGTATGATTCTTGTACCAAGAACAAGAGTCTCTAATTTGTCGTTGTTGGGAGGGAGGTGGAGATTGGCGTAGAACATTCTAATAGGATCCTCATAAACTTCGAGTTTATATAGACAAAAAATTAGTGACGGGTTTTGAAGTTTAAAGAAGTGACTGATACTGCAATGAGCTTCCTTTAATTGAAAAAGATTTACTACTCGATCGGGTACAATGAAGCGATTTTTGAAAGAGGCATTTATTGATGATGTGATAGGTTGTGCTCACTACCTGTGCCAAAAAGCAATCTGGAAGGTTGTGTTCTAGTAGCATGATTCTTGCAGTTTCCTGAAGGGATTGATTCTTTCGCTCCACCATACTATTTTGGTGAGAAGATCGAGGTGATATGAAGTTTTGAGAGTACCCATTCTAAGCACAGTATTCTTCTAAAGCTTTATTTTTAAATTCTCCTACATAATCACTATGAACATAGGTGATGAAGCTTATTGCTTCTCTTTTAACTTTCTTATAAAAGATCTCAAAGTTTTTGAAAGCCTCATGTTTATGAGCAAGAAACATTACCCAGGTAAAATAAGAATAATCATCAACAATAACAAAAACATATTTTTTCCCACCAATGCTTGCGGTCTTGGTGGGGGCCAAACAGATCCATGTGAATTATTTGAAGAGGTTTGGTAGTAGAGATAATTTCTTTGACTTTAAATGATGTCCGAATATGTTTACCCAATTGGCAGGCATCATAGATGTGATTCTTCTTAAACTTGAGTTTTGGTAGACTTTTCACCAGTTCCAATCTGGAGAGCTTCTCAATGATATGCGTACTAGCATGCCCAAGCTTTCTGTGCCACAACCAGGCGTCGTCGGTTTTCATAGTGAAGCATGTTAAAGTGGTAAAATCAAGACTATTTAAAACATAAATACTATCAATATGTTCACCGATAAGAGAAATGTCTCTTTTATCATGTTTGATGAAGCAGCTTTCATATTTGAAGAAGACTCTAAATCCTGTGTCACGCAATTGATTGATACTAAGCATGTTGTGTTTGAGTCCATCTATGAGATACACTTCAATGAGTTTGCATGAGGAGTTGATCTTTACTGAACCGACTCCAATGACATCTTCGTTAATATTATCACTGAATCTGACTAGTCCTCCTATTTTCTTTAGAGAATAAAAGTTTTCTTTCTTTCCAGTCATATGTCTGGAACATCCGCTATCGATGCCGCACATTTCATTCTTATAGCTTTTGCGGGAATATTATTGCAAAATAAAAAAATTAATTTTGTTTAGGTACCCAAGTAGTCTTGGGTCCTTGAGGTTTAAAGGTGCTTTCGTTAAGCCTCTAAAATCACACACCTTTAGACCTTTGCCTACATTTTGGGATTTGTTCCCTTTCTATCCACAAGTATAGTGGACATGTCCTTGAAAGGAAAAAGTGGTTTTTGCTGATTTAAATGATTTTGATGAGGAACTTGAGTTTTTTTAAAAGAATTTGATCTTACAAAGCTGTGACTTAGTGATTTTCTAAAACTATTTAATTGCATTTTTACATCACTAAGTTCTTCTTGAAGTAATTTAATTTCAATTTGACATGCTTTAATTTCAAATTGATATTTCTTTTATTCCTCTTCAAGTTTTTGTTTAAATTGAGCTACCCAGTTTTTCTTCTCTTGAGCAAGTTTATTGTATTCATCAGTAACTTTTTGAAGCTCATCAATTATCATATCTATATTTGATTCAAAGATGTTATAGTTTTGACATGTGTATGGTCTTACCTTATTTGATTCACTTTTTGCCATAAAGCACATGTTGGCTGTTTTAGTTTCATCTTCATCACTCCAAGCCTTAAAATTTTTGTTTCTTCTGGATGATCTTCTTTTTAATTCTGAATAGTTTTGTTTAAAGTAACTTGGCCTTCCATAGTAATAGCAGTGATCATCATTCCTTGTTAATTCATTATTTTGACTCATTGGGGTCTCTATTGTCTCTATCTCAGGATCTGCCTTACTCCACGATTTATGAGAGTTATTCTTTCGTTATTGGATTCTTCTAGGAAGTTTTCCTCTTCAGTTGATACAGCATTGAAGGCCACTGATTTCTTCTTCTCTTGTTGTACCTGTTGATATAATTTTGTCAGTAGGTAATAAGATTACCTCGTAATTCATCATATGTCATATTGTGAAGATTTCTATCTTCTAGAATGGTAACCTTAGTTTCCCATGCTTTAAGAAGGCTTCTAATAAGCTTTTGGACTTACAGGCTCTGAGGATTGATCATCCCTAATGATTTCAGCTCACATACAATTTTGTTGAATCTGGAAAACATTGATTCAGTGTTTTCATTTTCTTCCATTTTGAACAGCTCGTATTCATTGACCAAAGCAGTAATTTTTGACTTCTTAACTTTGGTGGTTCCTTCATAGGTTACCTCCAGTTTATCCTACATCTCTTTCGCAGTTTCATAGGTTGATATCTTGTCGTATTCTTCTCCACTTACTGCATAAAGAAGTAAACTTATAGCTCGTGCATTAGTTTGAATTACCTCTTCTTATTCTTTGGTGACATCAAAATTTTCAAGGTCCTCTACATCAGTACTGCTTGATTCCTCGTCCTTGTCTTTGTCCTTGTCCTTCTACTTTTCCTTGAATCTTGGAGTTGGCTTAGGTCCCTTCTTAATGACTACCCATGCTTGGAAGTTATTTGATTGGATGAAGTTTCTGAATCTGTTTTTCCAATAAGATTAGTTTTTTCCATTGAAGTATGGTGGTCTTGTGGAGGAGTGATCGTCTTGAAGGAGAGCACCTAGAATTCGGCCATTTGATCTTTACTCACATGCGGTGTAATACCCCGTATTTTTGTGCTAGAATTCTAACCGTCTTTTCTACAAGTCTAAGATCTAATCCAAGTGATTCTCATGTGAACATAAGTTGCATGATCATTATCCGAGTTTATGAGCAGTTTAGAGGTGAAAAATGTTCATAGCCATGATCTAGAACAAAGTTGAGCTAAGATTAATTGATTCGTCCAAAGTTTGACAATCGATTCTACAAAGGTCTACTTCAAACGTGTATATCCCTTAATATACATAGAATTTTTCATCCTAAGACCTATCAAATGTACATAATTGAATTATCTTTCCAACAATACCAATTTTGCAATAATCCAATACCTGAGCGAAAAGTTATGGACATTTTAGTGCCTGAGGCAGTAGCACCATGCGATAAGCATGCGACACACGCTCTATCACATGCTAATAATTTACAGGTTCTGTTTCCACATTTTTAAGGGAAAAAGTGGTATTTTCCAACCCCTCTCCAGCTATAACACAGGATTAAACTCCCATAACACCAAAATAAGTACACTTGCTCTCAAAATCACCAAGAACATTCATTAGGGTTTCAACCTAAAAATCCAAATATCTCAAGATTCAACCGTAGGTTTTCGATAATTTTTCAAGGTTCGGATTCCCCATTCTGAGGGATATAAGAAGCACCGATTAATCTCAAGAATAGCAATCTGAAGTTAAGAGTTCATCCAAAGCTTAAATTTCAAGGTATATGGGGTTTAAACAAGAGCACCATTTCGTTCTTGTGCCTAAAACTTATTTTAGATTATAAATTACTGAATTTTGATTATTTTTCATGACATTCAAGTTGGGGTTTATACCCATGGTTGTTAATTACAAGCTTATAAGGTTCCCAAAGATTTAGAAGTGTAATTGTATGACTAATTTCACATATTTATGCAAGTAATGTGATTTTTCAGATTTTTCCAAGTGAGTTTAAGCATTATATTGTGATTCTTGATTTCTATATTTTGACATTGTTGAAGTATTTTCAAGAAGTATATTGAGTATGATGTTTTGCTATGACATTACATGAGTATGTTTATATTTTCATGCTTATTGCTGAAATTTTCATATTTTAAGTTGATTCATCAATATTTACATTAGCAAGCATGAATCTTTTGGTGTTTTAATACGAGTTTGATATATGGGTCATTAACCCATATTTAAAGATTGTTATTTTGAGAATGAGTTGTTGAGAACTTTTAAAGAATTGCAAGAAGTATGTTTATATTTCCATTATTATGAGATCTTTAAAGCTTTGATGATGAGTCTATCAAGATTTCAGGAAAGAGTTGGTTTTTGAACCCAAGTAAGAAAAGAAATCCACATTTGTTTAATTTATGATAAAGGGGTAGCCTATTGGCTCCCGATGCAAATTGTTGAATTATTTATTGTGGATTTTCTTTAAAGTTCTGAGCTAAGTCCAGGAGTAGTATTTAGCACCGAGTGGGAAGTATGGTACTTTCCTAGAACTACGTGCCCCATAGGATGTGAGCCTGAGGATGATATAGTGATCACTAATGAATTGAAAGTTTAAGGTTCTATCCGATGGCAAGGATAGAACAGCTCTCCCCAACGTGGGTAAGACGTTGGACTCCATGTAACTCATATGGTTTATGTCGGTAAAGAGAAACTCCCAAAGTAGTCTCCCACTCTATCTAAGATAAAGGTATATGTTTTTTGAAAGCTATGATTCCAAGATTTCTAAGGTTCTCAAGTGTCAAAATCTTTAAGTTTTCAAAGAAGTTCTTAGTTTTCATAAGGTTAAAGTGTATGTTCGGAAAGATGTTGTTTTAAGACATTATCTATAGCATAAGTTTGAGAACAAAGAAAGAATGCAGATTTAGAATAAAGTGAAATGAATCACGAGACTTAATACTAAATGTTTCATTATTCATGATTTATGAGATCTATATTTCAGGTATTATTCAACCTATGTGAGTCATTTATGTCAGCATGCATAATTCTATAAACTGTGATGATATTGAGATATTATTTTATATATGCATTGCACCCCCATATACTCAGTACATCCTCAAAGAACTAATCCACATATACGGTTATGTGCTACATTGTCTCAAAATGTAGGTACAAGTTTTAGTATGCACATCAGACTCAGACAGTTGCAGATTTCAGCCAGCAGATGATATGTCCTCTTACTTTGGGGATTTAAGTTAGAGGTCATTTATATGTTTTCTTTCTTTATTATTCTTATATATTGATTAGTGATAGTTGGGGTCGCGCCCTAGCTATCTATAGTCAGTATTATTAGAGGCTTCATAAATATTCAGTAGAGTCATTGTATTTGTCTCAGTTTCTTTGTAAAAGCAGAGTTGTAATCATGTTAATTCACTTTTGTATTGATTAGATTAAGAAAATATATATCTTCCGCTTACTTTGTTCAGATTTATCTATCTTATTCAGTTGCTTATGAGTTATTCCAGTAGAAAGGTTAGCTTAGGTTCACTTGTAACCCTAAGCACCGTGTGACATCTCGGGACCCAATTTTGGGGCATTACAAACTTGGGATCAGAGCATAGAGTTCAAGTGTCCTAGGGTGTCTCTAAAGTGGTGTATAGTAGAGTCTTACGAAATAGTACAGAGACGTCTGTACTTTTCTTTCAGAGGATACAAGACATTTAGGAAATGTCTTTCTTCTTTCAAGTCTTAGATCATGCTATAGAAAGGTTCTCCAAGAAACTTATACAGATTCTCATCTTACTCTATTCAGGCCATCTCCGCCTTATTTTCCAGGTATCAGAAACAGTTAAGCTTAATTCTCCATGGATAGTTATGGGATTTTAAGAGACCCAGAAAGTATGGCATCAGTGCTTTTGAGTTTCAAAGATTAAAGTGCTTTATCATGTTTGTAAAAATCGTGCACTAAGCCCAAGTAAGATATGCTTTCAGATTCCTCCTCGGAATCCGTAATGATAATCTACACTTCTCTATCTATGTACTATTCTTGAGGTAACATGATCAGAAAGTTCTAATTTCCTCCCCTGATAATGCTATCAAACTTGCTAGCAAGAAGTTTAAAAAGTTTCACAAAGCAGCTTGAGAGGAGCCTTTTAGTGTGTTATAAGTCCCTCAAATTTAAATTTATGCCCTCATTCTTATGAATCATTTAGTTAAGACAGAGCAAGATGTGTATTCTTAGATATTGACTATTGTGTGTTAAGTTTCTATATCTTGTAACATGTAATCTTGTTATCATGGTATTTTTGAAACTCAAAGTCTAGTGAAGCCGTGTGGGGCTCTTTCGATTCACTAACATAGTTGCTTTGCTATCTATCTCATTTTTTATTCAAAACACAAAACCAAAGTCTAGTGAAGCCGTGAGAGGCCTATTTCGATTCACTAGCGACTTGTTATTTATCTTGTTGTTCTTGTGATAGTTGAAAGTGTGGGTTTAGAAATATAGTGATAAGAAAGGTGGTAAGGGCGATTTATTGAATATGTATAGCTAAATTTTTGCTTATGATTGAATTAGTAATGAAGTGATATACCCTTGTTTGTCAGTTTAGCGAAAGTTAGAGAAGGAGATTATTAGTTAAGGTGGATTTTTATTTGCTTGAGGTAAGAAAGGAGTTGTTGTGCTAGAAAAGTATAGGTTTTGATGGAAGTACTTGGTGGATGACTGTTGTTAATTTAGGCTTTCCTGAGATTGAAAGAGAAAGTTTAGTTAAAACTTATAAAGCTATGAAGGAGTTTAGATATATAAGAAGGGTAAATGTAATGAGGTGTAGAAGAAGGAGGTTCTAGTGAATCATAATAAGATAGACCATAGGATTGTGATTGATCATTATTGTTATGAGGTTTTAGAGGACTAGCATTTTTGAATGTTTGGCAGGGAAGAATAGTTTTCAAATTTGTGGTTAATCATAGCTAGAACGAGATACTAAGTTCGAATAGTAGATGATGAGCAAGGTGGGGATAACGATTGCTTGGTTAGTGATTCTAGTTATATGGAGGTGAACCAATAGGCATGAAACAGTGAATGCAAGAATTTAAGTTAATTGATTTGAGATTAAGTATGATGTTGTAGTTATGAGGTAAAGGCGTGCCCAAGGTGATATGAAGTTGTATTATTTTCTAAGTTTATTAAGTATTGTGTGTGGTGAGTAGTACCCTTGAGTTTTAAGTGGAAGAAGCATAATGTCTAGTACATAGTACTCTGGATAACCAAGTTAAGGATGATATATGAAAGGGGGTTGTTCAAGAATAAAGTCGGTAAGTTTGAAATATACCTTATGCATGCAAGTGTAGTATTTAAGTGTGGACTGTTAGAGAAAAGATATTCCGACTCACTCCTAGGAATGTGAGATAGATACTTAAGTTTAGAAGATGGCTTTAAATCTAAGGGGGAGATAGTATGAGACCCTTTAATGTTCTAGCTCTTTTCAGTTCCTTGTTGCATGACAAAATAGTTCCCAAAACATAGAAATTTTCAGCTAAGTGCCAAGACTTAGTCTTTTCCAAAGCCTTCAAACTTTAAGGATTTTGTCCACGACCTTTCTGACCTCCGAAAGTTGATATTCAAGATGATTCATGGTTGGGGGAGTCAATAGTACATCTGGGGTGAGTTTTGGAATTTTCAGAAACCATTTAGGGCATGTTTGGACTTAAAAACAGTAGCATCATACGATATGCATGCGGCGCACACTCCATTCTGGTGCTCCATAGCATGCGACGGACGCTCCGCAGCATGCTTCCTTATTTTTCCAACTCTTTTTTCTGTGTATTTAAGGACCAATGCTTATATACTTCATGCATATTTAAGCTCATTCTCAACTTTTAGTAAGTAAGCAACCGTTTTACTTATGTTTCAGAGTATGACTAGTTTTTAGAAATTACGATACTAGTAAAGTTCGCATTATATCATGTATGTCCTCAGTTTGGATCTCTTTAGTGAATCCATGCCTTGTTAAGTATTAAAGTTATGTATAGTAGTCTTCCGTGCTCAGGTTCTTATGTGTTAGCCCTTCAGTGACCTCTTCCTATGTTAAGATGGTGGCAATGATAGTGGATAAACAATGGTTTAGATGTGAGAGAGTTGATGAATCTCACTAAGAAAGACTATTTATGCTTTTCTACCTAAGGCTAAAGTGTGAAGTAAGATTGAGGCCAAGTCTTTGATACATGTCATGGTTAGTTAAAATATATGTGTATGTTCTTAAGAATAGTGCAAACAAATTTTATTTATAAATGGTTTAGAAAATATGCGAAGTATGCCTTTATGTGGTTTTGCCTTGAAGTTCATACGTGATTATAATGATAGGCGTGAATATCATGTTGGGTGTAAGAGGATGAATGAAATATGCACTAGTGAATCCATATCAAGAGTTTTGAATTAGACATTGAAGTGGTAAGGCATGTTATGCTTAGGGTGTGAGCTCTAAGAAGATATAGAGATTGAATCATGTGGTTTAGACTAGTATTGTGGTGTGGCATGTTGTATCTTATGATTTTGAGTTAGTCTTGACCTTGGTGAGAGGACTTAGTTTAGTTTAGACCTTGCGAAAAGATTTATCAGTGCCCATGTGAGAATTAGAAGTTGACTCAAGCGAGTGTGATATTTGAGAGGAATAGCATAGTCAAGGAAGCATTTGAGAAGTGTTGCTAAACTTGAAAGTAAGAATTAGCATTTCTTAAGGCCTAGAAATTCTACCCTAGCTTATGATATATGGGTCTATGTTCCAGGCCACAGAGGGGTAGCAATGTTGTAATTTCTTATTCAGATGTTATATTCAGATCATGCCCAAAGATTTTTACTCCCCAATTGCATTAGAAATTTCTTAGAAAAGCATTGAAGAAATACTTTATTTGGGTGTAAGCATCCACTATGATTCAATCTGTAAGTATCATGGGTATCATCTTAGTCTTTTCCTGATTTTTAAATCAAATCATTATCATTCGGGGATGAATAATCCCAAGAAGAGGATGTTGTAATATCCCGAGTTTTTATGTCATAACCCTCTCATCTTTTTCTCATGAGATTAGATCTAGCGCAAAGTAATGGTTATTCATAAGTTGACACTCTCGTTTCTATCTTAGCCATATAGCTATTTTCATGAGAATTCATGCACTTGTAGATCAATTCAGTGGCTCATTATGTTTGAGATTCAGTGATTCAGTTTATATCAGTTGTACATGATAGCTTAAAGACTAAAATTCCTCTACGTTTCAGCTTAATTATCCACATTCGAGGACGAATGTTCCCAAGGGGGAGATAATGTAATACCCCATATTTTTGTGCTGGAATTCTAACCGGCGTTTCTACACGTCTAAGCTCTAATACAAGTGATTCTCACATGAATATAAGTTGCATGATCATTATCCTAATTTATGGAGTAGATTAGAGGTGAAAAATGTTCATAGCAATGACCTAGAACAAAGTTGATCTAAGATCAATTGATTCATCCAAAGTCTGACATTCGATTCTACAAGGGTCTACTTCAAACTAGTATATCTCTTAATATACATTTAATTTTTCATTCCAATACCTATCAAATTGTATATAATTGAATTAGCTTTCCAACGATACCAATTTCATAAAAATTCGATACCCGAGCGAAAAGTTATGGCCATTTTAGTGGCTGAGGCAGTAGCACCATGCGATAAGCATATGACGCACGCTCTATCGCACACTAATAATTTTCAGGTTCTGTTTCCGCATTTTTAAGGGGAAAAAGTGGTATTTTCCAACCGCTCTCCAACTATAACACGGGATTAAACTCCCATAACACCAAAATAAGTACACTTGCTCTCAAAATCACCAAGAATATTCATTAGGGTTTCAACCTAAAAATCCAAATATCTCAAGATTCAACCGTAGGTTTTTGATAATTTTTCAAGATTCGAATTCCCCATTTCGAGGGCTATGAGAAGCACCCATTAATCTCAAGAATAGCAATCTGAAGTTAAGAGTTCATCCAAAGCTTAAATTTCAAGGTATGTGGGGTTTGAACAAGAGCACCCTTTTGTTCTTATGCCCAAAACTTATTTTAGATTATAAATTACTGAATTTTGATTATTTTCCATGAAATTCAAGTTGGGGTTTGTACCCATGGTTGTTAATTACAAGCTTATAAGGTTCCCAATGATTTAGAAGTGTAATTGTATGACTAATTTCACATATTTATGCAAGTAATGTGATTTTTCAGATTTTTCCAAGTGAGTTTAAGCATTATATTGTGATTCTTGATTTCTATATTTTGACATTGTTGAAGTATTTTCAAGAAGTATATTGAGTATGATGTTTTGCTATGATATTACATGAGTATGTTTATATTTTCATGCTTATTGCTGAAATTTTCATATTTTAAGTTGATTCATCAATATTTACATTAGCAAGCATGAATCTTTTGGTGTTTTAATACGAGTTTGATATATGGGTCATTAACCCATATTTAAAGATTGTTATTTTGAGAATGAGTTGTTGAGAACTTTTAAAGAATTGCAAGAAGTATGTTTATATTTCCATTATTATGAGATCTTTAAAACTTTGATGATGAGTCTATCAAGATTTCAGGAAAGAGTTGGTTTTTGAACCCAAGAAAAGAAATCCACATTTGATTGATTTATGATAAAGGGGTAGCATATTGTCTCCCGATGAAAATTGTTGAATTATTTATTGTGGATTTTCTTTAAAGTTCTGAGCTAAGTCTGGGATTAGTATTTAGCACCGAGCGGGAAGTGTGGTACTTCCCTAGAACTACGTGCCCCCGTAGGATGTGATCCTAAGGCTGATATAGTGATCACTAATGAACTGAAAAGTTTAAGGTTCTATCCGATGGCAAGGATAGAATAGCTCTCCCCAACGTGGGTAAGACGTTGGACTTCATGTAGCTCACATGGTTTATGTCGGTTAAGAGAAACTCCCAAAGAAGTCCCTCACTCTATCTAAGAGAAAGGTATATGTTTTTTGAAAGCTATGATTCCAAGATTTCTAAGGTTCTCAAGTGTTAAAATCTTTAAGTTTTCAAAGAAGTTCTTAGTTTTCATAAGGTTAAAGTGTATGTTTGGAAAGATGTTGTTTTAAGATATTATCTATACCACAAGTTTGAGAACAAAGAAAGAATGCAGATTTAGAATAAAGTGAAATGACTCACGAGACTTATACTAAATGTTTCATTATTCATGATTTATGAGATCTATATTTTAGGCATTATTCAAGCTATGTGAGTCATTTATGTCAGCATGCATAATTTTATAAACTGTGATGATATTGAGATATTATTTTATATATGCGTTGCACCCTCATATACTCAGTACATCCTTTAAGTACTGATCCACATATACGTCTATGTGCTACATTGTCGCATAATGTAGGTACAAGTTTTAGTATGTACATCAGACTCAGACAGTTGCAGATTTCAGCCAGCAGATGATATGTCCTCCTACTTTGGAAATTTAAGTTAGATGTCATTTATATGTTTTCTTTCTTTATTATTCTTATATATTGATTAGTGATAGTTGGGATCGCTTCCTAGCTATCTATAGTCAGTATTAGTAGAGGCTTCATAAACAGTCAGTAGAATCATTGTATTTATCTTAGTTTCTTTGTAAAAGCAGAGTTGTAATCATATGAATTCACTTTTGTATTGATTGGATTCAGAAAAGATGTATCTTCCGCTTACTTTGTTCAAATTTATCTATCTTATTCAGTTGCTTATGAGTTATACCAGTAGAAGGGTTAGCTTGGGCTCATTTGTGACCCTAAGCACCGTGTGACGTCTCGGGACCCAATTTCAGGGTGTTACAAACTTGGTATTAGAGCACGAAGTTCAAGTGTCCTAGGGTGTTTGTAAAGTCATGTCTAGTAGAGTCTTGCAGAACAGTATGGAGACGTTTGTACTTTTCTTCGAGAGGCTACAACGCATTTAGGAAATGTCTCCATTCTTTCAAGTCTTAGGTCATGCTATAGAAAGGTTCTCCAAGAAACTTATACAAATTCTCATCTTACTCTATTCAGGCCACCTCTGCCTTATTTTTAAGGTATCTGAAACAGTTAAGCTTAATTCTCCATGGATAGTTATGGGATAGTAAGAAATCTAGAAAGTATCGCATCAGTATTTTTGAGTTTCGAAGATTAAAGTGTTTTATCATGTTTATAAAAGTCGTGCACTAAGCCTAAGTTAGAGTTCCTTCAGATTCCTCCTTAGAATCCATTATGATAATCTATAGTTCTGTATCTATGTACTGTTATTGAGGTAACATGATCGGCAAGTTCTAATTTTCTCCCCTGATAATGCTCTCAGAATTGCTAGCAAGAAGTTTCAAAAGTTTTACAAAGCGGCTTAAGAGGAGCCTTCTAGTGTGTTATAAGTCCCTCAAATTTAAATTTATACCCTCATTCTTATGAATCATTTAGTTAAGATAGAGCAAGATGTGTATTCTTAGATCATTGAATATTGTGTGCAAAGTTTCTATATCTTGTAATATGTAATCTTGTTATCATGGTGCTTTTGAAACTCAAAGTCTAGTAAAGTCGTGTGGGGCTCTTTCGATTCACTAACATAGTTGCTTTGTTATCTATCTCATTTTCTTATTCAAAACACAAAACCAAAGTCTAGTGAAGCCGTGTGAGGCCTATTTCGATTCACTAGCAACTTCTTGTTTATCTTGTTGTTCTTGTGTTAGTTGAAAGTGTGGGTTTAGAATTGTAGTGACAAGAAAGGTGGTAAGAGCAGTTTATTGAATATGTATAGCTGAATTTTCGCTTATGATTGAATTAGTAATGAAGTGATATACCCTTGTTTGTCAGTTTAGTGAAAGTTAGATAAGGAGATTATTAGTTAAGGTGGATTGTTATTTGCTTGAGGTAAGAAAGAAGTTACTGTGCTAGAAAAGTATAGGTTTTGATGGAAGTACTTGGTGGATGACTGTTGTTAATTTAGGATTTCCTGAGATTGAAAGAGAAAGTTTAGTTAAAACTTATAAAGCTATGAAGGAGTTTAGATATATAAGAAGGGTAAATGTAATGAGGTGTAAAAGAAGGAGGTTCTAGTGAATCATAATAAGATAGACCATAGGATTGTGATTGATCATTATTGTTATGAGGTTTTAGCAGACTAGCATTTTTGAATGTTTGGCAGGGAAGAATAGTTGTTAAATTTGTGGTTAATCATAGCTAGAACGAGATACTAAGTTTGAATAGTAGATGATGAGCAAGGTGGGGATAACGATTGCTTGGTTAGTGATGCTAGTTATATGGAGGTGAACCAATAGGCATGAAACAGTGAATGCAAGAATTTAAGTTAATTGATTTGAGATTAAGTATGATGTTGTAGTTATGAGGTAAAAGCGTTCCCAAGGTGATATGAAGTTGTATTATTTTCTAAGTTTATTAAGTATTGTGTGTGGTGAGTAGTACCCTTGAGTTTTAAGTGGAAGAAGCATAATGTCTAGTACATGGTACTCTGGATAGCCAAGTTAAGGATGATATATAAAAGGGGGTTGTTCAAGAATGAAGTCAATAAGTTTGAAATATAGCTTATGCTTGCAAGTGTAGCATTTCAGTGTAGACCGTTAGAGCAAAGATATTCTGACTCACTCCTAGGAATGTGAGATAGATCCATAAGTTTAGAAGATGGCTTTAAATCTAAGGAGGAGAGAGTATAAGACCCTTTAATATTCAAGCTCGTTTCAGTTCCTTGTTGCATGACAAAATAGTTCCCAAAACATAGAAATTTTCAGCTAAGTGCAAAGACTTAGTCTTTTCCAAAGCCTTCAAACTTTAAGGATTTTGTCCACGACCTTCTTGACCTCCGAAAGTTAATTTTCAAGTTGATTCATGGTCGGGGGAGTCAATAGTACATCTTGGGTGAGTTTCAAAATTTTTGGAATCCGTTTAAGGTATGTTTGGATTTCAAAATAGTAGCATCGTGCGATATGCATGCAACGCACGCTCCATTTCAGTGCTCCATAGCATGCGACGCACACTCCGCAGCATGCTCCCTTATTTTTTCAGCTCTTGTTTCAGCGTATTTAAGGGCCAATGCTTATATACTTCATGCATATTCAAGCTCATTCTCAACTTTTAGGAAGTAATTAACCGCTTCACTCATGTTTTAGAGTATGACCAGTTTTTAGAACTCACGATACTAGTGAAGTTCGCATTATATCATGTATGTCCTCAGTTTGGATCTCTTTAATGAATCCATGCCTTGTTAAGTGTTAAGGTTATGTATAGTAGTCTTCTGTGCTCAGGTTCTTATGTGTTAGCCCTTCAGTGACCTCTTCCTATGTTAAGATGGTGGCAATGATAGTGGATAAACAAAGGTTTAGATGTGAGAGAGTTGATGACTCTCACTAAGAAAGACTATTTATGTTTTTCTACCTAAGGCTAAAGTGTGAAGTAAGATTGAGGCCAAGTCTTTGATACATGTCATGGTTAGTTAAAATATATGTGTATGTTCTTAAGAATAGTGCAAACAAATTTTATTTATAAATGGTTTAGAAAATATGCGAAGTATGCCTTTATGCGGTTTTGCCTTGAAGTTCATACGTGATTTTAATGATAGACGTGAATGTCATGTTGGGTGTAAAAGAATGAATGAAATATGCACTAGTGAATCCATATCAAGAGTTTTGAATTAGTCATTGAAGTGGTAAGGCATGTTATGCTTAGGGTGTGAGCTCTAAGAAGATATAGAGATTGAATCATGTGGTTTAGACTAATATTGTGGTGTGGCATGTTGTATCTTATGATTTTGAGTTAGTCTTGACCTTGGTGAGAGGACTTAGTTTAGTTTAGACCTTGCGGAAAGATTTATCAGTGCCCATGTGAGAATTAGAAGTTGAGTCAAGTGAGTGTGATATTTAAGGGGAATAGCATAGTCAAGGAAGCATTTGAGAAATGTAGCTAAACTTGAAATTAAGAATTAGCATTTCTTAAGGCCTAGAAATTCTACCCTAGCTTATGATTTATGGGTCTATGTTCCAGGCCATAGAAGGGTAGCAATGTTGTAATTCCTTATTCAGATATTTTATTCAGATCATGCCCAAAGTTCTTTACTCCTCAATTGCATTAGAAATTTCTTATAAAGGTAGCATCCACTATGATTCAGTCTGTAATTATCATGGGTATCATCTTAGTCTTTTTCTGATTTTTAAATCAAATCATTATCATTCGGGGATGAATAATCCCAAGAGGGGGATGTTGTAATACCCTGAGTTTTCATGTCATAAACCTCTCATCTTTTTCTCATGAGATCAGATCCAGCGCAAAGTAATGGTTATTCATAAGTTGACACTCTCGTTTCTATCTCAGCCATATAGTTATTTTCATGAGAATTCATGCACTTGCAGATTAGTTCAGTGGCTCATTATATTTGAGATTCAGTGATTCAGTTTATATCAGTTGTACATGATAGCTTAAAGACTGAGATTCCTCTATGTTTCAGCTTAATTATCTACATTCGAGGACGAATGTTCCCAAGGGGGAGATAATGTAATACCCCATATTTTTGTGTTGGAATTCTAATCGTCGTTTCTACGCGTCTATGCTCTAATCCAAGTTATTCTCACATGAATATAAGCTGCATGATCATTATCCTAGTCTATAGAGTAGTTTAGAGGTAAAAATGTACATAGCAATGACCTAGAACAAAGTTGAGCTAAGATCAATTGATTCGTCCAAAGTTTGACATTCGATTCTACAAGGATCTACTTTAAATGTGTATATCTCTTAATATACATTTAATTTTTCATTCCAAGACCTATCAAATTGTAGATAATTGAATTAGCTTTCCAACGATACCAATTTCACAAAAATTCGATACCCGAGCAAAAAGTTATGGCCATTTTAGTGGCTGAGGAAGTAGCACCATGCGATAAGCGTGCGACGCACGCTCTATCGCACGCTAATAATTTTCAGATTCTCCTTTAAAGTTGCATGAGTGCTTCGATCTTCAGTTTTCTCTTTTATATTCTTCAGAAGCTTCTGTTTCTACTCTTCATAAGGAAACCCAAGAGATTTCTTCTCAATCAAGGATTTTAATTGATTCCTTGATTGAGGGATAGCACCATAAAGTATGTCCATATCAGATATGTCCATCTATGGTACGACCTTCATAGCCATACATGTCTATATCAAATAAGTCCATGTAGAGGGCATG
Organism: Capsicum baccatum var. pendulum; assembly: GCA_030864225.1. Lineage (NCBI taxonomy): Eukaryota > Viridiplantae > Streptophyta > Magnoliopsida > Solanales > Solanaceae > Capsicum > Capsicum baccatum. The sequence continues at coordinate 51,564,080 of CM061554.1, read as the reverse complement.
GTCTTCTTTCCTTTTGTTTTTGTCTTGATTGATTCGTTCGTCACATATCTGGAAATCCAATAATCTCCATGATTGATACTCTTCCAATTTTGGTGTCGGTCGTCGTGTGAGTAATTGCCTGCTTCCTTTCTCGGATATTCTTGGATTGATTCCTTAGGGATCTTTTTTATCTTCTGTATCTTCAGTGTATCGTGCAAGATATTTGTTTATTAGTTTGTCCTTATTAAAACATGTAGTGAGAATATAGGGCTAACAACAGTTTCCACTCTTTCAAGGAATTGAGGTATCCAATTGGGTGGATGTCAATCCGCCCTCAGCGGATTCCAAGAGCTGGGGGAGGAATAACATCTCTCTCATTTTGTCCCTTTTCATTTTACCCCTAGTTCAATCATCAATGCATGAAACCCTTTGAATGGTATCAAGGCATGCACAAATACTTCCATCTTCATAAATATGCCTCAAAAAGCATGTAATTCTCATGCTTGACTCCATGCAAATCGCATGGAGGTGACTTGGGTTGCATCATTAGGCTTCACCGCCTCGAGGTTTATGCCTCCCCCACATTAGGTAAAAACACCTCGCCTCACATTCACGTCTTTTAAATACTATTCCAAATAATAAAGGTAGGTTCTTAATTTTATAAAACTAACTCAAAAAAATTAGCGTACCACGCCGAATTATTTATATAGGAAAAACGTATCATGCATAGTAAGTTTTAATATAACAAAATATTTTTGATTTTTCCTGTAATACCATGTTTTCTTAAGCTGAACTTCTACTTGTGTATTGAGAACATTAACCCCCGAACCCTGAAGATTTTGGTGGTTCTTGGGTGTTTGGAGGGCCTAATTATACTTGGTGAGGTTTTAAGCTTGGAGTTGACCAAAAGTTGAAAGGACCAAGTTTGAAAGTGTTAAGCCAAGGGTATGAGATACGACCGTAGGTTACATGTACGGGTCGCGCCTTGGGTCATGGATGAACTATGGTGTAAAAAAGCTACTGCTCGGAAGAGAAGGATCCATTTACGAACCATGCATGGGTCGTGTCTTGATCACAGTAAAAATGGGTGCAAGTACGGTGAATGTACTAACCATATATCAAGTTCTCACGAAATGGTCCAACTTCAAACGAGTGTATCTCCTTATCTACGAGTATATAGAGTGTGCGCAACCTATCAAATTAAATTTTTTGGAGTCTAGTTTCTAAGAAATCAAACTATTCTTCAATCGAAGTTTAGTACATAAAATTATGCGCCTTTCAGTGAAGTATAGCGCCCACGCACTTAGAGAAAGTCAGAGAAGAAAATTCTGCACCCGGGCCACCATCCGGCAGTGCATAAGGGCAAAGCGAGAGAGACAAGCTATATTTAGCCAACTACAATGAGATACCTTAAGCTGGTTTGCCATCTTTTTGAGTAATGTTTTTCCCTTTTGTATATAATAGAGTTACTGTTGATAATACGCAACAATAGCTAGTTTAACGAAATCAATTGATCTATGTATTGAATTACAAACAGAGAGAAACCATGCATAACTTATAGAAACGCTACACGAGAAAAATGAGTTGAAAGACCCTCCCAAGTCTTTAATTAAAAAAAGGGGATAAGTGGAAACCACAATACTATTAAATTAAAAAAGATATAGTCGCTTAAACAACTGATACAGTTGTTCGACAACTGCAACAGTTGTCTCAACAACAATCAACGTTGTACAACAACTTTGCAAAGTTATCAAACAACTTTGCAAAGTTGTCGAACAACTTTGCTTGAAGAACTCCCACTTAATTGAGTAACTAGTTTATCCCTTTTAATTCAAGATCCTACGCTACACCCATGAATACCTAAAAATAGAAGGCATTTACTAGTAACCACTTTTTAAGTCGGTACTTGACGAGAGATCAGATATAACCCATAAATACAAAACATCCAACATCATTTACTTGTTACATCTTATTTTTTAGTTTCCCACCCAAGATTTTGAGACTTGACTAAATTCAAATTAGCGCCGAAAGATTTCACAACGAACGTTAAACCACTCCTTGAAAAAAGACTCAAACTAGAGACTTTTATTGTTGTATATATCTTGTTCGACAAATTGGTAACTGTTAATAACAAAATTATTGAGCAGCTTACATCCATCTTGATGTATGAATCTTTTGCATCGATTCACTTCTTTAAAGAAAGAATCAGTTGGGCTTGGACGATTTTGACATACCGTCGCTCTCTCCATTAATCCAAATTTAAAACCACTAGACTTTGGAAAACTCTGACAAAATTGTAAGGTAAAATTCTTCTCATTCTCCAACTATGCAGCCATTGGCTGATTTAGGTCCCGCTGGAACAAAATAATTCAAGAAGCTCAGAACCAAAAAAATTCCATGCTTCCTCTTCTGCTCTTAAACCGACTCCTCTAACCCCTTTTCACTTGATCATACATAATCAAATAGTTGCAAGTACGGAACACAACTACGAGCACAACTGACATAAGCACCCTCCTGTTAACAGATGAACTCTTCAATTTTCAAAAGAAGATGAACACTACATAGAAAACGCACTTAAAATATGACCCCAAAATTGCTCTACCCTAGATTCAACTAATTCAAGTAAACCCAGGCAAACTCCTCCATCTTCACACTCTCGCTAAGAAAACTGTCTCATTCAGAAGCTATATCCAATAACTTGTGTGGGTCTGCATACTGCAGAAAGCTGTACAGTTAGAGGAAACACATGGCCAGAGCATGATTTCTCATAGAAAGCAGCTTCCTAAAATATGCCCACCAGTGTCTTAGAGGCGAAATCTCACTAGAACTAATATCATGGACCCCATTAAATGGAGCGGTGCAAGCTACAAACAGCACAAAAGCATAAGGATATATAAACTGATCAACCAATTCCTTTTAAAAATCATAGCAGATGAGTACTAAGAGGACACGTAATCTGCCAAAAACTAACGAGTCAACAAGGATTACATAAGAAACATGTATCAATCATCAGCAACTTCCTCCGAAAGCCAGGGCAAGCTGCAAAAAGGAAAGTGTTGAATCTTTGATATCTGCCAACAGGTTCTCATCAAACAATAAAATGAACACACCAATGGAAAGAGCAAACTCTACCTGCTTTTGCTATTGAGATAGGACCTCAGAACAAAACCAACAGATACAGCATACATCACATCTCCTAACAGGGGTAAACAGCTGTTCATAAAATAAAGGAATCAGAGAAACCTTGGATACTTTCCCCATACAGCAACTCCACCAAAACAAACGAAAAGAATGAAGCTACACATAACTTGAATAAAGGGACTCAAGTGCCCAAAAAAGGCACCACAAATGAGGCAGGTGTGCTTGGAACAAGCATCCCCCACCACGATGCAAAGCACATCTTCTACAGAAATAGGTCCTAAAGTCCACAGAAGAATTTGAGATATTAATTGCCAAGGAAAACCTCTAAATTTATAAGGACTGTTTGCCAAGAAGACATCAGAGAAGTTCTGATCTCAGAATGGGCCTTGGACTCGGAAGATACAACAAAATAACAAGTGAGCTCTAGTATGGTGGAGAAACTGCACGTGGTAAGACAAACAAAAATTAGTAATATAAACACTACCCACAGTCATGGCATTTTAGACAGAACTAGTAAACTTCCTGTTGTCCTCGTGGTTGATCGCCAACATGCCAAAATCTGTAGTAGATACCCACAACCATCAGCTTCAAAGATAAAGTTGATTAAATTGCAGAAAGAAAAACTTGAAGTACAAGACCAGTATAATCTCCAAAATAACATGAAAGAAGTATGGAGAATTCTTTAAATTTATAACAGGGATTAGATATGCCGAACAGTTGCAAAATAAACCTTTGAAGGCCATGCCAACCAACTCCCCATTCATCTCTTTCTCCCACCACGTTCTCTCAGTGAGAGACCAAGTGTTTCTCCAGATGCAACATTGTAGTATGCAAGTGACAAGTTGTCCTTGAGAAAACCAGCCTTTCCACTCAGCTTTTGCTTATTCGCGGGAAGCTGGATCTCCCCAGAAATCTTCTCTTTTAGACTGGCAATGGTTTCAGACAAAGATTGCACTGTGATTTCCAGAACTTGTCCTTTGAGATTCCCTTCGTCGGTATTCGGCACAGATACATTGATCCTTGCAGGTCCCTGCAATATTGCAGAAGCAACAAAATTTCCACGGATATAAGAGAACATGAGGCATTAAGCAAAATTATCAAAGAGACCAAGACAATTATGTAAAAGTTGGGAAAAAAGAGAAAAAAAAAAAAAAAGCTATCCTACCGAATGCTGAGCCAAAAACTGGTCTTCAGGAACGAGAACAGACTCATCAAGCTTTTGCCTCTTTGGCTCTGGTTCTTCAGGGAGAGGAGGGGCTTCCTCCGGTGGAGGAGGTGGCGGCATTCCTTGGGGCATAGGAGGCGGCGGGACCATAGACATTCCGGACTGGGACATCAGATGGGGAACAAAGGGTCGAGGTGCTCCCAAAGGTGTAAACTGTGATCCAGGAGGTGGTGGAATAGGAATGCTATGGGAATTCATAGCCATTGATGGAGGCATTGGAGGACGATTCACCATGAGATTTTGCTGACCTGGCATCTGTGTCATGGGAGGAGGTGGGGGCCGAACCTGGGGAATCATGTTAACTATAGGAGGCCGAGGTGGAGGTGGAGCAGCAACACCAGGAGTGGGATACTGGACGGTATTAGGAGGCCTGGGAATATTCAGCGCAAGCCCAGGAGGTGGAGGCAGTGGCCTAACAGATGGAAATCCAGGTTTAGGAGGTGGAGGAACCTGCGGTCCAGGAAGATTTCTTGCATCATTTGCAGCATCATTCTGATCATCTGCATTGTTCTGAGACATTGCCTGGTTAGCAGTGCGACCAATACTACCTGTGTGACCATCCCATATGACTTGCTTCGGCTCTTCCTTCTTTTTCTCAATCTCAGCCTTGACCGCATTTGAAACTTCTTCTTCCGTAGTACCAAATATATCCGGACGGGTTCGTGCAAGTCCAACAATGTTTCTAGAAATCTCATCATCCTGCGCAAGAGTCGTCTCCTTAATCTTTGCAAACATCCTGTCCTTCTGTTCCTTGTACTTCGGATCAATGAGAGAGATCCTCATATGTTCAGACATCTCATTAATAGGTATTAGCTCACCGGTTATAGGAGAGACAACATACTTAGTTGGGTCCCTTTCTGCCAGGATCCTCTCTTCAGGCCTCTTCCAGTTCTTCACAATCCGCATTGGTGGGTCTTGTTCCTCTGGAATTGCCATGGTTTCAACACTCTTGACGCCACCATTCTCTTCAAGAGTCGCAGCTCGCATACCTTCTTCAACAAGCTGAACCTCTTCTTCATCCATCTCCATTTCCACCTCTTTTCCAGGCTCAACATACTCTTCTTCCTCCAATGTAGGCATCTTGCTCCTCCTTATAACCTCCTCGAGGGTCATAGGTGGAGGCAAATCCTGATCCTCATCATCAGAAAAATCTATAGTCTCAACAACAACAAAATCATGCCAATCAATCATAGCCATCTGCACCCTCTCCTGTTCTATCTCATCTTCAGCCTTTTGTCTAGCCTGCTCCTGTGACCTTTCCCATTCCAACCGATGCAGACATCGCTCTAGGACTGTTGTCATGTCAATAGCACTCTTCTGCAGTTTATCTGTCAAGCCTTTAGGAGGCATCAGAACTTTTGAATACGCATCCGCAAGTGAAGTGAAAAACATGAACATGCTGTGAGTAGGCTTTAGAAAATGAAATTGGGGATTATTAATCTCCCTGCTCGTTAACCCTGTTAAGAAAGACTTCCCATTTCTGGCCACAAATTGTGCTGTAAGCTTAATGATATCCAGTTCTTCACCAGTGATCCCTTCAGGGAGTCTAACAGTATATTGCTCTGCCTCGGGAGGATCGAGAATCTTTTTGACAGGTCTAAACTGAGCTGATGGATCAGGTTTAGCAGTTGCCTCAGCACCATCAGCTGTAGCAGGAGCAGGGGCTGCTTCTTTGTCTTCTGGCTGAGTAGGCTGTTCTCCAGAAGCCTGATTCTGTGCACGAGCTTCAGCCAAACGGTGCTGATAGTAAGCATGGTAAGGATCAGAAGCAGTCAGGAAGTTAAATTTTGCATTGCCAGCGTTATTTAAAATAATCCTCTTCTCAAATTCCGGACCATTCTTCGCCACAAACTGTGAAGTCTTGTCAACAATACTCCTAATATCTGGAGGGGGATAAATGATGCCAATAGTTCTCGTATGTGTTGCAACAGATGCTGGAACCTTGTTGGCTTGATTGTTGTCGTCTTCATTCTCTTCCATCTTATCATCCTTTGGTTCGTCTACCACCTGAGCTGGAGGTGTTGGTCCCAGATTCCCATCCAACGGGGGCGCCGGAAGGGGCAGTATTGTTGTGGTGCCAAACATTTCTATGCCTGCAAGTTGCAGCAAGTTCCATTTCTTAAAAATCAATCATTCACTTATGGCACATAACATTGAGAATCAATAATTGAAGGAAATATCAGAACCCAACCCCCACCTCACCCCGAAAAAAAAAAAAATTAAACCCCATGAATATGCTCCCCACTTCAGTTATATCACTCCAGCAATCAAAAAGGGAAACTTATTCAGAAAACAAATAATATGTTGATAGTGTCATTTCATTTTAAACGGAAAGAAAGAAAAAGGGAAACTAACTTAAATACCATCCGCACAAAGAAATAGCAGACAGATGTACAATATGTGTGCAATTACTGTACATTATATGTATATAGGCTAGAGGTGGTAAACGTTCTTGGCTGAGCGGCCAAATGTGCAACCCCCACCCCACCACCAAAGCTCAAAGATTCATTTCACAAGCAAGCAAAACCACAAATTACTTCTAAGAAATTCCATTTAAGCAAGAAAAAACTAAAATTGTGTTCATAGTTCCATCCATTCAAGTAATCACTTGACTTTCATTTAACTAAGAAAAACCCAAGAATAACAACAACAACAAACCCAGTGTATTCCCACCTAGTGGGGTCTGGGGGAGTAAGATGTACGCAGTCCATACCTCTACCTCTAAAGAGGTAGAAAGGCTGTTTCCGATAGACCCCCAGCTCAAGACACGAGATACCGCACAAATACATAGTAAAGCACAGAACAAGATTTCATAACATAAATACGGCACCCATAAGTAATAAAAACAGAGAAAAGCACACAGATTCGTAATAAAACATGGAACAAGGTACCATAACAAGAATAATACCCCCACCAAGTAATTCCCTACACTAGCGACCCAAACTGACCCTAGCCTTCTGCCCTAATTTGCGTCCTCCAGATCTTCCTATCTAGGGTCATGTCCTCGGTGAGCTGTAACTGCTCCATGTCCCGCCTAATCACCTCACTCCAGTACTTCTTCGGCCTACCCCTACCCGCCTAAAACCATCCAACGCTAGCCTCTCACACCTACGAACCGGGGCATCCATGCCCCTCCTCATCACGTGTCCGAACCATGTCAATCGGACCTCCCGCATCTTATACTCCACTGGGGTCACACCAACCTTCTCCCTGATAATCTCATTCCGAACTCTATCCCCTCTAGTCAGCCCACACATCCAACGCAACATCCGCATTTCTGCCACCTTCATTTTTTGGATGTGGGAGTTCTTAACTGGCCAACACTCCGCTCCATACAACATGGCCGAACGGACTACCGCCCTGTAGAATTTGCCTTTAAGCTTGGGCGGCACCTTCTTATCACACAACACCCCCGACGCGAGCTTCCACTTCATCCATCCCGCCCCAATACGGTGCGAGACATCCTCGTCAATCTCGTCGTTACCCTGGATCACGAACCCGAGATACTTGAAACTATCCCTCTTATATACCTCCTGTGATTCCAACTTCACTACCACCTTATTCTCCAGCCTCACTTCATTAAACTTGCATTCCAAATACTCTGTCTTGCTTCTGCTCAACCTGAACCCTTTAGACTCAAGCGTTTGTCTCCACACCTCTAATTTGTCATTCACACCCCCTCGCGTCTCATCAATCAAAACTACATTATCCGCAAAAAGCATACACCAAGGCACCTCCCCTTGAATATGCCGCGTCAAGAATATTTTCATAATTTCATTCTATTCAAGTAAGCCAAACCAATATACATGCTAAAATCTTCAAACTTTTTTTCAATCAATCAAGCAAAAATAAAGCTTCTCTGATAGAAATTTTCTTTGATTAATTTGTCCCTGGGGTTTTGGGGTTTTTATTATGAATGCTGAACCCAAAATTAATTAGAATATACGGAAGGAAGTTCATAGATTTTAGTTTACAGAAAAAAAAAACAAGATAGTTGCAATGGATCAAAAACCAAGGCCACAAAGATGGTTGTATTTCGTTCTCGTATGTGCTCAAGTGCTTCCCCACTTTTGGGACTACACTCTGTATGTTGTTATATATGCTCAAGTGCTTGCTCCAAAACAGAAAACCAACACCTCAGCCAGTAAACAGAATCAACGATTACATGCTAATGGAAGAATAATTTGTAGCTAACGAAAATGTTGTGTTTGTCTGGAACATGAAACCTAGTAAGGGAAAGCAATTCTACTCCAATTGCATTCACCAGATGGATGAGAGTGAGAATAGAAAGGAAGCCGGGAGGAAGAATGGAGTATAGCATTACCTCTAGAGTACAACCTGATAGAAACTAGGATGCAGAAGAGATAGAGAAGGAAATATTACTGATTAAATAAAGTGCAAGGATCTTAAACACTATATTAACCAATAACCAAGTCCGTATGGAGTGGACAAATCTGCAGATATAAATACAACAATAATATTTTTCTACTGTCTTAAGAACTCTACCAGATTCTAATCTCATATTTAAACTCAGACATAAGTAGTTACTGCTGTAGATAACTACTACAGATAATTACTGACAGCTACTAACAGATAATTACTGACAACTACTAACAACTACTAATAGATAACTGCTTCTATCTTATCTAAAACTAGTACATTATCTTCATATGTTAAAGCAGCAGTCTTATCAGTCTTATCAGTGCATTCCCCCTGAAAAATCGCCTTGTCCTCAAGGCGAAAAAAAGGAGACTGTGTGTTCTCCTCTTGCATTAATTACAAAGATGGAAACGTTCCAGGTTTGCAGGTCATACTTGTCTCCACAACGATAGCATAGGCCATTTTCTCGGCTAATTTGAAGTTCAGAATTTATAGGACGAATGTTTGGAAGCGATGATTGCTGAATTAGTGTTTCTCTTATTTCCTTATTTCCCATTTCTCTGAGACCTAGTGTTCTTATTTTTTTATCTCTTATTTTTGTTATGCTATACAGCCTGTTTCATGTCTCATTACGACCTTGGTATACTATTCTCTATCTTGACCCGAGGGTCTATCGGAAAAAGCCTCTCTACTTCCTCGGAGGTAGTGGTATGGACTGCGTACATTTTACCCTCCCCAGACCTCACTTTGTGGGAATATACTGGGTTGTTTGTTGTTGTTGTATGTTTGGAAGCGATGATTGTTGAAAAGAGCGTACTGGTGGACGGGATGACCGAAAATTAAAGGATTCTTGAACCGTTGGAGAGGAAGTTCCAATTGATGAAGGCCGTGATATAGAAGGCCAATCGGTTACCTTACTGGACTGATTTGTTCCATGTTTTCCTTCATATTCTAAAGCTAGACTCATTGCCTTATACACAGATCGAGGCTTGTGAATACTAACGTCCACGCGAAGGTCTTCTTTGAGCCCACTAAGGAAAACTCCAAGCAGACAGTGTTCTAGCCAGCTTTGCACACGGGCTGCCCGTTTTGCAAATTCTTGCCTATACTCAAACACTGATCCAGTATGTGTGGAAGATTCCACACAGGTGTGTTCATCTGGATTTTGAAACTCAGCGGGTCTGTAATTTTCTTGCATAACTTTAACCAACACATCCCACTAATAGATGGTTTTCTCATTGTTGATCCAAGCAAAAAGATCTAGTGCATCTCCTTCCAAAGACATTGAAGCCACATCAACCTTACAATCATCAGGTGTTTGATAATTTTGAAAATATTTCTCCGCTTTCAGAATCCAACCTCTAGGATCTCCCCCCTCATACTTTGGAAATTCCATCTTTGTGTGAGGATGCCGATAAGTTTCTTGATGTTTCCAAGTGCTATCAACCTCACCTTCTTCCGGTGAAACTTTAGATTTTCCTCGTTGATTCTAACTGTTTTGTGCTTTTAATGCAGCCACATCAACAGCCAAAACATCCATGGCTTCCAATTTTGCTGCTATATTAGTCAGTTGTTGGCTGATCTGATCAATAGTCGACATGATAGGTTCACTATGGGAAGCGTTAGCCCGTGTGTTAACCATGACAGATCTTACTTCTCTGATGCCAATGATAGAAACTAGGATGCAGAAGAGGAAACATTACTGATTAAATAAAGTGTAAAGATCTTAAACACTATATTAACCAATAACCAAGTCCGTATGGAGTAGACAAATCTCCAGATATAAATACAACAATAATATTTTTCTTCTGTCTTAAGAACTCTACCAGATTCTAATCTCCTATTTAAACTCAGACATAAGCAGTTACTGTTGTAGATAACTACTACAGATAATTACTGACAACTACTAATAGATAACTTCTTCTATCTTATCTGAAACTAAGGAACTAAGTTACATTATCTTCATATCTTAAAGCAGCAGTCTTATCAGTCTTAATAGTCTTACCACAACCCTACTCCTGCGCCTCAGGTTGGATGTCTGAATTTAAGAGAGCATCAAATAAGACTGGGCGGTAATTGGATAAACTAAAGCTATTCTCACATCTTTATTTTTTTATTCATTTCTCTTCAACAAAAGGGGGATAAAGGGACATCTCATATTTTACGTCAATTCGGACTCATCAAAGAAAACATTCAAGCAAAAACCTAAAAAGGATTCTTGGGTTTTCCTTACTTCAAATGAACTTCTCGAAACTGTGTAGGGCATTTTAATAGAAACAACTTAACCTTAATGCACCATAAGTACAAAATAAAAACATTGGGATTTGATGAAATTTGAAATCCAACATTTTGTAGAATTTAAGATTTGAAATTGAAGTTGAAATTTTTTGCAAATTTAATAAACAAATGCTGATTTTAAATCAAAACTTGGAATTAGAGTCAAACGCCTACTAAAATTAAGTGAATAAGTGTGTGAGCTGTACATATCACATGAAGATGTGTACCACCCATCATATTAGTTTCCCATATATCTAATTGTTCAGACAAATCTTTAACCATGAAATCATTTGAAGAAGTGTTATCAACACTAACAGTGAAATGAGCAGTCAAACACATATAATTAATTCTTTGCCATGATGTTCATGTGCCTGTGGTAAAGGAACTTTTCGGTTGTACTTCTTTAAAATATTTCTTTCGCTTTAGTCTCAGGTCATTGTAAACTTGATAACAATCCCTTTATTGTCCTATGGGAAGGAGGTAGAAATAGAAGTTGAGCTTTACAAAAAAACTTCCTAAAGCACTCTTTTTCTCCATCCAAAAGGCAATTCTTCAATAATTATTATATCAACTAAAGTCCTCTTAACTATTTCATGCTAAAATAATTCTCCCATCCTTTGGAAAGTCCAACTTTGTTTGAGTGGTATCAGCATCAATGTTCAGTTACATATTTGGACAATTCTTTAAATCAGTATTCCATGACGTTGTTCCATCCTCTTTTTTCTTTTTTTTTTTAATTGGTAAGACGTTCCATTCTTTTTGGTATCAGCCTTATAATCACGACTATAACAATTAAACCCTGCTCTATCATTTCCATTAACATCTTTAAACTTTTCAAAATGTCCCCAAGCACCTGAATCGATTGTACAACTTTTCTTTTCTTAGTGCCAGAACTAGTTTCAGGCTCATATTCAACGGAATTTGCAGATGAAGAAATATATCACCTTTCTATTGAACCCACCTCACTTGCTATAGTTTAATTTTTCAGCCATCTATGAAAAATGAATGATAAGAGAACTAAAAAGAAGCTAACCAACTAGTTTCAACTCAGAAATACATTAAGATTCGAGTAATCTATTAAAACGGGCAGCCCAGTGCACTAAAGCTCTCACTATGTGCAGGGTCCGGGGAAGGCCCAACCACAAATCTATTATAGGCAGCCTAACCTTGCATTTCTGTCCTGTTTCCAAGGCTTGAACCAGTGACCTCCAGTCACATGATAGAAACTTTACCAGGTTCTCCAAGGCTCCCCTTCTTTGGAGTAATCTCTTTTCAATGAAAGGCTCATATTGAAAATATTTCAACAAAATTTACAGAGAGGAACACAAATCTCTCTCTTCTCATGAAAAATGAAACTTCAAGAGCTAATGTGAACTCTTTAAATGCATCACATAACTGTTTACCCTAAAAACGATACGCGCATTCATCCAATTTTACCGTACACAATAACAGCTGAACAGAGAAGGTTACTGGCAATTATCTGTGTCGACAACTCGACGAGGAAGACGGAACTTACCTAACGAAGAGGAAGACTGACGAGCAGGCGAAGGCACCGACGCAGAGCTCTCTGGGTGAGAAGAGTGAACAAATCAGATTTTGAGACCTACTTGCAACTTAACCCTAGAATTTGATCCGATTGTTTTAAGTACTACGTATTGTTATTACAACATTTTTATATTAGTGCATTTAAATAATTTGTTTTATTATTTGGTTGGATAACCCCTTTTTTAAAAGTAATTATGATTTTGTTTCCTTTGATTGCGTTTTATAGACATGTATTTTTACTTGTAATTTCGAGGGTTCAGATTGGTTCTTTAAATTTAAATATTTATTTCTTTATTTACTATTATAACTTTTTACTATATTATAATTTTTTATTATATTTTTCTACTATTATAATAAGTAAAAGTAAGTAGTACGACCAAGGGTGTTCCAGGAATCTTATATTTTCTTATGAATATTTTTGGTATTTCAATTAATAATTTTTTTATTTCTTTTTCGATGACACTTGTTAATACATACCACTGCCTTCCATCTTCTTTTATATCGTCATTTTTGTCTTACCTTCTTTATTGTTCCTCTCCAAACACTCCATCAAATAATCATGAAGAAATAATAGATTTGTGTGAAAGTTTTATGCAACTGGGTTTGTCATATCAGTGAGATTAAGTTTTATGCAACTGGGTTTGTCATATCAGTGAGATTATTGGTTATATTTTGGCTTCTATTTGGGTATGATATATTTATGAGATTCGCAAAATTTTAACCTTTTTTTGTTTAACTTTTTTTATTTAGTTTATTATATTTTATCGAATAGTTTTTAGATGAATGTGGTATATTTGATTTTAAAAATAGATACATACATATATACATACATACATAACACATATCCGTATTTGGGACATACAATAGTTTCTGACTTTCAATAGGTAAGATGTCATTTAAAGGTAAATGGGTTCTTTGAAATATCTATTGAGGGTGAAACAAGCCCCTGCTTTCTTTGGCGAACAAACTATAAATTGAGCCCCATTTCACCTTTAATTACTAATGGAAGTCAATTTTGATCTGTCTCTTTTCCTTCTTTCTTTCACTCCTATGGTCCATTACATGCTTCTCTTCTTGGTCGATTAATTTTCTTATAAATTGAATGATTTCAGTTTGTCAATGACTTCCACGATTTTTTATTTTTGTGGATTTTATTCCTTTCTTCATTTTTTGAAATTTGACGGAGTATCTATTCTTCGTTGTGTTGTTGTGCATGAAAGTTGATAGTTGCTTCTTATCTAAAGCTGTGGCAATGGGGCATGATTCAAAAGTAGCTGAATACTTATTCCAAAATGATATTTATACCATGAAAATCACCACTTATGTGGAGGCTTCTCTAAAGCGGAATGCTTTTTCCTATGTGATTCCTTCTCACCGTTATAATACGATCTGCAATGAATTGTTGTATTTTCTTTGCAACTTATATTATGTTTTTTGTTTGTGGCATTATTGCAGAAATATTTAGGTGATAAGGTATTGGTGTCAAGAATACTAGCAAAAATGCTCTTTGTGAATGAGGTAAGTCCCTCTTTTACTCACGTGGCTTGAAAATACGAGGTCTTATTAACAACCATCTCAACATATACGGGTGTTGAGTTTGTTGGCTATCATTTATTCTTGTTAAAACAGGATGATTTTATAGGTTTGATTGATTAATGATTTGTTGCTTTGTTTTAATTCACTATTGTCAGTCTGTGTACAAGCAGAAAATACATATTTATATATGAGATTCATCATGATCGATTATATTGTTCAAGAATAACTTATTCAAGATAAAACTCTTAATTAATCACTGTAGAATTATCTTACTGCTCTCAATTAAAAGTTAAAGGTCACATCTTTAAAAAAAAAAGTTATCTAATTAAGCTCGTCCTCAGCACGGGCACGGGCTATCTAATTTATAAGATATCATCAGATATGTTTTTATTGTTGTTGATTTTAATAGTATAATTTTTGTAAAAAAAATATTTTATTTCAATTAAATTTTCTAATTATGACACATAATAACAATTTTAGTGAAATTGGGTAGGTTATTAACGTTTGTTTTAAAAATTTTAACTAATTTAGTATGATCCTCAGTTTAAGTTTTTGAATACTTTTTCAATCTATCATATAAAATAGATGTATCTTTAGCAAGATTCTTTATAAAAGAAGAAATATAATTTTAATTTCTCAAAAATCTCTGCAATTGAATTTTATTAATAACATCCGAAAACTTTGAAACAAATTCAATGCTTCTATTTATAAAAATTATATTGTCATTTTTGATATTATGTCCTAGAAATCTAACTTTTATTTGAAAAAGAGACATTCTAATTCCTGGATTTAAATATTACTAAAAATTTTGTATAATTATTTTTTTTTTGAATAAATCAAGATATTTAAAATATATTTTTATTGTTTTTAAAAATACTAGTATATCATCAGTATAAATTATTATGAAATTGCTATAAAGCATGAAAATGACATTTATAATATTTTAAAATTTAGATGGGACCTTTTTTAATTCAAAGGGCATGACATTTTAGTCAAATTGACCCATGAAGACATTAAAAGTAGCTTATATGGATCTGCTTCGGCAATTTGAATTTGTCATTATCATGATTTTAAATTAAATTTTAAAAATATAATGGTGTCATATAATGTATCTAATAAATTCTTTTTATTAGGTATTGGATACTTAATCCATTTTAAAACTTTATTAAAAGGTTTATAATTAATAACTAACCTTGAAACTCTTCTTTCCTATAAGGCCTTTATTTATTAAAGATTCAATTTCTTTTTTTACATAGTTCTATATATTTGGAGTTCATTTGACATGTCCTATATTAAGTGGGAATATTATCTTCTTTAAAGTTTTCTTCATATGAAAAGCAGATCACATTTTTTTTCTTTGCCAAAATGTATTTAAGCGATCTCCACAATTTTTTAAGAAAAAATATTTGTTTAAAAAAAATATTTTTTCACTCAATTTAAGATTTTGTAAAGTCCCTTCAATTGTTAAACTATAAATTTTATTTTTTAGAAAATCAGCTTGTCGATTGTTTGAAAGTATTTTTTCTTCTATTGTATTTTAAAATCTTGAATAGGTGGTGAAATAAAATCAAATTTGATTTCTTTATTATCAAATATTTCATTCATATCAGTTTCATTCCACCTGGTAATAGGATATAAGTGAATAAATGAGACACCTAAAATAATATTCTCGATAATATCTTTTACTAAAACAAAAATTTCTGCATACATGATTTATCTTGACAAATATATGCCTTAAAATTTTTATATTCAACTCCCGTTGTATGACCACTAACATTTTTTAACATATGGGTAGTTTTATAAAAATATTTAGAAGATATTAAATCTTCTTGTATACAATTACAATCTACCCCACTATCAATAAGAGCTGTAAATTCTCTCTTAAAATTATAATTAATTAAAAGAGTAATTTTTGAGTAAAATTTTTTATGTTTCATAACTTCGAGAGTTTGGAGAAATCCCTCTTCTGGTGTATCCGATATATTATCTATAGCACCTGTGGTAAGACTTTGATCTTCTAAAGCAGAGATTCTTCTATCTAACACAATATTCTTACTTTTGAGATTAATAATTTCTTTATTGATATTATCAATCTCTATCTTCAAATCATGAGTTGTTGCGAAAATATTAGCAACTCGCTCATTTTCTTCAAGTATTCTTTGAATTGCAGACATAGTATAAGGTCCTTTGTAGAAGGAATTTTTCATTATTTTTTAGTGAAACTAGTAGAGGGAATTTCATCTTTTCTATTAATTGAGATCTTATCTCAGGATCTCTGATAATCTCCAGAAATTCTGCTAACTTATCATTTTCAAGGACATTAACATTTAGATTCTTAAATTGAGAGTAAATATTATAAAACTCATCGTCACCCTTGTTATCACAAGGTTGTCCTAATTGACACGGTATATAATTATCTTTAGAGATAATCCTCATCATTAAGGCCTCTTAAATTCTCATCTATAGAGGAATCTCCATTATGACTTTGATCCGAACATGAATTTTTCGGAGAAGAATTTAATAAAATTTTATACAAGAATTATTTTATCTCTCCATTTTATATTAAGATTTTTGATCTTATCCTTAATTTTACAATTTTTAGCATAATGACCTATTCTACCACATTTATAGCAAGAATGCTTGGATTTGATATAATCTTTTCTTGCTTTAAATTTTTTTTTTCTTCTTGACCTTTTCTCAATTCTTCTATTTTTCTTATCATAAAATTCTTTTTTTCTTTTTGTGCCTATAAGGCTTGATCTCTAGAATTTGTAGGAATGTCAATTATAAATTGTTCATAAAATTCGCTTAATTGTTGTCTTTCATTAAGATGATGTCTTTTGATCTGTTGATTCAACCCGATCTCATTATATACGAATAATCCTTCTTGATTTCAAATATTAATCAACTTTTCGTACCTATAATTATCATAATTTATACTTGTCACTGATTTTCTAAGAGTTTTTCTAACTCTTTTTACAAAGAGGATTGACAATCCATCTATTAATTTAGGCTATCAATAAAAATTATTACATTATGGTAATTTCATGAAGCTAGATAAAAATACATATTTATACTATCTAAAGGATAAAAGAGTTTTACATTTTAAGTTTTGAAGCATAGTCCTAATAGTCTCACGATTGTTAGACCATCTTCCTGAAAAATGTATCATAACATTAAGGATTAAAATATATACTGCATTTTGGACTCATTGATCATCTTCCTGCTTAATCAATTTCAATATTTTATAACGTTAATCCTGAATTAAATAATTATCCCATCAATCTTTTAATTGAACAGTAATCATGCAGTAATCATTTCTACAATAATTTTATCATGATTTTCATTAGCTTTGCAAATTATACTGTACACCAATATTCGATGTACTATTGTGAAAATTTTTCTATTATTATAACCATCTCTATTTCATTTGTAAATTTCTTTTTCTTTATAGCTATTAGAGATCACTATTTCTTATTCCTCTAATAAAATATCTTGAAGAGTGGGCCTAGGATAGTAACACGTTCTTTGAACTGATTTTCTAACATATTTTTTTGAGATCTTATTAATATCACTTGAGACTTCATAATTATCATTTTTCGATAGTTCAAAATTATAATTAATGTTTAAAAGATTAATTTTTAATCCATTAAATTTTTCTTCTTATAATTTTTTTTGATCATTAAGGCTTTTTTTTAATTTAAAGTTTTTGATGTTAGGGGAAGATTGAATACTTATAGTAGCAATTGAGACTTATTTTTTTCTTTTAACATCGCTGGATCTATTTTCTTTATTTCAAAACATAATTTATCAATAGTATTAGTTTATCAATTGTATCATGAATGAAAAGAATTTATTTACCCAATATGCTCATATAAATATTAGTATAATTTTGTTATTTAATCACAATATTAACATATTGAGTCGTAATAATAACAATATCATTTTCAAGTAATTTTATAAATGTAGCAAAATAAACTATTTTATCATCTATTTCAAGTTAAAAAGATTGTTGAGGAGGAAATACGGACTTGGTGATTTCACCATTACTTAATTTATAATATATTTCAACATGAAAATATAACTATCAATATATCTTTTCATAAATCAGGAAACAAAAATAATTATTTTATTATAATTGAAAAGATTCTTATAACATTCTTCCTGAAATAAATTCTTTTCTTCTTTATTAAAATTTTAGAAAATAATTTTCAAATAGGGGGTTTTCTTCGGGGCTCGAGAGATGGAATAGATAGGGCCCCACAAGTTTGAAAATCATTTTCAGGAATCAGAGCAGAATTCACCCAGCAGCTCTGTTCTCAGTAGGAGAGGAGCAGACTCGCGGTATGCTTGCTTCGCCAGTAATGATAGATGATCAACAAGTCAAGCAAGGATTTCCCGCATAAGGCACTAATATACCAGATTTTAGGTTTAAATTATTCGCTTTTGTGAATGAAAAAAACGTACCTACCAACTTTTTCTTTTTGGATTCCTATCTGAATCACGTCGTGAAAACCCGTCAATGAAATAATGAAATGAAGAGAAGGGCCTTCAACCCTTTAGGAACATCCAGGGGAATTGCTAGACTTGGGGTTGTCCCATCGACTTCTAAAAGGCATGAGCTCTTTCTAGTAGAAAGAAATAAAGTCCATCTTATCTACGAACTTGAAGAAGGAGTGGATGTTTTGAACGAGTGTTGAGCGAGTGAAATGCCCCATAAATTTCGCTTGAGTTTAAAGAACTCATTTGAGATTTTTTTTCTTGTTGATGATCTCAGATCAAAACTAATTTTGTTTTGATTTATTTTATACTTGTAAAAAAATTTATTTTGGACTCCGTTGAATCCAAGTATGTAATAACATTTGCTATATTATCTCTATCCAGTTTAATATTACTAACTCTATTATTTTTCATGATCTGAGAAGTAGAAACTCTAAATGAGAAATTTACTATATAATCAATTGGAGATATATTAGAAGAAGCCAATCTAATTAATCTAGGTGCAATACAAAGATTATCACCTTTATTTATTAGAGGTGTGAATTTTAAAAAATTAATTTTAATAGTACCATATGTAGTCTGTTCAACCTCAGTAATTTTACTATTTATATTATTTTAAAAAGGGATAGCTTTCTCTAAAATTCATTCTTTGAAAAAATGAATTTCATCTTATTTAATAGGTCTCCTGATAATAACTTTTGATTACTAAAATTAGTTTTTATTAAATAGTTTCTTTTTTAAAATTCATAGTTTTACACATAGGATTTAGAGTATTTAAAGGCTTATAATAAATTTTATAATACATACATATAACTTCAGTTCCTGCATATAATTATAGTCATGTAGTTTAATACTTAATATCAAAGCATTTAGAGAATTCTCATCGTTAAAAGAAATTTGTAAATTAGGATAAGTATTAAAATATACACGATCATAGGCCAAGCTTGTTTGTACAATCCTATAAGAGATTTTTTTTAATTTTGATTTCTTCTATTTCTTAAGGCAACTATAATATTCTCAGGCAAACCTCTTAAAGTAAGCAGCTTAAATGCAATTTGTATTAAAAAACATGTACAAATCTATAGGTTTCCTTATAAGGAGTCAAATCACTTTCAAATAATAATCTAAAAGTACCATGATTATCATCAACAGTAATAGTTTCTTTAGTTGTTTTAATAATTTGTTTAAGACCCATTTTCATTTTTATTTTATTTGGTATATAAGTTTGGGTTGGACTTTAGGAATTGTCCATTTATTAAGAAGGTCTAAATTTTGTGGTATATCATATTCTTCTTTTCTACTGTTTTTAACAGTAGTATGATTTTCAATGACCTTCATAATAAAGATTGTGTTGAACGTATTGCACCTTTTACTACCAATATCACATGACTCTGATACCATAACAAGAATCAAATCGCTTCAATGATACTATAGGAAATCTTTACACGTTAATAATTCTGAAAGTAATAATTATGGTCCATTATGAGTTCAAATATAGCCCTAAATAGCTCCCTTGACTTCAATGGGCCTTCTAACAAAACCTCCGACATACCCTGAACCAAAATTATTACTATAAGAATTATTAATAGCTACATTAGTGTTGTTGGTTGATAAGATTCTAATTAAGGATTCAATACCATATTATATTAGTAGTTTAGTGTGTTATAGTTCATTACAAAAGTATTTAGCTTATCATTTAGGCTAATTTAAACTAAAAATAATAATATAAAGAACAAAAATTTAAAGTACCTCATAATTAAAGAGTTTAAATAGTGCCTTTCGAAAATAAATAAATTACTAGACTTGTATTGATTGATGAATAATTTACAATGAAAGAGAGTGAGGGAGTTTTCAAAAATCTGCCTCCAATATATCAAGCTAGATCCTTATGTAGTGAATCTTTTAAGTAAAAGACAAACATAAAAAGTAAAGTAGACATAATAAAAATGTGACTAACCAAGTCTACTAGTAAATCATGATTTATTTAATATTACATTGTCACATCTTTTTGATAGAGCAGCTTTATAAAATCTAATCTAACATGCCTCTTTTCTTCAACTATTTTGAATATGGGGTCAAAAGTCATTCATAATTTTATTCTCTTTCCTTTGTCTTTTGTTGACATGAAAGATTCTTTCAATTATTCTTTAAATTTTTGCAGGTACTCATTAATATCAATTTCGTCATTACTCTGGATACTTTGTGATTCTCTTGCTAAGCAATCTTTTTTATTATTCGTGGTATGATCAGCAGATGCCATAGAAATATCAGATGTATTTTTCATGTCAAGATTTCTCATTAAATTTTTCTTTACTTCTTTCATGTATGAGGCTATTATTTTTGACTCGGATATTACTTTTTTTTTTTTTTTACATTTGGAGTCTTCTTTTAATGCGTTTGAAAGGACTAATTTCATTCTTTTGTTGCACTGATGTCATATCTCTTTGTTCTTTATATTTGACAGTGACCACATAGATAGAATTAATTATCACTTATCCATGAATATGACCTTCAGTTGTCTTTTAATTTAGCTTATTCCAAAATTTTATATAAATTACTCTTTTGAGACATGAAATATTATTAAGATTGAGTTTTATTTTAATGAACCATTTCATTATCCGAGGAATAAAAAATTCAATAAAGAAATATATAGTAGAAATACTTTCAAAATGAATATTATTCTATTTTTTTTAATTTTATTAATGTTGGAGATACTTCTACCCATTCAACATGTAATCTTTTGTATGGTTTTAGTAAAATTTTTATAGACGATCTATAATAAATTCACCATTGTCCAAATCAATTAAGAAGATTTTGGTTAAAAATATCAGCACAAATTTTTATAAATTTTGAGTGCATGATTCCTATATAAAAGATCTTTATTAAAGCTTTCAACATAGTCCCAATAATAAAATTTAATCGAAATCTTTGGTTCTGGATGACGATAATCCTTTTATTTAAGAGTACTAAGACCCCACTCTTTCGAAGTAAAGATATTTTTAATAATAATTTTTGAAAAGTTATAAAGTTTTTAGATATTAGCAGGATAAAAATGTTGAATTTCAGTTGATCTTGTATGAGATATTATTATCTCAAAATGCATTCCAAATTTATATGCAGCAATAGCATATGATGTAGTGTCTAAGTATCTCTGCTTTAATTACCATGTGTCATCCTTTTATTTCAAATCATTTTGATCTAGAATAAGTATAACCTCATCTACTTCATTTTATTCATATAATTCAATTCTCTCATTATTATCATCTGCTAAAGCAATAGAATATGATGAGCTGCCATTTTTTCTTTTTCTTTTTTAATAAAATTTATGAATTCCTGATATATTTGGTGATCTTTATTAAGATTCGAAGTGCTCGCAATATTCACAACTAATAACATTTGATTTCCTATTGGACTAGGACATTGTCTTGTCCCATTTTTGTTCGTCCTCTTCCCCTTCCTCTATTAGAGGAGGTTGAAATTTATGACTCCATCTTGTATAAGAGAAAAGCTATCAATTCCCTTTAAATATTGTATTTCAAAATCAGATGAAGCCAATAAATCTTACCACCATGCAAATATTTGCTTAGAAATATCATGTTTACAATCTTTATTAAATATGAATTTTGCTGCTTGACAATCGATTTTTATTAAAAAAAAATTATTATACGAATCTCCTTGAAGTTTTAAAATACATTTTACTATTGCAGGAATTTCTTTTGCATTACTTGCATAATTCTTTTGGCTATTATTTCATTTTTTGAATAAAATTGAATAAGATATTCTTGTTTATCTTGTGCAAAATATTGTTTTAAAATTTCACCATATCCAATATCAGAATCGCCCGTCTCTATTATTTTTCCTCAATTAGTTTTGTCAAATGTAAAACATGATAGCTTATTAACCTTTTCTTTAATATTTTTGACTGATTGAGTATGATCCTCATTCCAAGCTTTTGGATTAATTTTCATATTTAGAAACAAAACCTTAATATTTAAATGCGCATGTAAATTCAAATATCTTTGTTTCCTATTAATTTTACAGTGACAGAAAAATATACTGCAATCACAAATAAAATATGAAGAAATAACAATTTTTATTGATAAACTATAATGACTTGATTTTTGGTATTTTTTGTGAATTATTCATTTCAGTGTGATTTGACCATTTTATTCCTTTCTGTGATTGCTTTGTGGTATTTCTGGAGGTGAAAATAATTGACATGATTTTCAATGCATTTCAATGTGTTTTATATGATTTTGTGTTTTTGGAGGTTAAAAGGATTTATAGTTGACTTCGGTCAAGATTTATTATTCTGTGTGTAGGATTGACATGGTTGGGGTGATTTTACGGCTTTGGTATCTCATTTCGACCCTCGATTTTAAAAATTATGAAATTGAGTCTCGAGGGTCAATTTTGTGAAAATAATATTTTTTAAAAACACCTAATTTCTCATTTGAGTCCTGAATGTCAAATTTGGTAGGGTAGCATAGTTCGTTTGCGTTCACGGGATTTTGAATAAGTCTCGAGGGGTCCGCAGAGACTTGAAAATTTTTTCAAGTTCAGCTAGTGCAACTGCTAAAATGCAGTTTTGGGCCGCTTTAGAGGCTCGGCTCCAGCTGGGGTGGACACTTTAGCGCGCCTTGTCCGCTAAAGCAGACTGGTCTGTACACTAAGTACCGCAAAAGTGTCACTTGACCACTTTAGCGGTCAAGGATGGTACAATATATAAATTCTTTTTCTCAAATTTTCCATCATTACTGAGACTTAGAGCTTCGAGTTTTAGAGTTTTTGAGCGATTTTCCATTTTCAAGTTTGGGTAAGCTCCAAATCTCTATTATAATTACTTTTCTTCGATTTTTTTCATTTAAAGCTTGTTAAAACTCAATTTCAAATGTGGAATTTTGGCCCGAAAGGCCTAAATTATTTTTCTTCAATTTAGACCCTAATTTCAACTCATTTTTACTTGTTTTTTCTTATATGGCTTCCTTTAATCATGGGTAATATATTTTCGAACAAAAATTTTGGTACCCTTTTTTTGAAAACTCATTTTGAAGGTCTGTTTGACCCTGACTCGAAAATGGCAATATGGATATCGTTGGCTTTATTTTGATGCATAGATTTTATATTTATATGTCTTAGTTGATTTTGAGTTCGTTCGTGAAGGAAAGGCTTTAAGACCTAGTTTTCTTCACTAAAGGTAGGTTATGGCTTAAGTTTCTTTAGACTAGGTTAGGTAGTTAATATTAATATAAAAGCGTGTTATAGGTGTAGGAACTAATCATAAAAATTGCTTTATTATTGGTTTGTGCCCGTGTGGGGACCTATGTTGTTGCTATATGGTAGTTTTTGAGACATTATTTGCTATGTGTGAGTGTGTGGGGTCTTATATGATATTTTTGACTTGGTATTTATATAATTGATTGTATTATTCTTGGTGGAAATTATCTAAATTGAGACTTATGTGCTATCAAATAGCATATTATGGTATATCTTACTTCATTGGTATATGAATTATATTGGATCATGGATGGTTAGCTTATTGAGTGGATTTTTGGCTCACGTGCTTGGTATATTGGTTGGATATAGAAATTTTCATTCTGGTTGGTTGTGATCATTATATCCTTATATCATATACATTCATGAAACATTGGTTCCACTATGAAAATACTGATTTTTCTGACAGAAAATATGACATCTTTAAAAAAACTTGTTGATGTATGTATCGAAGAAGAGTTATAAATATTGGATTGATATTGTATATTAGATTGTATGTGGGTTGACGACCCCCTCACCCCATGGATCCTACCTCAAGAGCATAGCTAAGTAGGTGTATATTGAGATTGTGTGACAACCTCGTGCATCACATCATCACCATCATCATCTTCTTCTTTATTACATTTTATATACTGTGCATATTTTATGTTGTATTTATATTTTTGATTTGATATCTGTCTATTTTGTGCTTCTTTTCAGTACTTATATTTGATATATGTGTATATTGTAAAATTGTTAGTGGAGACAGTATAAGCTACCGTTTGGAATATTTTTTACTACAGGTGGCGCGCCTATAGTGTGTATTTTGTATGCTTTATTTGCTACTTTTCTTAGTTAGCCTATGATACTTATTAAGTACAAATGGATCATATTTACCCCTACTGCGTTATTTTGGTGCAGATCTAAATACAAGTGCATCATACTGTAGCCGATTCTGATAGTATTTAGAGTATTTTTAAGCTAGCGGTCGGTCTATGCTTCAGAGTTGATCTACTATCTCCTTTTGTTTAGTTTATGTCTTGTATTTGTATTCTGCGGCAAATTATGTTCCTTTTAAACTTTCAGTTGAATATTTTGACTTTGAGGTGTATTTAGTTTCTTCTTACACTGTGACACCAGATTTTAGAGATTTATGGTATCTTTGTTATGTATTTGTATATATTTGGTTCAGCTTCATTCTAGCAGCCTTACTTTGGGTATGATGTTGTTTTTCCTTTTCATATCATTTTGGGTGATAGGCTTATTTATCAAGGCTTGCCGCAACAAGTTCTATCATTACCTTTGATTTTTGTGTCATGAAAAATTAGTATTAGAGTAGCCAAGTTCATTGGTCTCATTAGTGTAAGAACAAGGTGTCTAGTAGAGTCCTGCAGATCAGTACGTAGATGTCTATATCTATCTTCAAGAGGTTATAAGATATCTTTAGAAAATCTCCCTTATTTTATTTCTTATCATGCAGTTATTTCATTCATTGTATTTTAAATCATATTTCACTCTTTTCTATGCAGATAGTGAGGACTAGATCCCATGAGGTTGGATATGCTGAGCTATTATCCTAGGAGAGAGCTTAGTTTGGAAAGAGAGTTACGGGTTTGTGGATGGGCACGAGGATCTTCCCTATCTAGAGGCAGTATTATGGGGTTCTTCCTGATCCTCAGGTTGAGTATACTAGAGATATGGGGCCTACTCAGGTCCCACAGAGGTGTTCTACCTTAGTCTTGCATGGGTTGTTGATTTATTTTCTGACTTGTTTGGAAGGCGCTCCTTTGAGTACACCTGGTGTTCCTCCAACTCTAAGTATTGTACCTCCGTCTATGCCAAAGTCTACCTATGGTGTTCCTCTGTTTCTGAGTGTGGATCTTCCAGTGGTACTAATATCTACTTATGGTACTCCACAAACTCCGAGTGTTGTTCCTCCTTCTATGCCGACATCGGAGTATAGTATTTCAAAATCAAGAGTTCAGCCTTCATCCATGTTTCCTCTCCAGGTGGGTTCTCAGCCAACTAGATTTACTATGTTTTCTATCATTACGAGTATAGTTATGTCTTCTGAGGATCAAAAGAGGTTTGGGAGATTCACTTATTTGGGTCCACCTAGGTTCAGTGGTGCAGTGGGTGGGATGCCAATGAGTTCTTGATTGGTTGTCATGAGAAGTCGCATAACCTTGGTTCACTCGAGTCGCATGGAGTTGCTTACACTACCTACATATTGAGAGATACAACCAAGGATTGGTGGAGGTGACTTGTTAGTTGCAGACCTCTTGGTTTGCTAGAGATGACTTGGGATCAGTTTGTTGTGGCCTTTTTGAATAGTTTTATGCCATACATCCTGAGGGATTAGATAAGATATGACTTTGGTCACCTGGATTAGGGCTCCATGACTAACATAGAGTATAAGGCACGTTTCCATGCCTTGCCTAGATATTCTTATGCCAATATTTCCACCGATTCTAAAAAGATTCAAAAGTTTGTAAGAAGGTTGGATGTATCACTTCAGCTAGCTACTTCCTATATAGTAGTGTCAAAGGTGTCGTTTCAAAGTATAGTGGATCATACTAAGATGAATGAGTCTATTCTTTAAGTGTCTCAGGGAGGCGCCAAGAGAATGCATCGTCAGGGTAAATTCAGAGGTCACACTTTTCGAAGTAGAGATTCTAGAGGTTTCCTGGGTATCATGGTAGATCCATGCAGGAACTTTGTAGGGTTCATGTAGTGGGTCTTTTGGTTCAATAATTTTTTATGGTTGTTCTAGCTCAATCGTACATCCCCCTCTTAAGTCGGACAACAACGTTTACTTTCTGAGTGATGAGGCTATCCATTTGGTCAAAGATTGTCCCCATCATATTTTCAAGCATACTCCTATATCATCAATGAGAGGTAGATGATCTACTAGAGATACACGATAAAGAGGTAGTGGTTCCCATGATGGTGGTCACGGGGCTACTGATACAAGTGGTAGTCGTGGACAGTGCTATGCTATACCTTCAAAACTGTAACACCCCACATTTTACATGTACTAGTAATGTTCACATAAAATGACATACGACTTGATTTAATTACTACCAAAAATTTTTTCAAGTGTTCAAGTGTTAGATTGGGGCACTATATGGAAGTCTATTTAGAGATTGTGGCCTTAAACGGAGAAAATCATTGACGTGCTTATGGAACTTAGGAAGCTAGCAGGTGAGTCACCTGTGTGGTTGGCTTAAAAAAAATGTATATATACATGAGGGAGAATAATTCATTCATAAGTGAGCTCACTTGAAGTCTAGACGTTAGTAAAAAGAAAGGGGAACGAAGACAAGGCTTAACGCCGAAACTTTCCAAGTCTTGTGACAAACGAAGCCCAAGTTAGGGAGGCTATTAAAGCCAATGGTTTAGCATTATATTGGGCCAAGATGTTCAGCCCAAGATTTTTATATAATATGCCCAACTACATTCATTCACTACTAACAAAATTGGGCCCAAACAAAGTGCAAGAAAGATTAAGGAAAATGGGCCACTAAAGCCCATTGATTTAGAGATCCAAAAGGCCCAAGTGAAAGGGGAAAATTAGTCATTGACCAACTTGAGTTAATCAGTTGCAAATATCAGGAGAAAGTCGGTCTAAGGCCTCCTTAAAAAGGGACCAAAACCGAGCTCCTTAGGTTAACTAGTAGAAGACCAAAAATTTCAACTTTTCTCTCTAAGTTTCTCTTGGCATTTCTTCACCTTGGAAGGCAACCAAAGGCTACTTTTTGAGTTCTTGAATTAGACCTACACCTTGGGAGTTAAGGTATGTAAAAATAACCATATACTTGATATAAATTTTCCATGGAAAACAAGATAAGTTGGCTGGTGTACTGTGCAGGAATTTCTGGACAGCTTGTGTCCTGAAAGTTGTTGTTTGATTTTCTTGGCTTTGGAACGATTCTTACCCTGATTTTTGACTTTAATATGATATAAAGTTGAGGTTATTAATATGTTATAGTGTGTATATGGTTGCCAAGGTTGCTGGACTGTTTTGCTAGTTCTTTGGAAACAAGTATCCTTATATGATCTTATGTGCTTCCAAAATGGTATTGGACTGTTTTGATGAGGGGGCTGATGTTTCACGTTTCCCCCTGTGTTTTGAGATATTTTGTGACTATGTTAAGGTTTATTTGATGTATATATATGTTGGGAGCATCTGGTTCAAAGTTGGGACAAGTATGAATTGTTAACGACGAAATGTAGGGAGACGACGAGATGTTGTGCTTCTTAGTTGAGCGTTTTGTAAAATGGTTCTGTGTTGTAGTTATGGACTGTTGCCAGCATGTTATAGAGCTGATATAGGCTGTGTACATCATGTATATGATAATGTGTACTGGTTGAAGACAGTTAGAATTGAGAAAGTCGGAATAACACCATTGAGTCGATGGTTATACGTTTGTTGCCAAAGTGTTGTGTTTTGTGAGATTGGGCTGTCCAGATGCATTGATTAGCTGCTAATACTAGCTTTAAAACATGATATTGTAGATAAATAGTTGGAATAAAAGAAGTCATTTCGAGGTAAAAACAAGTTGATATGTCGAGGTATGTAAGGCTATTCGATCTCTTATTATTTGGCATGGAATCCAAAGTCTTTATTGGCACATAGAGATCTTTACAAACTTCGATATAACCACTCCACTCTTTCACATGTATTTGTGTGTC
This sequence comes from Capsicum baccatum var. pendulum, assembly GCA_030864225.1. Taxonomy (NCBI): domain Eukaryota; kingdom Viridiplantae; phylum Streptophyta; class Magnoliopsida; order Solanales; family Solanaceae; genus Capsicum; species Capsicum baccatum. The sequence continues at coordinate 51,535,549 of CM061554.1, read as the reverse complement.
CAGATTCGAGCATTGTCACTGCTGCATACATACATTGGATACCATGACATATGAGTCTTCTTTTTAGCTAAATAAAGTTCATACGTTGTTTATGTCCTACATGTTTCACTAATTGTATAACCCACTCTTTTCATTGTGATATGACGTTACATGGTCACATACTTGTCATTTGTCATGCTTATAGTCTTATAGCTCAAATGTTACGATCACCAAAGATTCATCTCAAAAGTAATAAGAAGATATATGTATACAATTGTTCTGTTGGGTGGTATCCCAGGGGTGAAAGAATCACCTAGCATGGGTCAATCCCAGTATTACAGGGGGTATCCCAGGGGTGAAAGGAAAGCCTAGCATGGGTCGATCCTAATATAGATTTACTACTGATCAGCTGGTCATTTGTATTACATGATGTGCACAGATTATACAAGTGATAAGAGTAAAGTAACATAATTGTTATAAGATGCATGACTCCACAATATTCATAAAGGTGGTCTTTTACCCTACAGCAGTGTATGGTTTCATTTGAGCTTTTATCTCATATATAGTACATGTTGCCTTACATATTCAGTACATTATTTCGTACTGACGTCCTTGTTGGGGGACCTGCATTCCATGCTGCAGGTGCAGAAGCTAATAAACCTCCCCAGTAAGAGTACAAGATATCAACTGCAGTCACTGAGCTCCAGGTTGCTTCGGGGCTTTGAGTCTTATCATATATTTTTTCATTGTATAGTATCTTATCATGAGGCGGGGCCTGTCCCGACCCTTATAAGATAATGTTTCTTGTCTAGAGGCTTCGTAGACTATGTAAAGTATAGTATGGTCATGTATCGTATCGTAGACATTGTGGCTCCAATGGCCTAGTCATACAACATCTTTTGGCTTGCTAGTCCCATTTATCTTTTGAGGGCATGTTTAGTATAAAAGTAACTTATAATGTTCATAGGTAATGTATTGCTACAGGTTGGTTCTCCCGAGCCTTACCGGCAACGGGTGCCAGTCCGCCTTAATAGGATTTGGGGCGTGACAAAAACCTGAGGCAGAGGCTTTCGACACTCTTATCGGTATTGTCATTGTTTGTTTTAGATCTACATCTGTGTTATTTGATTTGATGTCAACTTTCTCCTATGTGTCTACATAATTTGCTTCAGGTTTTGATTTTGCTAGTGAGCCTCTTGCCATGCCTATCCGTGTATCTATCCCCATAGAAGACTCTTTAGTGGTGGATCGGGTGCAATGATCCTGTGTTGTGACTTTCGGAGGACGTGAGACTTGGGTAGATTTGATTATTCTAGATATGGTAGATTTTGATGTTATCTTGGGTATGGATTGGTTAGCTCCTTATCATGCTGTCCTAGAATGTTATGCTAAGATTGTGACCTTAGCTTTGCCAGGTGTGCCAAGGATAGCTTGGAAATGTGCGTTTCATTCAGGTACCAAAAGAGTTATCTCTTTCCTTTAGTCTCATCGCTTGGTTGAGAGGAGATGTTTGTCTTATTTGACCCATATTCATGATACTAGTATTGATTCTACACCTCTTTTGAATTTTGTCCGTATTGTCCGTGAGTTCATGGGTATTTTCCTTATGGATTTTCCTGGCATGACTCTGGATCGTGATATTGACTTCACTATTAATGTTGAGCTGGGCGTGTTACGCCCACGCACACACGCAAGTGTACGTGGTCCACCACATAGTAAAACGGCCTTTATAAAGCCACGTATTGATCCCATAAGGACTTGTGCTCAACAACTATCCAATTCTAGTTCACTATGGAGATTAGACAAATGCTAAAGTAGCCAAAAAGGTTTATGAATTGAAAACTAAAAGTAAAAGTAAACAATGCGGTAATGTAAAGTTCTTGAACAATAATAGGGAGAAACCCAAGGTTAAGGCACTACGAACACTCCTACTTAGCTATATAACTTCATTGGTTTAGTCAATTATCTTGGTTGTTGATTCATAGGATTGGTAATATGATTACGGTCTTCCGGCCTTTAGCCAACTATCAAACTTAGCCTTACAACTACATCGTTGAGCAGGGATTCAAGAACTAAGCTAAACGCCTTTGAATTTCTTCCCATTTATGAATCAAATAGGGAAATTAGGTATATTCCTATCCTACACACAAATCATAGCTTCAGACCCTTGAATGATTATGATCCCATCCCATATATCCCATGTTCTATTCTATCGTTCCTCCTTTTAGTCTCACGATAGACATATGCATTTATCCTAAAGGTCACAAATCATAGTAGTTAAAACAAGGATACATGAACAACCACTAAATATAATAACATAAACTAACTTAGTTATAAGATTAAGTACTCATGTTTTTGGCCTTAATCCCAGATAAGGCTGTTTTACCACTCATGGAATTACATAGAATCATAATCATGGAATTCATGTAATGATCCAAAAGTAAACTAAAAGAAAGGAATAAAAAACTTAAGAGAAGACTACTCCAGTGGATTCCAATGTCCCAAGGTCATCCAAGATGTTTACAAAAAGATTGGAGTGTTTTATTTATAGTTAGAACATGTTGGCTGATTTTGACACACTACCGTGCCACACTATGACATTGGCGTGATAAGGGAGTGGCACCCCCTTATCGCGGATGCTCACTGAAAATTGCACATTGTGGTTTGTGTCCAAGGGCATGACATTCCCTTAATAGGGAGATCCAAGGGCATGGCACACCCCCATGCTCAAATTTTCTAGATTTTGTTCATGCTTGATCTATGCGTTTAGTCTTTGGTTCCTCGCTTCGTGGTAGCTTTTCCTCCTTACAAATAGATTCTATATCATCACATTGTCTATTTGAACGTCTCACCAAGCTTCATATAACATAAAACACCATGAATTAGAGCTTACAATAGAATAGCATCCAAGAAGACAAACTAGAATAACACATAGCTCAAGCTAAAAATACTAATTTCCCTGTTTAAACTCTAAATGGGCGTTTTGATTCCAAACTTGTTTTAACACACCATAAACAGTATAAACATGTAGTTTAATACTTATACGCTCAATTGGAATAATACCAACTCATTATGCACATGAGAAGTCCTCAAAACTAGGCTAATTAAGGCTAGATAACAACACTAAGGTACATAAATCCACCTAAGATCAAAGCACCAAGCCCATATCTATTTCTCTTTATAGGATGTCCCCATAAAATTTAAAGGATTGAAGGTTCAATTGTTGGATTTGTTGGATAAGAGATTTATCCGACCCAGTGTATCGTATTAAGGTGCGCCTATCTTGTTTGTGAAGAAAACAGATGGGTGTATGCATATGTGTATTGATTATCGGTAGTTGAACAAGGTGACAGTTAAGAATAAGTATCCTCTTCCTCATATTGATGATTTATTTGATTAGATTCAAGGTTCTTTAATGTTTTCGAAAATTAATTTGAGGTCCGAGTATCACCAGTTGAGAATTAGATCTTTGAATATTTCGAAGACCACTTTTTGGACTCGATATGGTCATTATGAGTTCTTTTTCTTGTCCTTTGGGTTGACCAAAGCCCTACCGATGTTCATGGAGTTGATGAACCAGGTATTTCAATCATATCTCGACTTTTTTGCCATTGTATTTATAGATGATATCTTGGTTTACTCCAAGAGTGAGGCTGACCATGAGGATCATTTGTGGATTGTACTCTAGAGATAGAGGGATAAGAAGTTGTATGCTAAGTTGTCCAAGTGTGACTTTTGGTTAGATTATATTTCTTTCTTGGGTTATGTGGTGACTAATGATAGTATTTGATGTCGCCCAAGCTATACCTCCAAAGAATGTACATCGCGATCACTGTTAAATATAGTAATCCAACAGCGGTTGGGGTCGAACCCACAGGGAATAGTCCAAATATCCCTTACGAATTTGTTGAAGGAGCCCGAATAATACAAAAAAAATAAATGGGGGATTTGTTGTGAAAATAGTAAAGTAGTAGCAAATCTTGGTTTCTTTGGTCGAAATCAATATGAGATGAATACTAGGACTGTGTTCCCCCTGATTTCCTAACTCCGTAGATTTATCATGCTTCATCAAACTATCTCAATACCTTGTATGTATAATCTAATAAGATAAGTATCACGAACCATTTTTTGAATGCCTTTGGTAATTTTCACCCTTTACCTTTAAAGTCTCAGAGTTTCGTCTCACTAATCCTTTATCCTTGATCCTAGATTAACTTTTACCCTTTGAGTGTCAAACTAATTAGATGAGGGTTGGTAGCCTCAAATTACTGTTGTGATCTTCTTTTCCTAATCTCTACCTTTCTTGTGAAGTAAGTATCGAATACAAGCAGGTTCTGAATGCTGGCTGTAGTTAAGAAAGCAATCAAACTGAAGAAAATCACAATACATGTAAGAATATTTATCAAGAACAACTTTGATCTTTCTCTACTTCGTTATTCCATCAGGGTTCCCACAACCTTAGTTAGGTGGTTTAGCCACTCATATTTGCAAGAACATCCATTTAATTCAATGAAGAAAGCATAGGAATAATGTTAAAATAATTTAAGAACAAAACCCTGAATCTCAAATTAATAATCAACCGTAAAAACAAAGAACAATGGATTCCAAGATCAAAAGTAGAATAATAGAATCAATATAGAGTTGTGAATGTAAAGAGTATGTAAGCTAATACAAAAACATCAAAAGGGTTTTTATAGAATACATCAAAACCCAAAAAATTCTAACCAAAATGAATAAGAAAAACTGGGTCGGTGACCACTTACAAACTAACTTACGGCCGTAAGTTTTACTTACGAACCCCTATGTGGGTCATAAGTGTTAGAAAACTTTCAGAGCTGAAGAACTCTACCCACGGTGGCACTTACTGTAGTGTAAGCGGTACTTACGCCTCATAAGTGGGTGTCATAACTTTCAGAGGAAAATCCAACTTTTAGAAATTTATTTCTGACACCTACTAGGGACCTACGACCATCGTAGGTACCACTTATGGGTCGTAAGTGGCCCCATAAGTGGTCCTCCTGTACTTTTTCTTCATCTTTTCTTTTCTTCAACTCCAAAATCTAGTTTTCTGCAAAACAAACACAAAAACATATCATTCTAACAAAATGGACCTAAGTACTTGCATATTTTCTGATTTTAAGCATTGAAAGTGCCATGAAACCATGGCACATCAACACCCTTTACTTAGAACAGTTGCATGTACTCAGGCAACAAACACATAACAAAACAATACGATGATGCTTAACTAAGAGAAACCTCATGCACCTATTGCAGTCAAATCAATTTCATCTCAAAACATCACCCTCTCCTATTTCCAATTTTTTTTCAAAACCAATTGTGTGGGTCTATGTAGTACAATAATGTGACACAAAGGAATCAATCTATAACATTACATTAGCAATAAAAAATCAAGTGCGTACGTAAGTCACATGACCTAAACTAATAAACCACTAGCAACACAACCCATGTACCCTCACAGAAAAAAGTCCCATCTCTCACACTATCATATCATGCATTTCAATGCCAGGGACGATGTCAAGACACTCATGCTCACAAAAGAAGTTCCAATCAATGTACGTAGAATTCCATAGGCTTGCCCTTATTTTCTTTACCTTAGTTTTTCACAGTCGGACTAGGATCACTATAGGAATTTATTCGGCTTGTAACGTAGACTTGGGGACTGGTATGGTACATTTGGGAACTAGTGACTAACCCTCCTTAACACTACAATTACTTTTGGGGTCCACTTCTCAGCTGCATTTTTTTTTCTTTTATTTCTCCCTTATTTTGCCCTTTTTTCTTTTATTGCTTATTCAGGTTGGGTGCAGTTTCTTTTATTTTTTGTTTTTAATTTTCTTTATTTTTACCACACCCAACCCTATTTTCTTTTCTTTTATTCAAACCCTTCTTCATACCCAATTATAACTACGTACCCTTATGCTAGCCACTCTCAACTTAGGCAATTTACCTGAGTTAAGGTGCACAATGTCCAAGGAGGGACCAGGGCCAAAATAGGTTTATTGTAATTAAATTGGGAAGGTGAAAGGTGTAAACATAAAAATAGGTCAATATAGGCTCAAATTATAAGATCAAAGGATACTTATTCACATTTGGATGGTCATTTATGCTAAGAGTGGACTAAATAAAAAACGGCCTATGATTATGTTCGAACCGACTATCCTACAACCTAGGCAAGACTAACCGGGCAAGTTCTAGATTAAATGCAAAAAGGTAACTTGGTAAGTATCTTACATACACATAGTACAAGGTACCAACTACTACCTATCCAGCTCGTGCAAATGCTAAGCTATGATTATTATTTCTCTAATCCTAATTCCATAACAAGATTAATAATAGTCATACAAATATTCACATCACATAGTTCATAAAAACTTTTTAGAGGGGTATCATTTTTCTCAAACCATTTTAAAACAATTAAAATACATCAACTGCCCTTAGGTCACTTATTTTTCTCCTATTTAAACACAAACATAACATAATACGTGTATGAAACAAACACAAAACAATCTAAACATGCTAGTTCTACTATGATAACACAATTGATGAAAAAAAACATGGCAAGATAAACCCTCAGATGTGGTACACCTGCACCCCCAACTAAAGACTGTGCACTGTCCCCAGTGCATATCTACAATATGAAACAAAGGAATAAAGACATACCTTGGACACTTTAGGCATCCATATTAGACTCACCCCTAGCTAGGGTATCTTGTGGCTCATCCTACGAAGGTGGTGGTGAGGAATGACTAGAAGATCGCTTGCTACTATCTTAGATTATCTTCACTCATCAACTATCTGGGGCACCCTAGAATCAGTGGTTGCCCTTTTTAGGGCCTGATTAAATGGTAATGTGGGGTCCTGTAGCTCATTCTCTCATCTTTTCTTGGTCCCAACCACCGGGACCACATCTTCATTCACAAATAGATCAAATATCATAGGTGGAGGTGGAGGCATCAACTATGTAAAAGATGGGATGACTGGTACCTGAATCTTTGCTAGTGATCGCACCTTAACGCATAATGTAGCCATCTACTTATGAAAACCAGACAAATTAGAAGCCTAGATCTTACTCAATCGTGAATTCAACCTAGCCTCGAAGCTATCAATATGCACATAAAACACTATAGTATACTCTGCCATCTCAGCCCTCATCCTCACCTTAAATCGAGCCTCAATGGTCTCAAATATGGTCTAAACCGAAGATCAAATCTGTCCATATTGTACAACTAAATAAGACTCCATATGAGTGAGGTGGGCTATAACCTTATTATGCCACTCAACCAAGAGTTATACAAACTCGTGGGGTGCGCTAACCAAAACAACAACTATGGGGTGATAGGGCAATGTGGGTACCCCAACAGGCTTAGAAATAGAAGCCGAGGCTGAAGTAGAACTAGTCGAGGGCCTTTCCCCAGCTGTAGCAATCTCAAGCTTAAATTTCTCCTTACCCATATCAATATCAACACCAATGTTCGACCTATCAACAGGCTCAGCCAGAACTAAAGGTCCATCAGAATGGACCATAACTGATGATCCCTCAAAATTGATCAAAATTAAAGGTCTCTCAGAATAACTGCAATAGCAGCGGGAGGTGGCTGCACTCTCTATACAAGGAATATGTTTGCTGAATCCTTAATCAAACTAATATCTACAGTCCTCATCGCCTCAATCCTATAATCAACTTTAGAAATAGCTGGCATACCAGCTGCATTATATAATTGATGGATAATTCAAGAGAAAGGTAGAGTGGTGGTCTCACCAAATGCTCTGACATGAATATCCATCCGTATCAATACTGCAAAATCTATATCATATCTCGTAAGTAGGCTGGAAACTAAGGCAGCTCTATTTCATGTAAGTATATTGCCCGACGAAGTCGAACTCACCCTAAATCTTACCATGGTCCACTAAAATTTTGCTGGAAAATACAGCGCATTCTTCTTTATCTCCCCCTTCCCTCTATCTAAGAGGCATCAACACCTAATTCAGAACTCTAGATGGCTATCCACTAGCCAAGTCAAGACTCCATCATTTGTAAACTATAGCTCTTATAGCGCGTCTATCCCACGCCAGTCTCATCCTAAAACCAAACTCTACTGTTGATGCTGGTGCCACATAATTTGGTTTAAATAATACCCGACAGATGGACACCATAGAAATATCTACTCTAATTTCTCTTACTAACGTATGGTCTATTTAGGGTTTCTTTACAGATCTACCCTTACGCAAGGTAATCAGATAAATAATAAAGGCTTTGGAGGCCTAGAACTCCAAAACTAGGGTCGAGTTCTACGGAACTTAGGGCCTAGTCATCCACCCCAACTGGTATCTGTCAAAAGAGGCTCGCAGGTCTGGTGATCTTGCTAGCCCCTTAAGTCTATCCTTCTTTTTAGTGCAATACTTCTCTTCAGATGACCCTGCTCTAATAGAATATTTTCTCTCTTATAAATATATTGCAGTCTCTCCATACACTATCTCGGGGATATCTCAACAATGGTCACGATTGAGATGTATGCAAATTCAGATATTGGGGAAGCAGGTGGTGGCACTAGAGGTTGAGTGTTATGTGCAGCTAACGGAGCATCCTGTGCTGATAATAAAGAAATCTCTAATGGGACCTGGTCTACACCCTTTTCAGTTTGGGGAGCAATCGAGCCTAAAGCCGACTCACTAGCTGAATCAAACGCATCCTCACTACTCCTCAGATTTGGAGTTGTGTGCGTCCTCCTCTTATACAGACCCTGATGTTGATATAAACTTAACCTCTTGTCTAGACCTTAATGGTGAATCTTCCCCATCCTCTCCATCATCCTCTTTCTCTTTAGACTAGCACGAGGACTATGATGTCTTACTCTAATTCTTCATCTAAGGTCCTATCCTTAATACTGAGAATGATAAAGACTGGGCCCCTGCCTATGGTGCTAGTAGGGCTTGTGTGGGCTGAACACCTAATGTAGTTGCAACAACTGCAGCTGCAACCTATCACTGAGATCTAGTCCTAGTCTTCCTTGGGACCAGTGGTCTATCTAGGCTCACCGAGTACTCCTCAACTGAGCCATTATGCTCAGGAGACTCATCCAGAGTCTAGACTAAAATCCTTTCTTCTGTTTTACTTTTTGTGCCATCGTACCTGAAAAATAGTTGTTAGTGCTTAAAATAAAAGAAGGAACAAAAAAGGTTGTAAAATTTAGAATACCCAGGGTTGGGGTACCTAGGACCCCACCTATGGGTCGTAAATACCACTTACGGGGTTTGTATGTGTCCTCGTAAGTGTCAGACAAAGCCCTAAAGTTTAAGGGTTTCAGGTTTAACACTTACGAGGTCACTTATAACCCGTAAGTCCCACTTACTAAGCCCGTATGTGCCCTCATAAGTGCTCTCCTAAGGGTGCTTCAAAATTTTCCCAAACTTTTCATGACACATAGTGTATTTTGGAACATTAAGTCCAATTTCGTACACCACAACATATAACAAGTTAAAATTCATAGGTATTGCACAAGAATTTTGGATTTTTCAAGTTGGTCCTACACTATTCAACTTCTACTTCCGTACATGATGTGATTACAGGTAATTCTCAACATAATTCATTCTCAATTTTAATTTTCACCAACTTAGGTACCCTAAATTCCAAAGTTCAACATGAAGTATCAATTGCAGGCTTAACCAAGTTCTTACTAAAGTTGGAACCAAAATTGTTACCTGGATTTGAATAAACTTGGAAGTAGAAGAGACTGAAATAAACTTTTTGCCCTAGCCTAATTCTTATGCATGCATTATGAACTTTTGGTACTGTGATTTTTAGGTGTTTTTTTTACCTTTTATAGATTAAGAGGGAGGTGGAGAGTTTGAATTAAAGTGGGAACTTACAAAATCTGAGAAAGTTGAGAATTTGGATTAGTTATGGGTTTTTAAGGCTGATGGTGCGCCGGATCGGTTTGGATTCACTTGGGTCCGACCTAGTTTTAAAAATCTTTAACCCTATATTTTTGGTCCACTTATGACCCGTTAGTGGTACTTACGACCCATAAGTGGTCCGTCATTAGTGACCTTCTACATGTGATTTCTACTCTAATTTTAATGATCCCGGGGGTCGTAGGTTGTACTTATGACCCCCATAAGTAGGTTCATAAGTACAACTTTAGAGACCTCAAATTCCATAGATTTTTCACTCTGACACTTACTGCATCACTTACCTGGCTTAGATAGGACTTATAACTCCCGTAAGTGGGTCAGTAAGTCCCCTTACCTAGACTTGACAAAATTTTGCAATTTTTATAAACTTCTAGGTGTTTTCCTATTCTGTAAACCTATAAAAACAAAAACAAAGTGAACATTAAAATACTGGGTTGCCTCCCAACCAACACTTGATTTAACATCGCGACATAACATGGCTATCTTGGATATTCAGACTTCACCAACAAGTCCATGGGTTGCCTCCCATAAAGAGCCTCATTTAACATCACGGTATGACTCGGTTACCTTTTCTACTCATACTTCACCAAGGCTTACATTAACACAAACTTTCACTTCATCAGTATTACCTATTTAGTGCTTAATCGCTGCCTGTTCACCTTAAACGGGGATTCACCATCTCTCATCAACTCAATAGCATCATGTAAGAACACTCTAAGCACAATGAATGGTCCATACCACCTAGAATTCAACTTGTTCGGAAACAAGCGTAGCCTTGAATTGTACAATAAGACCATATCACTTGGCTTAAACACTTTTTTCTTTATTTTTTTTTTCATGGTACAACTTCATCTTCTCTTTGTACAAAGCTGAACTCTCATATGCTCGAAGCCAAAATTCATCCAACTCATTCACCTTGTTCATCCTTAAATTTTCTAAATCACTCCACCCAAAATTGAGCTTTTTCAATGCCTATAGTGCCTTATGTTCAAGTTCAACTGGCAAGTGGCATGCCTTGCCATACACAAGTTGATATGGAGAGGCACCTATGGGGGTGTTAAAAGCTATCCAGTAGGCCCAAAGAGCATCGTATAACTTCCTTGAGCAATTAGTCCTATTGGCATTCACAGTCCTCACCAACATAGACTTGATCTCACAATTGGAGACCTCAACCCACCCACTGATCTGCAAATGGTAAGGTGTTGCCGCCTTATGCTTCACACCATTTGTTTGAGCAGAGCCTTAACAAGATGATTACAGAAGTAGGACCTACCATCACCAATAATAGTACATGGATGCTAAATCGAGAAAAGATGTTATTCTTTAAGAATACAGTGACACTTTGACCCTTATTTTTGGAAAGTGCAACCGCCTCCACCCACTTTGAAACATAGTTGAATGCCTCTAGTATATACTTTATGGCATATGAACTCACAAATGGACCCATGAAATCAATTACTCATATATGAAACAACTCTAACTCAAAGATAAGTGTTATGTGGAGTTCACATTTTTTAAAAATATTACCTTGTCACTGACACTGATCACAGGTCCAAACATAATCTTGAGCATCTTAGTAAATAGTCAGCCCTTAGTACCCACACTACTGAATTTTGTATGATGTACGGGTACCACCATGATGACCCACAATTGGCAAAGAATAACATGCCTCAAGGATGCTCATCATCTCTACCTCAGCAATACACCTCCGAATCACTCCATCCTCACATACCCAAAAAATATAAGGCTCATACCAAAAAAACTTTCTCACCTCATACATGAACCACTTATGTTGTTGAAGTGATAAGTCTTCCGAGACAAGATCACTTGCCAAGAAGTTGGCAAAATTAGAAAATCAGGGGATTAAGTCTTAAGATATTGCCAAGACCCACTCATCTGGAAAATTATCATTTATTTCAAGCTCATCTCCTAATTTCAACACTGCCTCCCCTTCGAGGCGGGATAGGTGGTTCGCAACTTGGTTTTCTGTGTCTTTTTGATCTTTTACCTCAAAGTCAAATTCTTGCAATAATATTATCCAACGAATCAACCTCAACTTAGCATCTTTATTTGACATAAGATACCTCAATGTTGCATGATCAGTGTGAACAATGACTTTGGTCCCTATTAAATAGGACCAAAATTTCTCAAAAGCAAAAACCACCCCGAGTAACTCTTGCTTAGTAACTTTATAATTTTTCTACATGGGATTTAATGCTTTGCTGGCATAGTAGATTGGGTGAAAGATCTTCTAACGTTGTTGGCCTAGTATAGCTCCCAAAGCCACACCGTTACCATTGCACATCACCTCAAAAACTAAGGACTAATCTGGAGGCAGAATAATAGAAGCTAAGATAAATCATTCCTTAAGGCACTCAAAGGACTTGAGACAAACATCATCAAACATGAACTTCACCTCATTCTCTTAAATCTTGCATAATGGATTAGAAATTTTATAAAAGTCCTTGATAAACCTACTATAATAACTAGAATGACCCAAGAACTTCTAATACCTTTAACTAAAATCGGTGGAGGTAATTTTTCAATCACCTCTATTTTTGCCCTGTCAACCTTTACCTCTCTTTGAAATCTTGTGTCCGAGAACAATCCTTTCTTTTACAATAAAGTTCACTTTTACCAATTTAAAACCAGGTTGCATTATCCAAATGGGACAGACAATTATCAAACAAGTCTCCAACTATCGAAAAGTCATCAATGAAGACCTCTATAGAGTCCTCCACCATATAAAAAAAATATCGATATCATACAACATTAGAAGGTGGCAGGAGCATTACAAAGTCTGAATGACATCCTATTGAATGTAAAAGTATCACATGGGCATGTAAAAGTAGTATTCTGTTGGTCTTCGATTGTAGTAAAAATCTGATTATATCCCAAATAACTGTTAAGAAAATAGTACCAACCTCTGCCTGCAAGTCTATCTAGCATTTGATCCATAAATGAAGTTTTTAACTTTGATAATCCATGCTCACTCTCTATTTAATAACCTATCTCATAGACACCAACTTATTCTTCTCACTTAGCACCACAATGATCTCACCCTTTTTAGGTACACATTGAACTAGAAACACCCACTTATTGTCGACAATGGGATAACCATGCCTGTATCTAACCACTTTATGATCTCTTTCTTCACCACCTCTTGCATAGGTGGGTTCAAATGACGCCGGTGTTCGATGCATGAAACATAATTCGATTCAAGCTAAATCTTTTAAGTATAAATCCTGGGTGGAATCCCCATAATATCTGCAATAGTCTATCAAATGACACTTTTAAATCTCTATAACACTAAAATCAATGCCTCAACCTGTGTATCAACCAAATCAACTACAATAATGACCGACAATGTATTTTTGACCCTAAAAAATGGACATCAGAAGTGAAAAGAGAGGGCCTTCAATTCTAAGACCGGTGGCTCCTCAACAGATGGTCGAGCCGTCGGAGTCACCCTATTCTTCAAGTCAAGTTATAACTTTTTTGGTGCATAAGAATAAGAACCTCAACCTCAGAGTGTGCTTACCATCTCATCATATTCATTAATTCCATCACTTTCAAAGTTCATGATCACCGTCACTAGTTCCTTAACACCAAGTCTTTCCTTAATAGTTACACTCACTATATCATTCTCAACACTGCCAATAATAAATACCACTTTCATATCTTTTGACAGCCATTTTAGCTGGCCCATATTAAAAGTAAAATTTTCGTCATTGAGAATGAATTTTATATATCCCATATCCATGTCAACCAATGCCTTACTCGTGGCTAGGAAGGGCCTTTCTAAGATAATAAGAATATCAAAATCCACCTTATAATCAAGGATCACAAAATAAGCAGGGAAAATGAAGGAAGCTACCTTCACCAAAACATCAAAAAATATACCAACTATTTTCTTCACTGTTCGATCAGCCATCAATAATCTCATTATTGTCGGCTTAGGTATCCCCAACCCCAACTACTTGTACACCACTAGCGGTGTCAGATTTATACTAACTCCCAATTCACACAATGCTTGTAAATGTTAATCTTCGAAGTTTATATTTTAATAATGACAAACTAATAAGTGGATCCTTACAGGATATTAAAAACTACTAATGAAGGAAGCCGACTATAAGAATGGAAGGAAATCCAATAATAAGAAGATCACAACACTTAAACAAGTATTGCAAGCAAATCAAATATCTTGGAAATGGAAGGAGAATCACCATCCCAGAATTATGGAAGATTTGATCAATCAGGAAATCAACCTGGATCTAAACAAAAGAAAGAAAAGACACAACCGTCTCATGGACATCAATCTCTACAAGACTAAAAGGAAAGATAGATCATAGACATATCTAATATGGATGTGATCCAAAGCTGTATATAGATATATCTAATATAGACATATCAAACGACTATATTCCTCAATCAAGGAATCAATTTAAATCCTTGATCGAGAAAAAATATCTTAGGTTTTCTTATAAAGAGTAGCAGCTGAAGACTATAAAAGGTGAAGACTGAAGACAGACACAGGTTACACAACTTTAAGGAGAAAATTCAAAGTGTCTCATTCTTAGTCTTACGAAGCTCTGTAACTTTAGTTTACAATTGTTATATAAAGAGTATGAGCGAGTCAACTTTGTAACATCAACTAAATTTGTGTCGCAAGATTTGAAGAGCAAAATAAGTCTTCAGAACTTATTTTCTATCATTGTATTCGAACCAAACTTTCAACGATCTAAGAAAACTTTGAAACCCAAGGGGACTGGATATAGGCATAGCATTAGTGTGCTGAACTAGGATAAATATTTGTGTTATTGCTTTATATTTGGTTATTTACTTAACTGTTCTAAGTTTAATCTGTTTCTGAAATGTTCTGATCTGTAGGTGAGTCGACCGCGAGGAGTCAGTAGTCGACTCATAGAAGAAAATTTCAATTCACCCTTCTTGAATTTCAATTGGTATTAGAACAGGTCTCATATATAACATTGCTTAATCATAAGTGAGCAAAGTTCAAATAGCCAATTATCAGATTCCCGGTGCTCTCCTTCAGGATGGTCATTGCTCTACAAAATCACCATACTTTAATGGGCAATATTATTCTTACTGGTAAAATAGGTTTAGAATTTTTGTCCAATCAAATGATTTCCAAGCCTGGATTGTCATCAGGAAGGGTCTAAAGCCAGTTCCGGGACTTAAGTAGAAGTCAAAGTACAAAGACAAGGAATATAACAGTATTGACTTTGAAGACCTTGAAAGCTTTGAGGTCACCAAAGAACCGCAAGAGGTAATTCAAACTAACGCACATGCTATAAGTTTACTATTGTATTTAGTTAGTGGAGAAAAATACGATAAGCTTTCAATGTGTGAAATCGTAAAAGAAATATAGGACAAACCGGAGGTAACCAATGAAGGAATCACTAAAGTCAAGAAGCCAAAAATCACTGCCCCGTTCAATGAATATGAATTATTCAAAAGGAAGAGAATGAGGATATTGAAACAATGTTTGCCAGATTCAGCAAAATTATGTGCGAACTAAAATCACTGGGGATGATCTATCCTCACAGTCTGCAAGTCCAGAAGCTAGTACGAAGTCTTCTAAAACTTGGGAAACCAAGGATGCCATTCTGTAAGGTGGATATCTTCATAACATGACATATGATGAACTATGAGGTAACCTTATTGCATATGAGAAAAATTACATCAACAGGGTTTTACAAGGATGAAAAGAACAAACTATTAGCCTTCAATGCTGTTCCAACCAGAGAAGAGGATATTTTAGAAGATGCTAATAGGGAAGGAATAACCCTCGTCAACCGTGGAGTAAGGCAGATCATGAGACAGAGACAATAAAGATCCCAAGAAGGTAAAAATAATGATTTTATTAGAAATGATGAATGTTGCTACTACTGTAGAAAGCCTAGACATTTTAAACATAACTGTCTTGAATTAAAAAGAAGGACATACAGGAAGAATCAAAACTTTAGAGCCTGGAGTGATGAAGATAAAACCAAAGAAGAAGTAAAAGCCACAAATATATGCTTCATAGAAAAGGAGAATCCAGCGAGGTAAGACTACACGATTGCCATAATTGTAATACTCTCGAATCCAACTTAGATATGATTACTGATGAACTTCAAAAAACTATATATGAGTATAACAAATTATCCCAAGAGAACAAAAGTTGTGAAGCTCGATTTAAAAGAAAACTTAGAAAGGAACGATGAAATTGGCAAATAGAAATTAAAGCATGTCAAATTGAAAGACCTACTTCATAAAGAGCTTGATGATGCAAAAATAAAATTAAATAATTTTAAGGCATTCCTAAGCCATAGTTTCATAAGATCAAACTCTTTTAAAAACTATTCAGGTTCCTCACCAGGGTCATTTAAATAAGATAAGAACTATTTTTCCTATCGAGGGCTTGTTTGTTTCATCTATAGATAGAGAGGTCATAAATCCTACAATTATAGGCATAAGCCCAAAAATGTGTAGGTTTGGAAGCCCAAAAGAAGTACATCTATGTAATGACCCTTCAGGTCATTTGCTATACTGATGCATATCTTCACTATTTGAGCTTCTCTATAGCTTCCCTAAGTCATTTATGACTTGCTGATACCAATGGTTCAGTTGCCAGGTAGTTCCTTTAGTTTTTAGAGCCTATTCCCTATTTAGAAGTCCTCGCTAGTTCCAAATGGCCACCAAGCAAAAAATTCAGTAAAATAATCTTGGATGCAAATTCCTACTATGCCAGTAGATCCAGAATATCAATTTTAGTCTAGGTATACCTTTTGTTCGGGTCCTAATGAACCAGAGCTCATTTCAACCTATTGGTCGGAAAGTTGAAAATTAGAAAGAATGGGCGTGGGACCCACATTTTGTCAAAACAACCTCGGATAGAAAATTCAATTCGCCATTACATTTGAAACATCAATTTTAGGTTAGGTAGACGTTGGTTCAGGTCCCATTGAGCGAATTTTATGAAAAATAATGAAACTATAGACGTGGGCCCTATTTTTTGCCTAAAATATCTCCGATGAAAATTTTATGATTCCAACGGATTTGAAATGTTGTTTACACTCAAAATTCACTATCGGATCATGTTATTTGAATTTTGGATGGGTTCCTAGGGTCAAAAACTTATTTTTGAGTTTGCTATCATCTGGTGCAACCACGATCGCGGCCCATAGGATCGTGACACCGGTATCTCTTTAGCTGTAGGGGCTATATAAAGGCCCTAAGATGTTTTTGGGGTATTTTTCCTTCACCATTTATATCTAGGAACCCAAAATAAGTGTAATAACTCAAAATTGGTCATGGGGGGTGACTTGGGAGCCTAATTATCATCCTATGTCATGATTATCTTCAAGATTAAGGTAAGAATTTTTTGAATTCATGCTTGAATTTGATAGTTTGGACCCAAAACCCTAATTTAGCTTAGGACTTGATTTTAGTCCAAAGTATGCTTAATTTTCACCCATTTCTTGAGGGTTATGATTCCTTGTTCATGTGTGAATATTGGGTTAGTCTCGAAAACGCATTTTTCGTATGTGGGACCCACTTGGGGTTTTGGTATTATTTTTGGACCCAAAGCACAATATTGCAATATGGATATTATTAGACTCGTATTGATGAGTAGATTATGATTTTGATAGTGTGATGGCATTCTGAGGATTATAAAGTGAAAATGAGCATGTAGTGCATGATGCGAGGTTTCGCAGTTTGACCTTGAGGTAGGGTTCTATATACTTTTCTTCATAGATTATGTGTGAATATGGATGTTAGGCTTGATTATGAGTTGGATAACTTGGCCTTAATTACGTATGCTTGGGGATTAGATGAGGGTGGGTTTTGGACCCATAAGATGGCATATTTATATCCCTTTTGTATCCTATTGCCTTTTCTCTCTAGTTTAAATTAGTTATAACATGGATTTGATAATATTCTATGTTTGGAATATGGTTTTAGCATTTGAAGCATGATTTGTATATTTAGCCTTATTGGGCTAGTGTGGTAGTCTTGAAATCGTAAGTTGGGTAGAGTTGACTTGAGTCCCTTTGTTTCTAGTAAAAGTTGCTATCTTAGGTTTTAATATGGCTTACTTGACATCTAGATGATGAACTAGATTCCTTAGCCTAGTTTGGGGCATAGTGTGCCTAATTATGAAAATTGTGGATTAGAAGTGGGATCGTTCGGCCCACTTAGGCCTAAGGTTGTGTTAAGTCTTGTGGACTTAGTGTGGAAGTTAACATAGATGAGGCTAGTAAATATTAGAATAAGGTTACTTCATAACTTGCTAACTTGTATTGATATTTCTGGATTATGGATTTTGAGTTATGGTTATGATACTCCTTGTGGAAGTGATATTGAGCATTAAGAGATAATATTCCTCCTTTATACGTTATGTAGCCTATAGAGATGCTATTTTCTCTTAGACTTGATGATTGGCCTATATAGATGCTATTTCCTCTTAGACTTGATAATTGACTACAGAGATGCTATTTCCTCTTAGACTTGATGATTGGCCTATAGAGATGTAATTTCCTCTTAGACTTGATGATTGGCCTATAGAGTTGCTATTTCCTTTAGTAATGATTATTGGACTTATAGAGACAATGTTCCTCTTTGATATGTAAATTGGCCTAGTGAAGCTATATTTCTCATAGTCATGATGTATGAACTATTAATATATGATATTCTATAGATGATTACATGTCTATATATATTATGCCTCCTAGATATGAGATGCCTCTTGTGTGTGAGATTATTACATGATTATTGATATTAGGCCTCCTATATATGAGATGCCACCTATATGTGAGATGATTAGAGGTATGCTATGGCTTATAAATATAATTATTGATATGAGTCCCAGATATGTGTATGGGCGTAAGGCCGTGATTATGATGTTGTGATTATTCTGGATAAATTAATGGGCCAATGCCGTGTTATGATATTGATTCAATAGATGAGAAGTGTTTATCATTATATGTGATACTGTAATTACAGTTTATGAATATGAATATGTATATGTTTATATACATATCTCTCCGGTATGGGACAGAGAAAGATGCAGTACAATGCTTATTATACCACTAATTGAATATTTGTGATGTCATGCATAGATTTGCTACGTTCATAATTATTTACCATTATAAATAATATAATTATAGCTGAACTTTGATCTTATGACTGCTCTTCATGTTAGACAATTAAGCTATGTGGTAACTAGTTGTCTATTAGGGGACTATAGCCCTTGATGGCTAGGAATCTAATGTATTAGTTAATGAATCTTGCTTAGTTGGAACATGGTAGCTAAGATGGTTAATTAATGAATAGTTTCAGTTAATAAAAGATGGTTAGGTGACAAGTAGTTATGTGTTGTCTAGTAATGATTAACAAATATAGGATGATTAGTTGATAATAATAAATGGTGCGTAAATAACGGTTTTGGTCTAATGATGAACCTTGACTAGATATTAGATGTTGACTATTAAACAAGTAGTAGATAATTATTATCCTGTGAATAAGGATATATGAAGGAAAAGGTTTAGGCTAATAACTAGAGGTTATGTGATGACTAGTGGTCTAGTTATTTTATAATAATAAGTGTTGGTTAGCTAATAATGAGTAGTTGGGAAGTATTTACTAGATAGATATTCTATGGTGATATATCTATTATTATGAGTATTTTAGTGTATCTTATTCGGTAATGGTAATTATGATGATATTGATACCTGGCAAGGCCAGAGGATACTATTGTGATGATATGATACCCAACAAGGCCTGAGGATACTATTGTGATGATATTGATACCCGACAAGGCTAGAGGATACTAGTGTGATGATATTGATACACGACAAGGACAAAGGATACTATTGTGATGATGTTAATACCCGTTAAGGCTGGAGATATATTGATGATATATTGATACCTAGCAAGGCCAGAGGATACTATTGATAATGTGTTGATACTCGGCAAGCCAGAGGATATATTAATACCCGACAAGGCCGGAGGATGTTGTTATGATGATGTTGATACGTAAACGCAATGATTTCTGTGTAAATATAAGTGTGATGATATATTATATAATGTGGGAATTTAGATCATAAAAATCTCCTAACTCGATGATGTGTTAAGAACTTTTCTACCAAATTAGTCTTGGTGGATGTTTCAACTTGTGTCAACTTTCAACGACCATTACTCCCAGAATATAAAGAGTAGGTGGCCTACTATATACCAAATAAAATATCTTCTAGTCTTTATTCCAACATATCTAGTTTTATCTTAATCTAACACCGGAGTTGAAAGTTATGCTCATTTTACCTAGGAGTGTCTCTCTGCTAGAGATTGACGACTAAGTTGATGAGCTGTCAATTAGTTGAAGAGCTGTTAACTCCGTAGTCAACCTTAACCAGTAAGGACCTTAAATCAGTTAGCGATTCATTACTAAGTTAACGAGCCATCAACCCTACGCCATTACTTAAATCACTCCCTACATATTACTTAGCCATCTATTATCAACTTTTCAATGCCCATTCTCCTCTCCATGCTCAAGAGAAAAAAATTAGGGTTTCTTTCAAAAATCATACTTTCAAGGCTTATATTCAAGATGTATCAAATTATGTTCATCAAAAAGGTATGTCTAACTATCGTAAAACTTATGGTAAGTATAATGTTTTAATAAACTTTAAATTATATATGTGTATATATTATAGGTATTGAAATTTTTTGAAGAGCATGTAGTATGAATCCTTTCTTATGATGAAATTTTGTATTTACTATGGGGTTCTTCTGTAAACTTGAGATGCTATTCATATGCAAATATGTTATGGATTTTGAGAATTGATTTAAGAGCATGGTTTATGAAATTTCCTCTTTTATGATGAAATCTATTGCTTTAATATGTTATGGATTGTTCACAGGAATGATTAAAAACTTGAGTCAAATGCTTTATTATCAATTATGAACTGACACGGTTTTATGTTCCAAGTGAAGATGTTTTTCTTAATTTCTAAATGCTCTTTTGTGTTGAATGGAAGATTTTATGTTATTAATGCAAGAGATAGCCACATTATGTTAAAGTCTTGAAATGAAAATGGTTTTGTATAAGCTTTCCTATGCTATTTGAAATAAGAATTTTCATGTGTTGTTTAAATATGCTTGGTGGCCAAATAAATACTTTTAAATAAAGGGCTATGGACATGATATGATATGATATGATATATGGTTTGAAAGTCTAGATATGACGGTACCTAATACGAAATGGCCTTAACATGGAAGAAATAAATATTTATAGGCATGAAGTATGGTTTTAAAAGTCTAAAATTAGACTTAAAGAGAGCTAAATAGTCACCCGAAGAAAGCACGAGTTGAAAGGCTCGTTACTGGAAATCGTGTTTTGCGAACACAAATATTATGATATGTTATCCCAAAAGGGGATAATTTAGGTATCTTGAAAGAGGGAGGCCTATGATATGCTTGAAAATGGGAATACCATCATACAAAAACTCCAATACTTATGAAAAACTTGGATTGGGGGATTGACTGACGAGTTAATGGCTCAGCCAATGGTGGACCCATATAGGCCGTGACATAATAGACTTGTAGGGTGTACCATCAAGCACAAAACTAAAGCACAAAGTTGAGTCAATGTTTTACAAGAATATTTTGAAGCTCATTAATAATGCCCATATATTTTGATATCTATTTCATTAGACTATTTTCACAATGCTCTTGATTATTTAATCTAAACTATATATGTGGTTTTTTGGATTGTTCTGCATATGCATTCCAAGTATAAACCATCCTCAGGAGACTGCATTATCTCATAAATAGTTTTTGAGGCATAGTGTCGTGGTCCAGTGCATCAGTAGACCTCTTTCAGAATTCAGAGTTGGTGGGCCTCCCTTATTTCAGAAGGCGTTTCTTCAAGTTGTTAGTTTCTTTTAATTAATGGTTTAGCCAGAGGCATTGCCCCCAGCCTAGACAATTAGCCTTCAGTAAAGGCTTCATAGATGAGATTTTGTTATTTATTATCATAACCTTATTGACATATTTTAACTATAAGATTTTCTTGAATTTCATTATATCTTTCGCGCTTCAGTTTTGTATGAATTATGCTTATGATAGTATACTAAGGGGTCTCTCGGGCCTTTATGCTTTGAGATGCCCATCGCAGCCACAGACTCAGCTTGGATCATGACAAGCTTGGTATCAAAGCATGAATCAAAGTCTCAGGGTATCTATAAAGTCGTGACGAGTAGAGTTACTTTTATGGTGTGTAGCATGCCACACTTATAAGAGAGAGTTTACAAGGCATTTGGGAAATGTTTCTCAATTTTTTCATACTCTAGATCATGCAATATATTGTCCATATGAAATTTATCCAAATTCCTTGTTCTAGTTTTATGGTATATGTCTCATTATCGAGGCGATACAAGTGTAAAATCTTAGATTCCTAATAATGTGGTCCTTTTCAACCGAGTCATCAAAAAGTCATGAGATAGCACAAGGACTTGAAAGGAGTCTATTTGTGCATCAAAGTGGAAGGATTCAGATGTATACCTCTAAATTCATGAATCATGTATTTCAACCCGAGGTAAGAAATGTGTCAGTCCTTTTTAAAACCTTTATCGTAGATGTCTCGAATAATGGGAAAGATATATATTTGAATGTTGGTATAGTATTTCCACCCAAGAGATACTATAAATAAAGGTTTTATGACCTATGAGTAGTAAGATGATTCCAAGGTTACAAGTCAGAGTGAGGGTAACTTTTGAGTGAAAAAGGTAGTTATGTTCATGTAACCTTTCAGTGAGCTTAGGGTTGGTATGCCCCTGTGGTGATTGACTGAGTTTGTAGAAATATTTGTAGATTTTATGGTAGTTAGTAGAGGAAATTATTAGTGATGATTATTTAGAATTTATTTGAAATGGGGCAATCCTAGAAAGAAGGACTTAGTAGTGTTTAAAGAATTTTTGAGGTAGTTAAAGGTAGGTATGGATAAGTAGGAGTATTATGAGGAAAGCGAATGTGCTAATAGGTCATAATGGGTTATGTTATAAGATTAAGATCGACTATCCTGACGATGTGATTTTACTACATCAAGAGTCCCTTGATTTTATCTAGCTGTGATAAGCCAGTCTAGTAGGTGAGTAGATGTGTAGTTAATTTTGAGGGGTAGTAGAAATGTTGTGAATAAAATATATGTGTACGCCGAATTTAAGTAGAATAAGAAATTAGGTTGATTAATTTTTCATATATGTTTATAGACTGGTATAGTATGCGGGATGTTTCATTGGATATTCATGATTGGTAATAGATATTAAGTTTGAACTTTAGATGTTGATTATGGAGATAAGAATGTTAGCTTGATGATAGTAATGCAAAATTTGTGGTAATAAATCAGTGGGCTTGATTTGATGTGTGAAAGAGTCTAGGTTGATAACTTATGACAAATTTGAGTGGATAATTGTGATATATATGTACATAAGGACTACATTGAAATGATGAATTATGGGTCATTAGGTGGATTAGAGCGTTAGATTTATAAAAATAAGTTGAACCCAAGTAGCATGTTGTTAGATGAGGTTTTAAGTCTATAAGTTCCATGTATACCTGGTTTATGTTCTTGAATTTCTTGGTATGGAAAAGTTTAGGGAGTTGTTATATGGTGTTTTTTAGAGTTGAATCGAGGAAATATAGATAGGAAATGTAGGCCTATGATATAGTTTAACAAATTTTGGTAAGTTGTGGATTATGCGATTAGAGGTTTAATGCTAGTATACTAAGGAGTGAAGAATTGATTGTTATGAGTTAAAGAGTGTAGAGGGGTATGTTCATAAAAGTGTGAGTTATAGGGTGATGACTATAGAACTGTAACAACCCAATGCACTAGTGATATTGTCCACTTTGGGCCCAGGTCCGCACAACTTTAAAATGCGTCATAAGGGAGTAAGGCTTGCTTACTTATATACCCAACATCTCTCCTGTGTTTTGCCGATGTGGGACTCCCTATCCTAAGTTGGGGTGTTACATACATCCCATCTTATGGAATCAATATCCTTACTTAGGTTTACCCCACTTAATGGGATTTGCCTAGACTCAGGACTGAGGTTTCCCCCTCCTTACGCGGATTTACCTAAACTCAGTTTGAACTCTGGTCCACATCAATAAGGCTGACATAGGAGTGGCGTTCTACACACCCATAAAAGAGATTCTACTCGACATGGCTTTGTGTACACCTCACTACACCAAAACCTAGTCTCTGATATCAATCTGACACGACCTAAACTAGGGCCTAGTCATGTCGGGCATCTCAAGTCCAACAAGGATCGAAGACCGCCCCTATACCCAATCCAGCCTACCTATATATAACCTGTGTTAGATGAATTCTGATATATAACAAGATAGAGCATTTAAAATTTAATGACTTTGGGATAAATCTAAAATCAAGACCAACCCAATCAAGTTATACTGTCCAAACCAAACAAATCAAACCATAATATACCCAAGTCAATAGTTTTCCATACAAAGCCTCTAAACAATGTCAAAGAATATTTAGTCGGGACATACCTTTGACCATATCCAAAACCAATGTCAACGGAATAATAAAGACATAACATAAACTATAACATGAAATAGGCCTTTCAAAGAATAGAAGCTCACAATTTCAGTCTGACTCAAACTGTCCCTAAATCACTAAGTCACTGTGCAGGAGGTGTGATAGTATGGATGATTCCTGCATCGTGTGGGGATACAACGATCGAAGGCGGTTAGTAGAGTGAACTCTAGCATGTAATAAGATAAAATAATGCCAGTAATTCAAAACCAAAGTAAATAACCATATGCAATCATATAGATACATATATATCATGTCGAAATAGGGAACCAGGTTTAACATACATTTAAAACCATTACCTGGGCTATGTAGCTTTGCCTTCATAAAACTACCCACGGGCTATATGGGTTTAGCTCCCTCTATTGAAAGGGACTCAATGCGTGTTAGCCGCACAAGTTGGAGAATAAAAACATGAGATGACTAGTACATCTACTAAAATATATGTATGACATCATGCACACGGTCACCAAGACACAACCTCACATTGACAAATATGAGTTTCCAGTATTGGTCCCCCAGGACCTCCACCTTCCACAACTTTATTAACATAACCCATTTTAAGCCAATATTAAAACCAATTACACATTCCAACCATTTACCAATGAGTCTTTTTAATTAGGTATTAACCATTAGTATCGTCATACCAAAATTAGAGCTTGCAAGTCTATCCTTCTATGCCATACCAATACAATTAAACCAATTTGACTCCAAAGTTTCCAATTAAACCATGATCATGGCCACTAATGCCTTTCCAAACCATTTAAAACCACCAAAGCAGTTTAAGTTCCATTACCTTTTTATGCAATGCAACAATTTCAAGAATAACCATACTATGTGACAAAATCATTCTTGTTAGCATTTTAACAAATAGGTTCAGGGCACGTTTCAAAACCATAACCAAGTAATTTTGGGAAACCATAATACCCCAAAATCTATTTACCATTAACATGCATCCCATAATGTCAAAATCATACTAAAAGCATAAGATAAAAACATAATTAAACAATGAGAAATATCATTCAACCATGAACATCCAAAACCCCCAACCAATATTTCAAAACATAACAATATCATGAAAATCATACATTAAAACACATTCTCTTGTAAAGTAAGAATGAGGTAGGATTAACATGCCTGCGTTACAAAGATTCACGAAGAGATTTTAATCCTTAAGCCTCTAGATGACCACCTTAAAGAAACTTTAGCTCAATCTTCTTGAGAGGTCTTTAGAGAGAGTTTAAAGAGTGTTTTTAATCTTCTAAAATGTATAAGGGATGACCAACTATGGTTTGAAGACGTGGGGTCTTAAGAGCTTGGGTGGGAAATATCCAAAGTACCCCCAACTTAGAGTGCAACAAACTCGCATGAGGTAACGAGTTGCCCCTCCAACTTGTCACCATAACATATGACTAGTACCATCACGTCATCACCAAGACAGAAGGTTGGACACATACTCTATCTAACTTATGACTCCCTTACCTCACTCACCGCTAAACCATACAACTGGTATGGTGTCGTCGTATCTAAGGAAAAACATCAAAGGGCTAGACACTGGACATTATACATTTGGACTCAACCCTCTCGTCACATCAACATATAACTCGTATGGCGCCTCTCATAACCAAGATAAAACTTGGCAAATAACATACTAACCAACATATGACTTAGGTCCCTAGACCTATCACCACATCATATGACTCATGGTGTGATACAAGTACAATGAGCATCAAGAGCATAAGGTATTGTCTAAGGGTTAAGGCTTTGGAATTGGCAAGCAATTGAAGACTTTTTAGAGTATTTTGAAGCCTTGGTCAAGAGAAGGAAGGAAGGGAACTTATGCATTCAATAGGCACCTCAAGTGAAGGTTAATGAAAACATTTTGCTCTCCAAGGAAATACTCAAGAGGCGCCCAATTCCTTTAGCTCATTAAGGGTAGTTTTGTCATTTGGCATGTAAAAGTATAAATAGACCATTTTGCTTTTCTTTTCATTAGACTTTGATGAAATTGAATATTACTCTTATATTGTAGTTTTTAGTCTCTAGTTTTAGCTCTTAGAATCTGAAAATTGGTCCAAGAACATTTGAAGTTAGGGTTTCACTTATTTTGGATAATTTGGCAAGAAAGGTGTACTTGAGGAAGAGTGTTTCTTTTGAGTCACCTAAGAGGAAGGTTTGAACTCTTATTTGTGAGGTGTGTTGAAGATTCTGAAACATCTTCTAGTGCTAATCATTGAATAGGAGTAAGGGTCTTTCTATCTATCCTTTAATGTCAAGCATTCTTCTTCTTCATCTCCATTCTATGTGTTGTTTTCTCTTTATTTGGTTGCTGGAATTTGCATATTAGTAGCCAATTTCGTGTGTTTGGTAGTATATAGGCTATCATTTGTATCAAAGCCTTGTTTAGGGTTGTTCCTACAACCCTAAGTCTTGGATCTAAGAAAATCTCAACAAAAAAGTGTGTAGAAAATCAAAAATCTCACAAAAAAGTTATAAACCCATTTTTGTGTTTGGGCAGATTTTCAAATCTTAGATCTACATGTTTTTGTGTTGTTTTGTTGGTTTCAAGTGCTAGATTCTTTTTCCCTAGCACTTAGGGAGTCTATATCTACATTTGGAACAAGATTTGGTTGTTTTTGAGCTAGATCCACCATTGTTGTGCCTTGTTTGAAGATTTTTGAGGTGGGATATCATGGTGCATATCATTTTGTGAAGTGTTTGTGGCTGATTTATGTCATTTGAGCTTTCCTTAACCCAAGGAATCTAGATCTAAAAGAAAAATTGAAGTTAGAGTTCATTTGCCTTGTGGTCAAACTTTGGTCAACTCTTGAATATTCATATTGTTCTTCACCATTTTCATAGCTTGTTGAAGAAGAATATTCAAAAGGGGTGTTGGATACACAAAAAGAAAGAAAGAGAGTGAAAAGTTGTTTGTACAAAAGAATATTCCAAGAATATTAAAGTCATCCAAAAGAAGAAGAGACAAAGGGAACATTCAAAGTACAATTGAAAGTACACCATTGATTTTAATCCATTTGAACTTACAAAAAAAGGCTCCAATCCTCTATTTTTCACCAAATTTTGTTCAAACACTCTCTTTAGTAGATACTTGGTTGAAACTACAAGAATTTGGAAGTTAAAAAAATTTGAAAAAGTGATGCCCAATTACAAGCTACCACATCATCACTTTTGTGAACAACCAAATTGAGTTCTAAATTAGATTTCCTAGTTTCTAATTGTTGTTTATAGTTTCAATTTTGTTGTTCTTTCACTAATTAGCAAACCAGTAAGCACCTACTAGTTTGGTAATTAGATTAGAGTCCGATTATTTTGTGTCTTCAATTTTTATGTACTTTTCTCATTTTTAATTCATAGTAATTTGTTGGTTCAAGTCCGTGCATCATTTTATTTAAGTCATATCAAACAAAAATCAATTCTAGATGAAAGCATATGTACAACTCATTCACTTGCCAAGTATTTCCAAGTTTTCAACAGTTGTGAGACCAAGTGTGAGGTAAGATCCGAGTGTGAGTGTGGTGAGGCCTTTTTGAACTAACTTGTTTGCTCATTTTGTAGGTTGTTTTTCTTTCTATTTTTTGCACTTTTTAGGTACATTTTCCATGGAATCCGAAGGTACTACTTCCGAACCATTGGGAAATGATGCTATTGGAGCCTTGATGGCTCGGATTGATGCCTTGGGTCGAGACTTTGCTCAAAGAATGAAAGATAGTCATGATGCCTTGAGAAGAGATATAAAGGGTGATATGGATGCAATAAGGGGTGACATGATTAGAATTAAAGCGAGGGTTGATAGACTATGTCCACCAAAATCTCCACAAAATTCAAACCCCCAAGTTCCAAACTCACTTGACCAAAGGCTACCTTTACAATTCCAAACACCTCAAGTCCAAAGATCCTATACTTTACAAAATCCAATGACTCCTCTCCATGATTTAAAAACCAAAGAGAGTGAGGCCAAGACTCAAGATGAAGAGAAAATAAATGGTGAGATACAAGAAGAATGTGAAGAAAGAAGAGAAAAGGAAGGGGAAACCATGGGTAGTGAAGTTGGAAAGGGAAAAAAATGCTTGATTGCGGATCTTGTCCACAAAGGACCCTTGTTATCCACTAACCCAAATTATAGAATTTTACCTAGTATTTTCTCTTCTCATGTGCAGGTTCAAGACCCTAGAAGTCCCGAGGAGAAGCCCAAGAAAGTTCCATTCAATCCCTTGGTCGAAAGTCCCAATTTTGGGATAGGTGATGAAGAAGTTAGTCCAAAGGGAAACCTTAACATAATCCCTCGTAATGTGGAGAATGGAGGCTGCCATAATACAAACCCAAGTGAAGAACACAATTCCCATGGTCTACAAGGTAACAAAGATATATTCTACACCTCCTTGAACTTAAAATGTCGTGATGTGGCTAGTAGTGGCCAAAGTGGTGTAGTTTTGGATTTTCTTAGCAAAGAAGTATGTGAATATTCCTTTTGTTATACTCTTGGTATTGTTGGGTTGAATAAGGACCAAACTCTTGTTGTGAGTATGCAAACACTAGTTGATCCTTTAGATGACAAAATCAATTCTTTTCGTAAGAATAATTTGTGTCCATCTAGTGCTAGAAATTGTAACTTGATTAAGGTTTCATTAGTAAGGGACAAGAGTATTCACACACTAGTGGGCTTCCCTAGTACAAACCAGGGTAACTTGGGTACATTCTACACTCCCTTGAGTTTAAAAAGTTGTGATGTGATTTTGGGTACATCTAGTGTAGAAGTACATATTTTCTTATTTGATAATGCTTTGGGTAAGTGTGATACCCTAGTAAATGAAATGAGTAGCCTTGGTTTATTCCCTTGGCGACTTCACCCATTTGATCCCGGTGTACTAGTGGGGTGGGGAAGGGTTTGTTTCAGCTTGAGCTTATTGTCTCTTGATGTTTACCTTAGCCCTATCCCTTATGATGCATATACTAAATGTTACATGGACAAAATAAGGGATTGCTGGTTGTATTTTAAAAGTGCACCCCCTCGGCATGATGTCTTCACACTTGATTCCTTCCTATACTACCTCTTTGCCTATGATGATAACCATGTTAATTTTGAATTGGTATTATGTAGAGGTAGTAATTTTGATGGATGGTTTCCTTTCTTTAATGATGATGATTATGAGTTTGGTAGCCTAGTGAAAGGAGTGGGTCACGTCGGATTAACCCCTTATTTTCTACTCCCATTTGACCCCGGAATACTTTTGAGATATGAAGGTTATAGTTGCTGGTCATGCTCACTTATTTTTGATATTGATTCTATTCATGTCTTTGGTATCCTTTATGCTAAGATTTTTATGTCAAAGAAACAAGGATAAGTGGACGTATGTCAAGTGTGAGCAACCATGGGTTGATGAAATAAGTGTGGTACTAATACTAACCCTCCTACCAAGAGGATTTTGTGTTTGTTTTGCTCTCTCTTTGGTTTTTTCAAGATCTGAATTTGAGGAAAAATTCCTTCAAGATAGAGAGGATGATACAAGCACAATGAGCATCAAGAGCACAAGGTATTGTGTAAGGGTTAAGGCTTCGGAATTGTCAAGCAATTGAAGACTTTTCGGAGTATTTTGAAGCCTTGGTAAAGAGAAGGAAGGAGGGAAACTTATGCACTCAATAGGAATCTCAAGTGAAGGTTAATGAAAATATTTTGCACTCCAAGGAATCACTCAAGAGGCGCCCAATTCCCTTAGCTCATTAAGGGTAGTTTTGTCATTTGGCATGTAAAAGTATAAATAGACCATTTTGCTTCTCTTTTCATTAGACTTTGATGAAATTAGATATTACTCTTATATTGTAGTTTTTAGTCTCTAGTTTTAGCTCTTAGAATCTGAAAATTGGTCCAAGAACATTTGAAGTTAAGGTTTCACTTGTTTTGGATAATTTGGCAAGAAAGGTGTACTTGAGGAAGAGTGTTTCCTATGGGTCACCTAAAAGGAAGGTTTGAAATCTTATTTGTGAGGTGTGTTGAAGATTTTGAAATATCTTCTAGTGCTAATCATTGAATAGGAGTAAGGGTCTTTCTATCTATCCTTTAGTTTCAAGCATTCTTCTTCTTCATCTCCATTCTATGTGTTGTTTTCTCTTTATTTGGTTGCTGAAATTTGCATCTTAGTATCCAATTTCATGTCTTTGGTAGTCTATAGGCTATCATGGTGTGAGTCGTATAATGATTAGAGAGTTCAAAATTGAGAAAATTTTCAAGGGTCAAGGTTCGGGGTGTTTTAGGAACTTAGAAAAATTAAGATTTGTATCCCTAGAAGGGATATCCTAGAAAGAACTAGTATCCTTATTCTGTAGTTATCTGGGGGGAGAGTTTGGCATTCATGTGCTTGGTGATATCCCTATTGTTCTAAGTGTTGTGTTTGTAGATTTAATGAGAGGATGTAAGTCTAGGATAGTGACGAGCTAAAGAGAGATTATGAACTAAGGAAGATCTTGAATTATCTCATGGTGGTGAGTTTCAGGGAAGAGCCAAGATAAATCTATTATTATCCTAGCAAATTCCTCCTACTTCGGTTTAAGATGACATTCTACCAATGTCTTATGGATTCAAATTGTGCCTATGCCTAAGGTTCAAATTCTCTATGCAACTTATGTCTATGCTTTAACTCCTAAACTAGAAGCAATAATGTCTCTCAATAATCCAAGCCTCTAAGTATTCAAGCTCTATGTTATGACGCCCATGATCCATAAAATCATGTCTCACTTTATGCTTAGTTCTAAGAAACTACTCTCTATATGTTACCAACTCATTTTATTTCATGTCTCAGCCTAAAGTGATATTATCTATGCAAACTCATGACCATTCTCAGTTCTTAAAATGAGAAGCAATAGCTTTAAGAAGCAATCCTTATTTTATTCCTTGAATATATAAATCTCGGCTTTATGTTATATGGCCCATGATACATTCACTCATGTTTTTCATTGTGCCTAGTTTGAAGTACTTATAATATGTTATGTTTATGCCCGAGCGACCCCCTATTTATGATGTAGGTTCTTTTTATAAAGTGTTTTCATGCCTATTGTACCGTATCTCATTTTACAGGTCTCACCTTGAGTAGTACGATAAATAAGAGTCATAATTGAGTAGTATCATTCTCATTCTTGATGCTTGTACTGTAGTCCCTCAATGACCCTCCTTATGTTAGGATATTAGTGGCTATGGAAGCATAGTAATGTTTTAATTAAGAGAGTAGATATTTTTTATTGTGAAATTTTTTTGTGTCGCTACTCGGGCTAAGGTTATAGATGAAGAGGGAAGAGCGAGTGAAATTTTGTTATGTGAAATAGTTAGGAAGGGGAGATGTGGCGAAAATCTATGTGATGGGATTGAATTAAATTCACATATATTTGGATTTAAATAATAAATTTAATTATTAATCCACAATATTTATTTGGACTAATATATTTAAAATTTATGTGATCACATATGTCCCCACTTTAAAACATGTGGAATTATTTAGATCTTCGTAGACTAGACTTGAAGTATAACTTGATAATTTAGTTAAACTCCATAACAATTCATATGTGTTATCAATTAGCCCAAAAATTAGGAATATTACCCAATGCAATTAATATTGAGTGTCATAATAATGATAATATTTATAATAATTATAATTAAAATTATTTCATGAAGATTGTATTCATTTATTTGGAGGGAATTTGTGCGTCCATGTGAATCCAACGGACTTAGCAAACTCACTTCTTTTAGTATTTTAATTATTACAGTCCCACGTCATTAGAAATTTGCAATGATTGCTGGATTGGGACTTCTTTTAGTTGAACTAGGACCAATCACCTTTTTCTTTTAAAAGTGACACTCAAAAGTAACCTCAATTTAGAAGTGTACCACCCTCATAACCTCTCTATAAATAGGGACATAATTTCCATTATTTTTCCATCGATTCGAGCATCGCTATAATGACCCTTCAAGTCATTTTCTATATTTCTACTTATTTATACTGTTAAAGCTTTTTCATAGATGCCCTGATAATTTATGACTTGTTGGAACTGAAAATTTGATCACCGAGTAGTTTGTTTATTTTTTAGAGCCAATTCTCTATTTTGAAGTCTTTGCTGGTTCCAAATGGCCATTGGGTAGAAACTTCAATAAAACAACCTCGAATACAAATTTCGATTATGCAAGCAACTCTAAAATATCAATTTTAGGCTAGTTGGACCTTTGGTTTGGGTCTCGAGGCACCCAAGCTCATTTCAACATATTGGTCGAAAAGTTAAGAAACTAAAAATTAAGTGTGGGCCCATATTTTGTCGAAACAACCTCGGATGGAAATTTTGATTGCGCCATTAAGTCTGGAATGTTATATTTGGTGTGGTTACATAGTCCATTTACATATACGAGATTTTGAATGAATATCTAGGGCTTGGCAGAGACTTGGATAATTTCCCAGTCTCAGCTGTATATTGGTGCCGCGCGATAGCGAGCCAAGGGTCGTAATCGCATTACCCATGGTAAGGCACTAGTGTGATCGCAATGTGTAGGTCATGATCGAGATAAGTCTATGAAAGCCTAAGATACCATGATTGCGGAGCCTCAAGTCGTGATAGTGACTCGTAAGGGCCTGGACAAGGTATAAATAGACCCTTTATGTCATGATTTTTAGCAATTTCTCATCCATTTCTTGAGAGCGTAAAACCTAAATAGTGAGATAGAGTGGGATTAAAGCTTATGGGTGAGTTGGGAGCTTGTTTAACCTTTATTTTTGCGATTATCTTTTGATCTGAGGTAAGAATTCACCCTTTTCTTGGTGGATTTTATTGATTTCTTGCTCAAAACCCCAAAAACCTTGAGGGTTTGATTTTAAACCCAATTTAGCTTGGAATTTACTAATTTTTGAGGATAATGATTCGTTGGTCATGTAAGAATGTGGGTTGGTTTCGGAAATACGATTTTCATAAGTGAGACCCACGTGGGTTTTTTGTGGGATTTTTGGACCTGAAGCACTATGGTGCAATATGGATATCGTTTTTCTTGTATTGACAATTCAAATATGGTTTTGATATCTTGACATCTTGAGGAGGCTTCTCGGAAGGGAAAAGTAATGGTTTAGCGAATCATTGAGCTTTCTTCGGCATCGAGGTAGGCTAGCTTTATCACTTATTAGATTGAGATTTTTCATAGTATTTTTATGTTATTATGTTAGATTTTTGATGGGTTTAGATGTTGGATTGATGAAATGCAAGACTTGGGTTAGTTGTACCGTTTAGGCTATTTTGAAACTGTAGAGTTGAACACTTGGCTTGTTTTCTTATGTATTAGGTGAATTAAGCTTCATGTCTCATGTTTAGTATAAGAGTACTTAGATCACTCAAGTTAGATAAAAATGCTTTAGACACCCATGCTTAGGGTAATATTGGCCTTAGTTTCTTACATTAAAGGAGGTTGCCTTAAGTTACTATTTTGGCTTAACTAGTGTGTTTGGGAAAATCCTTTACCCTAGGGCTAATTGTGGCTTGCTATAAATCTAAGAGTCAATTTGGATACCTGCCTAGTCTGGGGTTTCCTTAGAATGTATTTTGGGGATTTAGAAGTGGGCTCTTCAGCCCATTTTAAGTTAATATTGATAAATAGTTCTCTTTAAGCCCCTATATACTTATTAAATGCCTAGGGAATTCCCCTTTGAGGCAACATTAAGGGACCTAGGTACTTGATGGTTATGGTGATGATGGCATTAGAAGTAATGCTCATAGACTAATGAATTAGATTGTCGATTATGCTATGATGAGATATTGATCATGTTGGGAAAAGTTAATGGTCATACTATGTATAAGCTATCTATTATGCCAAAGATGAGCCTTTGATCATGCTATTGAAAAGTTATTGACTATAATATTACTTTTGATTGTGATCATGCTAAATGTTTGTGCTAGAAATCTTGCTAGAAAACATTCTTTTGATGACGTTGGCAATTGTGCTATGAATTATGCTAGAAATCATAATGCTTGACTATATTAGAACTTATGATATTGATTATTCTCTGTTCAATTTTGAAAGATGAGGATGATATTGATTATACTCGGTTCAATTTTGGAAGATGACAGTAATATTAACGATACCCAAATTAATTTTAAATGATGACGAAGATATTAATCATACCCGTTTTGATTTCAGAAGATGATGATATTAATTAGACCCGATTTAATTATAGAGGATGAGTATGACGTTGATTACATTTGATCCAATTCCAAAGGTTGATTATGATAGTGATGATTATAATTACCAGTTCAAGTTTAGATATATCTTATGCTATAATACAACTTGATAAATAACGATTAGTAGATAATATGACAACTAATTGATAAAATGTTTGATGTAAAATGATGACTAGTCGAGAAAAGATGCTTAATTTGATAAATGATGACTATAGGTTATATGATGACTAGTAATTAAATAATTTTATTAATAAGAGATGGTTAGATAATAAATGGTGACTAGGGAGTATCAATGACAAGGTTGTTAAATGATGGTAATATTATGGAATGTGGGTACATTGTCAAATGTTGGTAAATTGTGGAGTAATGATTAAATAACGAGTTGGTTAGTTGTAACGATAGATGATTGTATTATTCTATCTTGAGTGTACCATATGGGGGTTTGTGATGAGTTATTTACTTTTGTGCATCAATTGGAATATGTGAGCCAATTTTGTAGTTTGTGATTGCTTGTGTGATGCCTTGTGATGTGTTGTTATTCTGATTTATTTACTTAAATTTTATTGAAATTTTGGCATGTGTTATATTGCTATTCTGGTTAAATTACTTAGTATGTATAGCAGTATTGGGAGTGATTCGGGTTTATTTCTTTACCTTGACCTAGTTATGATATCTTGCATTTTATCATACTTATATCATGATTTAGCTCTGTCAATCAATGATGCCTACTGAGTACCCATTATTTTAGTACTCAAACTATACTTTTGTACCTTTTTGATGCAGATCCAAGTACTAGTTGTCGTTGCTTATTCGTGTCCGTACTATGTTGATATCCAAAAAGAGGGTAAGCTCTTGGAGTCTAAGTTTCCCATTTCCCTTTTTTCCTTATATTAAGTCTTTTGTTTTGAGATATATGTATTGACTATTCTAGATACTTAGGTTGCATTATTATTACTAGATGCTCTTGTATTGGCTCTACCAGGTCGTGGGATGGTATCTTGTATTGACTACTTTTATCTATGTCAAATGTTTTACCTATTTATCTATTGTGTTGTTGATTTCCTCCTAAGTTAGGCAATTTCCACCAAAGTAACCCATTTTGTTTAACTCCGGGTTAAGGTTTGGCTTACCTACTGATGGGATAGAGTAGGTGCCATCATGACTCATAAATTAGGCCATGACAAATTAGTATCAGAGCCTTGGTTTCACTGATATTATTGATACAAGTGCAAATGTCTAGTAGAGTCCTATGGAGCAGAACGATGACATCCATTTCCTATCTTTGGGAGGTTACAGGACATTCTTAGGATTTTTTTACTTCTTTCATTCATATCGTGCTAAGAGTCTGAGTTTGTTTATAGAACATTCCTTTGACTTCACTCTTTCATAGATAGGCAGGACATGTGCTACCGCTACACGAGATGAGGGTCCCAAGACCGAGCCTAGGGATCCTATTCCTGTTCTTGGAAAACCTAGAGGTCGTGGACAACTGTAAGATGTGTCCCCATCTAGGGGACAGGATAGGCCGTCTTCCACAGGTCCTATTCCCGCTCTTGAACTAGATATTCTTCTACCCTAGCCAGCGGTGGGCAAGGGACCAGCCTAAGGTTCACTAGGGTTCATTTCTTTTTCAGTTCTCAGAGATACTTTAGTTAAGCTTTTAGGGTTAGCTGGTGTTGCATAATCTACAGATAGAGTGGTACTGAGGCGGGGGCATAACCTGTAGTTGCGGCTCTAAGAGTTGAGATTCCTCCTGCATCGGTAGTTTCTCAATCGATAGTTGCTCAACCAGTGGTTGCCCATCCTACTTTGTCTGTCGAGGAGCAGAAGATGCAGGGTAGATACTTAAGGTTGGCTCTACCTAGTTTTTTTGGTTCTCTGAGTGAGAATGCATATGAGTTTCTAATTGCATATGAGGATGGGCTCCATAATTTATGCCTCATTAAGACTTATGGTGTGGATTACATAATATTTCAGTTGGACTTGGATGCTCTTTTTTATTGGAGAGGTTATATGGATTCTAGACCAGATGGATCTTCTCTCTTGACATGGGATCAGTTATCCAATATATTCTTAGAGAAGTACATACCTCAAAGCCTTTTGAGATTATTTAAGAGATCAGTTTATGAGAGGCTCTATGATAGTTGTAGAGTATGAGGCTTATTTTCATGAGTTAGCTAGGCATTCAACTTTTATTCTGTATACTGAGTATGAGAGAGTTTGCTACTTTGTTTGAGGGTTGATAATCTCCACTCGTATGTCTACTCAGAGTTTAGCTGCTGCGGGTAGGTCTTCTGCGGATATGTCAGATCATGCTTAGGTAATGGAGGAGATACACCATAAGGGTCGTGAGTCCAATGATAAGAGGCCTAGGTTTTAGGGCAAATTTAGTGGAATTCATTGTATTTCCTAACCCATAGATAGTAGTTCTCATAGTAGGTATCCTCCACGTTTATCTTATCAGCCTCAGAGTCAGCCTAGCCGACCTATTCAAGCAACCCTTCAGATTACTGATGACGGTCAGTCTAGTTCCAGAGATCGACCTGGTTAGGGTGGCAGTCAATTTTTGAAGGGTTCATATTCTGGTTATTCTAATCATGGTGGTTACTCTGGGTTATCTAGATCGACCTGGTTAGGGTGGCAGTCAATTTTTGAAGGGTTCATATTCTGGTTATTCTAATCATGGTGGTTACTCTGGGTTATCTAGATCTGTTAGTTCTGGTTTAGTTAAGAGGGCATGTTATAGCTGCGGGTCTTTTGATCACTTTGTACATGAGTGCCCTTGTCGTGGGGCAATTGTTATTTCAGATCAGGCTGTTTCCCCTATTAAAGTAGTTCATCCCTCAGCTAGGGGTAGTTCATAGATTACTTGAGGAGGTTCTCAGGCAGGTAGGATAGGAGGTCGATTAGGTGCTCATCCAGGTGGAGAGCGTGGTTAGTTGTATGTAGTACCTACTTATCCCAAAGATGAGACTTCAGTTGTTGTTGTTACAGGTATGATTATAGTGTGCCGCCAGTTGTCCCTTTCTTTATTTGATCTGATATCCACTTATTCTTATATTTCTGCTTATTATGCACCATAGTTGGAGTTATCTTGGGATTTATTATCTGTGCTATTGTGCGTATCTACTTCTGTGGGTGATTCTTTAGTAGTGGATTGAGTTTTCAGATCATGTGTTGTGAGTGTTAGTAATGTTGATATTATGCTAACCTTATTATACTGAATATGGTGGATATTGATGTAATTCTGGGATGGTTATCCCACTATCATGTGGTCATGGATTATTTTTCCAAGACTGTTACCTTTGCCATGCCCGACGTACCTCCAGTCATGGAAGGGAGCAATTAGCTGCGAGCTGACAAGTAATATTTCTTATGTTTATGCTAGGAGACTTATTTTAAGAAATTACGAGTCTTATCTTGTGATATCCTATAGACTACCAAACACACGAAATTGGCTACTAAGATGCAAATTCCAGCAACCAAATAAAGAGAAAACAACACATAGAATGGAGATGAAGAAGAAGAATGCTTGAAATTAAAGGATAGATAGAAAAACCCTTACTCCTATTCAATGATTAGCACTAGAAGATGTTTCAAAATCTTCAACACACGTCACAAATAAGAGTTCAAACCTTCTTCTTAGGTGACCCAAAGGACTCACACTTCCTCAAGCACACCTTTCTTGCCAAATCATCAAAGACAAGTGAAAACCCTAACTTTCAAATGTTCATGGACCAAGTTTTAGTTCTAAGAGCTATAACTACAAGACTAAATCTACAAACTATGAGTAAATACTCAATTTCAATTCATCAAAGTCTAATGAAAAATAAGCCTAAGGAGTCTATTTATACTTATTACATTAAAGACCAAAATACCCTTAATGAAAAGGGGCTCCTATGGAGTGTAAAGAAAAAGCTTAAAAAGACCATTACACCCTTAATGAATGGGTGATCATGTAGTGTTTTGATGTGGTCTTCTTCACACTTCAACATATGACTTTCCTTGAGTCTATTTTGGTCTTCACAATTATTCTTCAACACTTGGACCTCTCGGGCATCTCATCAATGCAAGTTTTCAAGCAACCTTCCATACACGAGATTGTTCTATTGTGGGCTTAAAATGGGTCTCCCATGCGTGCTCCCGTGCCCTCAATGTGACCACAATTGGGTTCTTCTTATGTTGGCCTCGCAGGATGTATTCAAAAGCTAAGGTAGCCATTTGACTTGTATCATCCTCCCCTTCTTGAAAAGGATTCGACCTCGAATCCAAACGTAGCAAAACCAAAGAGGGGACAAACAAATACAAACTCTTCATGGCATGAGGGTTAGGGTTAGCACAACAAATCATCTCAACATACGAAGGTTGCACATATTTCCAATATAACCAAGAATCCTTTAAATTAAATATTAAAAGTTCAATGAAAGATGCATAAAGGATTTGGTTATGGAATTTACCAAAACAGATACTTTGCTTGTATGTCAACCAAGAAACAAGTTGGGCGCATCAAGATCATCAATTCTATATTTGGCGCCAGGGTCAAATAGGAAGAGTGGTCATAGACATGGGTCTAGACAACACTCGCATTTCTCATAGGCTTCACTCAAACTACACGACATACTCTCTACAATGGCATACATGTCATCAAAAGCAAGTAGAGAGGAAAGAAAGGTATTACTCAAGTTAACTTCTACTAAGGTATCTTCATATGTGTACTCACCACTAGTTTAAATATCATCGCCATAAGTACTCTCAATAATAAAATCACACGTAGTAGAATAAGAAGTAATTTCAAAGCAATGGACACCTTCCCTCTCTATAGAAGTACCCTCAAGTATACACCTACCACCACCAAAGTCAATGAAATTATTACTTAAGTCTTCAAAAGAAGCAAGTAATTCATCCTCATAATCATCAAACATAGGTGGGGTGTCATACAAAGGATCACAACCACAATCAATTTTCAAGGAACAATCACTTATTAGGTTTTTTAAGAATTCAAGCAAGTCAAAATTATCATCACCCAATTGATAATTACTTTCGAAGACCTCACATTCCCTTCCCTTAAGATTGCTCCCATCATCCAAGAAGAGATTTCCATCTTTAGGAGAAATGTTGTCACACCATAGTGGGTTAGCATATAGGATATAACTTTCAAGACAAGCTATACATTCAACTTCATTCTCACCACTAGGTTCATTAGGAGTTAACTGATCATCTTCAAACAAGATATTATCCTTAAAGAGAGAAGGATCTATCCATGAAGAGGCTATAGAATATGCAAATCCATTCTCTAAAAGATCGTTATCAAGCATCAAAGATATTTCAAGCACATGATTATCCCTAGGAGCAAAACTGAGAATAGAAAATTCACTAGAGGTTATGCTAAAGGGGTTACTCCTATTTATTTGATCAATATTTTCAACATCATCACTCACTTGAGATCCATTAAACATATCAGATACATCCTCAAGTGATGGACAAATTTCACACATAAGTTGATCAACACAATTCCCACAAGATGATGTACTATCATTCAACACATTAGCTTCAACACTAGGTGGACATAAATTGATCTTACAAGAAGAGTCAATTCGGTCATCAATAGGATCAACTAGTGTATCCACATTCACAATATGTGCATTATCATCAAGGGGCAAAGAATCAATAGATGATGTATTATCATTTAACATAATGACTTCAACACTAGGTCGACTTAAATTGATCTTACAAAAAGAGTCAATTCGGTCATCAATAGGATCAGCTAGTGTATCCACACTCATAACAAGTACATCATCAACAAGAGGCAAAGAATTAATAGACTCACAAGTAAATAAGCTACCACTCATGCTTAATGGGCTACTAGACACACAATCATCGTCCACATGTACAAAAGTGCATGAGTTTGCTATTTTACCTTTATGTTCTTGAGTAAATTCTTTTTTACCTTGGTTCGGATCATGGCAACCCACTTTATCCTTTGATAATCTCATATCATAAGGGAGTTTGTCAAGTCTTCTCCCTTGTTTCACCTCTTCATCTGGTTTTAGTGACTGGTTTTGTGAAGTATAAGATCTGTGGACTTGAGGTGTTTAGAATTGTGGAGATTTTGGTGGACATAGTCTATTAACCCTCGCTCTAATTCTAATCATGTCACCCCTCATTGAATCTATATTACTCCTTATAACATCATTTCCGCTCTTCATTTCTCAACTTAAGGCCTCTATTTGGGCTATCAAAGCTCCCATAACATCATTTCCCAAAGGTTGGGAAGTAGTACCTTCGGTTTGCATGGAAAATGTACCTACAAAGTGCAAAAAAACAGCAAGCAAAATAACCTACAAAACGAGCAAATGAGTTAGCTCAAAAGCCTCACTTCACTCACACTCAACCTCACCTCACACTTGGCTTCATAATTGTTGGAGAATCGCCAATACTTGGCCAGTTACTTGAAAGGTGAGAAGCTTTGAATCGGAATGGATCTTTATTTGAAATGACTCAAAATAAGTGTTTCACAAACTTGAACCAACAAAAATACTATGACTTGAAAATGAGAAAAGCACACAAAAAATTGAAGACACAAAACAACGGACTCTAATCTAATTACCAAACTAGTAGGTAATTTCTAGCTTACTAATTAGTAATAGAATCAACACAAAAGCAACTAGAAACAACAAATAGAAAATAGGAAATCTAATTTTAGAACTCAATTTGGTCGATTAGCTAGTGTGATGTGGCAACTTATGATTGGGCGTTGAGTTTTCAAAATTTTCAACCCTAATTCTCAAGTCTTGGCCTAGAACCCCTTTGGTGAAGAAAAAATTTATTTGGGAGGGAAAAATGAAGGTTTGAAAGCCTTTTTGGAGCTTTAAATGAATTAAAAAACAAATGGTCCCCCCCTTAGTACTTGGAATGTACTTGATTTTGTACTTTGATTATTCCTT
The DNA here is from genome assembly GCA_030864225.1 of Capsicum baccatum var. pendulum. Taxonomy (NCBI): domain Eukaryota; kingdom Viridiplantae; phylum Streptophyta; class Magnoliopsida; order Solanales; family Solanaceae; genus Capsicum; species Capsicum baccatum. Next base: position 51,493,852 of record CM061554.1, on the reverse strand, counting down.
TGTCTCTTCTTTCTTTGGATGACAATGAATATGCCAAGGAATATTCTTTCACAAATACAAAGTACACTCTCTTTCTTCTCCTTTTTTGGATCAAACACACTCTTTGAATATTCTTCCTTAGCAAGACTTGATGAACATGGAAGAACAAGATGAATATTTAAGAGTTGACCAAAGTTTGACCCCTAACCAAATGAACTTCAAATCTGATTTTTTTTGTAGATCTGGGTTCCTTAGGGAAATGTGAGCTCAAATAACAATAAATCACAACCAACCAGCATCCACAACACAAAAACCACACGGATCTAGCTTCTTGAAGCTTCAAAACACCATAACCATGGTGGATCTAGCTCAAAATTAACCAAACTTCACGCTAAAAGTAGATCTAAACTTCCTAGGTGCTAGGGAACAAGAATCTAGCACTTGAAACCAACAAAACAACACAAAAACATGTAGATCTAAGAACTAAAATTCTATCAAAACACAAAAACGTGAAACATCTATTTTTTTTATTTTCTTGACTTTTGACTCTTTTTTTATGAGATTTTCTATATAAGAACACTAAAACCAAGATTTAGGGATGTTGGAACAACCCTAAACAAGGCTTTGATACCATATGATAGCCTAAAGACTACCAAACACATGAAATTGGCTACTAAGATGCAAATTCCAGCAACCAAATAAAGAGAAAACAACACATAGAATGGAGATGAAGAAGAAGAATGCTTGAAAGTAAAGGATAGATAGAAAGACTCTTACTCCTAGTCAATGATTAGCACTAGAAGACATTTCAAAATCTTCAAACACCTCACAAATAAGAGTTCAAACCTTCCTCTTAGGTGACCCAAAGGACTCACATTTCCTCAAGCACACCTTTCTTGCCAAATCATCCAAGACAAGTGAAAACCCTAACTTTCAAATGTTCATGAACCAAGTTTCGGTTCTAAGAGCTACAACTACAAGACTAAATCTACAAACTATAAGTAATACTCAATTTAAACTCATCAAAGTCTAATGAAAAATAAGCCTAAGGAGTCTATTTATACTTATTACATTAAAGACCAAAATACCCTTAATGAAAAGGGGCTCCTATGGAGTGTAAAGAAAAAGTATAAAAAGTCCATTACACCCTTAATGAATGGGAGATCATGTAGTGTTTTGATGTGGTCTTCTTCACACTTCAACATATGACTTTCCTTGAGTCTCTTTTGGTCTTCACAATTATTCTTCAACACTTGGACCTCTCGGGCATCTCATCAATGCAAGTTTCCAAGCAACCTTCCATACACGGGATTGTTCTATTGCGGGCTTAAAATGGGTCCCCCATAGGTGCTCCCGTGCCCTCAATGTGACCATAATTGGGTTCTTCTTATGTTGTCCTCGCAGGATGTATTCAAAAGCTAAGGTGGCCATTTGACTTGTATCATCTTGCTTATATTTGTGATACTAGTATGGAGAGTTCATTGCTTGACTTTGTTTTTGTAGTTTAAGAGTTTCCTGATGTGTGTTCCTGACTGACTTGCCTAATATTCCCCCTACCCATGATTGAGTTTTCTATTGACCTTGATCTTGGAACTAGACCTAGTTTTATGACACCTTACCGTATGGCTCCTACCAAGCTTAAAAAGTTAAATTGCCAGCTTTAGGATCTTCCAGGTAAGGTTTTTATTAGATTTAGTGCATCCCCTTGGGGATCTCCTGTATTGTTTGTGAAGAACAAAGATAGCTCCATGCACATGTGTATTGATTATATGTAGCTTATTAGGGTGACGGTGAAGAACCATCATCTATACCTCGCATTAATAATTTGTTTAACCAGTGTCAGGGTGAGGCATTGTTTTCTAAGATTGATTTAAGAAATGGTTACCATCAGTTGAGGATTCGGGCCAAGGATATCTTGAAGACAACCTTTAGGACCCGTTATAGTCACTATGAGTTCTTGGTGATGGCATTAGGGTTGACTAATACCGCAACTACATTTATGGATTTGATGAACCGAGTATCCAAGCCTTATTTGTATTCCATCATGATTGTGTTTATCGATGATATCCTTGAGCATTCAAGAAGTAGAGAGAAACATGTGCAATATTTGAGAATCATTCTTCAAACTTTAAGAGATCATGTGCTTTTTGCCATGCTTTCTAAGTGTGAGTTTTGGTTTGAGTCGATGACATTCCTTGGACACGTGATGTCTAAGAATGGTATTATGGTAGACCCAACCAAGATTGAGGTAATTCGTGATTGGGCTAGACCTACATCTCTTACTAAGGTTCATAGCTTCATTGGTTTGGCCGATTATTATAGATGATTTGTCGAGGGTTTTCCTATTATTTCAACCCCTATAACCAGATTAACTCGAAATAAGGTTTCTTTTTGATGATTCAAGGAGTGTGATTCGAGCTTTGAGAAGCTCAAGGATTTTCTTACTTCATCTCCTATTTTAGCTCTTTCTATTGAGGGTGAAGGATTCATCTTATGATGCTTCCGGTGTTAGTTTGGTTGTGTATTCATGTCGCAAGGTCGTGTCATTGCTTATACATCTAGAAAGCTTAAGGTGCATGAGCAAAACTACCCTACTCTTGATTTAGTATTGGCGGCAGTAGTTTTTAGGCTTAAAATTATGAGGCATCAACCTTATAGTGTGCATTGTGAGAGTTTCACCAATCACCACAGTCTTGAACATCTTATGACCTAGAGGGAGCTAGATAGCATAGATAGATGGAGTTTCTTAAGGACTATGATATTTTAATTTTGTATCATTCAGAAAAGGAAAATGTGGTAGCAGATGCCTAGAGTTAGAAGGTAGTGAGCATAGGTAGCTTGGCTTGTATTTTAGTTTCATACAAGCTATTGGCACGGAACATTCAGTCCTTAGCCAACTTGATGGTTCACCTTGATATTTTAGACCCTGTGAGGAGTTTTGCTAGTGTTGTGGAGAGGTCTTCATTATTTTAGAAAATTTGAGATCTTCAGTTTGAGGATAGTAATCTTTGATTCCTTCATGACCATGTGTTGAGTGGCGAGTCCAAGAGAGTCACCATAGATTCTGAGGGTGTTTTAAGATTTGATGGCCGCATTTGTGTTTTAAGGATCGATGACTTGATTCAGTTGATTATACATGAGGTTCATAGCTCTAGATATTCCATTCATCCCAACACAGGTAAGATGTATAGAGATTTGAGACAGCACTATTGGTAGAGTGGTATGAAGAAAGATGTGGAAGATTTTGTAGATTGTTGCCTATGTTGCCAGCAAGTAAAAGCCGAGCATCAGTGACTTGGTGGATTGACTGAGAGGTGACCTATTCTCAAGTGGAAAAAGGAGCAGATTACGATAAATTTCTTTAGTGGTTTGCCTCGCACCTCCCATGGTTCTGATGGTATTTGGGTCATTATAGAACATTTGACAAGTCAGCATATTTCATTCCTATTCAGATGTCTTTAGTGCTGAGAGATTAGCCCATATCTATGTTTAGGAGATAGTTTGTTTGTATAGTATACACATTTCTATTATTTTGGACCGTGGTTCTGTGTTCACTTTGAGATTTCGGAGAGGACTTCAGGAGAAGTTGGGAACTTTAGTGGATCTTAGTTCAACCTTTCATCCACAGACAAATGGTCAGTAAGAGTGGATTATTCAGGTTTTTGAGAACATGCTTCGAGCCTATGTTATGGATTTCAGAGGCTAGAGGGAGAAACACTTATCCATGGTAGAGTTTTCCTATAATAACAACTATAATTCGAGTATCAAGATGGCACCTTTTGAGGTTTTGAATAGTAGGAGGTGTTTGTTCTCTGATTGGATAGTTTGAGGCTTCCGAGGTTAGACCCCATGATACTAATTTGCTTTAGGAGTCGTTGGATAGAGTTAGGGTAATTCAGGATAGGTTGTAAGCGACTCAGAGTAGAAAGAAGTCCTATGTGGACCAGAGGCTTCATGCCTTGAGATTTAGCGTTGGTGATTTAGTATTCCTCTGTGTGTCACCCATAAAGGGTGTGATGAGGTTCGGGAGAAAAGGCAAGCTCAGTCCTAGATATATTGGACCTTTTGAGATTCTTTGTAAAGTTGGTGAGGTGGTTTATGAGTTTTCCCTACCTCAAGAGTTTGCCACTATTTATCAATTTTCCATATTTCTATGTTGCAACAGTACATTCATGATCTGTATTATGTGTTTATATAGGACTCAGTCTAGTTGGACGAGCATTTGACCTTTGTGGAGGAGTCGGTACTCATATTAGCTAGTGATGTCAGGCGGTTGGACACTAGGGAGATTCCTATAGTTAAGGTCAGTAAAGGCACTGCCTAGTGGAGGAGTCCACTTGGGAGATCAAGAGCGAGATGTGAACCCAGTATCCTCACCTGTTCAAGACTTTAGGTACATCCTAATCCTTAACTTTCACGGATGAAAGTTCCTTTAGTAGTGGATATTGAATGACCCTTCAGGTCATTTTCTATATTTTTGCTTATTTTCACTGTTAAAGATTTTTTGTAGTTGCCCCAAGTAATTTATGACTTATTGAAATCTATAGTTTGGTTACCGGGCAGTTTGTTTGGTTTATAGAGCCAATTTCCTATTTTGAATTCTTCGGTGGTTCTAAATGGACACCTGATGAAAATTTTAGTAAAACAAATTCAAATGAAAATTTTGACTGTGCCAACAACTCTGGAATGTTGATTTTTGGGAAGGTGGACCTTTGGTTCGCGTCATGAGGCACCTGAGCTCATTTTGACCTATTGGTTGAAAAGTTAAGAAATTAAAAATTGGGTGTGGTCCCATATTTTGTCAAAATGACCTTGTATGAAAATTTTGACTACGCCGTTGAATTTGTAGCATCAAATTTGGTATGGTTACAAAGTTTATTTTTGTATACGGGATTTTCAATGAATCCCGAGGGCTTAGCAAAGACTTAGTTATATATTGGTACCACCATGATTGGGAGCCTAGGGTCACAATCGCGATACCCTTGGCAGATCGTAGTGTTCAGTTCGAGATAATGATAGGTCTGTGCAAGCCTAAGATACCCCAATCGCAGAGCCTCAGGTCGCGATAGCGACTCCCGAGGGCCTGGACTTGGTATAAATAGACCCCTTATGTTGTGATTTTAGCCATTTCTCATCCATTTTTGAGAGCTTAAATCCTAAATAGTGAGATATATTGGTATTGAAGCTTTTGGGTGACTTGGGAGCTTGTTTAACATTTATTTCGCAATTATCTTCCGATTTGAGGTAATAATTTACCCTTTTCTTGGTGGATTTTATTGATTTCTTGCTCAAAACCCCTAAAAACTTGAGGGATTGATTTTGGCCCCTATTTATCTTGGATTTCACCTATATTTTAGGGTAATGATTCCATGAGCATGTAAGAATGTTGGGTTGATTTTGGAAACACGATTTCCATAAGTGGGACCTATATGGGATTTTTGTGTGATTTTTGGACCCAAAGCACTATGGTGTAATATGGGTATCTTTATTTCAGTATTTATGATTAGAATGTGGTTTTGATAGCTTGTCATCTTAAGGAGGCTTCTCGAAAAGAAAAGTGGTGGTTTAGCGGATTATTGAGCTTTCTTCGGCGTCGTGGTAGGCTAGATATATCCCTTGTTAGATTGAGCTATTTCATAATATTCTTATGATATTGTGTTAGATTTGGGATGGGTTTTAGGTGTTGGATTTATGAAATCCAACACTTGGGTTAGTTGGACCATTTAGGCTATTTTGAAACCATAGAGTTGAACACTTAGCTTGTTTCCTTATGCCTCAGGTGAATTAGGCTTCATGTCTCATGTTTAGCATTAGAATGCCTTAGATTACTCAATTTAGATACAAGTTCTTTAGAAACCCATGCTTAAGGTAAGATTGACTTTAGTTTCTTACATTAAAAGAGGTTGCCTTAGTTACTATTTTGGCTTAACTAGTGTGATTGGGAAGAATTTTTACCTTAGGGCTAATTGTTTCTTTATATACATCTAAGAGTGGATTTAGATACCTTACACTAGTTTGGGGTGGAACTTGCCTTAGAATGTATTTTGGGGAAATGTATTTTGGGGATTTAGAAGTAGGCTCTCCAATCCACCTTATGTCAAGATTGATGAATAGTTCTCTTGAAGCCCTTATACGCTTATTAAACACCTAGAAAATTCCTCTTTGAGGCAACATTGAGGAACCTTTGTACTTGATGGTTATGGGGATGATGGCATTAGAAGTTATGCTCATGGACTAATGGATTGGATTTTCGATTATGCAATGATGAGATATTGATCATGTTGGGATAAGTTATTCGTTATGATATGTATAAGCTATCTATTATGATAATGATGATCCTTTGACCATGATGTTGAAATGTTATTGCCTATGCTATTTTTTTTTACTATGATCATACTAAACAATTATGCTAGAAATCTTGCTAGAAAATATTATTTTGATGAAGTTAGAAATTGTGCTATGAATTATGATAGAAATCATGATGCTTGACTATATTAACACTTATAATGTTGATTATTCCTGGTTTAATTACAGAAGATGATGATGATATTGATTATAACCGGTCTAATTTCAGAAGATGAAGATGATATTTATTATACCCGATTTAATTCCGGAAGATGATGATGATATTGATTATACCCGGCTCAATTTTGGAAGATGATGATGATATTGATTACACCTGGTTCAATTTTGAAGGATGAGTATGATATTGATTATGCCCGATTTAATTTTGGAGTTGATGATTATAATTATCAGTTCAAGATAGGATATATCTTATGCTATAATATGGCTTGATAAATGATGATTAGTTGATATATGGGAACTAGTTTATAAACGATGCTTAAATGTAAAATGATGACTAGTCGAGAAAAGATGCTTAATTGATAAATGATGACTACAGGTTATATGATGACTAGTAATTAAATAATTTAGTTAATAAGATATGGTTAGCTAATAAATAGTGACTAGGGAGTATCGATGAGAAGGTTGTTAAATGATGATAATATTATGGAATGTGGGTACATTGTCAAATATTGATAAATTATGGGGTGATTGTTAAATAATGAGTTGGTTAGTTATAATGATGAATGATTGCATTGTTCTATCCTGAGTGTACTCTCTAGGCATAAGGGTCTCTGTGATGAGTTATTTACTTTTCCTCGCCAGTTGACATATAGGAGCCAATTTTATAGTTTGTGATTGCTTGTGTGATGCCTTGTGATGCGTTATTATTTTGATTTATTTACTTATATTATACGACGATGTCGGCATGTGTTGATGCCTTGTGTTATATTATTATTCCTGTTAAATTACTTATTATGTATTGAAGTATTGGAGGTGATTCAGGTTAGTTTTTGTATCTTGGCCTAGTTATGATATCTGAAATTTTATCATACTTATATCATGATTTAGCTCAGTCGTTCAATGATGCCTACTGAGTACTTATTTTTTGGTACTCATACTACACTTCTGTACCTTTTTGGTGCAGATCCGAATACTAGTTGCTACCGTTGATTCATATTCGTTCTATGTTAATATCCGGAGATAGGGTAAGCTCTTGGAGTCTGAGTCACCCATTTCCCTTTATTCCTTATGTTTAGTGTTTTGTTTTGAGGTAGATGTGTTGACTATTCTAGATACTTAGATTGCATTCTTATTATTAGATACTCTTGTATTGGCTCTACCAGTCATGGGATGGTATCTTGTATTGACTACCTTTATCTATGTTGAATGCTTTACCTATTTATCTATTCTGTTGTTGGATTTAGCCTAAGTTGGGAATTTTTTACCAAAGTATCCCATTGTGTTTAACTCCAGGTTAAGGTTTGGATTACCTATTGGTGGGATAAAGTAGATGCCACCATGACTGGTCAATCGGGTCGTAATAGTCGCGATCCACGTTAAGGAAGCATAATGCTAGGTAATTATTTTCTTCTTTTTTTTGTCACTTTTTTCCAGCTCAATATGTTAGTGGTAGAAAATTCATATCAAATATCAAAATCATGAACCTTTTGATATTCCAGAAACTAGACTTTGAGATCCACAACATATCCAAAATTCAGACTTTAAATCCTTCAATATAATTCTAAAAACTTTTTTGAAGTTAGCCATGAATTTTATCATACTGGAAACTTCAAATCTGCGCGTCTTTACTACAACTTTCATATCTTGAAGCAGGAATAACGAAATAGTCGCTTGTTTTTCTGAAAGTATACACAAAGATCTATAACATATATAGAATTCATAATTTAATACCTTCACGATTTTTTCATATGTCATCCCGAAATCAACATTGACTTTTGATGCACCAACAGTTTAAGATTTACGTGATGACACCAAAAAAATTATATCTCAACGTGAGTGTATTGAAATCATGATACATTTGATTATATGGATAACAAAAATATGCATATATAACATATCCAATATTTGGGATTTAAAAACACTTGAATCATTCTATATAAGATTTTGAAGTCGATCTTAAATTCTGTCCGGTAGAGAATTTCAGATTTGCGTCGCTTCACCAAATAATTTATATCTTGATATGGGACCATGACCATCAAAGGGTATTTTGATTTTTACAAATCAGATTTTGAGGGCTTCATTCTCACCAAAATATATTGTCTCAATCCAAGTTGTTGATATAAGACTTTCAAGTTTGAAATGTCCTGCCAAGTGTCAATCTCTCTTCTACTTGTGTTTTCTTTGTGTTGTCTCTTTTTTTTCTTTTGTAGAATTGAAGTAAATAGCAATGTGTAACAACCGACTTAAGGTGTGAGAGTTTAACTTCACCTCCATACACCTTAATACCAACCAATTTGGCTTTAAGATGGTGACTATGCAACAATCGGCTTAAGGTATGAGAGTTTAATTTCACCTCCGTACACCTTAAGATCGACCAATTTGACTTCAAGTTTGGTGACTATGCAACAATCGGCTTAAGGTGCGTTGGTTTCAAGTTTTGTGACTATGCAATAATCGACTTAAGGTGTGGGAGTATAACTTCTCCTCCGTACACCTTAAGACCGACTAGTTTGTCTTCAAGATTGGTGACTATGCAACAATCTTCTTAAGGTGTGAGAGTTTAAATTTATCTCCATATACTTTAAGACCAATCATTTTGGCTTTAAGATGGTGACCATGCAACAATCGGCTTAAGGTGCGAGAGTTTAAATTTGCCTCTGTACACCTTAAGACCGACCAATTTGGCTTCAAGATTGGTGACTATTCAATAATTGGCTTAAGGTTTGAGAGTCCAAATTCACCTCCACAAACTTTAAGACCGACTAATTTGGATTCAAGATTGTGACTATGCAACAATTGGCTTAAGGTGTGAGAGTTTAACTTCACCTCCATACACCTTAAGACCGACCAATTTGGATTCAAGGTTGGTGACTATACAATAATTGACTTAGTGTGCGAGAGTTTAACTTCACCTCTATAAACCTTAAGACCAACCAATTTGGTTTCAAGTTTGGACGCTTTAAATAACAAATCAATCAAAAGGCTAGTTTAAGGTGCAAAGAGGCAAATATTGTCAACCTTAAGGCATGAAAATATTGAGATCCTTTTAAGGATAAATCCGCGAAAGAGACCAACTTAAGGTGCGAAGGGACAAATCTTCTCTACCTTAAGGCGTGAAAATTTTGAGATCTTCTTAAGGATAAATTTGTGAAGAGACTAGCTTATGGTGCAAAGAGACAAATCTTGTCCACCTTGAGGTATGAAAATTTTGAGATCCTTTTAAGGATAAACCCATGAGGCCAACTTAAGGTATAAATGGACAAATCCTGCCCACCTTAAGACATGAAAATTTTGAGATCTTTTTAAGGATAAACTCATGAGAGGCCAACTTAAGATACAAAGGAATAAATTTTATCCACCTTAAGGTATGAAAATTTAGAGATCCTTTTAAGGATAAACCCATGAGAGGCCATCTAAGGTGAAAAGGGATAAATTTTATCCACCTTAAGGCATAGAAATTTGAGATCCTTTTAAGAATAAATCCATGAGATACCATCTTAAGGTGCAAAGGAACAAATCTTGTCCACCTTAAGGCATGAAATCTTTTGGAGGCTTTAATTTAAAAACGTAGGAATATTTACAACTCCAGCTTGTAAATTTGGCAATTTTGGAGGTAGCTTTCAAATTTGGTGGATTTGGAGACTTCAACTTGTAGACTTGACAAACTTGACGACATCAACTTGCAGACTTTGCTGATTTAAAGACTTCAACTTACAAGTAGATTTGAAGACTTTAGCTTGCAAACCTGATATATTTTTGACTTCAAAGTATAAACTTGGTAGATTTACACCTTTAGTTGTAGGCTTGGGGAACTTTAGCATTCTTCTATTCAAGGGTTTCCATCATTGAGCCATGAATATTTGGTGCAAGTTCATAATTTAAGAAAAATACTTGCAGACGTAAATTTTATGTAGCGAAACAAGTGGGGAAATGTATTTTCTATCACTCATGCAATTGAACTTAGAATGAAATTCCAAGTGCCAACGTACCTCAATGAAAAGGATCAAGTCACAACATAGTTCTGGGTGAGTGTTTTTCTAAAAACATATTTCTGTTTTGTGTCATAACTTTTGCCTTGGTCAATTTGTTCAAGGTTTTCAAATTAGCAGACTTTTTTTGAGTTGTACATTGTTTATACTCTTGCGGACCAGGAGTGGACATGAAGTTTATGCTCGTGGATTAAGAAGAATCATCTTCCTTTAATATAAGTATTTCTTTAAGAATTTGGCATTGATAGGACCAATATTTATACCATCTACATCGATAATATTGTACGCACCATTTGAATATGCCTCTTACATGACATACGATCGATCCCACTTTGAGGTGAATTTGCCCTCAAACTTACGAGAAGTAATAATAGGCCTCTTTACTATAAGTACTTGATATCCAACTTGAAATCACCTCAAGCAAACATTTTTGTTTAAATAACGAGATAGACGAGTTTGGTAATATTTTAGGTTTTATTGAGCCTCTAGCCTCTTCTCATCAAGAGCTTCCAACTTCGTAAGATGCAACTTAGCATTTTCTTCTATGGTGAGCCCTTGTTGAATAGCCAGTCTTAAAGAAAGTATTCGATACTCATGTGGTAGGATTTATTTGACCTCAAAAGCAATTAAGTAGGGAGTTGCTTGCATCGGTGTGCGGTAAGTCATCCTATATGCCCACAAATCTTCTTCCATTTGTTCATGCCCATCTCATTTGGATTTAGAGATGACTTTATTCAACAAATTCCATAAAGTATTATTGAATGCTTCGACTAGACCATTGGCGGCAGCATGGTACATAGAAGACTAATGCTGCTTGAAACTAAAGAGATTACAAATCTTGTTTATTAGCTTGTTATCAGATTACTTATCATTGTTAGTTATTATGTATTGATAGATGATATTCACTCAGATAAATTTCACAACATTCTCCCTCTTCACTTCTGTGAGAGCAATAGTTTTAGCCTATTTTGAGAAGTAATTTGTCGCGGACAAGATGTACAAGTGTGCATATAAAGATTTTAGTAGTGGTCCACCAATATCCAATCCCCAAGCATTGAATGGCCAGCATGTTATAGTTGGGAGTGATGCTATAGGAGGTTGATGTATGAAATTTACATGGAATTGACAAGATTTGAATCTTCTAGCATTGTTTAAACAATTTTTCACCATCTTTGGCTAATAATACCCAATCCTGTTAATGTGAAAATGAAGCTTTGATCTAGAATAATGAGATTCACAAACTCTTGAGCATGTTTTTTGCAAAGCTTTAACTGGTTTTCACTCCCAAACATCATAAGAGTACTCTTTCAAATGATCTTTTGTATAACAGGTCTTTATTGTAAAGAAAGTGAGGTGTACAATAATGGATATCAGTCATTCTCCTTGAATCCTCTAGAAGTATTCCATAAAAAGTCAATTATAGATTTTCTCCAATCTTTATTTACGACTTTAAACATAACAACGAGGTTCTCAACCTTATTTTCTATGTTCTCATTCTTATTCGGTGGTGGTACTACCCATTCTTAGTGGATAGTAACTCATTCCTGATTCGGAAGAGTTAGGGTTGAGGCTAAAGCAACTAGGGCATTAGCTTGCTTATTTTTTTTCTTGGCACATATTAGTGGATTACTTCTCCAAGTCATCCCATCAACCTCATAACATAATCATGATATGGGAATAGCATAGGCTTTCTAACTTCATAGCTTCCCAAGAGCTGCTTGATCACTAATTGAGAGTCACCAAAGACTTATAATTATAGTTGCTTTATGTCGACTGCTATCTCAAGTTTGAGTATTAACACTTAATATTCATAACATTGTTGGAGCAATGCTTTGTTAGGGAAAAATATGGGATGAACTCTCCTTGTGGAGTGACAAACACCACGCTAACACTAGCTCCACCTTGATGTGCGACACCATCAAAGTATATCTTCCACAGGGGTCTGTCTTCAATAACCATTGCACCTTCATAAAAAAGTTCATTGATCAATTCCTAATCATCAGATATCGGGTAATCTATCAAGAAGTTTGCCAATGCTTGTCCCTTTATAACCTTTTAGGGGATGTACACGATCTCAAATCATTGAAATTAAAGGTACCACCTTGCATTAGATCACTATGGACTATTTTTGATATTACAAACTAGATGAGATTTTCCCTAGACATAAGACGAATGACATGAGCTTAAAAATAGTGTTTCACCTTTTGGATTGAGAAGTCCAATGCCATACACAACTTTTCAAAAGGAGAATAATTTAGCTTATTTTGTGTCATCATTCTTCTCAGCTAGTAAAGAGAGATTTCTTTGCCTTCACTATTTTCTTTTTCTAGTAGTGCTTTAATTGACCTCTCTTTAGCTGCGATGTTGAGTATCAACGATTTTCCAAGTATAGGTGTCATAAGAACTGAAGACTTAATTAAGTATGATTTATACTTTCAAAGGCCTTACTACAAGCTTGGTCCCATCTAAAAAGAGCATCCTTCTTTATGAGATGGCAAAATGGTTGACATTTTCTAGCCAGGTTTGAGATGGACCTTCTTAAATATGCTAGCCTTTCTTGAAGGCTTTTTCTCATGAATATTTTGAGGCTCAAGCATCTTTAAAATTTTATCAACCTTGGACTGATTAGTTTCAATTTCTTAGTGTCGTATGTCGTACAATGAAGCCAAGAAACTTTCCAGAAGTAACTCCGAAGGAATATTTCAATGGGTTCATCCTAAGTTGATATCTTTGAAGCAACTCAAATACCATTATTAGGTCTTTCAAGTGGTCATTTCTCTCTCTTGACTTCACCACTAAGTCATCCACATATCACTTAATATTTTTATGGAGTAGGCCATCAAATTAATTTTTCTTAGCCAATTTATAAGTGGCGCCAATGTTCTTCAAACCGAAAGGCATCACTTTGTAGCAATAAATATCTTTGGGCATATGAAAACAAGTAAGCTCTTCACCTTTGGCGCCATGTAGATTTGGTTATAGCTGTATGAACCATCTATGAAGGACATCGCCTCATAAACAGTGGTGGAATCAATCATCAAATCTATAATAGGGATTGGAAAATCATCCTTAGGGCAGGTATTATTGAGATCCCAAAATTCGACTCAAACTCAAATTTGGCCATTCTTCTTTTTCTCATGAACAATACATGAAATCCATGGGGGGTATTTGACTTCATAAATAAATCTAGCTATGATGAGTTTGTTAACCTCATTTTCAATCAATAGACCTAATTCTGTCCTAACACTTCTTTGGAATTGCTTAACGGGACAACACCATTCTTGATCGCCAACTGATGGACTACTACTTTTGGATTAAGCCAGGCATCTCCTTATAAATCCAGGAAAAACATCCCTATATTCTTTAAGTATGTCTATATAAGTTATTTTGTCATCCATTTCTAGAAAAATGCTTAGATAAGTTGGTTTTATATCTTTATTAGTGATAAGATTGATTTTCTTCAAGGGATCTATCATAGTCATTACTCCTTCTTCAAGTTCCAATAGAGCATCTACAATATCTTTCTCTTCTTGAGGATTATCATTGTTTATAGATATATGGTAACATTAGGAAATATCGTCCAGCTCTTCATCAACCTTCGTTTGAGATGAGGCATCATTCTTACTTTGGACTGTAATATGATATGAAGAGCCTACACTTTATTTATCTTCCTTATATTTTTGGTATAAACCACAGTATGAGTCTTTACTTTTAACACCTCCTTGCATAAAACTATGAGTTTCATCTATCTCCTTATTCTAGAAGGAATCAAACTTTAAAAATCCTTCTGGATTCTAGGTGAAAAGTGTGTTCTCATGCTTTGACAACTTCTCTAATGTTTGTTGTTTTTCTTCTTATTTAGTGGTCCCTACCTATCAAACACGGAAGTTTTGTGGGTGATTTTCTAAGTTAATCAAAGACAAAAGACATTTTATTGGAAGCAGTGGACTCCTCTTCTACGATAATGTAGTTACTAATTACCCTTCTTATGAAGGTGCAAATTAGAGGTGGTGGCGTGTACCTTTAGCCTTCACTCGCTTGTCTAGTTGTAATTTCTGATGGAAGTTTTCCCAACCTTAATGACTCATTTAGATTATATCCAACTTTTACAAATTACTTGTAAGTATTTGGATCAAAACCTTTATTTGTATGCTTCATAGGGAGTATTATATCTTGTGGAAAATTTTGAGCCACAAATTGTCCAAGTAGCCTTGAGGATAGGTTTATTTTGTTAATAAGCTTGATAGATAGAGTTAGCCCCTCTAGTATATTATCTTAGGTATCAGATGAATAATCTTCTTCTTTCTTTACCTTTGGTATGTAGCAAAACACGGGAGTTGGCTTCTTTTTGTAGGATGCGATATGATTTTTATTTAAAGCGGAGGGAGGTTTCTTAGTGGTGACATTTTTGATAGACACTACGAACTTCTTAGCTGCAAGATCATCGCACTTGGTTGTTATGACATCATTAACCTTTTTCTCATTCACAATATAATTCTTCAAGTAGAATTTTGCTTCGGTAAAGTGTGACTCAGCTTCAGTGAATGGCTTATCATTGACAATTATTTTTCTTTCTACTTTGCCTTCAAGATACTTCAAGCATTGATAGTACGAGAAAAAATAATTTAGTTCTCGTGTACCCAAGGCCTACCAAGCAATATATTATATAAAATCTTGGCATCAATCACATGCATCAACGTATTTGATCACAAATCATCCATATGATCCCTAACTTGATAGATCTTATAGCACTCTGATCCACTTGGTTGAACCCTTGAATCATCAAATGGGTTCAACAAGTTCATCAGTAGTGATGCCAAGTTTCTTTAATATGCGAATAGGTAGGATGTTGGCTTTGGATCTCTCGTCTATCAAGATTCTATTTATCTTCTTTCTTAGAACATGAACTACCATATACAAGGGACTATTGTGTAGGGTTTCACCAAGCAGCAGATCATTATTTGTAAATGTTATTTTTGTATCACAGACATGTTCCTCTTGGATAAGAGGTTCAGTAGGCTTTTCAGAAGATGAATAAACTTCCATTGGTAGATTTTCACCCTTAACTACTTCTTTACCAGTATTAAATCAAGATGCCTTAAGGTTGACTTGAGAAGTCTTTGCACGGAACCAACATGGCAAAAATTCTTCCAAAGTCACAGGACATCGTGGTTTTTGGTGATGATGCTCTACTACCCTTCTCCTCTTCAAAAGCACAACCGGTCTTTATTTTCTTGATTTCTTTACCATTCTCCTTCTGATTGGCTGCTCAGATGATTATTTTTGTAAACTCATCTTCTTGTGTCTACACCTAGTCACTATAGTCTAACCTTCATTATCACCTTCATCAATTAAAGACTTGTCATCTTCTAATAGTTCCTCTTTATGCTCTTCGAAGCATATTTGGACCAAATTGAGTAAGCCAAAAGTTATAGAGATTTGATGAGAAATGGCCTTCTCATCATAAAAAATGATCTTTTGCTCATTTGATGGTTACATGATTTTATCTTTGAAGGCAAAACATTTCTCCAAAGGGTGACCCTATAATGCTTGCAATAGTTTGGGTCATTAATCCTTTTATCCTCATTGGGCGCTTCATCTCTAGTAGATCAATGAGCTTATGCTTGAGAAGTTCATTGAAAATTCAATAAACTTCAGAAGGTATTCATTTTATTACATCTTTTTCAAAGTAAACTTCTGGTTTGGACATGCTTGAGAAGTTGCCTTCACGCTTTACTTATTGCTCATGTTTGTAGTGAACTTCATAGAAGACACATCGACATTCATGGAATCTTTTTGGTCATTTCTGGAGATAAATTTGCTCCATCTTCTAGGTTCCTGCTTATCATTTCCCCTTCGAGGGTCATGGATAGGCGCTGCTCCTTTTTTGGAAGAAGACACACTTAACTCCATGTCGTGATCATGGGTAGATAATTTTTCAATGGATTTTGGCTTAATGCTTTGCAAGATATAGAGAATCTCTCAGTGCATTCCTTAGATGCACACCTCTATTATAAAAGTTTCACTGAGCCTATCTTTGTAGGTTAGGCTCGCATTTCTTCATTGATTGTATAGACAATGACTAGCTTATTCTTTCTTTGACAATTATTTGTGAGCTTTACCACGAACAGTGTATGCCTTATGTTATAGAATCAATCCAGGAACTCAAGTTCTAGTTGCTCCTAGTTATCAATGGAATTAGGCTCAAGATTCGTTAATCAATCGAAAGTGTTTCTCTTAACAAACAAATTATTTTATAAAATAGCCACCATAGTTTCCAACATTATTACAGGTTTCAACAAAGTATGCGACATGTTGCTTTAGATTGCCTTTGTCCTCAAATTATTAAAATATAAGGGGTTGATAGCCGACGATCATTTTGAAGCTATCAATCCTTGTAGTGTAGGGTCTAGCATATGTTGGAAAAGACTTGGTGGCCATATCATACTTGTCTTTGAGGGTTCCTTCAATTAAATCTCTTAATTGATCAATCGGGATAATTTTCTTAAAAGAAACTTGTACCTCCTTAGCTGGTGGTCTTTGTTTTATAGGATGTTCTATTTCGTGAACTTCGGGGGCTTTTTCAGGTGCATGGCTAGAATCATTGTCTATTAAGTTGTCATCCTATCCACCAACTTATCAATTCGAGCATCTTGATTTTTCATATACTTAGTTAGACCGTCAATTTTGTTTACTAGGTTTGCAAGTTGCTCCTTCATAGATGAGGCATCAGTTACCATTGTATGCATGATCACTCAAGACGTTGGAGAGTAATGAACATTGTCACATAAGTTGATCTTTAAAGGGCTCAGCTATTGCGGTGTAAGTAGAGATGATATGTTGGTTGAACAATAATCATTCTTTATGCCAGATTTTTCAAACCAGAGCACTCAAGTAGAGCTAGAGGCTTTCTAATTGTCTCTACCACATTGCTTTTTTCTTCCAAAGTATTTGCATGAGACCATGCTCCCTTTTGGATTGAAGATCCAAAAATTAGAGTTGGTGCAAATAAACTTATTGTGTTTTTCATTCTAACATGTTATCTTTACTCATTGTGATAACTTCAAAGCTTCCAAAGTAACACCATGAATGCTTTCTACTTCAGCAGAAAATTTGGAATCAATAGCTTTGGAGGAAGTTGATTGAGAGTTGACCTTCTTGGAAGTTATTTCAGTGTTCTTGAACTTTGATGTTGAAAAAATTGAGATGATAGGTAGAGATCATCCTACTAGGCGAGCCAAAATTGTTTACTACAAATTTTACAATGACAGAAAATAAACTGCAATCAAAAATAAAATATGAAGAAATAAAATTTTTTATTGATAACGATATGAGTAAAATTCTGTTCCTCCCTTGATTCTTCTCTTGCTTTTATCCGTAATTCAAGGGTTATTAGTAGTGTATTTCTCGAATTGAGGAAGATTTGGTTTTGATCTCCATGAAAGAAGGGTTTATGGATCTTCTTGATGTATTTGATTATAAAGAAGAGAGAGTTTCTGAATAGCCTATTACTTTATGGGTTATTGGAGATCTCTTTTTCAGAAAATATTTGCCCCTTTATGTAGGCATAATTCAGGATTTAGGGTAGCCTCGAAGCTAGGCTTAAAGTAGACTTTAAGAACTTTAACAAAAATAGAATTGTAGAGTTCACAAAATTTCGATGTCTATAATCTTAATGAAAATAAATGGAGTCTAAGTTATAAATTGTATAGGAAAATTTACATGATATAATAGTTAAAAAAAGCAAAATATCACTCAAAATTTTAGGAATTGCTTGATTATTCATATTTAGTATCCAAAATATTATTTTATGTCTACTCTTTCCAATACATTTTCTTTTCTCCCCAAGGAATACTTTTATTCCCATTTTTTATTTTTTTTCACTAGGTCTAGTACATGTTGTACGGTGTGGAGTGTTTGCTAGTCCAGAACTAATATCTTTTAGAAGATTCATGTTCTAGAAATGAGGATACTGAGATAGATGTGTGGGCATACTAGGATAGATAATTAAGAATGAGGATATTCTATATAAAGTGGAGTGACCTTTATGATGGATAAAATGAGAAAAGCAATTTGGACATATGAATAAAAGATATGCAAATGCCCAATAAGGAGGTGTGGGAGTTTAAATATAGTTGGTATGAGAAAAGGTAGAGGTAGGCTAAATAAGTATTTGGAATAGGTAATTAGACAAGACATGGTGCACCTTTAGCTTACTGGGGACATAACTGTAGATAGAAGGGGATAGAGGTTGTTGATTACGGTAGAACGTCAGTGATATGTAATGTTATATCCCATCGTTATAGCATTTGTTAGGATGTAATTTCCCTAAATAGAGTTTCCCCAGGAGAGAGTTGATGAAATCTCAATTTCTGATGAAAATATAGTGTGGCAGGTTTTAGAGGTCTCTTATATTTTGTGGTGTAGTATTTGGTGGTGTAGTGACCATTAATGGATAGTATAGAGGAATAGGATTCTATATAAACTTTCAAAATGAAATTTGGGTTAGTAATACTCCAGTTATAGAGGTTACCTCATTGGGATTAAGCCGTGCTATCGAAAATCCAAGTGTGTGTCGCTAGATGGGAAAACTGCTGAAGCTCCCCGCTTTACTATTTAGCAACCACTTCTGTGGTCAGGTCACCACTACAACGAATATGTTGTGGAAGCATCAGAAAGGAAGGGTATACTATTATGGCAGGCCATTAGGCCATCATAGTGGGGACGATGTAGCCACCACGTGCCCATTGCAGTATTTGTCAAGCAATTTAATGCTCCAAATGCATTTTTGAAAATTTATTTTCCAAAGCTCTAGGGGTTCATTCTTAGGCTTGAAGGAGGAAATTTTCCTATTTGCTTGGACGATTTTCATAAAAAATCTAAGATTGTTACTATAATACCCCGTACTTTTCCTAGCTCAGTTTAGCTCCTAGAACATCAAGGGTCAACTTTAAAAATGTATAGCTCTTGATACGTGTAGAATTTTCAAGTTCTAGACCCCTCTAATATGTAGGTAATTGAACCAGCTATCCAACGATACCAATTTTTCCTTAATTCGATAATCGATTGAGAAGTTATGACGATTTTAGTGAAAATCAGTAGAGCACCGCATCGCGGTGAGGTGAAGAATCACATTTGTCCAATTTCCAGTGAAGCACCTTGATTAGCCCGCACCATGGAGGATTCTAAATTCCCATCGTCCCTATCCAGTAGCTCACCGTGATTAGCCAGTATCGCATTGAAATTCTCGATGGGACAGACACCGCATCACGGTGGAGTGAAAAATATCAGTTGCCCTTTTCCAGTGATGCAACGCAATTACGTTGCATCGCGCCAGAGGCAAAAATAGCACTCGCCTTTTTTCCAGTAAGCCACCACGATTGTGGCGCATCGCGCTGAAGCACAAAATCGAGATTCCAATTTTGAGTTAATTTTTTTAAATGGCAACCTAGTCATTTCCCAAGCCCCCAAATCATGTAAAACACAAGATTTAACCCATTCTAAGGATTATATGCTCACTTTTCATCAAATTACTCTCAAAGAAACTCTAGAACCTCAAGAAATTTAAATTCAACCATTTTTTTTCTAAGATAACCCAAAATTCAAAATTCCCAATTCAATATCCTCAAGAATCAATCTTCAAGAGCACAAATAGGAACTCAAAGTTCAAGCTTCTTTAACAATTTTATCAATTAAGGTATGTGGGGTTATGAACAAGGATAATTCTTTCCTCCTTCTGCCCAAAATTAGTTTTAAAGTTGATTTTTACATGAAATTATATGAATTTTAGTTTAGGGTTTACACCCACTTATTAATATTTGAATATTATGAGATTTTGAGAGATTTAGATGTTGAATTGCATGCCTACTTTTGTATTTTTATGCATATTGAAGTATTTTTTAGATTTAGAATTGAATTATCAATACCTTCATTATCAAGCATGAAATTTATGATGATTTGACATGAATTTGATGCATGGGTTGTTAAGCCCTAGTTGAACATTGATATTTCAAGAATGACAATGGCATCCTATAATTAGTTAAGATATAGAATCCACTTTACAACTTTATTACAATTTACAAAAAATAGATTAGCTTTGCTTACAAGTTTGAAACATATAGATGCATAATTGGTTTTTATTATAAACCCTTATGCTAGTTTTAAAAAATGGATTTTCAACAGAATGAGCATACAAATTAAAGGGAGAAGTATTTAACTTCGAGTTGGTTATGTTTACATGCCCCAGAACTATGAGCCAACATAGGTTCAGATTATCATATTATTCCCATTTCTATATGAATGACAGTTACAGATGTGATCACTTAGATTAGGTTATACTCCGTGGCAAGAGTATGACACCTCTCCCCAACATGAGGTTTTCCATAAGAAAACTAGATGTTAGACTTCATGTTAGCTCACATGATTTATGCCGGTTAGAAATACCTCCCTAAAACTTAATAGAAAAGACTACAGAAAAGAATAACAGAACAACTTTTAGAAATAAGTGTAAAGGCTCACAATTTTATTCAAATATTACTTTATATAAGATATTGACTATAAGATTTCAGCTTTCAGTTTACAGATATAAAAGTGAGTCCTTTCTACACTTAGGCCATATGATTTAAAGATAGAATACCAACACAGCTTTTAGAACTAAGTGTTATGACTCACAATGTTTATACAGTATGTTTTATCACTCATGATTAATGATTTTTAGCTTTTAGTTATTCCGGCCAATGTGAGTCATTTATACTTAGCATGCATTACTTTTCATGTTTATACTAATATTGAGATATGGTTTACATATGTATTCACCCCCATATACTTGGTACAATCCAAAAGTACTGATCCACATATACATCTATGTGCTACATTGTCTTAAAATATAGGTTCAGGTGCTCTATTTCAGCAGTGTGGGTGATTTCAACCATCTCCATCTACATCCCGACAGTTGGTGAGTCCTCAAAGTTCAGGGACCCAGTTATTCAGAATTTCTAGTTCATTACAGTAGTTTATTAAGTATTTTTAGTTAGTTCGAGTCACCTTGGGGCTTATCCCAGTGGCTCTCTAGTTATTAGTAGTGGAGGCTTGTCAGACTGCTAGACATAGTTTAGATTTCTAGTATTACTTTTTCCAGACTTTGAGTCTAACATTTTCAAATATTATGTTCAGATATTCTCAGGATAAATTAGATAGACTTCTGCATTAATATTATATTCATATTCCTCTATTTATGAGTATCCAGATCTAGTAGAAGGCTTACAGGCTTAGCTTGAGGCTACTCGTAGTCTTGAGCACCATGTGACTTCTCGAGACCCTTTTTCAGGGCATTACAAACTTGGTATCAGAGCCTAAAGTTATAAGACTCCTATGGAGTCAGACAAGACTCGTTACATAGAGGCTTGATCATGGGTGTGAAGCACGCCACATTTATGAGCAAGAGGCTATAGGATGTTCTTAGGAAATCATCTCTTTTCATTCATAATCTATCATGCTTACAGTGTATCTATCTATTTTTAATCATGCTCTTACGTGACAACTAAATAAGTCTTCTCGCTGAGCTAATGCATGTAGAAATGATAACTAGCCACCCTAGACTGTTGACCCTCTAAATAAGAATATATCCCATGCTGAATTTTGGGTTACCTTTCAGGCGTTAGACCAAGCTATGACTGCTAATGTTCAGGAAAAGCATCAGGTGGTAGTCCCACTTCAGCAGAATGAGGATTTAGTAGCAGCCAGAATTTGTGACTTCATGAGAATGAATTCTCCTTAGTTCTTTGGGTCAAAAGTAGGTGAGGACCCACAACTTTACTTAGATGAGATAAGAAAGTTCACCCAGATTATGCATGTTACTGAGGAGGAGAGTGTAGAGTTGGCCTCCTATAGGATAAAGGATTTGGCGTATGATTGTGTAGTTACGTGGAGAATGGTAGAGTTGAGAATGTGACTCCTATGAATTGGCAGGTGTTTCAGGATGCATTTCTAAACAAGTTCTTTTCGCATGAAATAAGAAAATCTAAGGTAGAGAAATTTATAAACCTAAGGCAGGGCTCAATGACAGTGAAAAAGTATTGACTTAAGTTCTACCAGTTGTCTAAGTATGCCTCTGATACAATGGCTGACCCCAGGGCGAGTATGAGTAAGCTTGTTACTGGAGTATCTGGTTTGGCAGTCAAGGAGTGTAGGACAGCTATACTTATTGGGAATTATTTTCTACACTGATAATTCATGCTTAACAAATTGAGAAGAAAAGTTGAAAGGGAGAGAAAGGGGAAATAAGGAGGCTAGAACAGGGCAGTTTGAATACGACCATACAAAGTTTGGAGAGGGAAATCATTCACAGTTTCAAATTTGCTCGTCTATGCTAGTGCCATCTTCATCCAGTTCTCTCACTCCCAGAGCTAGGCATGAGCAGTAGGGGTAAGACTTCTATGTCCAGATCTCAGAATAGTATGAGTGGAAAATCCAGTTATCCTCCATGTGCTAAGTGTGGTAGGAATCATCTTGGTGAGTGTTTGTTAGGTTAGAAAGGTTGTTATGATTGTGGTAAATTGGGACATAGAATCAAGGTGTGTCCGCATGCTAAGATGGGAAACTGGGATGTTCGTCTCCAAACTTAGGATACTAGCACACCAGCTCCTCTAGGTCGCCCAGTCCCTCCTCAGGGTGCATCATCCAGTACCAGTGGCGGTCAGTGCCAGAATCAGTTTTATGCTTTACCATCCCGTCAGGAGCAGGACAGTTCACTAGATGTTGTTACTGGTATGCTTTGTGTCTTTCATCTTGATTTTATGTGTTGTTAGACCCTAGGTCGAACTTCTCTTATGTGACCCCACTAGTGTTAGTAAATTTTGAAATAGGTCCTAAAAAGATGCATAAGCTATTCTTAGTTTCTACCCCAGTGGGTGAGTCAGTTATTTCCAAATAGATCTATAAAAATTGTCCTATCACTTTTCTTCATAAAATCATGTTAGCAGATTTAATAGAGTTATATACGGTCGACTTTAACCTTATTTTTGGTATGGATTGGCTCCATTCCTGTTATGCATCCATAGATTGTTGCACCCAAGTGGTGAAGTTTCAGTTTCTAGATGAGCTAGTCTTTGAGTGGAAATGTAATTCAGTATCTCCCAAGAGTCATTTCATATCCTATCTTAAAGCCAAAATTTGATATCAAAAGGGTGTGTCTATCATCTAGTTTGAGTTAAAGTCACTAAGTCTGAGACTCCAATAGTTCAGCCAGTTCGTGTAGTCAATGAGTTTCTTGATGTTTTTCTCAAAGATTTTCTAAGGGTACCTCCCGATAGGGAAATAGAATTCGGCATTGACTTTATTCCAGATTCTAAGCCCATTTCCATTCCTCCATATAAAATGGCTCCAACCGAGCTTAAAAGAAAGATGGGGATCTCCGAGCTTAAACTGAACTTTCCATGGGTATCTCTCGTCCTATTTGTTCAAAAGAAAGATGGTTTCTTGTGAATGTGCATTGACTATCGTCAGCTGAATAAAGTTACAATAGAAAACAAATATCCTCTTCCTAGGATTGATGACTTATCCGACCAAATCCAGGGTGCAAGTTATTTCTCTAAGATAGACCTTAGATCCGACTATCATCATCTTAGAGTAAGGGAATATGATATTCCAAAGACAACTTTTAGAACCCGTTATGGTTATTTTAAGTTTCTGGTCATGTCCTTCGGGTTGAAAAATGCCCCAGCAGCCTTCATAGACTTGATGAACTGAGTGTTCAAACTGTATTTGGACATATTTTTCATAGTATTTATCGATGATATTCTTGTCTATTCTCGTAGTGAGGATGCCCATGCAGACCATCTTAGAATTATGTTGCAAACTCTTAAGGATCACCAGTCGTTCACCATATTCAGCCATTGTGAATTTTGGATAAGATCAGTAGATTTTCTCGGTCATATTATTTCCAGTGATGGCATTAGAGTTGATCCTCAAAAGACAGAAGTAGTAATAAACTGGCCTAGACCTATCTCTGCCAGACATCAGAAGTTTTTTGGGTTTAGCTGGCTATTATAGATGTTTTGTTGAAGGTTTTTCTTATATTGCATCCCCTATGTCTAGATTAACTCAGGAAAAAGTTAAGTTTCAGTGGCCACATTCCTGTGAGAAGAGTTTTCAGGAGTTAAAGACTCGACTTACTTCAGCCCCAGTTTTAGCGCTACCTGATGGTACAGATGGATTCATTGTCTATTATGATTCTTCTAGAATTGGTGTGGGTTATGTTTTGATGCAGAGAGGTAAGGTTATAGCCTATGCCTATAGACATCTTAAGCCTCATGAAAAGAACTACCCTGCCTATGACTTTGAGCTAGCTGTTGTGTCATTTGCATTGAAAACCTGGAGGCACTATCTTTATGGGGTACAAGTTGATGTATTCACGGATCACAAAAGATTGAAGTATGTATTTACTCAGAAAGAGTTGAATCTTTATCAGAGAAGGTGGTTAGAATTGTTGAAGGACTATGATATAAGTGTGTTGTATCATCCGGGCAAGGCCAATTTAGTGGCAGACACCCTTAGTAGATTGTCTATAGGAAGTGTTGCTTATGCAGAGGATGATAAGAGAGAATTAGTTTGAGAAGTGAACCGGTTAGCTAGATTGGGTGTGAGGTTAGTTGACTCAGCTGAAGGGAATGTTTGGATTCAGAGTAGTTCAGAATCTTCTCTAGTTTCTGAAGTGAAAGAGAAGCAGGATAAGGATCCTAGTTTAGTCAAACTGAAGGGTTCAGTTAAAGACCAAAAGGTAGAGGTTTTCTCCCAAGGGGGGGAATGGTGTGTTGAGGTACCAGAGTAGATTATGTGTGCCATGTATTGACGCTTTGAGGAAGCGGATTATGGCAGAAGCGCATGGTGCGCGTTACTCTATTCATCCAGGAGCCACCAAGATGTACCATGATTTGTGGGAAGTCTATTGGTGGAGTGGTATGAACAAAGATATCATAGAATTTATAGCCAAGTGTGAGACTTGTCAATAGTTTAAGGTAGAGCACCAAAGACC
This sequence comes from Capsicum baccatum var. pendulum, assembly GCA_030864225.1. Lineage (NCBI taxonomy): Eukaryota > Viridiplantae > Streptophyta > Magnoliopsida > Solanales > Solanaceae > Capsicum > Capsicum baccatum. The sequence goes on along the minus strand of CM061554.1, from coordinate 51,468,328 downwards.
TGGTGGCACATTACAGGAGTTTGGTATTCCTACTTGGAAGTGGGAGGAGGTGAAAATGGACTTTGTGATAGGATTACCCCATTCACGTCAGTAGCATGATTCAATTTGGGTTATTTTAGACAGATTGACCAAATCAGCCCATTTCTTGCCGATTCATACGTCCTACATAGCTGAAGACTATGCAAAGCTGTATATCAGAGAGTTAATTAGATTGCATGGAGTTCCCTTGTCCATCATCTCAGATAGGCGTATTCAGTTTACCTCCCAGTTTTGAAAAGCCTTTCAGAAGGGTCTTGGCACCCAAGTTTATCTCAGTTTATCTTTTCATCCACAGATAGATGGTCAGGCAGATAGAGCCATTCAGGCCTTAGAGGATATATTGAGGGCATGTGTTCTTGATTTCAAAGGCAGTTGGGATGACCACTTGTCGTTGATCGAGTTTGCCTACAATAACAGTTACCATTCTAGTATTCAGATGGCCCTGTTTGAGGCTCTGTATGGGTGGAGATATAGATCACCCGCCAGTTGATTCGAAGTGGGTGAGGCCGCTTTGATTAGGCCAGATATGGTATTTGAAGCCATGGAGAAAGTTCAGTTAATCTGAGAGATATTGAAAGTAGCTCAGAGTCATCAGAAATCTTATGCAGACGTAAGAAGGAGACATATTGAGTTTAAAGTATATAATCTTGTGTATTTGAAGGTTTCACTCATAAAGGAAGTGAAGAGATTTAGCAAAAAGGGGAAGCTCAGTCCCCGATATGTGGCTCCCTATAGGATTTTGAGTCTTTTAGGGAAGGTAGCATATGAGCTTGAGCTACCTGCAGACCTGTCATCAGTTCACCCAGTGTTCCGTGTGTCCTTATTGTAGAAGTGCATGGACGATTCAGCTGTTGTAGTCCCTCTATAAAGTACAGATATTCAGAATAGCCTTTCATACGAAGAAGTTCCAGTAGATATTCTTGATCATCAGACCCGTACACTAAGGAACAAAGAAGCTCCCTTAGTCAAAGTTCTATGGTGAAATCAGTCCGTTGAGGGTGCTACTTGGGAAGCAGAAGCAGACATGCAAACCAAGTATCCTCATCTCTTTTCCACAAACTCAGATTCATCTTGAGGTAACAGTTTTCCTTGATTCAGATCTTTTCCAGTCTCAGATTCAGCCATATAGTTATTTACATGTAAATTCATGCATTCGTAGATTAGTTCGGTTGCTCAGTATGCTTTAGATTTAGTCATGCAATTTTGCTTTAGTTGTGCATGCTAGCGTATAGCCTCAATCCTTCAGTATATTTATTTTAACTAGTCTTATTCGAGGATGAATGTTCCCAAAGAGGAGATATTGTAATACCCCATAACTTTTCTAGCCCAGTTTAGCTCCTAGAACGTTAAGGGTCAACTTTAAAAATGTATAACTCTTGATACCCGTAGAATTTTCCAGTTCTAGACCCCCTCCCTAGTGTGTAGGTAATTGAACCATCTTTCCAACGATACTAATTTCGCCTTAATCCGATACTCGATTGAGAAGTTATGGCGATTTTAGTGAAAACTAGTATAACACCGCATCACGGTGAGGTACAGAATTGCAATTATCTTATTTCCAGTGAAGCACCGTGATTAGCCCGCATCGCGGTGAAGTCCAAATTCTCGTTCTTCCATTTTCAATAGCTCAACGTGATTAGCCAGTATCACGCTAAAATTCTTGATGGGACAGATACTTCATCGCGATGGAGTGAAAAATGGCACTCGTCCTTTTCCAGTGATGCAACGCGATTACGCCGCATCGCGCCAGAGGCCAAAATGGCACTCGTCCTTTTTCCAATAAGCCACCGTGATTGTGGCGCATTGCGCTGAGGCCCAAAATTAGGATTCTAGTTCTGAGTTAATTTTTCAAAGGGCAACCTAGTCATTTCCCAAGCCCCCAAATTATGTAAAACACAAGATTTAACCTATTCTAAGCATTATATGCCCGTTTTTCATCAAATTACTCTCCAAGAAACCCTAGAACCTCAAAACTTAAACCTCAAGAAATCCAAATTCTACCATTCTTTTTCCAAGATAATCCAAAATTCAAGATTCTCAATTCAAGATCTTCAAGAGTCAATCTTTAAGAGTACAAATAGGAACTCAAAGTTCAAGTTTCTTTATTAATTTCATCAATTAAGGTATGTGGGAGTATGAACAAGGATAATGTTTTTCACTTTTGTGCCTAAAATTAGTTTTAAAGTTAATTTTTACATGAAATTATATGAGTTTCAGTTTAGGGTATGAGATTTTGAGAGATTTAGATGTTGAATTGCATGTCTACTTTTGTATTTTTATGCGTATTGCAGTAATTTTTAGATTTAGAATTGAATTATTAATATTTTAATTATCAAGCATGAACTTTATGATGATTTGACATGAATTTGATGCATGAGTTGTTAAGACCTGGTTGAGCATTGATATTTCAAGAATGACAATGCTTTAAGCATTTTATAATTAGTTAATTTTTAGATTTTTATAAAGATTTAATCTTTCGATCCTCAGTTAAGATATGGAATCCATTTTATAGTTTTATTACAATTTATAGAAAACAGATTATCTTTGCTTACAAGTTTGAAACAGATAGATGCATAATTGGTTTTCATTATAAACCCTTATGCTAGTTTTAAAAAGTGGATTTCCAACAGAATGAGCATACAGATTAAAGGGAGTAGTATTTAGCACCGAGTTGGGTATGTTTACATGCCTAGAACTATAAGCCAACGTAAGTGCAGATTATCAGATTATTCCCATTTCTATATAGATGACAATTACTGATATGATCAGGTAGATTAGGTTATACTCCGTGGCAAGAGTATGACACCTCTCCCCAACGTGAGGTTTTCCTATAAGGGTACTGGACGTTAGACTCCATGTTAGCTCACATGGTTCATGTCTGTTAGAAGAACCTCCCTACAGCCTCATAGAAAAGACTACAGAAAAGAATAACATAACAACTTTTAAAAACTACGTGTAAAGGCTCACAGTTTTATTCAGATATTGCTTTATATAAGACATTGACTATAAGATTTCATTTTTCAGTTTACAGATATAAAAGTGAGTCCTTTCTACACTTAGGCCACATGATTTTAAGATAGAATACCAACACAACTTTTAGAACTAAGTGTTATGACTCACAATGTTTATACAGTATGTTTTATCACTTATAATTCATGGTTTTTAGCTTTCAGTTATTCCATCTAGTGTGAGTCATTTATACTTAGCATGCATTACTTTATAAGTTTATACGAACACTGAGATATGGTTTTACTTATGCATTCCCCCCATATACTCAGTACAATCCAAAAGTACTAATCCGCATATACGTCTATGTGCTACATTGTCTTATAATGTAGGTTTAGGTGCTTCATTTTAGCAGCATTAGTGATTTTGAGCATCTTCATCTACACCCGACAGTTGGTGAGTCCTCATAGTTCAGGGAACCCACTTATTCAGAATTTCTAGGTTATTACAGTAGTTGATTCAGTATTTTCAGTCAGTTCGAGTCAGTTGGGGGCTTGTCCCAGTGGCTCTCTAGTTATTAGTAGTAGAAGCTTGTTAGACTGCTAGACCTAGTTCAGATTTCCAGTATTGCTTTTCCCAAACTTTGAGTCTAATATTTTCAAATATTATGTTCAGATGTTCTCAGCATAGATTAGAAAGACTTCCGTATTGATATTATGTTCAAATTTCTCTATTTATTAGTATCCAGATCTTATAGAAGGCTTACAGGGTTAGCTTGAGGCTACTCAAGTCTTGATCACTGTATGGCGTCTTAGGACCCGTTTTCGGAGTGTTACAGTTACTCCCCTTCTAACAATGTTTAATCCAGATAATTCATAGAATTTATGGTGGAATTCCTGAGTTTAGGCTTTAAGTTCATGAGTTAGTGATGAAAAATCTATAGATATTCTAAATTTGTCTAGTAATAATTCTAGGAAACTAATTATAACCTCCTAGCATAAAATTACTCCCCTTGACATAATTATTAGGATCTGGGACAAATTAATGGTTGAAAAATCTTTACTATGATTTTGGCCATAAAAAAGGATAAAATTTGTAGGGTTGAATCCCAAGTCCTAGAATTGAAGAGTAAGTGGTTGATTGCTCTTTATTGTTTGTTTTTAAGCTTTGAATATTTTGAGGTGCTAAGGAAAGGAAAGGCTCTTGTAGACTAGCTTGCTTTTGAATTCTTCGATTGAGGTAAGTTATGATCTAATTGAAATGAGACTCAATTTGATTGTATGTATGTTTCTAAATTGTATGCTTGTGGATTGATCTTCAGAAATACTTGTAATTGATGATGGTTAGGTTTGTTAACACATGTATGAATAAAGTATTGAATATTGAACTTCATAGGAATGTTATGATTGCAAGTATGTTGTAAATTTAGTAGATTGTATTGTATCCTGAAAATTGATATATCTCATAAAATACATATATATTATGAAGGATCGAGCATCGCGTCAGCACGAATATGGATATTGATATTACATATATTTTGGAGGATTAAGTACCATGTCAGTATAGTGCATAGACTTAGATGGTCCCATGTAGGTCATGACTAGTTGGGCAGAAATAAGTAACTTAGCATGTGTGTACAAAGTAGTGTGATTGAGAGATTATATGATTAATAAGTTGATAATGAACTAATGGTGTTCGAATTGTGAGGTTGAGCCGGACACACTTTCTACTTATGCTATGATTTTGATTTCGTAGTTGTTTATAAAGTGGTTAATACTCTTGTTGATATGTGGCTTTTTTATAGACATGATTGGTCTGTCATTGATGTAATTGCTAACTCCTTGAATTACTTACTATGTGTTGATGTCTATCTATTTATTGTTTGATTTATCCTCTCCAGATCCCACTTATGAGATTACTTATTATTGTTGTTGTTGGCTCTAATGCACTGTTTTTTGTTTCCCAATGCCACTTCAATTCTCATTCTCTTTTTTCTTTTCTTATACTTTATCAAATTAAGCATAGGTATTTTTTTTTTAGAGAAGTGCTAAATGACTACAAAAATTTGCCTCAAATTTGACCACAATTGTGAAAAGACTGTGATAACCTTTCTCTTTCCAAACGATCTTTTTTTTTAATTAAAAAGAGTTAAAGTCTTTGTTATTCCCTAAACTTAAAAATCAAAATTTTATGTTGGGTGAATCATAGTCGTAACTATCATTAACATAGTTATTTAATTATTTTTATTTGGTGGGTTCCACCACATTATCTCACTCAATTTCTTTCATTTTCTCCGATCAATTATTTTTGCTCCTTGATCTTCTATCTTTTTTTTTTTTTTTAAATCAAAATCTAAAGACTAATTTTATTATATACAAAGTCACAAACAATAATTCTTTAAGACGTTTTTCGAGTGGATATTTAATTTTAAATTTATCATATAACTTTTTAAAATGTTATATAAATGTCATCCAATTCTAAAATTCATTGCACAATATTCTGTTATTATTAAATATTTATGTTTATAGATATGTCCTTCAACTTTAAAATTATTACATAAAAATCAATTTTTATTGATATAAAAATCATTCAATTTTGATTAAGTTAATTAAAAAGTAAATTTTACCTGAATTTAGATATATCACACTGAAAATATAACAAGACATTCAAAATAAACTCATTACAGTTAGGATAATATTAGAAACATCCCTTATAATATTCTTCTTAACAAACAGCTTGTTGGGGCATACAATATTACAATTGATTTCCTTAATTTGATTTCTTTAAATAATTTTACTGTATTATCATTAATATTAAAGAAAATGTAATTTTATTATTTTGTACACTGTTATACGCATTACTATAGTAAATTATAAAATATTTTTTGTGTAATAAGTTTTAAAGGTAGAGCGCTTTTATTTTACAGAGCAGAAAATAATTTTTCTACAGTAGTTTTTAAAGTTAAATGACTTTTATGTAATAAAAAAAATTTAAAAAATGGATTATCAACAATAATATTTACTCAAATAACTTCAGCTTCACCTGTTAGTTTTTCAATGCTTTCAATTTTCATCTACAATAATATACTCAGTGTAATCTTACAATTTCCATCTACCTCAATTGTCTTTTCAAATTATGAAACTAAGAAAATAATAGTAAAATAAAAATTAATTGCGTATCAAAAAATACTAGCCAAATTACGTAATAATTTAAAAATAAAAGATACAGAGAGAGAAAAAGTGACAGAAAAGAATTGAGGACATGAATTTTTGATTGTTTGAAAAGTAGGTTCTACTTTGTCAATAAATTAAGACCCTCACGTAAGTATGAATTGGCATGACTTGCACATACTAACCATAGCACCAGTAGACTTTTAGTTACAATAAATTATTTAAAATAAATTTTAACTAAATAAATATTTTTGCTTTAAATACTAAAGAATTATTGTAGTAGTTAAATGATATGGCCACAATTTTTTTGTTATAATAAAATTTATAGATGATCATAAGTTTATGTCTTGCGATAAGTGTTATTTTAACAATAGTAAACTTTTAGTCATGATAAATTATTTTAAACAAAAATTGTAGTTAAAAAAACATTTTGCTTCAAATTAAAAAAAAATTGTAGCAATAGTTAAAATAATATTTACTTCGAGTATAAAGAAGTTATTGGCAATAACAAGCTTAATAGCTATAACTATCTGAATAATAATTGTATGGTCTATTATAAAATTCAATTAACATATAATTCTTACAAATATAATTATAATTTATTGAACCTCGGATTAATAATTGAACATAGTTATACAAAAATGTATTTATACCATTATTTATATCTAAATAAATAGATGATTAAATTGAATTATTTTTTACTAACTAATTATAATGAATTTATACCGATTAACTTTACTAAATTTTACTTTAGACTTGTTTCACTGAAAAAATATCTTTATCGATATAGTGTAACTAGAGTTGATAATAATTAAATTCAATCTAATAGCTTTTATGTTTTAAATATAACTTAAGAGAATAAGAGAATTTATTAAATTTGATTAACTAATTATATCAAATTTAAATAGAATTTCAAGGTGTCCCACACAAACTTTATCTTGATCATGTGTTTTGAGAATTGTTATTTGATTAGAGTTGTTTATTATTTGGCTCAATTCAATTTACGGGATCTTACTTGTAAGTAAGTGTCAAATATAATTTAGATAAATAGGTAATTATATCTAATTATTTCTTAAATAGCTAATTATAGGGGTGTTCATGGGTCGGTTTAGGTCGGTCATTGGTAAAAACCATAACCAAACCAACTTAGTCGGTTTTAAAATTTCTAAAATCAAACCAAATAAAATAAAAAAAATAACCATTGGTTTGGTTCGGTTTGGTTCGGATTTTTCGGTTTATAACTTTAGCTAATGATAAAAGTTGAAAATTTTAAAAACAAATCCAATCTAACATATGAGATGTCAATCGAGTGTTGTATATCAACCTTGAAACTATGATGTCAACTGATTGTTATATTTCGGCAAAGCCATGACAACACCATATGAACACTTCTAAGAAAATATTAAAAAATAATATTTAACAGAATTATAATATAAAACCCCAAAAAGTGAACACATAAACCACTTGCTCAACAAAGTTCAAAAAGAAAGTTAAAATTAGTGATTTTCTATAGTATAATGAATCTCAGCTATAAAATTCAATATACAACAAGATATTATTTTCACAATTAGTATCATTTGTCATTCAAAATGCGAAATTCATTTAGAATCTCATAAGGTACTGTCAACTGGATGAAGACATATGACTGAATGTGTTCCGACTAAAGTTAAATCATGATTAAAATTTAAAATGTAACAAATATTTAGATTGTATTTATGAATCATATATAAATAATTATAATATATATATATATATATATATATATATATATATATATATATATATATATATATATATATATTGGTTCGGTTTAGTTATTTTGTCGGTTATTTTAGAGTAAAACCAAACCAAACCAAATTAGTATCGGTTTTTCAAAATTCAAAACCAAATCAAACCAAACCTAACCAAATATCAGTTTTTTTAATTGATTTGGTTTGAATCGCGGTTCGATTTGGTTAAAAACCAAACCGTGAACACCCCTAGCTAATTATATCAAATAGAAACCAATTTTTGCTAAATCTCACAAATTTTATGAAGATATAAATATATTTGTCAAGACAGAAATATTTTATCACCATACCACAACATAATAAAGTTTTACAACAATAAATATAAGTTCTTAGTGATGAACCATATAAGATTTGAAATTAACTAATTTAGTGTAATCTATTTAAAAAAAAAAAAAAAAACATAACGTAGCTAAAGTTTAAACATGCTAAAATAATGTCATTATTAAACTCTACATTCATATACTAGTTTACAAATTCATTTTAAAAAAAAAAATAATTAGATCGAATATGTACAACAAAATAAATAAAATAATTAATTAAATATCTAAAAAAGTCCAAATTGATAATCATAATTAACATAAATTAAATTATAAAACCATAATTAAAAACTGAATTATTTAAAATGGAAAATTATAATTAACAACTAGAAAATAAATTTGGACTAATTAACATGAAACAAAGCAACTAAACAACCCTAAAAGGGGCCGGGAGGGGAGGGGGGGGGGGGGGGGGGGGGAGGGGACCAATAAATATAAAATTAGAAAACAAAAATCTAACGCCAAAAACGTAATTGAAAAATAAAAAGCTAAAAAATAAGAACAAAATAAGACAATAAGCCATTAATGTCAACTTAGCATTTTTTTTTTTTTAAAAAAAGAAATTATTATAAATTATTTACACATCCTCAATTTTTTTATTTTAATTACCAAGCCCTCCTCTAACTTTAAATAAGATACTAATTTCTCTTTCTATTTCTTGCAATGTGTATTTCATCATTTTAAGTTCTCATTTATGCAATTTTTTTTAATATAGGTGTAATATTTTTTATTTATTTTTTTCACCTATAATTTTGTTGAATATAATATTATATTATTATATAATTTTATTTAAGTTCATTAACATACTTTTATATTGTTATTTTAATACTATGTGGGTTAAATATCTATTTGTGTATCTCTTTGTGTGCGCTTATGTGTGTGTGCTAGTATATATATTTTTGAGTTATGAATTGCTATTAATTAAATATTTTTAAAAATATATTTTAAAATTTATTTAAATACGAAGAAGTTATGAGAATAGAGTATTCACAATTCCTAAATTTTGAGTTCGTCATTTATTAGAAGGTGGACACTTGTACCTCCTCTTCTCTTAAGGGTAGATACGCTCGCATATGCATAGTGGTATCACTAGAAAAGTCACTCAAAATCAATGCCTCATATTACCAGCCTCTGTCTTATAGGGACTAGACATGTAGGGATGGCAATGGGGCAGAGCGGGTGTGGGGCGGTGCGGGTTTTAGGTTATGCGAAGCTGTGCGGATTTTGGACTATGTGGATACGGTGTGGGTGTAGGGCGAGTTTAAGTAAGTTTTTTTAAATGGTGCGGGGCGGGGTGGGTTGCGGGTATATGCGCGTTTAAACAAAAAAAAGGTTAAAAATTAGTGTTATTCTCTTAATTCTACCTAAAAGTATATGTATTTTTCACTTAAAATTTTATGACACTTAAAATAATATGTATAACACTACAAATAAACAATTTTATAACTTCTTAAATTTCCTTATTCATCTTAATGAAAATTTGATATTTGATCATTACTTGTACACGTGATACTTTTATGATAATTTCTTAGTGAAAAGTTATATAATAGAAATTTGTTGTTACTATTTCCTAGTATTAAAAATATTATGATTTTCAGTGGAGTTGCAAATTTTTTAAAAAAGCAAAAAGCAAAAATGTGGGGCGGTGCGGCGCGGGTATGCGCAGGTATGAGTGTGGGGAGGGTTTATGCAGGTTTACAGGTGATGCGAAGCGGTTTTAAAATTCGAAGGTTTAGAAAAAACTCACAGCGCACCGCACCATTGCCACCTCTACCAACATGTTGTGTCCATTCTGCGGTATACTAGGATAGCTTCAAACTCATGTCCGAACAAGGAATCAAAGAACTACTAATTATACAAAATCAGATACATAAAATTCAAGATTAAAATCGTCCTCTTTTGGTTTCTCCAATGTGTGAAAACGAACAATCTGAAAACTATCTAATAGAGCTCATCATGACGACAAAAATGATCAAATTTAAAATATACGACTAAATCGATGATTTTATTTTTGAATCCAGTCCAATCGATTAGGATCCTACATTTTGTCAATGAGAACAAAATAAAGTACAACAAGAGTACTATCAAAGAACATTGTCATATAGCAAACAACTAGAAGTGAAATAAAAAAAGTTGTCTACGAGAATCAACAACATCAATATCTCTAATATCCACCATTTGTCTAAGGATAATTAAAGTGCAAATAATGAAACATCATTTGTCTAAGGATAATTAAAGTGCAAAAAATGAAACACCTGACCAATACCACTAAATTCCAGGATGGTATGCCAGCTGTTGAGCATGAAATGCGTGTTACAATCTCCATGAATGAAAGACACAATAGAACCAGCAACAACAACTCCTACAGAGTTGTAGGAGGTCTTAAATTTAGCGTTCACATAATTTTAAGCTTTAGAAGTTCAAATTTTCAAAGCAAGGGTCTACGAGAACAACACTTGGATATACTATAGACCATATCAATGTCGAGAGAAGCTCCTAATCATGGTAACCAAAAGATACTGGATAAATTGAATTAACAAGCTCAAAGCAATAACGTCTCAATAAAATTAGTGACTTTGATCAAATTTTAATCCAAGGTCCTAAAATATACATATACATAATAAATGAAAAACTAGTGTTTTTTTTAGTGTATGTTGTATTTCACATAATAATATTATTATTTATAATAGTAAGATTGATTCAACTTAATAAGATGTCAATCATGTGTTTTTAATATATTACCTTGGATGTTATTGTAAATATATTATTTATTAATATAAAAATTTGAGTTGTTTAGTTCAAAGTCATAAAATATTTTTATTTGAATGATGATATTTTTTTAAATTATTTTATATATAGATTTGTATGATTTTTTTTAACTATATTCAATATTGTCAAAAATAACATAAAATCATAAAACTAACAAGTAAAAAATTTTGAGGTCTCAAATTTTGGAGACCTAAATTAAAGGCTTTACCAACTTCATTTTTGAGTCACCCCTGGCTCAAAGCATATGGTGCGGTACCAAGTAAGAGAAAGGCAACATCCATACAGTTGAATGCCATTAGAAAAGGGCTTCAGGTTGGGTAGAAAAGCTTCAAGTAGCAGAAATGTAGATGTAGATGCACTGGGAAACTAAGAAGCACGAATGTCTAATATCTAACAGGAATACTAATTTATTATGTATTTTGGTGTGCAGTTAGAACGGACTATAATTCGAATGTCTAAATGAAATCTACTAATAAGTGATTGTCAATGTATTCTGCCAAAGACCATACTTCGAAGTAAATCCGCAAAATGAAATCCACATCTTATGGATTTTCACCTTTTATCAATTGATGAATAAGGAGTGTCTACAACTTGCCAACACTGGCTATAAGCTAAGAGTTTAACTAGTATGCACTTCCAATGCACACAAATTTACACGGTCAAAGTTATTTTTAGAAACTCTTATTATTATCACAATTTACACATATTATTAAAATTTAAATCAAAAAAAAAAAGGAAGACTTTTATAAGGCAACTTAGATTGTAAATTAATTATACAGAGTTTGATTCTTACTTATCTTATCAAAAATAGGAAAATCTCTTTCACCATTCTTCATCCTATCAATTTTGCTTCAACATCATTGAAGAAACTGACATTCACCATTCCTCATTGTCAGTTCCTTCACTTGGGCTGAATATCTCAAAACTAAGGTGTGTTTTCTCCTTATATTCTTAATTTCTCTCTCTGTGTTTATTATATCATTCCAATATATGTACACGAGTATAAATGATGAGTATTAATTGTGGATTTAGAATTTAAAATCAGCAGAATCTGTTCTTTTATATATGTATCTATGGTTATAATTTTTTTGACACACACATTTAAGCTCGAGGAGTCTACTTTAGATTCGCCTGTGAATTAACTTAGGTAGACTTTTTAGATAGAAACTAAATATAGGTATCGTTTTATGGTCGAAAATGTGTGATATATAAAGTGTGTTTCACGAGTTAGTACAGTAATACAACTTGGTTTTGCTTTTAATGGCTTCACATTTTCAACCTCAGATGTTAGTTTTTAACTAGCTAAGAAGTCTGTATGCAGTAAGTTTGTGGTGCGCTCTCTTGGTACTTGTAGTTGCTTCATGAATCATGAGTATGGCTTCATCAATCCTCTTTCCTGAACAACTTTTGATGGTCCATTCTAAGAAATGTTGCTCATTCAAAGTTAATTTCCATTTTCAAAGAGTATTTACTAGCAATTGAGTTTGACAGAGATGTCGATGGTGTTCGATCAACTTGCTCCTACCTTAACTATTACATTTGCACTTGTTAGTACATTATAGTAACAGTACAAGTATTGAGTAACTCGACCCGCTCCACGTAGTTCCTTGTATTAAAGTTTGTCGCTGAAATTCAGATGATCATGTCATTCTGTTTGCACTTTTAGAGTGCATAGTTTTAGTCTTTGCTCACAAGAAGCGACTGCAATTCACAACAACTTTGTTCATGTAACAAATCACTCAAGTATGAATGCTTAGGTACGATGTATTTAAGTTTTCCGGCTGCTTACATTTAAAATGATAGTTCAATGCACTAAAACTCCTGCTAACTCCTACTATAGGTGGGTCTATACAATTGATCAGTACTAAAATCCCACTAGAATCATAACGTATTACTCCCTCTATCCCAAATTACCCGTTCTAAATTGAGGTGACACATTGATTAAGAAAAATAATTAGTAATATGCCTAGTTTATCATATTACCCCTATTAAATAATGTTTACAATTTAATTTGAAGAAAAAGTAATTAATGTAAATGGTAAACATGAAAAAAAAATCTTGTCTTGTCTTGATTAATGAAAAAAGACAAATAAAATGGGACATCAAATTAGAAAATTTGGGACAGGTAATTTGAGACGGAGGGCGTATAAACTAAGTGTAGTATGCATGAACTTTACTTATTTTCCTAGAAAGAAAAAAAGAGCAAGATTTTTTTATTCTCATACTTTTCTTACTACGAAGTAGTAATAGTACTTTTTCCCCTGTTTGGAGCAGTGGCGGAGCTAAAATTTTTATCAAGAGTGTTCAAGCTTTGAAAGAGTAAATAATTTTTGTAGGCGAGTGAATGCTCAAAATATATATTATTTTAGTCATGAGTGGGTGCACTCACTCGGCTTGAATGCCTGCATAATTGTTTCTACTCAAAATTTGTTCTATGCTTTTTTTCGAGCAGAAATAAAACAATAAAAAGGAAAAAAAGAAAATCTAGAGTGTTTTTGGTGTGGAGAAAATATTTGAGAAAAATATTTTTCTAGTTTTTCATGTTTGATTGATCAAAATATTTTCTCTAAAAAATCAAGCTCCTTAAAAATGAGGAAATTTACTCTTCTAACAAAGTAGAAAAATAAATTTCATAAGTAATTAAATCATATTAACACTTACATATAAAACAAATCTATTACATAAATCTCTACTAACAATAAAAACAATTTTAGCTACTAGAGGAACTATATAAAAATAAATAAAACATATCAAAAGATAAGCTACAAATAAATAGTAGTAGTTGATTTCTTTTCTTTTATGCTGACTGATTTATGCTGTAAAACTTAGAAATGAGAAGGTCCCAACAATCCACGTGGCTGTCAGCCTTTGCATATTTAAAATCAACTTAAATGAATAAAAGTGAAAAACACAAAGAGAAAAGGATGTTGGAAACGGGGTTCGAACAACAAAACTACGGACTGCAAATGAACATCCTTACTGCTGGACTACCATGCTCAATTCATGAAATGGGTTTTCATTTGTCATTATATCCACCTATTACTGAATATTTTGTTTGCATATACAGTTTAATTTTTTGAAGAAGGGTGTTCAATTGACCACCCTTACTTGAATGTAGCTCCGCCCATGATTTGGAGTGGATCGGAGATGAACTTCAGGAACTGTATGTTTCTGTTGGCATGTCCAACTGCTGTTATTTCGCCTGTACACGTAAGTTTTCGCAATTCTGACATGCCACCGATACCTTTTCCCTAGAAAGACAATTGAGGCTTCAACATAATTTTCATCATCAAGTTGTAATAAGAAAATTATTGGTGTAAAGATACATTCCAAAGGGTATGAAACTGCTTCAGAAAAGCAATGAAAAAGAGAATTATAAATCACAACGTGACTCACAAGCCCACAAATTGATAAAGTTTTGGCTGGTGGTATGAGCAATGGATCAAAGAATTGCAGTTTACAAACCTTAAAGATAGATATGTTTTAAGAGGGGCTTTATTGTACAGGCAAGCCATACATTATAATTTTTGGGTTCTAAGTGAAAGTGAATGAAAAATAGAGGATAAAGTGGAGTGTGTAATCACTTAATAAAAGAAATGTTCTCCTATATTGGTGGGGGAAAGAAAAATCTTTGTGCTCAGTATAGAAGCACTCCTTCGTGTGGATAGTGAGGCAAGAACAAGATGAGTCTCTCACTCGCTCAACTTTGACTTCAACTTCGGCTTTTGATTTGTCAAATGATCGAGAAAATTAAAAATTAGTGATGTTTTAATCCAAAAGTTTGATAGAATTTATTTTTTCATTTATAGACGAACCCGAGCATGTGCGGACACATGTCACAATGCACATCTAAGGGACCCGGCCCTTTGAGGTACTATTTGGTATTAGAAAAGATGACTTGCGCACGAACCTGGCGACCTACGACCGCAAGTGCCAACACAGGTCAAGCCAGACCATTCTGGTCTGTGTCAAATTTGACCTGCAACTGCATATGGCCCACCAGCGCGTGCAGGTGGATCTACAGGTGATGTGACAATCTGAAATAGTATGTATTTAAAGAACCATTGCTTTCTTTCTGGATCACCACCTTTTGACTATAAATACCTGAATTTTCCTCAAATCAAGGCATGAAATTTTGAAATGAAAAATACCTTCTTCTTCCTAAAAACTCAAGTGTGATTAACGTGATTAACAAAGCATTGAGTGAGTTCGTTGTTCAACAAATTTGAAGTACCGCTATTTGCTTAAGTGAATTATTTTATCTTGGGAGGTTATATTCCATCAACCTCGGGTACTTGAGGGGAATAAATTTCTAAAGGACACACCATGAATTCGGTGGAATTGATTTTTTCTATCTTCATATTCTTCTAACATTGGTTTTATTATTTTTTCTAGAAAAATAGTTGAACTCATTTTGATAGTTCATAAAATTATTTGAACTTATGTTTGAAGTTCTAAAAACTTCATTTTCATAGTTCATATGTTGTTCGAACTTGTGTTTGAAGTTCTTGCGGATTGATACAAATTTTGTACCTGTAAAATAATATTCTTTAGGAATTTATGGTAATATGTATTTTGATTTCTGGAGATTAAGGCCTTCTGACTTTCTACTCTATTGGATTTGATAGTGATTTGAAGATATAAAAACTTCATCATGAGTCAAATATTCATTCGGATTACGATTTGATGAATATACAAACTTCATCATTAAACTAGAAACAAGTTGTTTAAAGTTTAAAAATTTTATTGTAGTATTTGAAATAGCAAATGTTTGTCTATTAGTGACAGAAAAATGACTATTGATAATCAAGTCAATGATGGAACGATGAATGTTGCAGCAACTAAAATTACAACTTCAATTCGTACGAATATTGCTCCTACACAACACCGACAAAAAAACTGAAAAAAATAATCCTTGTGTTGATTTCAAACTGACTACTTTGAGATTGCAAAGTTTAATTACAAAAAGTGTTATTGAATTGTCAGAAGAAACTCCGAAAAAAGAATGCTTCCTAATAACAAAAGCTTGAAAGCACTCAGACTTTTTATGTAAGAATTACATACTAAGTGGCCTACTATATGACTTGTACAATTATATATTGATATGAAGACCTCCAAGAAACTCTGGGATGCTTTAGAAAAGAAGTACAAAATAGAGGATGCAGAAATGAAGAAATTCATTGTTGTAAAATTTTTGGACTTCAAGATGGTTGATAGTAAAGCTGTAGTTATCCAAGTCCAAGAGTTGCAAGTAATAATTCATAATCTCCTTGTTGAAGGTGTAGATTTAGTTAATATTTTTATTGTACATATTAATTTTTTTCTCGATACTCACATAACCTTTGATGTAGGTTTGATCTTGAATGATGCTTTTCAAGTGAATGTAATAATAGAGAAGCTACCACTTTTCTGGAAAGACTTTAAAAGCTACTTAAAGCATAAGAGAAAGGAGATTTCTATTAAAGATCTTATTGTAAGGATTGAAGAGGATAATAAGGCAGCAGAAAAGAGGTCTCGTGGGAATTCGACAATAAGTGGAGCAAACATTGTGGAAGATGAACCCACTAAATCAAAGAAAAGAAAGAAAGCATTAGGATAACAAGGCATCCCCCTAAGAAGAAATTCAAAGAAAGTTGTTTTAATAGTGGCAAAATTGGCCATAAATTAGCAGATTGTTGATCTCCAAAGAAGGACAAGAAAAAAATCAAGCAAACATGGCTAAATTCAAAGACGACGTGGAAAATCTATGTGCTATACTTTTGGAATACAATCTAGTTGGTCATTCTAGAAAGTGGTGAATTGATTCACGTGCCACTCACTATGTATGTGTCAATAAAGAACTACTTGCATTATATGCTCCAGCTCAAGTTGATAAGAAGATATTCATGTTGAACTCTGCTACGATAAAGGTTGGAAGGAACAAGAAAGATTTGCTTGAAGATGAAAACAGTCAAGGTGATGACATTAAACAATGTCCTTTATGTTTTGGAGTTGTAAAAGAACTTCGTTTCTACTTGAATTTTAACTACTTATGAATTCAAATGTATATTTGTTTCTGACAAAGTTGTCACTGAGGGCCTTTTTAAGATCAATGTAATGAATATTGATATGAAAAAAGTTCTGGTTCTTCTTATTTACTTGAGTCAAATGAATTGTGACATAAATGTTTAGGACATGTCAATTATAAAAAATTGTGAAAATGAATTAGTTTAGATGTTTTGCCTAACTTTAAGTGCAATAAATCAAAGTGTCGAACATATGTAGAATCTAAGTATGCTAATGTAACGACCCATTTTGTCATTACTAAATTATTTATAATAAATTCATGAAAATTCTTAATTTTCATTCCTCAATGTTAACTTGTTTCCAAAATAGCCAATATTTTATTTATTAGGTCACCTCAAACTTTCCGACGAAGATTTTAGCCTTCGGATGTGTCTAGATAGACTCAAGCCCAATGAATTTAGCTATTTTTGACTGATAATATCAATACTTTAGTTTGAAAGTTCTTTAGGTATGAATTAAGGTCGTACTATATCCCTAACACAAAGTTAAGTATAAAACTTTCTTTCCGATACAGTTTCGATATGGGTTTCTATTAGGGTAAACTTCAAATGATCATATCTTATAGAATATAAGGATTTAGGGGCCCCATTACCTATCAAATCAAATATCTCTTAGTCCTCTTTCTAACGCAATAAACCGTTCCTCAATCCGAATTTGGAGTAAAAGGTTATGACTATTTTACTGAGCACTGTCAGGGCTAAAATGAAATTTCACTATAGCAAAAATTATGATGATATTTAAATCAACTTTAGCCGTATTTTAGGTATAAAAACCCCAAATTTTATTCCCCAACCCTAGAGAGGTTATTTTTCAAATCTTAAGGTGAAATTCCTTTATTGAGATAAATTTTTTCATTATTTTCTTCGTCTTTTAATTCTTTAACATCTTGGAATCCGTAAAAAGACCTTTAATGATGGAATTCTTTTTGGGGAATATTCATGGGTGTTTTTAATATGACCTAGAGCTGATTCAAAACTATAAATTAAAGATTCCTAACATGAATTTCATAAACTAAATCATGAATTTTGATGGTTAGGAACCTTGAATTCCGTAAAGATGAGACCTTTAGCATAAAAACTCCATTAATGGAGATGAGTTAAGCTTGAAAGAGCTAATTAATGATTAATTGAAGTTGGGGATGATATAGACCTTGAATTAAGGGTAGAATTAGTGAGTTTGAATCTCCAAGATAATTGTTTGAAGAGTAATTATTTAATTACTCTTATAATTGCTTGATTTTTAGGTGATCAAGCCATGAAGAAAATGAAAGAGCTTCTTTGTTGCAGCTTGTTTCTTCCAAAAGCTTGGCGTCCAGGTAGGCTAGGTTTAATGAGTAGAAGATTATGCTATTTTATATTTTTATAATTTTAAATTGATGGAAGAAAGCATGTCTAGGCCTGCGAGCATAGATTTGAGGTGGATAAAGACACGAGAACTTAACTTTAATTCTGAAAACTATATTATTGATTAATTATATAATACTTATGATATTATGTGCGATGTCCCCGCAAGGAGATTGTTGTAAATGAAGTATGTGGACATGATAGTTCTTAGTTGTTCTAGTGATGAACCTAGTTGAGTTATAATGATATTAAGTTGCATGTATTGGACAATAATATGATGAAGAGAACCATGATAGGATTAAGTATTAATGATCATAGTAATATCTAAAGGATAGATGACTTGAATAAGTGTAATGATTGTATTATATGGAAAAAGGTAGCGACATTTTAATAATTTATGAGTAAGTAATACTCCAATAGTGACTTGCATGCTTGAGTGTTAAATTGTAATTTATTTTATGCCATTCTTATTTTGGTATTAATAAAAGTATTTTATTTAATGGATGCCTATGAGAGGCTAAATTGGTGATAATGAAGATTTATTGAAATATTCCTATGAGAGGCTTGTTTGATAATGAAAACTCCTTGTATTAACGCCATGAATGGCTTGTTGATGATCGTGATGATTTATTGAAATAATGCCCATGAGAGGGTCAAAATATTGATAAATGAAAGCATTTGATCGAATTTCTTTATGATTTTAAGTACATTTATAAGTTTAGTACGTCGTATTGCATTCCTAAAGATAGTGTGAATTGAATAAAATATAGATAATAGGTTACGGTCTAATTGGAGTTTAGACTCGACTTAATTATGTGTATGATCCCAAATTAGATACTTGTTGATTGGTATTCAGACATGCTTGAAATTATTAATGTTTGGATTGTTGATGCGTGTATAAATGATTATTGAAAATTTACTTGATGGAATTGTCTTATGACTTTAAGTATACTTGTAAACTTGGTACATCGTATTGTACGCTGTGAGGTAGTGTAAATTTGATATTGATATTACTTTTTATGGTGGATTGGGTACCACGCCATTATGAATATATATACGTTGGATCGGGTATCACGCTGGTTCAGATATGTGTATGTTGGATCGGGTACCACGGGGGTACGAATATGTATATGTTGGATTGAGTACCACGCGGTACGGATATGTGTATGTGGATCGGGTACCACGCAGGTATGGATATATGTATGTTGGATCGGGTACTACGCCGGTACGGATATGTATATGTTGGATCAAGTAACACGCTGGTACGTATATGTATATGATGGATCGGGTACCACGGCGGTACAGATATGTATATGGTGGATCGGGTACCACGCCGGTATGGATGTGTATATGTTGGATCGGGTACCACGTAGGTATGGATATGTATGTGGTGGATCGGGTACCACGTCGGTACGATACATGAATATAGATTGTTCCCCATAGGTCATGACTATTTGGGCAAAAATAAGTCTCATAGCATGTGTGTACATATTTGTGTTGAGTCTGCAGATGTTTACAGTGTGGTTGATACTCTTGATGGTTATGTGGATTTTTCGTGAGTACCGTTTGATCTGTTATTGATGTATTGTTGATTCATTGGGTGTTTGATTGTGTGATATGTATTTAAGAAAGTGAAACTTTATACTTACTTATATGTTGGCTACTTGCTTCATTTATACGTGCTTTAATCGTAGTTAACAAGAATGGCTAGTTATCATTCTTTAATATTATAAGAGAGCATTTAGTTGTTAGCCCAAGAGTTTAGTGTGAGTTGTCTATGATTACGGGTTTGTTCCTGTGAATATGAGTAATGATAAAGATAAGGTGAATAAAGAGGGATAGTGATGTATTAGCATTGGATTGTGTGAATTAATGAGGCTAGAGTATGTTACTAGTGAATATAATATTGATGGATTTGGAAGAGTAGTTGGATGATGTAAGTTATATAGGTAAAGTAATATTTTTATTACAACCTTAGTTGAATTATATTTCATTCAAGATGTCATGATTTATTTTTCTTAATTCTATTTTATGATTATATGGACTAACACGGTCGGACGATGATGCTTACCAATACGTGTGGTTGTACTGGCCCTACTCTTCTACATTTCTTCTTGGGGTGTAGACTGAATGCAGGTTAGTTTGCAGTTATTAGATGGATGACTATATTCTGCACTAACTTCTGCACTTTCATCCTTACAAATGTTAGTCTTTGTATTA
The DNA here is from genome assembly GCA_030864225.1 of Capsicum baccatum var. pendulum. Taxonomy (NCBI): domain Eukaryota; kingdom Viridiplantae; phylum Streptophyta; class Magnoliopsida; order Solanales; family Solanaceae; genus Capsicum; species Capsicum baccatum. Next base: position 51,447,668 of record CM061554.1, on the reverse strand, counting down.
TTTATTTTATTTTTAGTCTATGTTGTAGTAGATAGCTCTAGTTTATATCTGACTAAGTCTTGGGATAGTTGAGGACACTTGTAAAAAGTTTTATTAAAAAAATTATTTATTAATATTTAATTTACTTTATTATATTTAATCCAGTATTTCCTAAGAAACATAAGTCTTTTACATATTTTTAGTTGGGTAATAAGGGTTCTCCTAGCTGCTTAGAATAGCATAGGTGCCCGAACGATCCAGTAGTTTAGGTCGTGACAGCTAAGCATCCATATAAGTCTATTGAAAGGAATTCCAAATCCTTAGACTTAATTCACACATACATTTGTGATATGAAGTCAACACCATCTCGTGGTGGGAATAAGTATTTCATAATTTTTATCAACAATTGCGCTAGATATTGTTATGTTTATTTACTAAATGGTAAGGATGAAGCAATAGACGTATTTATACAATATAAAATTGAAGTTAAAAATCAGTTGAACAAAAGGATTAAAATGATAAGGATTGATAGGGGTGGAGAGTATGAATCTTCTTATGAAGAGATATGTTTGGAAAATAGAATTTTCTATCAAACTATTGCCCTATATTCACCTCAATCGAATGGGATTGTGAAAGAAAAAATTGAACGTTAAAGAAAATGATGAATGCCTTACTCATTAGTTTAGGTTTACTGCAAAACATGTTGGGGGAAAGCTATCCTTATAGAAAACAAAATACTCAATAGAGTGTCTCATAGCAAGACACAATCCATTACATAAGAAGGGTGGGGGTATCCAGTCAAAGTTTAAGTTTCTATACCTAAAAGGATAAAAATAGGATCAAAGACTGTGGACTGTGTTTTCATCGAATATGCTACAAGCAGTAAAACTTGTCAATTTTTGGTTCATAAATCCAAACATCTGTACATTCATGATAATATAGTAATTGAATCAGATAACGTTGAGTTCTTTAAACACATTTATCCATATAAAACTAGACATGAGCTGTCTAGTTAAGGGTCTAAACTACTTTGGGATGAATCAAAGGAGAATGTACTTAATGATGAGAATCCAAGGTGTAATACACATCCAAGAATGTATACTTCCTTTGGATCAGCTTTTGTAACATTTCTTCTTGAAAAGGAGCCCCAAATGTTTAAAGAAGTGATGTCTTCTTCGGACTCATCCTTTTGGAAAAAGGCAGACAATAGTGAGATTGATTCAATCATGAGAAATCATACTTAGGAGTTGATTGATCTTCCTCCAGAAAATGAACCTTTAGTGTCTAAATAGATTTTCAAAAGAAAAATAAAAAGCTAATGGTACTATTGACAAATACAAGGAAAGACTTCTTATGAAATACTTTTAAAAAAAGACCTTGATTATTTTGATACATACTCACCAATAACAAAGATAATGTCCATTTGGATGTTAGTTGTATTAGCGGCGGTATATGGTCTTGAAATTTAGCAAATGAATGTGAAAACAACTTTTTGAATGGAGAATTGGAGGAAAAAATTTACATGGAACAACCCAAGAGCTTTTGGTTCCTGATAAAGAAAGGAAAGTGTGCAAACTTGTTAAGTCAGTTTATGGACTAAAACAAGCACCCAAACAGTGGCATGCAAATTTTGACCAAATCATGTTGGCAAAAGAATTCAAGATAAATTAATGTGATAAATGTGTTTACATTAAAGACACTTAGAAACACATAGTCATTGTTTGTTTGTATGTGGATGACATATTCATCATCAGTAGAGACATTTACGACATAAATGCTATGAAATGAATGCTTGAGAGCAAGTTTAATATAGCAGTAGATCACATCCTAGCCATCTTCGAAAGAGTGAAGCCAAATAAATCTTAGGAACCAACACAGACTCTCAACATGAAATGAGTAAAGAAGTGAAGATCTCGTAAGAATATCCTATTGCCTCTCAAAGATTAAAAATAGACGCTATCTTTCTAATCTACGGGACTCTACTAGACACTTTCTCTTCTACTAACAATGTTGGTAAACCTAGGATATGATACCAATTTGTCATGACCCAATTTTGTAATTCATAATGGTACCTACTTTAGCCCACAGTAGGTAAGCAAAATCATAGCCTAGAACTACAAGTAATGGTCTAGTTGGTGAAAAATAGCATAAATGTTGGAATTATGCAAGTTAATAGAATACAAGCCATTAAGCGTAAGGATAATAATCTAATTGAAGAGAATGATGAAAAGAGTAATAATATCTCACGACCTAGTAAGGTCGGTACAAGTGCCTTTAGTCAAAAGAATAAGAGTACAATCAAAATCAAATATACAATAGTCTCGAATAAAAAAGATTATCCAAAAAATAAAAGATGGAGAGAAGGTCGACTTTGGATCTGAGAACTTACCCTATCTCCAAACTCTGACCAGCACAATTACAACATAAACGGTGGCAATTAGTACTCAAATTTGCACGAAAAAGGTATAGAAATATAGTATGAGTACCAAAGGAACGGGTATTCAGTAGGAATAATCGACCGACTGAACTAAATCATAATATAAATATAATAAAATGCTAGATAACTAAGCTAAGTCAAGGAAATAGGGCAAATTTGGAATAATACTCCAAATGCTGAGAGTAAATAATTGAAATAATAATAGTAAAGAGAACATAGCTATATCTAACATAACTAGTCCTCCATAATCCCAGAAGATACCAACAAAGTAATAACCCAATTTGGGCACCTAGAAGCCCAATGATTCAATCAAGAAGAATTAATAAAAGTAATTACACCAACTATCCACATCTCAAGATCATAACCATAGATCTTCTCATACCGTAAACACTGGACTCAAACCAATCTCATAATCATCATAAATAACCTCTTAATGTCAGATTTAAATAAAAAAAATAGTGCCTTAAAAGCCAGACTTACACCAAAAAGATAATATGATGAATATCGGACTTGAATTGGAAATAGTATCATCATTTTTCGAACTTGAACTAGTCTTAACATCATAATTTGTTGGATTTGAACCGGTCTTATCATCTACCAAATACAAAACTAGCATAAGCCTTAGTATATCTAAGAGTTACTTGGGCTCAGTAATATAAGCAAGATAACGTATAAGGCCTATTGAATCTACAAGGAACTAACAATAATAAGCTTGGCCTAAGGTGGGCTAGAAGGTCCCACTTCTAACCCAGAAAATCCATTCTAAGGCAAATCCTACCTCGAACTAGGCTAAGATGTCAAATCCTACCACAAGGCACTAGATAAGCCTGTTTGAGTCCTAAGATAGTGATTTCACCTATGGAACGAGCAGTTAAGTTAACTACACCTAATTATGGTCTCCTAATTAGCTACATAATCCAAATCACACTAAATATACCTCCAAGTCCTAATTTCCAACCCAAAACTAGAATAAAATTATATCTATACTATAATAATAATAATCTAGGATAAAGGTAAACCTAGCCTACCTAGAAGCTGAAGAAATCCTGATAAAGTTGGATAAAGTAGCGACTTCCCCTTCTAAGAAACTTCTGCACGGTGCCACGCTATTAAAATAGTCGTCTATGCATTAATACGAGAATAATGATATACATATTGCATTTTTATACTTTGGTTCCAAAATCAAGTAAAATCTCACGTGGGGCCTACTTGTAGAATCATACTTTCAAAATCGTTAACACGTCCCTCTAAGCTCAAGGATCATTATCCTCAAGAATAAGTGAAATTTGAGCTCAAACGATACTAAAATCAAAATATTAAGAATCTAGGGATTTGGGACTAAATTGAAGAATTAAACCAAGAATTAGATGGAAACTTACAAGGATTTTGACAAGGAAATAGTTATTCCAAGCTCACCAAAGCCAATAATCTCCCAATGATCACTCTCCCAATTTTCCACACTCTTTAGGGATTTAATTCTCTTGAGACTTGTGAGATAAAATTGAGTAAAGCCTAAATTTAATGTCCTCCAAAGTGTAGCTTAATTGTTAACTTGACCGTTTAAGTGGTCAACACCAAAGCGGCATAGTACCACCAAAGCAGTACCTAGCTGGGTTTGGTCTTTCGCTAAAGCAGACAAGCTGCCACTTAAGTAGCATCTGCTTTAGCGGATAGGCTTCTGCTTAAGCGACCCAGTTGGGCAAGCCTTGGCCGATAAAGTGACATTTTGGCCACTAAAGTGGCCTCCACTAAAGTGACCAAAGGTCTGCTTTAACGGATGCACCAGCTGAAACTTGGAAATTTTCCAAGTTTCCATCGACCCCTCTGCATTCATTCAGAATCTTATGAATGCAAATGAACTATGCCACCCTATTAAATTCCACATTTTGAACTCAGTAGAACCATTGAAATGTCCATATGGGTTGTTTTAATGAACATAGGTGCCACACCCAAGGTCCACTTTTACCAAATTCTGATCAATAGTGCAAAATAAGTCTGGAAGCCTTAGGACCCAAACTAATGGTTCTCTTAGCCTAAAATAAATGTTTTTGGAGCTGATGGAATATTCAGAATTGGCATACAAGGTCGTTAACCTATAGTTTATGCCTGATAGCTCATCCTTTACTAATGTAGACATTAAAATAGGGAACTAGCTCTAAAAATTAAATAAACTTGCCGATAACTAAACTATAAGCTATAGCAAGTCACAAATGACTTGGGGTAGCTACAGGAAAGCTCTAAACGACCAAAATGTGTAAAAATATAGAACATGACCTAAAGGGTCATTACAATATTATAACAAATATTCAGTGGTAATTGAAGGATATAGTGATGCAACTTGGATCACAAGATCAAATAAAGTAAAATCCATGAGTGGATATGTATTTACCCTTGGTTGAGGAGCACTCTCTTAAAAATCATACAAATAGACATGTATTGACAGCTCTACAATGGAATTTAAATTTATCATGTTAGATAAAGCTAGTGAAAAAACTAAATGGCTCCAAAATTTTTTGAAAGGTATTCCTTATTGGCCCAAACCTTTAGCACTATAATGCATACATTGTAATAGTCAAGTGACAATAGGTAGGGAAGAGAGCATGATGTATAATGGTAAATCTCGTCATATATAATGGAGACATAATACTGTTAGAGAACTACTGTCTAGTAGAATTATCACGATTAACTATGAGAAATCAAAGGATGATATGTCAGATCCACTTACAAAAGCCTAACTAGAGAGCAAGAGTTAAGAGATTAAAAAAGAGAATGGGTTTATGGCCTAGGACAAGTCATCATGGTGGTAACCGTACATAGTAGACTAGGGATCCCAAGATCTAGGTTCAAGGTGATCAAACAAGGTTGTGACTGGTGGTTCAACATTGCCAATATACTTACCCCATTTTCGTGATGAAGATAATATTCAGGAAATAATGATTAGGCTTATGGTTTAAAGATTTTTAATAGTTTCTAACAATGAAAGGTTTGTCCAAATAGTTTGATCTATAGGATTACACATCTAGGAATCACCTATGTGAGGGTGAAGTGAAAGTCGCTTTCAGGAGAATGATAGTAAAGGCCTATTATCTAACCTCTCATGAAATCAGGTCATGTTCATGGCTGAAATGAACAAAACTGTGAGAATCATAAATAGGTAAAGGCTGATTGTGTAACTTGTATTATCTAGGTGTACATTAAAGCTCGATGGTTTAAAGATATCATATCTATCGATTAATGGAATGCATTTGATGCAAATTTACTACAGAAAGTACAAAGGAAAATCTACTTATCCAGATACAATTAGTCTTTGCTTGTATATCACATATTTGTTAGTATATTTTTTGATGAAATAGAATTTATCATTTATGTGGGGGATTATTGGGTTATAAGTGAAAGTGAATGAAAAATGATGGAAAGAAAATAGAGGGAAAAGTGGAATGTGTAATCACTTTATAAAAGGAATATTCTTCCACGTTAATGGGAGAAATAAAAATCCTTATGCTTAAGTATAGAAACACTCCTTCATATGGATAGTGAAGCAAGAGCAAGACAAGCCTTGCGCCATCGTCATCATCACTCACTCGGCTCAACTTTGCCTTCAGATTTGAATTTGGATTTAGATTTGGAAAATGATCAATCAAGAGATTTTATTTTTGAAAAAAAATTATTTGAAACTCCTAATATCTGATAGAAAAATTTTCTCCATTTGCGGATACACCAGAGCATGTGCGGACGTATGTCAGAATGCATCGCAGAGGGACGCGACCCTTGGGTGCACTGTTTGGTAATAGAAAAAGTGACCTGTGCATGCATTTGGAGATGTGTGGCTGCAGGTGCCAACGCAGATCAGTCCAAATATTCTGATTTGTGCTAAATTTGACCTGCGGTCATATGTGACCTACCTGCATGTGTAGGTGGTTCTGTAGGTGACGTGACTGTCTGAACCAGTGTGTCTTTTTAAAAACTATTTCTTTATTTACGAAGCACCACCTTTTGGATATAAATACCTAAATTTTTTCTCAGGTAAAGGCACAAAATTTTGAAATGAAAAACTCTTCATCTTCCTAAAAACTCAAGTGTGATTAACAAATCATTGAATGAGTTTGTTGTTCAAAAAATTTGAGGTACGACTATTTGCTGACGTGAATCTTTTTATTTTGGAGATATATATTTAATTAACCTATGTACTTGAGGGGAATAAATTCCTTAAGGACATACCGTGAATTTGGTGGACTTCATCTCTTTCTAACGTTGGTTTTACCATTTAATTCTTTCTAACATTGGTTTTACCATTTATGCAGAAAAGTTGTTTGAACTTCATTTTGATTGTTCATAAAATTGTTGGAACGTGTTTAAAGTTCTAGAAACTTCATTTCATAGTTCATAAGTTGTTTGAACTTTTGTTTGAAGTTTTTGTGGATTAATACAGATTTTATATCCGAAAAACAACAACAATTGCCACTTGTTTATGATAGAAAAACAAATAAGGAAGGAGCTGAATTTTGCACCAATCGAACACTATCTTCAAGATTAGTCAAAGGCAGGATTATTGTATATGACAAAGGAATCAATACTACTTCTGGAAAGGGAGAGTTTGTGGCAGTTGTGCACCGAAAGTCCCTCAACTCACCTTGTATCTTATATCATTAATATAGATTTCATTTTGTATTATGGAAAATGCTTTTGGTATTAGAGAAAACCAAAAATAATGTCAAAGAGTTGAAAAGTTTATACAACATTTCAATGAACATAAAATTATTGAGATCTAAATCATTGTTTAGTGGTGCAATACTTGCAGGAGTCTTGTATTTACTTGACAAGGAATTAACTGTACAACTTCTAAGTTTCTCTGGAGGTGTCGTTGATTCCATTATATCAGTATCCTGAATAAGCCCATTCTTGTTACCTTTAACAAGAAGACGTTTTGGAGTAATTTTTTGAATTTCAAGGATATTGCCTTGTGCTTGAAATACCTTAAGAGGATTGAGAACAAAATTGCTACTCAAACGTACATGATTATGATCTTATGAGCCAATTCTTTATTAGTTATATTATAACTACAAGTTACTCTATTAAATAATATTTGATTTTTAATGTGCAATAAAGGACTAGTCAGTTGCTATAATATGTCAAATTACATTAATGATATAAAAAGTATATAATATAATAATCTTATATAACTTAAATCATTCTTTAGGTCATCAGCAATACAGAAGGAGAGCAAAATTAGTGCCTGCATCATTGAAGTAAATGATAATGCATTTGTTTTACAAGCATAACCATGACAAAAACTATCAGTTTATGTAATACAGAGTATACTTAGAAAACAAATTGAGAGATAAATTTCTCAACTAGTGATTAAAGAATTCACAACTTCCAGCTTCTATAATACGACATACATATGAACAAATTAGAGCTAATTCCTGCAGAACCAAAAAATTAGAACTCAAAAACACAATTGACCCTTCTATCATCGACGCACAGTACCAATAACCAAAATATGATGAACTGACTTTCAGTTTATGTTAAATCAGTTTCATTTACTTTTGTGAGATTGTATAGAACTGAGATTGAAGAATAACTAACTCATAGCAAATAAAAGCACAACCAATAATATAAAGTTAAAACATTGAGTTTAAATGGCGTTTATAATTGTATGTAGAACTAAAAGAAAAAAAGACCTTCGAACAAAAGATTATGATATAAAACTATGCCTAGAATTATTTTCATGTTGCTTTCAATTTCCTCCAACGAACCTTCAGTTCCTTCTGTAATTTGGTCTTCTAAATTAGAGATCCCGAGAGTGTCTTGCAAAGCAATTATTACATGTTAGAGTAATAGGATAAGTTTGGATTAAAAGTTCAAATGTTATTCACTGTTAATGTATTGAACTTGTCCAATTTACTAAAATTTCTATAAAGTATTCACTAAGAATTATCATTGGAGGAAAAGCAGCTAAACATAAATTCCTCTACATCGAAACATGACACCCTTTAATATTGCGAGGAAGAGTTAATAAGTTATGAGTAACCGTTTAATTCTATACATGTTTAGATTTTGAAAAAGAAAAAAAGTAAAAAATTTACCACGATATTTTATTTGTGTTGATGATTGTCCCTAATTCCTTCAATGATAAATGTCAGTTCCTTCAATGGTGTTGAAGCATGAAACTGATAGGATGAAGAAAGGTGAAAAACAAACTCTGTATAATTAATTTAGAGTCCAAGGTGCCTTATAAAACTTTTTCCTTTATTTTTATTTAAATATTAATAATATTTGTGAATTGTGATAATACTAAGAGTTTTCTAAAAATAACTCTGACAGTATAAATTTTGTATGCAATACAGTGCATACTAGTTAAATTCATAGGCTAAATGATTTTAAAAATTAAATATTTAATCGTGAATTTCTGCGATTTGAGTTAATGATAATACTTTTGGAAAAATGAATTTATGAGTGTAATGAGTCATTAACTCAAGCATTAAAAGGATTGGATAATCCATAGTAATTCAAATCAATAAATAAATTAGTCAACGAGAACAGCAAGAAAAAAAGAAATCAAGACAACAAAAAATATAATCACAAACTTCAATAAATGAACTTGAAATTCACCCAAAATTAAATGACCACTGTAATCTAATAATAAATTGTCACGACCCAAAAACTCAGGTCATGATGACACTTATCGTGGCTTTACCTTGACAAGTAAGCTAATCACCCAAACTGATATGTGAAGGAAAATCATAACACAAAATCCAAAGGCAAGACTTCTAGAACAAAGTCCAACTATTCACGCACAATAATAACGTAAGTTTAAATAACAAAAATGTCATAAACCATCCCAAAACCTGGTGCCATAGTGTAAGAACAATCTACATACAACACGAAGTCTTAAAAAATAACTAAAAAATTAAAAAAAAATGCAAGTTTGTCTCTGAATACAAAATAAGATATAAACTAAATAGCATGAGGTCAAAGGTCAAATTTGAAAGCATAGAGTGGCCAATACCTCAAATGTATCAAGGCACCGCCCAAACTCAGCTATCGCGTGGCGCACTCGTACCTGGATCTGCACCAAAAGGGCACAATAGGTATAAGAACGATCCACTTGTACTCAGTAGGTATCATAGGATGACTGAGCAAAGTAGAAAATAAGGTATATAAATACACACTTTGAGCACGTCACCTACAAACAGAAAATGTCTCAAACGATAGCTCACACAGTTTCCACAATAGTTCTAGATATAATACATAAGCAGGAAATAGGTACATAAAAAAATAGAATAGATATGCATCAGATGAAATTCAAAAACACAACACTAAAGATGCATAAATAAATGAAATACAAGGAGGATGATAACGATAATGATGTGATATGATCAAGGTTATCACATAACATCCGTATACACTTACCGATCATAAGTGCTTCCAGGTAGGACCCATGGGGGGTACGCAACCTATATATTATCTCATTACTCAATCCCAATCTCAATATCCGTATCTCCTCTCCGACTCGTGGACAAGGATAGGAATTTTCATAAAAGTGTCTCATTTTTGTCAAAAATTAGTGTTTTCATAATGGTACTAATATCTCATGAATATATGTATGATATAAGAATGTAATGATCACAACCAAACCAGTATAAAGATATCAAATCTAGTCAATATACAAACACGTTAGCTCAATTCCACTCAATCTGTAACAACCCGTGCTTTTTCTTAGCTTAAAATTCATCCCTAGAATGTTAAAGACTCGATACCAAATTTGCCCAAATCCAACACCCGGACGAAGAGTAAGAGCGATTTTAGTAAGACAGTGTACCACTTTATACTCCAGCGCGTCGTAGAGGTAGTCCAAATGGCATTTGTCATTTTCCAAGGAGACAATGCGATACCACCGTGTCGCACCATTAGCCTTTTTCCTAATTATCACTTTCCAGTGTGACTCCGCGATCATGGTGCATCGTGCCAAAGGGAAAATTCGCAACTAGTGAGGCACCGCGATGGCGCCGCATCGCGCCATCAGCTCAGTTCCCAATCGTCAGTTTCCAGAGTACAAAATTGAAATTTTCAATCAGTTCTAAGTTTTAATTTTGAGGGCACTAAGGTCTTTTTCCCTCACCCCCAGTCAGCCTAAACACGCAATCAAACCCTAAAAAAGCATAAATTGATCACTAATTCACTATTTTCTCAAGAAGCAAGTCATTCTATCTCAAAAGGCAAAACTCTAGTTCAAGAAATCAAGGTCAAGCTTAAGAAATCCTTCAAGAACTTCAAGAATATCGCAAATTAAGGTATGTTAGATGTTGATTCATAGGTCCTTTTCATCCATGAAGTCCAAGAATCTTTTTTCAAAGTAAAAAGATGATTTATTTATGATTTCCAAGTTTGAATTAGATTGAATTCATATTTATAATATTAGTTGGGTTCCAATCCATGATTTAAATGAAAGTTTCATGAAATTAAATAGCATGTATAACAAATATGTGATTATCTTGATAGACCCTTAAATTTATAAAGTGATTAATGCATCTATGATGTTGATTTGGTTTTCAATCCATGACTATGATAAGATTCATGAAAAATAGAATAGTGTTTAGGGGGAAATATATGAATTACATGCTAAACTCTTGAATTTGCAATTAAGTATTGTATTCAGGATGTTTATGTGATGACCATTATCATAGGAAATACTCATGCTCCCCGAGTATTTGCTAAAATGCCTATGTAAAGTAGATCGAGAAATCACAAGATATTATTATGAGAACCCATTGTACAAGTTATGCATTACAAGTGTTTGATGAAATGTCTCTATGAATGAATTATGACCAAGTAAACATTGTTATATTATTCAAGATTATACTTCGCTTTACTTTTCATGCTATCGAGTCCTGGGGGTATTTAATACCCGACAATTTAGTTGTTTACCTAGAGCTAGTGTCAGTTACAGAATAGTATTAGTCATGTCATGATCAATACTCTCAGCTCATTACAGAACTCAATAGAACTCAGTCAATTACAGAACTTAGGAAAACTTAGTAAACCCATTCCAGTTCAGTCCAGTATATTCAGTTCAGTGTCTTTCAATTGGGAGTAGAATTCAGCACCGAACGAATGCAGGGATGATGGCTTCCCCGTTAGATAGGCAGAGTTGTTAGTAGCAATCCCTATACTCCAGAACTGCGTAGCCAGTGCAGGATGAGGAGTCATCCGTTAGACTAGGCTTGACTACCTCACAGGGGTTACCTATCAAATTAGGCTTGGCTCTGCCTAGGTGTCAGCCGCCAGTTAGGCTTGGCATCCTGGTTTTCTAGTGTTAGTACCCGTGGCACGGTATTAGCACCCTTCCAACTGGGGTTACAGGTTGGACCCCTATCAGTTCAGATTTGGGGCATGTCGGTTAGATGATTACCTCCCACAGTTTCAGTCTTAGTTTCAGTCTTCTGTTCAGAACTCAGCTTAGTTTTATAGAATCAGGACTGTCAGATGCAGTCAATCAATATCAGTTAATCCGTTATCAGAATTCAATACTTAGTATAAGAAAAGCCCAGTTACAATTTATATATATATATATATATGTATATGCACAGATTGCATTCTCAGTATTTACAGTATTCTCAGATTCTTCACGAAATCTCATGTTTAGTTATTCTCATTCAGTCAGTTATATCCTCATCCATATGAACTCTTGCATTCAGCCTTACCTCATGTAGCATACTAGTATATTCCCACGTACTGACGCATACTTTTTTGGGCTATGATGTTTTATATCATAGGTTCGGAGTTCAGGTTCCGACTCACGCATAGTAGATTCAGGTTCAGCCAGCAGCAGTAGATTTAGCAATGAGTCCTCATCATTTAAGGATATTATACTATTTCATATTTTTAGTAGATGTCTTCGTTCAGTAAATGGAGTTAGTTGGGGGATTGTCCCATCAACTCCACTTTCAGAAAGATTCAGTCAGAGGATTTTCAGACAGTGTTAAGTTTTTATTAAATATTGTTATTTATTAGTATTTTAGATATTTTGAACCTTATGATATTTCAACTTATTTTTTCGCATTAATTGCAGTATTATTATTCAGTGCTCACAGTAGATATCATTCATGAGTTAGCTTTTGATCCTTCGGGGTTGTAAGCACCGTGTGACGACTAGGGGGTAGTCTCGGGTTGTTACAATGTCAGCCATCCATGATTTAATATAAGTCATGTATTATTAAAGTGAAATATGCAAGTGAAACATTCTTATTAGCACATTAACCCTAACTTAGGAATTTTCTATCAAGAAGAAAGCAACCATAATGCATATACAAGGCCTACAATAATAACAACATAAGTCCTCACACAGGCACATAACAATAATAACATTATTCCTATGATTATTACCCATACCCATAACATGCTTTTATAGAAATATTAACTACCCAGGCCAGTCTGAAGAAAGTTAAGTCATAACCTACCTCGTGATGTTAAAATCCAAACCTAAAACCCTTTATATGGAGCGAACGACCTCAGGATCAACTAAAACATACAAATATAGAATTTTCACATCAAATGGAAGACAACGATACCCATATTGCCTATTTTCAAATGCAGGGTCAAAATGACCTCCCAAAATGGATTTTCGAAATGAAAGGATTAAATTAAAATTTTAGTTCATAAACACATTACCTATGATTAAAGGAGTCCATAATAAATATCAAGTGAGAATGGGTTAAAACGGGATTTAAATTGAAGAAAAATCATTTTAAACCTTCCGAACCAAAATCCTCAAACTTCACTTCTAAAATTATGAATTAACAGATTTTAGATGACAAGAATCAAAGTAAAATAATTGAAATAGTGATTTGGGTCTTACCCAAGCTCGAAGATAGAAGAATTCATCCAAAATCCTCTCAACTCAAAGCTAGAAGTCTCAAAAATGGAAGTAAAATTGAGAAGGGATATTTTTAAAGTGACACAACATTGACCGCTTTAGCACAGGTCGACCGCTAAAGCAGTCCGACCGATAAGGGGTTGACCGTTAAAGAGGTCCCCATACAGCTGAAGCGATAGTATGGCAGGGCCCGCTAAAGAGGCCATACCAGATATACCAGCACCAGCAACTTTACTAAAAATGCAAAGTTGCAGATCAAACCCTCAGGATTCGTTTGGAATCTAGTGAAGGCAAACAAAATATGCTACCAAGTTAAAATTCGACGTTTCAAACTCGATGGAGACATCAGGTTTTTGAAAAGAGGTTGTTTCTACAAAATTAATTGTCGAGACCCAATTTTGGGCCCGTTTGGATAGGCTGAAAAATGGCTTTTAAAAAATTCTTTAAAAGTGCTTTTGAAAGTGCTGAACTTATTTTAAAAATAAACAGTTACGTGTTTGGGTAAAAGTACTGAAACTGAAAAAAATTATTGATGTGTTTGGTAAATAAGTGCTTTTAAGCATTTTTTTTGGTCAAAATGTCTGAAATCTCCTTCTAGCTGTTTATAATATATAAAGTTGATTATTATTAATTTTATTGCTAAAATAATTCAAATTCAAATTAATATATGTTTTAATATATATATATATATATATATATATATATATATATTTGGGCTTCAAAAGGGCTACAAAAGGGTATATTCGAAATACGGGACAATTACAAGGGATATATATGTCATTTACTTAGTCCACTTAAATTGGCTTACAAGCCCCCAAAAAAAGCAAGGGAGAGGTTACTTTTTTACTTTTGGCTTTTAAAAAGCAATTTTAAGAATTACCAAACACTTCCAAAAGCAAAAAAATGGCTTAAAAGTCATTTTGACAAAAAAAAATAATCTTACCCAAACACCCTCTTTAAAAATTTTCAAACTAATGGTCAAAATGAGACCCAAAAGCCATAAAATCACATCAACCATACTACCAACCCAAAATTGACGTTTTGAATTTGTTAGCGTAGTCTGTTTTGTCATGCGACACAAAATAATAAATGTTTAAAGAAGTCAACTGTAAGACCGTTTAACCTCTAAAAACCACAACCTCGCACAAATTATTTTGAATTCCATTAGGAACCATTCCAACCATTCCCACACTCCAGAAACATCACGTAGCAACTACGATGAGGGGTTAAATAGTCAAAACACAAAAAAAGGAAAGTTCACCGGATCAAGTCCTTACAATATCCACCACTAAGAATCTAGATCATCCTCAAACTAAAGGCTAGGGAAATATCTAAATCAGTAAAAAACTGGGGATGACTACTACACATGTCAAACTCAACCTCCTAAGTAGCCTCATCTACAGGACGGAGTCTCCGTTGAACCTTAACCACTAGAATATCTCTAGAATGCAATCACCTAACATCCTAAGCTAAAATAAAAACTGGCTCATCAATAAAGGACAACCTTTTATTTAGCTGTACTGTATCCCAATGAATGACATGAGACTCATCCTGAATATAACGTCGTAGCATGGATACTTGAAAAACTGGATGAACTGTTGATAAATCTGAGGATAATGATAACTCATAAGCTACATCCTCAATAGTCCAAAGAATCTCAAATAACCCAATATACCTGGGGCTAAGCTTACCCTTCTTCCAAAACCTCATCATGCCTCTCATGGGTGAAACATGAAGGAAGACTCGAACACCTCTACTAAATCTCAAGGAATGAAGTATACAATCCATATAACACTTTGACCTACTCTGAGCCACTCTAAGTCTATTATGAAATATCTAAACTCTATTTCAAAGACTCACGAAGCAAGTCCATACCTCGAGGTCTAATATCAGAAACCTCAAACCAACCAACCAGAGAACAACAATGCCTATAATACAAAGTCTCAAAGGGTGTCATCTCAATACTGGAATGGTAGCTATTATTACATGCAAACTCTACTACGGCTAAATGTTGCCCTGACTAACATCCAAAGTCCATAACACAAGAACAAACATATCCCCAAAAACCTGAATAGTTTGCTCCGACTAACCATCAGTCTAGGAGTGAAAAGTTGTGCTAAGATTAACTTGGGTACCCAACTCTTCCAGAAATGCCTTCCAAAAATGAAAAGTGAAAACTAAACCTTTATTTGAGATAATAGACTCTGGTACACGATAGAGATGAACTATCTCATAAACATAGATACAGGCCAACCTCTTCGCACTGAAGGAAACCTGAATAGGAATAAAATGAGCAGATTTGGTCAATCGATCCACGATGACCTAAACATTGTCAGAACCAGGAAAAGTATATAGAAACCCAGTAATGAAATCCATAATGATCCATTCCCATTTCTACTCGAGAATGTGTAGCCTATAAAAAAAACCACCAAGCCTCAAATGCTTGGCTTTCACCTGCTCACAACATAGCTAATGAGCTATAAAATCAGCTACATCCTTCCTCATACCACCACATCAGTAGTTCTCTCTCAGATCATGATACATCTTAGTCACTCTTGGATGAATGTAGTACCTAGAGTAATGAGCCTTTTTTAAGATCAACCTCACCCAATCAACCATTCTTGGCATTCAAACTCGCCCTCCAATCCTCAAAATACCATTCGAGTCAAGTGAGGCTTCCTTAGCCTTACCACTAAATACCTTATCCTAAAACACTCTCAAACTAGCATCATCAAATTAATGAGCTTGAATCTTCTCCATAAAAAATATCTAGCCTCTACAAATGCCAACACACACAAGTGTCAAAATATCAAGTCTAACCATTTGGTCAGCCAAAGACTGAACCTCTAAGGCCAAAGGGCTATTTTTGATCAAAAGATATGCCAAGCTACCATACTTGTCGACTTTTGGTTCAAGGCATCTGCAATCACATTAGCCTTGGTTGGATGATAGAGAATAGTAAAGTCATAATCCTTAAGCAACTCAAGCCAATGGAAATGCCTCATATTAAGATCCCACTGGATAAAGAAATATTGAAGGCTATGGTGATATGTGAAGATCTCACAATGGACTTCATACAAATAGTGCCTCCACAACTTGAAGGAAAATACAACCGCACACAACTCCAAATCATGGTTAGGGTAGTTCTTCTCATTGGACTTCAACTAACGAGAACTAATCACCTTACAATCCTGCATCAACATAATACCTAACCTAATATCAGAAGCATTATAAAAGATAGTAAATTCCACAACCTCCTTGGGTAAAGTCAAGATAGGAGCTGATGTTAATAAATCTGTGAACTTTTGAAAGATCACCTCACAAGTATCAGACCACTGAAATGAAATCTTATTCTGAGTTAACTTGGTTGACGTAGCTTCAATAGATGAAAAACCCTCAACAAAGCACCGTTTGTAGCTTGCTAAACTGTCACGACCCGAGGCTATCCCCTACTCGTGACAATGGTGCTTACGGTCACAAATGACCACAAGATAACCCATGAGTTGGTACCTGCTGTGAGCATTGAGTAAACTGATAAATAAAGACATATGCAAAAACAACTGATAATGCAATAAGGTTTTAAATAATGAAAATACAACTGAATTCAGAAGTTTAAAAAATCTGTGAGAAATATTGAAACCCAACTGATAAGTCTGATAAACTAATTGACTATCTCAATATCTGAAAAGCCTTTAACTGACCGACTGTGGAGTTGATGGGACAAACCCCTAACTAACTCCAACTAACTGTAATAAAGGAATACTGAAATAACTAAATGAAAAATAAACTTGTCCTCAAAGAATGAGGACTCACCACTGTTGTTGTTGCTGTAATGCTGAACTATCTAAGTGCAGTCAGGAAACTGTGCGCCTAAACCTATGATATAAGACATCATAGTGCGATGTAAGTATGCGATCAGTACTTTAAATGTACGAGTATATGATATGAAGTTAGGCTAAAATATATGGATTAACTGTGTATAAATTAATGACTGGCCGTATAGCATGAGATAACTGAACATGAATGCATGAAAACTAAAATACTGAGGATGCAAGACCAAACATATAATATTTCTAAAATAATCTATAAATTGAATTACTGAAATTTGATAACTGAATAACTAGAAGTCTGTATCCTATGGTCAAGAAAACCTTAACTAAATTCTGTACTGAATATTGAACTGAGACTGTGGGAGGTATCATCTAACCGATATGCCCCAATTTAAGTTAATCAAGTTCCAACCTGTACCCCAATTAGAAGGGTGCTAGTACTGAATGGAAATAATAATAAGTACATATACAAGCTTTGAAAACATAGTAGGGAATCATTGTTCAAAATCCAACACTTAGGCATTTCATCAAACACACGAGAGTCATGAACTTAAGCATGGGAATAGGTAAGGTAAATCATGTGATAATAACATAATCACAATACTAAGACCATGAGTTAGGGATTTAACATGAAAATTTTATCATTAAACATGTAAAGAATTATTCCATCAAAACACTTGTAAACACAATACATAAATCGAAATTCATAAGAGCTTCATGGAGATAATTCATCATAAACATGTAAAATTCATCATTTAAAATATAAAAAATAGATTCTTGGACTCCATGGGTTAAAAGGGCCCAAGAATGAACATCACACACACCTTAAACCCTTAAGCTTGAAAGAGAAACACTAATTCGGATGCTTTCTTGAAAGTTCTTGGATTGGAAAACTTAGATTCTTGGTTTTCTTGGAGAAGAGATAATTGAGTTTGATGTTCTTGGGAGATGATTATGGTTTTTTTAGAGGGAATTAGAGAATATGGACAAATAATGCCTTAACTGAAGCTTTAATTCGTGTTTTTATGAATTGGGTCGATGGGAAAAGACATAACTGCCCCTCAAGAGATTAAATTCATAATTGGATTGCAGATTAAAAGGGCATTTCAACGTGGTGAGTGTCTCATCACTATAAGCAGTGCAATGCGATGCTATCGCGGTGAACTGCTGGAATCAAAATCCAAACACGACCCAATCCTTGCCTGAAAAATCTGAAACTTCCCCAAGACATGCTCCTTACACCCCTGAACATGAATTAACTCAAAAACTAATATCTCAGGGTCGGGAAGACCAATTTAAAAATTCTCAAAGTTAAGAGGCCAAAAATAAGACTAAGTCCCCAACACTTCATGAAATTTTTAGGTTTTAAGCCTCTTATGCATGTAACTAGGAGATAAACTGAGCTAAGAATAATATGGGGTATTACATAAACCATTAAAACTCCAAATCTAGATAGAAGAAGTAGGCCTAGCCCAATCACAAACAACTACAATCATATAAATCGACCATGATACAATCCTTGGTCACAACATGACCCAAGAAAGAGACAGAATCCAACCAAAACTAACACTTGGAGAATTAAGCATACAACCTCTCATCTCTCAGCCTTTGAATACAACCCGCAAATGCTCTTTATGATTGACCTCACTTTTGGAGTAAACCAAGATATAACCTATAAATTCAATGACAAATGAGTTGAGATACAATCAAAATATCCAGTTTATCAACTCCATGAACGAGGCTGGGGCATTAATCAACCCAAAGGACATGACCAAGAACTTCTAATGACCGTACCGATTCCAAAAAAATATCTTCAAAATATTCAAAGCTCTAATTCTCAACTGGTGATACCTAGACCTTAAATCAATCTTTAAAAACACCAAAGCACCCTGAAGCTGATCAAACAAGTCGTCAATATGAGGAAGAGGATGCTTATTCTTAACTGTCACCTTGTTCAACTGATAATAATTAATACATATACACATAGACCCATTTTTTTATAGACAAGATAGGTGCACTCCAAGGTAATACACTTGGTTGGATAAATCCCTTATCTAACAATTCTTGTAATTGATCCTTTAATTTCTTTAAATCCATTGGGAACATCTTATAAGGAGAAATAGAAATGGATTGGTTCCTAGATCAACATCAATAGCAAAGTCAATATCATAATTCAGAGACATACCAGGCAAATCCGTAGAAAAAATATCCATGAACTCACAAATAATATGGACATATCCTAAGGAGGAAGTGAATCAATACTAGTATCACGAATATGGTCCAAATAAAGCATACCCTTCCAGGCTATCCTTGGCATACCCTTCCAGGCTATCCTTGGCATACCCGGTAAAGCTAAAGTCACAATCTTGGCATAATAGTCTAGAATAGCATGATAGGGAGCTAACCAATCCATACCTAAGATGACATCAAAATCTACCATATCTAGGATAATTAGATAAACCCAAGTCTCACGGCCAGCGAAGGTCACAACACAAGATCGATATACCTGATACACTATTAAAGAGTCTCCTACGAGGGTAGATAGATGGATAAGGATGGAAAAGACTCACTAATAGAATGAAAACCTAAAGCAAAATATGTAGACACATAGGAGAAAGTCAATCTCGGATCTAATAACATAGATATAGATCTAAAATAAATAGGGATGATATCTGTGATAACAACATCAAAAGCCTCTACCTCAAGTTTGGAAGGTATAGCATAGCACAGTCCACATTTGTAATTAGACTGGGTATACCCACGACCACCAACACGGGTACCACTACCTCTATCTTGTGCACCTCTACCACCCTGAGGGTCACCTCTTACTACTGCTATAGGATTAGGCCTAAAAATATGGTGGGGATAATCCTTGGACACATGGCTAAATTCATTACACATATAGCAACCTCTACGGCTGGACTCAATCTAAGGATGCACAATTAAGTTAGAACAACAATCTTGGGATGATGCCCGACTACCCAAAGCTGTTAAAACAGAAGACCTACTACCTGAACCCTGCAAAACTGCCTGCATTGGTCTACCATGGTACCCGTGGGAACCTTTGAAATCTCCACCTCGAGGAATATGACCATTCAACTTACCCTAACAGCACCTCTCTTGGAGCCTCCCTGAGTAGATTGAAAAATAGCCTCAGTCATCTTTGCATGATCCACCAAACTCTGGAATGAAGCCCCTGACACCACCATCTGGACACTAGCTAACTAAAAAGTAGTATCCAATCCCTTTACAAACTTTTGAATCTTCTCAGACTCGGTGGTAATACTGGCAATAGAATATTTGGGCAAGGTATGGAAACGTGCCTCATACTAAAAAATAGTCATGAAGCCCTGCACTAAATAATCAAATATCTGATCCCTTAAACTTTATTACGCAAACCTATCCAAAAAAGCTTTAGCAAACTGATAATAAGTCATCTTTGATGAACTAAGAGGTTTAAAACTAACAAGTGACCTTAACTAATCTCTGGTTATATCTGTCAATTGGTAGGTAGTGTAAGTAACTCCATGCGACTCAAGCAATCCAATGTTATACAACTTCTCTCGATAGTCATTCAAGAACTCATAGGAATTCTCAACCACAACACCACTAAACTTGGGCGTACACAAATGAGTAAATCTTTTAAACCTCTTCTAATCCTCAGAAGGCATAACAGGACCCGAAGTAATAAGAGGCATAGTAAATCTGGTAAGCTGTTATTCTACCTGGAGAGGTAACATTGATGAAGGTTGAACCCCTAAACTCCAGATACTATGCTCGAATACTGGAATAGAAAAAGAATAACACTTGGAGTCTATGGAATACCATAAGTAGATGCCAGTACTGGAAAAAATCACACTCAAGATCGGAGGAACACTATAAGCAGACTTTGACATAAATAGAGATACAACACTTGGAGCTAGAGGAATACCAGGTGCACTCAATGGAACACCCTCCAAATAAGTCAGCAAATGAATTAATAAACCTTTCAATACTGGGTAGTAAAACTCTATAGAATATGAGTAGAACCCACATCTCTAGAATGCTCAACCTCAAGCTCAGGAGAGATCCTCTAGTACTACCTCTAGAAGGGGCAGATTTTTCTATTTGTCCTCTAACTCAAGCCCATCTATAACCCTTGCCTTATACCCTATGCTAGGTTCTCTCCTCAAGTGTCAGTTCTACATCCCTATTATCATTGGATCTAGTTCTCACCATCTACGTCAAAAAGAGTAAAACTCGATTTAAAAAAAAAGATATGGTAAAATCCATATGATAAGGAATAAAATAAGTGAAATTTTCTAAACATATCTTATAAACTCTTGAAGATAGATATGGACGTCTATGTACCGATTTGCAAGACTCTACTACACACCCTATTTTTACACTGATGAGACGTATGAACCTGACTGATCTGATATCAATTTGTCATGACCCAAAAACTCAGATCATGATGGAACTTATAATGACTATGCCTTGACAAGTAAGACAATCACTCAAACTAATATGTCAAGGAAACTCATAATACTAAATCCAAATGTATGACTTTGAGAATAAGGTCCAATCATCCATGCACAGTAATAATAGAAGTATGAATAACAATAATGTTATAAACCATCACAAAACCTGGTGTCATAGTGTAAAAATAATCTTCATACAACATGAAGCCTGAAAATACAACTGAAGATCCAAGAAGAAACCATAAGTCTATCTCTGAATACAAAATTAGAGATAAACGAGATTGGATTAGGTTGGAGGTCGACTCTAAAAGCATAGAGTAGCCACTACCTTAAATGTATCAAATGACCACCCAAACTCAATTGTTGCCCGATGCACTCGTATCAAGATCTGCATGGAAAGAGTATAGTAGGGATGAGTATGGTCTATTTGTACTCAGTGCATATGATAGGTCGGTTGAACAAAGTAGAAAATAAGGTATATAAATACACACTATGAGTATGTCACCTACAAGCAAAAAATGTCCCAAATGATAAATCACACCGTCTCTACTAACAGTTCTAGATATAACACATAAGCATTAAATAGGTACATAAAAGAAACAAAATAGACATCCAATAAAATACAGAAACACAAGAAAATTGTCTAAATATATCTTTCTGTTATGAAATAACATAGAATAAAGAAGAACAAGAGTAGAGAGAAAAGAGAGTAATTCTTATTTCTCTTAAGGGATCTCTTGGGATCCTTGAGGATGATTTACAATGAAGGAAACCTTTCTATTTATAGGGAAAATTACTCTTAGTTTCTGACTAAAAGATAGATACTTCAAATTCTGATAGATATCAACTATATCTTGATAAATCTTATCTATATATACATTCACTATAATGTAAATACATTTATAACACTCCCCCTTGAATGTCTAATTGATAGATTGTGTGTCTCATTAAAACCTTACTAGAAAAAACCAGTAGAAAAAAAATCTAGTGAAGGAAAAAGAGTACACATCTAATACGCATATAGGTTGCCTCATTAAAAACCTTACAAGAAAAACTAGTGGGACAAAACCTCATAAGTAAAAAAGAGTACAACACATATTAACTCCCCCTAATGAGAATATCCTTAAGCCTTTGCATCCCGATCTTGTGCACCATCTTCTTGAAAGTTACAATTGGAGGAGACTTGGTGAATAAATCATCCACATTATCACTTGAACGAATCTATTGCATGTTAATATAACCATTCTTTTGGAGCTTATGTATGTAGAAGAGCTTTGATAAAGTGTGCTTCATTCTATCTCCTTTTATAAATCCTCTCTTAAGTTGTGTTATGCATATTGCATTATCTCCGAATAAAATTGTGGGTACATTGTAACATTTCACACTATATTTTATTGAATGAGATGTATCATGCATCTCAACCATACTCATTCTTATATTGGTTCATTAATAGCTATTATCTCAGCATAGTTCGATGAAGTGGCTAGATAGACTACTTTGTCTATCTCCAAGATATGACAATATCCCCACATATGGACATATATCTTATTTGAGATCGAGCTTTATACGGATCAGATAAGTACCCAACATCAGCATAATCAATAAGATTGGGATTACAATCTTTACAATAAAATAAGCTCATATGTTTGATCATATTCTGATGTCTCCTATTAGGAGCAGAACTATATATACCTTGTTACCAAATTTATCAAAAAAGGCTATGTCATTACTTCTAGTATTTGCAAGATACATTAGTGCACTAACTGCACTAAGATATGGTACTTCATAACCAATCTAAATTGGTATATTTTTATTTCATCAAATAATCTATTGCTTTTGAAAAATCTCCAAGAGTTTCAATAATATTCAAACCATCAATTTATCCCTTATAAGGATAATAAACAAGTTTTCCAGAAACTTTATATGTTTTAGGTATTTTAAATCCTTTAGGAATTTTCATATAGATTTTTATCAAGTGACAACATCAATATGTGTGACATCTTAAAGTATCTGGACTGCAAATCAAATAATTTTTATGCTTACCAAGATGCATCCTTTCATATCACTTGATAAATGTTTCTACGTCAGTATACTTAAGTAAAAGTAGAATTTAGATCCTCATAATATTTTATAATATTGCGCCAATATTATATCAAAGATACTAATAATATATCCTTTTGTATCGATTCACAGTGTGATATAACATTTTGAGATCTCATCACTTCATTATTTTCAGGTACCTGAACCTCTCATAACATTTCATAAAGTGTTATGTCGTAGACTCTTTAAGAGTACATTACCTTTTCAAGGATCATTTCATTTGGAACCGATTGGTCTACCACGCTTCACACATGCACAACTTTGTCCTTCAGGGACATAAAATAGGAGCACTTGCAGCTTAAACATGAGATATTTTTGGCATTTGACTTGAATTATCTTTTGAATAAGGATTTGATAACATACTTCATAGCTACTTATAATCTCTCCTTATGTTAGAAAAACTAACATACATCCTCCATTTTCTTTGAAGAATTCATCTTTATGCATTTTTGTATATTCATTAATCGTATACCGTACATCAAAACTAATAGATGGACAACGTGTGGTTCCTGACTCAGAACCAACTTTGAGGGGAAATTAATCATAATTAATTGATTTGATGCATACAATTACTTTTGTATATAATATTCAAATCAACACATGAAGCTTCTGTTCTCATTAGCAATGGTTCAGCTATTTATCAAAGGCATTCAATGCTAAACCATCATCATCAAGATGAATTATCTTGATTACACAATCTGAAAGTTATGCACTTAACTTAATTTTATTGAGCTGCAACTTTATGAATGTCAAACTGCAGGTTGACAATAAACGTACATGTGATTATCTTATTGATTTATCTTTTCAAAACTTATCACATGATAGGTGAATGGGCACTTATTCACCTTTTATATTTTTTAGATTTTAAGGAATCCAATCCCAAAATTAGTTGGTCCAACCAACTTATCATGAGAGCAAACAATATAGATAATTTTTGAAGAATCTTCTAGTTCTTCATTACATATCCAATACTCAATATGCACATTTTCGAAATGTCATAATTGTCCATGTCAATTTATGAACTTTTATTCTAGCAAACTCCAAGTTTACCATGATACGTTTAGTAAATTTAATATTTACTATTACATAAATAAAGTTCAGATTTACTACTTCAGAAGTAAATTTCAAAATAACTCTTCTCAGTTATTCTACCTTTTCGAGAGGTAAGTTGTGTGTGATACAATCATAATCAAGTGCACATTTATATTAATAAGCGTTATTAAATATTATCACATTCACCTCAGGGAATAGATCTGTGCTTATAATAATTAAAAATCTTATTCCCAGGAATGAAATATAATCGTGCCTTAAGCCTATCAAATTATGATAGCTTATAACCTCTTTTAAAATATTGCTAATTTAAGAACAAATCGAGGTGTGCATATAACGTAGAGTATTTTTCTCTTAACATACCTTTCGGGGTCTATCATATATTGCTACAATATTCACTTCAAGAATAGAGTAATTTTCTATTTTTCAGACTTATCATATATTGCTACCGCATTCACTTCAAGAATGGAGCAATTTGACTTATTATATATTGCTACCACATTCACTTCTTGGAATGGAGCATATGAATGGGATAGATTCATGTCTTTTTTTCAAAAACACATTATTTTACCTTAGCCATCATTATATTATCAATAAGGTACATTGAGATTCAAACTTAATGTCTTATCCATATAAAGGCGTCTTAGGCATAAATCTATGAGACTTGAACCCAACATCGTATTTTCATGATGTATGCATTCATATCATGCTTTTAGGAGGATGACCATCTTCAAGTGGCCAAATCTTTTTTAGACTATTCCACAAAACAAGTGGTTCCTTAGTAGTAAGGTATTCAATTTTCAGAATTTCATCACGATGATGATGCAAGAAAATCATAGCCTTAGCATGATTTTGATGAGATGCTATATTTTCTTTCTTTATGGCGTCTCCAAGACCCGTAGCATCTAAGTGAATTTCAGCATTTAATACTCATTAAAGGTAGTTCTTGCTCTAGGCAACGAACTCAGATTTTGTAAGATTATTAGCAATATGAAAAGAAAGAAAATAATACCTTAGCCTTCAAATTTGAGACTGAAGAGTCTCGTACTGATAAGACGGTAAAGTCTCTCCTGATTACGTGTTATGGAATAACAGAGAATAAAGAAGAACAAGAGTAGAGAGAAGAGATAGTAATTATTATTTATCTTGAGGGATCTCTTGGGATCCTTGAGAATGATTTACAATGAAGGAAGCCCTTCTATTTATAGAGAAAATTTACTCCTAGTTTCTGACTAAAAGACAGATACTTCAAATCGTGATAGATAGCAACTAGATATTGATAGATCTTATTAGATCTTGATAGATCTTATCATATAGACATTCACTATAATGT
Source organism: Capsicum baccatum var. pendulum (assembly GCA_030864225.1). Classification (NCBI taxonomy): domain Eukaryota; kingdom Viridiplantae; phylum Streptophyta; class Magnoliopsida; order Solanales; family Solanaceae; genus Capsicum; species Capsicum baccatum. Next base: position 51,421,603 of record CM061554.1, on the reverse strand, counting down.
AAATACATTTATAGCACTTTTGTCATACTTTGGGTCAAATTTATCCTCGCTATCATACTTTGGGGCCAAATTTACCCTCACTGTTAAGAAACTTTTCACATGTAGCATTCCTTTAATATAAAAGCTCAAATCAACATTGAATGCCTCATTTTTAAAAAATAAAACACAACCTAATATAAACCCGACCTGATCCACCAAAAAGATGCAAACAATTGAAACAAATATACCTCTTCCTCAATTTTAATGGTCAACTTATCCCAATGAAATTAGGACACTGGATATTTATTAGTGCATAGCTCATGAAAAATGAACCTACATCAGTGCAGTCATAAACAAATATACCCCTCGCTCAGTTCATGGATCTGTATCAGTGCAGAACTCATGAAAAATGGCACTTAGCATTCAAATGCAGCAGATTAGGCCCACTGGATATTTCAAAATTCGGTATGCAGTTAGCGGTCAAATAGATATCAATAGAATCAAATGAGGGATATATTTATTTGTATCTTTTTGTGGATCAAATCAGGTTATATTAGGGTGTGATTTATTTTTAAAAATATTAGGCATTTAATATTGATTTGAGCTTTTCTGTTAAAGGAAGGGTACATGTGAAAAGTTTCTTAACAATAAGGGTAAACTGAACTCAAAGTATGGCAGCGAAACTCAATTTGACCCTAAAGTAGGATGAGTATATTTAACTAATTTTTCAAAATAAAGGAATAAATTTGACCATTTTTTCTTTATTTTAAGCATGTTCAATTGTCTATGTACATCATTCATAACCTATTATTATCTAATGAATATATCCGCATTGTATGCGGTCATAAACGACGTTGTTGAATTTACAATCTACTTCATCTAATGTCTACTATATAGAAGAGTGAGTTGGAGGACCACCAAGGATAAAATTGTCATTTCATAAATATTCTAGAATATTTGTTTCTATTATATCGTCTTAAAAGTTGGTCATAAATTTCAAAATGACAAAATAGCCTAACATCTTTCCCAAAATGTCAAGTGTGTCCTAATGATGTGACATTTAAGGTGGGCCTCATATTTTTTCAAGCATAAGTTTTCAAAAAATATATTTTGTATATTAATAATTAATCTATTTCGATGAGATATTATCTAAATTTTAATTCTTTTTTAGGATTTGAAATTTTCACTTTTATTTTATTAGAATACAAATATTTATAAAAAAAAATGTAACTATATTATCGTATACTTAGAAAACTTTCATAAAAGAATATGAAATTTAATTCTAAACAAAAACGTATAAAATATTTATAAGATTTGAGATCAAGTTTGTGCAAAAATTAGATCAACTTGATTTTTTGAACAAGATCGAATCAATGTAGATAATATTATTTATAAAATTTTAATTTGATTTATAAATTCAATTCTAGAATATTACGATCATCTATTTGGATATACTTTAATGTGTTTACAATCCGAACAAACTTGAAAAAATGAAATATATACTACGTGATGATAATAATTTTTCCATTATCAATTATACCTCCTATGTCTCAGTTCAAATAATATATATTTTTTTAATCAGTTCTAAAATAGAATTGATATTTTTTATTTGGTTAGTATTCTATAACATTATTAATATTTTAGTCATGTTGAATTTCATTTATTTGTCAAAAAGTCCACAAAGGTATACTCTTCTATTTTAGGTTTATTTATTTTCAAGATAATTTGAAACATTGTGAAGTTTCTTCATATAGCTTAAATTTGATGTCTAATCAAAATGTTATAAATTGAAATAAAAGAAGACGTCATTTATAGGAGGATGTGCAAATACTCAGATATGTTTCATAAAAGATAAAAATATGAAATTAATTTTAGCCAAACAAATAATTGCATAAAGTAAATATACTATATTATAGTAAGATAATAAAAAAATATGAGATAATACCCAATTACCCCCCTGAACTATACCCAAAAATGTTATGACTCACCTCAACTTAAAGGGGGTCCTATTACCCCCTGAACTAATTAAAAGTGTAATTTTGACACTCTTAGTGCCTACGTGGTACCTACGTGACACATACATGACACAACACACTGAAGTGTCCACGTAGGCACACGTAAGTGTCATGTAGGCACCACGTAGGCACTAAGGGTGTCAAAAATACACTTTTAATTAGTTCAGGGGTAATAGGACCCCCTTTAAGTTGAGGTGTGTCATAACCTTTTTGGGTATAGTTCAGGGGGGTAATTAGATATTTTCTCAAAAAATATTCCTAAATATTGAATAGGTGTTTATCTATCAAACACAATAAGTGATTCCTCAATAATTTTAAAACTTCACATGATACATATCATGACAAAGATTTTCACTACATATAATTTATGAAAACATAATTATTTACTCAACACTTATTAAAATTATTTTAAACAACTAATTTAAAATGTAATATGAACTATCTCATGTTAAATTACTACAATATATATATATCATGATAACTTTTATTAATTCTTTTGATTCTCTTTATTTGAGGTAGTAATTTCCTCATCAGGTAGACATATCACCTAAAAAGTAATTTCTTACTTATTATATTAAATTGGTCTCTTATTTTTAACATATATAAGACATGACATAAAGGCAATCCTTTAACACTATGATTCATTAAAATGTTCATCCGGTGGATCCTTATTTTTGTTTATTAAACACCCAAAAAACGAATCTAAATATATTTAAAATCAATTTATGTATGAATTAATATCCTTTATTGCTTTGTATGATTCTTTATAAAATGTTAATAAATAGATATTTATAATTTTAATCTATTCTCTTGTATAATTTTTAAATAAAGTAGAAAAGAAAAACATTACAATTAGCTGTTTAATCTAAGAGAATGTGTTTGAGCTGATGTTAAAATAATTATTAGAATATATGACATTTTAATGTTAATTATAAAAATTTAAATAAGTTATAAGATATTATTTGATTTTGTAAAAATAAGAAGTTATATTTTATTATATATTGTGATTTCTACTTACATTTTCTATTATGTTTTATTCAAAAATATTAATGACCATTTAAAAATAAATTAAATAGATATAAGTATATTTAAAATTATAATATTGGGCTCGTAAGCGGGCCCTTCATTACCTAATTTGAAATAAAAACAAATGTACTAACAATTCTAAGTATGAACATAAAATCTAAGAGGTCATTTGGCTTGAACACAAGTTATGATAGGATAAGTTATACCAGAATTAGTTATAAATAGTATTAGTTATTCTGGGATTAGTTATCCTGGTATTATTTTTTATTGAGTATTTGATTTATTGTATTAAAAATAATATGGATTGCATAATATCTAAGAATAAATTGTTTGTTTACAAAAAATACCCTTCTACTTTTTTTACTTTTATATTTTCTTAGCAAAAATTAAGTTATTTATCCTTAAAAATAAATCTCCCACCTAATTTAACTTAAATATTTGCATTTTCATGACTATTCTTTGTAGTGTTGTATTCAACCTTGTAAACCATAGAAGGGTTCCTTTCATTTAGTAGAAATCACTCCAACTTTCAATGGAAGGTAGTTTTTAGAGTAAATTATTTTCATTAAAGAGAAAATACATCAAAACACCCTTAAACTTGTCCTCAAAACTTACTTTAGCACTTTAACTTCACGGGTAATTATTTACCCCCTAAACAACCTTCAACTAAATTTTTTACAACCTCAAGAGCTGATGTGGCAACATTTATTAAAATTCGTGTGTTGAAGTTAAAAAAAAGTTAGTGGGCCCCATTTATTTATTTTCAGCTACCAAATTATCTCCTACATCATCTTCTTCTCACCCCCCCCCCACCCCCCCACCCTCTCCTCTTGTTCTCTATTTCTTTTTTTTTACACCCATCAACCAACTACAATCAAATACATATCGAAATATTTTTTGTGTTTGGGTTCTTGCAACATCCCAATCTACAGTTGGTATAAATTGATTTTTTTGTGTGTGTGAGTTCCTCCTATCAGTTGGATTTTTTGAAGCTCCTACTTCTATTTTTGAATAAATTTCATAGGTTTACAGGCCAATCAACAGTTGAATCTTTCTCCCATATAAAAATTGAATTTTTTGGCCAAACAAGTTTTGAGAACTTCAATTTGATATTGATTCCACCAACTGAGACTGAAAAAGATTCAATTTTTTGTGAATTCTTATGAAAAAATCTTCAAAAAAATTCAATTTATTCCATCAAAATCATTTTTTCTCAATAGTTGATCCATATTGATCGAATTTTTGTTTTGATGAACAAATTAGAAATGTCCATATGAAAAATGCACCAATTTCAAAATTTTGAATCCAAAATTAAAAATAATAATTTTAAAAAAATAAAAGCGTGGCGGAGGTGAAAAGGTGGGGGAACGGATTTGAAGAAGAAACAATTTTTGGGTCGAGGGGTGGGGTGGGGTGGGGGATGAAGAGGAGAAGAAAGGAGGGATATGAGAATTTTTCACTTTTTTCATATATAATAATAATAATAATAATAATTTTTTTTTTTTTTGGGGGGGGGGGGGGGGGGAGGGGAGTTAAAGAATTGGGCTGGGGGGTGGGGGTTGAAGAGGAGAAGAAAAGAGGGGTATGGGGATTTTTGAGAAGAAAGTATTTTAAAAAAAAATTACGTGGCTCTGATGTAGCGCCGACGTGGCGCCGACGTCGGCGCGTGTGTAATGCACTTCCCATAGTGAGAGTGGTATAATATTTTTTGGGTTGTAGAAAATTCACTTAAAAGTTGTTTAGAGGGGTAAATAATTATCCGTAAAGTTAAATTGCTAAAGTGAGTTTTGCGGACAAGTTTAAGGGTGTTTTGATGTATTTTCTCTTATTTTATATAAGTATTGAATTTAATAGTTCTCACTTTGCAATACTTTGTTATGTAGAAAATTTTATACAAGTATTGCTACCTTTCTTTAAAAAAAAATCCGTGAAAATAGAATTTGTAATGGCATAAACATCAAATATATGCCTAGACGCCTAAGATATAAAAGAGTGCATATACTATTTTTATCAATTTAACTATTTTATTGATAGATAAATTGGGAAAAGAATGTGAAAAGTAATTTATAAAAAGGAATTGAGGGGTATCTTTGTCAATTTAATCCTTTTATCCTGAAATAAGTTATCTCAGTATTATTATCCCGCTCAGAGGTAGGGATAACTTATCCCAGGATTAATTAATTAATCCTGGGATAAGTTATCCCATGCTTTGTAACCAAACAAGGGATAACAAGGTACTAAAAAATTATCCCCGGATTACCTCTCCTTATCCCTCACACCAAACGACCCCCTAAAAGTTTAAAGTATATTATATCTTTTTAGTGCAAATCAAAAGACTACCAAAACAATAGTTTGTGAAAAGAGGAAAATAAAAAACCACAATTTCGTACTCTCTCCGTTCATATTTACTTGTACACTTTTCTATTTTGGGATGTCCAACAATACTTGTCTAGTTTATAAACCAATGAATAATTTACCTATTTCTATCCATTTTACCCTCAACATTAAATACAATTTATTATCTAATGTATTTTCTAAAGAATTAAATTTATTATATTCAAAGGGTAATATGATAAAATTACCCCTATCATTTACCTTCTTAATTCATATGCCAATAGAAAAGTGGACAAGTAAAGTTGAACGGAGAAGTACCTACTACTGAGTAATCAATATTAGTAACAAATATGTGTTAATTAACATTTAAATTATATTGTCGAACAATACTTTATAAAACTAAATAAAAATATTTCCGCCTCTCACCATTTAAAAAAATCAAATTGCATGTTTAAATAGAATACTTGATTCATGCAGTACAATTGTACAAACATATGGTCGAATTTGTTGGGTTCAAAATTGAGAGGGCATCATGCGCAAGCTATTAGTTGCAAACTATGAGACGATAAATAAGACGACAACGAAAAACAATACTAAAAACATAATTTTATTATATGATTTGGCCAATTGACCTACATATAAAACCTAATATTAAAAAATATAAAACTAATAAGAGAGAAAATCTCCCCCTAAACGAAAATCTTAAAAGACTACATTATGGATGCTATTGTGTTATGGTATGAGAAAGGGGTCTTCTATTTATATATGTCCAAAACTTTTCCTCCAAGAAAGAAGTTAGCCAAATATGAAAAAGAATTGTATTTTTTCTTTCAGGAAAAGTAAAAGTAATTATGGTAACTTTTATTTTCCTTCTAAGAAAAAATAAAACTTAAATATAGTAAGAAAATCAGGGCAAAAACCCTAACAAATCTCCCCTTTTTGGCTTGATTTTCTTCACTTCATCTGTCTTCTCTTCATATCACGTGCATGAACTTCGTTCTTGATATAATCTTCATAACTGCTGCTTGTCATGGTTAAAAATAAGGTTTAAAATATCATGGTTAAAAATTGGTTTAAACATAATATTTTATTTTTATTTTTAAAGATGCAGCAGCAGGAGTGTTGAAAATATGATTGAAACTTGTTCTCCACATGTAGTTCGACAAAAATCTTCATTATCATCCAAATTATTGCAGCTTGATTTTGAAACCGCTTTGAACCTGTTTAATCACGTCTAACCACACCATTGGACCATTGAATCATAAGCTCTGATACCACTTGTTGGGTTCGAAATCGAGAGGGCATCATGCGGAAGCTATTAGTTGCAAACTATGAGACGATAAATAAAATGACAACGAAAAATGATACTAAAAACATAATTTTATTATATGATTTGGCCAATTGGCCTACATATAAAACCTAATATTAAAAAGCATAAAACTAATAAGAGAGAAAATCTTCCTCTAAACAAAAATCTTAAAAGATTACATTGTGGATGTTATTGTGTTATAGTATGAGAAGGGGGTCTTCAATTTATAGATGTTCAAAACCTTTCCTCCAAGAAAGAGGTTAACCAAATATGAAAAAGAATTATATTTTTTCTTTCAGGAAAAGTAAAAGTAATTATGATAACTTTTACTTTCCTTCTAAGAAAAAAATAAAACTTAAATATAGTAAGAAAATCAGGGCAAAAACCATAACAAAATTTTCAAACAACATAAAGCCTTTCATCTTGCATCAATTTGATCACAACATTACATACTCAAATATCCAAAAAGTTATATAGAGCTTATTATTAAAAAAAGGCATAAATTAAATAACTACAAAATAAACAAAGTTTGTGCCTCAAAACAGCTTAAATTGATTATAAAATTTAGGGGATCTTTAAAAAATAACAGCATTTTGCTATAAAACCCATCTTCCATAGCCACATTTTACATAATTACCATCTATAGCTGTTGTATTCGATTTTACAGATAGTATGTATTCATGTAAAATATGAATACAGTCCCTATTTAGTCGCGCCAAAAATAGAATTCCATATTTTTAAAAAGAAAAAAAATTGAGATAATACATAAATATGACCCTAAACTTGACACCAAATTATAACTTTGACCTTAAACTTTGATAGTGCACAAATATAACCTTTAACTATTCAAAACTGCACAAATATGACCTCCGATCCTACGTGGAAAAATGCGTGTTCAACACGTAAAACTGGGCGCATCCAGCTTAAAATTTAAGGGCATAACACATAAATATGACCTTAAACTTTGGCAATGCACAAATATGACCTTTAACTATTCAAAACTGCACAAATATGACCTTAAATGACTTTTCACTATTATTTTTCATTATTTTCGGCTCAAAGATGAAAACGACATCTAATTTCTTTTGTCATTGCGGAAAAAGAGCAATAGTGAAGATTTATTAATTAGGTGGGTCAGGCTCATACGAAAAAATTGTGCGGGTATGTATATATATATTATAAAGCAGAGGACGAATTTAAGTTATCTAATATATCTAAATATAATTTATTTAAATATTAAATTAAAGATGAAACTATACTAATAATAAAAAAATTATAGTTTTAATAAAACGTTATTAAATTAACGTTATTAAGGATAGTAGTAGTAGTATATTAAATTAACGTTATTACAATGTTATTAAATTAATGTTATTAAAACGTTATTAAATTAACGTAGGGGCGAACCTACGTGATTGCCATGGGGTTCACCCGAACCCCCTCAGTAAAAAAATTACGCTATATATAAGGTAGAAAATTTATATTTATGTACATATATTAATTTTGAGCCACATGAAACAAGACACTTAGATAGTCCAGTGGTGTTATTTGCTCTTTGTTGGGCGCTTACTTCAGCCTACTGCGCGGGTTTGATTTTTTAATTAAAAAAGAGCTAGGTGTTGCTGCTATAGAAATAAAAATAATAATAATAATAATAATAATAATAATAAAAACGATGTCATTTTAACACAAAAAGTAAAACTTTGACAGTGCACAAATATGACCTTTAACTATTCAAAACTGCACAAATATGACTTCCCTCTAAGTCAGCCCTTTTAGCGACGTGGCACCATGTGATTGGATTACCTTTCCACGTAGGCGCGAGTGAAACTCACGCATGGGGTTGCAAAATTAGAGGTCATATTTTTCAGATTTTGAATAGTTAAAGGTCCTATTTGTGCACTATCAAAGTTTAAGGTGAAAGCTATAATCTGGTGTCAATTTTAGGGTTATATTTATGTATTATTTTAAAAAATTTCAATCGCGCTTATCTCGTTAAACTGAATATTTTCTTGCCTAACACTACCATTATCTTTTTTTATTTTTTGTGTTTTTCCGAGTTTTTTTCTTTTTTTTATTTTTCCTACTTTTATTTTTTTTGTTTCTTTCTTTTTTTTTCTTTTTTTCTCTCTTTAATCTCTAACTTCTATTTCTCTTTCTATTTTGATTTTTTCTATTTTCTTTTTTGTACTTATTTTCTTTATTATTATTTTTGTTCTATTTTATATTTTTTATATTTTTGAAAAATATGATTAGTCGAGCACAAGTCATGGATGATAACATAAATACCACAATTGTTTATCGTATTTGTAGTCACATACCCATTTATATTTTTTAATTTATTGATACAACTGTATTTGTATTTGTATTTTAAAGTTCGCACTTGTATTTATATTTTATAGTTTGCATTTGTATTTGTATTTAATAGTTCGCACTTGTATTTGTATTTGTTAGTTTGCGCCATCATTTATATTTTATATAATTCACACTTGAATTTTAAAGAACTATTTTGTATTTGTATTTTATAATTTGTTGCATATTATATTAGATTATATTTATATTATGATTTTATTGTGTTTGAATATTTAGATTATATATTGGATTATACTTGTATTTGTATTCTATTTTCTTCATTACCTTTTTATTTTTAAGAAATTATTTTGTATTTGTATTTGTAAGTTGATTGCATATTGTATTTAGTCGTGACTATGTACAATTTATCATTTGTATTTGTGTATACAAACAAGTAAGTGCATTAATTATATTTTCGTGATTCTAAAATATATAAATATGTAATGTATCATTTGATACAAATGTACCGTTTTGTATTTGTATATCAAAATTATCATTCATATTTGTAAATAAACAAATATCACTTGATACAAATACAATGACAAACAAATGAAATAAATAATTTTACAAATACAATATGTATTTGTATAAAAATTTGAGTTGTATTTATTTGTATAAATAAATACAACTAGCATCAATAAATACAAACAAGTATTCATAGAAAGAAAATCAATCGTTCCTTTTCAATAATTAAAAAATACAAATGATAGTTCACACTTGTATTTATATGTTATAGTTCTCATTTGTATTTGTATTTTATAGTTCACACTTGTATTTATATGTTATAGTTCGCATTTAAATTTATATTTTATAGTTTGCACTTGTATTTGTATGTTATAGTTTGAATTTGTATTTGTATTTTATAGTTCGCACTTATATTTGTGTTTGCTAGTTCACATAAATGAAAAGAAGGAGAAAAATTGAAAAGAAAAGAAAAAGGAGAAAAATGAGAGAAAAAGAAGGAGAAAAAAATGAAGGAGAAACATATAAAAAGAAGAAGAAGAAGAAGAAGAAGAAGAAGAAGAATAAGAAGAAAGGAGAAAAATGAAAAGGAAAAAAAGAAAAAGAAAAAAATGAATAAAAAATAAAAAGAATAAGGAAAAAAAGTGAAAAAATAAAAAATAAAGAGAAAGCAACAAAAAAAAGGAAAAGAAAAAAGGAAAAAGGAAAAAAAAAAGAGAATAATAGAAAATAAAAAAAGAGAGAAAATACATGAGAAAGACTATGAATTGTAATTAAGAATAATTAATAGGCAAGAGGGGGCTATGAATTGTAATTAATTAAAAATTAGGCTTTAAGTGGTAATAAAAGTCCAATAATGACTAATCCGGGTAATTTTTCCTAAAATAATTTACAAGTATCGATAATTACTACAAAATAAAAAAATAAGTATTTAAAAAATACGTCAATTTGACTATAGAAACTTCATGATATGCCACTTCCTTAGCATCCAAAAATTATAGACCTCTTTAACTTTCCATCAAAGCTGCCATTTACAAACCAAATCACATGAAAGCAAGAAGTCAATAAAGATCTAATAAGAAATGAAAAAAAAAAAAGAACGAATATTTAGAATAATATCATACAATGGCTACAAAATATTTTCAAAGTTCCAACCAAAAAAGGAAGAAAAAGAGAATTCACGTCATGATTGCTTTCACGAAAAAAGAGAAAATAAGAGTAACAAAAATACGAAAATAATAACATGTAAATGAATTTTTTTTTGATTTATCATCCCGTATTTGGTGCCCTCATTGGAGCTCGACTAATATAATTTCGCATTGTGTAAGATCGATTCAAAGGAAGTGCTCCTTACCCAAAAGAATTTCATATCATGGTTCGAACCGAGACCTTTGGTTAAAGGAGCTATAATGATAGCGTCAAAGTTGGTCCCCTTGCATTAAGATTGGCAAGCTTCAATGTGAATCAAGAAAATGCTTATGATGGAAGAAGAGCCCAAGAATGAGTCCAATAATTATGGACAAACACGAGCTAAGTGCTACACATATTTCATGATTCAAAACTCCAAAACCAAACGAAGAAGATTGGACCTAATGGATTTTGATTAAATTTAGAAGCTTTTGCATTCCTAATTTAAAGTTTTACAGTTTAAAAGTTACCTAGTCTAAAGGTTTCCTAGTTTTAAAGTTTTTAGGTTTATTTATTTCCATAAAAGTATAATTCAAATCCCAAGCTATTTGGAATAGATTTATACACACACACACACATACCTATATATATATATATATATATGGATGAATTTTGTTATTTTCAATTAGATAATATGATGATTAATAATATTTGAGAGGTTTCTCTTCTTTATACATCTTTGTGTATGGTGACTTTGAATTTATCTTGCAACTCTATATGAACGATTCTTAGGAGGTAAGATTAATTCTTAACTTGATATCTTTGATTTCTATTTTTTTTCTTTTGGTTTCCCGTTCGATATCTGGTGCCCGCATTGGAGCCCCGACTAATTCGGATCGCGCGTTGCAGGGCTCATTAAGATGGCAACGCTCCCAAGCTCCCAATAGAGTTTTTTTCATACCTAGGGTCGAACCCTCGACCTCTGGTTAAGGGTGGAGCAGCCCCATCCACTGCACCACAACCCATGTTAGTGATATCTTTGATTTCTATTAAAGTTAATTAAAGAAGATGATTGGTATTATACTAATTATTGTCTTCAGTTTCTTCAAAATAGGAATGTAGATCACTTTTTGATCAAAGTTCTTGAATTGACTCTATAATATCGTAATTAGTCTTAATTCGTTAATTTTAAATACTAAAATTAATTAAGATTTTTAGGACTTGATATCGAAATTGGGGATTTTATTTTCAAATTTCTCCTATCTTTAATTTCTTGTCCTTAATCTTAGTATTTCGCTTGCGCATTATTTTCTTGTTTGTTCAAGAAACTCAATTCTTACCAAGTGGTATCAGAGCAGTTCTATCAAAGTTCCGTTCTTGATAAATTTTGAGAGTTTCTGGCACAATAAAAAAAGATCTTTCTTCTATTTTTTTTTCTTTTCATAGATTAAAAAGAAAAGCTATATAGTAGCAATCAAGTGAAAAATAAAAAAAGGAAGAAAATTCAATTAATTGAGAATTAAGATGTTTCTACAAAAACTCCTAATTTGTTTTGATTCTTGATTTCCTACACCAAAGAGAAAAAAGTTGAGAATTTTTTGTTCCATAAATTGATATTTTTATTGTCTCATCAAACCCAATTTGTCAGATAAATTTTTTTCTTTCTACATCTTACTTCTAAAAGGTTGTTACTAGTAGGGTGCATATATAAATTTCGAGGCATCTAATCAAAGATGGTGATTTGGGTGAAAAAAAGGCAAGAAAGTGATATCAATAAAAGAAAAAAAAAAGTCAAATTGGAGATATTTTTTTCTTTATTTTTTGAAGACGTCTCAAATAGGAAAGAATATTAATTCCAGGACTCAAAATAGCGATATAGTCAAGGCACTTAGAAGAATTTTCATTCGACTTGATGCATTAGAGGCCACCCAAAATTCACCTAACTCGATGAATATAACTTATTTGAGGAGAAGTACTTTTCATACAAGGTGTGACAAAAAGTAGTCTTTGCTCTATGATTATTAATTTTGAAAGTGGTGATAATGTATAAGTAGTCTTTGCTCTATGATTATTAATTTTGAAAGTGGTGATAATGTATAAGTTCATATATGGTGGAAAAGTTGAAACTTACATGAATCGAACACACTACTTTTTACAAGTGACAATGATTGAATGATTTTGGAAAACATAAGGCGATTAAGGAATGCATGATTTCTTTTTTCATTTGGAGGTACTCTGATGATGTTTTAAGTGATGTAATTTCAATGTAAGATTGTCATATCATACTTGAACATTTATGATAGTTTAATCAGAATGCAATTTATGATAGGAAAAAGAATAGAGTTTCTCTTGTGCTAAAAAAATATAAAACTGCACCTTTAACTTCATTCATAGTTTATAAAGAATAGAAACATATGAAAAAAGCAATGAAAATTTTTAAGAGAAAAAAATGATAGGAGTAAGGGAGTGCATGCTGATATTCCAAGAGTGAAAATAATAAAGGTTGTATTGTATGAAGACAATAGGATGTCAAGCGAAGTCAAGAGAAAAGAAAATAGAGATGGTCACAAGAGTAATAAAAAGAGGGTGATCATGAGGTATAGAGATAAAACAAGAGATTTTGAGTGAGGTTATTTCTTATTCTAACTCTAACATCCCTACTTCTTCTTTTAGTTGCTTTGAATCTCTTGTAGGTACTCATGGAAAATTTTGCATTAAAAAATTATTATTGGACGAGCTTAATTGTAAGGTGGTTGAAACTATATGTCCCATTAAGCAAGTGTGTGTTCATGAGAAGTATCTAGGTGAAAAGAATTATTTTGGATTTTTCTAAGATAAGACACATGATAAGAAGTCCAGTAAGGAAGATGTCGATCTAACGCTAATGAGCAAGATAAAATAGGTTGATATTGTTTTTTTTGCTACATAAGACCAAGTACGGTATGTATGATTGATTTATTCGCATTCTAAGAATTCCTAGAATACGTAAGGTCTTTCTGGAGGTGATGAACTACAATTTTAATTCTTATGTTGGAGACTTTATTAAGTTTGAGGATGATGATATTTCGCTCTATAATAAGTCATTAATTGCAACTGCTAAGTTCAACTATATGTGTAATTCGATACTTTTAAAATTGAGTATGACGAAGTTGAATATGGATTCTTACTTGTTGAGAAGAGGCGTGGTGTTTGTAGGAAGAATTTGGTGAATGAGTTAGATGATTTTTTATTTCTTATGCTTGTGGAAAATAAACTTTTATATGATGACTTGTTGGAATACGATCCTTTTTATGTGATGAGTCATAATTCTTTAAATCTTGGTGATTGTAAGGTTAAAAAGATATTTGCTACTAGTGATGAGAAAATACATAACTATTAGTAGTGATCAAATACCTGTTTGTTGAACCTATTCATAATTTCTTGTTGGTGAATTTGAGCAATTAGTTAGAATTTAATCGAAATTATTTTGAAATTAAAAGGTTCTTCAAACCTTCTTGAAAATTAATATGCTTTTGTGAGTAAATTTTATGTGAAAAATATTTTAGAAGTGTAATTGTGGATGCTTGGCTATATCATAAAAATATTCAATTTGATGCATAATCTATTGATCTTATGTCGTCTTTGACAAGCACATTGAAGTACTTTATTGATAGAGCTAAATTGGAGAGGCACATATTTCATTCCCTGTGTCATCTATACGTGAATTTTGTTGTGCTTATACAAGGAAGAAAATTTTCTATTGGGATGATGATGTCCACATGCTTTATAAAGTTGTATTTATACATGCAAGAATTAATTGGTTTAAGTGGATGGATGGTCACTTTCTTGTTTTGTTCCTACATTGTTGCTTTCAAATAATGAATTTTGTTTACTATTGTATGTTTTTTTGATTTTGCGAGATTTCAATTTGAGGATGAATTATATTCAAGAAGAGGAAAATGATAGCATCTAGGCTGGCCCACTCGCATTAAGATTGACAGGTTTCAGTGTGAATTAAGAAGAAGCTTATAATGAAAGAAGAGCCCAAGAATAAGTCGAAGATTATAGAGAAATATTCCATGATTCAAAAGTCCAAGCCCAAACGAAAAAGATTGAGCCTATATAGGTTTTGGTTAATTTCTAAAACTTTTGATTTCCTAATTTAAATTTTTCTAGTTTAAAAGTTACCTAATTTAAAAATTTCCTAGTTTAAAGTGTCCTAGTGTAAAAGTTTTCTAGTTTAAAGTTTCCTAGATTTATTTATTTTCATAAAAATAGAATTCGAATCACATGCTATTTGGAATGAGTTTTTTCTATCTATATATAGGGATGAATTTTGTTATTTTCAATTAGACAACATGACATTTAATAATATTTGAGAGGTTTCTCTTCTTTACATCTTTGTGTGTGGTGACTTTGGATTTATCTTGCAACTCTGTAAGAATGATTCTTTAGGAGGTAAGATTAATTTTAAATTTGATATTTTTGGTTTCTATTAAAGTTAATTAAAGAAAGTGATTATTCTTATACTAATTGTTGTCTTTAGTTTTTTTCGAATAGGGGTCTAGATCACTTTTGGTTGAAGTTCTTGAATTGATTCTATTAGTATTATAATTAGTCTTAATCCTCTAATTTTAAATACTAAGATTAATTAGGGTTCTTAGCCCTTAATATCGAAATTGGGGATTTTATTCTCAAATTATGCCTATCTTTAATTTCTTATATTTAATCTTAATATTTTCGCTTCCATATTATTATCTTATTTATTCAAGCAACCCGATTCTTACCAAATAACCTCATCCTATGCATCACATTTGTTATTAGTTTATCAATAGATAAATAAAAGGATAATATAGGAAAATAGAGATTGTTATGTGTTGAACACCGAACATCTCAGGATCGAACACCGACACTTGAGAAAATTACTAAACCGAGACCTCAAGAAAATAAACAAGAAAAGATGCTATAGAGAAAAAAGAGAAGTAAGCAATAGATAAGCTTGTATTGCTTGGTACATCTTACACAATAAACTTAAAGCCTAGTTATAGGCAAATGACTACACAATTATATGGACACACATTTGCTACGTGTACCATATATTTACACCACACATTTATTTTATTATTATATCAACTACCACTTGCACGTTGGACACCATTATTTATTGGGTTTGTATTTTTAACACTCCCCCTCAAACCCAACTTCCTTCTTAGTCTTCATTCCTAGTTGATAAGAGAAGTTATCGAGCTTGTTGCCACTCAAGCCTTTTGTGAACAGGTATGCAACTTGATCTTCTGTTTTGACCTGCACCATTTGTATTTCTTCTTTAAGAACCTTTTCACGGAGAAAATGGTAATGCACCTCCACGTTTTTGGTCCTTACGCGGAACACCAGATTCTCTGCTAAACGTATTGCCGATTGGTTATCTCATTACAAAGGAATTGCATACTCCATTGGTTGATGCAAATCCTTCAAAAGTTGGGTAAGCCAAGTACTTTCCTGAGCTACTATCACCGCTGCTCGGTACTCTGCTTCTGTTGTTGACAATGAGACAGTTGGTTGCTTTCTGCTACACCAAGAAATTGCTCCAGATCCAAGCATAAACACATACCCTGTTGTTGAACGTCGGGTATCATGATCACCAGCATAGTCAGCATTAGAGTAGGCAGCTAATTTGCAATCTCCACCTTTCTTGTACATGATACCATAGCCAAGCGTACCCTTGATATATCTCAAAATCCTTCGAACTGCTTCCAAGTGAGGGTTCTTTAGATTTTACATGTATCGACTCATCACCCCAAATGCAAATGAAATGTCGGGTCTCGTAAGTGTTAAGTAGATCAAACTTCCAACCAATTATCGATACATAGTAGCATCTTCCAAGTCCTTCCCTACATGATCACACATTTTGACATTCTGCTCAATTGGAGTTGAAATCGGCTTGCAGTTAGTCATTCTAAAATTTTTCAACAAATCTTTGGAATACTTTTGCTAGTGTAGAAAAATTCCTTCTTCAGTACGATCAACCTCTAAGCCGAGGAAATGCTTGAGTTGACCTAATTCTTTCATCTGGAATCGAATAGATAAGTTCTTCTTTGTTAGAAGGATTTCATCTTCACAATCTCCCGTGAGGATCAAATCATCGACATATACTAGTACTATAGCTAGTTTTCCTCCATTTGCGTTGACAAACAAACTAGGATATGCAGGTGCCACTGAGTAACCACTATGCGTAAGAAATTCAGCAATCTTACCATACCAAGCTCTCGGTGCTTGTTTCAACCCATAAAGCGCCCTCCAAAGCTTACAAACATATTCAAAATGGTCTTGACTCTGAAAACCCATCGGATGGTCCATGTAAATCTCCCGATCTAACTCTCCATGCAGAAATGCGTTCTTCACATCCATCTGCCATAGGTTCCAATCCTTACTAGCTACCAGAGCTAGTAGGACACGCATGGTTGTGAGCTTTGCCACCGGGCTAAACGTTTCATCATAATTTAGCCCATATTGTTGAGAGAATCCTCAAGCTACCATTCGAGCCTTGTACCTCTCAATCAATCCATCTGTACGACGTTTTATCTTGTGAACCCACTTGTAGGAGATAGGCTTCATATCTCTTGACTTTGGAACAAGATCCCAAGTATGATTTTGTTCAAGAGAAGCAATCTCTTCTTTCATTGCTTTGGTCCATTCTGGCTTTTGAGATGCTTCTTCAAATGTCTTCGGCTCTTTTGAATCCACCTCCTCTAATACAACAGCATTAGCATATTTTGGATTCGGCTTCGGAACTCTTGTTGATCTTCTAAGTAGAGTTGGTTCTTCCACTTCACAAGGTTCACCATATTCACTTGGATGATGGTATACACCGGTTTGCCATGGATTCTGAGTTGCACCTTCTTCAACATCTCCACTATCATCAACGACATCAGTTTTACCTAGACTCATATGAATTTGTGAAGACTGTAATTCATCTTTCAGAGTATCTGAGTCTGGCAATGTCTCGTTATCTGAGGACCACCATAAAGAAGCTTTATCAAATACTACATTTCGGGATATGTAGCATTTTCCCGTTGTAGGATCACAATATCTCCACCCTTTTCTCTGACTATTGTAGCCAACAAAGATACACCTTACAACTTTCTTGTCCATTTTGCTACATAAGTGATCAGGCACAAATACATAGCATACACATCTGAAAACTTAAAAATAGCTAATTGTAGGCTTCATGTTCCATAGCTTTTCAAAGGGTGAAAGGAAATGTAACTTTTGTTGAGGAAGCCTATTGATTACATAGGCCGTAGTTCTCATCTCTTCTACCCAAAAACGTCCCGGTACATTCCTTGCATGAAGCATACTTCGACATATTTCTACCAGGTGCCTATTCTTTCTTTCTGCAACACCATTTTGTTGTGGAGTGTTCACACATGTGAATTGATGGTGTATTCGACACTCCTGAAAAAAGATAGAAAACTCATCTGAAGTATATTCTCCCCCATTATCGGTGCGTAGACATCCAATGCCTTTGTTGACCTCTGCTTCTGAAACCTTTTTAAATTCTTTAAATTTTAACAGAGTCTTCGAGTTTTTCTTCATAAAATAAACCCACACATATCTGGAAAAATCATCAATGAAGGTTACTATGTACTTCATCCCACCAATGCAAGCTTGTTTAATAGGTCCAAACACATCAAAGTGGATTAACTCTAATGGTTTCTTTGCTTTAAATTTGGAATCTTCATACAAAAATTGATTAGCCTTTCCATATTGACAGCCTGCACAGATTGTGTCTTTTTTCAACTCAAGTTCAGGAAGTCCTTTTAGCATCGATTTTCTCATCATCACATCTAGCTTGGAATAGCTAAAGGACTCAGTCGTATATGACACAAGTCTATCGTCTCGTTCCTTCTTGTCTTCTCTACGTATGTTATTTCTGCTGACATCACATAGAATGACTCTAATCTTCGTCCCTTCATCACTGGATCCTTGAAAATCTCAAGGTCACGATATACCTTCACAACTTGTGGACCAAATAGAACAAAATGTCCTTAAGATGTTAACTATGAAATCGAAAGAAGATTTTTCTTCATCCCTGGAACATTGTAGACATTTTGAAGTGCCACTTCGATACTGTTTCTATGAGGAGACACCACTGTATTACCAACATGAGCAATTGGTAACTTAGAGTTGTTTTTTATCACCACCAAATGACTTCACTTGTATTTTGATAAGTTTTGCAACTTATCTTTATCACCCGTCATATGGTTTGAGAAACCTGAGTCAATGATCCAATCATTTTCATAATCGATTTTACTGGATATTGTTGCTGTAAGGGCTAACTCCTTCTCTTCAGTAGCAAAAGATGCCTCCGCATCTCATTCTTCTTCACTATTAGAGGTAACGACATTACCTTCCGCATATTTTTCCTTCGACCGATAGGTCTTTGCCATCTGGCCCTTTTTCCCATATTTGTAACACTTCTCTTCAAATATTTTCTTGTTTTCATATTTCTTCGAGCCTCCCCCTTCACGAGTGCTTTCTTCGCTTTGATGACCCTATGATTCGTCATCATTTTTCTTGAATTCATAATTCTTTCGCTGTTTGAAATTCCACTTGCCTTTATTGGCGTAGAGTGTCTCTTCTTCATTCTTTAGTAAGACTCCTCCCATTTATTTAGCTAATGCTTCTTGACCAGCTAACAAATTCTCAAAATCTACAAGTGATGGCTGATTTTTCCATCCCTGTACTGCAGCGACAAAGCTTCTGTATTCTGGCTTCAGACCGTGGATGATAATTCATTTCATCCTAGTCTCATTAATATAAGCCTCTGGATCCAGTTCAAAAATCTCTTGACATAGTGGCTGCACTTTGTGGAAATATTGTGCAATAGTCATATTTCCTTAAGTGACCGACAATAACTCACTTTCAAGAAGTTGGAGCTTAGAGTCGTTCTTCTTCGAGAATAGCTTGGCGAACGTATCCCAAGCTTTATTTGGGGTCTTTGCATCTCGGATTTTCTCTAGTAAATCCTTCTCAACCGTTGTTTTCAATGCAAATATTGCTTTCCCTGCTTTTATTTTTCATTTTCTCAACGTGTTGTTTGCATCCTCTCCTTTTGGTTGTGTTACTTCGGTTCCGTTGACAATCTCTCATAGGTCTTGCCCTTGCATATACGACATTATGCAAGTTGACCATGTGTTGTAATTGTTGTTGTTGAGCTTCTCCATTCCGCCGACAATATGTAGGCCTGTTATCGTGCCGTCGAAATACTATCAAGGCTGAACACGAACAATACTTCACACGGGCAAGCACTGAGCAAGCTAGGAACCTTCGAACAAACACCAACCGAGCGAGGAACCTTCAAACAAACTACAACAGAGTGAGGAACACTATGTATTAATAGTGCCTCGTACAGAGGTTAGTAAACGAGTGGAAAAATTTCCTTCCTGTGAAAGATCAGACAATGCTGCAATCACGGGACAATTCAGGAAAAATTATTACTCCTCCAACCAAGCTCTGATACCAATTGTTGAACACCGAACATCTCAGGATCGAACACCGACACTTGAGAAAATTACTAAATCGAGACCTCAAGAAAATAAACAAGAAAAGATGCTATAGAGAAAGAAGAGAAGTAAGTAATAGATAAGCTTGTATTGTTTGGTACATCTTACACAATGAACTTAAAGCCTATTTATAGGCAAATGACTACACAATTATATGGACACACATTTGCTACGTGTACCATATATTTACACCACACATTTATTTTGTTATTATATCAACTACCAATTGCACGTTGGCCACCATTATTTGTTGGGTTTGTATTTTTAACATTATGCACACGGGGAAGGAAAATAAACTTTTTGAGAAAATGTGAAGGGCAAAGCAACTGCATAAAAACTCCTGGTTATATCAATCAAACTAGCTAAGAGAATTACTCTAAAGAAAGTGAGAATTTTATGGTGAAAGAAATATGTAGTACTTAAAGGTTATGAGTGCATTCTTACAAACTTTAAGCTAAAAATCACACACACACAAAAAAAAAAGAGAATATATTTGTTTGCCTTGATAATTGCTTGTAGAGTGACAAAAGTGTTGAAGAAGCATAAATTTGTAAACAAAAAAATAATATTAGAAGAAAATTTACAACCAATATTGACACAATTCTTAATTCTGAAAAGTGTATTAGCAACTACTTACTCAAATGATCAAATTTATATGGAAACACTCTCATACTTGAAATATCAAAAGGAATGAGAAGAGAGAGTAACATTAAGGATATAAATGAGCAATAACAATAATAATAATAAGCTGTAATTGTCAAGTTTGATTTTCTCAAATTCACTTAAAATGACAGTTTCATCTTTTTGGTGATTTTTGAATTTTTAACATATTACATAAATTATAAAATAAAATAAAATTAAAAAATGAGAAGAAAGATAAATAAGAATACTAGTTTTTAAGAGGTGTCACATCACCTCTTCTACCTTCTCATTTATTATTATACTAGTTTTCAAACACATGCATTGCAGTGTATCACACGCTAATTCATATAAACGATGTAAAATGATATAAATAGTACTGAAATATGTATGGAGTGAGTTGCACAAAATTTTAAAAGAGAAAAACACAAGCATGAACAAATGAAATTGTCAGCATGTTCGATTGATATTTGTTGTCATTCTAAAATATAAAAATGTTGAAATTGCTTTCAAATTGTGAATATCAGAATAATTTTTTATTTTTGGAGATGAATATTGAATTTGGGGAGAAAAAATATTTCATATAATAAGTAGTTTTCTTACCACAATCATAAATGCGTACAATCTATTAAATTGCATTTTTTTTGTTTACGAATATGTTGTTATTTTACTTGGATCGTCATATTATGATTATGATGATAAAATTTAATACAATAAAGTGATGTTAAAACGACTTTTTTAAAATCAAATAGAAATTCATGATTAAAAGTATTCAAATAACCACCATCAGTTGAATTTTGATCAGTAGAATAATATTAGAACGACTTAACTTATACAAATTTATAATATATGAAACATTTGATTCGACAATTTTTTGTTTATGATATAAACTCAAAAGACACAATTCACATTTCAATATAAGTATCGTTGCCAATTATTGCAATTAGTTTACATCAAAATATTTTTGCGTTATTATAAAAGAATTGTAGAGACTCATTTTCACAAATGCATACATATCAAGAAGCTGTTGTTGAATGAAAGTAACATTTCATAGAAGTTGTACCAGAAATTCGATCAATATATATCTTTCTTATGATAACTCTTTGTAAATCATTATAAATTTCATGGTATACACCTGAAAAAAAAATAATAACTATTTGTCATAGAGATGCAACATAGTTATTGAAAAAAGATAATTTAATTGATACTATAAATCATAATTGTAAATATATGAACCATTTATTTGATTCAAAGTTATGAGTTTTTGAAACGTAAGGGGGTTGCACCACACTATGAGGGACCATGTCTGTTAGAGTCGGACACAGACAATAAAGTAGTAAACCACTAAGAAACTAAAACCTTGTAGGAAAGTAAAGAACACAATGATTTAACGTGAAAACCTCCTTGCTCAAAGGAGGAAAAATCACGGTTTTCCCTCACAAGCGCTCAACAATCCACTATAATCAAACTCTTGATGACAGACTCGATATGAACCTAACTCTAGGCTCAACTAGTTTGCAATAACTCTATTACAAACCTACCTTGACAACTTTGACAAGAACTCACATTGATATTGATTAACTCTAACCAATATCAAACTCAGGTAGCTCAACCTAAGCACTCTCAAGAACACAAAGAAAGCATTGCTCTTATAACATTAGTAATTCAATTACAGATCATGACTTGACTAAAAAACACTCACTCGTTTAGTATATACAGAAATTAAGAACTTAAGCAATGTTGCAAAGTTGAGTTTTCGCCTCTTTCCCTCTTCTATATTTTAATTTGCAAAAAACTCACCAATTGAGAAGCATTCTTTTCCTTTTATAGTGGAATAATGATTAAGGTAGAAATCTGATTGGGCCAGGTATCTTGATGGGTACAAGCTCACCTGCAGTTTGTTGCACTAGAAGACAAAATTGCGCAAGACAGTGACAGTTGTACTGGATTCATGAAGACCCAGGGACTTGTTGTTAGCTGATCATCATTAAAATAAGTGTCACGCCTCATTTTTCTCGCGAAAATTGAGATTCACCGTGGAGTGTAAAGAGTCGCCACCTAACGAATTAAGGTGCGTTAGGACAACATTCTAGGCTAACTACGAACCTATTTTGTTATTTAATATTAGTTCACCAGAAATTCGAGTAAGGGCTCAAATTACCTCAAAAGGAAAGTGTAAGGCACCTTTCGAGGTTCACAAAGATAGTTTCCGATCGAATTCATATTTTACGTGGGGATTCTATGTGATAAACAAAGGTCGCTTATTTTATTTGTTTTTAACTTAAATATTACTAAGTGGAAAAATATGAATAAAGAAGACATGTAATTTTAATTATTTTAGCTATCAATTACCTAAGTGAAAATCAATAAAATATGTAAATAAGACAACTGAGAAGAGACACGACATAAATTATAGCAATAAGGGACTACATATATGATAAACTAGTTACCAAAAAAAAAAAAAAGCATATAAAGTAATTAAAAGAACAAATTTGAAAAGTCAAACCAAGGAACTGTTTTGATCTTAATCGGATCAAAACCCAACTTGTTAGTCATTATTCGGCCTAATATCCAACAACCGAATTCAAGACAAATGACAGAATCATACATCGTATCGTCAATATATATTTGGGTATTATCACTTTCGAATGTCTACCTACCCCCACCTAGGTTGGTTGTTTGCCTAAAAGCGTTCTAAAAAAAGAATAAAACTAGTGCCTCTAAAATGTCTATCGTCCCAACCAATCGTCCAAGAGGCATTAGACTTTGCTATTTTGATTTTATTGTCTAGACAAATAAATCTAAGTTTCTTTGTTGAACTCAAAGAACGTAAAATAAATAGGACACCAAGTAGCACGTAATAGTCTCAAACAAGCCTCTTGATTAATTAAGAAGTTGGTTAAGGTGATTGACCTATCAAGACAAACAATTATCTATTCATTGAACCTATGAACATGATCTAAGTGTTAATATATTGACAGGCGAGAGCGAGCAAGTTAGATGAAAAAAGAATGAGCTGTGAATTAATGTCATTAGAAACTAAAAGGACCAACATTAACAGTGATGAAGCTACCTTTGTTAGAAGTTATTTCTAAAAGCAAAAAGCCCATTTATTATTGCAAAAATTGACTGCAAAATTAAAAAGCAAAAATTGCAGAAACAGAAACAAATTGTTGTGAAAACAGGATTGATATTTGTCTATCTTGTTTTATTGCAGAAAATATGATTGCAAAAAGTAATTACTGTGAGCAGAACTGATTTCAATTATTAAAATGTCAAATAGATCGTGGAAAACCCTCGTTTAAACAGAAATTATCTTTTTTTATAAAAA
Source organism: Capsicum baccatum var. pendulum (assembly GCA_030864225.1). Classification (NCBI taxonomy): domain Eukaryota; kingdom Viridiplantae; phylum Streptophyta; class Magnoliopsida; order Solanales; family Solanaceae; genus Capsicum; species Capsicum baccatum. The sequence continues at coordinate 51,397,486 of CM061554.1, read as the reverse complement.
AGGCAAAACAGTTTTTGAGCTTAGCACAGAAATGTTGAGAATGTAAGTATTAAAAATGCTGGAGCTGATTTTATATATTATCGAAAGCAATTTTATGAAAAATAAATATTATTTCTTATTGTTGTTGAAAATTATCTTGAGTCGAAACTTATTTGTAAATTGAAACGGATGTTGTCAGTTGCTAAAAAAATTATCTAAGTCCAATGCTGATTTACTAAGTCATTAAAATACTAAGTAAAACTTGTTGACGTTGGCCTACTCCAAAAGATAATTGTTATCCCTAACACATGATTTCTAAGTGATTATATAAATTAATTGTTGATCCTAGATTATATTTGCCTAAATGATTCACAAAAAGCAGTTAAATCACATATACCCCGCCCCTCGAGCAGTCCCAAGTTTATTATTACATCAGTAGAGGTTTACAAAAGTCATTACAACACAATGAATAAAAAAAGTAAATGACAAGGAATGAGCAATCCCTCCCTAATTCATGGGCAACTCTTCAAATCCCAAAATTATCTATAAGGGTACCTGATATGTAAGAACAAAATAGTGGAGCCGAAGAGCACACCAAGGATGGACACAAGACACAATAACAATGAAATAAGAGTATAACAAACACCGAATAGTCCCTAATAGACATGTTTTATAGTGGTTTCCACAACACCATACAGTCATCACATAAGGAATAGAAAAGTACATCGGTTAGGAACTCACTCATTGACTATAATAGACAATAATAAGAAAGCTTGTTTATAGGAAAAAGAAGACAACCAGTGAATCAGAAAACCAACGATATTCAACTACCGCAACTAGAACAGAGCTACCGGCAGTGAAAGAACACCACGAACCCAGACAAAAGTCAAAAAATATTTAAATATAAGGGAGAATAAATATGATGTGAAAAGTGTTATGTAAAAGAGAAGAAGTGGGAGTAGGGAACAACGTCCTCAAAATATTAGAGGGAAGTACCTTTATATAGAAGTAGGAGTCAATTGACAAAAAGGAAGAGAATAAATAAGAGAGTCAATCACGAAATTTCTTTCCTCAATTAACCTATGAGGAAAACAAATTGTGTTATTATAAACTTGTCCACACTTAAAGAAAAGATAAATAAAATCAATCAAATATACTAAATATAGTCCATTTTTCCATAAATAATTAAGCATTAAGGCTGATTGTTCAAATAAGAAAAAGATATCAATCATCAATTAAAACTAATTAAGGAATTAAGCGGATTAAATTACCATAAACGAGGCATAGATGTTCTCATATAATCACAAAAGAAAGAAAAACATATCGGCTTTAATTATACAGTTGATAAAAGGTGAGAAGAATCTGTGTATTTCAAGATTTCTAAATCAATATGCCTCAAATAAAGACAAAGCGTGAACAAGGAAATCATTAACAAAAAAGGAATGATGGTAAATTAAAGGTAAAGTCACAACCGGTATATGAGCGGACAGGTAATAATAAAAACTTAAATCACAAAAGTCACACATCAACATCAATTCTCAGTTTGTCAAGAAAGTAATTGCGAATTTAACGAAGAAAAAGTAATTAATAAAACACCAAATGAATGTTAAATATCATACCGGAGGTGAATTTGTAACAAAATCCACCTGAGAAATCTTGAAATCGATCACAATATCAAACCATCATGCAATACTCTTTGTCGAGAAAGAAAATACTCTAGCCGGTGACTTTTCCAGTGACGCTGGTCGGAGTAGGGAAACAGAGGGCAGAGGCAGCACTAGTTCCATCGACTGGGGGCGAAGATGGCGGAGAAAAGAAGAAAGGTGCGGTGGCTGGACTGGTGGGAATCACCGGCCTGAGTTGTAGCGGCACCGACGTGCTCGGCTGCCAGGGAGCGCGACGGTGAGGCGAGTGGAGCAGCAGCTGGAGAGGCTTCACCGGTCAAGGGTGGCTGGCAGCGTGGGCTGATGGTTGCTGGCCATCTGGTGATGATTCTGATGTCGGAAGGCGGTTGTTTTGGGTGAGAGTCGCCGATTGAGTTTAGAAAGAGAAAGAAAGAGAAAGTAGAAAGAGGGTGCAGAAAGGCGGTGGAGCGGCTTCAGCAATCGTCCACCGGCGGCGGAGTTGCCGATTTTAGAGAGAAGCAAAGAGGAGTTGCGGTTGTTTTTTTGCTCATAAATTGGGATTAGGGTTGCTTGTTTTGTTTAAAAGGAGAGGAAATGATAATGTAATTTCAGCCGTTGGATCAGTTTTAATCCATGATTAAGGTTAAAATAATTTAAAAAATGATCTAAAATTGAAGCTTTATTTGGAGATTAAAATTAGTATTAAGTTGACTAAAATTGACATTAATTGAATAAAAAATGGCTAAAAATTAACGGCATAGAGAAATTAAATAAAATTGGTTTCCATTTTAATAATAATAATATTAAAATAGTCTATATCTATAATATATTTAAAGTGTGAAGATCCTTAAAAAATGATTCAAACTTTTTACCCTTCCTTAAAAGTTTCTCCTTTAAACAAAATCATCTTTTCACTATTTTCTTAAATTATTATTTAATTATATTTATAATATTATCTCCTAAAATATATGGGATCAAGAATTTAAAATATATGATAAGACTTTTTCTTAAACTAAGAGATAATTTTAATCAATCATAATTTACCTTAAATAAAAATTGTATCTTATTATAATTATACTCACTATAAAGATTAGCACTAATTTTAGAAGTAGGAATGTAATAACTTTGGGGTAGAATAATTGTCATTTCACTATTTTCTTATTATATTTGAAAAATAAAAAATTTCCATTAGTTTTGATAAATTAGACATATAATAGGAGTCCTAACAAACATTGCCTTATTTTTTGGCAAAAGAAAAACTTAGGACTTAGGAGTATATTTGGAAAAATTAAAAAGTTGTCATACGGAGGCAATTCACCTGGTACGGAGGCCGGTGGAACAGTATAGGGAAAGGAAGAAGGACCTGCACGTGGTGTTTATCGACCTGGAGAAGGCATACGACAAAGTCCCCAGGGAGGTGCTATGGAGGTGCTTGGAGGTGAGTGGAGTCCCGCTGGCATATATCAGAACAATTAAGGACATATATGATGGAGCGAAAACTCAGGTGAGGACGGCGAGAGGAGACTCAGAGCATTTCACTGTCTTGACAGGATTGCATCAGGGATCTACTCTTAGTCACCTTTTGTTTGCTTTGGTGATGGATGTGTTGACGCTATTCAAGGGGAGGTGCCGTGGTGTATGTTTTTTGCAGACGATGTAGTTCTGATTGATGAGACTCGAGGGGGTGTGAATGACAAATTAGAGGTGTGGAGACAAACTCTTGAGTCTAAAGGGTTCAGGTTGAGCAGAAGCAAGACAGAGTATTTGGAATACAAGTTTAATGACGTGAGGCTCGATAATGAGGTGGTAGTGAAGCTGGAATCACAGGAGGTATGTACGAGGGATAGTTTCAAGTATCTCGGGTCCGTGATCCAGGGAAACGGTGAGATTGACGAGGATGTCTCGCACCGTATTGGGGCGGGATGGATGAAGTGGAAGCTCGCCTCTGGGGTGTTGTGTGATAAGAAGGTGCCGCCCAAGCTTAAAGGCAAATTCTACAGGGTGGTAGTCCGTCCGGCCATGTTGTATGGAGCGGAGTGTTTGCCAGTTAAGAATTCCCACATCCAGAAAATGAAGGTGGCAGAAAAGCGGATGTTGCGCTGGATGTGTGGGCTGACTAGAGGGGATAGAGTTCGAAATGAGACTATCAGGGAGAAGGTTGGTGTGACTCCAGTGGAGTGCAAGATGCGGGAAGTCCGATTGAGATGGTTCGGACACGTGAAGAGGAAGGGCATGGATGCCCCGGTTCGTAGGTGTGAGAGGCTAGCGTTGGTTGGTTTTAGGCGGGGTAGGGGTAGGCCGAAGAAGTACTGGGGTGAGGTGATTAGGCGGGACATGGAGCAGTTACAGCTCACTGAGGACATGACCCTTGATAGGAAGGTCTGGAGGACGCGAATTAGGGCAGAAGACTAGGGCCAGTTTGGGTCGCTAGTGTAGGGAGTTACTTGGTGGGGGTAGTATCCTTGTTATGATTCCGTGTTCCATGTTTTATTACGAACCTGGGTATTTCCCTCTGTTTTCTATTACTTATGGGTGCCGTATTTATGTTATGAAATCTTGTTCTGTGCTTTACTATGTATTTGTGCGGTATCTCGTGTCTTGAGCCGGGGGTCTATCGGAAACAGCCTTTCTACTTCGTTAGAGGTAGAGGTATGAACTGCGTACATCTTACTCCCCCCCCCCCCCCCGACCCCACTAGGTGGGAATACACTGGGTTTGTTGTTGTTGTTGTTGTTGTTGTCATACTTTTAACAAACTAAAACACTATGGTAACAATTATACATTCAGTAGAGTCCTAATATATTGTCTTACTTTTGAAAAATAAAAACTGTTATTACTTTTGACCAACTATGATAAAATAATATTTTTGGCAAAATAAAAATTACCTTATTTTTTGTAAGTAAAAAATTATCGCCGGAAATAATTTTTTGCTAAACAAAAATTAACTTGAGTTCTTTTTTTCATTATAAATAGGAGTCCTCTTTTCTCTTTGACAATCAATGGATGATATTCTAATACAAATTATATAGGAGTCTAAAATTTATTTTTTTTTTGTTTATGAATACTCCTTTCATAATAGGAGTTCTTCTATGCGGCGATTAAATCATTACATAAAGAAAAGGTACGTAGAAATGGTTATTTTGTCCTTTAATTTTTTTGTTTCCTTATCATTATATTTTTAATTGTGTATTTGGATTGATAATAAATCATTACATAGAATAACATAGAGTTAACAAGTTTTTATAGTAATTGAGTTGTGTTATATGTATAGATATTTATTTTTGCAATCAATGGATGAAACAAGGGTAATATGCCATAATCCGTTTGTATAATCCTTCAAAATTATTTTTCAGCAATTAATTAGGTACTGTTATTTTATTTAAAAATTTTATTCATTCACTTTTTAAAAGGTCTTATCAATTGTTCAACATATATTTAAAAAGCAAGAAGTGATACTTTTACTTTACAATATATAGCAATTAAATTATAGCACATAAGATCAAGATGAGGACTTGAAACTTTGATTATTAAATTATTACAGATTTTTGACTTTTTTTCATAATCATTTTTACTTGGTTTCAAGTTCCAAATTTAAATATTAGTTTGCAAGCATTCATAAATGCCTCTATGAGTTTTTAAATTTGATTATCGACATTATATTTATAGTTAAAATTTTACACCGATAACATTATCCGAACTCTTTTGTTTTGATGATATTAAGTCTCATGCATGTTGATTTTTTGTTGTGGCACCCATAATCTTACTTGATATTTGGAGAAGAATTTGGATAAGTAATTATAATTAGTCATGGCGCAAAACAAACAACTAAAAATGATACAGTTAGTTTTAATTGACTGTATATTGAAATTATTATTGACTTTATCACTTGAATTTCATTACAAATCTATATCTATCTATATTATATTAAAGTGTGAAGGAATCTATCGATATTATATTAAAGTGTGAAGGATATATTAAAGTGTGAAGGAATCTATCTATATTATTATATTAAAGTGTAAAGAGTCTTACAAATATTGTATGGACCTCTTGTCTTTATTAAAAGACAATCTTTTAGACAAAGTCATCTTTTTATTATTTACCTAATAATATTTACTTAATTTAAAACTTCAAACTTAACTAAAATCGAATTCTCCCCCCCCCCCCCCCCCCCCCCCTTTTTTTAGGACTTCAAATCATGCGTATATCATTTTTTTTTTAAAACAAAAAATCATGAACTCTATCTTATATTAAATAAAAAGAAAACAAAAGACTACCAAAATTTTAAAAAGGTTCAGTAGACATCTTTAAAAAGTTCTAATATTTGTTTTAGTTTAGTTTATTTGAAATTCAGAAAATTCTAATATTGATAAATAATTTATGAAAAAAATAAAAATCTATCATATTTAGATAATTTCTTTACTAAAGAAAAATATTTTGAACTTTCATAAATTGAGAATTCTTCAATAACAATACAATAATATCTAATATGAACATGTGGAACAAGATTTATTTATTTCTGTTCTTAAATGATTCTTTGTCAGTCAAGAAATATATTTTTGTAATATTTGATTTACTTTGATGCATTGCTTTTCGTAGGTTTCTTTTCCCCCCAATTTATTAGGTATCTTGAAGATGAATGATGACGATGATAATATAGACAATTGACCATCAAAATTTTGAGCCATACAAAATATTATGATTATTTTTTTCTTTCTAAGACTCCAACCGTAATTTAAGGATTTATCAATGTATTTTTTACCTACCTCATTTGTATCTTAAATATTTGCAATTACAATATAACTAATTAAATAAATTATTTTATTATTTAAGCAAACATTATATTTAGTATAACGTTTAAACTCATTATAGTGAGGTACACGCGCGAAGCGCGTACACTTAAACTAGTAATAATAATAAGATCAAACACTTATAAAATTTTGAGTATGCATATTTCTGAAAAATAATTTCAATGAATATTAATAAATTATGCAAAATATTATATTTAAATAAATAAATTGTAAATAAAATAATAATAAAAAATAATAAAATAATTGTATATTTTTAAAATCATGAATGTGATACGCCAATATTTATTGGATACCAGAATAATGCGTAAAAAATACTAATATTCAAATAAATAGTTTTTGATAAAATAGCAGCCCAGGAGGGATATCGGGAGGTCAAAATTGAGTGTCAACAACTGGCCTTCATTGCTTGAGAATGATAAAAGAATTATCGAGCAATAAAAATTGACGTAGTAGCCAATTTTGTCTGATTGAGGAATGATTTGTTGGAATTAAAGCAACAGGAGGTGGTTTTAAAAAATTGTGTGACCGAGACTTTGGTTCTAAGTCTCCTACATCTCTCTGGTTTTACAAGAATAAGCCTGTGTATAGTTCTAGATTTAGGAACGGACAATATTACTAAAGAATGTTAATGATAAATGATAGGGGCATCAACAACGGTACCATGGATCGATGAGATTGATCATGCTCAACTTACATGTCAATTCAAGTGGAAGGCGGCCGTCGTCAATATATTTACCCAACTTTAGAGTCAGGGTCGAATCCATGAGGAACACTGTGAGTGGCGATCAAGTTAATTCGAAATGATAGATACAAGTTAAATTCAAATAAATAGTACAAAAAGATAAAATGAGGGAGATAGATTCCTACACTAGTATTTCTTTTTGGATTTTTCTAGTATAAATTTGGGGCTATGAATAATTAGAGTTTTAAAAATTATGCATGGATCTCGGGATTATGCATTACTAAGGGAGTGACATGTGGGAGTTAGTAATCAACATCAATTTAGTAAGTCAAATATGGGTAGGCTTGGTTATAGATTTTGATGCTAGTCTTTCGACAAAACATCAGACTTTCATCCATTGATTCTTTCAAATACCTAATAGATGTATTCAACAATTTGTAACCACAACCTCAATCTAGTCATCCATATTTCTAGGATGATACTCATGGTATAGTCAACCTCACATTCACCCTTATGTCTAAGATAGTGAAAATTTAGCAAACTACACACATAATTATCTATCATTGCTTTGGTTTCCATATCCCTCTTTCAAGGATGGTATAGATTCCTACATTTCACCCAAACCCTTCTTTCGAAGATGGCCCTGAGCTTTCTAGAGTTTGGAGCTTTCACTCATCAAACCTATTTGGGTATTTGGAGCTTTTACCCATCAAATTAGCATAACAATGATAAAATCCATAAACATGAGCTACCAAATAAATGTTAATAATAACAACACACACACACTTTAACCCTTATTCACACATAACCCCAAGAGGGAGATTTAGCTACACATAATATAAATAAGAATAAATATACCCATAATCTCCATTGAAATAAATTATTGAAGATATAAGTGAATGTTACTTCAAACTTGGATCTCCCATAATATCAACAATGATAGTGAGCAAATCTTCCACTTAGAAAGTCTCCAATGTATTCTTCACCCAAAGTTTACACAATATTTTTCTCTCCAAAATGGAGGATTATCAACTACAAAAGCTAAACCTAAAAATTGGGGAAGATGGAATCTTATTCCATGATAGGGTTTGAGTCATTTTGTCAAAATTGGTAATAGCCACGTGCATTTCCAGTTTTTCCTTTGGGATTTTTTTCCCGCTAGGCTACAATCGCAATAGTCTAGCCGCGACCGCGGTTAAATTCCATTATCGCAGTTGCCTAACTTCTGCTTGACTGCCGCGACCGCAGTCAACTGACCTCGGTCGCTGTACCTGAGGCCAGTTCCTGCTCCAAGTCTTCAACTGCACTTTCCTGTTCCCATTTTACTCATTTTAAGCTCCAATCCACATCTTTCTAGCTTTTAAACTCTATACCTGCAAAGGGTGGATATTAGTGCATTTTCTCACAAATATATCTCATTAACTCATTCAAACCAAGGTAATGGATATGATTGTTGAGTAAGGATGAGTGGTAAGATCACCGCTCATCAACACCCCCAACTTAAAGCATTTGCTTGTCCTCAAGCAATACCACCTCTTATCAAGAGACATAATCATTTATGTCCAATCTATATGCCCTAAAGGTCATAATGACTTAGTCGCAACAACAAGTATCTCATTGCATACGGGCTAAGACAATTTCCACTATACCCGACATTATAAAATGCAATACTCAAGGATGCGCAAGACTCTAAAGAGAAACTAAGCAACAAAACCAACACTCTAGAAGTGGCTCACCCATTGACTAATACTACTATACTCCAATTTCCTCCTTGCTAGGGAGGTGACAAAAATCACTCACCTCAACTTGTTTACATGTCGTACTCACAAGGTAGAGAATTTTCACTCACCCAACTACTAAATATGCAACAAGGATTTTTAAATGTAAGAATTCTCTTCCTCACAAAATAAATCTCAATGCAACAAGTGTCATACCATAGGCTTGCCCCTATTTTCAATAGCCACTACAAAGAAAGAAAATAGTTGGAGATCTCAAAGGACTTTCTAAGCTTGTAACGTAGGTTCAAATTAGGGTAGGATATCATTTAGGGACACATGGCTACACCCTTCCTTGAACATCTACATCACACTTTACAATTCTCCTTCTTCGAATAAGGGTCATTTCTTCTTTCTTTTCGCTCTTTTGTCATGCCTACTTTTCGCTTTCTTTGTTCACCACTTTTCTGTCATTCCTTTTCTTGCAACTCTCATGCACATCTTTCCTTTGTTGAACTCTTTCTTTTTCTATTTCATTCACTTTTAACACTTAGGCAAATTTGGCATTTTACTAACACTTCGTGGCTCCAAACTTCATTCCGTCAACTTTCACCACCCCCAACTTAGGCTTTAAGCCTCACGTTACATTTTCAAGTTCAAGGAGAGTATGGTTTAAAAGAGGGATAAAAAGAATGGAACACAGCTTGTAATGAGTTTGCCAATGAAAGGCCTAAAGGCTCAAAGTGGGTAACTAGGGATTGCAATTATGCATAGGTAGGCTTTTCAGGCTAAAGTGAGTTCTAAAATCACAATGATGGCCTAAGATCATTTCTCCAACCATATACAATCAAAATTAATTTTGAAAGACTACCAGGGCAAGTTCTAGATAACACAAGTACACAAGAGAATTGAAGATTTGAAAATTTTGAAGTATTTTGTTTGAAATATTTGAGAATTTGAAAGATTGTGAAAAGTCGCTTGAGTAATAAAAAAGCTCTAATTTTCACTCTTATGACACTATAGAAAGGTGAAATTAATGGAGAATATGATTTGATAGAAAAACTTTTTGAATGAGAAGAATTATTTCACATTCTTAAATATTAGGATGTTTTGTAAAAAAAGAAGAACGGAAGACTGCACCCTTCCAAAGGATTGTCTACTTATCTTGTTAGAACAAGAATCAGGTCAGACGTAGTTCGAAATTTGAGACTTATAAAAACTCAAAAAGTGGCTGGAGATGAATTATGGATGAAATAACCAAGGAAGGTTGTCAAATACAAATGCAAGAACAAATTAAACAAAATAACAAATTCGACATATGCATATAAGTCATGAAGGCATGCTAAATTTGTCAGGATGTATATTTCTTTACAATTAAGCTTTAGAGAATAAGAGTGGTTTTTGACAAGGTCCCCTTAAGTGGACAACTTGAGAGTGAGAAAGCTTATGACTATCAACGCACCACTGATCGACTAATGCACAAGGCATTTCCCGAAGGATGTTTAGGAAAGAACATCTGTGTACCCACACAACCGTTCATAAAAATAAAAATAAAGAAGATTCCAAGTGGAGAAAAATATGAGCGGAATGACAGTTTATGAAAAGCGATAACACATAGCACATAGAAAAAATACAATAACATACTTAGCAATATAAAAGTAAATAAATATTAAAATACATAGACAATAAAAGGGATAAAAGGGGAGGGAATAGGCATGAAAAATTATGAAAAAACATTAAAGGAGAAGCAGGAGGACTAACATGTAGAAAATAAATAAGATGTCAAAACAAACAATAATCATGAAAAATTACAATCAGCAAAAATAATATTCAGACAAATAATAGAATCCCACACAAAACACAAACTCATAATAATTAGAATCTAAGGTCCCCAATAGAGGCGTCATTCTGTCGCGCCCCATTTTTATTGCAAAAAGCAGGATTCGACGTGACTACTCTTTTGGATTGATTAACGAGTGTAAGGAATCGTCACCTAATGAATTAAGGTGCATTAGGGCACCATTCTAGGCTAACTACGAACCTATTTTGTTATTTAGTCTTAGTTCACCAAAAATTTGGGTAAGGATTCAAATTACCTCGAAAGAAAGGTGTTAGGCATCTTTTGAGGTTCACAAAGGTGGTTCTCGGGCGAATTTATATTTTACGTGAGGATTCTATGTGATAAACAAAGGTTGCTTGTTTTTGTATTATCGACTTAAATGTTACTATGTGGCAAATATGAATAAACAAAATATGTAATTTTAATTATTTTAGCTATCAATTACCTAAGTTATAAAATCAATGAAATATGTAAATAAGACAAGCGAGGAGAGAGACGACATAAATTATACCAATAAGAGACTACTTATATAATTAACTAATTACCCCAAATAAATAAGAATGTAAAGTAAATAAAAGAATAAATTAGAAAAGACAAACCAAGGAATTATTTTGGTCTTAATAGTATCAGTACCAACTTGTTAGTTATTATTCGGCCCATTAGCTTGCAGTCGAATTCAATACAAGTGACAGTGTCATACGTCGTATCGTCAATATATATTTGGGTATCATCACTTCTGAATGTCTACCCACCCCCCACCTAGGCTGGTTGTTTACCTTAAAGTGTTCTAAAAGAAAGTATAAAACTACCGCCTCTAAAATGTCTGTCGTCCCAACCTATCGTCCAAGAGGCATTGGATTTTGCTATTTTGGATTTATGGTCTAAACAAATAAAGCTAGATTTCCTAGTTGGTTTCAAAGCGTGTAAAACAAATAGGACTTCAAGTAGCACATAGTAGTCTCAAAGAAGCCTCTTGGTTAATCAAGAAGTTGGTTAACGTGATTGACATATCAAGACAAACAATTATCTATTCATTGCACCTATGAACATGGTATCTAAGTGTTAATATGTCGACAGGCGAGAGCAAGCAAGTTAGATGAAAAAAGAATGAGAAGTGAATTAATGTCATTAGAAACAAAAAGGACCAACATTAACAATGATGAAGTTGCCTTTGTTAGAAGTTACTTCTAAAAGTAGAAAACCCATTTATTGTTGCAAAAACCGACTATAAAATTAGAAAGTACAAAGCAAAAATCAATTATTTATATTTCGCAGAAACAAAAACAAATTGTTGTGAAAACACGATTGATATTTATCTATCTTGATTCATTGCAGGTATACGATGGCAAAAAATAATTACTATGAGCAAAAATTGATTTCAATTGTTAAAACGTCAAACAAATTATGGAAAATCGTTGTTTCAATAGAAATTGTCTTTTTTTTTTTCAAAAAAAAAAAGCGAAATTGAGATTAGCACAAAAATGTCGAGAATGTGAGTATTAAAAATGTTGGAGTTGATATTGTCGAAAGCGATTTTTTAAAAAATCAATATTATTTCTTATTGTTGTTGAAAATTATCTAGAGTCAAAACTTATTTGTAAACTGAAACTTCTTTGTCAGTTGCTAAAAATTATCTAAGACTAATACTGATTTACTACGTCATTAAAATACTAAGTAAAACCTATTGATGTTGGCCTACTCCAAAAGATAATCGTTATCCCTAACACATGATTTCTAACTGATCACATAAATTAATTGTTGATCCTAGATTATATTTGCCTAAATGATTAACAAAGAGCAGTTAAATCACATATACCCCGCACCCTGAGCAATTTCGAGTTTACTATTACATCAGTAGAGGTTTACAAAAGTTATTACAACATAATGAATAAAAAAAATAAAAAAGTAAATGAAAAGGGATGTTCAATCCCTCTCTAATTCCCGAGCAACTCTTCAAATCCTAAAATTATCTATAAGGGTATATGTTATGCATGAACAAAATAGCGGAGCCGAAGAACACACCAAAGATGGACACAAGACACAATAACAATGAAATAAGAGTATAATAAACACTAAATAGTCCCAATAGGAATGTTTTCTAGTGGTTTCCACAACACCATACAGTTGTCACGTAAGAAATAGAAAATTGCATCGGTTAGGAACTCCGATTGACGATAATAGACAATAATAAGAAATCTCGTTTAGAGTCAAAAGAAGACAACTAGCGAATCAGAATACCAATGATATTGGACTACTGCAACTTGAACAAAGCTACCAGCAATGAAAGAACACCATGAACCCAGACAAAGGTCAAAAAATATTTAAATAGAATGGAGAATAAAGATGTTGTGAAAAGTGTTTTGTGTAAAAGAGAAGAAGTGGGGGTAGGGAACAGTGTCCTCAAAATAGTAGAGGGAAGTGCCTTTACATAGCAGTAGGAGTCAATTAATAAAAAGGAAGAGAATAATTAAGAGAGTCAATCACAAAATTTGTTTCCTCAATTAACCTATGACAAAAACAATTTATGTCATTATAAACTTGTCCACACTTAAAGAAAAGATAAATAAAATCAATCAAATATAAAAAATATAGTATATTTTGCCATAAATAATTAAGCATTAAGGCTGATTGTTCAAATAAAAAAAAGATATCAATCATCAATTAAAACTAATTAAGGAATTAAGCAGATTAACTTTCCATAAATGAGGCATAGATATTCTCAATTGATGCATTACTATTTCTCACCGCACCGCATAACTATAACTTAAAACCCGCACCCGCAGCGTATAGCTTAAAACCAGCACCGCACCGCCCATTGCCATTCCTATTTCTCATAGAATCACATAAGAAAGGAAAATATAGCAGCTTTAATTGGTTTCAATTTAAAGTTGAAGATACAGTTGATAAAAAAGGTGAGCAGAATCACTGAGTATTTCAAGATTTCGAAATCAATATGCCTCAAGTAAAAACAACGCGTGAACAAGGAAATCATTAACATAAAGGGAATATGATGGGAAATTAAAGGTAAAGTCATAACTCGTATATGAGCGGACATGTAATAATTGAAACTTTATCAAAAAATTCACACATCAACATCAATTCTCAGTTTGTCAAGAAATTAATTGCGTATTTAACAAAGAAAAGTAATTAATAAAATACCAAATGAATGTTAAACATCATCCCAGAAGTGAATTTGTAACAAAATCCACCGGCGTAGTCTCGAAATCGATCATAATATCAAACCACCATGCAATACTCTTTGCCGAGAAAGACGTGACTTGGGGTTTCTGAAATTATGCAATACTCTTTGCCGAGAAAGACAATACTCTAGCCGGTGACTTTTCCAGTGATGTTGGTCGGAGTGGGGAAACAGAGGGCGGCATCAGCACTAGTTCCATCGACTAGGGGCGAAGGTGGCAGAGAAAAAGAGAAAGGTGTAGTGGTTGGACTGGTGGGAATCACTGGCCTGAGTTGTGGCGGCACCGACGTGCTCGGTTGCTAAGGAGCATCGATGGTGAGGTTATTGGAGCAACAGCTGGAGAGGCTTCACCGATCAAGGGTGGTTGGCAGCGTGGGCTGATGGTTGCTGGCCATCCAGTGTGATTCAGCGGTGGCAAGTGGTGGTTTTGGGTGAGGGTCGCTGGTTGAGTTTAGAAAGAGAAAGAAAGAGAGAGTAGAGAGAGGGATATGAAGGGAGGTGAAGCATCGCCATCAACCATCTACCAGTGATGGAGTCACTGATTTGATAGAGCCAGAGAGGGTGTAGAGAGAGGAGCTGCGACTGTTTTTTTTGCCCGAAAATTGGGATTAGGGCTGCTTGTTTTGTTTAAAATGAGAGGAAATGATAATGAGATCTTATCTGTTGGATCAAGTTTGATCCACAGCTAAGATTAAAATGATTTAAAAGTTGTCTAAAATTAAAGCTTTATTTGGAGATCAAAACTAGTATCAATTTACTAAAAATTAACATCAATTGGGTAAACAAATGACTAAAAATTAAAGCCATGAAAAAATTAAATAAAATTGGTTGTTATTTTAATAATAATAATAATAATAATAATAAAATAATAATAATAATAATAAGATCAAACGCTTGTAAAATTACGAGTGTTCATATTTGTTAAAAATAATTTCAATGAATATTAATAAATTATGCAAAATATTCTATTTAAATAAATAAATTGTAAATAAAATAATAATAAAAAGTAATAAAATAATTTGTATATTTTTAAAATCATAAATGTGACATGTCAATATTTATTTAATATCAGACTAATGCGTAAAAAATGCTAACGTTCAAATTAATAGTTTTTGATAAAATAGCAACCCGAGAGGGATATCGGGAGGTCAAAGTTAGGTGTCGACAACAAGATATAGCAAATTTTCCACTTTTTGATGATGATAATCCAACCCCAGATTTTAAGCATCTATATTCATTTACCTTATTCAATCAGAGTAATCACCACTACTGTCATTGAATGTTCTCCTATCACTGTGCACCTTATTTCCCCTATCAATATGCCATCAAGCTTTACCAATATTCTTCCCCCTGTTAATATGCCGGTCAACATTCAACACATATGTACCTGGTACCTGGTACCTGGTCCTTAACATATCATGCAACACGCACACCTGGTCCCTACCTCATAGATTCAGTATCCCCCTTTTGGAATCATTAAAAAATGATAATAGTATAATAAGATAAGCACAAGATAGTTAACTCATGGCCACTGGGGTAATACTAACATGAAGAACAATTTTAAAAAAATAAATAAAGAGAAAACAGAGGAAACATACAAACGAGAATTCATTCATTGAGGGATATCAACACCATTACAATATACCAAAATAACATTGTAACACCCTGATTCGCTGAACCAGAATGCTACACGGTGCTCATGATCCCGAGGAACCACAAGCTAACCCATGACTAATATCTGTACCTGTATACTGCAAATCATGATATAATAATGCAGAATACATGGAACTGTAAGGCCATAAGGTTCAACTAAATACAATCATGTGGGTGAAAATACCCAAAACAACTCAATCTGAACGTAAATCTGAACATAAATCTGAACATAAATCTGAAAGCCTCTAAACTATTTGAATAAGGAGTTGAAGGAATATGTCTCCAACTAACTCCATAAAACTGAGCTGAAGAAATAAATAAATGAATCAAATAATATTGTCCTCGAATCAATGAGGACTCATTGTGTCTCTGCGACTGGAATGCTACCGCTACTGCTGGGCTGGACTCGTGTCTCGGAACCTATGATGTAACATGAAAAGAAAGCACCATAGCGCAAATGCGTCAGTATAACTGGAGTACTGAGTATACGAGGAAGGTAGGCTGAACATAAAAGGTTTCATGCATGAACAACACTGACTAACTAATATAAACGTGGGAGTGCAAACACACATATATAGAAACTGGGACCGTGAATACGTGATAGCATGACCTGTAAGCTAATACATGGTTTACTGATAACTGTCATGACTGATACAGAAATTGATAACATGGAAGATTGTATCTGACAGTCCTATATATACTGAAATCTGAAGAACGCCCTGAGTTCTTTTACTGAGACTGATACTGAAACTGTGGAAAGTAGTGTTTAACCGACATGCTCCATGTATGCCATTATGGCTAAGCTGGGGTCCAATCTATGATCCAACTGGAGGGGTGTCAATATCGTGCCACGGGTAAGGACAGCTTGTGAGTGACCCTTATCTGGTGGGTACTCAATGAGAACGGTGGGAACCCTAAACTGACAGGTTAAGCCACCTCATCAACCCTAATCTGATGGGTTAATATGTCTCAACCTACACTGGATACGTAGTTCTGGAACACAAGGATGACTACTAAGAATCACACCCTGAACTGGCAGGTGAGTTCCCATCCTTGGGTTCACTCGGTGCTAACCTCTACTCCCATATGGAGGGACTGGACATGAATAACTGACTGTGCATGACTTAATCTTACTGAATTCCGTTGACTGGCGAAATGTTAATGATATCTGACAACTGACTAAGATCATGAGGTTTTCCTGAGTAACATAATTGACTGAAGTCTATGGAATCATAGCTTGAGTTTGGATATCGTGAAACATGACGTGGCTCTTGGCACACAACTATAGTTTTCGGGTACAAGTACCCCCAGGACTCAATGGAAGGAAACTGACACACATGACTGACTTGATCATAAGAGTAGAGTCCATAATTTATAATATCATAAGTAGGGATCTCATACTAAGCATGGTTATCAACAATGTATTGCATGAAAAGGATTTCATATCACACGGAAGTACTTCGACAATCTTAATATCATGTTCGTTGCATAATCATATTGGCAACACATACCAATATCATGGAAGTTCATGTGGATTGCATGTTTATCATACATCTTGTTCATAAGTAGGATTTGCAAGTAAACATAGCATAATCTCATAAGAATAGTTCATGAGTATTCCAACAACATTTACAAGGCACATTATCAACATAGAAGTCATTGGAATGTAAGGGCATATCATGAATCCTTCACTTAGTCACAATTTAGCTATATTGCATGATTTCTAGTTTATTAGGCATTTTATCAAACACCTTACATGCACATCTTAAGCATAGGTGAAATCATCAAATTATACATCATGAACAACCCAATTTACATGTTTCCAACTCATATGATATCATGAAATTCAAAAAAAAACATATAAAGATTCTATCTTGGGAATCACCCAATATCAACAACATGATCATCAACACCCAAAAATATAGAAATCATACTTTATAATAAAAAAGAGGGTTTTTGAACTTTATGGATGAAAGGGATTCAAAATTCAACTCACACATACCTTAGAAGGAAGATTCTTGATGATTGATGGAGGAATTTCCTTGAAATCGGATTTTCAAGCTTAGTTACGTAACCCTAGTTGTTTTTCTCTTTTAGTGATCTTGGATGATGAGCATTGAGATGATAATAGGGTAGTAATATGTTTAGAAGCTATATATTTCGTAGGGTTAAGTTTAGGGATGTGTAAGAAGTGTCAAAAGACTTAATTACCCTTAAAATAACTCAAAACGGAGTGTTTTTGGCACCTGGAACTGACTTAGGTGGAGCCCAAGTGATTGTCTAAGCTAGGTTGGGTGGCGCCTAAACAATCACCTATGCTTGGGTTGGGCAGCGCCTAACCAATCGCCTATCCTTACTGTCTCTCACGAAAATGGGCATAACTTTTCGCTCGGGTATTGGATTAAGGCAAAATTGGTATCGTTGGAAAGCTAATTTGATTCTCTACAATTTGGTGGGTCTAAATCAGCTAAAATAACACATTAACATCGAGTTATACTCGTTCAAAGATGACCCTTTCAAAATCAAACACTGAAACTTGATGGATTCAAAAACTCTTAGCTTGTATTACCTTAAGTGACCCATATGAACTTGCTTAGTGCATCATAAGCTATCCTATCACTAGGATATTCATTGTAAGTCATGTACTCAAGTATGAATCACAGGATAGGAGATTTTATACGTAGGAATACTTATTCACTTCATAGCTTAGAAACATGCGGGGTATTACAATATCTCCCCCTTGGGAACATTCGTCCTTGAATGAGAATTTACTGAGAAGTGATAAAAGACAATAGGACCTAAATTGAACATGAAGAACTGAAACTTGATCTCATGACTAACATACTAAACATACTAAACTCGTGCATATCTGATGCACGAACAACTGACACCTGAATGCATGACTGAGTATGAAATGGTTAATAAGTACCAAGTTTATACTGGAAACATGAATGTGAAACTGCATAAGATTAAGAAGAACTGTTACCTTGAGCTTGATCTAAATTGGCGAGGAAGAGGTGAGGATACTTGGTACGCATATCTGCTTCTGCTTCCCAAGTATCTCCCTCATGAGACTGATTTTGCCAAAGAACCTTGACTAGAGGGACTTCTTTGTTCCTCAATCTACAAGTCTGATAATCTAAGATTTCGACTTGAATCTCTTCATAGGAGAGGCTGTTCTAAATGTCGATGCTCTAAATAGGGACACCAACTGCTGGGTCACCTATGCACTTCTTTAGCAAAGAGACATGGAAGACTGGATGGACTGAGGCTAGATCTGAAGGCAACTCAAGCTCATAAGCTACCTTGCCGAAGCGACAAAGAATTCTGAAGGGACCGACATACCGGGGACCGAGTTTCCCTTTCTTGCCAAACCTCTTCACTCCTTTCATGGGAGAGATCTTAAGATAGACATAGTCATTGACCTCAAACTCGAGATCCTTTCTACGAACATCTGCATAGGACTTCTGTCGGCTCTGAGCAGCCTAGAGTCTCTTTCTGATCAACTGAACTTTCTCTAAGGCGTCGAATACTAAGTTAGAACCTATGATTGAGGCCTCACTAACTTCGAATCAACCAATCGGAGATCTACATCTCTTACCATAGAGAGCTTCGAATGGAGCCATCTGAATACTAGAATTATAGCTATTGTTGTATGCAAACTCAATCAAAGGTAAGTGGTCATCCCAACTCCCCTTGAAGTCAATTGCACATGCCCTTAGCATATCTTTAAGAGTTTGAATAGTGCTCTCTGCTTTACCAACTGTCTGAGGATGAAATGCTGTGCTGAGATAGATTTGAGTACCGAGACCCTTTTAGAATGCTTTCCAAAAGTGAGAAGTGAACTAGGTACCTCTATCTGAGATGATAGATAGTGGAACACCATGTAATCTGACCAACTCCCTGATATAGAGTTTGGCATAATCCTTGGCGGAATAAGAAGTACGAACTGGGAGAAAATGAGTTGACTTGGTCATTCAATCTATAATGACCCAGACTGAATCATGGTGAGGACGAGTTCTAGGCAAACCCGTCACGAAGTCCATGTTAAATTCTTCCCACTTCCAAGTAGGAATGGTAAACTCTTGCATGGAACCACTAGGTTTCTGATGCTCTATCTTAACCTGCTGACATGTAGAGCACTTAGCCACAAACTCTGTAACATCTTTCTTCATCCCACTCCACCAATAGATTTCCCGTATGTTATGGTAAATCTTAGTGGCCCCTAGATGAATAGAGTATCGCGGACCATGCACTTCTATAAGTATTCTCTGCCTCAATTCATCTACACCTGGAACACATAGACGACCCTGACAACGAAGAACACCATCTCCCCCTTGGGTGAAAACCTCAACTTTCTAATTCTGAACTGACTCTTTGAGCTTGACAAGGCTAGGATCCCTGTCTTGTTTCTCTTTCACCTCAGAAACTAGAGATGACCCTGAACTACTATGAACACATACACCACCCTCTGAAGTATCAACTAAGCAAACGTCTAGTCTGGCAAGCTGATGGATCTCCTGGGCTATATTTTTCTTACTATCCTCAACGTGAGAAATACTACCCATGGAAAGTCAACTGAGAGCATCGGGCCACAACATTGTCCTTGCCCGGATGATAAAGAACTCTCATGTCGTAATCCTTCAAGAGCTCTAACCACCTTCTCTGGTGAAGATTGAGATCTTTCTGGGAAAAAACATACTGGAGGTTTTTATGGTCTGTGAAGACATCTACATGAACTCCATAGAGATAATGCCTTCAAATCTTCAAGGAAAAAACTACTGCTGCTAACTCAAGATCATGAGTAGGATAATTCTTCTCATGTGGCTTTAACTGTCTGGAGGCATAGGCTATGACCTTACTATGCTGCATAGGGACACAACCTAAACCCACTCTGGATGCATCAAAATAGACTACCAAACCATCTGAACTATCTGGAATAGCTAGAACTGGAGTGGAGGTGAGTCGAGTCTTCAACTCTTGAAAGCTCTTCTCGCATGAATCTAACCACTGAAACTTAATCTTCTTCTGAGTCAATCTGGACATGGGAGATGCAATAGAAGAAAATCCCTTGACAAACCGTCTTTAATAGCCAGCCAAACCCAAGAAACTCCTAATATTTGATAGAGATACGGGTCTGGGCCAGTTTCTTACTACCTTGGTTTTCTGAGGATCTACTCTAATTCCATCACCGAAAATAATATGGCCAAGGAATGCTACTGATCTTAGCCAAAATTTGCACTTGCTGAACTTAGCGAATAATTGGTGATCCCTGAGAGTCTACAGAACAATCATGAGATGGTCTACATATCATGCTCTGTGCGAGAATAGACCAGAATATCATCTATGAAGACTTTGACAAACTTGTCTAAGTACTTCTTGAACACACGGTTCATCAAATCCATAAAAGCTGCAGGGGCATTGGTAAGACCAAATGACATGACTAAAAATTCGAAGTGACCATACCGAGTACAGAAAACTGTCTTCGAAATTGCACATTCTCTAACTCTGAGCTGATGATAGCTTGATCTGAGGTCTATCTTAGAGAAGTAACTGGCACCCTGAAGTTGGTCAAATAGATCATCAATCCTAGGAAGAGGATATCTGTTCTTGACCGTGACCTTATTGAGTTGACGGTAATCAACACAAATCCTGAGAGAACCGTCTTTCTTGCACATGAATAATACTGGCGCACCCCATGGGGAAATGCTGGGTCTGATGAATCCCTTATCTAAGAGATCCTTCAACTGATCTTTCAGTTCCTTGAGTTCTGCTAGTGCCATTTTGTATGGCGCAATAGAAATAGGTTGAGTATTCAGAAGAAGGTCTATGCCGAAGTCTATTTCCCTTTCGGGAGGAATGCCTGGAAGATCTTCGGGAAAGATATCTGAGTATTCATTAACAATAGGGACTATTTCGAGACTGGGATATTCAAAACTAGAATCTTTAACATGCACGAGATGATTCACACACCCCTTAGAAATTATTTTTCTTGACCGAAGGTAGGAAACAAGTTAACCCCTGAACGCTGAAATGCTACCCTTCCACTCTAGGACGGGCTCATTCGGGAACTAAAACTGAACTATCCTATTTTTGCAGTTGACTGTGGCATAGCAGGAATGAAGCCAATCCATGTCGAGAATGACATCAAAATCAGTCATCTATAACTCTACTAAATCTGCTAACGTGGATTTTTGAGATATCATAATCGAGAAGTTCCTGTATGCCCATCGGGTTATGATGGTTTTACCCACTAGGGTATAGACTGAGAAGGGCTCTGCTAGGACTTCGGGACTAATTCTGAAATCGCCTGGTATGTATGGAGTAACAAAGGACAAAGATGCACCTGGGTCTAGCAAAGCATAAACATGAACATGGAAAATTTGTAACGTACTAGTAACAACATCAGGAGAATTTTCCTGATCCTACCGGGACTGAAGAACATAGAGTCTATTTGGGCTTTGCCCATTGGTAGCACTGGAAATGACACCCAGCTGGTTTGGGTGATGGAATGAGCTGTAGAATGATTTTTCTGACCCTGAAGACTTAACTGCAGACACTCCCTAATCCTGTGGCCTGGCTTGCCACAACCAAAACAGACATCACTACCGACTCTGCAAATGCCCTTGTGGTTCTTACCACAATTCTAACAAAGGGGATTCATTCGTGCACTACTAACACTGCCCTGATATTTAAAGCCTGGCGCTTTATCTCTATTGCCATCTCTGAACTTCGGCACTGGAGTGCTGGTAGAGAAAGGAGATGGAACGGCTGTCTTGGAGAGAAACTGTGAATGGTTTCCTCCATCTGACTTGGGGTGAGCAAATTTGAAATTACCTGACCTTGCTCTCTTGTTCTGCCTCTCCCTAGTCTTAAAATTTTACTCTTCTACTTGCTGGGCATAGGTCATGAGTCTGGATAAGGTCATATCACCGATCAACATTGCAGTCCTACACTCATTTACCACGCTATCGTTGACCCCTGACACGAACTTGCTCATCTTAGCTCTATTGTCTACAACCACATGAGGAGCATACCTGGCTAGCTAAGTAGATCTGAGAGAATACTCCCTAACCGTCATATTCCCCTGCCTGAGGTTGATGAACTCAAGATCTTTGGCTTCCCTCAGCTCTTGGGGAAAGAATCTATCTAATAAGGTTGTGATAAATTCCTCCCACTCGATAGGTCCTGTATCATCTAACCTCTTAGACTTCCACTATTTGTACCAATCATGAGCAACATCCTGTAACTGGTAGGCGGCTAACTTAGCATTCTCAATAGAAGTAACACCCATGATGTCAATGACCTTCTGGTCTTGGTCAATGAGCTCCTGAGGGTCGTCATCAGACTTAGACCCATGGAAAGATGGAGGGTTCATCCGGGTGATGTCTTGAACCCTAGCTGCTTTGGGATTGGCCATGGATTGGTCTGAATGACTGGTGGCCGTTCAGTCTATGCAGCCATGGACTGAGCAAGTATGGTAAATGCGGCTCTAAACTCCACATGGGAAACATGTTCACCCAAAGGATCTTCTGGCTGAGGATCTGGCTAGTTTCTTCTCTTTGGTGCCATGGTCTGGAATAAGAGAAGAATGGATTAGACTGAGATTTTAACTTGTGATTATGCTCAGTAGCATGACATGAATAATAAAGAAAGGGGACTGTTCCTAAAACATCTTATAGCCTCCCACACATAAATGTGGCGCGCAACACACCCATGTACAAGACTCTACTAGATACGGATTTTAGACTTCCTAGGACTCTATTGAACCTTAGGCTCTGATACCAAGTTTGTAATACCCCGATTCGCTGAACCGGAATGCTACACGATGCTCATGACCCCGAGGGACCATAAGCTAACCCATGACTAATATTTGTACCTGTATACTGCAAATCATGATATAATAATGTAGAATACATGGAACTGTAAAGCCATAAGGTTCAATTGAATACAATCATGTGGGTGAAAATACCCAAAATAACACAATCTGAACGTAAATCTGAACATAAATCTGAAAGCCTCTAAACTATCTGAATAAGGAGTTGAAGGAACATGCCTCCAACTAACTCTGTAAAACTGAACTGATGAAATAAATAGATGAATCAAATCATATTGTCCTCAAATCAATGAGCACTCACTGTGTCTCTACGACTGGAATGCTACCGCTACCGCTACTGCTGGGCTGGAGCTCGTGTCTCAGAACCTATGGTGTAACATGAAAAGAAAGCACCATAGCACAAATACGTTGGTACAACTGGAGTACTGAGTATACGAGGAAGGTAGGCTAAACATAAAGGGTTTCATGCATGAACAACACTGACTGACTAATATGAACGTGGGAGTGTAAACACACATATATAGAAACTGGGACCGTGAATACGTGATAGCATGACCTGTAAGATAATACATGGTTTACTGATAACTGTCATGACTAATACTGAAACTGTGGGAAGTAGTGTTTAACCGACATACCCCATGTATGCCGTTATGGCTAAGATGGAGTCCAATATCTGCTCCGACTGGAGGGGTGTCAATACCGTGCCACGGGTAAGGACAACCTGTGAGTGAACCTTATCTGGCGGGTACTCAATAAGAACGGTGGAAACCCTCAACTGACAGGTTAAGCCACCTCATCAACCCTAATCATACGGGTTAAGATGTCTCAACCTACGCTGGCTATGTAGTTCTGGAACACAAGGATGACTACTAAGTATCACACCCTGAACTGGAGGGTGAGTTTCCATCCTTGGGTTCACTCGGTGCTAACCTCTACTCCCATTTGGAGGGATTGAACATGAATAACTGACTGTGCATGACTTAATCTTACTGAATTCCATTGACTGGCGGAATGTTACTGATTTCTGACAACTGACTAAGATCATGAGGTTTTCCTGAGTCACATGACTAACTGAAGTCTATGGAATCATAGCTTGATTTCGGATATCGTGAAACATGACATTGCTCTAGGCACACAACTATAGTTTTCGGGTACAAGTACCCCCAGGACTCAATGGAAGGAAACTGACACACATGACTGACTTGATCATAAGAGTAGAGTCCATAATTTATAATATCATAAGTAGGGATCTCATACTAAGCATGGTTATCAACAATGTATTTCATGGAAAGGATTTCATATCACATGGAAGTACTTGCACAATCTTAATATTATGTTAATTGCATAATCATATTGGCAACACATACCAATAGCATGGAAGTTCATGTGGATTGCATGGTTATCATACATCTTGTTCATAAGTAAGATTTGCAAGTAAACATAGCATAATCTCATAAGAATAGTTCATGAGTATTCCAACAACATTTACAAGGCACATTATCAACATAGAAGTCATTGGAACGTAAGGACATATCATGAATCCTCTACTTAGTCACAATTTATCTATATTGCATGATTTCTAGTTTCTTAGGCATTTTATCAAACACCTTATATGCACATCTTAAGCATAGGTGAAATCATCAAATTATACATCATGAACAACCCAATTTACATATTTCCAACTCATATGATATCATGAAATTCAAAAAAACATATAAAGATTCCATCTTGGGAATCACCCAATATCAACAACATGATCATCAACACCCAACAATATAGAAATCATAATTCATAATGAAAAAAAGGGTTTTTGAACTTTATGGATGAAATGGATCCATAAATCAACTCACGCATACCTTAGAAGGAAGATTCTTGATGATTAACGGAGGAATTTCCTTGAAATCGGATCTTCAAGCTTAGTTACGCAACCCTAGTTGGTTTTCTCTTTTAGTTCTCTTGGATAATGAGATTTGAGATGGTAATAGTGTTGTAATATGTTTAGAATCTATATATTTCATAAGGTTAAGTTTAGGGACGTGTAAGGAGTGTCAAAAGACTTAATTACCCTTAAAATAACTCAAAACGGAGTATTTTTGGCACCTGGAACTGACTTAGGGGGCGCCCAAGTGATTGCCTAAGCTAGGTTGGGTGGCGCCTAGCCAATCTCCTATGCTTTGGTTGGGCAGTGCCTAACCAATTGCCTATCCTTACTGTCTCTCACGAAAATGGGCATAATGTTTCATTCGGGTATTGGATTAAGGCAAAATTGGTATCGTTAAAAAGCTAATTCAATTCTCTACAATTTGGTGGGTCTAAATCAGCCAAAATACCATATTAACATTGAGTTATACTCATTCAAATATGACCCTTACAAAATTGAACACTAAAACTTGATGGATTCAAAAACTCTTAGCTTGTATTACCTTAAGTGACCCATATGAACATACTTAATGCATCATAAGCTATCCTATCACTAGGATATTCATTGTAAGTCATGTACTCAAGTATGAATCACAGGATAGGATATTTCATCCATAGGAATACTTATTCACTTCCTAACTTAGAAACATGCGGGGTATTACAAACATAAAACAACTGTGTTAAAAAACCATAATAGAAACAGGGACTGGAAACAGACACAGGGATGACAAACTAACACAGGGATGATAGGAATCTTGTAGAGGGGGGCTTAGGGAAGAAGGATTTGAGCAACAACTCTATTCTGGAAGCCTCAGTAATATGAGCATCTAACAACTATTTAGTGAGGGTCTTCACTTATTCATTCAACCCTTAAAACTCACCAGTAAGTTCTGCAACCTTGGCCTTAAGCTTTGGATTTTCTACTGCAAGTTCCTCAGTGGCACCAGGTCCCTCTAAGGATAACTTCTAATTCTACATCTTCAAGTGCAGTAGCTCATCATCCTTAACAACTAACTTAATCCTCATCTCCTTCAATTCCTTGCTTAAATTTTCTGGAGCAGCCAAAAGTTATGACACTTGGGATACAGTTCCCACTTTTCCTTCTATACATTCATTTTCCACCAATATTGTTAGACTAAACTTTTGTTTGACTGTTCCAAGAGTCCCTTTAGTCCCAACCATTCCAAAGTGATCAAATATTTAGTTCAATAAGTACCCATAAGGCATCCCATATCTCTCTTCCTTCTCATGGATCACCTTATTCATGTGCTCTATCATAAGAGCAGGAAAATTTATCAAATCAAACTTACTCAAACATTTTATCAGAAATAAATCAACATCAGAAGCAATGGTCCTTTTCTCTAACTTGGGCAAAACGACCCTGTTCACAAATTCAAACACTAACTGAAACTTACTTATGAGGAATTTCTTCCTAACACCAGGTATTAAAGTTCTTCCTACTTTCAATCATGAACTTGGTTGAGGTCTATTGTTTTACAAAAATCCTTACACCCATAATAGGCACATCTAGAATTTTTCCCAGTGCCTCTTCATCCTATTTTATTTCCTTTCCTTGTACCTGAGAAGTCAGGCTTAACCCATCTTATGAGAAATCCATTGAATAATAGAATTCTCTTACATTATTTTAAAAAACCATGGGAGCTGGTTACTATAGAAGATGTAACCATCCTTAGTTCCTTACATACTAAACCAAATTTTTCTATTCCAGATTTCTCATAAATCCTGGGATCTCATAAATCCTTGGATCAAACATTCTACCAGACAATACCTTTTGAGTTTTCAAAATTGCATTTCTTACTTCTCTAGATGCTGACTTCTTTTCTTCCTCATTTCTTCTTCTTTTGGAATAACTACTTGGCTTCTCTTTTTCAACAACTTTTATCTTCTTGGGACCAAGTCCCTCAAAGACCTTTTTCTTTTTAACAATGACGTGTTTATTTTTGCTTCTAGCAGAGCTACCAAACATTGGACGGGAGGACTTGGTCCTTCCTGCAATACGAATTTCTTTTCTTTTTTTCTCAGTTGTAGTAGCAATATCAGGATCAATATCCTCACCTTCTCCAACCTCTACAATTTCAATATTTTCCTCTTCTACTATAGTAGCTTTCTTCAGTTTTCTTCTCTTAGCAGTAGAAGACTTGCTAGCCTTCATAGCATCTATTAACAACTTCTTTTTAGATCTCCTAGTAGAATATGATCTAGCAACCTTCACACCTATATGAAGCACCTTTTCTTTGCCTTTTTTTCCTATTTGTTTTGTCATAAACCACCTTAGAGGTAGTTCATCCTCATCTGTCCCTCTTTCTCCTCATTTAAAGGGAGCACAAATTTTCCATCCTTTGTCATATCACTTTTTTCACCTACTGTTTTCTCTTCCACACTAAATCAGCTTTCCTTAGGGTCATTTACAAGAAGAAACAAGTTTTTAGCTACCCAATTCTTATTGCTGGAAAGATCAAACCTTTTTACAGGAATTTTTTCATCAAACAGTTGAGCAAAATAGGGTTTGAATCTGAGAGAGTAGGGGAACCAAGTACTTGTAACTTTTTTAGAGTTTTATACCTTCTAATTATTTAGAGAGAAGAGGGATTTGAGAAATTTTAGGTGATTTTAGTTCTTCTAAGGAAAGAGAAACTTTAAATTAAGAGGATTTTATTTAAATCGGTGAACCAAAACCTTTATTCAAATCCTCTACCATTGTTGAATCAACAGAAAGTTTGATGGTTGAGGAAATTTCAATGGGGATGGACATAGTTGGGGGTTCTGGAAATTTTTGGAGAGGACTCGTGGGTAGAGTTAGTACAAGTTCTTATTGAGGACTTAAGGTGACTTCTTCTATGGTTCTGGGTGTTAATGGATCAGAGATTTCAATTTGGGGGTTTTCAAGCTAACTTTCTGGGACTTTAACAACTTCTAGCTCTTTATCGGGATTGAAGAAGTAGGAATGTTTGCCATTTTGAATATTTGTGAGGGAGAAAGAAATGAACCAATTCAGTTTAGAGATGAAAACAATTGAGGATGATGATATGAGTTTATTAAGTGGAGAATAAAATAAAAAAATATTTAATTTTGTAATGAAAGGAGGTAACCATTTGACATTTAAAAAGTGACTTTTTTTAATTAACACATCTTGCTTTAAGAGGTACACCTCTTCACGTTTGCTATGAATGTCGCTTTTGTTCTGATAAGGAAGGACATGTAGCTTTTAAGACAGAATTTTATGATGTTTAAAGCACATTATTTTGGTACTAACCTAAGAGGTGGGACTAGGTCCCTCTCTTTCTTGAGTGAATTCTCTATTTATGTTTGCCTCAACTATTTTCCTCCAAAACTATTCCCATGGGTGTATACCAGCAAAGGTATAGTACTGAGTTAGACCAATATGTACCTACTTTGCCAAGGATACCTGTCTCCTGATCATAGCCAATTTTAGGAAGAAAAACTGATTCATATATTAGATCAGGTTAATTTAATCAATCTCAGCCTCAATTTTTTGTATTTTAGTACACCACTTGAAATACCCTAGGTTCTGGTCCTTAGAAATTTTCCTAAATTTT
The DNA here is from genome assembly GCA_030864225.1 of Capsicum baccatum var. pendulum. NCBI lineage: Eukaryota > Viridiplantae > Streptophyta > Magnoliopsida > Solanales > Solanaceae > Capsicum > Capsicum baccatum. The sequence goes on along the minus strand of CM061554.1, from coordinate 51,368,650 downwards.
GAGCTTTTGGATATCATATGAATTAAAGGTACTTGTCATATGATGTGGGTACAATTTAAGGTATCTTAGTCGTATATTTCTCAGTGTGTTTTTTGTTAGTTTCTATTCAAGGTAGGAATGGACATCATTAGGGTCATATGAAGATGATACAAGTGGTATAGTCCAAGTCGCATGTTTCCTAGTATCAACCCCTTGGATTCTATCTTAGATACGATTTGAGTGTACTAATCGTATGGTATAGGTATGATATAGGCTGTGAAGGTGTAAGTCTAATCGACGGATACTGGAAACTCATGTTTGTCGACATAAGGTTTGGTTATGGTGACCATATACTTGTAGGGTACACAGGAATCCCCTAAGTTATACTTGTATATATGTATCATGGAGGGCGAAGAGTACATGGGAATCATCTACCCCTATGATATCGTTGGTAAGTGTGGCTAAATATACTGGGGCTAATTTAGGGGTAACACTGGACCCATATAACTTGTGGATGGTTTTAGGATGATTAAGCTACACAACCTAGGTTAAAGTTTTAAATGCATGCTAAATCCGATTCTCTTTCCTAATATGAATTGTATATATGTATATATATATATATGAATGTGATTACATATGGTTATTTACTTGGTTTTAAATATTGCATGCTAGCATTCAACCTCTAACCATCTTTGGGCGTTGTATCCCCATGCGATGCAGAAACTGGCCATAATACTTCTCCTGCTCAATAACTGGATTCGGGGACAACTTGGTGTTGGATTATAGTGTTAAGCTTCCATACTCTACAAGGCTCTATTTCAGGTTATAATCTTCTCTACATACTTTAGTCATTTCTTAGACTTTGGTTTTGGCTATGATCGGGGTCATGTCCCAATCGAATGTTGTTTTAATTTTGGATAGAGGCTTTATGAGACTACTTTAGGTTGGTATGGGCACTGTCAGTATTGGGTAAACCTTGGCATTGGTATTGATATTTGGGATGAAACTATTTAATTATAGTTGCTTTATGATTGTTCTATTTTGTTATGTTATATAAAAATTAGAATTTATTCAACATATGGTGTAGGGCAGTTATGGTTGGGTATTGGGGGTGGTCTCCAACCCGGTTAGGCTTGTGGTACCCGACATGACTAGGCCGTAGTTTAGGTCGTGTTAGATTGGTACCAGAGCCCTAAGTTCATAGTCATTTGAGAGTACAAAAAACCGTGTCGAGTAGAGTCTCTTTTAAGGGTGTGTAGTACGTCACACTTATATGGGAGAGGATACAAAGAATTTTGGAATGTTTCTCCTTTTTATGTTCTATTTTCAAGCTGTAGAGTCTAAGTTCCTGAATTCTCCTCTAATTCTTGTTTGTTTACTTTTCAGATCATGCCTCAATGATTTGAATTTCATGAAAACTCCTTTGTCCCAACTGAGGAGAATGTGGATGGGACATTCTCTACTCATGGGATGTATACCGATCTAGGGGTCCAATTTTAGATTGTCCTAGAGTTTTATAGGTTCCCTCTAGTCCATCGCAGACTCCTTAGGCTGAAGTGATGAACATTCAGTTTCGTCAATTTATTCATGTGTTGTCACAGTTGGTAGAAACTCAGTCTGAGTATGGTGTTCTTGTTACTCCATCTTCTGAGGCTACAAGGGTTGGCTAGTTTATGAGGTTGAGCCCTCCGATGTTTATCGATATTAAGGTGAAGGAGGATTCCTATGATTTTTTGGATGAGATAGAAAAGATCTTTCGTGTTATGCATGGCAAGAATATGGAGGGTATGGAATTTATAGACTATTAGTTGATGGATGTGGAATACCAACGGTATGAGGAATGGGATCGGATAAGGGGTGATACTGATAAGACATCACTCTAGGAGAATTTTTCTAATGCTTTTCTAAACTGCTTCTTTCCTCAGGAGTTGAGGGAAACTAAGGTGGAAGAATTTGTTAATTTGTGGTAGGGTAAGATCTTAGTCAAGGAATATACCTTGAAGTTTCACCAATTGCCTCGATATACTCCGAAGATGGTTTCTATCATAAGGGATAAAATAAGAAAGTTTACTTTAGGATTATCTCATGAGTTGATCCTTGATAGTAAGTCTGTCTTGTTAATCAAGTACATGGATATCTCCAGGCTGGTTGTGTACATTCAACAGGTAAAGAAAGAGAATAAGAAGAAGGCTGAGTTAAGTGTGAGGTAGGGAAAGAAGTTTAGGTTCTCTGAGCAAGGTGGTGGCCAACAACAGAGTGGCAAGGATGGTGGGAATTGACCCAAGAAAAAGTGGGGAAATTCTAGGTCTTACTCGACGGCTAGTACTCCCTACCCAAGTTGTCGGGTGATAGACATTTCCATGGTAGCGACAACTTCAGGGCACAGGGTGCCCAATCACAGGCTAATGGGGCCCAGTTAGCTCCATCATATCCTCTCCACAAATTTTATCATAGATTGTATCAGGGTTTCTATGATGACGGGAGGGACGAGTGCTTTAATTACAGGAAGCCAGGACATATCCTTAGAAACTGTCCTGTTGGTAATGTTTCTTTGGGGGAGAACAAGGTTCTAGTTTCTTCATCATTAGCTCTAGTACCAAAGAGTGCACTTTCTAGTTCTAGCACTGGTCAAAACTATTTTTATGCTCTTACTACTCGACAGGAGTTTAAGGCATCACCTGATATCATGACTGGTATATTGAAACTCTTTTCTTGTGATGTGTATTGTTTACTTGATCTAGGGTCTTCTCTCTCTTATATGACCCTATTTGTGGCTGTGCATTTAGTTTTCGTCTGGAGTGTGTTTTGAACTCTTTTTCTATTTTTACCCTAGTAAGTAACTCGGTGATTGCTAAAAGAGTCTATAGGGGGTATTTGTTGGTATTAAAGTGACTTTTATAGATTTATTTGAGTTAGATATGGTTGACTTTGATGTTATTCAGGGGATGAATTGGTTGCACTCATGCTATATGTCATTAGATTGTCAGACCCGTAAGGTTGTCTTTAAATTCCCAAATGAGCCGGTTATTGAGTGGGAGGGTGGTTCCCTAGCTCCCAAAGGGAAATTTATATCCTATCTTAGAACTCGGAGATTAATCTCCAAGAGGTGTCTCTATCATCTAGCCCGTATTAAGGATTCTAACTCGAATGATCCTTCTTTGTATTCCTTCCCGGTGGTAAATGAATTTTCTGAGGTTTTACCTAATGACCTTCCTGGTGTTCCTCTGATAGGGAGATTGATCGTAGGATTGATCTTGTTCCAGACACTCGTCCAATTTCTATTTCCCCATATAGAATGACTCCGGCTGAATTGAAAGATCTTAAGAAGCAACTCAAAGATCTTTATGATAAGGGTTTCATCTATCCTAGTGTTTCCCCATGGGTATCAACGGTGGTATTCATGCGTAAGATGAATGGTTTACTTCATATATGTATTGATTATTGACAGTTGAATAAGGTGACGGTAAATAATAAGTATTACCTTTCAAGGATAGATGGTCTATTTGATCAGTTGCAGGGTGCTAAGTTTTTATCCAAGATTGATTTTTGATTCGAGTATCACCAGTTAAAGATTAGGGATATGGATATCCCTAAGTCTGCCTTCCGAACCGATATGGGCATTTTGTGTTCTTGGTGATGTCATTTGGTTAGACCAATGCCCCAACGACATTCATGGATTTAATGAATAGGGTATTCCATCAGTTTTTGGTTCTGTTCGTTATTGTGTTCATAAATGATATTCTTGTGTATTCTAAGAGCAAGGTGGATCATGTGAATCACCATCGCATTGTATTATAGACCTTGTCGGAGAAGTAGTTGTATGCCAAGTTTACAAAATATGAATTCTAGTTGAACGCTGTCACTTTTATGAATCATATAATTTCTAGTTATGGGATTATGGTTGATCCTCAGAAGGTTGCAGTGATTAAGAAGTGGCCTATACCCATGAATCCAGCTGATATTCGGAGCTTCTTGGGTTTAGCTAGTTTTTATAGGAGGTTTGTGGAAAGTTTTTTAACTATAGCTTCCCCGCTGACTAAGTTAACTCATAAGAAGGTAAAGTTCTTATGGTCAGATGCTTGTGAGGGCATTTTTGAGAAGTTGAAGAATAAGCTAACTTCAACTATGGTTTTGGCTTTCCCTAAAGGAACTGATGGGTTTTTCTTCTATTATGATGTGTCCCATGTAGGAGTTGGTTGCGTTCTGATACAGCATGGGAAGGCGATAGCTTATGCCTCTAGACAGTTGAAGGTGCGTGAGAGAAATTATCCATCTCATGACTTGGAATTATTAGTTGTGGTATTTGCGTTGAAAATCTAGCATCACTATTTGTATGGAGTGAATGTTGATGTCTTTTCTGATCATAAGATCCTACAGTATGTGTTTACTCAGAAAGAGCTTAACCTTAGGAAAAAATGATGGCTTGAGCTCCTCAAGGATTATGACATGAGTCTTCACTACCATCCAGTAAAGCTAATGTGGTTACTGATGCTCTTAGCAGGTTATCCATGGGGAGTCTAGCTTATGTGGATAAGGAGAAGTGGCAGCTCGTGAAGGACATTTACCATTTGGCTAACCTTTGAGTTTGTCTCTTAGAATCCAAAGATGGTGGTGTATTGGTGCAGAAAGTGGGTGATTCTCTTGATGCTAAAATCAAGGAGAAATAGATATTAGATCCTATCTTGATGAGGATCAAGGATAGTGTCGGCGGGCAGAAGACGATGGCTTTTGAGATTAGTGGTGATGGTACTTTATAGTACCATAGGAGGTTATATGTTCCCAATATTGATGGTTTGCATAAGAGGGTGTTGGATGAGGTGCATGAGTCATGCTATGTTGTTCACCCCAGTTTGGTAAAAATGTATCATGACCATAAAGAGATGTATTGGTAGAATAATATAAAGAGAGATGTGGCTAATTTTGTGGCCAAGTGCATGGTGTGGCAACAACTGAAAGTTAAGCACATGAGGCAAGGAGGATTGTATCAAGAGATTGAGTTGCTAGAATGGAAGTGGGGAGTAATCAATATGGGTTTCAATAATGGTCCTCCTCGGTCTCGAAACTAATTTGATTCGGTTTGGGTCATCATGGATAGGATGACAAAGTCTGCTCACTTATTGCTAGTGAGGACTAATTTCTTGGCTGAGGATTATGGAAGGTTGTACCTCCAATAGATAGTGAAGTTGCATGGGATACTTATTTCTATCATCTCTGATTGTTGTACGTAGTTAACATCTCACTTGTGGCGGTCGTTTCAGAAAAGGTTGGGGACTAAGGTTAGTATGAGTACTATTTTCCACCTACAGTCGGATGGGCAGGCAGAAAGTGCTATTCAAACATTAGAGGACATGCTTCGTGCTTGTGTGATTGACTATTTGGGCTGAGCACTTACCTCTTGTAGAGTTTGCCTGTAACAATGGCTACCACTCTAGCATTGGGATGGCTCTATTTGAAGCCTTGTATGGTAGGAGGTGTAGATCTTCTCTTGGGTGGTTTGAGGTTGGTGAAGCAGAGATATTTGGCCTAGACTTGGTTCACCAAGCCATAAAAAGGTGAAAGTAACTTAGGATAGGATTAAGGCTGCCTAAAGTCGCCAAAAGTCCTATGCGGATATAAGGCGAAAAGAGTTAGAATTTGAGGTTGGGGATAGGGTATTCCTAAAGGTATCTTTCATGAAGAAAGTGATGCGGTTTGGTAAAAAGAGAAAGCTCAGTCCCCGGTATGTGGGTCCTTATGAGATTTTGAGGAGGGTTTGCAATGCTGTCTATGAGTTGGAGTTAAATTCTAGTTTGAGCTCCATTCACCCGGTATTTTATGTTTCTATGTTGAGGAAGTGTATGGATGACCCATCTCAAATTGTGCCTATTAAGGATATTGGTATTTCGGATTCTTTGCCTTATAAGGAGCTCTAGATTGAGATCTTGGATCAGCTGGTTCATCGGTCGTGGACCAAATATGTAGCTTTGGTAAAAGTTCTATAGAGGAACCAAAAGGTTAAAAAAGCTACTTGGGAATCAGAAAAGGACATAATGTCCAAGTATCAACATTTGTTCCCCGTTCCAAAAGTTTGTGCGGAAGGTATGTGTTCTTCATAATGTATTTGTTTTCAAAAAGATTAATTTATTGCATCTTTGTTTTCTAATTTAGTTAAAGGTTTGAATCGAGGTGTTGAGGTGTAAATTGGGCTTGTTCTACCTTGTTCCATCATTCGAGGACGAATGATTAAAGTGGGGAAGAATTAAAACACCCTAGGTTCTGGTCCTTAGAAATTTTCTTGAGTTTTGAGCTTTTGTACATTATACGACTTGAGGGTACTTGTTGTATGATGTGGGTATGATTTATAGTGTCTTGGTTGTATGTTTCTCAATGTGGTTTTGGTTGTTTTCTATCCAAGATATGAATGGACATCTTAAGGGTTGTATGGAGATGATACGAGTGGTATAGTCCAAGTCGTATGTTGCCTAGTGTCAACCCCCTTGGATTCTGTCTTGGATATAGTTTGAGGGTATTAATCATATGGTAGGCGTACGAGTTATTCTAGGGGAGTCGTATGGTGGAAAGTGTGATGTCCAATATTCTGGATAGGGTACGAGTGGTGGGTACCACTCGTATGTTGTGGGTACGGTTTGGGGTGGTGTGGTCGTACTCTCCTGCACATAATTTTCAGCTTTTAAGCTGAGGGTATTTTGGATACTACCCCTCATTCCCAACTTAAAACCCACATCTTATAAATCTCTAAGGGCATCATTCGCTATAAAAAATATATCAAATAAACTCTCAAACACTCCCAATTCCTCAAGGTCAAGAACACTTGGGGTATTTGTCAAACATATCAATTAGGGCTTTCAAGGGTGATTCCCTGCTGTACTTCTTTGGTATCTAAGGAATGTTACTCCCCCCTCATTGTTAGTTCAACTAAATTCATATTTTAATGAATGATTTTCATGATTTCATTATGGGTATTATTTTGTTTTGAAATATATGTTGGGGGTTTTTGGTTACTAATGGTTGGATAATGTTTTCCCATGTTTTACTTATGGTTTTATATATTATAATGATGGTTTGAAATTATGGAATATATGGTGATGGTAAATGGGTTTACGGGTACTTTAGATTCCCGAAATTGCCTTGTTTTGATTTTGGAAACAATATGCCCTGAACATGTTTGATGAAAAACCTATGAGAATGGTTTTTTTACATAGTTTGACTTTCATTGAAAACTTTGCATTGCATAATATGGTAATGGAACCCTAAATGGCTTAAATGGATTTAAATGATTTGGTAAGGCCTTGGTGGCCATGGTTTTGGTAAATTGGAAATCATATGGGGTACATGGGAACCCTTACGGTATGGCTAATGACATTGCTTGCAAGTTATAGTTGGTATGACGATACCACATCGTAAAGCCTTAGTTAATAACTTTTGAAATTGGTTGGTTGGTTTTGGGCTAATGGTTTTAATTGGACAATAATGGCGGGTTGTAATAGCAAACTGTGAAGGTGTGAGTCCAATGGACAGACACTGGAAACTCATGTTTGCCGACATGAGGGTTGGTCATGGTGATCATATACTTGTGGGGTATATAGGAATCCCCTAAGTTATACTTGTATATATGTATCATAGAGGGCGAAGGGTACATGGGAGTCCCCTATCCCTATGATATCCTGATTCATGCAGTTACATGTACTGGGGCCCATTTAGGGGGTAAAACTGGACCCATATAGTCCGCGGGTGGTTTTACGATGGTCAAGCTACACAACCCAGGTTAAAGATTTAAATGCATGCTAAACTCGGTTATCTTTCCCGGCATGAATTATATATATATGTATGGATGTGATTGCATGTGCTTATTTACTTGGTTTTAAATGTTGGAAAATTTTTATCCTTACTCCTGAGTACATGCTAGCATTCACCTGCTAACCCATGTTCGGTCACTATATCCCCATGCAATGCAGAAATCGAACATAATACTTCTCCTGCTCAGTAACTAGATTCGGGGATAGCTTGGTGGTGGATTGAAGTGGTGAGCTTCCATACTCCAGAAGGCTCCATTTCATGTTACGGTCTTTTCTACATACTTTAGTCATTTAGTAGACTTTGGTTTTGCCTATGGTTGTAGGTATGTCCCAACAGGATGTTGTCTTGATTTCGGATAGAGGCTTTGTGAGACTACTTTGGGTTGGTATAGGCAGTGCTGGTGTTGATGTCAACTTGGCATTGGTATTGGTATTGGGGCTGACACTGTTTGACTATATTTGATTTATAATTGTTCCATTTTTTATGTTATATAAATATCAAAATTTATTCAGCATATGGTGTAGGGCGATTATGGTTGGGTATTGTGGGTGGTCTCTGGTCCCGGTTAGTCTTGAGGCACCCCTAGTTCAGGTCATGTCACCACTCCATTCCAAGAATTGTTCTGTCAGTAGCTCTGGGATCCAGGTCCCAAACTTCACATTTTTCAAAATTTTGAAGCTCCTTCTTCATTGCTTTAATCCAGTCAATATTTTTAGAGCTTCTTTCACATTGTTGGGCTCAATTTGAGTTGGGAAAGCTGAGAAAGTCAAGAAGTTTTTGGTTTGACCTCCTGTTTGGACTCCAGTCTCCAGAGGTGAAATTAGATTATCAAGGGGATAAGAAGATCCGTGCCTTAAGTTGGCCTTCTAAGATGTGTTTTATAGGGACCAAGTCCCTGAAGAACTTGACTGAACCCTTCCCAATATTCTTTCAACTGGAGTAGGGGTTTGTAACTGATATCTGGATCACCATTACTTTCATCATTTTCATCTGTATCATTGAGTCCTTTGAGCATCATCTTTAACAGTATCATCTCTTTGAACAGGAATAAGTTCTTTAAATTCGGAATCTTTATCATCACTTGGATTCACCACCTTTCCTGACTCATTAAGGACCACATGCACATTCCCTTCAACACATAGAGTTCTCAGATTCTATTCCATGATCAGATTTGAATTTAAAAATCTTACAATTTAGCTTAATTTAGAACTTGCTTGGTATAAATAACCATAACCTCATAGGTTTCATCCTTGGTTCTTAAGAACATTATCTAGGTGAACCTGGAGTAGTCATTCACACTAACAAACACATACTTCTTTCCTTCTCTACTTTGAACTGTAACAGATCCACATAAATCCTTGTGTAGCATCTCAGGAGGTTTAGAAGTACTCATCTGCTTATTCAGCTTAAAGGAAGACCTGGTTTGTTTTGTCCATAACATAAGCATTCCAAGCCTTGTTGACTAGAAATTTCAGCTTTGGCATCCCACGAATTAGGTCATTTGAAATAAACTTATTCAATAAGAAGGAACTTATATGTTCCATAAATTAGCATCTTCACTTTGAACATTTAATCAAGTTAATTGCTCATCAGCCACAAACTGTAAATTAAACAAATACATACTTTTGATCCTCTTGGATTTGAGAATAACTCTCCGAGGCTTCAAGTTTAACACAGTACTTCTATCAGATGAGAATTTATCCTTATTACCTTTGTCATACATTTGAGAACCACATAGAAGACTGTACTTGAGACCATTCACATAGTACACATATTTTATTACATGACCAGGTGATTTTCCAGTCTTTCCGAAACTATGAAAACAACCTTTTTTATCATTTCTAATTGAGACATCTCCACCTTAAAGTGTCTTAAGAGAGATAAAATATTCAGTCTTTCCAGTAAGATGCTTTGAAAATCCACTATACGTAAACCAGTTCTCACTTTCCTGCAAACATAGTCACTTTCTGGATTTGGGAACTGTAACGCCCCAGGATTTGATCCTGAGATGTCACACGGTGCTCAAGGCTACGAGTAGCCCCAAGCTAACCTCTTAAGCCTGCTACTAGGTCTGAACTTTAATTCAAGATAAACTAGTTAGGAAAGAATGGTGTATCATACCAAAACTAAACTGAATAAACTGAAGATACTGTCTAAATAGCAAATACTGAAAGTCTGTAAATAAACTCATAGTCCGACAAGCTTATACTGCTAAGGAACTAGAGAGTCATTGGGACAGACCCCCAACTGACTCAGACTTAACTGAAAATAATGAATCAATTACTATGAAAGCTGGAAATTGAAAGAAGTAGGCCCTCAAATCACGAGGACTCACCAACTGTGGGAGTGTACATAGAGATGCTCGAACTTCTCACGATGCTGATGCTGAGCACCTGAGACTACATTATAAGACAATGTAGCATGTGGACATATATATGGATCAGCACTTTCAGGATGTACTGAGTATATGGGGGTGTAATGCATAAGTAAGACATCATCATAATTAGAAAGTAAATGCATGCTAGATGTATATGACTCACATAAGCTTGATTATCTAAAATACTAAAATATAAAATCATATATAACACATCATACTTATAAATCTAGTGAGTCATAACACTTAGTCTTATAAAATATTTTCCATTATACTTTTCTTTCGAAACTTAGAAGCTTTGGGAGCTTTGGAAATCTTGAAACTTTGGGAGCTTCTTCTGACCGACATAAACCATGTGAGCTGACATAGAGTCCAACATCTTGCCCACGTTGGGGAGAGCTATTCTATCCATGCCAATGAAATAGAACCTTAAGTGATCACTATCATAGCCCACTGTGGGCATTTAAAACCTATGATGGCACGTAGTTTTAGAGCATGAAACCTTGAAATTATACCCAACTCGGTGCTAAATACTACTCCCATACTTATTGCTCAGAACTTTTAGGAAATCCACCTTAAAATAGCACAAGGGTTTGTAATTAAAACCAACTATGCTTCTCTTTGTTTTAAATCATTAACCGTATGAATAATGTGGATTCCTATATTAGCTTAGGATCAAAATATCAATCTTTGCTTTTGAAAGCACTAATCAAAACTTGTCAATAGGACTTGAGATCATAATCTCCTTATAAAATCCACAATAGTACTTAGAACTCAAAGTATAAAGCTTTAATATATCAATAATTACATCAATAATCAGATTTAAACTTCATGCTCAATAATTATGTTAAAAGATTTCAACAAACTCAGTCAAGATAATGGTATATAACTCATAATACGAATCTTATAATTGCAAACATGAATATATGTAAATTTCTTGCAACTGGAGCTTTAATTATCATAATAATGTCATAAACTAAAATAATGAGGATTTGGGTATCAACCCTAACTTATTCATGGGAAATCATAGAATACTTAGTAAAATAGAAACTAAAATTAAGTTTTAGGCACAAGGAAGAAAGGTTTATCCTTGTTCAAAACCCCACATACCTTGAATGATGAACTAGATGAACAAGTTTGCTTTTGAGATTCTATTTGTACTATTGAATGTGATTCTTGGAATTGTTGAATTGGCAACTTTGAATCTTGTATTGATTTGGGAAAAGAATGGTGAAATCTTGGGAATTCTTGAAGTTGAATGTTGAAGCTTAGGGTTATTCTTGAGAGAAATTTTGATGAATGTAAGTATAAAATGCTTGTAATAGGCTTAAATCTAGTGTTTGGACGGAATTGGGGGCTTGGAAATTGTCTAAAATACCCTTTTTAAACTCGTAGACAAAACTGGAAAAATGAACTGGGCTCCCGATTTTATGGGCCACCGCGATGCGCCACTATCGCAGTGGCTCACTGGAATTTGACGACTAGGAAATTGGGGGTCTCTGCGATGCGGAGCTATCATCTTGTTCCACTGTGTTTTGACAATTAGGACCTGGAACTTCAACGCGATGCGCCACCATCGTGGTGCCCTATAGAGATGCCATTTTGGCCTTTGGCGCAATGAGTCACTAGAGCGTTGGACTACTAGAAATTTGCAAATTGAAAAATGGACCTCTCCGCGATGCACCAATATCATGGAGGTCCACTGGAAAATGACAATTTTGAATTTAACCATCTCCGTGATGCGGTGACTGCCTAGGTGGTACACTGCCAACTAAAAATGCTCTAACTCCTCAATCGGGTGTCGGAATTGGGCAAATTTGGTATCGATGGAACGCTTATTCAATTTCCCACAAAATGGAAAGCAAAAATCTAGAAAATTCTATATGAAACAAATATTATTTATTTTGGAAGATATCCCTTAACATTTTAGGAATGAATTTAAGCAAGAAAAGTTTGGGGTATGACAATATCTTCCCCTTGGGAACATTCATCCTCGAATGTGGCTAGATAAACTGAGATGCTGGAAACTGAGGCTATAACTAGCATGCATAACTGAAAGCATGACTAAACTAATTTGCAAATGCAAGAACTACCGAATGAATGGCTATATAAAGCTAAAACTTGGAATGAAAAGAGATGATTTGAGGAAACTTGTTACCTTGAGAAGAATCTGGATCTGCAGAGAACAGATAAGGGTACTTGATCCACATATCTGCTTCTACTTCCCAAGTGCCTCCCTCAACGAATTGGTTTTGCCAAAGAACTTTGACCGATGAAGCTTCTTTGTTCCTTAGTCTACGAATCTAACGGTCAAGGATCTCAACTGGAATCTCTTCATAAGAGCGACTATCATTAATCTCAGTGATTTCAAAGGGTACTACAACTGCTAGATCACTAATACACTTATTAAGCAAGGACACATGGAACACAGGATGTACGGATGATAAATCTGTAGAAAAATCAAGCTTATATGCCACCTTCCCAATACGGCTCAAAATCTTGAAGGGATCTATATAACGGGGACTAAGTTTCCCTTTCTTTTTAAATATCTTCACCCCCTTCATGGGTGAAACTTTTAAATAAACTAAATCACAAACTTCAAACTTAATATCTCTTCTCCTCACATCCGCATATGATTTCGGACGACTCTAAGCTGTTTTCAACCTTTCTCGAATTAACTGTACTTTATCCATAGCTTCTATCACCATATCTGTCCCTAACAACGCAGCCTCACCCACTTCAAACCATCCGACTGGTGATTACATCTCCTCCTATAATGTTCCTCAAATGAAGCCATCTGAATACTAGCATGATAACTGTTGTTGTAGGCAAACTCAATCAATGGAAAATGCTCATCCCAACTACCCCTGAAATCAAGCACACACACTCTCAACATATCTTCTAGAGTCTTACTGGTACTCTTTGCCTAAACATCCGCTTACGGATGGAAAGTGGTACTATGAAAAACTTGGGTACTAAGACCCTTCTAAAAAGCTTTCCAAAACTGAGTACCCCTATTTGAGATATTCGACAAGGGAACTCCATACAACCTAACTAACTCTCGGATATACAACTTCGCATAATCTTTGATGATAGGCGATATTACGCGCCTATATCAATATATTTTGCCCATATTTGTGCCATGTTTTGAGGACAAATTATATATTTCATGCACTTTTAGTCCTTTTTCCTGTAAGTGAGCTAAAGAACATGATTAGCAAAGTTTCAGGTATAAATGATGCAGAATTCAGCATTTTGTGGATAACTTGACGCCAAAGAAAGCTTCACGGAAGGAGAAAAGGGAGCTTGGACGCCTAAGGACCAAAAGTGATGCATGGAAAATCTGTCCCGGGCTAGAACAACATTTCTGAAGACTTTGGGGACTAGAAGTAACTTAGTTGGATTTGGATAATGATACATTAACCTAGTACAATTGGGTTAAGTATTTCATTAGTTTATTTGGATTAGGATAATGTTACATTAACCTAGTACAATTGGGTTAAGTATTTCATTAGCTTAATAGGATTTGGTTAGATATTTCATTAGCTTAGTAGGATTAGGATATAGGTATTATAAATACACTATCTTGCTAGAGATTTTTATTCATTCCTCCCATAGTGGAGAGAGACATTCAGATTCTTACAATCATCTTTCCATCCTTCTATTCTACAAACAATTCTACAACTCTTCTAATCTTTCCATTAATTCTATTTTTATTCTTCTTCTATTCTTCTATTAAATTCCACAACAAGAGAGACGTTACTTTGCAAAGGACTTCACGCCATCCTCACCCTTACACCTAATGTGCAAATCTTTATTGGGGTATAACAACAATGTCAATCGTGATCTCCTTCGCATTCATGGGTAACTAAAATTCTCTGTTGGGGTTATGGAAGCCAACTGAGATACTATCTATTGCTGTGAGTTTGTGAGTTCGTGACACGTATGCTGCTTATATCATTATTCTCTTCATCTTAATCTAAATTCTTCGTGGTTGCAAACACAAGAATACGCCAGTATAACATTTAACTTGTTCGAAAGAAAGATTATTTGTCTGGAAAAGAGATAGTGTCAAGGTAGTAGGGTCACATCCAAAATTCCCTATTAAACAGTTAGTGCCGTAACTGGATTAACCTCTTGGAGAATTCGTACCGTTAGACACGCTTTAAGCTCGAAAGAGTTAAAGTGAAATAATCCTCGAATAGGTCGAAAGACGCCTAGATTTACCATCGAATACAATTCTCTATAAGCATATGCACGTCGGAATTCTACACACTCATAGTCAATAGAGACGTATAACTCAGGAGGTGGACATAACCCCAACTCCTTAATTCTCATTGTTTTACAACCTACTAAACATTCTTTCTTTTTACTTTGTTATTTTCAGCTTTTACTTCATTGTGTTATTTACATTACTTGCACGACAAGACTCCCCCCTTGTTCGAGACTTGCACCAAAAGTCTAGTAACCGTTGCTTACTTGTTGGCCAAGCTATTCCCTGTGGGATCGATACCCAACCCAGGTTGGGTTCTATATTTGCTAACGACCGCTTTACACTCCCACGAGAGCTGTAGATTGAGCGTTATCAAAAAATTGGCATCGTTGCCGGGGAATACGAGTGTCAATCAAGTTCGTGATAATTACTAGACCCTTTGGTCAAAGATTCTCGTACTTTTACTTTCAGTTTTTGTCTTTGTTTTTTGCAGATTTTTATTTAGTGCATGCCCCATACTAGAAGTTCTGGTCAACCCTTATTACCTATCAATCCTGAACCACAACGCATAGGAAGAATGGAAGCACAAGCAGAAATCGAAAGGATGGCTGCTCAACAGGAACAAACAAGACTGGATGCCCTTGCCGCAGCCTAGGTTCAACAGTAGAACATTGATAACCCTGCACGAGCAACAAATCCCGACGATGAGGATTTAGGTGATGACGAGTTACTAAACCCTAGGCGTGATGCTGAAATTATAACACCTGTCAACAGAAGAGGTCGACAAGCACGGTTTAGGTATGATCGCCAACCTATGCAGCCAGCTTTCGACGATAATGATGATGATCTTGATGGTGTTGTAGCCACTGGAGCCATAATTCCACCACCATTGGCGCCCGGAGCCAAGTTCAACATCACAAGCACCATGATTCAGTTATTGCAACTCAAGGGATTATTTGGTGGACTAGCAGGCGATGATCCGAATATGCATCTCATCAACTTTATTTCCACATGCAAGTCGTTTGACAATCCTGGTGTTGGTCAGAATGCAATTCGATTACGTCTATTTCCATTGTCTCTGTCTGGGGAGGCAACTCTATGGTTGAATGGGCTGACTCCTGATTCTATTACAAATTGGAGGCAATTGAGAGACACTTTCCTAGAAAGATTCTTTCCGCCATCCAAAAGAGCACAATTGAGAGATGAAATCAGCAACTTCCGTCAGCTTCCCACTGAAGCTCTTCATGAAACATGGGAGAGGTTCAAGACAAAGCTAGCGAGATGCCCAAACCATCATATGACCAATGTTCACCTAATGGAGATATTATATAGAGCCTTGAATTCAATAACTAAACCAGTGGTGGATAACGCAGCTGGAGGATCTTTTATGGACCTCACCTTTGGTCAAGCAAGCAATATGCTGGATCGTATGACGAAACAAAGTAGAGCTTGGCATACCAGGGATTCTGAGGTAGCAAGCCCCACTTTGTCTATTGGCATGACTGCAGACCAAAGAAGAAGAGAAGAAGAA
This sequence comes from Capsicum baccatum var. pendulum, assembly GCA_030864225.1. NCBI lineage: Eukaryota > Viridiplantae > Streptophyta > Magnoliopsida > Solanales > Solanaceae > Capsicum > Capsicum baccatum. The sequence goes on along the minus strand of CM061554.1, from coordinate 51,352,756 downwards.
CGTGATCAGGATATGGCGCACATGAAAACTCAAATGGATCTTCTTACAAAGCATCTATTATCAGGGAAGACCGAGAAAGTGAAAGCTATTGCATCAAAAGGAAGAGACGAATCTAATTCGGAAGAAGAAGCCAACTACTTGAACAATCAGGGGGGTTTCCGACGTAATACCCAAGGAAACCAAGGTCGGAACTATTATGATAAATCTGGAAACAAGGACCAAGGTAGTTGGAAGAACAAGAATGAAAAGAGTAGTTTGTACGTTCCCCCTGGTAGACGTGACACCACCACATCTAATTCTGGAAGTATAGAAGACATGATGGCTAAATTATTGAAAGGAGTGGAAGCAACGAGCGCGGGAGTTACGGAGGTAATTAATGATTTGTCCTCCATGAAACAATTAGTTGATTCTCATTCCACTTCAATCAAGCAAATAGAGCAGCAATTGAGCCAACTTTCAGCAGCACTCAATCAAAGAAAGGCTGGCACCTTACCTAGTGATACTGTGCAAAACCCAAGAAATGGTGGGTCATGCATGACCATCACTACCAGAAGTGGTAAGGTGCTGGAAACTTCAGCAAAAGGCAAGCAAGTGGTTGAAGAAGTTGCGGGCATGGATGAAAACGCAAAAGGAGAAGATGCCGTAGCACCTACTCCTGATGACAAGGACGCCTCACCAAGTGCTGTGCAACCTAAAAAATATGAAAAATGGAAGCAAGAGAAGAAGAAAACCGTGGAGAGAACACTTTCATACCCACCACCACCTTTTCCCCAAAGATTGAAGAAGGTGGCGGATGACACAAAGTTCAGCAAATTCATGACTATGTTAAAGCAGCTGACCATTAATGTTCCATTGGTGGAGGCACTTAAACAAATGCCTGGGTATGCGAAATTTATGAAGTATCTTTTGACTAAGAAGTGGGCAGCAAGTTATGAGTTGAAAGAAGATGTGCATCATTGTAGTGCAATTGCTACCCGATCGATAGTTCAGAAGAAGGCCGACCCTGGAGCTTTCACTATTCCTTGCACCGTTGGATCTTTGAATTTTGCCAAAGCATTATGTGACTTAGGAGCCAGCATCAATTTGATTCCATTATCAATCTACAAGAGTTGGGGTTGGGTGATCCTACTCCAACCAATATGAGGCTCATCATGGCGGATAGGTCGGTAAAACGACCTGTTGGTATTCTATTTGACGTATTGATGAAGGTTTCTTCATTTATCTTTCCGACAGACTTTGTTATTTTGGATTGTAAAGCAAACTCAGAAGTTCCCATAATCTTGGGGCGCCCTTTCCTTGCTACAGGAAGTGTGCTTATTGATTTGAGAGCTAATGAGCTTTCATTCCGAATAAATAACGAAGTGGTTCGCTTTGATGTGTGCAAATCAATGAAGCAACCCAAAGATCTAAGTGTATTTTCGGTGGCTGATGTTTTCTTTGATGATAAGAAAAAATTACTTGAAGAAGAGCAAATTATTGATGACCCTTTGGCGGTTGTGCTCATGAATGGAGAGACTGAGGATGCTCAAAATTGTGAAGAAGCTATTTGTGCTCTATCGGGATTAAGGACATATCGCTATGCTCCCAAGAAGCTGGACCTTGATCTCAAGAATCGACCCACACCACCAGCTAAGCCATCTATTGAGAAGCCACCCACATTAGAATTGAAGGAGCTGCCAAGGCATTTAAAGTACACATTCTTAGGAAGCGGAAACACACTTCCAGTCATTGTGGCAGCCGATTTTGGTGAGCAACAAGTTGCAGCTCTTATTACTATTCTACGAAAGTATATTAGAGCCATTGGATGGACCATTGCGGATATTATTGGTATTCCACCTGGGATTTGTACACATAAAATTCAGCTTGAAGAAAATTGCACACCCACCATTGAGCATCAAAGACGTCTAAACCCACCTATGCAAGAAGTGGTGAAGAAAGAAATTATCAAGTGGTTAGACACAGACGTTGTATATCCAATCTCTGATAGTACATGGGTAAGCCCGGTACAATGTGTTCCCAAGAAAGGAGGCATGACGGTGGTTGCGAATGCGAAGAATGAGATTATTCCACTCAGACCCGTCACTGGATGGAGAGTATGCATGGACTACAGAAATCTGAATTCTTGGACACTCAAAGATCACTTCCCAATGCCATTCATGGACCAAATGCTAGATCGATTAGCGGGGAAAGGATGGTTTTTTTTCTTGGACGGTTATTCAGGCTACAATCAGATTTGTATTGCTCCCGAAGACCAAGAGAAGATGAAGTTTACATGCCCATATGGTACGTTTACTTTCAAACGTATGCCATTCGGGTTATGTAACGCACCAGCCATCTTTCAACGTTGTATGATGTCTATTTTTTCTGAGATAGTTGAAGACACTTTGGAGGTATTCATGGACGATTTTTCAGTTGTTGGTGAGTCTTTTGAGGCGTGCTTGGCGAACCTAAGCATGGCGTTGCAAAGATGTGTAGAATTCAACCTTGTGCTAAATTGGGAGAAGTGCCACTTCATGGTAAAAGAAGGAATCGTTCTTGGGCACAAAATCTCCGAAAGAGGAATAGAGGTTGATCGAGCAAAAATAGAGGTTATTGAGAAGCTACCGCCTCCAATTTCGGTGAAAAGAGTTCGTAGTTTTCTCGGCCATGCAGGTTTCTATCATCGGTTCATTAAAGACTTCTCCAAAATTGCTAGTCCATTGTGCAAACTATTGGATAAAGATGCAAAGTTTGACTTTAATGAAGATTGCTTAAAGGCATTCGAATGCCTCAAAGCAAAACTCATTGAAGCCCCTATCATGGTAGCACCAGATTGGTCTCTCCCGTTCGAAGTCATGTGTGATGCTAGTGGTATAGCCGTTGGTGCTGTTCTTGGTCAGAGAAAGGAAAAAGTATTTCATCCTATCTACTATGCAAGTAAGGTCCTAAATGAAGCCTAAAGGAACTACACTGTGACAGAACAAGAGCTCCTAGCGGTTGTGTATGCGTTTGAGAAGTTTCGTGCCTATCTATTGGGAACTAAGGTTATCATTCATACAGACCATGCAGCTCTTAGGTATCTCATGACAAAGAAGGATGCGAAACCAAGGTTGATTCGATGGGTGTTGCTGCTGCAAGAGTTCGATTTTGAGGTCAAAGATAGAAGAGGTTGTGAGAACCAAGTGGCCGATCACCTATCTCGACTTGAGAATGAGCATGTGGCGCAACCTGAAATTCAGATTGATGATGCATTCCCGGACGAAGAGATATTAGCGACAACAATGGAAAAATTACCATGGTATGCCGACTTTGCAAATTTCGTGGTGAGTAATGTGATACCTGCCAATATATCTTACCACCAAAGGAGGAAGTTTATGCATGGCGTACAACACTACTATTGGGATGAGCCATATTTGTTTCGACAATGCACGGATGGTATTATTCGACGATGTATATCCCATGTAGAGGTGCCTAATATTTTGGAAGCATGCCACACTTCCCAAGTTGGAGGACATCATGCAGGTAATCGGACAGCAAGAAAGGTGTTGCAAAGTGGTTATTATTGGCCTTCGATATTTAGAGATGCCTACGACTATGTTAGAAGGTGCGACCAATGCCAGCGCCAAGGTGCTATATCGAAACACCATGAGATGCCCATATCCAAAATTCTTGAGGTAGAACTTTTTGATGTGTGGGGTATTGATTTCATGGGTCCATTCATGAATTCGTTTGGAATGAAGTACATCTTGGTTGCTGTAGATTATGTTTCGAAATGGGTGGAAGCTGTAGCGTTGGCCGACAATGAAGGGAAGCGTGTTGTATCATTCTTAAAGAAGAATATCTTCTCTCGCTTTGGAGTACCTCGTACTATCATAAGTGATGGAGGATCTCACTTTTGCAACAAGCTATTCAAATCAGTTTTGGCCAAGTATGGTGTCAAGCAACATAAGGTAGCTACGCCTTATCATCCCCAAACTAGTGGACAAGTGGAAGTTTCCAATCGCGAGATCAAGCAAATCCTTGCGAAGACGGTTAATGCGAATAGGAAGGATTGGTCTAGGAAGCTTGATGATGCACTATGGGCGTACAGGACTGCATTCAAAACACCCATTGGCATGTCTCCTTATCAACTAGTTTATGGGAAGGCTTGTCACTTACCCATCGAGCTCGAGCATAAGGCATTGTGGGCATTGAAGCAATTGAATTTGAATTGGGATGATGCTAAGAATCTGAGGTTGGAGCAGCTGAACGAATTAGATGAGTTCCGTCTCCATGCATATGAAAGATCAGACCTATACAAGGAGCGGATGAAAAAGTATCATGATCAGCGGATTGTTCGACGAAACTTCCAAAGGGGTGATTTGGTACTTCTCTTCAACTCCAGATTGAAGCTCTTCCCAGGTAAGTTAAAGTCTAAGTGGTTTGGTCCATACAAAGTTATCCAAGTCTACTTGTTTGGAGTAGTCGAATTGAAAGGCAATAATGGTGTTGTTTTCAAAGTGAATGGCCAACGTGTTAAACCTTATATCGGTCCTCTTGACTCAATGAATTATATGGCCATCACTTACCTTGACGAAGTCTAAGTACTCGAGGAAACTACGTCGAGCCACGACAATAAATAAGGCGCTAGATGGGAGGCAACCCATCGTTTTATTGTTTTATCGTTTTTCGTTTATCGTTTAGTCTTTCTTTTGTTCTATTACTTGTTTTGCTTTTGATAAGGGAAAATCCAAAAATAAGAGTCATGCCACGACCAACACTAAGGCGCTTGGTGGGAGGCAACCCATCGTACTAATCGTTTTCATTGGTTTTGAGAAAATATAGGTGCGAGAAGTATTCAACGAGGAGATTGGTTTCAAATGACGATTTGGATGTATTGTATGGTAAAGGTGGTAAGTTAGGAATAAGGATGCATAAGGCTATGGATTGAGCATTACTCATGCCAAAATAGGCATCGAGAAAGGCTAGGCCTAGGTAAAACTAGGCCACGAACAATGCAAAACCTATACTATAGCCTAAGGTCTCGGAATCTAGTGTGCAAAGACATAGGCACCGCCCATGCTTAAGTGTGCTATACACTATGCGCCGCCTATGATATAGCATTAGGTCTCAGTATCTCAAATACCATACACTATACGGCGCATATGTCCCTAAATGCTATACACTATGCGCCGCATATGTCCCTAAATGCACTACACTATGCGCCGCCTATACTATGATTATGCAAAGCACTATGCGCCGCATAAAGGTCATTTTTGTCTCCAAAACCGTTTGTAAATGGGTCAAAACCCGACCCATTCTTTTCCTATATAAAGGGTACTTAGTCTTGAAACATAACCACATTGGAAATTGACCTAAAGGCGCCGGACATCTACCCAAATCATCTCAAAATTTTTCTTTTTTGCTCTTCCAATTCACAAGACCATCTCCAAAGGCTCCAATCACGTAAGTACTCTTTTATTCTTCATCTATTTCTCGTAAGTACTACGTTACTATGTCTATTATGAATTGCTACATCTTGAAGGGTTATTGGTGATGTTAATGTGTTTGGATTGTTGATATAAAACCATGTGGTAAACATATACGTTAGGATAATCTTGACTTGTTTCTGACTTGAATTTGGTTTTACTAGCCTTGTTATACTATTTGCGGAATTGCTATGGTTATGAAAATTGCTTAAGCTTGATACTTGGATACTTACATGTTAGACTATCCCGTTCATCGGGATAAGACTTATAGTTGCCTACCGACTTAGGAGGTTGTGATTGTTGAAAATAACTATACCATGATGCAACCCCTATGTAGTAATGTTGTTATACCTAACATGAAAGTAGTGCAATGGCTGCAAGTAGTGATGCATCGCTGATTTTCTTGTCGGAATATAGTTCCTAAAACGTATGTCGACGAAGTTCAAGTAATCGACTACATTCACTCCACTATTTTGTATTAACGAACCTAAGTGTGGGGTGGTACCCCGACGGCTTGTTTATAGATTGTTTCCTTTGAGTTGATGCTAACATGAATATTATTTAAGTCTCAGGAACAATGACACCTAAAGCAAGACAAGATAAGGTTACCACATCCCAAAATGGCAAGAAGAGAGGTTGCAAGGACCAAGGAGAATCATCCTCAATGCAACTACCCCGCCGAATGTTTGGAATAAAATGGGTTCTTGAGGAGGAAGCCAAAGAATGGTACAAGAACAACAAGGAAAGAAAATATGTTCACGTCTACTTGATCAACAAGGACATCCTAGCGAAGAAGGAACCGCGTATGTTGGCAAAAATCATGGCATTTAATCTGGATTTTATCTTTCGCGACATGGGAGAATGTAATCTTGATTTGACAAGAGAATTTTACGCCAACTGGTCGCCGCTAACCACAGGCAGCGAAGTCAAGATTCGGGGCCAAGTTTTACAGCTTAACGCGGATTTGATCAACTCCTTTCTTGGCTTACCTTCGGTAGATCCAGCACCATTCAAAGAGCTGTACAGCAGACCTCCTTATAGAGCAATACGACACACACTTTGTAGAAGTAGATCCATGGTAAGGTGGGGCAGACACCGAGATACCGGACGACACAACACCTTCCCCTATGCTCCATTGAATAGGGAAGCAAGAATCTGGTTGCGTATTGTCAACTCATGCCTTATTCCTGGGACTCAATACACCAAAATATCAAGAGATAGAGTGTGTTTAGTCTATGCTTTGATGACGAATGTCCCTATCAACTTTGGGGCAATCATTCGCTCTACAATGCGGAAGGCCAGACTCCACAAAAGGTCCCACTTCACTTTTGGTAATCTGTTGACAACAATCTTGTGGAAGGAGGATATCGAAGAGGAACCAGCTGATCACAAACTCCCATATAACCCAAAGAAGGTTGACCTCACAAAGGTCAAAGATGCTGAAACAACTCATGGTGTCAACCTTACTACTGCGAAGAGACAGGCTCGTGATGAGAGTTTCTTCCGTCATCTTTATGACATGACATGATTTACTATGATGAGTGGTGGACGTGTTCCAACTGCTACAGAGCTCCAACAGCTGGACCACGACTATCCAATGAACATGCATGCACGGGAGATGTGTGGAGTGGGCGTATACTTTGAGGAACCTCTAGACGATGATGTGCCGACCGATGACGATCGACGCTTGCCAGACTCCGACGAGGAGGAGAACTCTGACGACGACTCTTATGATGATTCCGATGAAGGGGGTATGACCCCCGACATTGAGGAAGAGTCCGACTGACCAGGTTCTTCGTATTTATTTTCCACTGAGGGCAGTGTCCCGTTTAAGTGTGGGGTGGCGGTATCGCATGCTATACTTCTCTATCGCATCTATGTTTGTTTACTCTGTTTACTTTGTTTTATTTTTGTGCCGTTTTTTAGGAATAATTTTTTAGGAATAATTTTTTTAGCTTCGCATGAAATAATTCCAATAGGCAACATGAGATTATAACAAGAGTTTGTGTTACAATTATGACTATTGAGACGTTTAGGCTCTAATTGTGACCCATTATGTGATATTGTGTGGTTCAATTCCTTCACTTGTTGGGTCAAGAGTCTATATTACTTCTAATAAAGTCGACCATGTTCCTTGTGTGTGTGAGATTAATAGTATATTCTATGTTTGTGGCTGATGCTAGAACTTGCCTGGTATGTATGCAAAGCAAAAATAAGGAGTGTAAGTTTATGAGATGATTTAGGCATTTCTTTGGCAACCTACATATGTTTACCTTCGTTTTACCTACCCTTGGACATCATGCTAGTTAAACCCTTTTGAGCCTTTAGCCTATTTCTTTGACAACCTTGTATGTAAGCCTAATCCATTTTTTCAAGACCGTGATTTGATCCAAATTCCTAAGTGCTTTAAAGTATAAAGTCATGTGACAATATAAGAGGAATTGGGTAAGTATGATGCTTTAAATTGTAATGGTGCTTGAAATTGTTATGAAAAAAAAAAGGAAGTGCTATCATAAGAGGTATGTTATGAAAAGAAAAAAGGAAAAGAAAGCTGAAAAGTGAGTTATGCTTAAAATTGAAAAACAAAAGAGGAGAAAAAGGGTGGTAGAATAAAAGAAAGAAAGGTTGTTTGAAAGAAAAAGTGTTAATGATACAATGTGATGTATTAAAGCTCTTAGGAATATAGTCACTATTTCTGGCCAAAATAGTCCTACCCGTCCCTTAGCCTACATTACAACCATCAAAAGACCTATTTGATCCTAATCTTAGCATTCTGACATTTAGTGAAGTATTACACAAAGGGCAAGCCTATGGTCATCAGTTGTTGCATATGAATTCTTTGTGAGAGCGAGAACAAGGATATTTTGATACCCATGTTTAAAAAATATGCTATACTTGTGAGTGACTATGGGTAATATATTGTGAGACACACATGGTTGATGAGTTTTGGATAGTTGTACATGATTCTTTGTGCCTTAACTTGGGAATATGAGTTGACCACCATCACGAGTCTATGCTAGAGGTTAAATGGTTTCTACTAATGATCGGAAAACTACTCTTTGTTGATAATTGTTGTGCTTGTCTTGACGAATGTTTTGTGTTATTACTGTAAAACCCTAAGTTGATGTTTAGATGGACATAATATTTTGTTCGAGGACGAACAACGCTTCAAGTGTGGGGTGTTGATGATAGGCGATATTACGCGCCTATATCAATATATTTTGCCCATATTTGTGCCATGTTTTGAGGACAAATTATATATTTCATGCACTTTTAGTCCTTTTTCCTGTAAGTGAGCTAAAGAACATGATTAGCAAAGTTTCAGGTATAAATGATGCAGAATTCAGCATTTTGTGGATAACTTGACGCCAAAGAAAGCTTCACGGAAGGAGAAAAGGGAACTTGGACGCCTAAGGACCAAAAGTGATGCATGGAAAATCTGTCCCGGGCTAGAACAACATTTCTGAAGACTTTGGGGACTAGAAGTAACTTAGTTGGATTTGGATAATGATACATTAACCTAGTACAATTGGGTTAAGTATTTCATTAGTTTATTTGGATTAGGATAATGTTACATTAACCTAGTACAATTGGGTTAAGTATTTCATTAGCTTAATAGGATTTGGTTAGATATTTCATTAGCTTAGTAGGATTAGGATATAGGTATTATAAATACCCTATCTTTCTAGAGATTTTTATTCATTCCTCCCTTAGTGGAGAGAGACATTCAGATTCTTACAATCATCTTTCCATCCTTCTATTCTACAAACAATTCTACAACTCTTCTAATCTTTCCATTAATTCTATTTTTATTCTTCTTCTATTCTTCTATTAAATTCCACAACAAGAGAGACGTTACTTTGCAAAGGACTTCACGTCATCCTCACCCTTACACCTAATGTGCAAATCTTTATTGGGGTATAACAACAATGTCAATCGTGATCTCCTTCGCATTCATGGGTAACTAAAATTCTCTGTTGGGGTTATGGAAGCCAACTGAGATACTATCTATTGCTGTGAGTTTGTGAGTTCGTGACACGTATGCTGCTTATATCATTATTCTCTTCATCTTAATCTAAATTCTTCGTGGTTGCAAACACAAGAATACGCCAGTATAACATTTAACTTGTTCGAAAGAAAGATTATTTGTCTGGAAAAGAGATAGTGTCAAGGTAGTAGGGTCACATCCAAAATTCCCTATTAAACAGTTAGTGCCGTAACTGGATTAACCTCTTGGAGAATTCGTACCGTTAGACACGCTTTAAGCTCGAAAGAGTTAAAGTGAAACAATCCTCGAATAGGTCGAAAGACGCCTGGATTTACCATCGAATACAATTCTCTATAAGCATATGCACGTCGGAATTCTACACACTCATAGTCAATAGAGACGTATAACTCAGGAGGTGGACATAACCCCAACTCCTTAATTCTCATTGTTTTACAACCTACTAAACATTCTTTCTTTTTACTTTGCTATTTTCAGCTTTTACTTCATTGTTTTATTTACATTACTTGCACGACAAGACTCCCCTTTTTCGAGACTTGCACCACAAGTCTAGTAACCGTTGCTTACTTGTTGGCCAAGCTATTCCCTGTGGGATCGATACCCAACCCAGGTTGGGTTCTATATTTGCTAACGACCGCTTTACACTCCCACGAGAGCTGTAGATTGAGCGTTATCAATCTTCATCCGTATAGGACGTATGAACTGGAAAGAAATACGTTGACTTAGTCAATCTATCCACAATAACCCAAATCAAATCGCGACGACGATGCAAATGGGGTAAACCAGTCACAAAATCCATGTTCACCTCTTCCCACTTCTAAGTAGGAATAATAAACTCTTGCAAAACACCACCAGGCCTTTGATGCTCTACCTTAATCTGTTGACAAGTTAAACACTTCACTACAAACTCCGGTATATCTCTCTTCATACCGCTTCACCAATAGATTTCTTGCAAATCTCGGTGTATTTTAGTAGCATCAGGATGAATGGAGTAACGTTCACTATGCGCCTCAGCCATAATCCACTATCTCAACTCATCTACATATGGTACACACAGTCTACTTTGGTATCTCAACACGCCATCTCCCCCTTAGGAGAAAACCTCTAATTTCTGATCTCTAACCGACTCCTTTAACTTAACTAAGACGGGATCCTAATCTTGTTTTTTCCTTTACTTCTGAAACTAGGGAGGATTCAAAACTACTCTGAACCCAGACATTCCATTCAGCTGAATCAACCAATCTAACACCCAATCCTGACAAATGGTGCACTTCCCAAGCTAACTCTTTCTTATCATTATCCACATGATCAATACTACCCATAGACAATCTACTAAGGGTGTTTGCCACTACATTTGCCTTGCCTAGATGATACAAGACACTCAATTCTTTCAATAATTCTAGCCACCTTCTCTGATAGAGATTTAACTCTCTCTCTGTGTGAACACAAACTGTAGACTTTTGTGGTTCGTAAACACATCAACATGTACCCCATAAAGATAATGTCTCTAGATTTTCAAAGCAAACACAACAACACCTAATTCAAGATCGTGGTTTTGGTAATTCTTTTCATGAGTTTTAAGCTTCCTAGAGGCATAGGCTATGACCTTACCCCTCTGCATCAAAACACAACCCAAACCAATCCTAGAGTCATTATCATACACAACAAAACCATCTGACCCATCAAGCAATGCTAAGACTGGGGCTAAAGTGAGTCGAGTCTTCAACTCCTGAAAACTCTTTTTGCAGGAATCCGACCACTGAAACTTAACCTTCTTTTAATTTAATCGGGACATAAGAGACGTAATGGATGAAACCCCCTCAGCAAAATGTCTGTAATAGCCAGTTAAACCCAATAAACTCATAATGTCTGATGGAGAAATAGGTCTAGGCCAATTTCTTATGGCTTCTATCTTTTGGAGATCAACTCTAATACCCTCACTGGAAATAATATGATCGAGGAAAGCAATGGGCCTGAGACAAAATTCACATTTGCTAAATTTGGCGAACAACTGGTGATCTCTAAGAGTTTGCAACATAATTCTAAGATGGTCTGTATGATCATCCTCACTAAGAGAGTAGACAAGAATATCATCGATAAAGACTATGACAAATATGTCCAGATACTATTTAAACACTTGGTTTATCAAGTCCATGAAAGCTGTTGGGGCATTGGATAGTCTAAAGAACATGACTAGAAACTCAAAATGACCATAATGGGTCCTAAAGGCTATCTTCAGAATATTGCATTCCCTTACTTTAAGCTAATGATAACCGGATCTAAGGTCTATATTTGATAAATAACTTGCACCTTGTAGTTAGTCAAATAAGTAATTAAATCTAGGAAGAGGGTATTTGTTCTTGACTGTGACTTTATTTAGCTGATGATAGTCAATGCACATACGCAAAGAACTATCCTTCTTTCGCACGAATAGGATGAGACCTCCCCATAGAGACACACTAGGTGTTATGAAACCTTTTATCTAACGGATCTTTGAGTTGCTTTTTCAACTCCTTAAGCTCGACAGGAGCCATACGATATGGAGGAATAGAAATAGGCTGAGTATTAGGAAGAAGATCAGTTTCAAATTCTATTTCCCTATCGGGAGGTACCCCTAGTAACTATTCAGGAAAAACATCAGGAAACTTATTAACTACAGTGACTGACGAAATTGGTAGAGTCTCGGACTTAGTGTCTTTGACTTGAACAAGATGATAGATACACCCTTTGGATATTAGCTTTCGGGCCTTAAGATAAGATATGAAATAACTCTTGGGAGATATAGAGTTTTCTGACCACTCAAAGACTGGCTCCTCTAGAAACTGAAACTACACCACTCGGGTGCGACAATCTATGGATGCATAACAAGAATGGATCCAATCCATACCAAGGATAAGATCAAAGTCGACTATGTCTAATTCTATCAAATCTGCCAACATGATCTTATGAAAGAAAGTTATGGGACACTTTCTATAGATCCTTTTGGTAACAACTGATTCACCAACTGGTGTAGAAACTAATAAAGGTTCAGGGGTCTTTTCAGAACTAATCTCAAACTAACTACAACTAGAGCGGTCAAATAAGAAAAACTCGACCCAGGGTCCAATAGTATGTAAACATCAAAATGAAAGGCATGAAGCATACCAGTAACAACATTTAGGGAGCTCTTTTTCTCCTAGAAGAATGGTAAAGCATAGAATCAATTCTGGCATTGAGCGCCACCGGTACTGGATGATGCGCCCTGAGAAGGGGCTAGGCGAGCTGCAGGAGCTGGTGCACTAGTAGCCCTGTCTGAGGATGAACATCTCTATTTCTATACTCAGCATACGGAAACTCTATAATTCCATAAACCAACATGCTATAACGAAAACAACCCTTCTGTCCAGCTAAGCACTCACCAGGATGTGTTCTACCATACTTAGTACATGAAGGTAATTGGGCTTACCACTCACACTATTATGGGATGTAGACATAGAAGACTTACCCCACTATTCCTGTCTATCTTTGAGAGTGGGAGCACTGGCTGAAGACGGCACAAAAATGGCGAACGACTCTAAAACTGTGAGCAATTTCCCCCTATAGACCTTGACTGGCCATACTCAAACTGCCCAGTTCTAGCCTTCTTATTTTTTCTCTCTCTTCCCTTCAACTTTTTTGCTTCAATATGTTGATCATGAGTCATCAATATAGCAAGATCCATATCTCTGATAAGCATGGCAGTCCTACACTCCTTGACTACCAATCCTGACACTCCAGTAAAGAACTTACTCATACTATATCTGGTGTCAACTATCACCTTATGAGTATACTTAGATAAATGGTTGAACTTAAAACAGTACTCCTTCACAGTCATTGGGCTCTGCCTCAGGTTTATGAACTCTTCAACCTTGTCTTCTCACAACCTGTCTAGGAAACCCTCCTGAAATACCTGTCAACTCATGGGAGCTGGACCCTCATCCCTATCTTTTTTCTACACGACAACCCAATCATAAGCAACATCTTTCAACCTATACGAAGCCAATACTATGCTCTCCTCTTCAGTGACATGCATAACTTGGGTGATCTTTTACACCTCATCAAGATACAATTGGGGGTCCTCACCTATTTTTGACAAAAAGTATTTAGGCAGATTCATCCTCATAAAGTCACGAAGTTTGGCTGCAGCTAAATCACCCCCTTGTTGATGCAGAACTGCAACCTAATTATTGGCTTGAACATTAGAGGTCATAGCTTAGGCTAACGCCTAAAAGGCAGCCTGAAATTTGGCATGAGACGCATTCTCATTCAGGGGAACAACAGGCTGGGGTGGATGATTATCATTCCTATGTGCATTAGCTCTGCGAAGAGGCACATTCTATCATGAAAGAGCACGAGTTAATAACAGATAGAGATAGTTGTTAGCATGATTAATTATGAAAGAAAGAGATGATTTTCCTAAAATGTTCCATAGCCTCTTGCTCACAGATGTGGCACGCTTCACACCCATGATTAAGACTCTATATAATGTGGCTTTTCCGACTCCCTAGGACTCTTTAAACCTTAGCATTTGATACCAAGTTTGTAACGCCTCAAAATCTGATCCCGAGATATCACACGGAGCTCAAGGCTATGAGTAGCCCCAATCTAACCCCTTAAGCCTGCTACTAGTTATGAACCTTAATTCAAGATAGACTAGTCAAGAAATAATGTTGTATCATACCAAAACTGAACTGAATAAACTGAAGATATTATCTGAATAACAAATACTGAAAGTCTGAAAATAAACTCGTAGTCCGACAAGCCTCTACTGCTAAGAAACTAGAGAGTCATTGGGATAGACCCCCAACAGACTCAAACTAAACTAAAAATAATAAATCAACTACTATGAAAGCTAAAAATCTGAAGAAGTTGGCCCTCGAATCATGAGGACTCACCAACTGTGGGAGCATAGATAGAGATGCTCGAACTACTCACGCTGTTGATACTGAGCACCTGAACCTACATTATAAGATAATGCAGCACATAGACATATATGTGGATCAACACTTTGAGGATGTACTGAGTATAGGGGGTGTAATGAATAAGTAAGACATTATCATAATTAGAAAGTAAATGCATGCTGGATGTATATGACTTGCATAAGCTTGATTATCTAAAATACCAAAATATAAAATCAAGTATAACAAATCATACTTGAAAATCTAGTGAGTCAAACACTTAGTCTTATAAATGTTTTTCTATCATTCTTTTCTTTCGGAATTTAGAAGCTTTGGCATCTTTGGAAATCTTGGAACTTTGGGAGCTTCTTATAACCGGCATAAATCATGTAAGATGACATGGATTCTAATGTCTTGCCCATATTGGGGAGAGTTGTTCTATCCTTTCCATCAGAATCAAACCTTAAGTGATCACTATTTTAGCCCACTATGGGCGTTTAAAACCTACGGTGACTCATAGTTCTGGGGCATGAGACCTTGGAACCATACCCAACTCGGTGCTAAATACTACTCCCATACTTATTGCTCAAAAATTTTAGGAAATCCACCTTAAAATAGCACAAGGGGTTATAATTAAAACCAATTATGCTTCTCTTTGTTTTAAATCATAAACCGTATGAATAATGTGGATTCCTATTTTAGCTTAGGATCAAAATATAAATCTTTACTTTTGAAAGAACTAATCAAAACTTGTCAATAGGACTTGAGATCATAATTTCCTTATAAAATCCTTAATAGAACATAGGACTCAAAGTATAAAGCTTTAATGCATCAATAATTACATCAATAATTAAATTTAAACTTCATGCTCAATAATCATCTTAAAAACTTTCAACAATCTCAGTCAAGATAATGGTATATAACTCATAATACAAATCTTATAATTGCAAACATGAATATATGTAAATTTCTTGCAACTGAAGCCTTAAATATCATAATAATGTCATAAACTAAAATAATGAGGATTTGGGTATCAACCCTAACTTTAATTTTATGGGAAATCATAGAATACTCAATAAAATTGAAACCACAATTAAGTTTTTGTCTCAAGGATGAAAGGTTTATCCTTGTTCAAAACCCCACATACCTTGTATGATGAACTTGATGAACAAGTTTGCTTTTGAGATCTATTTGTGATTTTGAATGATGATTCTGAAATTCTTAAATAGGGAACTTTGAATCTTGAATTGATTTGGGAAAAGAATGGTGAAATCTTAGGGATTCTTGAAGTTGAATGTTGAAGCTTAGGGTTTTTCTTGAGAGATATTTTGATGAATATAAGCATAAAATGCTTGTAATAGGCTTAAATCTTGTGTTTGGATGGAATTGGGGGCTTGGGAATTGTCCAAAATACCCTTTTTAAACTCCTAAAAGAAACTGGAAAAATGAACCGGGGTCCTGATTCGATCGGCCACCACGATGCGTCACTATCGCGGTGGCTCACTGGAATTTGACGAATGGGAAATTGGGGGTCTCCACGATGCGGAGTTATCACGTTGTCCACTGGATTTTGGCAACTGGGACTTGGAACTTCAACGGGATGTGCCACCATCGCGGTGCACTATAGAGATGCCATTTTGGTCTTCAACGTGACACACCACTATAGCGTTGGACTACTGGAAATTGACAAATGGGAAAATGGACCTCTCCGCAATTCACCAATATCGCGAAGGTCCACTGGAAAATGGCAATTATTAATTTAACCACCCCCGCGACGTGGTGACTTCCTAGGTGGTACACTGCCAACTAAAAATGCTCTAACTCCTCAACGGAGTGTCAGAATTGGGCCAATTTGGTATTGAAGAAAAGCTTATTCAATTTTCCATATGATGAAAATTCAAAATCTATAAAATTATATATGAAACAAATATTATTCATTTTGGAAGATATCCTTTAACATTCTAGGAACAAATTTAAGCTAGAAAAGTTTGGGGTATTACAAGAATCCACTTGGGTTTGAGTTTCCAGAAGAAAGACAAGGGTGTGATCAAATCTTTCTTGGCCTGTCTAGGTAATAAGAAATTCTTCATATTTTTCAAAGGTTTGGAACCCTTAGGATAGGTATTCCCTTGCTGGATATATCTAGCACTGCTAATTTTAGCTTTAAGCCAACTTTGACAGCTTTTCTTCAAATGCTCATCTCTTCCATAATGAGTACATAGAGGTTTGTGGACCCTATTTCGAATACTATGAACAACTTTCCCATGAGACCCAAGTGATTGGGTCTTGTACTGATATCCAAGACATTTACCATTATTGATACTTTGACTCATTAGATTAGAAAAATTTGTGAAGATGTGGTCCATTTTAGTGATTTGCTAAGTTCTTTCCTTAGACAGACCAGGTCCATTTCTAAATCTTCATTCTTATGGAGGGCGTCCATAAGGTTCTTTTGATAGTCCCTCCATTTATCTTCAAGATCAATCTAAATCTTTGAAGCTTCTTTCTTCCTTTTATCACCAGAATCATTTACTTTCTCCAGTTGACTCAATAAACTCAGATTATCAGATTTCAACTTAGCAAACTATTCTTCTATTTTTTGACATTTGGAGAGTTAAAGAAATTAATTCAAGCTCCTAATTATCTAATTTCTCTTCTAAAGCATCTTCTCAGTAGTCAGTTCACACACAGAATCAATCAACACATTTGCTAGCTTCTATATCTTTCTAACAGAGTAATTATCTAAATTTTCCTGAATGCCAGAGAGAATTACCTCATTTTCTTCTTCATCTTTAGTGTTTCCCATAAGAGAAAATAAGGAATCATAGAAACCTCACTAGCTTCCGCAGCTAGCATAGACACATTTGTAGTCTTCTCAGCTTCATCAGATACACTGGAGGAATATCCCCAAACAGCTAAGGCCTGCTTCACTACATAATCAGTTGCAGCCTTACTTCTTATTTTTACAGGGACCCAGTCCCTGTTCTTTCCTTTATCACCTCCAGTATTGAGATGTTCTTAATAGTCTATTTTTTGCACTGGACAGTACTTATTGAAATGCTCAGGACTTCCACATTTGTGACAAACCTCTATAGTGCCTCCCTTTTTGCTGCTACTTCTTCTTCTTTGAAACTGACTACTTTTCTTCATTGCTCTAACAATTATTTTTGCCAAATAGGCAATATCAGTGTCTTCTTCACTTGAATATTACTTAGAAGCCTTCAATGCCAGAGATTTTTCTCTTTTTACTCGCTTCTTGTCTTTCTCTTACTGCTTCTTGAGTTCATCTCTTCAGATTACCAATAAGTTCATCCATAATGAGAGTTTTCAGGTTCCTTGCCCCAGTGATAGCAGCTACTTTGCTTTTTCCAAGATTTGGGTAAAACCTTAAAAAAAGTTCTCACATATATATACAAAGGAATTACTTCTCTTAAGCAATGTAACTCATTGGTAATTAAAGTGAATTTGGTATGCATTTCTTGGATAGTTTCTCTTTCGTTCATGGTGAAGGTTTCATATTGAGTAGTCAGCATATCAACTTTTGAATCCTTCACATCAGTGGTTCCTTCATGAGCAATTTTCAAGCAATCCCAGATTTCCTTAGCATTTTCATAGGCAAAAATCCTGTAGTATTCATCAGGTCCTATACTACAAACATTTTCTTGGCCTTGCAATTCTTCTCAACTTTCTTTCTATCTGCATCACCATACTCTCTCCTGCTTTTAACAATCACTAAAGTTATGTCTCCTTATTTGACCTCTCTAACTGGCACATAAGGACCATCAAGTATTTCATCCATTAGCTCATTTTCCTCAACCATAAAGAAGTCATACATCCTTATTTTTCACCACCCATAGAACTACCTATTAAAACGGGGTGGTCTATTAGTAGATTGCCCTTATTCCAGATTAGGTGGAGCAGTCATGATAACCAAATCACTCTAGGTGTAAACCTTTTAGAGTGGTTTGTCTCTGATACCAATTGTCGAAATGTAAGGGGGTTACACCACACTATGAGGGACCAGGTCCCTTAGAGTCAGATACAGGTAATAAAACAATAAAGCATAGAGAAACTAAAACCCTACAGGAAAATAAAAAACACAATGATTTAACGTGAAAACCTCCTTGCTCAAGGGAGGAAAAATTACGACTTTTCCTCACAAGCACTCAACAATCCACTATAATCAAACTCTTGATTACAGACTCGATATGAACCTTACTCTAGGCTCAACTAGTTTGCAATAAATCTATTGCAAATCTACCTTGATAACTCTGCCAAGAACTCACCTTGATATTGATTAACTTTAACCAATATCAAACTCAGGCAGCTTTACCTAAGCACTCTCAAGAACATAATGAAAGCATTACTCTTAGAACACGAGTAATTTAATTATAGACCATGACTTGACTCAAGAACACTCACTCTTTCAGTACATACAGAAGTTAAGAACTTGAGCAATGTTGCAAAATTGAGCTTTCGCCTCTTTCCCTCTTCTATATTCTGATTTGCAATAACTCACCAATCGAGATGCATTATTTTCCTTTTATAGTAGAATAATGATTAGGGTAGAAATCTGATTGGGTCAGTGTCCTGATGGGTACAAGCTCACCTGCATAGTTTGTTACACTAGAAGACAAAACTGTGTAGGACAATGACAGTTGTACTGGATTCATGAAGACCCAGAAACCTGATCCCTTATTGTCACCTGATCATCATTAAAACAAGATATAACATGAGTCTTTTCTTCTGTAAATTTGATAAAAGGATATTCATTTAACTTTTAATATAACATTATCAACTTGCTGGTGCATTGTTGGGATGATTTAAACTAACAACAAAATTAAACATTTCAAATCATATATGAGAACTAAGAGAATATGATGTCATGATAATTACTAATCTCATTAACAAAATCAATATACGAACAAATATAAATTAAAATACATATACTTATTCCATATTACATAGAAGTAGATTAAAACGCTAATTTTGACTCTTACAAATAGTGAAAAAAATTATTTGTACTTTTTTTTTATAACGGAATATATATATATATATTAAACTGACTTCTTATTGATATGAGTAAAAGTACATGATTTGGAGTTTGGTATACCAAACTTATATTTGTAACTTATATTTAGCTTTTATCATTAAAAAATAAGACAATAAAATTCTATAATAAATATTAATACCTCTCTCTTTTTGTATCACGCCAACTTAACCACCAGCTATAAGGATTTGAGATGGATAGATGGTATCAAATGTCTTGAAAATGGACTCGATTTATAAGTGTAAATTACATTACACGTTCATTTAATATAGGAAAATGAAAAGCCAGCAAAACGTGAAAATAAATTAGAGTA
Organism: Capsicum baccatum var. pendulum; assembly: GCA_030864225.1. Classification (NCBI taxonomy): domain Eukaryota; kingdom Viridiplantae; phylum Streptophyta; class Magnoliopsida; order Solanales; family Solanaceae; genus Capsicum; species Capsicum baccatum. Next base: position 51,333,024 of record CM061554.1, on the reverse strand, counting down.
ATAGAGTTTTAAAGGAAAATAAATTTTGTTGAATGTGGACACTTAAGAATTAAGATTAGAAGGGAAAAGGCTGGAATTCTAATTAACCAATGGCTGCCGTTCATAACTTGCCATTTAATACGCAACTTCGTTTTATCAATTGTGATTTGAAAAATTAATGTAGTTTTTGATGGAAAAATTCTTAAATTAGTGGTTATTATTTAATATTTAAATAATTAAATATTTGGGTAAATTTTGATTTAATGTAGGGATAAAATAGTAATTCAGCTTTCAATTAAGTGGCTTCCCACTTTTAGAATAGTATAGATATTGATTGATATTGACGGATTATCACGTAAAGAATGGCTATAGCTTACAAAGTTATCTTAAAGATGACATTAAGCATTTGAGAATGTAAAGATGATTATGGGGTGTGGGAGATAATGAATGCCTCACAATAATAACATAATGGTGGTATTACACTTATAAGTTATGGAGATTTATAATTAAGCAACACCCCCCTTAAATATTCATTAATAGATAATATTCCTCATTAAATTTTTATTAGCAAAAAATCTTGTGGAAAGTTATTAGTGAAGAAAAAAAGTATACATATCTTATAAGACGCATGATTTATTGCTTCGTTAAAAATTGTCAATAAAACTGAATACGACAAAATCTGGCTGAGGAAAATATTGGGCATTTTTGTTTGATGCTTATTAAAATTAAGTATAAATTAAATGGTTACATAAAATAGTCGGAATCCATTGTCAGCTTCCTAAAAGTTGGCACCACATTTCACTTGAACACATCAAATAAATCTTATATATTTTAAACACTCTATTAGAATTATGTGGTGTCATTTATATATATTTTTTAACAAGTAGTAAAAATATATAATGTGTGTGTTACACTAACAAATAACGTGTAAAATATCAAATTAAATTTGGACATTAGTCATTTGTACCCAAAATAATTCTTAAACAATGAATTTTGAGTTAAGAAAAGTGATCAATGAATCAATGATACGTGCTATTTTTGCCAACATTATTACAAAAAGGAATATAACCACTCAAAAAAAATTATTTTTACAGAAGCACAACCCCTCTCCCATTGTCTTCTCTGACCATCTTCACCTGCAATAACTTTAAATGAAATTTAATAACTGTGAAAGAGTTATTTTACAGAAGAACTGATGAATCTATTTATAAATCTATTTACCAGCTCAGTTATCCGCACCTCCCTCTAAATGGTATCAGAGCTCAGTAATTTAAAAGATACGGAAGTGATATACGTGTTAGAAGAATTAGTTAAGTTAGATTTAAATTTAGATTTAGTTATTTATTAAATTAATTATGAGAAGACCATTTAAAAATAGAGAAGCTTTTAGAAAAATAAAAGAATCGTTAGTTAGCAATTATCCAGAATATATAAGCCTAAATAAAACAAAACAAAATCCACAAAGATTAGCCTATTTAATTACATTAATATCTAGTATTGAAGCAAAATTAATAATCCATTTAAAATCTAGAAGAATGAGACATATACCACCTAATTATGACAAAATTAGATTTAGATATCCACCAAAATATTATAAACACAATTTAAATGAATAAAGAGCAAAAATACAAAGAATTAAAACAATTTATCTCTGAAAAACGTAAAGAATTAAAAATAAGAAAAGAAAGATTACATTATAATATATTTGCCGGAGTTAGTAAAAATTCAATAAATATACAAAAAGATGAAATATCAAAATTAGAATCTCAAATAGATAGTTTAGAATATATATGTCAACACGAACTATTCACAATAAAATGAATAAAGAAGAATTTATAATAGATGAAAAAATATACGAAAATCACGAAGGTACAAAAATAAAAATAGTATTTTCTAATCTAGGAAGAAGGTATAAGAAAATAGGAGAACATTTATATTTAATGTTAGAAAAAGAAGAATTAAAATTAGAAGATAAATTAACAGCAATGGTAAGAATAGAAAAAGAAAATGAAGAGATAGATAGAAAAAAGGAAATAGAAAAAATTAAACAACAATCTACGGAAGAAATACGAAAAATAGAAGAAACTAAAAATAGTAGAATTGCTGAATTAGAAAAAGAATTACAAATGTTAAAAGATTTATACGAACAAAGACAAAAAGAAAAAGAAGAAATAAATAAAGAACAAAAATTAATAAGCGAGATAAATCAATTTAAGGAAAAATTAGAAATAAATAATATAGAGATAGAAGAAACGGATAATTATGATTCAGAAGATAGTGAAACATATACGGAAATATTAACAAATATAAAAGATTTAGAAATTAACGAAAAACAAGAAAGAATTAATCAAGAAAATTTAGAAAATAATAATACAGAAATAAATACTCTTGACAAAAAAGAAGATGAAAATTTAATACCCAAAACAACAGAAATAAGAAAACCTATATATTACAAAAATAAATTTAAAAGATATAATGAATATGACAAATGGACACCAAAACAAATAGTTAATAAAAATTATAACTTTTTAGATCTAAACTGTGTAATAGATACAGAAAAAACAATACAATTATGGGTAGGATATATGACAAAACAATTATTAGACAATAATATAAACATAACGGATGCACCAGAATACATAGAAAAAACTCTAATAGGATCAGTAAAATTATGGTTTACAAATTTAACTGAAAATAGTAAGAAAGTATTAAGAGCTAATAAACCTATGGAAGGAGCAGCATCAACAACAACTAAATTAACGCCTATAGAATTATTGAAAAAATATGAAACAGCTATAAAAGATGAATTTGGTAGTATGACAACATTAGAAGAAGAACAAGACGAAGAAAAAGATACAAATAGGAATTTAATGATAAAATTAACAATATGTAATATGTGTTATATAGATGAATATACTTGCGCATTTAAAGAATATTATTATAAAGGAGCATATAATATAGAAGAAAGTAAAGAAATAAGAAAATTGTATTTTAATAAATTACCCGAACCATTTAGTTCAAAAATAATAAAAAGTTAGGAAGAAGCAAAAATAGTAGATACATTAGGAGCTAGAATAAAATTTTTACAACAATGGTATAGAAAGCTATGTGAAAAATATAGAGAAGAATTAAAAATGGAAAAAACATTAATAAGAAATTTAGCATGTTGCAAAAATAAAATAGCACCTCAATTTGGATGCGAAGAAAGATATTATAAGAAAAGAAAAAGACATAAGAAATATAAGAAATATAAAAAATCAAAATATAAATATAAGAAACCAAGAAAAAGATATTATGTTAAAAATTATAAAAATAAAAGACCATATAGAAAGAAAAAATCTATAAAAGAATGTACATGTTATAATTGTGGAAAGTTAGGACATTTAGCTAGAGATTGTAAATTACCTAAAAATCCAAAAAATAAACAAATATCCGAAATAAAAATAGAAAATACAGAATATATGCAAATAGATTATATAGATTATGAATTAGAAAGTGAAGATAGTATATATGAAATTTCAGAAAACGAAACAGATATTGAAATAGATAGTGAGATAGATGAATCAGATGACTGAAGAAGATATAAAAATAATAACAAAGGAAGAATATTTAAATGATGAAGGAACAGAACAAAAGATAATATTTGACAGTAATATATTTGATGAAATAAAAGGAAAAGAGTTAGATTTAAGTGTAGAAAAAATATTTAAAATACCAACAATAAAAAATATTTTTAGTAGGAAAAAAGATGAATACTATGTAGTATGTCAAAAAGAACATGTAATAGACTGTAGATATGCAAAAGGAAAAGCTAGTATACCACTAGTAACAAAAAGGATAATTAATAAAGAAATAAATGATATAAAAAGTAAAGGAGATCCAATAAAATACGTACACCTCGGAGGTACAGAAATATTAATAAAAGCATGTTTTAGAGAAGGAATAGATACACCGATAGAATTATATTTAGCAGATGATAGAATTATAAAACCTATAGAAAAAAGCATAATAACTGCCGTAAAAGGAAATTTAATATACCAAAAATTTAAATTTATAATAAGTGCAAATTATTCAGTAGCAGTAACAGATAGGAATATAGATAAATCATTAGTATTATATTGGAAGATATCAGGAATAGAATTAACCCCAGGAAGTAAAATATTTACAGCGAGATGTAAAAATTTATATGTATTAACAACAAAACATAAAATAACAGGGAAAAATAAGATTAATAAAATACAAATAGATAGCCCATTTGAGCAAATTGTAAAAACAATAGATTATAATGACTATAGCTATAAAGACATAGATATAGAAGAAAATTTAGAAATAGTAAATGATAGAATAAGTACAACGAAAAGAATAGCTAATGAAAAACCAGAGTCATCGAGCTCATCAAAAAGAATGAGTTATGAAACAAATTCAATAAGTAATTTAAATCAATATTACATAATAGGAAAAATAAATGAAAAAGAACATTTAATACTATTAAACACAGGACAAGAAGAAAATTATATAGCAAAATATCTAGTAAAAAATGAAGAAATAAAAACTGATAATGATATATGCCCAGATCTACCGAGAAGTCTAATAAATAATAAAGATATAGCAGAAAAAGAAATAATAATAGGAGGAATTAGAAAAATAAAAATAGAATTTGAGGTAAAAGAGGAAATGCAAAAAGCAGATATAATATTAGGAATAAAATGGTTAGAACAAGTAAAACCATATAATATAGAACATACACAATTAGCTATAACATATAATAGGGAAAGATTATTCTTAAGAAGAGCCTTAACATAAAATGAAAATATATGTATTAATGAAGATAGTAGTGGAAGGATATTATAGTAGATATTATACACCTATGATAGATACAGGAGCAGAAGCTAATTTATGTAGATATAATTGCTTACCAGAAAGTAAATGGGATAAATTAAAAATACCAATAATAGTTAAAGGATTTAATAATGAAGGAAGCTTAATTACTTACAAAGCTAGGAATGTAAAAACACAAATATGGGATAAGATATTGACAATAGAAGAAATTTATAATTATGAACTAACATCAAAAGATATACTTTTAGGGATGCCATTTTTAGATAAACTTTACCCACATATAATAACTAGAAATGATTGGTGGTTCACAACACCATGTAAACAAAAAGTAAGAGCAAAGAGAGTTAGTAATAAAATCAGAAAGAAAACTGACTGGATAAAAGGAAGTGAAAAAATTACACAAAAGTTAGAAAATATAAAAACTGCTGAAGATACAATAGAATTAGTAGTATTTTCAATAAATAAAACAGAAATAACTATATTTTCAATAAATAAGATAGAAATAGTTAAGAAAAAATTAGAACAATTATATAGCGAAGATCCATTAAAAGGATGGGAAAAACATAAAACTACCATAAAAATTGAATTAATAGATAAAAACAGTATAATAACCCAAAAACCATTAACATATAATTTTGATGATTTAAAAGAATTTAAAATGCATATAGATGAATTATTAGAAAAACAATATATACAAAAAAGTAATAGTAAACATAATAGTCCAGCATTTATAGTAAATAAACATAGTGAACAAAAAAGAGGAAAAAGTAGAATGGTTATTGATTATAGAAATTTAAATGCAAAAACTATAACATATAATTACCCAATACCAAATAAGATATTAAAAATAAGACAAATCCAAGGATATAATTATTTTAGTAAATTCGATTGTAAATCAGGATTTTACCATCTAAAGTTAGAAGAAGAATCTAAGGAATTAACCGCATTTACGGTACCACAAGGATTTTACGAATGGAATGTATTACCCTTTGGATATAAAAATGCACCAGGTAGATATCAACATTTTATGGATAATTATTTTAAACAATTACCTAATTGCATAGTATACATAGATGATATATTATTATATACAAAAACTAAGGAAGAACATATAAAATTATTAGAACAATTTACAGATATAATAGAAAATTCAGGAATAAGTCTAAGTGAAAAGAAAACCGAAATTATGAAAAACCAGATAGAATTTTTAGGAATACAAATAGATAAAAGTGGAGTAAAAATGCAACAACATATAGTACAAAAAATAATAAATTCAAAAGAAGAATTAGATACAAAAAAGAAATTACAATCATTTTTAGGATTAGTAAACCAAGTAAGAGAATATATTCCAAAATTAGCAGAAAACCTAAAACCCCTACAGAAAAAATTAAAAAAGGATATAGAATATAATTATAATGAAGAAGATAAAAAACAAGTTCAAAAAATAAAATTACTTTGCAAGGATTTACCAAAATTACAATTTCCGGATGAAAATAGAAAATTTACATATATAATAGAAGCAGATGCCAGTGAATACAGTTATGGAGGAGTACTTAAATATAGATATGAAGCAGAAAAAATAGAACACCATTGTAGATACTACTCAGGTACGTTCAACGAAACAGAAATAAAATGGGAAATAAATAGGAAAGAATTATGTTCATTATATAAATGTTTGTTAGCATTTGAGCCATATATTGTATATAACAAATTTATTGTGCGGACAGATAATACACAGGTACGCTGGTGGCTAACAAAGAAAATACAAAATTCAGTTACAACAAAAGAGATTCGGAGACTAGTTTTAAATATATTAAATTTTACATTTGTAATAGAAGTAATCAGTACTAACAAAAATGTTATTGCAGATTACATATCAAGACAAAGCTACGCAAACTGAAATGATAGAAGAAAATATACATGAAAAGATACTCAACGCCCTGACTATGCTTTCATTGAAAGTAGACAGTATGGGTACTGAGATAGAAAAGCTAAAGCTAAAGACTAGTGAAGATAATCTGAAGTCTATAGCTATGAATCAGCTAACTCAGCAATGTGCAGAGCTATGTCGATCGGAAGACAATAAAATTCCAGAGCTAGAAGGAGATGTTGGGATACTCCATAAAACCCATAACGCTTATCAATCTACTTCTGCAGGTACAAGCAAAGGAGTTAGAAAAAATATGAACTTAAATAAGCTATTTGACAAGCCATATACACCAAATATACCAAAAGACCCTATGTTTACACCCCCACAAGTTACCACATATCGAGAAAGCCTAAATCAAGACAAAAAGACATATAACTACACAGCCCGCACATATATAGAAAATATTTACAACGTACAAACTTTCTTAAATAGCAACCCAAAAGCTACAAATATCCAAGAACCAGATACGAACTATATAACCCAGAAATTAACCGGATACAACAAGCTAATTGCCTTACCCAAAACTAGACCCAGCTTAGTAAAAACTTGCTACGAATATGGATTACTTAGTACCGTATATACCACAGACGGAACCGAGATATCTACTATACCCGAGATATATGAAGCATTTACCATATTTAAAAGAATAACCAAAGGTACTTTATTTTTTATAGAGATCTACACGGCACCAGCAGAGATATTATTTGACGAAGTTAAGAAACCTATACAAGTTGTAAAAATAGGAATGACAAGAGATATGATTATACCGCAAGATATTGGTACACAGCCAGAGATACCCAGAATCGAGATACCAAAATTTTATGCGAATAAAAGAGTTATCGGACTATCTACGATTTTACAAGAACTAGCAAATACATATTGTAATCAAAATCCTATATGGAGTTATTATTCAAGAAACCATGTACTAATATATTCAAACTCAAAAGAACTACGAGAAACAGATATGGAAACAATTAGGCAATGGATTATGACGTTGCTTAAACCGGAGACAGAACCTATCGCCAGAGCTATTAAAGAAAAATTTAATTCAGAAGAATTATTGACCAGATATTGCAAAACTATTGGACACAAATACCCAGACCACAGATGTTCAAAATGTAACGGAGGAGATAATGACGTCCCAGCAGTACAGTTAGAATGAAAGAAGATAAGGACGACAGCTGGAAAGATAAGAACAGAGCAATAATGGAGATATAGCAGATATGACAAAATAGACGGAAGACTTATTTGCAGATATGACAGATAGACGGAAGACATATTTACAAAATTTGTTACGTAAAGCTTTGTAGCATTTATTGTACAATTAAATGTAGAGGCAAAAATTTCAAAGTAGGTTATTAATGTAAAGAAAGAAATTTCCAAAGTAGGTTAGGTAAAGAAAGACTTTTCCAAGTCTTTTAGTTAGTCTTTTTTTTTAGTTTTAAGTTTTACGGATGTAAAGACTTCTTATTCTATAAATAAGAACTCAGGAAGCATTGCAAAGGCAAGCTCTCCTACATTCAGCAAAAATACTCTCTCCATTCCAATTCAAAAATATTTAGCCCAGCTAATTAAATATATACACCGCAATGGAAAAAGCTACGGAACAACAAACCTCAGAAATATCAAAGCTACCGGAACAGGTATATCTATTTACGATTATGAATAGCTAAATTCATAATTCCCGACAATCATGATATGATAAAATAAATTCATATTAGTTACTTTATAGTAGAATTATTCGAAAAATAATATGTTAAGAAGTTTATTAGCAAAGTGGAAACGGAGAAAAATCCCAAGGAACTATGCCATCCTAAAGGTGAAACCAATGAGGCAAGAAGCCGTGGCGGGGAGTAACCAAAGTCGAGGCGCTGTTTAAGGGAGAATATCCGAATTACCATGCTAGTAGTGACCGAAGAACATGTTATTTAAGGATAATCTAGTATATAGTAATCTGAGATGACTATATTTTATTATGTATATGGTTGCAGGGAATATTTTGAAAAAGCAATTTTATGATAATGAATGATAATATATCTGATGTCATGGTAGATAAATTTAAGATACTTATTTTGTATGTACTTAGAGATATAGATGTTGCAGATATAAGAAAAGTTATATTAGAAAAAGCATATGGAAAAAATTATACGGATAGAATAAATTATATACCACACATACCTAACTACTCTTATAAATATTTATTATGTTAAAATTACGTAGGACTTTTAAAGATACGCAAAAATTACAGTTACTAGAAAAACAGATAAAAATAAATATAGACAATTACATGAAAAATAAAAAATATATAAAATCTCTTAATAAAAATATGCAAAAACTACTAAGTCTAAAACAAATAGCTATAAAATATCAATCTTAAAAAATAGCCCATTTAGACTACCTTAGAATTTTAGTCTTATATATACTTAAGGATATAGAAATAATACATATTAAGAAAATGATATTAGAAGAAGTAATAAACTATGAAATAAACTATGAAATAGAAATGATAAATGCCACAGCACAAATATACGAAGACATTTACCCAGAAGGATATTATTCAGACCAAGATTGTGGATGTTAGAATATATTAGAAAAACTAGAGAAAACCAAGATAATCTAAATAACGAAATTAATTACAGAAACCGAATTAGAAAAATAATGGAAGATCTAAAAGAAAAGTTAATATGGATAGAAAAAACCTTAGAAAATTTAGAAAAAAGTACATGTAACAGTTTATATAATATAAAAAACTCACTACGAGAAGAACAACACAAAATAATAAATGACATAGAAAATCTAGAATCAGATATACACTACAGTACAGAAAGAATAAGTTATTACACAGAAATTTGTAACTCAGCAGTTACTACAGGATAAAATAATAAACTAAAAATTAATGAATACATCTCACAAAAAGAATAACTTATTAAAACAAAATCTAAAAAATAACCACGCACAAAAAAGAATAGATTCATCAGCTATAATAAATCTATTTATAAATCTATTTACCAGCTCAGTTATCCGCACCCCCCTCCAAATGGTATCAGAGCTCAGGAAGTAAAATATTTACAGTGAGATGTAAAAATTTATATGTATTAACAACAAAACATAAAATAACAGGGAAAAATAAGATTAATAAAATACAAATAGATAGCCCATTTGAGCAAATTGTAAAAACAATAGATTATAATGACTATAGCTATAAAGACATAGATATAGAAGAAAATTTAGAAATACTAAATGATAGAATAAGTACAACGAAAAGAATAGCTAATGAAAAACCAGAGTCATCGAGCTCATAAAAAAGAATGAGTTATGAAACAAATTCAATAAGTAATTTAAATCAATATTACATAACAGGAAAAAGATCGTTGTCAATCTCAAAAATCTGATTTTCAATATCAAAATAGATGGAATAACTGTCTCCATTCCTATCACTAACTACAAAAGTGTCATCAGAGATGAAATTCCGAATGTCTTTAACGCCGAATAAATAATCAACATTACTGCAACTAGGAATGTTTTTCACTTTTCGATTTGGATCTTCACTGGTATTTTCAATAGGACCAAGACTGCCCATTGATTTATTTAGCCCACACCTGCGTTCGAACTCCTTAAACAACATCGAATTAAACCACCATAAACAACCCTATACTTCTACTTCTACATACCCAAGTTCACCTTAATTATAATTTTAAAGAAAGTTAAAACCTTCACTCATAAATGAACAGATTCTACATAAGAAATTAAATCTGAATGAAAGTTTTATAACCGGCACATATACTCACGAAAGACAACTTTAATGAATATACTCCAAATGATGGGATCATTATTGTCTCGGATTCTCCAATTCTAAATAATTAGTTTGAGAAAGAATATATTATAGAAGCACAATCTCTCCTTTTATTTTTTAAATTCTGTCACTTTTTTCTTTATATTTCTATCATTTTTTCTCAAATTAAATAGAGGAGGAAGATTGGCAACAAACTAATAAAAGGTGTTTAAATTTGGAAAAATCTCTTGCCGCTAAAATTCGTTTCTTCATCGGTGGCACTATTAGATCTATTTCACCATGAAAGAAGTTTAAACTTTGAGAAATTATGGCCGAAATGAAAAAGAAGAAGAAGAAGAAAATAAAATAAAAATTGATTAAATAAATCTCTCACACCCAGTTAATAAATGTATCATACTCACTATGTCATATTAATAAAATATTTCAAAATGTCACAGTAGGATCCTAGTACAAGTGTTAAAATATACAAGACTTACTCAATGTGTCTAATTAAAAAGCGTGCAAACTCTAGGAGCCGCTAATGGATTTCACCTAGAAAATAAATACATGTTAAATGGGTTAAGGGAACAAATACCTCTTTTTGAGATCACCATTTAACTTGCGTCTTTTTTTTTTTGTAATTTTTCTTTTTGAACGTTTACTCAATTTGGCGAAATAACTTCAAACCTACGTGATTAAAGTTGAAAATTTATGTTTGATTTCAGACACTTTTATCTAAAGTATGGTCTTGTAAAGAACAAATATTAGACATTTTTACCAAAAGTTTGGTATGATTTGTCAAAGTCAACTTTAGACATTTTAACTGAAATTGTGAAGTTGACAAGACTATTGACGAACAACTCCCTGCAATTCTTCCTAGTATAGAATGAGTAAAGAATCAAATGATTACTCCATATACACCACTAAATTACGCTATTTAATGCTTGTGTTTCGTAAAGAGGGAGACATAGAATGGAGTTCTAAATTTTAAATATTTCTGTCTAAAGTTTTACCTGATTTGCCAAGGCTAACTTCATACATTTTTTAAAAAGCTGCATGTAAAATTGACTAAATTTCTAGTCACGTGTGTCGGAATTTTCATGTATAGTTGCACCTCTGTCATAGTCATGTAAAATTTGTCTAATATTTCTGTCACGTGTGCTTGCATTTTTTTGCCATTTTTTTAGTTTGTTCTTTGAATTTCAACTGTACTAATGATTCAACACTCAATTCTATAGCTTAATTTTGAAATATAAGTTCCACATATTATAAATATCAAACCTCAATATTTGTCTTAAAGCAACAATAAATCTAAATAAATCTAGCGAACGCCCTTTTAATGTTTCATGTATGCCTATACTTCAATCATATATGATTGATGTACATGTAAAATTAATAAAATTTTCAGTCACATATCTAATTTTTTTTTAAATTACTCTTTAAATTTCAATAATTCAAATCGAACATAAGTTGTGTATATCATAAAGAAAAAACTCCAATCATTAATTCATCAAGACAATAACAGATCTACCAAACTTATTTTGCAATAATGATGATTTACCAATGTTTCCAAGATCCATTTAATTTAATATCACATTTACATTTGAAATATTTCAAAACATTATCGTATTTCAATTTCTATAAAATCAAAAAATGAAATTGTATAATAACTAAAAAAGCACAATTTTGTCCAAAATTAACTAATATTAAGTATTAGATAGAAAAAGTATTAAATATTCTCTTAAAAATGAAATAGATTAAATCGAAGCAGCAAAAAATTGCCTTGCAAAAACTTTGCATGTTAATTAAAAAAGCAATGTTCGAATAGAATACAATTTGAAATTTTTAAAGAGTAACTTATACAAATTCCACAATTCTAGGAGCTGATAATTCTTTCTCTCACAACTTTACAATATTACATAAAATCTTATAAAAAGGTAGATGAAAACATTGTAGAGAGTTGAATACACAAGTGGAAACATTATAAACAGTCGAATGCATTGTAGTTTCTGATATATGAACACGCAATTTACCCTTTTTTAAAGAAAAAAGTTCAGAAATAACATTCCTGAACATTCAATTAAGCGCTTCATAGAAAGAAGTTATTAATTACCTGAAATAGAAACCTATATTTTGTATTTGAACTTTTTTACCAGAAACTGCATATACAAATATTTGAACAACCCATTTTTTCCTCCACTTTATTGAGATAAATAAGGAACTGAATATCCTAACTACTACAATCGCACATACATTTTAAATTGGAGATTCCATTTTCATAAGTGATGCTAATTTAACGGAATAAAATACAACTAATACTCTCAATTCAAGTTAAAAAAAATTACCAGTCTTTTTGTAACAGAGAAGTATTAAAATTGAATATAAAATTAGTAGTGGTATAGAGCAAATATATATACACATATTTGTAACATACAAAAAACGAATAGTAATGATAACAATATTATTGTCGATGTTATTCAGATACAAATACAAAAATACAAATACAAATGATTGTATATATATAAATACAAAATACAAAATACAAAATACAAAATACAAAATACAAAATACAAAATACAAAACACAAAATATATTTTATGAACTATATGTATTTGTATATAAACTACAAATCCGATCAGAAGAAATATAACTTACAAATACAAACTGATTGTATATATACAAATACAAAATACAAAATACAAAATACATTTATATGAACTATATGTTAAATACATATACAATACATTAATAATTAGAAAAAATATATACACATGAAATAACATAGAGAATTAAATTACATGCTGAATACATATAAAAATTACAGAACTTTTAAAATAAAGTAGTTCTTCTTCTTCATCTTCTTCAGAATCATCTTTGGATGCTTTTTCAACTTCTAGACTTGAAATTTTGCTAGTTCTTCCAATTTTTATTTTTTTTAATTGGATTAACATTTTTGGATTTTTTTTGGAGAAGTAGTTTTTTTAATTCTTTTGCTTTCATAATTTCAGCTATTTTCATTGGATCATTGTGATGCTTTAATTTTACCTCTTCAACAGTCATTAATTTTGGTGACTATATAGGTGTAGAAACTGCATTTGTATTTTCAACTTGAGAAAGTCCAATACTAATGGATGATGAATTATCAGAAACTAAATTAATAGGATGTATACCTCTATTAGATCTTTTATGTGGTGTGTGTTCTGTCACTAGAATAGGACTACACAATTCTAAAATCAAAAAGTTTAAAAACTAAAAGATAGAGTTAAAGATGGTAAAGAGAAAAATACAAAATACAAATTAGATGAATTTTGGAGAAGAGATAATATGCAATAACTGAAATTAATGCTTACCTAATTTTGTGAAACACGATTTTGTGTTGAAAATGGGACAAATATAGTTGAATTTGAAATCTAAGAATTAGAAAAATAATTGATAAAACATAAAAGAAATAAAATTAAAAAGTAAAGAGATAAATACATATGCGTGAAAAGGGGAGTAGTTACACATAACTATAAAAAGTAGTAGTGACTCGATCCCACTGAAAATATTGCTATTTTTGCTATGTAACTTAATTGAGAAAATACCCAATTATCCCATGAACTATACCCAAAAAGGTTATGCCATACCTCAACTTAAAGGGGGTCCTATTACCCCCTGAACTAATTAAAAGTGGATTTTTCACCCCCTTAGTGCCTATGTGGCACATACGTGAGCCTACGTGGACACTTCAGTGTGTTGTGCCACGTAAGTGCCATGTATGTTCCACATAGGCACTAAGGGGGTGAAAATTCCACTTTTAATTAGTTTAGGGAGGGTAATAAGATCCCCTTTAAGTTGAGGTGTGGCATAGCCCTTTTGGATATAGTTCAGGGGGATAATTGGGTATTATCTCTAACTTAATTTTATAAAAGTGTTGTTATTTAGTAAATAGCAAAATTTCTTAATTTGCAACTTATAGCAAATTTTGGTATAAAAAAGGAAAAAAACTATTTTTTGTTTTAATTGAAAAATAAAATACAAATATTATATAAGGAAAAAAAATTTCATACTTATAAAAAAGGATAAAAGTTATTATTAGGATACCAATGCACATCAACAACTCCTAATATTTCTCTAAAAATAGTCTGTTCCTAATTATACTTATTCACAATCAATGCAGGTGTTCTTTTTTCTTCTTCTCCTTCTTTTTCTTCGTCCTTCTCCTTGCTATATTTTTTTCTGATGATGATCAGCCGATAATAAGGGACCATGTCCCTAGGTCTTCATGAAAACATATAGTTATCACATGTCTGCGCAGTTTTGTCTGTTAGTGTAACAAACTACGCAGGTAAGTTGTGTACCAATCAAGACACCTGGCCCAATCAAAATTCTACCCTAATCATTATCCTACTATAAATAGAAAATAATGCTTCTCAATTCAATATTTTTTGCAATTTGGTTATTCAAGAAGAAAAACGGCAAAAACTCAATATTGCTCAAGTTCTAAGTTTTTGTGTGCTGGAAGAGTAATTTTTCTTGAGTTAAGTCTCGTTCTATAATTAAATTATTCATATTATAAGAATAATACTTTTCTTGAGTCTGTAGAGTGCTTAAGTAGAGTTACCTGAGTTGATATTAGTTAGAGTTAATAAATATTGAGAAGAGATCTTGACAGTTGTCAAGGAGAGTTTGTATTAGAGTTGTTACAAATTAGCGGAGCTTGGAGTTAAGTTCCAATGGAGTCTGTAATCATGAGTTCGATTATAGTATATTCTTAAGTGCTTGTGAGGGCAAGCTGTGGTTTTTTCTCCCTTTAATAAGGAGGTTTCCACGTTAAATCATTGTGTTTTTTACTTTCCTACAAAATTTTATTTCCTTAATACTTTACTGATTTATTGCCTGTATCTAACTTTGAGGGACCTGGTACCTTATAAGGTGGTGCACCCCCTATGTTTCAATAATTGGTATCAGAGCAAGGACACTCTAAAAGGTTCATACCTAGAGTAATTTACTGATCATGGTTGCTTCACCTAATATGAAAGGAGGTCAATCTACCACTCGACCACTGATCACGCTCAACTTACTCCATAATTTATGAGCAAGGCAATCATTGTCAAATATAATAACCCAACGTGAGTTGAGATCGAATCCTCGAGGAGTGAATCTAGTATTCAAATCTTGTGGGTGTTGAAAGTGACTAAGTTTATACCCGTAGTATAAACGAAATAAAATACATGAATTAAAATTGGGGGGGGGGGGCTAGTGGTGGTTTGGAAGGTTGTTGTAGCAAATTCTAATCAAACTACCAATTAAAAGCAGCAAATAAAGATAATATTCTAATATGAGAATGGTTTTGGGATTATGTCTTTCTAGGGACAAATAATGCATGGGTTCATGACGATTAAATGTAAAACCTAGTTAATAACTATATGGGTAGGCTAGGTTCGGGGTTTTGATGCTAGTTTTTTAACCAACCACCAAAAATATCATCCATGGATCCTTTCGGTGAAACACCCTGGATTTTGGTCCTTGGAAAATTCTTGAGCGTTAATCTCACTGTCCTAGTAACGACTCATTATATGAATCATGTGGTATGGGTATGGGTCAGGTGACCTTAGCCATTAGGTGTTCAATGGATGGTGATTAGGTTTTTGGTTTTGGTAACGACTTGGTGGTACGAGTCATTAGGGGTGGTGATAGGTCGTTAGGACGATCCTTAACAAATTAGTAACTTAGTGGCTTGGCTTGGCTTTGAGTACGAGTGGCTCACTAAAATCCGTGAGGATAGGTTATGAGTGGTAAGGTTGAGTCGTATATTGTCCAATGTCTAATCCCTTAGGTTCTGTCTTGGATATAACTAGACCATACGAGTCGCATATTTAGGTTATGAGCAGGATCATGGAGTCATATGGTGGACAGTGTATGGGTGTCCAACTCACTATCTTAGTGATGAATCAAGGGTACGATTCATAGGTTGTGTTCACGAGTCAAGGAGTCAACTCGTAACCCCATGTGAACTTTTTACAACTTTTAAGTTGGGGCATTTTGGACATTGATCACTTTAAGTCCCATTTATACCACGACTTAAAACATCCTTTGGGACTTTATTAACACATTATTCCCAATAAAACACTTTCAAATTCTCTCTCAAACTCTCTGTTCAAGCAAAATCTAGGGTTTCATCAAGCTAATCATCTAAGGTTTTTAAGGGCGATTTCTCTCCGTACTTCTTAGTGTCTAAGGCATGTTAATCCTCCCTCATTGTTATTTTACTCAAGGCATATGTTTTGATGTATGGTTTTCATGGTATTTTTATGGTTTTGAAATAAAGGTTAGGGGTTTTGGTTGTTCATGGATAAATATTGTTTCTCCTAGTTTAATTATGATTTTCCTTATTTTAATTATGGTTTTGAACATGTGGTTGCATGGGTATGGTGGTTGAACTTGATAATGGTAAATTACTTTAAAACTTGTGACTCTTTAATTGCTTATAACCCTAACCTTGTTTTGTAAATCTGGTTAGTAGTTAAGAGAAAGGTGGGAATTTGAACTAGGGGTACAATGGAATCCCCAAAGTGTTTGGTTTGACTATTTCTTGAAACTAATGGATGGACCAAAATGGTTAATTGGTTAAGGCTAGTTTTGAAAACCTTGAGGGGTACGAAGGAATCCCCTAAGTGATTTTAATAATGGAGTCTGCGGGGTATGAAGGACTCCCGTAAGTATTCGCTAGTGATATTGCTGGCAAGCTATAGTCGGTATGACAATACCACTTTATAATGCCTAAAAATTGACTCCTGGAATTGGTGGTTTGATTATGTTCTAAAGTTTTTAATTGGGCAATAATAGGTGTTGTGATTGCTAGCCATGAAGTTGTGGATCCAAAGGACGTACACTGGAAACTCGTGACTGTTGTCATGAAGTTTGGTCTTGATGACCTGTGTGCATGGTTCACACTATTGATATGATTGTATCTTGGTTTGACATGGGGTCAGGTCATTTCCTGGTCTTCCTTGATACCTCTGGTTCGTATGGCTAACACACACAGAGGCCCTTTCAGTTGGGGGAGCTGAACCCATATAGCCCATGGGTGGATTTTATGGTGGTTAAGCTACACAATCCAGGTTAAGGTTTTAAATACATGCTAAACCTTGTTCCCTATTCCGTCACGGTATATATATATGTATATGTATGATTGCATATGGTTATTTAATTTGGTTTGGAATGGTGTCATTATTTTATCTTTATAACTGAATTACATGCTAGCATTCACTCCGCTAACCATCTCCAGGCGTTCTATTCCCACACGATGCATAAACTGGCCATACTACCATTCCTCTTACTCAGTGACTTGGATTCGAGGACAGCTTTGAGTCAGACTGAAGTGGTGAGCTTCCATACTCCGGAAGACCCCATTTATGCTATGGATTTATTTTCATTATTGTTATTTCTTTGGTTTTGGTTTTGGATATGGTCAGGGAAATGTTCCGACTAGATATTCTTTGATTTTGGTTAGAGGCTTTGTTAGACTACTATGGGCATGGGCGGTGTCGGTGTTAGTGTTAGCGTTGGTATTGGTATTGGCATTGGGATTGGGATTGGTTGGATATTTGGTTGTGAATGTTTGGTTATGGTTATATACTTTCCTTATTATCTTTAGATTATTATTTTTTTTATCTTGTTATAAGTTTGAAATTCACCCAACATGGGGTGTAGGGTGGTTTACAGTTGAGTATTGGGGGTGGTCTCTGGTCCTGGTTGGACTTGAGATACCTGGCACGACTAGGATTTAGTTTGGGTTATATCATTCGAATACCTCATGGGTGTGGCAAACGAATCCAACCAAAACCTCAAATGGGCATCCCTATTTCTAGGAAGATGCCCAAGACATAGCAAACTCACAATCCATTTATATTTCTAAGATAATGTAAAGGAATAAGTTAAATGTCTAATTATTGTTCACTAATACCCTATCACCTATATCCCTCTTTCAAGGATGATATAGGATCCATAAACATACCCACATCCCTATTTCAGGGATGATGTGAGATTTTGAAAATTTGAGGTTTTCACCCACAAATTCCCATTCAACAAACAAGTATTAGTGAAACCCAATATCATTAACCAAGATTCTGTACTAATAATCAAAATCCACATATAATTGCACCCTATTTCAACATAATCCCAAGTTAAATGTTTGGCTGCTCATGAAGTTTAAGGAAAGAAATATACCAAAAGGATCACTCAATGTTTCCATTCAAGAGGCAATCCAAAATATTCTTCAATTTAACTTCAATTATAACTAAACTCAATTGGAAAATTAAGAACAATATTATTGCCCAAATTAGTAGGGTTTCACAAAGCAAAAACTTCAAAAACTAGTTGGATATGTCTAAAAAATGAAAGGCTTTTTGTCCTATAGAGAATGGGATCCAGCTGTGGGAAATGACAAATCTGCCCCTAGTCTATTTTCCACTCAATCGTGATCGCCGGAGCTTGATCGCGATCGTGTCTCCCGCGATCACAGTGAGGCCATCATGATTTCCATCTTGACTATTCTTGACTTATCGCGATCACGACCCTCAGACTGTGATCGCAGTAACTGAGGGTTAATTTCTAGTCATGCTTTTTTTCAAGCTTCTGCACTAACTCTTCCCTTTTTGACCTCTTTTTAACTCATTTCACTTCTTTTCTTCCCATCACCTATATACCTACAAAACATGAGAATTAGTCCATTCAAATGATAAATTTGTCTGATTAACACCCTTAAATCATAGTAGTGTGCACGAATTTGATCGTCAATGAGTGTTAAATTTACCACTCATCAACACCCCTAACTTTAACCTTTACTAGTCCTCAAGAAAAACTACTTCTTATTCAATGACACTATGCAATTGTAAGCCCATTTAAACAACCAAATGATCATAATGACTTCGGACTTGATTAACACCAATAAGTAGCTCTCAAGCATGGGAAAAGCTATTCTCACTACTCCCCTCAACATGAAACACAAGTTTTAAGGATGCAAAAGATTTTAAATAACAATCAATGCAACAATCGCCAACTCTATAGAAGTGACTCCCTATCGATAGCAACTCACCTATACTCTTTTGCCTCATTTTTTGGAAGATGACAATTTCACTCGCCTCAATTAGTCTACATGCCTTCTCAAGAGAAGGAAATCCCACACCTAAAATTATATATTATGCAACAAGGGATTTAAGTGAAAACACTCACTCTCATAAAAACTCTCTCAATGCTAACAAGTTCCATACCATATGCTTGCCTTTATTTTCAATCGTCACTACAATTAATACAATTGGTTGGAGGTCTCGAAGTGCTTTTTCGAGCTTGTAACATAGGTTTTGGAAAGGGTATGATATCATTTGGGTACACAAAGTGACTAAACCCTCCTTGAACATCTACATCACACAAACTAACAAAACTTTTGACCATGGACCACTTTCTTTGTTTCCAAAATTCACACATGCCTAATTTTGCTACCTTGATTTACTCATCTCCTTGAAATCATTTTTCTACTATTTATTTTTCAATCCATGTTATTCCTTCTTTTGATGATTCATTTCTTTTTCCCTTTTCCCCCTTTCTCTCTTTGCTTAGCTTTTTAGACATCCACTTACAATATCATGGTCCAAGGACACTTCTTCCAAAACTTACCACCCCTAACTTAGGCATTTGGCCTCAAGTTTTATTTTCTAAGTTTAAGGAGGGTAGGGTTCAAAAGAGGGATAAACTTTAAATGTTTCAAGTCTTGTAATGTGGTTGCCAAAGAAAGTCTTGAAGGCTCAAAATGGGTAACTAAGAACACTATTCTATGTACGGGTAGACTATTTAGGCTAAATTGGGTTACTATGTTCACAAAGAAGTCCTAAGATCAGTTCACCAACCAAGCGTAATCACAATTATCCTTGAGAGACTAACGGGGAAAGTTCTAGATTATACAAGTATGCTTAAGAGATACACAATTACGCTCATTGTACATGGCATGCAAACTTTTCAAGGAGGATCAATTACATTTTATACTAAAAACAAAAGGAAGTATTTATCATATACTACAAAAAGACTTTGGAGTAACATAAAGAGGTAAAGTATTGTTACAAAATTGTTCATGTCCATACCCTTGACTTTCAAAATTTTTTGGAAAGAGGGGGTGGTTGCTTCGCATTTGCACCATGTAAAATTTGCTATTGATGGCACCAAACCAAGACACCATTTCATATTTTGGCTCTCATAGTAGAAAATCATATGGCTACTCAGACTTTACCATAGGTATAAGGGCGATCCCAAAACTCCAACGCTACGAGTACTTAAACTTCCCCTGCATCTATGGCATAAAACCCAATCACGACGATTTTCCCTTAAGAATGTCGTCACTCAATCTATCATAGGTAAAATATCATCTAATATCATCATAATCAAAATAAAGATAAAATAAAAATCTAAGAATGAAACAAGCAACTAATCCATGAAATGTGGGCACTATTAGAGTGCCCGAATATTACAACCCAAAATAAAAATAAAAATCATCCAAATAAAAATAAAATATATTCATAAATATCTCAATAATATAGAACACATAAATGAATACGGAGATGGGCACCCCCAATTAAAAGCTTGAAGGCAAAAAGAGAGTAAAAGAGTGCTCCCTATAACCGCATCAAGAACTGTTGATGCCCTCAGTCTCTGCATTACCTCTAGCATCATATGAGCCTATCCACTCAGCTGGGGACTCATCATCAATATCTACTCTAGGAGAGTGAAGTCTATCTTTGGGTTTCAAGACCTTCCAAAGGCCCTCCACTTTCATATCTTCGTGAAAAACTTGTCTCTCTTCTTCTCCCTCTTCTTCATCTTCTTATGCAAGTCCCTGAGCTCTCTATGTGAATGTTCTAGCAATGAGTAGTCCCTCTCAATCCTAGAAATAGTGGCCCCCTACTTCTTCTGATCCTGCAGATATATCTTATAGTCGGACAAAGTAACATAGGAGTGACGGGTGGTGGAAGACTCTCTTATCCCCTGAGGGATAGTGGAAACTAGCTCCTTGATTGCTCTTATCTCATCAGAGATTTCATCAAATGGCCCTGCTATGGATGGCCTATATGAATCCACATCATCCTCCAATAACATTCCCATGTCAACCATCCCCTTCTTGTTCTTCCCAAGAGCTCTCTCTCCTCGGATCTTCAGTGGGTAAATGAGGGTTTTAGGAGAGACCCAACTAACGTCTGGGAACTTATCAAACTTGCATCGCCTGCATAGCTCAGTGATCAATGATGGAAACAAAAGTATGGGCCCCCTTTGTTCCTAAAATACTGGATCTCTATGAGTATAAACCAGCCAACATTCAGAGGAATGTTGTCCAAGAGGTAGGACACTATCTGAACACACATAGTTGGGACATTTGTCAGGTTGATGGAGGGGGAGACTTTTCTATAAATAATGGTCAGCTAGATCCTTCTTCGTCCATGGAGTCACTCATAAAAATCCTAGTCTTAGTGGTGGCCCATGGGACCTCCCTCCCTAGGCATAAATGCTCAGCCAACCAACTCCCAGGAGCATAATCCTTGGCCTCGTAGCCACTCATGTTAACATTGTCCAACCCATAAACTCCATTGATCTGCTCGACCCTAAAGCGAACCTATTTTCCCCTAATAATCACCACTGGGTTAGGGATAGAGAGATCTACTATGCTGAGATTCATATAGAATTCCCTTACCCAATAGTCATTTGCCTGGCATGGTTCTAGGGCAAAGAAAATCCAATATGTGTTCTCTATCCTCTCATAGAAAGCCAAGAGTTTCTCGAGCACCTTCTTCTATGAGATCCCTCTCTCGGGTTGTACCTTCTTCTGCATGAGGTCCTCATAATATGTTACCTCACATTTCGAGGCCATAAAATGGTGGTTATAATAGGCTACCATTTGGTACCTAGGATTCACACAAGGCATTAGTTCATAAGGAAAATATGAGGAATATAAGTTATTTAACTTGATTGAACTGAGGGAAGGGCTTATGGGACATGGGCAGGCTTAAAATTCAAATCTTGAGATTTGGACCAGTCTATCGACTGGTCTCGATTATCGCAATCGCGGTCCGCCTGGATCATGATCGCGATTCTCGAGACCAATCAGGACCATGTTCTTAGTTAATGAAATCGCGATAATAGGCCCGCAATTGTGTTACCATAATCACAGCCCTCAGACTGCAGTTACAGTAATTGAGGAAAGTTTAATCAAATTTTTAGACTCCTAAACTTCCAATCTCATTGCCCATTTGTGCTTAACATCAAAGATTTTACATTATAAATATATAACCTAGTCCCTAGGTGTTCGATCATGGCCTTAGAACATGTGAAAACAAGTAAGGAATTCATTCGGGCATTTAATCGAACACTTGGTGTGCATAATTTAGTTCTATCATTTTGAACAATTATAGGTACTCAATACTTCCCCAAGCATGTGTACACTAAAAACAACAGCTAATTATACCAAATAAGTACAATTGCACAAAGATTTAGCCTGAAAAGTTTAATTTTTGGCCAATCCTAAGACATGAGTTTTAAAGCCTATGCAAATGCATAAAAATACAATTTGAAGCACATACCTATTGAGAGATGAAAGAAGGAATTCAATGCACAATTTGGATGCTCCAAAGATGACAAAAATTGGGTCCAAATTGAGAGAAAATTTGAGAAATTTTGAAGATGGAATTAGATGGGGGTTGTAATTGTTCTATTTTTGAAACAATCGAGATCGCGATCGTGATCAGGGGACCATGATTACAAAACCTGTGTTATCGTGATCGTGAAACCTATCCCATCACAATCGCGATAACTGAGGCTATTTTTGCTCACTTATTTTTAACTTTTCAGCCCATTACTCAAATGCACCATACTTACCCTTTTCTTAACCTCATTCAAAACAACTTATAGTTGACACGAACCAAAGCAGGGCCTAGTCATTTTGGGCATCTCAAGTTCGACCTGGACTGGAGACCGCCCTTAAGACCCAACCATAACCGCCTTGTACCCTATGTCGGATGAATTTCGAACATATAACAAGATATAACAAAATCACTTGAAAGATATTTAAAGGAGTACATATCTATAACCAACCAAATATCCAATCGACATCAGCCTAATACCAATACAAATATCAAAGATGACACCAATACCGACAGCGCCCATACCCATAGTTGTCTGACAAAGCCTTTATCCAGAATCAATAACATCCAGTCGGGACATGCCTCCGACCATAGCCAAAACCAAACCAAAGAAATAACAAAAATAAAAGAAGTTCATAGCATGAAATGGAGTCTTTAGGAGTAGGGAAGCTCACCATTTCAGTCTGACTCAAAGTTGTCCCCGAATCCAAGTCACTGAATAGAAGGAATGGTAGTATGGTTGGTTCCAGCATCGCATGGGGATTCAGAGCCCGAAGGCAGTTAGTGGAGTGAACGCTAGCATGTCTCAGGGATAAGATAAAATAATGCAAGTAATTCAAAACCAAAGTAAATAACCATATGCAATCTTACACATACACACACATATATATATCATGCCGGGAAAAAGAACTGGGTTTAGCATGTATTTAAAATCTTAACCTAAGCTGAGTAGCTTGACCATCCTAAAACCACCCATGGGCTATATCAGTTCTTCCCCCTGCTGAAAGGGCCCCAGTACGTGTTACCCGCACAACCGGAGAAAAAGAACCTGAGATGTCTGGTACATTTCACAAAATATAAAGTGTCATTAGGCACATGGTCACCAAGACAAACTCACATCGGTAAATGTGAGTTTCTAGTGTCGGTCCCCCAGGACCCCCACCTTCTACGACTTTGCTACTCTGCCTTTTTTAAGCCCATATTAAAAACATTTACACATTCCAATCATTTACCAAGGAGTATTTTAATTAGGCATTAACTATTGGTATCGTGATACAAAAATTAAAGCTTGCAAGTCTATCCTTATATGCCATACCAAAACCATTAACCAAGTGGACTCCCAAGTTTCCAATTAAACCAAAACCATGGCCATCAGGGCCTTTCCAAACCATTTAAAACCAACCAAACCAATTTAAGTTCCATTACCATATTATGCAATGCAAAGATTTTGAGAATAGTCAAACTATGTGACAAAATCATTCTCATTGATATTTTAATAAACATGTTGAGGGCATATAGTTTCCAAAACCAAAAACCAAGCACCGATTGACCATTCCCATTCAACCATAATTATAGAATGAAAATATAAGAAAAGGATGGGAAAACATTATCTAACCATAAATAACCAAAACCCCCAACATTGCCTTGTATAAACCTTAGTTTTTTCTTGAACCAAGAGCTTGACAGAAATTTTAAGAGATTTTTAAGAGTGTTTGAATGAGAATAATAGGTTAATAAAGCCCATAAAAGTGTTTTATGTCGTGGTCTCAAAAGGAGTTAAGAGGGTAAATGTCCAGAAAATCTCCAACTTAAAACTGTAGAAAACTCGCAGGTGGGTACGAGCTGACTCTCCGACTCATCACCACACCATATGAATGGTACCATCCAGTCGTACCCACAATAAAAAGTTGGACATCCACACACTGTTCACCATACAACTCTATTGCCCCAACTCGTGACCAGACCACGACTAGTATGGTCCAGTCATACCTAAGACAGAATCCAAAGGGATTGACACTGGACAACAAATGACTACACCTTACTACTCGTTCCCTATCCTCACAGCTCTTAGTGAGCCACTAGTACTTAGAGCCAAGTCAAGTTACAAAGTTATTAATTTGATTAAGGAACCAACCCAAACGAATCGTCACTACTCCTATTGACCCAAACCCACCAAACCATAACCACAATAGAAACCGCACCACCCTTCACTGGTCTCCTGACCTGTACCCACACCATACGATATGTATAGTGAGTCATTACAAGGATAGTGAATCCAAAACACAGGAAATTTCCAAGGTCCAGAATCGAGGGTGTTTCAATTCTCCCGCACTTAGATCATTCATCCTCGAATAATGGGATAAGGCAGTAACTAGCACGATTAGACCCCGAAATAGATCTACCCTTACCTTTAACTAAGTTAGGAAACAAAGATACCAAGGAAAACAATCTTTTCCCTAACAAAGATTGAAAAATGGTAAGATCAACACATACCTTACGGATGAATTCCTCGAGCAAGAAATAGGAATAGATACTTGGAATTCATCTTTTCTTCAGCTTCTCAGGTAGCCTCTTCCACCTTGTGGTTCTTCCATAGAACCTTTACCGAAGCTATGTCTTTGATCTGCAACCGACAAAACTGCCAATCCAAGATCTTAATAGCGACCTCCTCATAAGATAAAATCTAAACTACCAATATCTTTGATAGGTACAATCTATGACGGATCACCCCACACACTTTCTCAACATAGAAACATAAAATATCAAGTGAATGGAGATCAAAATAACAGGCAACTCCAACTCATACGTAACATTGCCAACTCTTCTCAAAATTAAGTATGGACCAACAAATCTGGGATTCAATTCCCTTTTCTTCCCAAACCGCATCACTCCTTTCATGGGAGACACCTTCAAGAACACCTTATCCCTAACCTCAAACTCTAATTTCCTATGTCTCACATCCGCATAGGACTTTTAGAGACTTTAGGAAGATTTAAACCTATACCGAATTACCTTTACCTTCTTCATAGCTTGGTGAACTAAATTCGAGTCGGACATCTCTGCCTCACCAACCTCAAACCACCTAATCGGAAACTTGCACCTCCTACCATACAAGGCTTCAAACGGAGCCATCCCAATACAAGAGTGGTAGCTATTGTTGTAAGTAAACTCTAAAAGAGGTAAATGATCAATCCAACTACCACCATAGTTAATAATACAAGCACGTAGCATATTTTCCAATGTCTGAATAGTCCTTTCTGCTTGCCCATCCAACTGCAGGTTAAAAGCAGTACTCGGACTCACCTTAGTCACCAACTCTTTCTAAAATTTTGGCCAAAATTGAGATGAAAATTGTGTACAACGATCTGAGATGATAGACACAGGTACCCCATACAACTTCACAATATCTTGTAGGTACAACCTCGTATAGTCCTCAGCCAAGAAATTATTCCTCACTGGCAAGAAATGAGCAGACTTCATCATCCTATCCACGATGACCCAAATTGAATCAAACTGATTTTGAGACTAAGGAAGACCGGTAACGAAATCCATATTAATCACCTCCCATTTACAAATAGAAAACTCAATTTCTTGATACAATCTTCTAGGTCTCATGTACTCAACTTTCACCTATTGGCACACCATGCACTTAGCCATAAAACTATCCATACCCCACTTTATATTATTTCACAAATACATTCACTTAAGGTCATGATACATTTTTGTTGAACTAGGATAAATAGCATAGCGCAACTCATGCACCTTCATTAAGATCCTCTCTCATAAAATATCTATATCGGGAACACATAACCTCTCTTGGTACCTCAAGGTACCATCACCACTAATCTCAAAAGCCATCAGCTTTTGCCCGCTTACATCACCTTTGACTCTCATCAAGATAGGATCTAATACTTTTTTCTTCTTTACTTCAGTAGCAAGATACGACTGTGCCACTTTCTGCATGACCACACTACTATTCTTAGAGTCCAAGAGACGGATTCCAAAGTTAGCCAAATGGTGAATATCTTTCACCAACTCTTGCCTTCTTCATCCACATGGGCTAGACATCCCATGGATAACCTGCTAAGAGAATCAACAACCATATTAGCTTTACCTAGATGGTAGTGAAGACTCATGTCATAGTCCTTAAGCAGCTCAAGCCATCTTCTTTACCCGAGGTTAAGCTCTTTTGAGTAAACACATACTACAGGATCTTATGATCTGAAAAGATATCCACATGTACTCCATAAAGATAGTGACGCTAGATTTTCAACGCAAATATTACAACCAATAATTCCAAGTTATAGTTTGGATAATTTTTCTCATGCACCTTCAACTGTCTACAGGCATAAGCTATCACCTTTCCATTCTGCATCAAGCCCCACATGGGATATATCACAATATACCACAAATCCATCTGTGCATTCTGGCAAGGTCAAAACTAGAGTCGAAGTTAGATTATCCTTCAGCTTTTCAAAAATACCCTCACACATCAGAACATAAGAACTTTACCTTCTTCTGAGTCAACTTAGTCAACGGGGCATCTATAAAAGAAAAACTCTCCACAAACCTTCTATAGTAACCAGCTAAACCCAAGAAGCTCTGAATATTGATTAGAATTATGGGTCTAGGCCTCCACTTAAATTCTGTAAATTTATGTGGATCCACCATGATCCCTTCACTAGAAATGACATAACCTAGAAAGGTGATTGCGTTCAACCAGAACTCACATTTTGAAAATTTGGCATACAACTACTACTCCTTTAGGATTTGAAATACTATACGGAGGTAATTAGCATGATCTAACTCACTCTTCAAGTATACCAGAATTTTATCTATGAACACAATAATGAACAAATCTAGAAACTGACAGAAGACACGATTCATCAAATCCATGAATGTCGCTGAGGCATTAGTCAACCCATAAGACATAACCAGAAATTCAAAATGCCCATACCGGGTTTGGAAAGTAGTCTTTGGGATATCCACCTCCCTAATCTTTAATTGATGATACCCAGATCGATTATCAATCTTGGAGAAAAACTTAGCACCCTAAAGTTGATCAAACAAATCATTTATCCTCAGAAAAAGGTACTTATTCTTTACTATCACCTTATTCAACTGGTTGTAATCAATACACATTCGAAGGGAACCATCATTCTTACACACTAATAACATCGGTACACCCCATGGGGACACACTAATATGGATGAAACCCTTGTCTAAAATATCCTTTAGTTGTTTCTTAAGCTCTTTTAACTCAGCTGAAGCCATTCTATACAGGGAAATATAAATTGGACGAGTGTTCGGAACCAGATCAATCCCAAAATCAATCTCTCTATCATGAGAGACACCAGGAAGGTCATCAGGTAGACCTTAGGAAATCTATTCACCACTAGGATGGAATGCAAATAAGGACCCTCCAAGTTAAAATCTTTAACTTAGACCAGATGATAGAGACACCCCATAAAGATCAATCTTCAAGCTCTAAGATACTATATGAACCTACCCTTAGAAGCTAGGGAACCATCCCTTAGAAGCTAGGGAACCATCCCTTCATTCAATAATCAACTCATTAGGGAATTTAAAAACAACCTTAAGCATTCGATAGTCTAGAGAAACATAGCCCGATTACAACTAATCCATCCCTAATATGATATCAAAATCAACCATGTCTAATTCAAATAGATCCACCAAAGTCTCTCAACCATCCAAAAATACCACACAACTCTTATAGACCCTTCTAGCCACCACAGAGTTACCCACTAGGGGTAGAAATAGAAAAATAATACAGACACACTCGGGACCAAAATCAAACTGCAAAGCCACAAATAGGGTCACATAAGAAAGAATAAACTCTGGATCAAATAAACAATACAGATCATGGGAAAAGAGTTTTAACATACCAGTAACAACATCAAGCGATGCCTTAGACTCCTGGTGAGTAGTGAAAGCATAGAGCTGGTTCCAACTAGTACTGAAACTAGATAGTGCACCTTTTGGTACCAAAGTTGATGAAGAGGTAATAAAAACCTTGTTTTCCTTAAAAGCAACCTTATTAATAGGACAATTTCTAATCATGTGCCCTGGCTAACCGCAGTTGAAGCATACTTTCTTTCCCTCATCATAGTAACGCTGATACAATCAACCACAGAATCTCCAAGGCGGATATGATGTAGCTGACTGGCCCCATTAGCTTGAGATTGGGCACCCTGTTCCCTATAGTGTTTGCCACTCTAAAAATATTGGTCACTCAATAGTTTTAGGTAGGGAGTACTAGCCATATATTAAGACCCAGAATTTCCCCATTTTTTCTTAGGCCATTTCCCACCATCCCTGCCACTCTACTATTAGATACCATCTTACTCAGAAAATTTAAACTTCTTGCTCTTTCTCTCCCCAATCTCTGTCTGCTTCTTCTTCTCTTCCTCTACCTACTACATGTACACAACCAACCTAGTAATACCTATGTCCTTGTTCAACAAGGAAGCCTTATTCTCTAGAATCAAATCTCAGGATACCCAAAAGCAAACTTCCTCATTCTAGCCCTCATGCTAGAAACTAACTCCAAAGCTGATCGGGATAACTTGTGAAACTTTAAGGAGTACTCTTGACTAACATCTTTCCTTGTTTTAGATTAACAAACTCTTCTGCCTTCGCTTTCCTTAACTCCTGAGGAAAAAAATAGTCTATAAAAGCACTAGAGAAATTATCCCACAGGGCTGACTCAGCATTGTCACCCCTAGTCTGGTCTCATTCCTCATATCATTGGTATATTATATCTTTTAATTTATAGGTAGAAAATACCACACCCTCCATGTTAGTAGCATGCATAACACGGAAGATCTTTTCTATCTCAACTACAAAAGCTTGAGGATCTTCCTCGAACTTAACACCAGTGAACATAGGAGGGTTCAACTTCATGAACTGTCTAACCCTTATGGCCTCAGAAGATGGAGTAATAGAAGTACCATAATCATCCTAAGAATATACTATTTGTGCCAATATATGGTTAGACTGATGAAACTCAACATTCGTTACGTCAGCCTGAGGAGCTTGAGAAGGGCTAAAGGGAACTAGTGGAACTCTGGGATGACAATCAGGAACTAGACCCCTAGACCAGGCATGGACGCCATAAGTAGAATGGGTCCTATCAACATTGTCCTCGAGTAGGATAGAGGAGTTTCCGTGAGCTTCAGATCATTGAGGAGGCATGATATGAAAAACAAATAAATAAGGATTGGAGAAGAATTTAGGACCTTAGACTCTCCATCTTGAAAACAAAACATAAGAAAAAGAAATATTCCTAAATGCCTTATAGCGTCTCCCATATGAGTATGGCTACACACCCTTAAAGGAGACTCTACTCGACATAACTTTGTTGGAATCCCAACTGACCATGAACCTAGGGCTCTAATACCAATCTGACATGACCTAAACTAGGGACTAGTCATGTCAGGAATCTCAAGTCCGACATAGATTAGAGACCACCCCCAAGACCCAACCATAATCGTCCTACACTATAATGCCCCGAATCTAGTACCTGAAATGCTACATGGTGCTCATGACCCCAAAGGACTACAAGCTAACCCATGACTAATATCTGTTCCTGTATACTACATGATATACTGTATAATGTGAAAACCTGAACTAAAAGACCATAAGGTTCAAACTGTAACATAATATCCGATAAAATATAACATCTGGATTGGGTCTAAATGCCCAAAACAAAACTATCTAAACATACAGTAGTCTGAAAATCCTCTAAAACATAACTGTCTAAATAAGGAGATGATGGGATATGTCCCCAACTAAGTTCAACTAATACACTAATTAATGACATAATAAGAAATAATCATGTCCTCGAAAGATGAGGACTCATTACTAACTCTGACTATGGAGAATGGAATTCTACGGATGCTCTGGAGGTCATGCTTCTTAACCGATGGTATAGGACACCATAGCACAAATGCGCCAGTACTTTAAATGCATGGGGTTCATATGCATAAACAATACTAGCTAACTGACTAATATGAACATGAGAATACATATATAAATACATAGTAACTATATCTGAGATCGTGATAACATGAATTTACTGATAACTAACATAACTAATAACTAAGTTTTGATAGCTAATATAACTAATAACACGAGTGACTATATCTGACAATCCTGAATCTGATAGAACTAGCTGAGTTCTGTACTCTTTTGAGTTGACTGTATCTCACAGTCCTAAATTCTGTAACTAAAACTGTGGGAAGTAGATATCTAACCAATATGCCCCTAATACGCCATTATGGCTGAGTTAGGGTCCAATCTGTAACCCCAATAAGAAGGGTATCAATACCGCACCACTAGTAAGGATAATCTGTGAGTAACCCTCATATAACAAGTAACTCTAGTGAGAATGGTGGGAACCCTCATATAATAGGTTAAGCCACCTCATCTACCCTTATATAACAGGCTATGATGTCTCAACCTACGTTGGCTACGTAGTTTTGGAATACAAGGATTGCTTTTAAGAATTACACCCTCATATAATAGGTGAGGTCCTATCCTTGGGTTAACTTGGTGCTAACTGAGATTTGTTGACTGATGGAATAGTACTAAGAATACTGAATTTCTGAGATTTCCTAAGTTACATGACTGACTGAGTTCTATGGATCATGGCTTGACTGAGGGCATCGTGAAAACATGACACTGACTCTAGGCACACAACTATATTTATGGGTACAAGTACCCCCAGGACTTGATGGAAGGAAACTGACAAGGCATGAAATTCTTGAATACAAGACTAACATCAACAATCCATAATATTATAATTGTAGATATTTCATGGGCATTTGATTAGCATAGCTTGGTACGTGAATAATACAGCATGTATACATAGCATAATTTCATAAGGCTAACTCATGAGCAATCCAACCAACAATTTCAATACGTAAAAACAACATGGAAGTCATTTTAGGTCATAATTTAGCTATAGTGCATAATTTCTATCCTCTTAGGCATTTTATCAAATACCTTGCATGCACCCTTAGGGCATAGGCATAATCATTAAATTGATACATTATAAATAACCAAATGTATGGATTTCACTCACTTGCTAATGTAGTTTTATGAAAAACACATAAATATTCCAACTTGGGAATCATATAACAAGATAAACATAGTAACAAACAACCCACAACATAAATATCATGATTCATAATTAAAAATAGGGTTCTTGAGCTTTATGGATGAAAGGAATCCATAAATCAACACAACCCATACCTTAATTCTTGATTTAGCAAATATTGACGGAGAGACTTTCTTGAAATTGAAACCCTAGCTTGTCCTTGAGAGAAAATTGAGAGAAACTAGTTTATTTTGGGTTCTAAATAGCTGAATCTCATGTTAATAGGCTTAAATAGGGTGGAAAATTGATCCTTTTAACCCTAGACATGTCTTTTAAATTGGTGAAAATTTCCTGACCTAGACCTATGGTGCGACACAGAGCTATCGCGCCGTGTCACTGGAATTTAATAATTGAGAAATTAGGGGATGGCGCAACGCGGAGCCATCGCGTTGACACTTCATTTATGACCTGGAAGTATGGTGCGACATGGAGAAATCGCGCTGAGACACTGGAAATAGGACAATTTTCATTTTAGCTTGTGGCGCGGTGCTCTACTGACCAAAATTATTACGACAGGAACTAGAAATAGTCATAATTTCTTACCCGGTGATTAGATTTAGGTGAATCTTTTATTGATGGAAAGCTTATTGAATTTACCACAAGACAAAAAAGTGAAAATCTTAAAAATTCCTCATGGAATAAACATCATTCAATTTAGTAGATAATACTAGAGATTCTTGAGATAGAATTAGTTAGGAAACTTTGAGGTATTACAATATCTCCTCCTTGGGAACAGTAGTCCTCAAATAAGACTGACTGAGAGGGGAGATAAGCCAAAGTACATACTGAAGATGAATAGTGACATTTCTGAGATCTATACTGAGCATGCATATTTGATGCATGATGTCATGACTGAGCTGATGCATGAATGCATGACTGAGAGTACTGATAAGCTGATCACACATATCTGATGCGTGAGTACATGACGGAACTGATTACATGGCTGAGATTTCTAATAACTGATTTTTCTCATATGAAGAATGCCTGTCTGATGCATAAACACATGACTTATCTAATACACAAACATATAATTGAATATGCAATGGTACTTAGTACCAAGTTTAAAATGAAATCCTAAACATGAGACTAATACCAATTCGTAACTAAAATCTGGACATAAAAACCAAAAAATCTTAAGAAGAACTGTTACATTGAGCTAGATCTGAGTCAGCAGAGAAGAGGTGAGGATACTTGGTTCGCATATTTGCTTCTGCTTCCCAAGTAGCTCCCTTAACGAATTGATTTCACCAAAGAACTTTGACTAGAGGGACTTCCTTATTCCTCAGTCTACGAGTCTGATAGTCTAGGATTTTGACTGAAGTCTCTTCATAAGAGAGGTTGTTTTGAACATCTATGCTCTGAATAGGGACTACAATTGCTGGGTCACCTATGCACTTCTTGAGCAAAGAGACATAGAAGACTGGATGAATTGTGGCTAGATCTGAAGGCAATTTGAGATCATAAGCTACCTTACCAAAGTGATTGAGAATTTTGAAGGGACCGACATATCGGGGACTGAGCTTTCCCTTTTTGAAAGACCTATTCACTCCCTTCATGGGAGAGATCTTTAGGTAGACATAGTCACTAATATAGAACTTGAAATCCTTCCTATGCACATCTGCATAAGACTTCTATCGGCTCTGAGCAGCCCAAAGTCTTTCTTTGATCAATCAGACTTTTTCTAAGGCATCGAATACTAAGTCAGGACCTGTAACTGAGGCCTTACTAATTTTGAATGAACCAACTAGAGATCTATATCTCCTACCATAGAGAGCTTCAAATGGTGCCATCTTAATACTAGAATGATAGTTATTGTTGTATGCAAATTCAATCAAAGGCAAGTGGTCATCCCAAATACCCTTCAAATAAATTGCACACGCCCTTAGCATATATTCTAAAGTCTAAATGGTCCTTTCTACTTGACCATCTGTCTGAGGATGGGAGGATGCAGTGAGATGAACTTGGGTACCAAGACCCTTTTGGAATGCTTCCCAGAAATAAGAGGTGAACTGGGTACCTCTGTTTGAGATAATGGATAACGGATGGATAATGGAACACCATGCAATCTGACCAACTCTCTGATGTAGAGCTTGGCATAATCCTTGGCTGAATAAGAGGTAAAGACTGGAAGGAAATGAGCTGATTTGGTCATTCTATCTATAATGACCCAAACTGAATCATGCTAGTGATGAGTATAAGGCAAACCCGTCTCAAAGTCCATGTTCACTTCTTCCCACTTCCAAGTAGGAATATTAAACTCTTGCATGGACCCACTAGGCTTTTGATGCTCTATCTTAACTTCCTGACATGTAGAACACTTAGCCACAATCTCTGTAATATCTCTCTTCATCCCACTTCGCCAATAGATCTCTCGTAAGTCACGGTACATCTTTGAGGCCCCTGGATGAATAGAGTAGCGCGCACCATGTAATTTGTAAAAATTCACTTCCTTAAGTCATCTATACTTGGAACACACCGACGAACCTGAAAATGCAAGACACCATCTCTCCCTTTAGAGAAAACCTCTACTTTCTGATCCTTGACTGACTCTTTTAACTTGACTAAATTGGGATCTCTATCTTGCTTATCTTTCAGCTCGAAAACTAGAGATAATTTTAAAATACTCTGAACCCATATATTACCCTCTAAAGAATCAACTAGGCGGACACCTAGTTGGGAAAGATGATGAACTTTATGAGCTGACTTTCTCTTACTGTCCTCAACATGAGCAATAATACCCCATAGACAGTCTACTTAGAGTGTCGGCCACTACGTTGGCCTTGCCCGGATGATAAAAGACACTTATGTCATAATCTTTTAAGAGCTCTAACCACCTTTTCTAATGAAGATTGAGATCTTTATGAAAAAAGATATACTGAAGACTCTTATGATCTGTGAACATATCTACATAAACACCGTATAGATAATTCCTCCAAATTTTTAAGGCAAATACTACAGCTGCTAACTCAAGATCATGAGTAGGATAATTCTTCTCATGGTGTTTAAGCTTTCTAGAGGTATAGGCTATGACCTTACCATGCTGCATGAGGACAAAACCCAAACCTACTCCAAATACATCACAATACACTACGAACCCATTTGAACCATCTAGAAGAGCTAAGACTGAAGCTGAGGTACGTCGAGTCTTCAACTCCTGAAAACTCTTCTCGCAAGAATCTGACCACTAAAACTTGACTTTATTTTGAGTCAATATGGACATAGGGGATGCAATAGAAGAAAATCCCTCAATAAACCATCGATAATAGCCAACCAAACCCAAGAAACTCCTTATATCTGATGGAGAGACAGGACAAGACCAGTTTCTTACAGCTTCAGTCTTTTGAGAATCAACCCTAATGCCATCACCAAAAATGAAATGGCCAAGAAATTCTACTGGTCATAGCCAAAATTTGCATTTACTGAATTTGGTGAACAACTGATGATTTTTGAGAGTCTGAAGTACAATTTTGAGATAGTCTGCATGATCACACTCACTACGGGAATAAACCAGAATGTCATCTATGAAGACTATGATGAATATGTCTAAGTACTGCTTGAACACATGGTTCATAAAGTCTATGAAAGCTACTGGGGCATTGGTAAGACAAAAGGGCATAACTAGAAATTCAAAATGACCATACCGAGTCTGAAAAGCTATTTTAAAAATGTCACATTCTCTAACTCTAAGCTGATGGTATCCTGATCTGAGGTTTATATTAGAAAAATAGCTGGCACCCTGAAGTTGGTCAAATAAGTCATCGATTCTGAGAAGTGGATATTTGTTCTTAACTGTAATTTTATTGAGTTGATGGTAATCAATACACATTCTAAGAGAACCGTCTTTCTTTCACACGAATAAGACTGGTGCACCCCATAGGGAAACACTGGGTCTGATAAATCCCTTATCTAATAGATCATTCAACTGCTCTTTTAATTCTCTAAGTTCTACTGGTGCCATTTTGTATGGCAGAATAGATGTGGGCTGAATATCTGGAAGAAGATCAATGTTGAAGTCTATTTCCCTTTCGGGAGAAATTCCTGGAATATCTTCGGAAAAGACATCTGAATATTCATTCACAACTGGAACAGAATCAAGACTGGGAGTCTGAGAACTAGAATCCTTAACATAAACAAGATGGTAGACATATACCTTAGATATTGTTTTCTGTGTCTGAAGGTAGGAAACAAGCTGACCTTTAAAAGAGGATACACTACCTTTCCACTCTAGGATAGGTTTATTTAGAAACTGAAACTGGACTATTCTATTTCTGCAGTCGACTGTGGCATAGTAGGAATTAAACTAATCCATGCCAAGAATGACATCAAAATCAGTCATCTTTAGTTCGATTAAGTCTGCTAAAGTGACTTTCTGAAATATCATAATCGGTCAGTTCCTGTATACCCGCAGGGCTATAATGGTTTTACCCACTGGGTGGAGACTGAAAAGGGTTCTGCTAGAATTTTGGGACTGATTCCAAAATCAACTACTATATAGGAGGTAACAAAATACAGGGAAGCACCTCGGTCTAGCAAAGTGTAAACATGCACATGAAAGATCTGTAACGTACCAGTAACCACATCAAGAGAATTTTCCTGATCTTGCTGGGACTGAAGAGCATAGAGTCTATTTGGGCATTGCCTACTAGTAGCACTAGAAGTGGCACCCTGCTGATTTGGGTGATCGGACTGAGCTGAGGAACAGTTTTGCTGACCCTGAGGACCTGGCTGAGGACAGTCTCTGACTCTGTAGCCTAGCTTGCCACATCCAAAATAAATACTACTGCCAGATCTACAAATACCATGATGGTGCTTGCCATAAGTCTAGCAAAGAGGATAGGTACGGGTACTGCTAACACTGCCCTGAGACTTAGAGCCTAGCGCTCTATCTTTATTACCCTTCCTAAACTTAGGAGTTAGAGCACTAGCCGAAGAAGGAGTTGGAACTGATGACTGAGGATAAAATTAAGAACAATTTCCTCCTTCTAATTTAGGCTGAGCGAAGTTAAAACTACCTGTCTTTGCTCTCGTATTCTGCTTCTCCCTCATCTTAATATCTTGCTCTTCTATCTGCTGA
Organism: Capsicum baccatum var. pendulum; assembly: GCA_030864225.1. Classification (NCBI taxonomy): domain Eukaryota; kingdom Viridiplantae; phylum Streptophyta; class Magnoliopsida; order Solanales; family Solanaceae; genus Capsicum; species Capsicum baccatum. The sequence goes on along the minus strand of CM061554.1, from coordinate 51,295,587 downwards.
GCATGATTTATAAGCCTGGCTAAAGTCATGTTACTATTCAACATCACAGACCTACACTCGTTGACCACACTATTATTCACCCCAAAAACAAACTTTCTCATCTTGGCCCTGCTGTCTGCAAACACATGAGGGGCATATCTGGCTAATTGATTAAACTTAAGAGAATACTCTTTCACCATCATGTTGCCCTACCTGAGTTGATGAATTCTAACATCTTAGCCTCTTTCATCACTAGGGGAAAGAACCTCTCTAAAAATATGGTGACAAATTCGTCCCACTCTATAGGTCCTACATCAATCGACCTCTCTGACTTCCACTACTTATACCAAGTATGAGAAATATCTTGCAACTGATATGTAGCTAGCTCAGCACTCTCAATTGCTAACACCTCCATGACATTAATAACCTTGTGAACCTGATCGTTGAATTCCTAAGGGTCCTCATCTGACTTAGACCCAAGAAAGGATGGAGGATTCATTCGGGTAAAGTCCCAAATCCTGGATGCAGCTGAATTGGCCACTAGGTTGGATGGAACGACGGATGGTCATTCATTCTGAGCAGTAACTAACTGACCAAGAGTAGTGAATGCAACTCTAAACTCTGCATAAGAAACATGTTCACCCAAAGGTTTTTCGGGCTGAGGGGCTGAATGATTCCTGTTTCTTCTTTTAGGAGGCATGTTCTGTAGAAGAAAGGGAGAAATGGATTAGACTGAGAGATAGACTTGAGATTATGCTCACTGGCATACTATGAATACTGAAAGAAGGGAAACTGTTCCTAAAACATCTCATTACCTCCTGCATATAAATGTGGTGTGCAACACACCCATGCACAAGACTCTACTAGATGCGGATTTCAGACTTCCCAGGATACTATTGAACCTTAGGCTATTATACCATGTTTGTAACGCCCCGAATCTGGTACCCGGAATGCTACATAGTGCTCATGACCCTGAAGGACCACAAACTAACCCATGTCTGATATCTTTACCTATATACTGCATGATATACTGTATAATGCGGAAACATGAACTGAAAGGCCATAAAGTTCAACTTGTAACATAATATCCGATAAAATATAACATCTAGGATGGGGTATAAATTCCTAAAACAAAACTGTCTAAATATACTGTAGTCTAAAAAGCCTTTAAAACATAACTGTCTGAATAAGAAGAAGATGGGACATGTCCCCAACTAACTCCAACTAATAAACTAATTAATGAGATAATAAACAAATGATCATGTCCTCGAAAGATGAGGACTCACTGCTAACTCTGACTGCAGAGACTAGAATTCTACTGATGCTCTGTAGATCGTGCTTCTTAACCGATGGTATAGGACACCATAGCATAAATGCGCCAGTACTTTAAATGTACTGCTTTGTATATGAGGTAGGTTGAATGCATGGGGTTCATATGCATAAATAATACTAGCTAACTAACTAATATGAACGTGACAATACATGCATGAATACATAGTAACTATATCTGAGATCGTGATAACATGAATTTACTGATAACTAACATGACTGATAACTAAGTTCTGATGGCTGATATAACTGATAACATGAGTGACTGTATCTGACAGTCCTGAATCTGATAGAACTAGCTGAGTTTCGTACTCTTCTGAGTTGATCTGACAGTCCTGAATTCTATAACTAAAACTATGGGAATTAGTTATCTAATCGACATGCCCCTAATACGCTATTATAGCTAAGTTGGTGTCCAATCTGTAACCCCATAAGAAGGGTGTCAATACTGCGCCACTGGTAAGGACAATCAGTGAGTAACCCTCATGTAACAGGTAACTCTAGTGAGAACTGTGGGAACCCTCATATAATAGGTTAAGCCACCTCATCTATCCTTATATAATAGGCTATGATATCTCAACCTATGTTGGCTACGTAGTTCTGGAATGCAAGGATTGTTTCTAAGAATCACACCCTCGTATAACAGTTGAGTTCCCATCCTTAGGTTCACTCGATGCTAATTCCTACTCCCATATGAATAGACACTGATCATGGATTACTGAACCGAATTAGACTGAATTAATTGAGTTTCATTGACTAACAAAATAGTATTGAGATTACTAAATTTCTGAGATTTGCTGAGTCACGTGACTGACTGAGTTCTATGGATCATGGCTTGACTGAGGGCATTGTGAAAACATGATACTGACTCTAGGCACACAACTATTTTTTTTAGGCACAAGTACCCCCAGGACTCGATGGAAGGAAACTGACAAGGCATGACATTCTTAAATACATGACTAACATCAACAATCTATAATACAATAATTGAAGATATTTCATAGGCATTTGATTATCATAGATTGGTACGTGTATAAGATAGCATAATACATAGCATAATTTCATATGGCTAACTCATGAGCAATCCAACCAATAATTTCAATACATAAGAACAATATGGAAGTAATTTTAGGTCATAATTAGATATAGTGCATAATTTCTATCCTCCTAGGCATTTTATCAAACACCTTGTATGAACCCTTAGGGCATAGGCATAATCATCAAATCAACAAATTATAAATAACTCAATTTATGGATTTCACTCAGTTGCTAATGTAGTTTCATGAAAAACATAATTCCAACTTGAGAATCATATAATAAGATAAACATGGTTACAAATAGCCCATAGCATAAATATCATGATTCATAATTTAAAATAGGATTCTTGAGATTTATGGATGAAAGAAATCCATAAATAAACACAACGCATACCTTAGTTATTGATTTCGCGAAGATTGATGGAGAGACTTTCTTGAAATTGAATCTCCAATTGAAACCCTAGCTTATATTTGAGAGAAAATTGGGAGAAACTAGCTTATTTTGGGTTCCAAATAGCTGAATCTCGTGTTAAAGGGCTTAAATAGGGGTTTGAAATTGACCCTTTTTATCCTGGACACGTCATTTAAATTAGTAAAAAATTCCTGACCAAGACACCTGGCTCGACGTGGTGCAACGAGGCGCTATCGTACCTTGTCACTGGAATTTGACAACTGGGAAATTAGGGGATGGCGCGACGTGGAGCTATCGCGTTACCACTTTATTTGTGACCTTGAAGTTTGGCGCGACATGGATAAATCAAGCTGAGACACTGGAAAAGGGACAATTGCCATTTTAGTTTGTGGTGCGGCGCGCCACTGATTTAATTTTGGCACTATTTTATGACAGGAACTTGAAATAGTCATAACTTTTTACCCGATTATCGGATTTGGGCGAATCTTATATTAATGGAAAGTTTATTTAATTTCCCACATGACAAAAAGTGAAAATCTTAAAAATTCCTCATGGAATAAACATCATTCAATTTAGAAGATAATACTAGACATTCTTGAGAAAAAATTAGTTGGGAAACTTTGAGGTATTGCAATATCTCCCCCTTGGGAACATTCATCCTCAAACTAGACTAACAAAGAGGGGATAAAAGATAAGCCGAAGTACATACTCAACATGAACACTGAAACATGACTGGCATTTCTGAGATCTATACAGAGCATGCATATCTGATGCATGATTTTATGACTAAGCTGATACATGAATGCATGATTGAGAGTACAGATAAGATGATCACACATGTCTAATGCATGAATACATGACAGAACTGATTACATGACTAAGATTTCTAATAACTGAGAATTCTCACAAGGAGAATGCCTGTCTGATGCATGAACACATGACTAATCTGATACATGAACATATAATTGAATATGAAATGGTACTTAGTACCAAGTTTAAAATAGAATCCTGAACATGAGACTAATACCAAATCGTAACTAAAATCTGGACATAAAAACCAAAAAATCTTAAGAAGAACTGTTACATTGAGCTAGATCTGAGTCAGCAGAGAAGAGGTTAGTATACTTGGTTCGCATATTTGCTTCTGATTCCCATGTAGCTCCCTCATAGGATTGATGTCGCCAAAGAAATTTGACTAGAGGGATTTCCTTATTCCTTAGTCTACGAGTCTGATAGTCTAGGATTTCAACTGGAATCTCTTTATAAGAGAGGTTATTCTGAACATCTATGCCTTGAATAGGGACTACAATTGTTGGGTGACCTATGAACTTCTTAAGAAAAGAGACATGAAATACTGGATGAACTGCGTCTAGATCTGAAGGCAATTCAAGATCATAAGCAACTTTGCCAAAGTGACTAAGAATTTTGAAGAGACCGGCATATTAGGGACCGAGCTTTCCCTTTTTGCCGAACCACTTCACTCCCTTCATGGTAGAGATATTTAGGTAGACACAGTCACCAATCTCAAACTCAAGATCCTTCCTACGCATATCTATATAAGACTTCTTTCGGATTTGAGCAGCCCGAAGTCTTTCTCTGATCAATTGGACTTTTTCTAAGGTATCAGATACTAAGTTAGGCCCTATAACTGAGGCCTCACTAAATTTGAACCAATCAACTGGAGATCTTCATCTCCTACCATAGAGAACTTCAAATGAAGCCATCTTAATACTAGAATGATAGCTATTTTTGTATGCAAATTCAATCAAAGGCAAGTGGTCATCGCAACTACCCTTGAAATAAATTGCACACGCCCTTGATATTTTCTAAAGTCTAAATGGTCCTTTCTGCTTGACTATCTGTCTAAGGATGGAAGGCAGTACTGAAATAAACTTGGATACCAAGACTCTTTTGGAATGCTTTCTAGAAATGAGAGGTGAACTAGGTACCTCTATCTGATATAATAGATAACAGAACACCGTGCAATCTGACTAAATCTTTGAAGTAGAGCTTGGTGTAATCCTCGGCTAGATAAGAGTTAAGGACTGGAAAAAAATGAGCTGATTTGGTCATTCTATCTACAATGACCCAAACTAAATCATGCTAATGATGAGTACGAGGCAAACCCATCACAAAGTCCATGTTCACTTCTTCCCACTTCCAAGTAGGAATATTAAACCCTTTCATGGACCCACTAGGCTTCTGATGCTCTATCTTATCTTGCTGACATATAGAGCACTTAGCCATAAACTCTACAATATCTCTTTATCCCACTCCACCAATAGATCTCCCATAAGTCATGGTACATCTTTGTGGCCCTTAGATGAATTGAGTAGTGCATACCATGAACTTCTATAATAATTCATTGCCTTAAGTCATCTACACTTGGAATGCATAGACGACCTTGACAACGCAAGACACCATCTCCCCCTTGGGAGAAAACCTCTACTTTCTAATCCCTTACTGACTCTTTTAACTTGACTAAACTGGGATCTCTATCTTTCTTTTCTTTCACCTCAAAAAGTAAAGATGATTCTGAACTACTCTGAACCCGTATATTACCCTCTAAAGAATCAACTAGGTGGACACCTAGTCAGGCAAGCTAATGAACTTCCTGAGCTTACTTCTTCCTATTGTTCTCAATATGAGGAATACTACCCATAGACAGTCTATTGAGAGCGTCGGCCACTACGTTGGCCTTGCCCAGATGATAAAGGACACTCATGTCATAATCTTTCAAGATCTCTAACCACCTTCTCTAACAAATATTGAGATCTTTCTAAGAAAAGACATATGGAAGACTCTTATGATCTGTGAACACATCTGCATGAACACCATATAGATAATGCCTCCAAATATTTTAAGGCAAATAGTACGGATACTAACTCAAGATCATGAGTAGGATAATTCTTCTCAAGGGGTTTAAGCTATCTAGAGGTGTAGGCTATGACCTTACCATACTGCATGAGGACACAACCTAAACCTACTCTTGTTGCATCACAATACCCTATGAACCCATCTAAACCATCTAGAAGTACTAAGACTGGAGCTTAGGCGAGTCGACTTTTCAACTCTTTAAAACTCTTCTCGTAAGGATCTGACCACTGAAACTTGACTTTCTTCTAAGTCAATCTGGACATAGTGGATGCAAAAGAAGAAATTCCCTTAATAAATCATCTGTAATAGCCAGCCAAACCCAAGAAACTCCTTATATCTGATGGAGAGACAGGGTGAGGCTAGTTTTTTATGGCTTCGGTCTTTTGAGGATCAACCCTAATGCCATCACCAAAAATAATATGGCCAAGGAATGCTACTGGTCTTATCCAAAATTTGTACTTACTGAATTTGGAAAACAACTGATTAGTTCTGAGAGTCTGAAGTATAATTCTGAGATGGTCTGCATGATCACACTCACTGTAGGAATAGACCAGAATGTCATCTATGAAGACTATGATGAACATATCCAAGTACTGCTTAAACACATGGTTCATCAAGTCTATGAAAATTGCTGGGGCATTGGTAAGACCAAAGGACATGACTAGGAATTCAAAATTACCATACTGAGTACGAAAAGCTATTTTTAGAATGCTACATTCTCTAACTCTAAGCTGATGGTAGCCTGATCTAAGGTCTATCTTAGAGAAATAACTGGCACCTTGAAGTTGGTCAAACAAGTCATCAATTCTGGGAAGTGGATACTTGTTCTTGACTGTAACTTTATTGAGTTGAGGTAATCAATACATATTTTGAGAGAACCGTATTTCTTTTGCACGAATAATACTGGTGCACCCCATGGGGAAATCCTGGGTCTGATGAATCCCTTATCTAAGAGATTCTTCAACTGCTCTTTCAATTCTCTGAGTTTTATTGGTGCCATTCTATATGGTGGAATAGATATAGGTTGAGTATCTGGAAGAAGATCAATGCTGAAATCTATTTCCCTTTTGGGAGAAATTCCTGGAAGATCTTCAGAAAAGATATCTGAATATTCATTCACAACTAGAACTAAATCAAGACTGGGAGTGTCGGAACTAGAATCCTTAACATGAACAAGATAATATAAACATCCCTTAGATATCATTTTTCATGCCCGAAGGTAAGAAACAAGCTGACCTTTGAAAGCGGATACACTACCCTTTCACTCTAGACGGGTTCATTCAAAGACTGAATCTGGACGATTCTTTTTCTGCAGTCGATTGTGGTATAGAAGGAATAAAGCCAATCCATACTGAGAATAACGCCAATCCATGCTGAGAATAACATCAAAATTAGTCATCTCTAATTCAACTAAGTCTGCTAAAGTGACATTCTAAAATATCATAACCAGGCAGTTCCTGTATACCTACCGGGCTATGATAGTTTTACCCACTAGATAGAGACTAAAAAGGGCTCTGCTAGAATTTTAGGACTGATTCCAAAATCAACTACTATATAGGGATAATGAAAGACAGGGAAGCACCTAGATCTAGCAAAGCATAAACATACACATAAAAGATCTGTAACGTACCAGTAACCACATCAGGAGAATTTTCCTTATCTTTCCGACACTGAAGTGCATAGAGTCTATTTGGGCGTTGCCCACTAGTAGCACCGGAAGTGGCACCCTGTTGATTTGGGCGACCATACTGAGCTGAGGAATGGTTCTGTTGATCCTGAGGACCTAGCTGAGGACAGTCTCAAACTTTGTGGCCTGGCTTGCCTCATCCAAAATAAATACTACTTCCAGCTTTGCAAATACCCTGATGGTGCTTGCCGCAAGTCTGGAAAAGAGTATAGGTGTGAGCACTGCTAATACTGCCCTGAAACTTAGAGCCTAGCGCTCTATCTTTATTACCCTCCCTGAACTTAGGAGCTGGAGTACAGTCGAAGAAGGAGCTAGAACTGATGACTTAGGACAAAATTGAGAACGATTTCCTCCTTCTGATTTAGGTTGAGCAAAGTTGAAACTACCTGTCTTTGCTCTCGTATTCTGCTTCTCCCTCATCTTAATATTTTACTTCTCTATCTGCTGAGCATGAGTCATAAGCCTGGCTAAAGTCATGTCATTATTCAACATAGCAGACCTACACTCATTCACCACACTATCATTCACCCCAAAAACAAAATTACTCATCTTGGTCCTGTTGTCTGCAACTATATGAGGGGCATATCTGGCTAATTGAGTAAACTTAAGAGAATAATCTTTCACCATCATGTTGCCCTACCTGAGGTTGATGAATTCTAACACCTTAGCCTCTCTCAGGTCTAGGGGAAAGAACCTCTCTACAAATGTTGTGACAAACTCCTCCCACTCTATAGGTCCGGCATCAATTGAGCAATTTGATTTTCACTGCTTGTACCAAGTATGAGCAACATCCTACACTGATATGCAGCAAGCTTAGCACTCCCAACTGCTGACACCCTTATAACGTCAGTAACCTTCTGAACCTGATCGATGAATTTCTGAGAGTCCTTATCATACTTAGACCCGATAAAGGATGAAGGATTCATTTGGGTAAAGTCTCAAATCCTGGCTGCAGCTGAATTGTCCACTGGGTTGGATGGAATGACGGTTGGTCATTCATTCTGAGCAGTAACTGACTCAGCAAGAGTAGTGAATGTAGCTCTAAACTCTCCATGAGAAACATGTTCTCCCAAAGGTTCTTTGGGCTAAGGGGCTGACTGATTCCCATTTCTTCTTTTAGAAGGCATGTTCTGTAGAAGAAAGGGAGAAATGGATTTAACTAAGAGATTGACTTAAGATTTGCTCACTGACATGACATGAATACTGAAAGAAGAGAAACTATTCCTAAAACATCTCATAGCCTCCTGCACATAAATGTGGCGCACAATACACCCATGCACAAGACTCTACTAGATGTGGCTTTCAGACTTTCTAGGACACTATTGAACCTTAGGCTCTGATACTAAGTTTGTAATACCCCAAATCTGATACCCGAAATGCTACACGGTGCTCATGACCTTGAAGGACTACAAGCTAATACATGACTGATATATGTGCCTATATACTGCATGATATACTGTATAATGTGGAAACATGAACTGAAAGGCCAAATATTTCAAACGGTAACATAATATCCGATAAAATAAAACATATGGGATGGGGTATAAATGCCCAAAACAAAAGTATCTAAACATATTGTAGTCTAAAAAGACTCTAAAACATAACTTTCTGAATAAGGAGATGACGGGACATATCCCCAACTAACTCCAACTAATAAACTAATTAATGAGATAATTAAGAAATGATCATGTCCTCAAAAGATGATGACTCACTGATAACTTTGACTGTGGAGACTGGAATGCTACTGATGCTCTGGAGCTCTTACTTCTGAACCTATGGTATAAGACACCATAGCGCAAATGCATCGGTACTTTGAATGTACTGGTATGCATATGAGGTAGGCTGAACGTATGGGGTTCATATGAATGAACAATACTAGTTAACTGACTAATATGAATATGAGAATACATGCATGAATACATTGTAACTATATCTGAGATCGTGATAACATGAATTTACTGATAACTAACATGACTGATAACTGAGCTCTGATGGTTGATATAACTGATAACATGAGTCACTCATCTGATAGTCCTAAATATGATGGAACTAACTAAGTTCTGTACTCTTCTGAGTTGATTGTACCTGACAGTCTGGAATTTTGTAACTAAAAATATGGGAAGTAGTTATCTAATTGATATGCCCCTAATACGCCATTATGGCTGAGTTGGGGTCCAATCTGTAACTCCAATTGGAAGGGTGTCAATACCGCGCCACTGGTAAGGACAATCTGTGAGTAACCCTCATATAACAGGTTAAGCCACCTCATCTACCCTTATGTAATAGGCTATGATGTCTCAACATACGCTGGCTACATAGCCCTAGAATGCAAGGATTACTTCTAATAATCACACCCTCATATAACAGGTGATTTCCAATTCTTGGGTTCCCTCGGTGCTAATTCCTACTCCAATCTTAATAGACACTGATCATGGATTACTAAACTGAACTGGACTAAATTAATTGAGTTTCATTGACTGACGGAATAGTACTGAGATTACTGAATTTCTAAGATTTTCTGAGTCACATGACTGACTGAGTTCTATGGATCATGGCTTGACTGAGGGCATCGTGAAAACATGACACTGACTCTAGGCACACAGTTATATTTTTTAGGTACAAGTATCCCCAGGACTTGATGTAAGGAAACTGACAAGCATGACATTCTTGAATACATGACTAACATCAACAATCCATAAACAATAATTAAAGATATTTCATGGGCATTTGATTATCATAGCTTGGTACGTGAATAAGATAGCATGTATACATAGCATAATTTCATAAGGCTAACTCATGAGAAATCCAACCAACAATTTCAATACATAAGAACAACATGGAAGTCATTTTGGGTCATAATTTAGCTATAATGCATAATTTCTATCCTCCTAGGCATTTTATCAAACACCTTGCATGCACCCGTAGGGCATAGGAATAATCATCAAATTGACATATTATAAATAACTCAATTTATGGACTTCACTCACTTTGATAATGTAGTTTCAAGAAAAACACATAAATATTCCAACTTGGGAATCATATAACAAGATAAACATGGTTACAAACAACCCACAATATAAATATCATGATTCATAATTTAAAATAAGGTTCTTGAGCTTTATGAATGAAAGAAATCCATAAATCAACAGAACGCATACCTTAGTTCTTGATTTAGCGAAGATTGACGGACAGCTTTCTTGAAATTCAATCCTAAATTGAAACCCTCTTGGGTTCCAAATAGCTGAATCTCATGTTAAAGGGCTTAAATAGGGGTCGGAAATTGACCCTTTTAACCCTGTATGCATCTTTTAAATTGGTGAAAATTTTCCGACCTGGAACCCTGGCGCGACGCGACGCTATTGCATTGTCACTAAAATTTGACAACTGGGAAATTAGGGGATAGTGCGATGCGGAGCCATCACGTTGCCACTTCATTTGCGACCTGGAAGTTTTGAAAGACATAGAGAAATCATGTTGAAACACTGGAAAAATGACAATTTCCATTTGAGTTTGTGGTGCAGTGGGCCACTGACCAATTTGTCACTGTTTTACGACAGGAACTAGAAATAGTTATAACTTCTTATCCGATTATCGAATTTGGGCGAACCCTATATTGATGGAAATCTTATTGAATTTCCCACATGACAAAAAGTGAAAATATTAAAAATTCCTCATGGAATAAACATAATTTAATTAGAAGATAATACTAGACATTCTTGAGATAAAATTATTTAGGAAACTTCGGGGTATTACATACACCCTATGTCAGATGAATTGTAAACATAATAATAATATATAACAAAATCAATTGAAAGATATTTAAAGTTGTACATAACTATAACCAACCAAATATCCAGTCAAATATCCAACCGGTGTTAGCCCCAATACCAATATTAATACCAAAGTTGACACCAATACTGACACCGCCCATGATCAGAGTTGTCTGTCAAGCCTCTATCCAAAATCAATAACATTCAGCCGGGACATGCCCCCGACCATAGCCAAAACCAAACTAAAGAAATAACAAAAACAAAAGAAGTCCATAGTATAAAATGGAGCCTTACGGAGTATGGAAGCTCACCACTTCAGTCTGAGTCAAAGTTGTCCCCAAATCCAAGTTACTAAGCAGAAGGAATGGTAGTATGGCTGATTCCTACATCATGTGGGGATACAGTGCCCGAAGATGATCAGCAGAGTGAACATTTGCATTTACAGAGGGATAAGATAAAATAATGCCAGTAATTCAAAACCAAAGTAAATAAACATAAGTAATCACATAGATACATATAAATATATATATATATCATGCCGGGAAAGGGAACCAGGTTTAGGATGAATTTAAAACCTTAACGTGGGCTGAGTAACTTGATCATCCTAAAACCACCCATGGGCTATATGGGCTCAGCTCCTCCTGATGAAAGGGCCCCAGTACGTGTTAGCTGCATGACCAGAGAAAAAGAACCTGATATGACTAGTACATCTACTAAAATATAAAGTGTGTAATCATGCACACGGTCACCAAGACCACCTCATATCGAAAAATATGAGTTTCTAGTATCGGTCTCCCTGGGACCCCCATCTTCTATGACTTTGCTACTCGACCCTCGTTAAGCCCATATTAAGAACATTTACACATTCCAATAATTTACCAAGGAGTCTTCTAATTGGGAATTAAACATTGGTATTGTCATACCAAAATTAGAGCTTGCAAATCTATACTTTTATTCATACCAAAACTATTAACCAGGCAAACTCCCAAGTTTATAATTAAACCAAAACCATGGCCATCAAGGCCTTTCCAAACCATTTAAAATCAACCAAACCAATTTAATTTCCATTATAATATTATGCAATGCAAATATTTCAAGAATAGTCAAACTATGTGACAAAATCATTCTCATTGGCATTTTAACAAACATATTGAGGGCATACAGTTTCCAAAACCAAAAACCAATAACCAATTGATCATTCCCATGTAACCGCATGTTCAAACCATAATTATAACATGAAAACATAAGAAAAGCAGGGGAAAACATTATCCAACCATAAGCAACCAAAACCCCCAACATCTATTTCAAAACCAACACAATACCATAAAAACCATTCATTGAATCAAGCTTTTAGATGAATTAACAATGATGGAGGATTAACATGCCTTAGACACCAAGGAAGATGGATATATTCACCCTTGAAAGTCCCTAATTGATTGCCTTGTAGAAACCCTAGGATTTTCTTGAACCAAGAGCTTGAGAGAGATTTTTAGAGATTTTTAAGAGTGTTTGAATGAGAATAATAGGTTAATGTATCCCCTAAAGGTGTTTTATGTCATGGGGTCAAAGGGAGTTAAAAGGGGAAATATACAAAATATCCCTAACTTAAAACTATAGAAAACTTACAGGTGGGTATGAGTTAACCCTGTAACTCATCACCACACCATAATACAGGTACCATCCAGTCATACCTAGAATAGAAAGTTAGACATCCACACACTGTCCACCATATGACTCCATATCCCCAACTCGTAACCAGACCATACAACTAGTATGGTCCAGTCGTACCTAAGATAGAATCCAAAGGGATTGACACTTGATAACATACGACTACACCTTACTACTCATACCCTAGCCTCACGGCTCTTAGTGAGCTACTCATACTCAGAGCTAAGTCAAGTTATTAAGATACTAATATGATTAAGGGGCTAGCCCAAATAAATCTTCCCCATTCTTAATGACCCGTACCCACCAAATCGTAACCATACTAGAAACCCAACCACTCTTTATTGGCCCCCTAACGACTAGGGTCCTCTGACCTGTACCCACACTATATGACTCGTATAGTGAGTTATTACAAGGATAGTGAATCCAAAATGCAGGAAATTTCCAAGGGCCAAAACCGAGGGTGTTTCAATAGTACCTCAATTTCATGGATTAATCACAAACAAAAAATGAAATCTATTCTAACAAGAAAAATTCCAAGAATACGATCCAACTTTGTGTCAATGATGGGTTGCCTCTTCTTCAACACCTAATTTTTCATCGCGGCATGACCTTCTTCAACTTTTTACATGGATCCTCAAGGGACCAATCATTCACTTTCCACCCCTTATATCAATGAAGGATACCTCTTGTAGTTCCATGGGTTGTTTCTTGGTCTTACATACTTAAAAGGACATTTCATCATTTGGACCTAAAACTTTATTTCTCCTAACTTCATACCAACAATTGATCTTCCAATTGCAAGAAAAGGTTGGACAAGGATAATAGGTATCTCTTGGTCAATTTCACAATCAAGCATATATAAGTGCACTAGAAGAATGAAGTAATCCACCTTCACCAAAACATCAAACAAAACTCAAACTAGTCTCTTGATAGACCGGTCCGCCATCAAAAGCCTCATTATTATTGGAGTGGAGTGACCAAACCAAGTTTTCAATAGATTGCATAAGGCATGAGATTGATACTTGCACCATGGTCACACAGATCTTTTTCAAACTTGTGTCCCTATGGTGCAAGGGATTGTAAAATCCCTGAGATCTTCTTTCTTTTCCTCTATACGACTAGTCATGATAGTTCTAAACCCATAGGTAACTTTAGTGGTTTCACATTAATAAGACAATTATTTGACATCAACTTCTTCATAAGCTTAGCATATCCTGAAATCTCTTGAATGGCCTCTAGCAATGGGATATTAATTGAAAGATTGCTAAGCTTAGCAAGGAATGTATTAAATTTTGCATTGTTTTTCTTCTTCTTGAGTCTTTGAGGGAATGGAGGAGGGACCTTCATGGTAGGAAATGGATAACTTTGTGGTTCATCATTCTCAACTACCTTAGGATCTCCTTCCTCATCAACCATTTCTTCAATTATCATTGGTTTTTTTATCCCCTTCTTAAGACTTTGGAGCCTCCTCATTTGAATCAACAACATGTTTTTACTTAATATTTGTTTGCTTCATATTGGTATCTTTTTCAAATTCACTCACATAATCACCAAGGTTTTTTCCACTCCTAGTGACTATGGCCAATACTTGAGCATCATTTTTTGGATTTATAATAGTATCACTAGAAAGGCCCCTTTTTTTCTAGCATTAAGTTGAGTGAAGATTTGGCCAATTTGAGTCTCTAATTTTTTGATTGAGGAGAAGGGTGATACAACCATTTGGTTGATTTGTGACAAGTCACTTCTTAATTCTCGAACCATCATATCCATTCCCTCCACTCTTATCAAGATTTATGCTAGCACATCTTCAGTCTTGAATTTTTTGGGATTAATAAAATTGGAGTCTTTGAATTTTACTTGGTCATGGGGGCCACGTATCGATCATACTCATTTTTTTTCTTGTGCCTCCAATCACGATCTCTATTCCTATCATGCCATTCCCGTTCTTTTTCATGATCGGTCCAACCTTAGTTCCCACCTTGCCTTTGATAGGCTAGGAGAGAACCCACTGGATAGTTATCCAAATATATAATTTCTTCATCAAGCCTCTTAGCCTATTCTTCATCATATCCCTTGGATTCCATGACATTTACTATTTTTGTGGGTGCACCCATCACATGCTTCATTAGGAGCTCTAATTGTATTATTATTTTTGCCATGTTTTCCTCTCTCTCTTCTTTTTTCTTCCTATGCACTTTATCAATATAGGAGGTGGTAGGGGACCCTTTAGCTACCTCGGTGTACTGGATATTCCACCCCTTATTTTGCTTTGTAACTTCCTCAAGCAAGTTTGTAGCCAAGTTATAAGATAATTTCACAAGTGACCCCTCGATAGTATTATCCACCACGGTTTTGTTTAGTTGATCCAAAGCTCAATAGAAGATTGAAAGAAGCATTTTCTTCTAACATCCTGGTTGGGACATTGGATAAGATTTCCATTAAATCTCTTCCACACCACATATAGAGGCTCTCTATTCAATTGATGAAAGTTTGTGATTTCTTCACGCAATTGCAACATCTTTGATGGTAGGAATTATCAATCGAAGAAATGATCGATAAGTTCATCCCACGATGTTATTGACCCGATGGGAAGATATCATATCCACAACACTGCCTCACCCATTAGAGAAAATAAAAAGAGGTGCAGTCGGATGGATTTTTTTGAGATGTGAGCAATATCTAAGTGGCACACACTTCTATAATATTCTTTAAGTACAAATTTTGGTTTTCATGAGCTTGACCTCGGAAGAGACCTTTTATTTGAATCATGTGCAACATAACACTCATGATATGGAATACCCCATTCCCTTGATTAGGTGGGATACGGATAGTACTCGCACGTCCAACATCAAGGAGTTGACCCATATTATCAAGGGGACCATCAAGGTCCCAACATTACTTGTATGATCACTCATTATGTCATGGACACTATTGAAATCACCTAAAAGGAAACAAAAACAAAAACCAAATAACTAACAACCACTACGGGTAAACCCAAAGCTACTATCAATATCGTACAAGCAAAAACTAAGTTTCACTCCCCGACAAGGGCACCATTTTGGTCACGCTCAACTTACTTCATAATTTATGGACAAGGAAATCTTGTCAAATATAATAACCTAATATGAGTTAGGGTCGAATCCTTGAGGAATAAATCTAGTATTCAAATCCTATGTGTGTTGAAAGCGTCTAAGTATATACCCGTAGTGTAAATGAAATAAAATATATGAATTAAAATAAAGAAGGGGGTTGGTTTGGAAGGTTGTTATAGCGAACTCTAATCAAACTAAAAATTAAAAGCAACAAATATAGATAATATTCCAATATGAAAATAGTTTTGGGATTATGTCTTTCTATGGGCGAATAATACATGGATTCATGATAATCAAATGTAAAACCTATTAATGACTATAAGGGTAGGCTACGTTAGGAGTTTTAATGCTATTTTATAACCAACCACTAAAAATATTACCCATGGACCCTTTCAGATACCTCATGGTTGTGGCAAATGAATCCACCCAAAACCTCAAATGGGCATTTCTATTTCTAGAAAGATGCCCAAGACATAGCAAACTCATAATCCATTCCTATTTCTAAGATAATGTAAAGGAATAACCTAAATGTCTAATTATTATCCATTAATAACTTGTCACCTATATCCTTATTGATTATATGGGATCCATAAGCATACCCACATCCCTCTTTCAAGGGTGATGTGAAATTTTGGCAATTTAGGGTTTTCACCCAAAAATTCCCATTCAACATATAAGTATTAGTGAAACCCAACATCATTAACCAAGATTCTACACTAATAATTAAAACCCACATATAATTGCATCCTATTTCAACATAATCCCAAGATAAATGTTTAGCTACTCATGAAGTTTAAGAAAAGAAATAGACCAAAAAGATCATTCAATGCTTCTATTCAAAATACAAGAAAAAGTATTCTTCAATTCAAATTCAATTACAACAAAACTCAATTGAAAAATTAAACACAATATTCTTGCCCAAATTAGAAGGGTTCTACAAAGCAAGAACTTCAAAATCTCATTAGAGGTGTCCAAAAAATGAAAGGGTTTTAGTCCTATAGAGAATTGGATCCAGCTGTAGAAAATGAAAAATCTTCACCTAGGCTATTTTTCGCTCAACCACGATCATCATAGCTTGATAACGATTACGCTGAGCCCATCGCAATTTTCATCTTGACTTATCGCGATCACAACCCTTAGACCGCGATCGCAATAACTGAGGGTCAATTTTTGCTCATGCTTTTTTTCCAGCTTTTGCACTTACTCTTCCTTTTTAGAACTTTTTTCAGCTTTTTTTACTTCTTTTTATCTCATCACCTATATACCTACAAAACATGAGAATTAGTGCATTTAAATGATAAATTCATCCCATTAACACCTTTAAATCATAGTAGTGTGTAGAAATTTGGTCATTAATGAGTGTTAAATTTACCATTCATCAACCACCCTTCTTTAATGGGTAGTATTATAAGTGGTGGAAAACCAGGATGTATGACTTTATTATGGCTAAGGACAGTGAGTTGATGGATGTAATACTTGATGGTCCTCATGTGCCAGTTAGATAAAACACCCTAAACTTGGACCCTTAGAAAAATTTCCTAAGTTGAGCATACTGGGAAAGGTATGACTCATGCATACAATTCATATACTAGGGTATGACTAGTACCCACCTTCTCGTATGACGATCAGTCTAGGATGAAAACATTCTATCAAAGATACGATTTGGACTCTCTCAAGTCGTATGTTAGGGTACCAATCATATGTTGCCTAGTCGTATGATATTTTGAGGATAATCTTGATGTTTCTGACCAAGGTATGACTCTAAGGGTACTTCTCGTACCTTAGGGTACGACTTGGCCGTGTATGGTCATATGTTTACCAATATGGGGATCTTAGGTAAGGCTTATGGTATGGGTTAGGGTAATACTCGTACACTAGGATACGGTTTATATAGAGTGGTCGTACCCTCCTGGGTTTAAATTTTGAGCTTTTAAGATGAGGAATTCTAGATATTACCCACCCTCTAAACCCTTGAACCACGACTTATAACATTATTTGGCCTTTTATTTTTGACTTATACAAGATCTAAACACTCCTAAATCCTCTCTAAACTTCTCTAACAAGATTGGGACTAGGGTTTATCAAAGAGGCTATCTAGAGACTTGCTGACCAAGAATCTATTTGTGAATTATCTTGTATAAGGAAAGTTACTCCTCCCTCACTGTTAGTTACAAATAAAGGCATGTTTTAATGTGTTTTAAACAATGATTGTGAATCATAAATTATGGTTTTGAAACTAATGATGAAGGTTTTTTATGCATAATGTTGTGTATTGTATACTCTTGATTTAAATAATGTTTTCACATATTTTTGGTGATGGTTTGCATATGTGGGTGCTTTTTGATTGTGGTTTAACAAATGGGTCATGGGTAACCTTAACCTTAATGATTTTTACCTTGGTTTTGGTCTTGTTAAAGGTGTTCCCTCAAGGTGTTTGTGAAACTATCTAAAAAAAATTACTAGTCACATATTAATGGTGTTTTGAACTAAGGCAATGAATTAATGAGTATGAATAGTTTAAAAATGGTTTTGTAAAGGCCTTGTTGGCCATGAAATGGTTTAAATGGAAACCTTGGTGGTTTAATTGATTAAAATGGGTTTAATTCCCTAAACCTTAGAGTTAGTAAGTATCCTTATTAGACGATAGGTTAGAGCCCTAAAATCATATAAATAGTTGATTGATAAGGCTAATGGCATGTGTATACTTGCAAGTAGTGTTGGAATGATGATACAAATAAAGTGACTTTGGTATAAAATTGAATAAATGGTTGGTTATGTGTGAATGGTTTTAATTTAGGCTTTAAAGTGGGATGTATTATCCAAGCCGTGAAAGGCAGAGGTCCCAGGGGAACCAAATTTGAAAACTTCTGATTTTCCAATGTGAGGTTTGGTCTTGGTGACCATGTGCATGATGTCACACTTATATTCTTGGAGACGTACTAGTCATCTTATATTCTCTCTGGATCATGTCGTAAACACGTGTTGGGGCCCTTTCATCAGGTAGCGTTGGCCCTATATAGCCCATTGGTGAATTCTAAATGGCAAAGCTATATATCCCAGGTTAATGATTTCAAAGTTCATGCTAAATATAGTTTCTTTTCTCGACATGGTTATATCTATAAATATGTATGGTTGTGAAAGCATATAGTTGTTTACTTGGTTTTGATAGGTTGACATTATTTTATCCTTATCCTGAGTACTTGCTAGTATTCACCCACTAACCCATCTTTGGGTGACTTCATCCCCACGTGATGCAGAAATTGGCCATACTACTACTCCTGCTCATTGATCAGATTCGGGGATAGTCGATGTTGGATTGAAGTGGTAAGGTTTTATAGTTTGGATTGAAGTGGTAAGGTTTTATAGTTTGGAAGGCATCCATTTCATATGATGGTTTTACATTACATAATTTTATATTTTCATAGAATTGGTTTTTGGCTATGGTAGGGGGCATTTCGTGATTAGATATTCATTAGTATAGAGGCTTTATATGGATAACTATGGACTTGGGTATGGAGTGGTTATGATTTATATATTATATACATTGGAATATCATTTTGGTTTGGTTGGTTGGTTGGTTATTGGATGGATTGACTTGGTCTGGTTGGCCTAGTAAGTAGACCTATCCTAAAGTCATTATATATTTTAATTTTCTATCTTGCTATATAGTCAAAATTCATTCAACTTAGGGCATATATTGGTCGTTTAGATTGGGTTTTAGGGGTGGTATCTAGTCTCGGTTAGACTTGAGATGCCCATTACGACAAGGCCTCGATTTGGGTCATGTCATTAGAGAGGTCAACGAAGGAGGCATAACAATGATGGTTGTCAAAACTAAGAGAGAGTTTGATGATGAAGATTGAAAGAAAGTTGAGAAGAATTACAAGACAGATAAATTACTTGTGTGTGGCATAGGACCTGATGAATATAATAGGATTTCTTCTTGTGAAAAAGCTAAGGAATTTAGGGATTGCTTGAGGACTGCTCATGAAGGAACCACTGGTGTGAAGGACTCAAAAGTTGATATACTGACTACTCAGTGTGAAACCTTCACCATGAAATAAGGAGAACTATCCAAGACATACATACTAGATTCACTTCAATCACCAATGAGTTGCACTGCTTAGAAGAAGTTATTCCTTTGTATAAATTAGTGAGAAACATTATGGGAGTTCTTCCTAAATCCTAGGAAAGCAAAGTAGATGCTATCGCTAAGGCAAGAAACTTGAAAACTCTCACAATGGATGAATTTATTGGTAATTTGAAGACTCGTGAACTCAAGAAGCAGCAAGGGCAAGAGAAAAGGGAAGCAAAAAAAGAAAAATATCTGGCATTAAAGGGTTCAAAGTCTGATTCAAGTGAGGAGGACACTGATGTTTCCTATTTGGAAAAAAGGATTGATAGAGCAATAAAGAAAAGTAGTCAGTTTCAAATAAAATTAAGTAGCAACAAAATGGGTGGTACAGTTGAAGTTTGCCATAAATGTGGAAAACCTAGGCATTTCATCAATTATTTCCCAATGCACAAACTGGATTATAAATAATATCTAAAGTCTAGAGGTGAAAAGCGAAAGAAGAAGGACTAGGTCCCTGAAAAGTCAATAAGAAAGGTTGCAGTGGATTATGCAATGAAACAAGCATTAGCTATCTGGGGAGATTCCTCCAGTGAATATGAGAAGGATGAAAAGATTGAAGATGTTTGTATGCTGAAAGTGGAAGATGAGAATGTCACCTTTCACTCTTTGTTTGCTCTTATGTCATACACTGAAGATGAAGAATAAAATAAGGTAACTATTTTTGACATTAAAGAAAATTTAGATAACTACTCTGCTAGAAAGATAAAGAAGCTTGCAAATGCACTGATTGATTTTGTGTCTAAACTTACTACTGAGAAAAATGTGTTAGAAGTGAAATTATAAAATCAAGAGCTTGAACTAATAGCCTTAAATCTCCAGATATCTGAAATAGAATAATAGTTCACTAAGTTGAAATCTGAAAATCTGAGCCCAATGAATCAACCACAGAAAGTGGATAATTCTAATGGTAAAAGGGAAGAAAGAAGCCTCAAGGGTTCAAATTGAGCTTGTATAAAAATTGAGGGATTCTCAAAAGCATCTCATGACTGCACTCAATAAGAATGAGGAACTATAAAAGGACCTGGTCCATATAAAAGAAGAACTTAACAAATCACTAAAATAGACCACATCCTTACAAATCCTTTCTAATTTAACTGATCAGGGTATCAATAATGGTAAAGGCCTTAAATTTCAGTATAAAACCCAATCACTTGGGTCTCAAGGAAAAGTTGTTCATGGTGTTATAAACAATGTTCAAAAACCTCTATGCACTTATTGTAGAAGAGATGGTCATTTGAAGGAAAACTATAAATATTGGCTTGGAGCGATAATGAGCAGTGATAGATATATCCAGTAAAAAATTTATCACCCTAAGGGTTCCATATCCTTGAAAAATGTGAAGAAGAACTCTCTACCCAGATGGGCCAAGAAAGATTTGATTACACCTTTATCTTTCTTTTGGGAACTCAAAATCAAGTGGGTTCCCAAATCTAACAAATAGTTTTGATTACATGTAGGAGAAAGAGAATATAGTCAAAACTGGTTTATGGATAGTGGATGCTCAAAGCACATGACCAAGAGGACTGACTACTTTCTCTTTCTCAAGACACTTCAAGGTAGAGGTGTCTAATGGTAAAAAAGGCTATATTTATGGTATGGGGAAATATTGGAAAATCACCTAATCAAGTAATAGAATATGTGTACTATGTTAATGGCCTCAAGTACAGTCTTCTAAGTGTTTCTCAAATCTATGAAAAAGGTAATAAGGTAAAGTTCTCATATGATGGATGTATTGTGTCAAGATTGATGTTTGGGAGAGTTATTCTCAAGTCAAAAGGTTCAAAAATATGTACGTGGCTAATTTAGAGTTTGTAGATAATAGGGAATTAACTTTCTTAAGTGTTCAAAGTGAAGATGTTGATCTATAGCACAAAAGTTTGGAACATGTAAGTTCCTCTTTACTGAATAAGTAGATTTCAAATAACCTGGTCGTGGTATGCCAAAGCTGAAATTTCCAGATAGTAAGGTTTGTAATGTTTGTGTTAAGGGTATACAAACTAGGTCTTGCCTTAAGTTGAAGAGAGGGACCTGATCCCATCTCTCATGTTAGTACCAAAATAGTATGCTTTAGAAATTATAAAATTCTGTCTAAAAAAGCTACACGTCTTTCCTTGTGTGACTAAAAGCCATCAAACTTTAGTAAGGTGAAAGGTCGCACCTATTAGGACTAGATATGCCATTTCATTCAAAGGCATCTTAATGACAACAGTTATCTCCCTTAAATACAAAAAAAAAACTTATTCTATTTCATTCTCTTCCAAATTAATTCACAAATCATCTTCTTTAATTATTCTTCCTCTCATAAATAAATTATTCCTCTCTCTCTTATAAAAGCTCCAAATGGCTGAAATTCCCACCCACTTGAGCCTTGCTAAAGACCTAGAAATTAGTCAATCCCCAAATATTTAGTCTAAAAAGCCCTAAATTAAACATTCTGATTCTTCAATACCTAAAATGTAGAAGATCCTTCCTCAAATCCTAAACAAGAATTTGAGCACACGCCACCTGCTGCATTCTCTCTAGAAAGATTCTAAAGGTAGAAACTACTGAGATTCTAGAGGTACCTGTTCCTATTAAAACTTTAGCGACCATGGAAACCCCTGTTGGTTTAACTATGGTGGTACACCTAAATTAGGGCTTTGGTTTACTAATTATACCTAAAGTTTCTTAACTCGAAGTTTCTCTTTCCTCAAGAGAACCAAAAAGTCCTAAAGCCTCTGAAATACTTAATGTACCTAGTTCCCCTTCCTCTTCAGAGCCAAACCCCATTTTTTTCTCAGTTGTTCAATGAAGAAATTCTAGTAAAAAGGTCTGACCTTTCCAGCAGTGAGAATTGGGTAGTTTAGAACATACATTTTCTTGCCAATG
Source organism: Capsicum baccatum var. pendulum (assembly GCA_030864225.1). NCBI lineage: Eukaryota > Viridiplantae > Streptophyta > Magnoliopsida > Solanales > Solanaceae > Capsicum > Capsicum baccatum. The sequence goes on along the minus strand of CM061554.1, from coordinate 51,272,733 downwards.
ATAAAAGATCCTTTGGTGTAGAAGAGAAAATAGTAGGTAAAAAGGCTGATGTCACAAAAGATGGAGAGTTTACACAACCTCTAATAAGAAATACAAATTTGATGATGAGGAATTACCTATAAAGTGGTTAGTTCAAAAGCAGAGAGGTTGTAAAGGCAAATAAAAAGTGATAGAAACTGGTGTGAAGGTTATCAGAATATACTCAACTAGGATTTTTGAGAAGAAACTGATGGGGATACTATGACGGCTCGTAAATCATCTACTTCCCAGAGAAGGAGGCTAAAGAAAGCTAGTGTTATAGAGGATAAAAATGCAGAAGTTGTAAACATTAGAGAAAGTGAAGATATTAATCCTAATGTTGTTGCTGCAACAAAAAAATTAAGAAAAAAAGTCCATGAAGAAAGAAGGACCAGGTCCTCCACTGTGCAGTCAAGAAGTCCCACTGGGATGAAATAAAAACACATTACTGTAAAGAAGAAAAAGTCACTGCAGGACCTGGTTCTAAAAAGAGAAAAACTTATAAAGAAAAATGAAATAGTGATTCCAAAAGAAGAAGAAAGGGGGAAGAAAAGAAGTTTGTGTCTAGAGAAGAAAGAAATGAGATCTTGAAAACCCAAAAATTACTATCTGGTAAAGTTTTTTATCCCAGGATTTATGCAAAACCTGGTCTGGAAAAGTTGGTGGGGTACGTAAGACATCAGGGATGGTTACACCTTCTAGAGAAACCAGCTTTCATGGTCTTTTAAATAAAAGTAAGAGAATTCTATTATACTATGGATTTATCAGATGATGGGCTGAGCCCAATTGCCCAAGTGAAAGGAAAGCATATAAAACTAGATATAGAGACATTGGGAAAAATCCTAGATGTGCCTATTATGGGTGTGAGGACTATTTTAAGGAAACAAACCTAAATTGAGTTTATGATTAATGTCTCAAAAGTGGGAGGAACATCAGTAGCTGGTGTAACAAAGAAGTTTCTTATAAGTGAGTTTCAGTTGGTGTTTGAATTTGTCAACAAGGTCATTCTTCCAAGGTCAGAGAAAAGGACTATAGCTTCATCTATTGATTTTTTTATGATAAAATATCTCAGTAAATTTTAGTTGATAATTTTGCCTACTCTAATGATTAATCACGTGTATAAGGTCATCTCGTAAAAGGAAGGAAAACATGGTATGTCGTATGAGCATTTCCTGATCAAGGTTTTAATAACTTTAGAGTTATAGGAACCAAAGGACTCCTGGAACAGTGAAACAAATGTTTACTCTAACAATATTAGTTGAAAATCAATGTGTAAAAGGAAAAATGGGGACTGTGTCCCAAGTGTCAGAGCTATTGGTTGTTCAGGAAAACTTAAGCAAAGAAATAGAAGAGATGAGGGTAAATTTAGCTGTCAAGAATGTAGAAATTCTGCACCTAAAGATGAAGAACTAGAAATTATCCTCAGAGGGATCAGGTGTTTTTGAGGTTCTTATAGCTAAAAGTACAGAACTCCAGACTAAAGTTGCAGCACTCACTACGGAGGTTCAAGAATTGAATGCAGAAGTTAAGGACCTCACTAAGTAGCTACCAAATGCTCATACTACAGAAAGTGCCAAAATAGAGATATTGCTCAAATCTCTATCCCCTAAACCTCCCTCTATCTTAGTCCTGTCATCTCTATCCCTTTGTTATCCCAATGTCAGTTTCCAATCTTTGCTTCTAATACAGATTTTGAAGGGTTAGATGTTTTATGTTTTTCTTGGTATGTTGTGATGGTGTTAATTCCATTAGTGGAATGAATCCTTGTCTGTATGTTTCATCTCTCTGTTCTTTACTTTAAAAATTATTCTTCATGTTAGTGTTTCCCCAGTGGCCATGATTTAACTGAATTGTTCTTATTTTACTCATAGTTTACTGTTCTTACTTTTTAATAATACCAAAAGAGAAATATTGAATTCATGTGGTAGGGACCAGGTACCAGATGTAGGCACATGCATTGAATGATATGTTGACGTGTGGGTTATTAACAAAGAGAATCATATTGGTATAGTGACAGGAGGAAGCAAGGAAGCATATTGGTATATTGACGGAGGGAAGCATGGTGCATAGTGATAGAGGAAATATTATATTGAATGATATATTAAAGTACAGATTATTAACAAGGGAAAGCATATTAGTATAGTGATAGGGAAAGCAGGGAAGCATGTTGGTATATTGACAGGGGAAAGCATGGTTCATAGTGATAGGAGGAACATTCATTAATAGTAGTGGTGATCACTCTAATTGAATGAGGTAAATGAAGTTTGATACTCCAAAATTTATGATGGGGGGAAATTGTTATATTTTATTTTGATGATTATCAGCTGACAACAAGGGACCAGGTCCCTGGGTCTTCATGAATACATACAACTGTCACATGTCTGTTATGTTTTGTCTGTTAGTATAACAAACTACACAGGTGAGCTGTGTACCAAATAGGATACCTGGCCCTATCAAAATTCTACCCAAATTATTATCTTGCTATAAATAGAAAAGAATGTTTCTCAATTTAATAGAATTTGTAATTTGGTTATTCAAGAAGAAAAATGGCAAAAACTCAATATTGCTCAAGTTTTAAGTTTTTGTGTGCTGAGAGAGTAATTGTTCTTGAGTCAATTCTTGGTCTGTAATCAAGTTACTCGTCTTATATGAGTAATGTTTTTCTTGTGTATGCAGAGTACTTAGGTAGAGTTACCTGAGTTGATATTGGTTAGGGTTAATCAATATTGAGAAGAGATCTTGACAGAGTTGTCAAGGAGATATTATAATAGAGTTGTTAAAAATTAGTGGATCTTAGAGTCAAGTTCCAATGGAGTCTATAATCATGAGTTTGATTATAGTGGATTATTAAGTGCTTGTGAGGGCAAGCCATGGTTTTTCCTCCCTTGAGCAAGGAGGTTTCCAAGTTAAATCATTGTATTCTTTACTTTGCTGAAAAGTTTTATTTTCTTACTGCTTTACTTCTTTACTGCTTGTACCTGACTTTGAGGGGCCTGGTCCCATATAAGGTGGTGTACCCCTTACATTTCAACACTCCTCCTCCATCTCTCTTCTTTATCTTCTTCTTCTTAATCATCATGATCATTATTAAGTGTGTACTTTATCTTCTTTATCCATAAATTAAAAATCAAACTATGAGTAAAATCCAACAATATTCAGATTATTTGCTTTTAATTGTCAAGTGTTTTTATTAACATATAGATTTATGAATTTTGTTTTGCTGAGGTAAATGGAATGCAATATATGATTTTTGTTTGGTATAGATGAACAATTTTTTTAATTTTAAAATCATACACAGATTTGACAAGTAAATGATTCATGTGTTTATATAAGTATCAGCTATCATGTTATTTTCTCAATTGTATTTAATATATATGGATATTTGTATGCTTATTGCTTTTCAGTAAAACTTTGTATTGTACATTATTTAAAAGTTAAACTTGTATATAATCGATATAGATAAGGCCTATGCTTTTTTGTTTTTGATTATTTCTCAACTAAAAATAACTATCTTCTTATATTGTATTCAATTGATACAGATATTGTATGTTCAATGTCATCTGATTGTTCCTTATTAAAAATTCAACAAATATTATCTTATTTTTTAAAATATTATATTCTTGCAAATAAAGTATCAAAGAAGGTATTAATGTGAAACATCCTAAATTTTGGTCCTTGAAAATGTCTTGACCTATGAGCTTACTGCCATGATTACGACGCTCCCTACGAGTCGTAAGGTGTCATTATGGGTCGTAGGACCCTAATCATAGCCTGACCAGTATGGATTGTCCAAGTTTCTATTATGATTATGATTGGCTCCTAACGATTCGTAAAGACTCTATATGAGTCATATTGTAATACCCTGAATGTTTCTAAGCTAGGAAGAAAATAAGTATTCCTACGTATGAAATATCCTATCCTATGATTCATACTTGAGCACATGACTTACAATGAATATCCTAGTGATAGGATAGCTTATGATACATTAAGCATGTTTATATGAGTTACTTAAGGTAATACAAGCTAAGAGTTTTTGAATCCATCAAGTTTTAGTGTTCGATTTTGAAAGGGTCATCTTTGAATGAGTATAACTCAATGTTAATGTGGTATTTTGGCTGATTTAGACCCACCAAATTGTAGAGAATTGAATTAGCTTTCCAATGATACTAATTTCACCTTAATCTAATACCCGAGAGAAAAGTTATGCACATTTTTGTGAGAGACAGTAAGGATAGGCGATTAGTTAGGCGTCGCCCAACCAAACATAGGAGATTGGGTAGGCTCCGCCCAACCTAGCTTAGGCAATCACTTGGGCACCGTCTAAGTCAGTTCCAGGTGCTAAAAACACTCCGTTTTGAGTTATTTTAAGGGTAATTAAGTCTTTTAACACTCCTTACACGTCCCTAAACTTAACCCTATAAAATATATAGATTTAAACATATTACAACCCTATTATCATCTCAAAGCTCATCATCCAAGAGAACTAAAAGAGAAAAACAACTAGGGTTGCGTAACTAAGCTTAAAGATCCGATTTCAAGGAAATTCCTCCGTCAATCATCAAGAATCTTCCTTCTAAGGTATGCGTAAGTTGATTCATGGACTCCTTTCATCCATGAAGCTCAAGAACCATCTTCTAAATTTTTAATTATGATGTTTATGTTGTTGGTGGTTAATGTTCATGTGGTTGGAGTTTGATGATGCCTAAGATGGGATCTTTGTATGTTTATTGTGAGAATATGGTGGTATTTAACGTATAAATATGTGAAATTAGTGGTTGAATATTTGTAATCTTGATGAATCCACCTATGCCTAAGATGTGCATGTAAGGTGTTTGTGAAAATACCTAGGGGAATAGAAATCATGCTTTTATGACATAATAAGTTCTAAATGACTATTCCATGTTCTAAGTTTATGTTCAACGTGATCCCCGTGATATTGTCTTGAATTTAAGAAGTTGTACGAGATGCTCATGATATTGTTGCGATATGGAATGACCATGTTATTAAAGACATGTAAGTATATACATGTTGTGTGCATTCCCGATCATGTGATAGTTTGTTGAGAATCATTCTTATTATGAAAGCCTTACTTATGATATTATGAATTGTGGACTCAAATCTTGTGATCAAGTCATGTCATGTGGGTCAGTTTCCTCCTATCGAGTCCTGGGGGTACTTGTACCTGAAAACTATAGTTGTGTGCCTAGAGACATTTCATGTTTCACGATATACGAACTCAAGCTATGATTCCATAGACTTCAGTCAGTCATATGACTCAGGAAAACCTCATGATCTTAGTCAGTTGTCAGATATCAGTAACATTCCGCCAGTCAACGGAATTCAGTAAGATTAAGTCATGTACATTCAGTTATTCTTGTCCAGTCCCTCCAGATGGAAGTAGAGGTTAGAACCGAGTGAACCCAAGGATAGGAACTCACCCACCAGTTCAGGGTGTGATTCTTAGTATTCATCCTTGTGTTCCAAAATTACGTAGCCAGCGTATGTTGAGACATCTTAACTCGCCAGATTAGGGTTGATGAGGTAGCTTAACCCGTCAGTTTAGGGTTCCCACCATTCTCATTAAGTACCTGCCAGATAAGGGTCACTCACAGGCTGTCCTTACCCGTGACACGGTATTGACATCCCTCCAGTCGGGGCAGAGATTGGACCCCAGCTTAGCTATAACGGCATACATGGGGCATGTCAGTTAAACACTACTTCCCACAGTTTCAGTATCAGTCTCAATAAAAGAACTCAGGGCGTTCTTCAGATTTCAGTATATACAGGACTGTCATATACATTCATCCATGTTATTAGTTTCAGTATCAGTCATGACAATTATCAGTAAACCATGTATTAGCTTACAGGTCATGCTATCACGTATTCACGATCCCAGTTTCTATATATGTGTGTTTGCACTCCCACGTTCATATTAGTGAGTCGGTGTTGTTTATGCATGAAACCCTTTATGTTCAGCCTACCTTCCTCGTATACTCAGTACTCAAGTTGTATTGATGCATTTACGCTATGGTGCTTTCTTTTCATGTTACAACATAGGTTCCGAGACATGAATTCCAGCCCAGCAATAGCGGTAGCATTCCAGTCGCAGAGACACAGTGAGTCCTCATTGATTCGAGGACAATATGATTTGATACATTTATTTATTTCTTCAGTTCAGTTTTGCAGAGTTAGTTAGAGACGTGTTCCTTAAACTCTTTATTCAGATAGTTTAAAGGCTTTCAGATTTATGTTCAGATTTATGTTCAGACTTAGCTTTCAGATTGAGTTGTTTTGGGTATTTTCACCCACATGATTTTATTCAGTTGAACCTTATGGCCTTACAGTTCTATGTATTCTGCATTATTATATCATGATTTGCAGTATACAGGTACAGATATCAGTCATGGGTTAGATTGTCGTCCCTCTGGGTCATGAGCACTGTGTAGCATTTCGGTTCAGTGAATCGGGGTGTTACAAACTTGGTATCAAAGCGTAAGGTTCAATAGAGTCCTAGGAAGTCTGAAAGCCGCATCTAGTAGAGTCTTGTACATGGGTGTGTTGCGCGCCCCATTTATGTGTGGAAGGATATAAGATGTTTTAGGAACAGTCCCCTTTCTTCATTATTCATTTCATGCTAGTGAGCATAATCACAAGTTAAACTCTCAGTCTAATCCATTCTTCTCTTATTCCAGACCATGGCCCCAAAGAGAAGAAACCAGTCAGCTTCTCAGCCCGAAGATCCTTTGGGCGAACATGTTTCCCATGCGGAGTTTAGAGCTGCATTTACCACACTTGCTCAGTCTATGGCTGCACAGAATGAATGGACACCAGTCATTCCAGCCAATCCAGTGGCAAATCCCAAAGCATCTAGGGTTGGAGACTTCACCCAGATGACCCCTCCATCTTTCCATGGGTCTAAGTCTGATGAGGACCCTCAGAAGTTCATTGACCAAGTCCAGAAGGTCATTGACATCATGGGTATTACTTCTATTGAGAGTGCTGAGTTAGACGTCTACCAGTTATAGAATGTTGCTCATGATTGGTACAAACAGTGGAAGTCTGAGAGGTTAAATGATACAGGCCCTATCGAGTGGGAGGAATTTGTCATGGCCTTCTTAGACAGATTTTTTCCCCAAGAGCTGAGGGAAGCCAAAGTTCTTGAGTTCAAAAAACTCAGGTAGGGGAATATGACGGTTAGGGAGTATTCTCTCAGATTTACTCAGCTAGCCAGGTATGCTCCTCATGTGGTTGCAGACAATAGAGCTAAGATGAGCAAGTTCGTGTTAGGGGTCAACGATAGGGTGGTAAATGAGTGTAGGTCGGTGATGATGGTCGGTGATAAGACCTTAGCCAGACTTATGACCCATGCCCAGCAAGTAGAAGAGCAGAAGTTTAAAATAAGGGAGAGGCAGAACAAGAGAGCTAGGTCAGGTAACTTCAACTTTACTCACCCCAAGTCAGATGGAGGAAACCGTTCATAGTTTTAATCCAAGTCAGCCATTCCAGCTCCTTCCTCTGCCATTGCTCTAGTGCCGAAGTTCAGAGACGGCAATAGAGACAAAGCGCCAGGCTCTAAATCTCAGGGCAGTGTTAGCAGTGCCCGAACAAATCTCCTTTGTCAGACTTGTGGTAAGAACCACAAGGGCATTTGCAGAGCCGGTAGTGATGTTTATTTTGTTGTGGCAAGCCAGGCCACAGGATTAGGGAGTGTCTGCAGTCAAGTCTTTAGGGTCAGCAAAAGCATTATACAGCTCAGTCCGGTCACCCAAACCAGCAGGGTGCTATTTCCAGTTCTACCAGTGGGCAACGCCCAAACAGACTTTATGCTCTTCAGTCCCGGCAGGATCAGGAAAATTCTCCTGATATCGTTACTGGTACGTTACAGATTTTCCATATTCATGTTTATACTTTGCTAGACCTAGGTGCATCTTTGTCTTTTGTTACTCCATACATAAAAGGCTATTTCGGAATCAGTCCTGAAGTCCTAGCAGAGCCCTTCTCAGTCTCTACCTAAGTAGGTAAAACCATCATAGCCCGGCGGGTATACAGGAACTGGCCGGTTATGATATCTCAAAAATCCACGTTAGCAGATTTAGTGGAGTTAGAGATGACTGATTTTGATGTCATTCTCGGCATGGATTGGCTTCATTCCTGCTATGCCACAGTCGACTGCAGAAATAGGATAGTTCAGTTTTAGTTTTCAAATGAGCCCATCCTAGAGTAGAAGGGTAGCATTTCAGCGTTCAGGGGTCAACTTGTTTCCTACCTTTGGGCAAGGAAAATGATTTCTAAGGGGTGTGTGTATCATCTCATACATGGTAAAGATTCTAGTTCTGAATATCCCAGCCTTGAAACAGTCCCTGTTGTTAATGAATACTCAGATATCTTTCCCGAAGATCTTCTAGGCATTCCTATAGAAAGGGAAATAGACTTCAGCATAGACCTTCTTCTGGATACTCAACCTATTTCTATTACGCCATACAGGATGGCACCAACAGAACTCAAGGAACTGAAAGATCAGTTGAAGGATCTCTTAGATAAGGGATTCATTAGACCCAGTATTTCCCCATGGGATGCGCCAGTGTTATTTGTGCATAAGAAAGACGGTTCTCTCAGGATATGTATTGATTACCGTCAACTCAACAAGGTCATGGTCAAGAATAGCTATCCACTTCCCAGGATTGATGATCTATTCGACCAATTTCAGGGTGGTAGTTACTTCTCAAAGATAGACCTCAAATTAGGCTATCATCAGCTCAGAGTTAGAGAATGTGACATTCCGAAGAAATCTTTTCATACTCAGTATGGTCACTTCGAATTTTTAGTCATGTCATTTGGTCTTACCAATGCCCCTATAGCTTTTATGGATTTGATGAACCGTGTGTTCAAGCAGTACTTGGACATGTTTGTCATAGTCTTTATAGATGATATTCTGATCTATTCTCTCATAGAGCGTGATCATGCAGACCATCTTAGGATTGTTCTTCAAACTCTCAGGGATCACCAGTTATTCGCTAAGTTCAACAAGTGCAAATTTTGGCTAAGATCAGTAGCATTCCTTGGGCATATTGTTTCTGGTGATGGCATCATAGTAGATCCTCAAAAAACTGAGGCAGTAAAAAACTGGCCCAGACCCGTATCTCTATCATATATTAGGAGTTTCTTGGGTTTGGCTGGCTATTGCAGATGGTTTGTTGAGGGATTTTCTTCTATTATATCTCCCATATCCAGATTGAATCAGAAGAAGATTAAGTTTCAGTGGTCAGATTCATACGAGAAGAGCTTTCAAGAGTTGAAGACTCGACTCACCTCAGCTCCAGTTCTAGCTATTCCAGATGGTTCAGATGATTTTGTAGTCTATTGTGATACATCCAAAGTGGGTTTAGGTTGTGTCCTCATGCAGCATGATAAGGTCATAGCCTACGCCTCCAGACATTTAAAGCCACATGAGAAGAATTATCCTACTTATGATCTTGAGTTAGCAGCAGTAGTTTTTGCCTTGAAGATTTGGAGGCATTATCTATATGGAGTTCATGTAGATGTCTTCACAGACCATAAAAGCCTCCAGTATGTCCTTTCCCAGAAATATCTCAATCTTCACTAGAGAAGGTGTTTAGAGCTCTTGAAGGATTACGACATGAGCGTTCTTTATCATCTGGTCAAGGCCAATGTTGTGGCCGACGCTCTCAGTCGACTCTCCATGGGTAGTATTTCTCACATTGAGGATAGTAAGAAAAAAATAGCTCAGGAGATCCATCAGCTTGCCAGACTAGGTGTTCGCTTAGTCGATTCTTCAGAGGGTGGTGTATGTGTTCATAGTAGTTCAGAGTCATCTCTAGTTTCCGAGGTGAAAAATAAATAAGACAGGGTCCTAGCCTTGTCAATCTCAAAGAGTCAGTTCAGAATTAGAAAGTCGAGGTTTTCTCCCAAGAGGGAGATGGCGTTCTTCGTTGTCAGGGTCGTCTATATGTTCTAGGTGTAGATCAATTGAGGCAGCAAATTTTTACAGAAGTGCATGGTGTGCGATACTCTATTCATCCAGGGGCCACTAAGATGTACCGCGACATGCGGGAGATCTATTGGTGGAGTGGGATGAAGAGAGATATTGCAGAGTTTGTAACTAAGTGCTCTACATATCAGCAGGTTAAGATAGAGCATCAGAAACCTAGTGGTTCCATGCAAGAGTTTACCATTCCTACTTGGAAGTGGGAAAAATTTAACATGGACTTCGTGACGGGTTTGCCTAGAACTCGTCAATCATCATGATTCAGTCTGGGTCATTATAGATAGAATGACCAAGTCAGCTCATTTCCTTCCTGTTCGTACTTCTTATTCCATCGAGGATTATGCCAAACTCTATATCAGGGAGTTAGTCAGGTTACACGGTGTTCCCCTATCTATCATCTTAGACAGAGGTACCCAGTTCACTTCTCACTTTTGGAAAGCATTCCAAAAGGGTCTTGGTACCCAAGTCCATCTCAGCACAGCATTTCATCCTCAGACAGATGGTGAAGCAGAGAGGACCATTCAGACTCTTAAAGATATGCTAAAGGCGTGTGCAATTGACTTCAAGGGAAGTTGGGATGACCACTTGCCTTTGATTGAGTTTGCATACAATAATAGCTATCATTCTAGTATTCAAATGGCTCTATTCGAAGCTTTTTATGGTAGGAGATGTAGATCTCCGATTGGCTGGTTCGAAGTTAGTGAGGCCTCAATCATAGGTCCTGACTTAGTATTTGATGCCTTAGAGAAAGTTCGGTTGATCAGAGAGAGACTCTAGGCTACTCAGAGCCGACAGAAGTCCTATGCAGATATTCGTAGAAAGGATCTCGAGTTCGAGGTCATTGACTATGTCTATCTTAAGATCTCTCCCATGAAGAGAATGAAGAGGTTCGGCAAGAAAGGGAAACCCAGTCCCCGATATGTCGGTCCCTTTAGAATTCTTTGTCGCTTCAACAAGGTAGCTTATGAGCTTGAGTTGCCTTCAGATCTAGCATCAGTCCATCCAGTCTTCCATGTCTCTTTGCTAAAGAAGTGCATAGGTGACCCAACAGTTGTTGTCCCTATTAAGAGCATCGACATTCAGAATAGCCTCTCCTATGAAGAGATTCCAGTTGAAATCTTAGATTACCATACTAGTAGATTAAGGAACAAAGAAGTCCCTCTAGTCAAGGTTCTTTGGCAAAATCAGTCTCATGAGGGAGCTACTTGGGAAGTAGAAGAAAATATGCGTACTAAGTATCATCACCTCTTCCCCGCCAATTCAGATCAAGCTTAAGGTAACAGTTCTCCTTAATCTTATTCAGTTCCACATTCATGTTTCCAGTATAAACTTGGTACCTATTAATTGTTTCATACTCAGTCATACATTCATGTGTCAGTTGTCCATGCATCAGATATGCACGAGTTCAGTATGTTTAGCATGTCAGTCATGAGATCAAGTTTCCATTCTTCATGTTATGTTCAGGTTCTATTGTCTTGTATCCCTTCTCAGTAAATTCTCATTCGAGGACGACTATTCCCAAGGGGGAGATATTGTAGTACCCCACATGTTTCTAAGCTACGAAGTGAATAAGTATTCCTATGTATGAAATCTCCTATACAATGATTCATACTTGAGTACATGACTTACAATGAATAGCCTAGTTATAGGATAGCTTATGATGCATTAATCATGTTCATATGAGTCACTTAAGGTAATACAAGCTAAGAGTTTTTGAATCCATCAAGTTTTAGTGTTCGATTTTGCAAGGGTCATCTTTGAATGAGTATAACTTGATGTTAATGTGGCATTTTGGCTGATTTAGACCCACAAAATTGTAGAGGATCGAATTATCTTTCCAACGATACCAATTTTGGCTTAATCCAATACCCGAGCGAAAAGTTATGCCCATTTTCGTGAGAGACAGTAAGGATAGGCGATTGGTTAGGCGCCGCCCAACCAAACATAGGCAATTGGTTAGGCGCCGCCCAACCTAGATTAAGCAATCACTTGGGCGCCACCTAAGTCAATTCCAGGTACCAAAAACACTCTGTTTTAAGTTATTTTAAGGGTAATTAAGTATTTTAACACTCCTTACACGTCCCTAAACTTAACCCTATGAAATATATAGCTTCTAAACATATTACAACCCTATTATCATCTCAAATCTCATCATCCCAGAGCACTAGAGAAAAATAACTAGGGTTGCATAACTAAGCTTGAAAATCCGATTTCAAGGAAATTCCTCCATCAATCATCAAGAATCTTCCTTCTAAGGTATGCGTGAGTTGATTCATGGACTCCTTTCGTCCATGAAGCTCAAGAACCATCTTCTAAATTTTTTATTATGATGTTTATGTTGTTGGTAGTTGATGTTCATGTGGTTGGAGTTTGATGATGCCTAAGATGGGATCTTTGTATGTTTATTGTGAGAATATGGTGGTATTTAGCGTATAAATATGTGAAATTGGTGGTTGAATATTTGTAATCTTGATGAATCCACCTATGCCTAAGATGTGCATGTAAGGTGTTTGTGAAAATACCTAAGGTAATACAAATCATGCTTTTATGACATAATAAGTCCTAAATGACTATTCCATGTTCTAAGTTTATGTTCAACGTGATCCCCGTGCTATTGTCTTGAATTTAAGTTGTACGAGATTCTCATGATATTGTTGCGATATGGAATGACCATGTTATTAAATACATGCAAGTATATACATGTTGTGTGCATTCCTGATCATGTGATAGTTTGTTGAGAATCATTTTTATTATGAAAGCCTTACTTATGATATTATGAATTGTGGACTCAAATCTTGTGATCAAGTCATGTCATGTGTGTCAGTTTCCTCCTATCGAGTCCTGGGGGTACTAGTACCCAAAAACTATAGTTGTGTGCCTAGAGCCATGTCATATTTCACGATATCCGAACTCAAGCTATGATTCCATAGACTTCAGTCAGTCATGTGACTCAGGAAAACCTCATGATCTTAGTCAGTTGTCAGATATCAGTAACATTCTGCCAGTCAACGGAATTCAATAAGATTAAGTCATGCACAATCAGTTATTCATGTACAGTCCCTCCAGATGGGAGTAGAGGTTAGCACCGAGTGAACCCAAGGATGGGAACTCACCCGCCAGTTCAGGGTGTGATTCTTAGTAGTCATCCTTGTGTTCCAAAATTACGTAGCCAGCGTAGGTTGATACATCTTAACCTGTCAGATTAGGGTTGATGAGGTGGCTTAACCCATCAGTTTAGGGTTTCCACCATTCTCATTGAGTACCCGCCAGATAAGGGTCACTCACAGGCTATCCTTACCCGTGGCACGGTATTGACACCCCTCCAGTCGGGGCAAAGATTGGACCTCAACTTAGCCATAACAGCATACATGGGGCATGTCGGTTAAACACAACTTCCCCCAGTTTCAGTATCAGTCTCAATAAAAGAACTCAGGCGTTCTTCAAATTTCAGTATATATAGGACTGTCAGATATAGTCGTCCATGTTATCAGTTTCAGTATCAGTCATGACAGTTATCAGTAAACCATGTATTAGCTTACAGGTCATGCTATCACGTATTCATGGTCTTAGTTTCTATATATGTGTGTTTGCACTCCCACGTTCATATTAGTGAGTCAGTCTTGTTCATGCATGAAACCCTTTATGTTCAGCCTACCTTCCTCGTATACTCAGTACTCCAGTTGCACTGACACATTTGTGCTATGATGCTTTCTTTTGATGTTACACCATAGGTTTCGAAACACAAACTCTAGCCTAGCAGTAGTGGTAGCATTCCAGTCGCAGAGACACTGTGAGTCCTCATTGATTCGAGGACAATATGATTTGATACATTTATTTATTTCTTCAATTCAGTTTTACAAAGTTAGTTAGAGACATGTTCCTTTAACTCCTTATTCAGATAGTTTAAAGGCTTTCAGATTTACGTTTAGATTTACGTTCAGATTTACGTTCAGACTTAGCTTTCAGATTGAGTTGTTTTAGGTATTTTCACCCACATGATTTTATTCAGTTAAACCTTATGGCCTTACAATTCTATGTATTCTGCATTATTATATTATGATTTACAGTATACAGGTACAGATATCAGTCATGGGTTATCTTGTGGTCCCTCGGGGTCATGAGCACCGTGTAGCATTCTGGTTCAGCAAATCGGGGTGTTACATATATAGACCCATCAGTAGCCAAACCAGTCTGATGCCTAAATATTCTTTCTAGCCTACCATTTGACCAAACTAGTTATAATGTCTGAGTATGATTCGTATGGTATGACTCATGGCCAGACCAGTATGAGTGCCTATGGATATTTTCCAGAATACGACTAGAGGTCATGAGTTATAAGGTGACCCTATAAGTCGTAAGGTCACCTGTAATGACTGAATGATAATTTTTCAGTATTTTATTAAGGACACTTTAGAGATGTCCCTTTTTCCCCAAATATGAGCCACGACTTTAAAACCTTAATGGGACTTGATTCCCATTTAAAACCTTATCCTTAGTTACATACTAGTGCACACCCCACTAACCATCTTCGAATATTATATCCCCATGCTATACAGTATCTAAAGGCACTTCTATTTTTCCTGCATAGTGATAGGTGATCTCAGAGTCAATCATTTACAGTGAAGTGATGAGCTTTCATTCTCCAGAAGACTTGATCATTCCATCGATTTTTCTTTCATAAATAAGAATTGAAGGCTTCACATTTACTTTATCTTTGTCATTGTCATTGTCAGGGTCGAGGGCATGTCCCTACATAGGTTGTTTTATGGTACAGAGGCTTTATGGATTACTATGGACTGGGTATTGGTTGATTACAATCTCAGACTTTGATTTATTATTTACTCTATCTTTTTATATAATCAAAATTTATTTGCTGAGTAGTGTATCATGTTCTCTTTGGCTAGGCGAGGGGGCATCTCTATCCTCGGTGGACTTAAAATATCCATCACACCAGGCCTTAGTTTGGGTCATGACAAAGTTGGTATTAGAGCCTAGGTTCATGGTCAATTGGGTATCCACAAAGCCATGTCAAGTAGAGTCTCTATCATGGGTATGTAGCGCACCATATTTATGAGAGAGAGGCTATGAGACATTTAGAAATGTTTGCCTTTCTTGTTTTCTAGTTTTGGGCTGTAGAGTCTAGGGTGTTGAAATCTCCTCTAATTCTGTTTGTTCACATTGTAGATCATGCCTCCTTGAATATCTAATGCCCATGGAACCCCTTCTGTCCCACCTGAGGATAATGTGGTTGGAATTCATCCTGCTTATGGAGTTCAGACTCGGTCTAGGGCTCCAGCTCATGATTGTACTACCCCACGTAGAGTTCCACCGATCCCTACTTGTCCTCCTCAGGCTCCTCATACTAATGATGATCATGACCCACCACCCCAAGGAGATATCTCTAACACTGAGTTTTGCTGATCTATTCGTCCACTGACCCAGTTGGTGACCTCTCAATAATGACAGTCAGGTCCTACTGGTACTGCTGTAAGTTCTTCTGAGGTTACTTGAGTCAAAAAGTTTATGAGTCTTAATCCTCAGACCTTTACTGGCTCTAAGGTTGGGGAGAATCCTCAAGGGTTCATAAATAAGATAGAGAAGATATTTAGGTTATGTATGTTTTTGACTCCGAGGGCATGGAATTTACCGTATATTAGTTGAAGGATGTGGCATATTAGTGGTATGAGGAGTGAGATCAGTCTAGGGGTGATGATGCAGAGTTGGCACTATGGGATGAGATTTTGGGTGTCGTCCTGGATTGTTTCTTTCCTCAAGGTTGAGAAAGGCTAAAGCTAAGAAGTTTGTGAATCTAAAATAAGGTAGGATGTTCATGAAAGAGTATGCCTTAAAATTTTATCAGTTGTCCCATTATGCTCCTGAGCTAGTGTCAAACATGACGAATAAGATGAGGAAGTTTGCTTCGGGCTTATCTCTGGACTAAGTGCTAGAGTGACATGGATATATCTAGTCTTATTAAATAGTGACAAGGATATCTCTAGGCTTATGGTGTATATATAACAGGTTGAAGATGAAAGAAAGAAACAACTCAAAATAAAAGAAAGTCAAGGTAAGAGGTCCAGGTATTCTGAGCATGGTAGAGGCCAGTAGAATAGTGGTAGAGATTGTAGGCAATGGTCTAAGATGAATTAGGGAAATTCTGGTTCTTATTCTATAGCTAGTGCTCCATATCCTAAGCCATCCGGGTTTAAGGCACAAGTGCCCAATCTCAGGCCAGTGGGACCTATTCAGCTCCATCATATCCTCTTTGCAGATTTTGGAGTTAGTTGTACCATGGTTTTTGTAATGAGGGGAGGAATAAGTGGTTTGATATGGCCAGCCTAGCCATATTCAAAGAAACTGTCTCTCCAACGATGTTACTGCTGCGGCTAATAAGGTCTCGATTGCTACTTCTTCAGCTCCTGCACCAAAGGTTGCTACCTTTTGCTCTGACACTGGTTATAACTATTTGTATTCTCTCTCCGCCTATCAGGACACTGAGGCATTTCCTGATATTTTTACTGGTATGCTAAAACTTTTCTCACGTGATGTGTATTGTCTACTAGATCCTGGTTCTACCCTTTCTAATGTGACCTCTTATGTGGCTATTCATTTTGGTTTTGTTCCTAAGTGTATTCAAGATTGTTTTTGGTGTCTACACCAGTGGGTGACGCTATTATGGCTAGGAGATTCTATAGGGGTTATGTGGAATCTATCTATGATAGAGAGACATTGGTGGATTTGATAGAGTTGGAGATGTTAGATTTTGATGTTATCTTGGGGATGGATTGGCTCTATTCATGCCTACATCTCGTAATTGTAGGACCCAAAAAGTCAGATTCTAATTACCAGATGAACTGGTGATTGAGTGGGAAGGGAGTTCCCTAGTGCCTAAGAGAAGGTTCATCTCTTATCTTAGAGCCCGAAAGTTGATTTCCAAGGGATGTCTTTATCACTTAGTCTTGGTTAAAGATTCTAACTCAAAGGGTCGTTCTTTATAATTTGTCTCTGTGATACGTGATTTTCCCAAAGTTTTCCCTAATGATTTTCCTGGTGTCCTTCCTGATAGGGAAATTGATTTGGGATCGATCGTCTTTTGTACACTCATCCTATCTCTATCCCTCCTTATAGAATGGCTCCAACTGAATTGAAAGAACTTAAGGATTAGTTGAAAGATATTTTTAATAAGGGTTTTATCTGCGCTATTGTTTTCCCGTGAGGTGAACTGATACTCTTTGTGCATAAAAAGATGGTTCCCTTCGGATGTGTATAGATGACCTCTAATAGAATTAGGTGACAGTGAAGAATAAGTATCCTCTTCCTAGGATTGATGACCTGTTTGACCAGCGGCAGGGTGCAAAGCACTTTTCTTTGATTGACCTTTGGTCGGTTATTATCAGTTGAAGATTATAGAGATGGATATCCCTAAAACTGGTTTTCAAAATTGGTATGGTCATTTTGAGTTTTCGGTGATGTCCTTTTGTTTGACTAATGCAGGGGTGGCATTCATGGATCTTATGAATCAGGTATTCTATTAGTTTTTGGATTTGTTCATTATTGTGTTTGTTGATGACATCCTGGTATATTCTAAGAGCGAGGCAGATCATGTCGATCACCTCCATATTGTGTTGCAAACCCTTAAGGATTAACATTTGTATGCTAAGTTTTCAAAGTGTGTGTTTTGGTTGAATATTATTACTTTTCTGGGTCATGTCATTTCTAGTGAAGGGATCATAGTGGATCCATAAAAAGTTGTGGTGGTTAAGAAGTGGCCTAGACCCATGACTCTAACTGATATTCAGAGCTTCTTGGGTTTAGCTGGGTATTATAGGAGGTTTGTGGAGAGATTTTCTTTTATTACTGCCCTATTGACTAGGATGACTCAAAAGAAGGTGAAGTTCCTGTGGTCTGACGCTTGCGGGGGTAGTTTTGAGAAGTTGAAGGATAAGTTAACTTCTGCTTCAGTTTTAACCCTATACAAGGGTACTAATGGCTTTGTTTTTTATTGTGATGCATCCCATATGGGATTGGCTTGTGTATTAATACAATGGGGCAAGGTTGTGGCATATGTTTCTAGGAAGTTGAAGATGCATGAGAAGAATTATCCAACTCATAACTTGGAGTTGTTGGTGGTAGTCTTCGCTATAAAGATTTGGTGCTATTACCTATATTGGGTTTATGTTGGCATCTTCTCAGACCATAAGAGTTTACAGTATGTGTTCACCCACAAGAAGTTGAATCTCAGGCAAAGGAGATGGCTTGAGTTGCTCAAGGACTATGATATGAGTCTTCATTATTATCCAAGTAAAGCTAATGTGGTTTTTGATGCTCTTAGCTGGTTATCTATGGTGAGCTTGTCTTAAGTTGATGAGGAGAAGCGAGGGTTAGTGAAGTATATTCACTAGTTGTCAAATCTTGGAGGTCATCTTTTAGACTCTGAGAATGGTGGTGTGATTGTTTGAGAGGTGGCAAAGTCCTCTGTGGGTGCCAAGGTAAAGCAGAAGTGGGCTTCGGATCTTATTCTAATGAGAATCAGGGATGATGTAGGTCACCAGAGGGTGATTTCTTTTGAGATTAATGGTAAAGGTATCTTAAGGTACCAAGGTAGATTGTGTATTCCTAATGTTGATGTGCTGCAAGAGAGGATCTTGGCTGAGGCTTATAATTTTAGGTACAATGTTTATCTAGGTTCAACGAAGATGTACTATGACTTGAAAGAGATTTATTGGCGGAATAACATAAAACGGGATGTGGAAAATTTTATGGCTAAGTGCATGATGTGTTAGCAAGTGAAGGTGGAGCACTTGAGGCCTAGAGGGTTATTTTAAGAAATTGAGTTGCCTGTGTGGAAGTAGGAGATGATTATTATGAATTTCGTTATTGGTCTTCCGCGATCTTGAAATTAGTTTGATTTAATTTGGGTCATCATCAATAGGATGACTAAGTCCGCTCACTTATTGTCTCATTTTTGGTATTTTTTTCAGAGAGAGTTGGGAACTAAGGTGAGCCTTAGACCCAGATTCCACCCTCAAGTGGATGGACAAGTAGATAGGAATATTTAGACATTGAAGGATATGCTAAGTTCATGTGTGATTGACTTTGGTGGTAGTTGGGTTTATTATTTTTCTCTCATAGAGTTTGCGTATAATAATAGTTTTCACTCTACTATTGGGATGGCTCCTTTCAAAGCCTTTTATGGTAGGAGGTGTAGGTCTCCTATTGGGTGGTTTAAGGTTGGAGAAAATAGGTTATTCACTCCCGACTTAGTTCACCAAGCCATGGAAAAGGTGATTCGGGATCAACTTAAGGCCGCCCAAAGTCTCCAAAAGTCCTATGCAAATTTTAGTGGTAGGGATTTAGAGTTTAATGTGGATGGTTTGGTGTTCTTACAGGTATATCCCATAAAGGGAGTGATATGGTTTGGAAAGAAGAGAAAGCTCAGTCCCCGGTGTGTTAGTCCCTTTCGTGTTTTGAGGCAAGTGAGCCATGTGGATTATGAGTAGGAGTTGCCGTCTAGGTTAGGTACTATTCATCCTATCTTCTATCTTTTGATGTTAAGGAAGTGTGTGGGTGATCCTTCCTTAATTGTTTCTTTGGAGAGTGTTGTATTTCAGATTCCTTGTCCTATGAAAAAGTCTCGATGGAAATTTTGGATAGGCAAGTCTGTCGTTTGATGACTAAAGATGTGGCTTCAATAAAAGTTCTATGGAGGAACCATAAGGTCAAAGAAGCTACTTGGAAAGTCGAAGAGAAAATGAAGTCCAAATATCCATTCTTGTTTCCCACTTAGGATAATCGTGCTTGAGGTATGTGTATTCCCTAAGATCTTTGTTTTTGGTTTTTATTAAAGGTAAGTGCGGTTGTGCTCTGTGTTAAATCATGTTAATGGACGCCTTGACCCATCATTCGAGGATGGATGATCCTAAAGGGGGAGAATGGCATATCCCAAATTTTGGTCCTTGAAAATTTCTTGACCTATGAGATTACTACCCAGATGACTCTCCCTACAAGTCTTAAGGAGTCATTATGGGTCGTAGGACCCTAATTGTAGCCTGACCATTGTGAATTGACCAAGTTCTTGTTATGATTATGATTGGTTCCTAACGAGTCGTAAAGACTCTATATGAGTTGCATAGTCCCATCTGTAGCCAAACCAGCGTGATGCCTAAATGTTCTATCTGGCCTATGATTTGACCAAACTAATTGTAATGTCTGAGTACGAGTCGTATGGTATGACTCTTAGCCATACCAGTGTGGGTGCCCATGGATGTTGTCCAGACTACAATTGGAGGTCACGAGTCGTAAGGTGACCCTACGAGTCATAAGGTCGCCCGTAATAACTGAGCGACAATTTTTTAGTCTTTCATTAAGGACACTTTGGATATTTCCCCTTTCCCTAAATATAACCCACAGTATTAAAACCTTATTGGTACCTCATTCTCATTTATAAGGGATCACATGTGTGTTCTCATAAATTCTCTCAAGAAAGAGCATTAGGGTTGTCTCAAGGTTGATTGTCTAGAGCTTTCAAGGGCAAATTTCCTCCAAAATTGTGATCCTTTTAGGCATGTTACTCTTCCAAAAATCTTATTTTGTGAAAAGCATGTGTTTTAAATGGTTTAATTGTATGGATTTGATGTGGGTTTTGACGTAGGTTGAGGGTTTTGGAATGGTTGATCCTTGAATGGTTTTCCCATAATTTTTATGAGTTTTTCATGTTTTGAATTAAATGCTTTTGAACTAATGGAGTTCATGGGTGTGGGAATTGGAATAGGGGCCGAGGTAATCCCTCCAATTGATATTTTGGACTTGAAAATTGGTTTTGAAATTGTATTCCCTCAACCCACTTGTGTAAATGGCTGAATTTTCACTTAGTTTAACTTACACACCTATACTATTGCATTGCATAAATGGTTAAACAATGAAAATGGATTTTGAAAGCCTTGTTGGCTATGTTTTGATTTAATGAACAAAGGGGGTCGAGGCATTACCTTAAGTTAATGGAGTTATAATGGCATAATTATAGGCTTGCAAGCTAAATAGTATGACAATATTGTGGTGTGCCTTAATGTATGATTCCTTGGTTAATGAATGGGTTATATGAAAATTATTTTTAATTGGGATTAATGGGGGGTATGTAGCTAAACCGTGAAGGTATGGGTCTCGAATGACTTATATTGGAAACTCACATTTGCCGATGTGAGGGTTGGTTTAGATGACCGTGTGCATGATTCACACTATTGATATATTTTGTATCTAGGATTGACATGGGTTTGAGGTATTCCCTGGTTTTCTTTGATGCATCCAGTTTGTATGGCTAACACGCACTAGGGCCCTTTCAGTAAGGGGAGATGAACTCATATAGTCCATGGGTGCCTGTTTATATCGGTTGAGCTACATAGTCTAGGATAATATTTTACTATCCTTCTAAACCTTGTTCCCTACCCCTGCATCTGCTATATATTTGTATGCATAAATATGAATATGTACAGTGAGTTTGAAATTAAACTTTTTAATAACACTACTTTATCCTTATCTTGAGTTATATGTTAGTGCTCACCCCACTAACCATCTCCAGGAGTTGTATCCCCACACGATGCAGGGTTTGAAGGCACTTCTATTTTTTCTACATAGTGATAGCTGATCTCATAGTCGATCGTTTGTGGTGAAGTGGTGAGCTTTCATTCTCCAAAAGACTTGACCATTCCATCGGGTTTCCTTCCATAAATTAGAATTGAAGACTTCATATTTACTTTGTCATTTTCATTATCAGGGTCTGAGGTATGTCCCGATATAGGTTGTTTTCTGGTATAGAGGCTTTGTGGATTACTGTGCACTGAGTATTAGTTGTTGACATTCTCAGACTTTGAGTTACTGTCTACTCTATCTTGTTGTAAGTTTAAAATTTATCCGTTGAGTAGTGTATCATATTCTATTTGTCTAGGCAAAAGGGGTGGTCTCTGGTCCTCGGTGGACTTGAGATAACCACATGGCCAGGCCCTGGTTCGGGTCGTGATATAATGTATGAAATTATAATGACTTGATTTTTGGTGATTTTTGTGAATTATTTATTTCTATGTGATTTCACCATTTACCCTTCTGTGATTGCTTTGTGGTATTTCTAACGTGTGGGAATGATTGGCACAATTTTCAATGCATTCTGGTGTGATTTGTGTGAGTTTGTAGTTTTTGGAGGTTAAAAAAGATTTATGATTGACTTTGATCAATATTTATTGATCTGTGCGTCGGATGGCAAAATGGACTACGCTTGCAGATCCAAAACATCAATTTTAGATTGGAAACATGGTTGGTGTCATTTTACAGCTTTTGTATCTCATTTCAATCATCGATTTAAAAAGTTGTGAAATTGGGTTTCAGGGGGTCAACTTTGTGAAAACAATGTTTTTTCAAAAATTTGGTATCATTATTGAGTCCAGAGAATCGAATTTGATAGGGTAGCATAGTTCGTTTGCATTCTCAAAATTTCGGATGAATTCCAAGGGTTCTGCAGGGACTTAAAATTCTCCAAGTTTCCACTGATGCACTATTAAGCCGGTGCATCGCTTAAGCGACACTTTGGTTGCTTAAGAGACCTGGCATCAGTCGAGGGTATCTCTTAAGTGACTCCCCTATTGCGTAAGTGGTTGTCACTTAAGCGACAGTCGGGTCACTTACGTGGCACTCGCGTGCCAGGAGGGTATCATGAAAGCGATACCTGGTCGATTAGGTGATGTCCGCTTAAGCGATTCGGTGTTTACTTAAGTGATGTCTGGGTAGTATTTATACGTCTTTTCATGATTTTTCACTATTTTTGACACTTAGAGCTTGGAGTTTTGAGATTTTAGGCGATTTCTTCTATTTTCAAGCTTGGGTAAGCTCCAATCCCTATTTCAATTATTTTTCTTTGATTTTTGTCACGTAAATCTTGTTAAAACTTAATTTCAAAAGTAAAATTTGGGGATTTGGGCTTATAAGGCCTAAATTAATAATTCTTCGATCTAAACCCCAATTTCAATCCATTTTTACTTGGGTTTTCTTCTATGGCTTCCTTTAATCATAGGTAATATCTTTTAGACTTTCGATTTTACCCTTCTTTTCAAAAATCCATTTCAAAGGTTTGTTTTTACCCCTTTCCATAAATGGACAATATGGATATTATTGGCTTTCTTTTAATGCGTAGATTCTATATTTGTATGCTTTAGTTGATTCTGGGTCCATTTGTGAGGGGAAAACTTCATGTTGAGGGCTTTTTGGATCAATTTTCATCATCCGAGCTAGGTTATGACTTAACTTTCTCCAGATTGGGCTGGGTAGTTAATATTGATATAAAATCATGTTATAGGTGTAGAAACTAATCATGAAAATGGTGCTATTATTATTGTGTGCCCGTGTGGGGGCTGTGTTATTTTTTGGTGGTTTTTGAGACATTATTTGCTATGTGTGACCGTATGCGGTCTTATATGATGTTATTGGCCTGGTAATGATATAATTAGTTAGTTTCTTGATGAAAATGTCTGAGTTGGTAGTTATGTGGTATCTAATGGCTTGTTTTTGTATATCTCACTCTATTGATTTATTGACTACATTGAGCTCATGGAAGGTTGGAATATTGAGTGGACTTGGGCTCACATGATTGGTATATTGGTTGGATTTGAAAATTCTCATTCTGGTTAGTTGTGAGAATTACATCCTCATATCATATACATTCATGAAACATTGGTACCACTATGGAAATACTGGCTTTTTCTGACGGAAAATGTGACATCTTTAAAAAACCCCTACCGATGTATTTGTCGGAGAGAAGTTATGAATATTGGATATTGAATGTATACGGGTTGACAAACCCCTCATGGGTCCTAACTCAGGATCACAATTTGGCAGATGTATACGAAGGTTCTGCGAAAACCTCGTGCATCACATCATCATCATCATCTTTATTGCGTTTCATGCACTATGTACATTCTATGTTGTATTTTCGTTCTTGATGTGATATCTATCTATTTGTGCTTCTTTCTTGTACTTGTATTTTGGTGTATGTGTGTATTGTACTATAGCCCCAGTACGACTTAGCTGACTCAAACACTACTCTTAAAGCACAGGAGGAGGCTAGGCAAAGACAGAGAAAGGGCAAGCAACGGATGCAAGATAACATTCCTATTCCTCTATTTGTATATGGATTGGAGCTAATAGTACTGGCAAATCCATGCCATTCAACCCTCCATGATCATATCTACATGGAATATTAGGGGCTTGAATCAAGCCCACAAGCAGAAGGAGGTAAAACTTTTTCTTGCTAAACATAAGGTAGATTTCTTTGGTTGTTTGAAAACTAGAGTCAAGGAACATCTTATACAAAAAACTTTAAAGAAAGTGGCTAATGGGTAGAATATTTGTACAAATCACAAGTATAATCAGAATGGTAGAATATGGCTTGTCTGGAAATCTCATCTTTACGTTACTATTCTTGATGTCAAGGAGCAATATATTCATAGTTTAATGGAAAATCCTGGTAGTCAGATGTCACTATATGTCATAGTGGTTTATGCTAGAAATGAGCTTCATTATAGAGAGAACTCATAGAGTGAGTTAACTCAGGTGAATCTACAGCTACAAAAACCATGGATTTTATGTGGAGATTTTAATAATGTGCTTAGCTTTGAAGATAGAATAGGTTCTGCAGTAACACAATAGGAAATTCAGGGCTTCCAGGGTTTTCTAGATGCAATGAAACTCACTCTCATTAGGAGTACGGGATAGCATTTCACCTAGTATAACAAACAGTCAGCTGATAGAAGAGTCTATAGCAAGATTGATTGGGCATTGGGAGATTTTCATTGAATCCAACAGTTGGGGCATGTAGAGGCTGATTATGCAAACCCCTCAGTCTCAGATCATACTACCATTATCATCATCTGTAAGCAACACATTACCCTCCACCCCAAGACTTTCAAGTTCTTTACTCATATCATGAAGCACTAAGATTTTGATGTGATTCTGCAAAGAGTATGGAACCAAGAGAAGGATACAAGTGTTGTTGTGAATGTCTAAAGTAAGCTTAAGCAACTCAAGTTGCAGTTGAAAGACCTCAATACTTATTTTGCTTCTTATAAGAAGCATTTAAGTGTATCCAGAGAAAAGATTGATATTATTCAATCTCAACTAAAGGGGCAGGTTTTAAATGCCGATTTATGTGCTGAAAACAAATAATACATGGCATTGAGAAGTGGAGCATTATTGAGGAGAAAGTACTTAGACAAAAAGCTAGAGGTTTATAGGTTGAATGTGGTAATTCCAATACAGGGTACCTCCATGCCCAATAGAAGATCAGAACTTCCCATAATTCTATTACCTCCATTTATATTGAGGTAAGAGTGAATCTTACAGAACCTCTATAGATGGAACAAGAATTCATCTGTCTTTACTATTCTTATGGGAACTTACATTATGGACTTACCATGCCTGAATACTAAGATAGTCAAGGCAGGTGTGTATATTTAACAATACAACAACAGAGAGACTTGATAAGAGAGGTGACTAATGAAGATATCATAGCAGCTATGAAGATGATGACTAAAGATAAGGCCCCTGGAGCAGATGGATTTCCTATTAAGTTCTTTACAAAAAATTGGGACCCGGTAAAAATTGATGTTTCTGACTACCGTGCATTAATTTTTCAGACTAGCAAGATTTGGCCTGCAATAAATATCACTGTTGTTACCCCCATTCCTAAGGTCCCATACCCTACCAAGGTCAAGAAATGTAGACATATTACATGTTGTACCACACTATATAAGATAATTTCTAAGGTGCTCACAAGTAGGCTCAAAACTGTGATATCAGAACTAGTCAGTAGCTCTCAATCAACTTTTATAGAAGGAAGGAGCATAATTGATAATATCCTATTAAGTCATGAGATTTTCAAGAGTTATATAAGGAAATGGATTTCTCCTAGATGTGTGCTAAAAGTGGACTTGAGGAAGGCGTATGACACCTTGGAATGAACATTCTTGAAGAAGCTATTAATTGATATGGGATTTCCTGCTAAATATTTGGAGTGGATAATGAAATGTATTTCCACTGAGTCCTATTCTTTATTGATGAATGAAGGTCTCATGAAACATTTTAAAGCCATAAGAGGAATAAGACAGAGAAATCCTTTGTCTCCGTACCTTTTTGTCCTTGTCATGGAATACTTGGAAAGAGAATAAAAGCTATGGCTAAAAATAATGATTTCAAATATCACCTAACAACAACAACAACAACAACAGCAAACCCAGTATATTTCCACCTAGTGGGGTCTGGGAGGTAAGATGTACGCAGTCCATACCTCTACCTCTAAAGAGGTAGAAAGGTTGTTTCCGATAGACCCCCGGCCCAAGACACGAGATACCGCACAAATACATAGTAAAGCACAGAACAAGATTTCATAACATAAATACGGCACCCATAAATAATAAAAACAGTTAAAAGCACACAGATTCGTAATAAAAGATGGAACAAGGTATCATAAGAAGAATAATACCCCTACCAAGTAATTCCCTACACTAGCGACCCAAACTGACCCTAGCCTTCTGCCCTAATTCACGTCCTCCAGATCTTCCTATCTAGGGTCATGTCCTCGGTGAGCTGTAACTGCTCCATGTCCCGCCTAATCACCTCACCCCAGTACTTCTTCAGCCTACCCCTACCCCGCCTAAAACCATCCAACGCTAGCCTCTCACACCTACGAACCGGGGCATCCATGCCCCTCCTCATCACGTGTCCGAACCATCTCAATCGGACTTCCCGCATCTTATACTCCACTGGAGTCACACCAACCTTCTCCCTGATAATCTCATTCCGAACTTTATCCCCTCTAGTCAGCCCACACATCCAACGCAACATCCGCATTTCTTCCACCTTCATTTTTTGGATGTGGGAGTTCTTAACTGGCCAACACTCCGCTCCATACAACATGGCCGGATGGACTACCGCCCTGTAGAATTTTCCTTTAAGCTTGGGCGGCACCTTCTTATCACACAATACCCCTGACGCGAGCTTCCACTTCATCCATCCCGCCCCAATACGGTGCGAGACATCCTCGTCAATCTCGCCGTTACCCTGGATCACGGACCCGAGATACTTGAAACTATCCCTTTTACATACCTCCTGTGATTCCAACTTCACTACCACCTCATTCTCCAACCTCACGTCATTAAACTTGCATTCCAAATACTCTGTCTTGTTTCTGCTCAACCTGAACCCTTTAGACTCAAGCGTTTGTCTCCACACCTCTAATTTGTCATTCATACCCCCTCGCGTCTCATCAATCAAAACTACATCATCTGCAAAAAGCATACACCAAGGCACCTCCCCTTGAATATGCCGCGTCAACACATCCATCACCAAAGCAAACAAAAAGGGACTAAGAGTAGATCCCTGATACAATCTTGTCAAGACAGTGAAATGCTCTGAGTCTCCTCCCGCCGTCCTCACCTGAGTTTTCGCTCCATCATACATGTCCTTAATTGCTCTGATATATGCCAGCGGGACTCCACTCACCTCCAAGCACCTCCCTGGGGACTTTGTCGTATGCCTTCTCCAGGTCGATAAACACCATGTGCAGGTCCTTCTTCCTTTCCCTATACTGTTCCACCATCCTCCATACCAGGTGAATTGCCTCCGTCGTCGAGCGGCCAGGCATAATCCAAACTGGTTTTCCAAAATAGACACTATCTGTCTCATCCTCACCTCGACCACTCTCTCCCAAATCTTTATAGAGTGACTCAATAACTTAATCCCCCTATAGTTATTGCAACTCTGGATGTCACCCTTATTCTTATAGAGAGGGATCATGGTACTCCACCTCCAAGCCTCGGCATTCTTGCCGTCTTGAAGATTTCGTTAAACAATCCAGTCAACCACCTTACACCAGCCTCTCCAGCGAACTTCCAAAACTCCACCAGTATCTCATCCGGCCCCGTCGCCCTACCCCTTCGCATCCTGCGAACAGCCTCTCTAACCTCTTCTACCTTAAAACGTCTACAATAACTAAAATTCTGACACTCCTCTGAGTGCTCCAGCTCCCCTAACACAATAGCTCTATCCCCTTTGTCATTCAAGAGCCTATGAAAGTACGACTGTCATCTATTCTTAATGTGGCCGTCCTCCACCAAAACTGTACCATCCTCCCCCTTAATGCACCTCACCTGGTTGAGGTCACGACCCTTCCTCTCCCTAGCCTTAGCAAGTCTAAACAACTTTTTCTCCCCTCCTTTCCCCTGTAACCCTGCATACAAGCTCTCAAAAGCGGTCGTCTTAGCCGCCGTAACTGCTAACTTAGCCTCCTTCTTAGCTAGCTTGTACTCTTTCCTGTTCACCATCTTCTCTTCTTCGTCCTTACTCTCAACCAACTTAGCATACGCCCCTTTCTTGGTCCCCACTTTCTTCTTAACCTCTTCATTCCACCACCAATCCCTCCGATGATGCCCGGCCCGGCCCCCTAGAAACACCCAACACCTCACTTGCATTCTCCCTGATGCACCTAGCCACCCTATCCCACATACTATCCACGTCCCCCCTACACTCCCACACCCCCATTCCCGCCAACTTCTCCCCTATCTCCCTAAAATGCTGGAAATTAGGTAGTACTCACATCTGCTTTGCAAATGATTTCTTAATGTACTGTGGAGCTGACTTTTTATCAGTGCAAATGTTGAGTGCTGCTTTCCTAAAAAAATTTGGTGCATCAAGGTTGCAGGCTAACCTTAATAAAAGCTCTCTCTACATAGTTGGTGTTGCTGAACATACTAAGAGGGATATACTGAAAGAATTGGGATTTGCTGAGGGGAAACTTCCATTTAGATACTTAGGGGTTCCCTTAGCTGCCAGGAAACTGCATATATCCCAGTATGTACCATAGATAGAAAAAATTACCGCAAATATCGCTTGTTGGTCTGAAAAAATGCTCTCTTATGCAAGAAGGGTGCAACTCATAAAATCAGTGCTCTTTGGGGTGCAAGCCTACTAGGTATAAATATTTTTCTTACCTAAAAAAGTCATTAAATTAATAGAACAACTGTGTAGAACATATCTGTGGACTGGTAAAATATCAGTCTCGAAGAAAGCTTTGGTTTTCTAGGAATCAGTATGTAAACCTTTGGTTGCTGGGGGTTTAAACATTGCTAACTTGTGCTTATGGAATAACGCAATAGTCTTAAAGCAATTGTGGAATGTATTAAAAAGGAAAGATTGTTTGTGGATCAAATGGATTCATGGATACTACACCAAGAATAGACATCTAGAAGATATCCCAATAACTTAGAATACATCTTGGGTTATCAGGAAAATATTAGAGGCAAGGAATTGGATTATACAAAGTCCTATGAAGACCGGTGGCTTGCAGACAGTCTTTGCTAGTGTGATGTAAATAGAGTCCTTCTCCATTCAAAAGATGTACACTTTGCTGATGCCTCGGTATCCACGAGTTGCTTGGAAGAACCTTGCATTACATAAGATCCACCCTCAATTCAAATTCATATTGTGGTTAGTTGTTCAAAGTAGGCTAACAGCAGTGCCTAGACTGCTCAAGTTTGGTGTTCAGGTTCCTATAGACTGCACTTTCTATGGACAAGCACTAGAATCTTTTGAGTACTTGTTCTTTGAATGTGTGGTGACTAATGCTCTATGGAAAAGGGTTTGCGTATAGCTGGGCTTCCGGAGGGCAGTACAAGAT
Source organism: Capsicum baccatum var. pendulum (assembly GCA_030864225.1). Lineage (NCBI taxonomy): Eukaryota > Viridiplantae > Streptophyta > Magnoliopsida > Solanales > Solanaceae > Capsicum > Capsicum baccatum. Next base: position 51,242,998 of record CM061554.1, on the reverse strand, counting down.
TGGAGTTATGAACTGCAATGGATTAATACACTTGCAAAGAGCAAAATTGGTATAGTTAAGATTTCAACAGTCGTCTTTTCTATGATCGTTGCACAAATATCGAGGGAGAGGAACACTAGCAGATTCCATCGTAAAAGAATGAACATAGACATAGTGCTTAAGGAGGTGATTCAGCATGTCCATATTAGAGGCAGGAACATTTTTAAGTGGCAAACTCCACTCAAGCTACCCTTAGACTTGAATGATGCAATAGTGATAGTCTATTGATGTTGGTATATGATTATTGTTAGCGATAGATGTAGTTCTAGTGGTTTAGAGACAACAGTCGATTCTTGACTGTTCTAATATTATTGTAAATATTTTTTGGTCATCAGTGAAAATCCAAGTCACGGTGTGGGTTTTTCATTTAAGACATTTTCTGATTGTAGGTGATGTGCCCATAATGTGTATTTTATATGCTTTATTATTTACTTTGTTCGGTCGGTCTATGCTTTCAGGGTTGATCTACTACCTTTTCTAATCTAGTTTATGTCTTGTTTTATCTTCAGAGACAGATTATGATCCTTTTTGGACTATCAGTTGTATATTTTGATTTCGAGATGTATTTAGTTTGTTCTTACACTATGATACCGGATTTTGAGGTGATCTATGGTATTGTTGTTATGTATATTCTGCTATTATTGTAATTGTGTGGTTCTACTTCGTTCTAGAAGCCGTACCTTGAGTTTTGGTATTGTTTTCTCATTTTATGTCAGTTCGGGTAATAAACTTACTTGTCAAATCTTGTCGCAATAAATGCCATTATGATCATTGATTTTTGGATCATGACAGAAATCAATATGTAAGATATACAAATAATGTATTTTATTAATGAATTTTAGTGTATAAAAAAGGTGTAAAATTTGCTTAGTGTGGTTTTATTTAACAAATCATGTTTAAATCACTTTATAATATATCTAATTCACTAAATGATATTCCTTATTGAGATCTCATTGTATGTAATTCATATTAAAACTAGTAATAAGATAACTTATCGTGGGAATTTATATGTAAAATAATGATCACTTAATTTATAGACATTACATATTGTCACTATTTATAGTTATAGAGGTAGTACATTTTATATCTGTGAAATTTATTTATAATATACCATCTTTACATTGTTTTAACCAATCAAGTTTAAATCTATTAGTATAACAATGACATATACCAAATAATTTTAATTTTTGAAGTTTCAGTCTATGAAATTGATATGTGAAATACTAAACGTAGATGATTTATTCTTATTAATGTTTTTAGTGTATAAAAATGGAACAAAATCTAATATCCATAATTTAGTTTAACCAACGCTATCAACGCATATGATTCATACATAATTTGATTCCTCTTAACGCGATTCATACAACTGTGAAATCACCACATATGTAGTACATATAATCAAATTCAAGCAAAAAAAAAAATTGATAAAGAAAATGAAATTTAAACCCCAAAAAGTTTGATAAAGAAAACTCTAGAATTGTTTGAGATATGTCAAGGTTGATACAGAAACAATACCCCAAAAAGCTTGATGTTTTTCATGCGAATGAATAAAAAAAAATAATGAGTATAATTAAGAAGAAGAAATGTGTGAGAATAGCAAAAGAATATTACTCCAATAAAGTTATTTAAAAAAACATGTAATTTTTTAAAAAAGGTAAAAATCATAATAAATGAATATATATTATATTGATCATATTTTACTCCTGCCATAATTATTAATACATTTATTTAAGAGACATTTAATACTAAACACTACAAAAAAGGAGTTAATTGTAGTTTAAAATATTTTTTCAATTTTTTTTTAAAATAAATAAATAAACCTTTTTTAACAAAATGCTACAACTTGCAATTAAAATCTTAATAAATAATTATTTAAAAGTATTGCGATAACTTGCAATAAATAATCTAATAAATGTATATGGAATAATTTTCTCTTTTTTATATAGGGAGAATTTCATAAGTAACAAACTTAAGCCTATAATTAGGGGCTTCATAGCAACTATTTAAAAATTATCTGAAATTAGCAATTTGTATTTTGTATTTTAGACACTTTTTTGCTACTAAAATACATATACAACGAGATTTACTGTTCTTTTTTTACTCAACTCAGTTAAGTTAAATAAGAAATAATTACCCATGAATTTAAAACAATAATTTTTTTTTGCATAAATTACATTATTAAATTACTCTATTTAAAGCAGTAAATTTCTTTTCCATAAATTACTCTTGTTTAAAGGATTTCTTTTCCAAATCAAACCCTTTTTTTCTATTTTAATTTCTTTTACTTTTTCAAATTTTTCATTCCACTTTTGTTCTCTCTTATTTTTTTTCGCTCCTTTTTCATTTTTTCTTTGTTTTTTTTTTGGTTTTTTTTCTTTTTTCTATTTTCATTTTCTTCTTTTTTTCTATTTTTAGTTTTTTATTTCTCTCCTTTTTTATTTTTATTTTTACTTTTCTATTTTTAGCTTCTATTTCTCTTTTTTTTCACTTTTTTTTTTTGGATTTTCTTTTTCATTTTTTTTCTATTTTGTTATTTTTTTTCCTTTTTTTACTCTTATATTTCTAGATTTTATTTTTCTTTCTGTTTCGTTTTAATTATTATTTTAATTTATTTTTTTTTCGGGTTCTATTTTATATATTTTTTTTAATTTTCAAAAAATGCTACGTCGAGCACAACTTATGGATGATAATGAAAACACCACAGTCATTTATTGTATTTGTATTCGGACCATTATATATATTTTATATTCATTAATACAATTGTATTCATGTTTCATAGTCTGCACTTGTATTGTATGTATTTTATAATTTGCACTTGTATTTGTATTTTATAGTTCGCACTATCATTTATATTTTATATAATTCGCACTTGTATTTGAATGGATTATTTTATATTTATATTTTATTATTGACTGCATATTATATTTTATTTTTTATTTTATTTTATTTGTATTTTATTTTTATTTTATTTTCATCGACACACTTGTATTTTTAAAAAACTATTTTATAGTATTTATATTAAAAATCAAGAAGGGATATGTTCAGAAAGAAAACCATCAATTTATATAGTGCTTATGGGTTTAAGGGTCACAATACACGTTTATGTAGGAAATATCGCAAATGATACATCTTAAAATATTTGTTGTGATGTGATTAATTCTTCAATAACAATTATGTTTCATATATTAAATACGTTACAGTTACGGTTTCAGTATTAGAATATGTTACAGTTATGGTTTCACATATACATATTCAAAAGTATACAAAATATATAGACATACAGATCTACATATGTATTTACAGTACAAAAAAAATACATATATATCTGCATATGTATTTACAGAAATACATAGTTGACCCATATGTATATATACACATATAGGACACAAATTTGTATAACAAAAAGGACAACTATATACATATATATAGAGAGACAATCGAAAAATATATAATATATATCTTAAATAGTAAAAAATATAAATAAATACACATATTACCCTCTAGAATGAGATAGAACAGTTTAAATACAAATCCAACACCGTATAAAACTACATATGAATTTGCATTGTGAATACAAAATACAAATATATGTATATGCCCCAAAAAAATTATATACAACCAAGTTTCTATACATACATGCATGCATACATACATACATACATACATACATACATACATACATATATATATATATATATATATATATATATATGTAAAGAAAAGTTAAAAGAATCGGTACCCAGATCTACTGTGAAGATACAGAAGCAGCATCTCAGTGGGGATGTCATGAAAGAAACTCTTTAAAAAAAAAGAAGAAAAATCAAGGGATTAATAAAAAGGAAAAATATTTCCAAGAAAAATTATGTACCAAGAAAAGGGTACTTTAAAAACGAATAAATTTTGAAAAGAAAACTACAGATAAATACAAATGTTATAATTGTGGAGAAGAAGGCCACAAAAGTTATGAATGTAACAAGAAAAGAGTCAAAATATCTAAAATAGATAGAGAAGAAATTGAGTCAGGCCTAGAGTCAGTTTCATCTATTAAAAGTGAAGACTTTTATATAGAACTCTATGAAGAATTCTCAGAATCAAGTACTGATTCAGAAGAATGAATTAAGAAATTGAGAACCTAGAAGAAATACTCAGGTTATAGACGCTATAGAGACTGAAGAAGATCAGTGAGGATATGCATTAAAAGCAACATTAGATGGAGAATTACTAAGAAAAATCCAAGGATTAAAATTCAATCTTTGAACAGAAGATAGTCTGCTCAATAGATTACAAAGAACTTTTTCAAGAAATAAAATCTCTTATCATGAATATCAAGAGATTGAAAAAGCAATTGAAATCACTCAAACTACTGGAAGACATAAGCTTAACTTATTAACAAAGCCTATGATCGACCAAATTTTAAGAAAAAATCCAGAAAGGAATAGAAAAAAGGTGAATTATGTTCATCTCGGAGGAATTCAAATAATGGTTAAATCCATTTTAAAAGGAGTAGACTGTCCAATAGTAATTAACCTTTCAGATGAAAGATTTATTAACACCAGAGAAGGAAATTTAGGTATTGTTGAAAAAAATTTGGCTTATACCAAATTATTATTCACCAATTATCTAGGTATTGTATATCATTAAAAGATGCAAATTTTAACGAAGCTTTAAGTTTGCACTTTCAGGTAAAAAAAAAAAATTTATTTAAACTAGATAATCATATTATGAGCATCTATTATCAAGCTCTATATACGGTTACCAATTCAAATTATGGAAATGTCTATAAAAATAAAAGTCTTGCCGAAATTGACCAAGAATGCACAAGAATAGCTAGAATAGTTGAAACAGAGATTCAACAACCAAATATTCCTACTGAATATGAAATTCATGTGGAAAAGCTATAGAAATAGGAAGCTCCACAGCTTCAAATCCAAGACTCTCAATGAAATATGGGAGAAACTCCATACGAAAAGGTAATTCCATGAGATTTAATAGCAAAAGCTCTAACAACGTTACAAACGTTTCAGGATGATTCTTTAACGAAAGCGACTGGAACAAGCAAACAATCCTAATACAGTCAGGATTCATCAACAAATCATGTCAAGAAAAGTATCCTAGACGAATTAGTTAGCTTTAAAGGTAAGCCTTATATTTACAAAACGTTTGAAGAAAATAGTTACGAATGTTCAAGAATGGTAGAGTTACCAATACAACTTGAAACAATTAGAATAAGAGTTCCTTGCTATATTATTAATCATGAAAATAACTACAACATAATTTCAGGGGGAACATTTCTTAATAGCTTGGGTCAATACAATATCCAAAAAGAGGGAATCCAAATAATCTTAGAAAATGAAACTTGTTTTATTCCTAAAATCTAATGCCTAAAGAAGCCTCTTTTAGAGTATAGGTATTCGTAGAATTTACAAACTACGAAACAAAACTGACTTCTTGTTGTCAAATAAATAATGGCTCTGAAGCCAGTTTACCGAAATCTTTTTTAATAAAAAATTGAGATATTAATAAGGCTAATACCTCTGTTATCAGTATAACAGGAGATAAAAAAAATTAACACATGAAAAGCAAAATGTAGAAATAATTTTAGGATCTAAAATTGTTTCTATAAAATATGTTTTTGCATATGATAAACTTGAAACTGATTTGTTATTAGGAAATGACTTTATACAATAGTTTTAAAATTATCATCAAACAATATACATGGTTAGTTTTAAAACCCTATGTAATCAATTTATAAAAATCCCAAGAAAACACAATCCTTATATCTTGATAAAAGAAAAATGAATCTTTAAAAAGAATTTTTTAGATACCCTTAAAAACTACTCTTGTAAATGTCTCAATCTTGAGAAAATAAAATAGGATTTACAAGTCTCTTATGGAGAAAATCCATTAGAAAAATGAAATAATAACCATGAAAAAACTGTCTTAACTCTTAAAGAACCTAGTAAGAGTTAAACCAATGCTTTATAACGAAGAAGATAAAACTGAATTCAAAATTCAAATACAAGAACTCCTTAATCTTAAATTAATAAGAGCAAATAGGAGTCCATACAGTAGTCATGCATTTATGGTAAGAAACCACACAGAACAAAAAAGAGAAAAAGCTCGAATGGTCATAAACTATAAAGACCTAAGTAAAAATTGTGTTTTTGATGGATTATTTATCCTAAATAAAAATAATTTAATTAACCTACTAAAGGAAAAAGCTATTTTTCAAATTTTGATTTCAAAAGTGAATTTGGGCAAATTAAACTTTCAGAGAAATCAGTCTCTCTAACAGCGTTTAGTACTCCTAATGGGTATTATGAATGGTTAGTAATGTCATTTGGACTAAAAAATGCACCACAAATTTTCAAAGAAAGATGGATAGAATATTTTCTGAAAAGAATTTCCTAATCGTCTACATAGATGATATTTTAGTCTGTTAAGAAAACTACCAAGAACACTTAACACATTTGAAAGAATTTTCAAATATTTATGTTAAAAATGGAATTGTTTTAAGCCAAAAGAAAGAATAGATAAGCAAAAATGAAATAGAATTCTTAGGAATAATAATTTCAAAAAATGGAATAGAATTACAATCTCATATTTCGAAGAAAATAACAGAATTTTCTGATAAACTAACAACAAAACAAGAAATACAAAAGTTTCTTGGATGATTGAATTATGCAAGAGAATTTATTCCAGATCTTGCAAAAAAGGCGAAATCCTTTACAAAAACTCATTTGAAAGTCAAATCGACTTAGATGGACTAATGAACATACTCTTTGTGTTCAAAATTAAAAGAATAGTGTGCTAGATTACCAAAGCTTAGATTATCAAAACCAGAAGATAATTTAGTTTTACAAACTGATGCTTTCGACTATCATTGGGGAGCATTATTACAAACAGATTTAAATAAAATCTATAGATATACCAGTGGAACATTTAATGAAGATGAAGTTAACTATTCCACAAATGAAAAAGAATTATTAGCAGTAATAAAAGGAATATGAAAGTTTTTTATATTTTTATTACCAAAATCATTTGTCGTTAAAATAGACAATACACAAATATCAGGACTGATATTCAATAAACTACTTTCAGAACCATAATACAGAAGGTTACACACATGACAGGTATTATTGTCATTTTATACTTTCAAAATTAAAAATATTAAAGGATCTGATAATATTTTTGCAGTTTTTCTTTCAAGAAACGTTCAATATGGACAATAGAACTCAAGTATTGATCAACAGAATATGGTAGCAAATGAATGACATTGACGATGCCATCAATGGAAAAAGTAACATGCTATTTGAAATCCAAGACGAACTTGTAACCTTGTCTGAAAAGGCAAAGAAATTACAATTTGAATTGAGTCGATTTAACATTGATCTAGCTGAAAACATGAAGGAATTCCAACTCTTATGCGAGCATCTGAAAGTCAGACCAATGGGACGATAAATCATCCCTAACAAAGTGGCAGAAAATGTCCCACTAGCACATAGTGCCAAAAATATCTCTAAGGTAAGCAACCCGGATTTGTCGATGGAATAGTTTTCGGACAAAGCCAAAAGTCAAGCTAATAAAGTGGCAGGATATGTCCCACTAGCACCTAGGGAAAAAAATATCTCGGCGGTAAGCCCGGATATGCTGATGATCGAGTCTTCGGACAAAGCTAAAAGTCGTGCACAAACATAGAAAATTCTCTGAAGTAATAAAATCAGTAAAAACTAAAATAACCTATGAGAAATCAGAAAAAAGAACTAACTTCTCTTCAGAAAATAAGTTTGCTTCTTTTCAGGTAGAAAACGTTCATCCGAAAAAGGAAGAACATCTGACATTTATCAAACAGGTTTATAATCTACCAGAAACCTGTGGAGAAACTTTCGGAGTCATCAAAATAAAAAGTTTATATCCAAGGATTTCTATCTTCTCATGAGGATCAGCTGGTTTCACAGCAAAATTATTTGAATTCGGTTATTTAGACTGTGTTTATTCCAACCCAGATCTATCTGAATTAGAAGGACTACCAATACAATTGATTAGTTCAATCAGAAATTACGCCGAAGAGGAAGCAGTCTATTGCAGATTCTACATCATATATATATATATATATATATATATATATATATATAAGTACCCATTAGTTAATAAATACATATACAAATACTTCTTCGCCTTTATATTTTTCAAAATCATATTCAAAACAGTTTCAATATTAGGACTTAAAATTTTGCTTGATTCTCCATTTTTTTTATCAGATCTTTGTGTGTTTTGACGGTTTTGGAGATGAAGGTTTCTTCAATCCTTTTTGTTTCATTATTTTGGCCATCTTCTATGGATCATTATGATGTTTCGACCTCACCTCTTTGACGCTCAATGATTTCTTGAATTATTCTACCATTAGAGCAAATCTCCACAATCATACAGTAAAAAAATCGCAAAAGTATAAAAAAATCCGCAAGGACAATGATGAACAAGAAAATATAAAATATATAGAATTTGGGAAGAAGATAACATACAATAACTGTAAAATTAATTGTTAACTTATTTTGTAGAGCGTAATCTTTATCAATTAAGGTGAAAAATGTGAGAAAAAGAAAAGAAATTGAAATAAAAATATGAAGAATATGAGCTATTTGAAAAAAATAAATAAAAACATACAGTAAAAGTAAAATAGGAAAGAGAATAAGTGTTAGAGTGAAAATAATATACTCTTTGATAGCTATAAACACGCATGTATTGAGTGGTCCCTTAAAAAAAAATTATTTTTGCTATAAAACATAATTTTATAAAAATATTATTATTTATCATAATTATGGTGTTAAGTTTGTCATTTTATGTAATTTAACTTGATCCACTTAGTTCGTTGCAAGTGATTCTGTTTTGGGTCAAAATTTCTACTTTGGGCCCAACATTTTTAGAATCCATTAAAGGCCTATTAGGGTTATATGAGTATATAAGAGTATCACTTACCTTCTCTTCGATCCCTACACAGTGAAGGGTACGACGAACAAACATGGTGCACGTCAATTTTTATCGCAACTGTGAGTGTTACAATGCCGTCCTTTTCTTTTTTCCTTGTGTATAAAATCTCGTTCTGCATTATTTGATTAAATACAAGTTAGTGATCTTTTTTCTCAATAGGACAATTTTAATGAATGTTTATGTAGGATTTATTTGAATATATGCAGCATTTGAGGTCGTTTTATATCACTAATATTGTTGGTGTATTGTTGAGACTGACTGCCTGGTAATTGTCTAGTTTATATGATTTGTTTGTCATTAGTTGTTTCATTAATGGGCATACCTGAACGTTATAATTGTACGATCAGTTGGTTTAGAACATAAATTTCAATTGTATTGCTTGAATTTGAAGTTGGGTGACTTTTTCCATTTTCGTTTTTAGGCGGTTAAAGACTTTTTTGTTACTATTAGGCGCAGTATGAGATGATGAGATTAATAGAGCCTATGTGTTTTGGGAGGCTTCTTGTTTACCTTGAAGTCAAAATAATCTATTCCGTCACAATTATGTGGCTCCATAAATCATTTCATTAACTTTAAAAGATGAATTTTAAAGTTAAGTTGTTTCGAATTATAAAAAGGTGACATTTGTTTGGAATGGATCAAAAAGCAAAGTGTGCCACACATATTGTGATGGAGGGAGTACTATTCTTTGGGTTGTTTAGCTTAATTCATCTGATGTGTGAGTAGTCATTAGCTAATAACTTGATTGACTGACTGATGTTTAATTGAACATAATTTGTTATAAGCATTTGACCTAATATTAGTCAGTCGGTATGTCTTATATTCTGTATCTTCAATTTTGCTGTTTTGCTGTTATACTCTTTGTGCATAACTTCAGTCTCTGTATAGTTTGTTCATATGTTACGTCTATCTTACATAATTGTTATTTGTAATTCAGATGGGAAGACCTTTAAGAAGCCTCGAAGGCCCTACGAGAAGGAGCGATTGGATGCAGAATTGAAGCTTGTAGGAGAGTATGGACTAAGGTGCAAGAGGGAACTTTGGAGAGTTCAGTATGCTTTGAGCCGTATCAGGAATGCTGCTAGAATGCTTCTGACACTGGACGAGAAGGACCCACGCCGTATCTTTGAAGGTGAAGCTCTCTTGAGGAGGATGAACCGGTACGGGTTATTGGATGAGAGCCAAAACAAGCTTGATTATGTCTTGGCACTCACCGTGGAGAACTTTCTTGAGCGTCGTCTCCAAACACTTGTGTTCAAGACTGGCATGGCTAAGTCAATCCATCATGCTAGAGTGCTCATCAGGCAAAGGCATATCAGGTACAGATAGTTGCTTTATTGGCAAATGGAAATAAGTAGTTTCTGTCTTGCCTGTTTTTGTTTATCAATTTCTTCCACTGCTGTGCATATATCTCTGCTCGATTTGTGAAGAATATTATTTAATAATATCACTCTGTTGACACATTAACATTTGGCACATGTAACCAATCTTCCTGATGGGTCGTATTCATTTTGGAAGTCCTAAAGAGTCAAAAAGGAGAATGTTTATCTTGAAAGAACATGTCCTAATTCCTAAGATATTATGTTTGACAAAATGTTTTTGAATTCGGAAAGAAATAGCATCCAAGTACTTTGTTTTTTCAAAATCTTCCAAAGTTATTGTTGTTTCTAGACGTCACACCAAATGTTTAAGATCCATACAAATGCTACAAAGATCCATCAACATATACACCAAGAGTTTTTTGTGAGGCCTGTTGAACAAGATCAAAGTTACATATTGTGAAGATTGTTTTATCAATCGAACATTTGTGTTCTGTCAATCGCTGAGAAAGGAAAACACTATTTTTATTCCGGAAGCATTTCTAAATGCACTTTATTCTATGTTTGCCATCCCATGCAAATATATTGTATTGATGTAATGAATTTACGGTAACATACAAAAGATATGGTGTAAAGTCTGCTGCATGTAGCACTAGTGTTGTTTACACCAAGCAAATTCTGTGAATGTACCTGGCTTTTTATTTGGTGCCTCGGAATTCGGATCTCTAGTTCTGATTCACATATTGTTGCATTTGCAGAGTCGGGAGGCAGGTGGTGAATGTTCCTTCCTTTATGGTGCGAGTGGACTCCCAGAAGCACATCGACTTCTCTCTCACTAGTCCATTCGGTGGTGGGCGTCCTGGAAGAGTCAAGCGAAAGAACCAAACGGCTGCCACTAAGAAGGCTTCTGGTGGTGATGGAGATGAAGAGGATGAAGAATAAGCAACTATATTAGTGTTTGGAGTATTTGGCTATAGTACTGGCCTATGTTATTTTCTGAGATTGTGGTTACCTTCATGTAGTAGTAGAAAGAAACGTATTAAACCAAAGTTTTTAATTTTGGATTTTTCGCTGTTTTAAGAGTTTGGCGAACTCTGTCCTTCAAAATCCCTCCGAGAAAATTGAGTAGAGAACACATTCTAGTTTTTTTTTTTTCACTTCAAAGGCATCCTTCCAAATTCGTTGCCAGAGTCCACAAACTCTTTTCTTCACTACCTTGCCATGATTTCTTGAGAATTTTACACTTAGATGTTATAGGAAGGTCCCTCGCACTTCTGCCCCATTTTTTTGTTTTTTAGTTTTTTGTCACTCGAGACGAATATATTTTTTGTAAGCATTAGTTTATATTTTTGCATCAAAGTGTTTTACAAATTATGCTTTTAATAACTTATGCTTTGTTAGACATAAGTTTGATTATTAAAGGCAAAAATTATGTTTTTAAAATCTTATTATGCATTGTTAGACATAAGTTCGACTTTTAAGGGCAAAAATTAAAGACGGTTTGGGGAAGGCAAAAATTGAAGGGGCAAACACAATCAAATTAGTATCCTCAGTTATCCTTATCTGGGAAACTTCACCTCCTATGCATTGTAGTTTTGAATTTAGCTCAAATAATGCACTAAGTTGGGACAATGGTGTATGATAATGGATTTTGATTGAGAGGAATATCACCGAGGGAGAGGGATGGTGCCACCAACAAGCTTAGATGTCTCTTTCTCAATCAGTGGCGGGTGACGACAGCATCAACAAGCTTAAATGTCTCTTTCTGAATCAGTGGTGGATTCTGAAACCTCCTTTGTTCTTTTAGTGTGATAAGGAGAAACATGAGGGCAAGAATCTCAAATTTCCCTATTTTTTTTGGGTGTGAAAATGATCTTTGCTCTCTTATGGGTGGAACAAATAGTGGTTATGATGATTTCTGGACCGGGTTGAAACAATATTTTTCAAAATTGAAGCGGGGCGGGTTGCAGGTTTATGTGGGTTCAAATAAAAACATAGTATTCTTGTGACATTTGCTGGTTTATTTTAAATGCTTTCAGTTATTTAACAATTTTTACATAGAAAGTGCTTTAAAAGACAACTAAGACAAACATGCTATAATATTTTTAACTAATTGCCTACTCTATTTCTAAAGTACTAATTTCCTACTCCTATTTCTAAAACCTACTTAAAACCACATCTTAATTTTCCATTATTACTTAAAATTCATCTCACTAAATTAATTACAAATTTTTTTTCTAACTCATAAAAATAGCTTATTTTCAGATATATCACAATTTATCCCTAGTACATCATCTACTGCGCCGCAAATCTCGTCCAAAATTTAGATAATGTATCTGGCTATTTTCTAAATTCATCCATTTTGAATTAAGCAAAACTTTTGATTGTTTTTATTACAATTTCTATAAATTAATTCGCCTAAAATCTCGCCCAAAATTCGCCTACTGGCTATGATATTTAAGCAAAACTTTTGATTGTTTTTATTACAATTTCTATAAATTAATTTTCGTCCATCTATTAGACTATTATGCATCAAAATATATTTTACTCTTCAGCAATGTATCATATAAGCTAATTGTAGTTTTATAACTTCATGTAAATTATATAATGTGTTAGATATTTTAAAAAATAAGTCAAGTATAATGCAAACTTAATTACACTGATGTATCTCAACCAAAGTAATTTAATGTATCAAAAACATAAATTAATAATACAATAGTAGATATAATATTGTTGTATTTATATCTAAAGTAATGTATCATAAGATATTTAGCTTTTAATACAATGTATTAAATATTTTTACACATATAAAGTATTAAGTAAATTAAATATAATAATGTATTACCAACCACAAATAAATGTAATGTGTCATGAACTGTAGTGTATCATGAATTCAATATTATTAAATGAGATATTTGTTATCATAATATAATATATCATAAGTTTTTACATAGGAGAACTTATGATATTTGTTATCATAAGTTATTAAATAATTTATATTATGCAATTTAAACCGCAGTTTCTTTAATTAAGTGCATTAATTGTTCAACTGTAGGTTTAATTATCGCTTTTTTTCGTTTTTAATCACAATTAAAGATTTATTAATGTATCATAAACTAATGTATCATGATGTTAACTAATGTATCATATCTGAGATTTTATGTAATTATTAAAGAAGTAGGGAGAGAGGATAATTAGATAATAAAGTGTGGGGTTTATGTTGTTTACTCTATTTTCATCTGCACGGCGCTTGATTCTTGGAGACCATTGTTCAAATTTAGGGCCCTTCAAATTTTTCACTTGAATCAGTTTAAAACTGATCTACTGACACTAAAAAGTCGAAGCGGTTTTTAATATATAGTAATAATAAAAAGAACAATGAATCAGACAAGTGTTATGAATTTACTGCATTTGGTGAATGCCCATTCAATGAGGGGTCCTTTGGTAGGTTGTATATGAATAATGCAAAAAGAGATGTATTAGTAATGCTTGTAATTAATAATGTTTGTGTTAGCTATGCCAATGTTTAGTTTGATATATTAAAAATAACATGAATTAAATAATTTTTAATTTTTTTTTTGTTACAAAAATATCCTCCATATATATGTTGAAAATGATGTGAATTTTTTTTGAGCGATAATAATGTCTTTAATCATGTTAATACACACCTCAATACACAATAGAGTGTATGGATTTTGAGGTATTAGTAATACACACCTCAATATACAATAAAGTGTATAAGTAATTCAAAAATTAGTTATACATAGGGTGTAAAAGTATACCAAACAAAATACTAATAATACATATTAAACTAATGCATACATTAATTTTTGAGTGCTCTCTACCAAACGAATGTGTTAAGTGTCTAATTATAATGTAAGATTCATAAAAGGAAGCAATATCAATTACAAACGAGAGAAATCCTTCAAGACGAAATTAAAGGAAAGGAATCAATATCTCTGAGATAAATCAATCTCAAATCCCTCCAATAAACTCATATCAAATCAGTAACCTTGCATTACAGAAAGAAGACTATTTCAGATTTCAAGAACTCCTGATTAAGGATAATGAATCGTAGGTCAAAGGAATAATAATTCTAGTCCAATCTTATTCTTGAAAATTGGATATTTTATATACTCGCTTCATTTTAAAATAATTGAATTGTTGGGGTAGTGACACGTTCCTTAAGAAAAAATGTTTAGGACATAAATTGTAAGCTACTTTCCACTATTATCCTTTTAATTGTTTTTAAATTACTATTCTCCTAAAAAATGTGAAGTATTTAAGGACCAAATTAAATGAAAAGGGTAAAGTTGAAAGAAATTTCCAACATGTTTCTTGAAGAATGAACAATTCATTTATTTTGAACATTGAAAAATAGCTCGACAATTCATGTATTTTGAAATGGAGGGAGTACTAACTTTTTCTTTGAGATTTTATCCTTTTCTTTGACAAGCATGTTACAAATTTTACCATTTTATTCTTCAATTGACCTATCTTTTGACACACTAATTTTCTAAGTGCTTTGTTAGTGCAAATATGGCTAATTAGCTAAGTTTTGGGGGTGAAGTCTTTTGAAAATGCAAACATAGGCTAAAAGTTTAACTTTGGGGGTAATGGCTAAAAAAGTGGTGATATGATAGCTATTTTAAAGGTGATAAAAATGAAGAAAAAGAGAGAAGGAGAATAATGGGGGAAAAGCTAAAGAAGTGATATTCCTTGATATTTCTAAAAAAAATTGAAAAAAAAGAAGGAGAATAAAATACTGGAATAAAGGGGAGCTAACTGATGGAATGAAAAATGAAGATAAGTGTGGAAAATTGCAAAGAAAGTGTGCTTGTTGTCGCAAATAGTAGTACTTAGGGAGGTTTTGAGTCACTTTTTCAAATTATATCCATACCTTAAACAAAATCCTATATTACAACCCTTAAGTCCTAGTTGATTTTGAACTAAGTGTGTCTACATTATTAAAGAAATATATGAAGGGCAAGTCTATGGTACTACTTGAATACATTTGAACTTTTTTGTGTGTGAGAGGGTTAATATTGAGGAAAGAATTTCCTTTTACTTATCTAGGATGTTCTATTTTTTATAGGATAAAGTAAAAGGCTTATTACCAAAAGTTGACTCAGAAAATTGGGACAAAGCTACAAACATGGAAAGGAAAACCGTTGTCCTATGGAGGTAGAGCAGTACTGATTAAACATGTACTGCAAAGTATACCTATTCATTGTTTATCAGTCATGAATCCTTCAATGAATGTATTGACTAACATTCATAAAATACTTACTCAATTCTTTTGGAGTAGTTGTATTGGAGATAGAGGAAGACATTGGACCAGATAGAAAACCTCCGCTTGCCATAAATGGAGGGAGGTTTGGGATTTAGGTAGCTGTAGGATATGTCAATGACCCTTATATGAATAATAAGTACTGCAAAAAAAAAAGTCACAATCAAATGGTTTGGAGGACAGGAAACAATGGGTCACAGGTATGGAAAAAATGATACATGTAAAGGACTTAATAGAGCATCAAATAGGATAGAAAGTAAAAGGAGAAAATACATTGCTGTGGCATGATAATTAGACGGGAATAGGGGACTTATATACCATCACAGGGGAGAAGTTTGCTTGGGATCAGAATTATTAGTATGTTAGTGATTTCGTTAAGGATGGTGAATGAAATGTAGATTAATCAAGATATATATTACCAGAAGAATATGTGAACCATATTTTGTTATACATTAAAGCTCCAGAGGTAGGGAAAGGGAAGGATGAACCAAGATGGATGATGGAAACAAAAGGGCAATTCATAGTCAAATCAACATGGGAATATATCAAATAGAAAGCTCAGACAAACAGTATTTATAGGAATATTTAGGTATCAAGATAGCTTTCTTGATATGGAGAACCTAGAAATTTATGATTTCAGTTGCTGACAGAGTGAGAAGATGGGATATGAGGGGCCATCCAGATGTTGGTGTTGTGAGAGTCCTAGTCATGGGACTTTTTATCATGTATTCCTAAGATCTTATATTACTAACAAGACTTGGTCATAATTTTCTACCCGTGCAGGGATAAACATAGCTGAACTTCCTTTAAGAGAAGTCATAATGCAGTGGTGGAGTGCAAAAGTGAAGAAAGATATGGGCTCATACTACAATGCATTACCAAACATGATTACTTGGGAATTATGGAGAAGGAGAAATCTCAGTAAGCATGAAGGAAGAACACCTCATAGCCAAAGGTGATTCATAATATTAATAGAAGCATGTTGATGCTACTTAAGGTAAGAAAACCAAGAAGAAATTTTCCAACTGGAAAGAGATCTTAAAGAAAATGGAAACATACACACCTAGGCTAAAGGTAATACAAGTGTTGTGGGAACTACCAACGACCGAATAGGTCAAATATAATACAGATAGAGCATTAAGAAGCAATACTGGGCCAAGTTCTTATGAATTTTGTGTAAGAGATGACAAAAGGGATCTAGTATATACAGAATGTGGACTAATAGAGGACACACCAAGCACACAAGTAGAAACAATAGCACTACTACAGGCCAACAAGCACTACAATAAAGCAACACATCATCAAGCTATTTTCCAAATGGATTCACTAATGTTATACAAGGTCATGCAGAAGAAATGGGATTTTCCATGGAATATTAAGGATAAGGTGGAGAAAATAAAGTCATTACTTGTAAATATGTCCACACATTTCAACATATTTTAAGAGACAAAAATGCAGTAACTGATTTTCTAGAAAATATAACAATAAATAAGAGAGAAAATAATTTTACAAGTTTTAATAGCTTGGAATCCACAGGTAGAATGCTGATAAACTGTGATAAATTAAAATTTCCTTAATTAAGAGTATTACCAACAAAGGGATGATGGAGTTGGGAAGGCTAAGCATGAAGTTTTTCACAAGCATAATTACAAATAGTCTAAAAAGCATAAAAAATAGTGAAATACTAACTAGCCTATGTACTTCAGCGAATAAAAAGGACTCGACAAAATGGGAGGATATGAGGTCATATTGTACATAGAGAACCAGATACAGAGTCACTAAATATTTAGGGCGGTGGATTGAAACTACCCCTGTGCTTCATTTCAGCTCCACCTACACTAATAGGAAAGTCAGTGAAAGCAATATTAAAGATGAGTATAGTGAAATAACTTACCAGTTGATTAAATGAGGTAAAAGCAGACAAGATCCTACAGTGTTGAAGAGTGAACCTACACCATCCACCAGAGATCATAACTGGAAGAGAAGATAGAAGAATCATAAGAAGAGAGATAAGTCAAGATAAAGAAAGAAAGAGTAGAACCTACTCTTGAGAGCTGAGAAAGAAACAACTACAACCAAAAGGATCCAACCACGAAGATTGATAACCCACAAGAAGAGGATGATAAACTCAACATTAAAGTATGGTGGCAACATTAGCTCAGGTGCTAGGGGAAATGAAGAGGAAAGTGGACTGACACTTTTTCAAAAATCCTACAAGGGTTATATATAGAGGAAACTGATAACGCTCAAACTACAGCTCTCGTAAAAGTGTAAGCGGTCGCTGTCAAATATAGAACCCAACTGGGTTGGGTGTTGAATCCCACAGGGAATAGCTGGTCACTAAGTAAGCAAAGATTAGTAGACTTTTGGTGAAAGTCTCGTAAAAGGGGGGATTTTAACGTGTAACCAAAATAATAGAGTAAAAACAGAAATTAGCAAAGTAAGAAGAAAGAATGTTTGATACGATGTTAACCAATGAGAATTGAGAGTTGGGGTTATGTCCACCTTATGAGTTATACGTCTCTATTGGCTATGAGTTATGCGGAATTCAGACATGCATGTGCTTATAGAGAATTGTATTGTATGGTAAATCCAAGCGTCTTTCGACCTAACAAGGACTATTTCACTTTAACTCTTTCAAGCTTAAAGCATGTCTAACGGTACAAATTCTCCAAGAGGTTAATCCAGTTACGGCACTAACTTTTTAATAGGGGTTGGTGCCCTATTACCTTGACATTATCTCTTTTTCAGACATATAACTTTTCTTTCGAACAAGTTAATGCTATACTGGCGTATTCTATGCGTTTGCAACCACAAGAATTTGCATTAAGATGAAGAGAATAATGATATAAGCAGCATACGTGTCGCGAATTGACAAACTCATAGCAATAGATAGTATCTCATACGGCTTCCATAACCCCAACAGAGAAGTTTAGCTACTCATGAGTGCGATGGAACTCACAATAGACATTATTATTATACCACAATAAAGATATCACGTGTAGTATGGTGTGGTATGACTTTACGCGTGAACTTCCTTTCAAAGTAGCGTTTCTCTTGTTGTGGAATTTAAGAATTGAATAGATGAATAGAAGAAGAATAAAAAGTAGAATTAATGGAAGAATTAGAAGTAGTAGTCAATGATAAAAATCTCTAGCAAAATAGGGTATTTATAACACCCATATCCTATTCCTACTAAGCTAATGCATTACTTAACACAATCCTACTAGGTTACTGCATCATTATCCTAATCCTAATAAGTTACTGCTAGTCCCCAAAGTCTTTAGAATTGCTATTTTTGCCTGGGACAGATTTTTCATGCGTCACTTTTGGTCCTTGGCGTCCAAGCTTTCTTTTCCTTCTTTCGTGAAGCTTCCTTTAGCGTCAAGTTATCCATAAAATGCTGAAATCTGCATCATTTATACCTGAAAACTTGCTAATCACGTTTGTTAGCTCAATTATAGGAAAAAGAACTAAAAGTGCATGAATTATATATTTTGTCCTCAAAACTTAGCTAAAATATGGGTAAAATATAGTACTTTAGGCGTGTAAATTCGCCTATCATCAACACCCCACACTCAAAGATTTGTTCATCCTCGAGCAAAATATCATGTCCTTCTAAACATTTACTTAGGGTTTCACAGTAACAACACAAAATAGTCATCAAGACAGGCATAGCAATCATTAACAAAGAGTAGTTTTCTGATCATTACTAGAAACAATTTTAACCTCTAATATAGACTCGTGATGATGGTTAGTTCGTATTCAAAGGTTAAGGTACAAAGAATCATACACAACTACCCAAAACTCATCAACCACGTGTGTCACACAATATATTACCCATAATCACTCATAAGTATAGTATATTTATTGAAACATGGGTATACGAGTATCCTTGCTCTCTCTCTCACAAAGAATTCATATGCTGCAACTGATGACCATAGGCTTGCCCTTAGTGTAATGCTCCACTAAATATCAGAATGCTAAGCTTAGGATCAAATAGGTCTTTTGCTGGTTGTAATGTAGGCTAAGGGACGGGTAGGACTATTTTGGCCAGAAATAGTGACTATGTTCCTAAGCGCTTTAATACATCACATTATGCCATTAACACTTTCTTTCAAACAACCTTTCTACTTTCTTTTAGTCTACCACCCCTTCGCACCTCTTTTGTTATTCAATTTTGAACAGAATTTATCTTTTTGTTTTTCTATTTCTTTTTTTATAACACACCTCTATGATAACCACTCTTTTTCGTAACAATTTCAAGTACCAATACACTCTAAGGCATCACTCTTACCCAATTTCCTCTTATTTTGTCACATGACTTTACAATTTAAAGCACTTAGGAATTTGGATCAAATTATGGTCTTGAAAAAAAAATGGATTAGGCTTACATATGAGGCTGTCAAAGAAAATAGGCTAAAGGCTCAAAGGGGGTTATCTAGGATGATGTCCATGGGTAGGTAAAATGAAGGTAAACAATCATAGGTTGCCAAAGAAATGCCTAAATCATCTCCTAAACTGACACTCTTTATTTTGCTTTACATACATACCAGGCAAGTTCTAGCATCAGCCACAAACATAGAATATACTATCATCTCACACACACAAGGCACATGGTCGACTTTATTAGAAGCAGTATAGACTCTTGATCTAACGTATGAAGGAATTAAACCACACAATTATCACAGTGAGTCACACTTAGAACCTAAACATCTCAATAGTAATGATTTTATCACAGACTCTTGTCATAATAGCATGCTGCCTATCAGAACAATTTTATGCAAAGTTTGTAAAAAAAAAAATTCCTAAAAAAATTAAAACAAACAAACATAAATAAGCAAAACACACATAAATAGGCAAATGCAGATAAGGAAGTATAGCATACAAATACCAGCACCCCACACTTAGACGGGACACACTGCCCTTAGTGGAAAATAAATAAGAAGAACCTGGTTAGTCGGACTCCTCCTCTATGTCTGGGGTCATACCCCCTGCGTCGAAATCATCATCAGAGTCGTCATCCTCAGAAGTTCCTCATAAGTACCCCACTTGATTCCAAGAGTGCGTCGAGGTATTTGCAGCACGGAGGATTCAACTTGCTCTTTTCTTCCTCTTTTCTTACCTTTCTGTGTGGTGGGCACTTTTTCTTTTCCTTGTCGTCCTTTTTGTGCCATTCTACCTGAGATCTCAATAAAGTCATGTTAGCTTCATCTCGGAAGATTCAATCAACAAACAGATAATAGTGGCACCACCCCACACTTAATTTGTTTGTACAAACTAATTACGTGAGTGATGTCGATTACTCAGACTTCATCGACATACATATAGGCGATATGTTCCAACAATATGTTCAGCACAGTCATACTTGCATGTTGTCTTTAACTATTATTTTCAACTCTATGTCATGTAATCTTGACCATCCTTTATGGTTTGGATTAATGCATTTTTGGAACAAGACGACCATGTAGAGATTGAATCAAGTTTATGGTATAGAAAATAATCACAACATCTTATGCTTGTATTCAATCATGATCTTTATCTCGATGAATGAGTCATTCAAACATTCAAGCATTCAATTTTGAAGATTATGCAATTAACTTCACCATGTCGACTCAGCAAAAGTATGACAGTGTATCAAAATCAAATACAAGTTGGAACCAAGTCAAGAGCACCCACATGTATTCTTTCACTCAATTAGATGTATCATAACAAACCAAGCACATTCAAATCACTACTACTATTTCAAGATTTAACAATTCATTATAGGCGTAGTAGTGTAGTACTTATGGAATATAAAAGAAGAACAAAGAAGTACTTACTTGGTTGATGGCCTCAGAAGGTGTTCTTGCCAAGTAAAAGACCAAAAGGAAAATTTTTAAGAGAATTTGGAGAGGTAGGCGGCGCTTAGGTTGGATTGGCAATGTATTTTTCTTCTAAGACTAAGTTCTTATTTATAGGACAAGATTGGGTCGGGTTTTGACCCATTTAGAATCGGATTTGGAGACAAAAAGTGACCATAGGCGGCGCCTAATGCTTTACCTATGCTTGGCATAAGCGGCACCTTTTGTAAAGCCTAGTTGAGCATATGCGGCACCTATGCCATGGCATTGTTAGGCATAGGCGGCGCCTATGCCATGGCATATGAGATTCAGAGACAAAAGGCTTTGGCATAGGCGGCGTCTATGCTATGGCATTCTTAGGCACAGGTGGCGCCTATGCTATGGCACTCTAGAATTCGAGAGCTTAGGCCATAGCATAGGCCTTGCCTTGTTCGTGGCCTAGATTTACATAGGCCGTGCCTTGTTCTTTGCCTATATTTTCATAAGCAATGCCTCACCCATAACCTTTTGCTTCTTCATTCCTAACTTACCACTTTAACATGCACTACTTCCAAATCAAAATTTGAAACCAATCTCCTCCTTTACCTCTCTTGTACCTACATTCACTCAAAAACAACAAAAACGAATAGATCAATGGGTTGCCTCCCATCAAGCGCCTTAGTTTTGGTCGTGGCTCGACAAAATCCTAAGAAAACAAAAACAACAAAAACAATTAAAAACGATGGGTTGCCTCCCATCAAGTGCTTGATTTATTGTCGCGGCACGACATAGCTATCTCGATTACTTAGACTTCATCGAGATAGATGGTGGATCATTTTCTGAATGGATTCAGACGACAATAAGGCTTACTTGTAGGTATGCAATCTTCTTCGAGATGACCCTTGTGCATACATATCCCAGGCGGGATACTAATTATATCATCAATAGTCCAACCCATAGCTCTCTTGTATCTCTTTAGAGCAGAGATGAGAGCCTCTACGTGCTGTTCACTTAAATCATCCGCCACACTCACAGGAAGTGTATCTCCACTTCCCAAGAATGCATACCTTAGATAATTGGGGAGCTCTTTCGATTCTAGCACTAGGGGCTCTTCAATGGAATTCTTCAATGTTGGTGAGGGTCGATTCTTAAGATCAGGGTCCAGCTTCTTAGGGGCATGAGAATAGGAATTTATTCCTGTTAGAGCACAAACGGTTTCTTCATATTCTTCAACATCCTTATGCTCACAATTCAAAAGCACCTCAGATAGTGACTCAACAGTAAGCTGCTTCTCTACAGATAATTCTTTGTCATCCTTATAATTAACGTCAGCTACAGAGAACACATCCATATCTTCGGGCTGCTTCATTGCTTTGCATACATCAAAATGGACTACTTCATCATTCAACCGAAATAAAAGCTCATTAGCTCTCATGTCAATAAGCACACTTCCAGTTGCGAGGAAAGGGCATCCCAAGATTATGGGAACTTCAAAATCCACCTCGCAATCCAGAATAACAAAGTCTGCAGGAAAGATGAAGGAGGAAACCTTCACCAACACATCATTTAAGATACCAACAGGTCGTTTTATTGACCTATCTGCCATCACGAGCCGCATATTGGTTGGTGTAGGGTTGCCCATCCCCAACTTTCTGTAAACGGATAGTGGCATCAAATTGATGCTTGCTCCCAAATTGCACAATGCCTTAGAAAAATTCATAGATCCAATCGTGCAAGGAATAGTGAAAGCACCAGGGTCTGCCTTTTTCTGTACTAAGGACCTTGTGGCAATTGCACTGCAATGATAAATATCATCTGCCAGCTCATAGCTTGCTGCCCGCTTCTTTGTCAGAAGATCCTTCATAAATTTTGCGTAGCCTGGCATCTGTTCTAGCGCCTCTACCAACGGAACATTAATGGTCAGCTGTTTTAACATTGACATGAATTTATTGAACTTGGTATCATCAGCTCTCTTCTTTATTTTTTGAGGAAAAGGTGGTGGTGGAAGTGGAATAGTTTCTCCACGACTTTCTTTTCCTCTTGCTTCGGATTGGCGATCTTTTTGGGCTGTGGACGTGGCGAGGTGACGTCACTAACGTCCTCTGTAGCTTTATCAGCGCCTTTAGGTTCTGCATTGATCACTTGCGTGCCTTTAGATGAAGTTTCCAGCACCTTACCACTCCTGGTAGTAATGGCCATGCATGTTCCATCGTTCCTTGGGTTTTGCACTGTGTTGCTGGGTAGCGTTCCAGCCTTTCTTTGGTTGAATGCCGCAGATAATTGACTCAATTGTTGCTCTAGCTATTTTATTGAAGTGGAATGCGAGTCAACTAATTGCTTAATTGAGGACAAATCATTGATTACCTCCGTTACTCCCGTGCTGGTTGCCTCTACTCCTTTCAACAGCTTAGCTATCATATCTTTCATGGACATATTTTCGAAACCAGATGCAGTGGCTTCACATCTTCCAGGAGGAATATACACGCCACTCCTATCATTCTTGTTCTTCCAACTACCTTGATCACGGTCCTTGTTTCCAGAATTATCATAATAGTTCCGACCTTGGTTTCCTTGGGCATTGCCTCGGAAACCCCCTGATTGTTCAAGTAGTTGGCTTCTTCCTCAGAATCGAATTCGTCTCTTCTTTTTGACGCAACCGTTTTGACTTTTTTGGTCTTCCCTGATAATAGATTCTTTGTAAGAAGATCCATCTGTGTTTTTATGTGAGCCATATCCTGGTCACGCTCCTCTTCTCTTCGCCTCTGTTCTGCGGTCATGCCAATAGATATAGTAGAGCTTGCTACCTCCGAATCCCTTGTATGCCAAGCTCTACTCTGCTTTGTCATACGATCTAGCATACCACTTGCTTTATTAAAAGTAAGGTCCATGAATGACCCACCTGCAGCATTATCAACCACTGGCTTAGTTACCAAATTCAAAGCTCTGTATAATATCTCCATCAAGTGGACATTGGTCATATGATGATTTGGGCACCGCATAAGCTTCTTCTTGAACCTCTCCCATGTTTCGTGGAGAGCTTCAGTTGGAAGCTGTCTAAAATTGCTGATCTCATCTCTCAACTGTGCTTTCTTGGATGGCGAAAAGAATCTTTCTAGGAAAGCGTCTTTCAATTGCCTCCAATTTGTAATAGAATCAGGAGTCAGCCCGTTCAACCACAGAGTTGCCTCCCCAGATAGAGACAATGGAAATAAATGCAGCCGAATAGCATTCTGTCCAACGCCTGGATTGTCGAATGACTTGCATGTAGAGATAAAGTTGATCAGATGCATATTCGGATCATCGCCTGCTAGTCCACCAAATAATCCCTTGAGTTGCAAAAGCTGAATCATGGTGCTAGTGATATTGAACTTGGCACCGGGTGCCAATGGCGGAGGAATAATAGATCCTGTGGCACCAGCTCCATCAAGATCATCATCATCATCATCAAATGGTATTTGCACGGCTCGGCGTTCAGGCCGAAATTTTGCTTGATGATCTCTTCTGTTTGCCGGTGTCACAACTTCAGCATCACGCCTCGGGTTTAGTAACTCATCATCACCCAAGTCCTCATCATCAAGATCTACTGCTCGCCCAGGGTTATCGATATTTTGTTGATGCACTTGAGCAGCGGCCAACGCAGCTAATCTAGCCTGCTCCTGTTGAGCAGCCTTTCTCTCAATGTCACGTTGTGCCTCCATCTTGCCAATACGTTGTGGTTTAAGGTTTATGGGTAATAATGGTTGACCAAAACTTCGAGTATTGGGCATGCACTGAACAAAACCTGCAGAAAACAAAAACAACAACTAAATGTAAAGTACGAGAATCTTTGACCAAAGGGTCTAGTAATTATCACAAACTTAGTAGACAACCGTATTCCCCGACAACGGCGCCAATTTTTGATAACGCTCAAACTACAGCTCTCTTAAGAGTGTAAGCGGTCGCTGTCAAATATAGAACCCAACTGGGTTAGGTTTTGAATCCCACAGGGAATAGCTGGTCACTAAGTAAGCAAAGATTAGTAGACTTTTGGTGAAAGTCTCATAAAAGGGGGGATTTTAACGTGTAACCAAAATAATAGAGTAAAAACGGAAATTAGCAAAGTAAGAAGAAAGAATGTTTGATATGATGTTAACCAATGAGAATTGAGAGTTGGGGTTATGTCCACCTTATGAGTTATACGTCTCTATTGCCTATGAGTTATGCGGAATTCAGACATGCATGTGCTTATAAAGAATTGTATTCTATGGTAAATCCAAGCGTCTTTCGACCTAACAAGGACTATTTCACTTTAACTCTTTCGAGCTTAAAGCATGTCTAACTGTAAAAATTCTCCAAGAGGTTAATCCAGTTACGGCACTAACTTTTTAATAGAGGTTGGTGCCCTATTACCTTGACATTATCTCTTTTTCAGACATATAACTTTTCTTTCGAACAAGTTAATGCTATACTGGCGTATTCTATGCGTTTGCAACCACAAGAATTTGCATTAAGATGAAGAGAATAATGATATAAGCAGCATACGTGTCGCGAATTCACAAACTCATAGCAATAGATAGTATCTCATACGGCTTCCATAACCCCAACAGAGAAGTTTAGCTACTCATGAGTGCGATGGAACTCACAATAGACATTATTATTATACCACAATAAAGATATCACGTGTAGTATGGTGTGGTATGGCTTTAGGCGTGAACTCTCTTTCAAAGTAGCGTTTCTCTTGTTGTGGAATTTAAGAATTGAATAGATGAATAGAAGAAGAATAAAAAGTAGAATTAATGGAAGAATTAGAAGTAGTAGTCAATGATAAAAATCTCTAGCAAAATAGGGTATTTATAACACCCATATCCTATTCCTACTAAGCTAATGCATTACTTAACCCAATCCTACTAGGTTACTGCATCATTATCCTAATCCTAATAAGTTACTGCTAGTCCCCAAAGTCTTTAGAATTGTTGTTTTTGCCCGGGACAGATTTTCTATGCGTCACTTTTGGTCCTTGGCGTCCAAGCTTTCCCTTCCTTCTTTCGTGAAGCTTTCTTTGGCGTCAAGTTATCCATAAAATGCTGAAGTCTGCATCATTTATACCTGAAAACTTGCTAATCACGTTTGTTAGCTCAATTATAGGAAAAAGAACTAAAAGTGCATGAATTATATATTTTGTCCTCAAAACTTAGCTAAAATATGGGTAAAATATAGTACTTTAGGCGTGTAAATTCGCCTATCATCAGAAACTCAGTCACTGAGTTGGTATTGGACCATTTAGTGTATTGTTATTATTTGTGGACTAATAAGGGTGTTGGTCCCCTCGTAATGTGATTCTTTTTTTTATTATAATAAAATCCAAATCCCCCCCCCAAAAAAATGGTTAATATTTATATTTGATATCTCAAGTATATTTTGAGTTATAAAAACTGTGGGAATTTATAAAATTGAACCAATTTTGAACTATTGCATGACATAAAGAAGTATGTGAAATACAATGGTATAATTTAATGAAAAAAGGAGTCGGTGTTCCCCAATGTGTATTACACAAATAGAGTTATTCTCCCCAAGTTAATGGAAGTTGTTTTGGCATGTGTTACTTTGCAAGTGTAGTTGGTATGACGATACCAACATTGTATGCCTAAAAGCATATTGTGGTTCATTGAATGAGAATATGTGACAACTGTTTTTAATTGGGCTCTAATGAGGGTTGTGTAGTTGAGTCATGAAAGTGGAGGTTCGAGTGACCGATACTGAAAATTACGTTTGCCGATATAGGGGTCAAAGTGACCAGGGAGGTTTGAGTCCCCCTTATTATTATTTCATAATTAGGGAGGTTCGAGTGCCCCATATATCATTATATGACCGGGTGTAAATTATTATATAATTGAGTGCTTAAGTCACCTTGGTATATGTTGGTGGGTTGAAGTCCCACATGTGTATATATATGAGATTATTCTTTAATTTGTGCAGCTATACACATTGGGGTCCAACCACGGGGTGAGAGATGGGGCCCATATAGCCCATGGGTACTATTATATAATGGTTGAGCTATACTATCATTTTGAAAAGCATGATAATCCTTGTTTCTTATCCCGATATATGATATATAATTATGTATATGCATTGATAATTTGCATTGGCTTTTGAATGATTTTAAACTATTGATCATACCATTATGTTATCCGTATCCTTGAGTTTTATGCTAGCGTTCACCCCACTAACCATTTTTAGATACTGTATCCCCACGCTATGTAGGAATTGGTCATACTTCCACTCCCCATGATCTATGACTTGGATTTGGGACCAACTAGTGAGTTAGATTGAAGTGGTGAGATTCCATACTCTGGAAGATCCCATTTTAAAATTATAGTTTCTTTTACACTTTACTATTCCTTTGTTCTTGGTTTTGGATATGGTCGGGGGCATGTCCCGACTGGATATTTCTTTAGTTTTGATTAGAGGCTTTGTTTGGACTACTATAGGCATGGGCAGTGTCAGTATTGGTATTGGCATTGATACTGGTACCGGTTGGTTTTGGTTATAGACTTATCTTAATGTCTTTAAATTGGTATTTTCTTCTCTTATTATATGTTTAAAATTTAGTCAACCTTGTGATGTAGTGTGTTTCGTTTTATTAGGTGTAGGGGGTAATCTCTGATCCACATGGGACTTGATATACCCATCACGGCCAGGACCTAGTTCGGATTGTGACAAAGGTGGTATGAGAGCCTAGGTTTGGTGTCATTTGGTGTTCAATAAATCCATATTGAGTAGAGTCTCTTTTATAAGTGTGTAGTGCGCCACACTTACAAGGGAGAGGCTATGAGATATTTAGGAATGTTTCCCTTTCTTATTGTTCTATTTTAATCCATAGAGTCTAAGGTCTTGATTCTCTCTAATTCCCACTTGTTCTCATTTCAGATTATGCCTTCCCGAAGATCTGAATCTTATGGAAACTCCTCTATCCTACTTGAGGAAAATGCTAATAGGACACACCTTACTTATAGAGTACATACTCATTCTAGGGGTCCAGTTCCTGATTTTCCTCCTTGAGTTCCACCGATCCCCTATAGTCTTCCTCGAGCTCCTTAGGCTGATGTGTCAAATGCAGAATTTTATCAGTCCATTCATATGTTGGCTCAATTGGTAGCATCTCAGTCTGAGCATGTAGCTTCTATTACTCCATCCTTTGAGGTCGCAAGGGTTGGCCAGTTTATGAGGTTGACCCTTTTTATGTTTACTAATGTTAAGGTTGAAGAGGATCCTTAAGGTTTTATCGATGAGATGGAGAAGATCTTCCATGTTATGTGTGCTACTAATGTGGAGGGTGTATAATTCTCTGCCTATCAACTGAAGGATATAACATACCAATTTTATGAGTAATGGGAATATTCTAGGGGAGATGATGCCAAATTTGTATTGTGTGATGAATTTTTTAGTACTTTTATAAACCGCTTCTTTCTTCAGGATTTGAGAGAGGCAAAAGTAGAAGAGTTTTTTAATCTGAAACAAGGCAGGATGACAGTCAATGATTATGCCTTGAAAATCCATCAATTTTCCTGATATGCTCCTAAGTTAGTGTCTTGCATGAGGGCTAGAATGAGAAAATTTGCTTCTGAATTATCCCGTGACTTGATTTTAGAAAGTAAGGATGCCTTGTTAAATAAGGATATGGATATCTCCAGATTAGTTGTGTATAGAGAAGAAGAAACAGGCTAAAATTGGATAGAAGAAGCAGGCTGAAATTAGAGAAAGTCATAACAAGAAGTTTATATTTTCTAATCAGGGTCGAGGTCAATAATAGAGTGGTAGAGATGGTGGAAACTGGTCTAAGAAGCAGTGAAGGAGTTCTGGATCCTACTCTACGACTAGTGCTCCTTATCCAAAGCCATCGAGTGATCGTAGCTCTCAGCATGATAGTGGGTATAAGGCACTGGTGCCTTATCTCAGGCTGGTGGAGCTTATTCTACTCCATCATATCCTCCTAGTAGATTTCGCGGGTAGGTGCACCCTAGGTTTTGTAAAGAGGGGAGAAACAAGTGTTTTAAATATGGTCAAGTTGGTCACTTGCAGAGGGATTGTCCTTCTAAGGTTGCTTCAGGGGAAAATAAATTCCTGTTCCCACTTCATTATCTCCTACACCAAAGAGTGCTACTTCTGCTTCTAGTACTAGCACTGACCAAAATTGATTGTATGTCTTGTTACCCGCCAGAACTTTGAGGCATCTCTCAATATTGTCACTGGTATGTTATGACTCTTTTCTCGTGATGTGTATTGATTACTTGATTTGGGATCTACTCTTTCTTATGTGACCCCATTTATGACTGTGCATTTTGGTTCTGGTCTCGAGTATATCCCTGACCCTTTTTCTATTTCTATCTCAGTGGGTGACTCTATGGTTACTAGAAGAGTCTATAAGGGTTGTATGGTGTCTGTTGGTGGTAGAGAAACTCTGGTAGATATGATAGAGTTATACATTGTTGATTTTGATGTCATATTAGGGTTGGATTGGTTGTATTTGTACTATGCCTTCTTAGATTGTTAGACCCGTAAGGTCTTGTTTAAATTCTCTAATGAGCCGGTCATTAAGTGAGAAGGAGGATCTCTAGCACCTAAGGGGAGGCTCATATCTTATCTTAGAGCCTGGAAGTTGATTTCCAAGGAATGTATTTATCATTTGGTTCAGGTAAAGATTCAAACTCGGAGGTTCCTTCATTGACATCCATTCCCGTGGTTAATGAATTTCCCAAGGTTTTTCCTGATGATCTTTATGGTATCCCTCCTGATAAGGAGATTGATTTTAGGATTTACCTTGTTCAGGACACTCATCCTATCTCTATCCCTCCATATATAATGGCTTCAACTAAGTTAAAGGAGCTTAAGAAGTAGTTGAAAGATCTCCTGTACAAGGGTTTTTTCCTTTCTAGTGTGTCTTCGTGGGGTGCTCCTTTTCATTTGTGTGTAAGAAGGATGGTTCCTTTCGAATTTGCATCGATTAGCGTTAGTTGAATAAAGTTACGGTGAAGAATAAGTATCCTCTTCCTCGAATTGATGGTTTGTTTGACCAGCTTCAGGGTGCTAAGTTTTTCTCTAAGATCGATCTTTGATGCGGGTACTATCAATTAAAGATTAGGGAGGTGAATATCCTTAAGACTAACTTACGAACCCGATATGTTTACTATGAATTCTTAGTCATGTCCTTTGGATTAACTAATGCCCTAGCGACATTCATGGACTTGATTAATAGGGTCTTTCATCAGTTTTTGGATTTGTTCATTATCGTGTTTATACATGATATTTTGGTGTATTCCAAAAGTGAGGCAAATTATGTCGATCACCTCTGGATTGTGTTTTAAACCTTAAAAGACCAATATTTGTATGCTAAGTTTTTGAAGTGCGAGTTCTGGTTGAAAGCTGTTACTTTTTTGGGTAATGTCATTTCTAGTAAAGGTATCATGGTGGATCTGCAGAAAGTAGCAGTGGTTAAGAAGTGTCCTAGACCACGACTCCAACCAATATTCAGAGCTTCTTGGATTTATCTGGTTACTATAGGATATTTGTGGAGATTTTCTAGACTATAGCTACCCCGCTGACTATGCTAACTCAGAAGAAGGTGAAATTCTTATGATCTGATGCTTTTGAGGGAAGTTTTGAGAAGTTAAAAGACAATTTAACTTTAGCTTTAGTTTCAACTCTGCCCGAGGGTACTGCTGGTTTTGTTGTCTATTGTGATACATCCCGTGTGGGACTTGGTTGTGTATTGATACAACGCGGTAAGGTGGTGGCCTATAATTCTAGGAAGTTGAAAGTTTGTGAGAAGAATTATCTAACTCATGACTTGGAGTTTTTGGCTGTGGTGTTTGGATTAAAGATCTAGCGTCACTATTTGTATGAAGTCCATGGAGATATCTTTTCCGATCACAAGAGCTTGCAATATGTGTTCACCTAGAAGGAGTTGAATCTCAGGTAGAGGAGATGGATAGAGTTGTTGAAAAATACGACATGAGTCTCCACTATCATCCAGGTAAAGCTAATATGGTTGTTGATGTTTTTAGCAGGTTATCCATGGGGAGTCTAGCTCATGTGGATGAGGATAAAAAGTAGGTGGTGAAAGATATTCACTGATTAGCTAACCTTAAAGTTTGTCTCTTAAATTCTGAGGATAGTGGTGTGTTTGTGCAAGAGGTGGAAAAGTCATCCTTTATTGCTGAAATAAAGGAGAAACAGGTACTGGATCCTATCTTAATGAAGATTAAGGGAAATATAGATCAGCAAAATGTTATAGATTTTAATATAGGTGGTGATGGTATCTTGAGGTACCAAGGAAGATTATATATTCCCGATATAGATGGGTTAGAGAATGGATCTTGACTGAGGCTCATGAGTTGCGATATGTTATTTATCCCGGTTTGATAAAGATGTATTATGATCTTAAGGAGATTTACTGGTGGGACAATATGAAGCAAAATATTTCCAATTTTATGGCCAAATGCATGGTGTGTCAACAAGTAAAGGTTGAACACTTGAGGCTTGGTGGGTTGACTCAAGATATTGAACTGCTAGTGTGGAAATGAGAGGTAATTAATATGAATTTTATTACTGGTCTTCCTCAGTC
The DNA here is from genome assembly GCA_030864225.1 of Capsicum baccatum var. pendulum. Classification (NCBI taxonomy): domain Eukaryota; kingdom Viridiplantae; phylum Streptophyta; class Magnoliopsida; order Solanales; family Solanaceae; genus Capsicum; species Capsicum baccatum. The sequence continues at coordinate 51,210,940 of CM061554.1, read as the reverse complement.
TCGAAATCGATTTGATTCAATTTGGGTCATCATAAATAGGATGACTAAGTCTGCTCACGTCTTGCCAATGAGGACTAATTATTTGGCAGAGGATTATGCAAAGTTGTTCCTCCAAGTGATTATAAAGTTGCATGGGGCGCCTGTTTCTATTATGTAATATTATGGCACTCAGTTCTCATTGTATTTTTGGCATTTGTTCCAGAGAGGTTTGGGAACTAAGGTGAGCCTTAGTACTGCTTTCCACCCACAGTCAGATGGACAAGCAAAAATGACTATTCTGATATTGGAAAATATGCTTCGGGCTTGTGTGATTGACTATGGTGGTAGTTAGATTGATCATTTGCCTCTTATAGAGTTTGTGTATAATAATAGCTATCACTCTAGTATTGGGATGGCTCCATTTGAAGCGTTGTTTGGTAGGAGGTATAGGTCTCTTATCGGGTGGTTCAAGGTTGGTGAGGCATAACTATTTTGCTCGAATTTGGTTCACTAAGCGATTGAGAAGGTGAAAGTAATTTGGGATAGGCTTAAAGCTGCCTAAAGTCACAAAAAGTCCTATATAAATGTAAGGCGTAGGGAGTTAGAGTTTGAGGTTGATGATCTGTTATTGAAGGTATCTCCCATGAAGGGAGTAATGCGATTTGGGATGAAGGGGATGCTCAGTCACTGGTATGTTGGTTCGTACCGGATCTTGAAAAGGGTTGGTAATGTTTCATACGAATTGGAGTTTCCCTCTTGTTTGATCTCTGTTCTCCCGGTTTTCCACACATCAATGTTGAAGAAATACGTGGGTGATCCATCGCTAATTATGCCTATCAAGGATATTGGTATTTTGAATTCCTTATTGTATGAGGAGATCTCAGTTAAAATTTTGGGTTGGCAAGTTTGTCAGTTGCGAAGATAGGACGTAGCTTCGGTTAAGGTTTTATGAAGGAACCACAAGGTTGAAGAGGCTACTTGGGAAGCCGAAGAAGATATGAAGTCCAAATATCCGTTCTTATTCCCTGTTACGAAAAATCATGCTTAAGGTATATGTATTCCCTTACATCTTAGTTTTCTGTCTTTGTTAAAGAAAAGTTTGTTGGTATTCTTATTTTCTATCTTAAAGGTAAAAACAAGGAAATATAAAGTCAAATTGTGCTAGAAATTGCTTTGTCCAATCATTCGAAAATGAATGATCCTAGTGGGGGAGAACGAAAACACCCTGGATTTTGGCCCTTGAAAATTTCTTGAGCTTTGGGCTTACTACTTTGGTTACGACTGGACCCCCAAAGTCATAAGGTATCTTGATGACTCGTTGAGATGAGTCGTACCTAAACCAGTAAGTTTGAGGCTTGATTCTGATCTGAGTATGAGTGGCTAACTAAGAGCCATAAGGATATGTCACAAGTCATTAGGTGAAATCATAGAGTGTCCAGTGTATGTTCCAAGTTTTGTTCTGTGTTGACTACGACTAGACCCTATGAGTCGTATGGTCCCATTACGATTGGTGCCAATGAGTCATAAGGATAACAGTGTAGGGTGCCTTGGTGGTACTTCCTTGGGTACGACTTATAGTGACGAGTCGTATGGTGGGGTTACGAGTCAAGGGGTTAACTCATAAACAAAGACAAAAATTTTTATGCTTTCAAGTTGAGGGAACTCTGGACATTTCCCATTTTAACCCCTTAGACCCCAGGACTTAAAGCCTTCCCCAAGACTTCATTAACACACTATTCCCAATAAAACACTCCCAAAATTCTCTCTCAAACTCTCTGTTCAAGTTAGGGATAGGGGTTCAAGTGGTTGTTTAATTAGGGATTTCAAGGATAGTTTCTCTCCATACATCTTATTATTTCAGACATGTTACTCTTCCTCATTGTTAATCTTGCAAAAAACATATGATTTAAAGTATTGTTCATAAGATTATTGTTTGGTTTTGAAAACAAAGGTTGCGGGTTTTGAATGATTTGAATGGAACAATGTTTCTTATGGTTTATATGCATGATTTTCATACATTTAATATGGTTTTGAACTTGTGGGTGCATGAGTATTGTGAATGAACTACGGAACTGTGATTTTCCCAAACTTGTGACATTTGAAGTGGTTATAGCCCTAACCCCATAATGTTAAATTGGTTTTAGTTATGAGAACTGTAGGACTTTGTAAAATTAAACTACTCTTGAACTATTTCATGACATAAAGAAGTATTTGAAATACAATAGTATGATTTAATGAACAAAGAGAGTCAGTGTTCCCCAATGTCTATTAATAAACTGTAATACCCCATATTTCCCTAGCTTAATTTAAGCCTTAGTACATGAGTAATCCCATACAAAATTTTTGAAATACTCAGTATATGTCATTTTAGAGCCTTCTATTGCGTAGGAAATTCAATTAGCTTTCCAACGGTATAAAGTTCGCCCAAATCCGACACCCGGACGAAGAGTTAGAGCCATTTTAGTAAGATAGTGTGTCAACTAAGCCATCAACGCATCGCGGAGCCTGACCAAATGACAATTGTCAATTCCAGTGTTGCCCCACTATATTGGAGCATCGCGATATAGACCCAGTTCATAGTTATCAATTTCCAGTGAGGCAATGCGATTCCACCGCATCGCGCCAAGGACCAAAATCATATCCAGTAAGTCACCGCGATGGCGCCGCGTCTCGCCACCAGTGCAGTTCCTAGTTTTTTATTTTCCAGTGACACTGTGCAATATCACCGCGTCGTGTCGGGTACTAAAATCGGGAATTTTCAGTAATTCTAAGTTTAAATCTTAGGGCATTAAAGTCTTTTGCCCCTCACCCCAGTCAGCCTTTAACACAAAATTCACCTTTAGTTAACCTAGTTAATTCATTATTCACTCAATTTCCCCCCAAATTAAACCATTCTCTCTCAAGAGGCAAAAACCCTAGTTCAAGATATCAAACACAAAGTTTAAAGATTCACCAAGTCCTTCAAAAAACTCACAAATTAAGGTATGTTAGGTGTTTATCTATAGGTCCCTTTCACCTATAGAGTTCAAGAATCCATTTTTAAAACTTCAAGATCTATGATTCATGATTTACATATATGAAATGGGATTATATTCATGTTTTGACATTTATTGAGTATTAATTCCATGATTAATGGTAGATTCCATGAAATTGAATAGCATGTATATTGATTGAGTAATCCCCATGTTATAATCCATGAATTTGCAAGTTTGGGCATTGTAATTGCCATGCTTATGTGTTATCCATGATTTAAATTCCAAGTTTCAAGAATTGTTCCTATTATGAGTTGATTTACATGATATCCATGATAAACCCTTCAATTTACAAGTTGAGTGTTATAACCATGTTTACACTAAGTGTTTATGATTTAGTAAAACAAGAATGCCTCCATGTGTTTGATAAATTATCTATGAGATTGAAATAATGCTATTATAATATGCTAACATGTATTCCCCATTCATGTACAAGTTAGTGCATTACAAATGTCTTATAAAATGTCTCTATAGATGAATTATGACCAAGTGAAGATTATTATGTTATTCAAGATCATGCTTTGCTTTACTTTTCATGCTATCGAGTCCTGGGGGTATTTAATTCCCGACAATATAGCTGTTTACCTAGAGCTAGTGTCAGTGATAGAATAGTATCAGTCATCTCATGATCAGTAGAACCCAGTCAATTACAAAACTCAGGAAAACTCAATAAACTCTGTATCAGTCCAGTCCAGTTCAGTATACCCAGTTCAGTGTCTTTCAGTTGGGATTAGGATTCTGTACCGAGCGAGCCTAGGGATGGGGTCTCACCTGTTAGTTAGGACTGGGTCCCTAGAAGCAATCCCTAAGTTCAAGAAATATATAGCTAGCATAGGTTATGAGATGTCACCCGTTAGATAGGACTGACATACTCAGGGATCACCCGCTAGCTTAGGACTGATCTCAGTGGTCACCTATTATTTAGGACTGACTCCACAGTAGTTGTTAGTAACCGTGGAACGGTGCTAACACCCTTCCAATTGGGGTTACAGATTGAACCCCAACTCAGTTATCTTATTTTTTTTGGGGCATGTCGATTAGATAATTACCTCCCACAGTTTCAGTTTCAGTCTTCAATATAGAACTCAGTTTATTTTACAGGATTAGGATTGTTAGACACAGTCAATTAGTATCAGTAAATCAGTTATCAGTAACTTCAGATATTAGTTACTCAGTTATCAAAAACTCAGTACTTAGCTTCAGAAAAGCTCAGTTACAATATATCTACATGCACAGATTGCATGCCCAGTATTGATAGTAGTTTTAGTTATTCATGTACTCTCACATTCAGTTACTCTATATCATTCAGTTAGTTATTGTTCATGTATATGAACCCTTGCATTCATACTTACCCCATCTAGCATACCAGTACATTCTTTGTACTGACGCATATTTCTCTTGCACTATGATGTCTCATATCATAGGTTCGGACGCTCAGGTTCCTGACCGCGCATAGTCAGATTCAAATTCAGCCAGTAGTAGATTTAGCAGTGAGTCCTCATTATTAGAGGATATTCTTTTACTTCATTATTTCAGTAGTTTCAGTATTTCAATAGATGGAGTTAGTTGGGGGATTGTCTCTTCAACTCCACTGTCAGACAATTCAAATTAGAGGCTTTTTAGACTAGTTTTCAGATAGTGTTCAAGTTTTACAGATTTTTTATTTTAGTTGATACACTTATTCAGTATTTTCAGATATTTTGAACCTTATGGAAATTCAGACCAATTCCATATTATTTACAATATTATTATTCAGTGCTCACAACAGATATCAATTATGGGTTAGCTTGTGGTCCTTCGGGATTGTAAGTACTGTGTAGCATCTAGGGTACAGACTCGGGGCATTACATGAACAAAGGGAGTTGTTCTCCCTAAGTTAATGGAAATTATTTTTGAACGATGTATTACCTTTCAAGTGTAGTTGGTATGATGATGCCAACATTGTATGCCTAAAAGTGTATTGTGGTTCATTGAATGGGAATATGTGACAACTATTTTTAATTGGGCTCTAATGAGAGTTGTGTAGATTAGTCGTGAAAGTGGAGGTCCGAGTGACATATATTAGAAACTACATTTGATGATGTAGGGGTCAAAGTGACAAGGGAGTTCGAGTCCCCCTAAATGTTATTTCATGATTAGGGAGGTTTGAGTCCCCCATTAATCATTATATGATCGGGTGCTTGAGTCACCTTAGTATATGTTGAAGGGTTTGAGTTCCCCATGTGTATATATATGATATTATTCTTCAATTCTTGCAGCTACACATACTGGGGCCAGACCAGGAGGTGAGATCTGGGGCCCATATAGCCCCTGGGTACTATTATATAACGGTTGAGCTTCACAATCTAGACTAAAGTTTTGAAAAGTATGTTAAGCCTTGTTCCCTATCCCGACATGTGATATATAATTAAGTATATGCATTTGATTATTTGCAATGGATTTTGAATGATTTTAAACTGTTGATCGTATCATTATGTTATCCTTATCCCTGAGTTTCATACTAGCGTTCACCCCGATAACCGTTTTCGGATGCTGTATCCATATGCAATATAGGAATTGGTCATACTTACACTCCTCCTGCTCAGTGACTTAGATTTGAGACCATCTAGCGAGTCAGATTAAAGTGGTGAGCTTTCAAACTTTGGAAGACCACATTTCAACATTATGGTTTCTTTTACACTTTATTATTCTTTTGGTCTTGGTTTTGGCTATGGTCGGGGGCATGTCCCGACTATATATTTCTTTGTTTTTTATTAAAGGCTTTGTTCAGACTATTGTGGGCATGAGCGATGTCGGTATTGGTATTGGTATTGGTATTGCGTAGCGGTTGGTTTTGGATATAGACTTATCTTAATGTCTTTAAATTGATATTTTCTTATCATGTTATATGTTTAAAATTCAGCCAACCTTGGGGTGTGGCGTGTTTGGTTTGGTTAGGTGCAGGGGGTGATCTTCGATCCACGTAAGACTTGAATACCCGTCATAGCCAGACCCTGGTTTGGGTCATGACAACATCTAACAAGAATCCCTAAGTACTCACATAATTTCATTGTTTTAAGCATTGAAAGTTCCATGAATCCATGGCACATCACCACCCTCAACTTAGAAAGTTTGAATGTCCGTAGGCAACTAACATAAAAGACAAAGACTCGATGCTTAACTAAAAGAAACCTAAGGTACCTATGACAGTCAACTCAATTTAGCTCAAATTTCTTACCCCTTCCTATTCACTACTTTTAAAACACCGTGTGGATTAGTGTAGCATAATAGTATGACACAATGGACTCAAGTGGTGGCATTACATTAGCAACAAATAACCAAGCATATATGCAATTTACACTACCCAAACAAATAAGTAGTTAGCAATATAACCCATGTAGCCTCACAACAAGGAAGTCCTAACTCTCATATATCATAATGCATGTCAATACAAGGACTACATCAAAACACTCCCGCTCTCAAAGAAGTTCAAACAATGTGCATAAAATGCCATAATCTTGCCCTTATTTTCTATACCTTAGGCTTTTGGACAGTTAGAATGGGATCACTATAGGAATTTTTTAGGTTTGTAATGTAGGCTAAGGGGCAGGTGTGGTACACATGGGAAATAGTGACTCACCCTCCTTGACAGTACACTTAAATTATTGGCTCCACTACTTAACCATTCTTATTTTATTCTCCATTTTTCTCTTTTATTTCTTATTTGAATTGTGTGTCGTTCCTCCATTCTTAGCTTTTATTCACTTTTGTTTTTTTCTTTTTTCTCTCATTTTTTTTTTTCACACTTTTCTACCACACCAACCCTACTTTATTTTCTTTTATTCAACACACTTCTTCATACCCATCTTCAACTATACACCCCTATGATAGCCACCCTCAACTTAGACATTTGCTTGAGTTGAGGTACACAGTGTTCTAGGAGGGACCAGGGCCAAAACATGCTCATTGTAATTTAATGGGAAGGTGAAAAGCTTTAAATAAGAAAATAGGTCAATTTTGGCTCATATTAGGGATCAAGGGATACTTATTCTTATTTGGTTGGTATTTTAAGCTAATATTGGACTTATTCAAACATGGTCTATGATCATGTGACAACCAACTATCCTACAACCTAGGAAAGACTAATTGAGCAAGTTTTGGATTAAATACACCAAGTGAACTAGGTAAATGCCTCACACACATATGGTATAGGGTTATATCATCAACTGCTAGTTATTGGGTTCATGAAATGCTAAGATATGATTATTTTTCCCCAAATACAAATTCCATAACAAGATTCAATAATGGTCACGCATTTATTCACAACACTCTATTCACAAAATTTTAGGAGGGGTATCATATTTTTCAAAGACATATTAAAAAAACACAAAATATTTTGACTACACTCAGGTTTCTTATTTTTCTTCTAATTAAACAAAAAAACACATAACATATATTATGACACAATAGAATTACCTAAACATGCCAACTCTACTATGATAACACACCTTGGGGAAAACAGATATGCCAACAAAAACCCTAGGTGATTGGTACATCCCCACCCTAACTTAAAACCAATGCACTATCCTTAGTGCATACTAGAAAATAAAGAGCATAAGGGTGTAGGTAAATAGCTAGGATGCTCTAGTTGACAGAAGCAGGCTCACCCCTAGATGAGGCATCATGTAGCTCATTGCTAGGAGGTGGTGGTAGTGCTTCACTAGATGATGCACCCGATATAAGTTGGGTGCACCTCTACTCATTGATATAATGTTGTAGCATAGACTATGTGGTGGCCTTCTTCAAGGCCCGCCTAAACTCATTTGAATTGTCACCCTGCTCCTCCTGCTTACATCTTCTCTTAGCCCAATAGCCTGAGCCACAGCCTAATCATCAAACAAATAAATTATACCTGGTAGTGGTATAGGCAGTAACAACATAAATTAAGGTATAATCGGAGGGATGACAGGTATGTGGATCTCAACTATAGTGTGCACCTCCAATCTCAAAGTAGCCACCTCCTCATGCAGTCTTGGTAATTTAAGTACTGAGTCTCGTGGAGTTGGTTTCCCATTTAGGACTCAAAGCTATCAATACACCTATGCAGCTCTCTAGTGAACTACTCTATCATAAATATCATCCTAGCTTCCACTCTCGCCATAGATGCCTCCAATGTAGTATTCACTTATGGATGTATCTGACCAAATAACTTGGACAATTGGGTGTTTATATTCATCTGGTGATCACTCAACTCCTTCTACTAAACTACTAACTTTATAAGAAATCTTATGGCACAGTCACCATACCTGAAGCTAGTGGGTGAGGTGGTAAGGTAGAAGTAGAAGCTAGAGTTGAAGTACCCGTAGCACTCTCACTACCCGCCATAAAAGAAGGCTCTACTCGTTGTCTACCTATATCAACATCGCCACCTGATATTGGCCTATTAACATGATCAATAGGGAAAATAAATAGTGATGAACTCACAGAATTTCCTCTCATGAATCTTATCTTAGATCCTCCATAAGAAATCATTATCATATCCATCTATGAGGCTGACAATCAATACAACCTAATCCCATGTGAACACATTATCTATAGATGTTTCAATCAATCGGTGCCTCACAACGGTCTACCAAAACTTCACTGTGATATGCAATAAAGACTTCTTTATCTATGCCTTCCCCTTGAACCAAGGGGTTTCAACACCAAGCTCGACAATTTTCTAAGCTACCCATCTCACTAAGTCTTTTCTATGCTCCTTCTAGTTAGTATCTCTCATAGTCTTCCTACCCTCCATAATCCGTAATCTATACTTAAACTCTATTATAGTATACGGTCCTGCAAACTATAAACCAAACAAAAATCAACAACTAGTCTCCTAAGATAAATTAACTTGAACCGCTCTTACCAGTATGCGAGTAAGTAAGGGAATTTCCTTTACTCTCCTCTCAGATGGGTTGATCAAATCCATTGATACTACATAGGATGCATAAATCTCTCCAAAAATCTCTAGGCAGTATGATCCTGAAGGCTAGACCATCCAATTAAGTCTATATCTATCAAAAACGGCCTTCAGGTCTAGAGTAACTTTCAAAGTTGTGAGCCCAATAAGAGTCTCCTTAATTATACTGCACCAAGGTCTATCAAGCTCATTTAGAGCAATATCCCTATCATAGATGCCTTGTATGTCTTCCATATACCATCTCTTAATAGCTTGAGCAATTGGAATGCCAGAGATGTGTGTGGACTCCTAAGAGGCTGAAGCTTAAGCAATATCTACACCCTCATTAGACTGGGATGCACCTGTATTATGAGCATCGGTACCTTATGTAGATATCGACCCCTCCTCAAACTATGGGACAGATGAATCCTCCTTACGGGTATTACAATTAGTCTTATACTCTTCTTTATTAGAATGGGAAGAGACATGGGAGTGTGGTGGTGATGTTCTAGTTCTGTTCAACCTAGGCCCAGTTTGAATAACATGATCTGAGAGATCCTAGGTCCCAGACTAAGGTGCTGGTGGTGGTACGAGTTGAGAGCCTTGCTAAAATAGAAGCCCTGGCTGCTACCTATCTTTGAGTCTAGCCCCTAGTCTAGTGTGGTTCCACGAGCGCACTATCATTGGGGTACTCTTCCATAGATCCATTTCGTTTAAGAGACTCGTCTCTATCTGGACTGGACACCCTTCTTTGGTGTAGCTTTGGGTTCTATAGTACCTATAAAAGGACTTGTTAATGCTTGAAACATAATAATTAAATAGGAAAAGAATAGAAAATTGAGATCCCATGTTAGGGGCTACCTACACCCTAACCTACGTGTCGCAGGTTGTTCCTACAAGGTGTGGGTAGGCTCGTATATAGTAGATGAAGCCTCTAAATCATTCAAGGATTCAGGTCTGATTCCTACGATACCTACCTATAACTTGTAGGTTTAATATTTGGTACTACGATATAATTGAGAATTGAGATAATTTTTAGTAAAATCTAATAGGCTATTATTATACAAACAATATCTATTGCCATTACTAGTCGAGAATGGGTTTCATGGGTTCATCATCTATTTCTTCCCAAGTTCAAAATCAGATAATGTTCTCTATTTTAAATATCATTTTGATCATTATATGGCGAATAAACATGTATCAATTCAATTTTCACAATTTTATGTTCCTAACATTGCAAGAACTATGAGAATTGAGTCAGTTCTATTCTACTGTAAGTTCAATCCCAAGTTTAATGATTAAAAACAACTTATCAATAGAATTAGAACCAAGAATACCTTACCTCAAGATGGAAAATTTGATAATATAAAAGAACAGATTGATTATTAGAAAACTATGTCCTTGGATCTTACAAGAGAATAAGTTGGAAGTAGGAGAGTTGGGAGGTTATGAAATAGAATAGTTTAAATTAGGTTGGGAGTTTTAAAGTGCGGGAAAAGAATTGAGATATGTTTTTTAATCAAACGGATGGCTAGTTCAGGTTAGGTCACGTAGGCCCAATCCATTCTTTTAATTAAATTTTATCCTATGTTTTAGAGGATACCTACACCAGTACTTATGGGCCGTAGGTTCTACCTATGGATCGTAGATAGGGTTGTAGGATTCAAATGAAGCCTCTAAAGACTTAATCCCTTGGTTTGCTAACTTTGCAACTATTTGTAAAGTGACCTCATGCCAGAAGACATGTCATTTCAACAACAAAAATGATTTATGCATGAGGTAAGAAAGTTCTTTTTTGATGAGCCTTACTTATTTTAGGTGTGAGCAAATGGTGTGATTCGTAGTTGTATTCCCAAAGTTGAAATGGTGAGTATTTTGGAGGCTTGTCATTTGTCTCCAGTTGGGGGTCACCATGGAGGTACTCATACTACTCATAAAATTCTGCAATTTACTATTGATCGATGATTTATAAAGATGCACATGACTATGCTTTGTCCCGTGACCAATTCCTAAGAGGGCAATATATCATGGAAGCATGAGCTCCCTAAGACACTTATTCTAGAGATTGGGCTATTTGATGTGTGGGATTGACTTCCTGGGTCCATTCATGAGTTCGCTCCGGGGCTGTCTCGCGAAGATCATGAAGTACATCTTGGTGGCAGTCAACTATGTGTCTAAGTGGGTGGAAGCCATCGCACTTCACAATAATAAAGGTCAGAGTGTCATAACATTTTTGAAGAAAAATATTTTCTCTTGATTTAGTACTCCCTGAACTATCATTAGTAATGGTGGGTTTTATTTTTTAAATATTCTGTTCAAAGCCCTACTTTAGAAATATGGAGTGAAACATACGGTGTCAACACCTTACCAATCACAAACAAGTGGACAAGTTAAGGTCTCCAACAGGGAGATCAAGTCCATTTTGGCAAAGACTATGAATGACAACCAAACTAAATGGTTGAGAAAGTTAGATGATTCACTATGGGACTATTGGGAAGCTTATAAAACCCCCATATGTACCTCACCTTATCATCTTGTGTACATCAAGGCATGCCACTTACTGGTTGACCTTGAACATAAGTCACTAAGGGCGTTGAAGAAGCTAAATTTTGAGTGGAGTGACGTTTCACAGTTGTGATTGGACAAGATAAATGAGTTAGATGAATTTTGCCTCTATGCTTATGGGAGTTGAGCCTTGTATAAGGATAATATGAAATTGCACCACACCAAGAGAATTGGGAAAAAAGCATTCCAACCTGGTGATGTGGTCTTGTTATATAACTCAAGACTTCGCTTGTTTCTTGGAAAGCTGAAGTCAAGGTGATCTGGACCATTCAATGTGGTTAGAATAGTTCTACATGGTCCAATTGACCTACAGCGATATGGGGATACCCCATTTAAGGTGAATGGGCATCGTGTTACACATTATATGGGAATCATAAAGAAGTTGAAAGTTTATGAGAATTTAAGCCTTGGTAAAGACTGAGTAGCCAAGGGAGTTGAGTCGTACCATGGTATTAAATCAGGTACTTAATGGGAGGCAACCCATGGGATTATTGGTAAATTCTGGGTATCCAACATAGCCATGTCGTGTCATGACGTCAAATTAAGTATTTCTTGGGAGCCAACCCAATGTTTTTGGTCTTCACTTTGTTTTTTCTTTGCAAGTTAGGAAACATGGGAAATAACTGGAGTACAATACAAACTATGAAATTTCAGAAAATTCTAGGTAAGTGGACGTACGACTCAACCCATGAGTTATAAGTCCAACTCATGACAAGTAAGTTGAGTCATGGAAATAAGAAGCAAAATTTGGGTCTCTGAACCTCAACCTACAAGTTGTAGGTAGTGGTCATAGGTTGAGGTCTAGTCATCCAAATTTTGCTTTTGATTTCCATAACTCAACTTATATGTCATGGGTTGGACTTACGACTCGTGGATTGAGTTGTAAGTCTAATTACTTGGACTTGAAAGTTTACAATTTTTATCATACTCTAATTATTTCCCATGCCTTCTATCTTGCAAAACAAAAAAAAAGTGAACACTTGAGTTGTATCCCATGCTGCGCTTGACTTAATGTTACAGCACGACGTGGATCTGTGGGTTACTACGACTTCACCAATAAGCCCATGGGTTTTCTTCCATCAAATTCATAATTTAACATCATGGTACAACTCAGCTGCCTTGTCTACTTATTCTTCACCAAGGCTTAAATTCTCACAATTTTTCAATTCCTCCATGCTTCTTATGTAATGCTTAACACGATGCCCGTTCACCCTAAGCGGCGCATCCCCATCTTACTGTAGCTCAATATAACCATGTGGAAATACTCTTTCCATAATTAATGGTCCAAACCACCTAGACTCTAGCTTGCTAGGAAATAAGCAAAGTCTTGAGTTATACAACAAGACCATATCACCAGGTTGGAATGCCTTTTTCTCAATTCTCTTATCATAGTACAATTTCATCTTCTCCTTATACAAGGTTGCACTTTCATAAGCAAGGATTCAAAACTCATCTAACTCATTAATCTTGTCCAATATCAAGTGTGCAGCATCACTCCACTCAAAATTTAACTTTTTCAGTGTCCATAGTGACTTATACTCAAGTTCAACCTGGAAGTGAAATGCCTTGCCGTACATAAGCTGATAAGATGAGGCACCTATAAAGGTTTTGTAAGCTGTTTGATAGGCCAAAATCACATCATCTAACTTTCTCGACTAGTCAGTCGGATTGGCATTCACGATCTTCACCAAAATAGACTTGATCTCCCCGTTGGAGACCTCAACCTGTCCATTTTTCTGCGGTTCATAAGGTGCTGCCACCTTATGTTTCACTTAATATTTATCAAGTAGGGCTTTGAACAGAAGATTGAAAAATGAAATGCACCAGTATTATTGATAACTCATGGAGTACTAGATCAAGATAAAATATTTTTCTTTAAAAATGCTATGACACTTTGACATTAATTATTAGGAAGTAAAATGGCTCCACCCACTTAGACACATAGTCAACTGCCACCAAGATGTACTTCATACCATGTGAACTCATGAATGGAAACATGAAGTTAATACCCCATATATCAAACAACTCAAGATCAAGAATAAGTGTCATGGGGAGCTCATGCTTCCGTGAGGTACTACCCTACCTTTGGAATTGGTCACAGGCCTGAGCATAGTCATGTGCATCTATATAAATCATCGACTAATAGTAAACACATTGAAGAATTGTATAGGTAGTGCGAGAACCTCACTGGTGACCCCCAACTGGAGACGAACAACAAGCCTCCATGATAATCATCATTTCAACTTTTGGAATACACCTTCAGATCACACCCTCTGCATACCCAAAATAAGTAAGGCTCATCCCAAAATAACTTTCATACCTCATGTATAAATCATTTTCACTGCTGAAATGTTATATCTTCTGTAATGAGGTTACTTTCCAAATAGTTGGAAAAGTCAACAAACCAAGGGATTAAGCCTTGTGATGCTACCAAGACGTGCTCATTTGAAAAAATATCATCAATATCAAGTTCATCCTATAGTTTAAGCATACCCTCCACTTCCAGGTAGGATAGATGGTCTGCAACCTGATTTTCTATGCCCTTCCAGTCCTTAACGTCAAAGTCAAACTCTTGCAGCAATAGTACCCATTGAATTATTCTAGGGTTGGCATATTTCTTCACCATAAGGTACCTAAGAGTATCACGATCAACGTGCACAGTAATTTTGGTACCAATCAAATAGGACCAAAAGTTTTTAAAAGTAAAAAATATTGCAAACAATTCTATTTCAATAACAGTATAATTTTTCTATGCGGGGTTGAGTGCTTTGCTGGCATAATAAATTGGATAAAGTATCTTCTAGCATCTTTGGCCTAGGAATGCTCCTAAGGCCACTCCACTGGTGTCACACATCACCTCAAATAGAAGGGTCCAATTCAGAGACAAAATAATAGGAGTTGAGATCAACCTCGCTTTAAGGGACTAAATCCTTGAGACAAGTATTATAAAAATCAAACGTCACCTCATTATCTAAAAATTTGCACAATGGATTTGTAAAATCTTTAAGAAGCCCTTAATGAAATGACTATAAAAACCTTCATGACTCGAGAAACTTTAAATACCTTTCACAGAAATTAGTGGAGGCAATGTTTTAATAACCTCAATTTTAGCCTTGTCGACTTCTATCCCCTTCTTTAAAATCTTGTTCCCAAGTACTATCCCCTCTTTAACCATGAAGTGACACTTTTTCCAATTCAGAACAAGGTTGCACTCTTCACAATTTGTAGTGCATTATCCAAATGAGCCAAATAATCATAAAATAAGGCCCCCACAATAGAGAAATCATCCATGAAGACCTCGATAGCATCCTATGCCATATCAGAAAAAATAGACATCATGCAATGCTGAAAGATGGTGAGTGCATTATAAAAACCAAAAGGCATCCTCTTAAAGACGAATGTACTGTATGGAAAAGTGATTTTTTTGTTGTTCCTCAAAAGTAATTAAGGAAGCAATAGAAAATCTGATTATACCCCAAATGACCATCAAGAAATAATACCATTGTTTATATGCAAAACAGTATAGCATTTGTTCCATAAATTGCATAAAAAGTGATCTTTCTGCATCCAAGTATTCAGCTTCTGATAATCCATGCAAACTCACCATCCTGTGACTGGTCTTATGGGAACTAACTTGTTCTTCTTATTAGGGACCATAGTTATCCCACCCTTGTTCAGTACACACTGAATCAGGCTAACCCACTTGTTGTCGGCAATAGAATAGACCACACCTGCATCTAACCACTTAATAATATCTTTTTTCACCACCTTTGCTTAGGTTGATTTTTATGACATTGATACTCAATGCAAGGCACACATTAAGATTCAAGTTGAATTTTGTGAGTGCAAATTCTAGGTGGAATTCCAACAATATCAGTGACAGTCCAACCAATAGATAATATAAACCTCTACCACATCGAAATCAAGGCCTCAACCTATGAATCTAATAAATCTGCTAAAATGATAATCGAAAAGGTATTATTGGACACCAAAAATACAATCTCAAATGAGAGAGAAGGGCCTTCAATTACAAAACCAATGGCTCTTTAATAGATACCTGAGCTGGTAAAGTTGCTCTATTATTCAAATCAAGATCTAACTTATTTGGTGCGTAAGTATAAGATTCTCTTCCAAAAATTGTGCTTACTATCTCATTATACTCATCGATACCATCGCTGTCAAAATTCATGATCATTGTTGCTAATTCCTCAATACTAAGTCTCTCTTTAATTGGTGCAATTAATTTATCTTTATATACTATGTCTATCTCAGACAGTACCTGCATATCTCTTGGCTGCGTTATCTACTGACATACATTGAAAGTGACCTATTCATCAATAAGCTTGAATTTTATCTGTCCCATCTCCATGTTAACCAATACCCTACCCGTGGCTAGAAAGGGCCTTTCCAAGATAATAGAAAGGTCAAAATATACCTCATATTCGAGAATCATAAAGTCAGATAAGAATATAAATAAATCTACCTTCACTAACACATCACACAATATACCAATTGGATTCTTCACAGTGCAATTGACCATCAATAATCTCATAGAGGTAGGCTTATGTGATTCCAACACCAACTGCTTGTATACAACTAACAATATTATATTAATCTAGCTCATAGATTACATAATGCTCGTGCAAAATTTAAGGACCCAATAGTGCAAGAAATAGTAAAGATCTGGGATCTTTCTTTTTCTAAACCAAAGATCGCAAAGAAATAGCAATGCAGTGGTGCATATTATCTATGGGCTCAAAACTCATAGTCCGCTTCTTAGTCACTAAATCCTTCATGAATTTTTCATAACCAGATATCTACTCCAAAGCTTTTACATAAGGGATATTCATAGATAATTCCTTTAACATCAATATAAATTTTTGATATTTTATTTCTTCCACTTTTTTATTCAACCTTTGAGGAAAAGGTAGGGGAGATTGAGAATGGGTTTCAATACTGGTATGCCCTCCTTACCCTTTCCATTATCATTATCAGCTTATTTTTATACACTCATTGATTATATGCGATGTCTCACCATTAGTCACCAACTTCTCAATTTCAATTTTAGGTGTATCACCATGATCCGCAATATCATTCCTCACCTTATCAACCACATGCATAGATAGATCAATAGTAGCCTTACTACTCTAAGTGGTGATAGCTAAGAAGTGACTGCCACTCTTTGGATTTTGAATGGTATTTCTTGGAAGAGATCTCGATTGATGTTGACTTAATGTCCCTGACATCTACCAAAACTGCTACTCAAGCTACTTAATCACGATGGAATGCGATTCTATTTTATAGATCAACCCTGATATATCTTTCTTAATATCCTTAAGGCAACTCTCTTGGCTCTCTGAACTCTTAACAAGCTTTAAAAGCAATGCTTTCATTCTCAAACTTCAGGATAAAACATCATGGTTCCCCGATGGAACATAAATACCACTCTCATCTTTGTAATTATCCTTTCTCCTCTTGTCACCATTATATTCTCTGCTCTTATCCCTATATCTGTCTCTACAGTAATTCTGACCTTGATTTGTTTACCTCGAGTTCCAGGCGTCTTGATTAGATCTTTGGCCTTTGGATAAAAAATTTGCTATCTCTCTATCTAAGTACTTTGCTTCTTCTTCAAAATAAGACTTTTCATATTTAGAAGTTTTTTATTGAGTACCCATAACTTGACCTTTTTTGCTCCCATAGATACGAGTTTCTTAGTAAGCAACCCAATCTCAGTCCTCAGTTGTGCTACCTCTTGAGCCACTATCTCATCTATTGCTCTCTACTCACTAGAAGCACCAATATCATAAGTATTGGCGGAAATATCTAGCTCTTAATTGACCACCCTTAGTTGGTTTTAGTAATTTGTTCTATGATTTCTGAAGCGTGATACCATCGAAGACTCATGAAAGCTCCACCTGTAATAGTATCTCCTACAACCTTGGTATTTGTATTCAAGGCTCTGTAGAATATCTCGAACAAGTTAGTCCTTGTGATTCTATAGTTTAGAATATTCATCAAATTTTTCTTGAACCTCAATAATGTCTCACAGAGTGACTCTGAATGTAATTGTTTGAAATTATAGATCTCATCTTTCAATTGTATCATTCAAGAGGGTATGCAAAATTAGTCCAAGAACTGTATCCTCAACATATTCCAAGTGATAATAAACTCATGAGGCAACTCTCCTAACCTTAAAATCATTTCACTTGTAAGAGAGAATAGAAACAAGCTGAGTCATAGAGCTTCATGACTCACCCCCGACAGATTATATGGAGTGCGAATCCCTAAAAAGTTTATAAGGTGCATGTTTGAATCATCAGTAGGCAAACCAATAAAAGCTTTTTTCAAATTCAGCAACTGGATCATTGCGCTCATAATATCAAATTTTATTCCATGGGGTAATTCTGGAGGAATGATAGCACCTGTCTTAATTGGTTCAATATATCCTAGATATTCTTCTAGATCATCATAAATTGAAAAATATTGTTGACCTGGAGGTTCTAACCCTATCTCTGTTGAGTACTGCCCGACGATCTTCTTTCTCATGTCTAGCCCTCTATTCAACATGTTGGACAAGTTCTAACCTAGCATTTCTTTGACTTTAATCATGCAGTTGTTGCTTGATAATTTTTTGAACACCATACTGAGATGGCCAATCCAATGAAGTTAGTTCATCATGAAACCCTTCAAGTCGGGCTCCTCAATCATAATCTTTTATTTTCTCCATCTTATAATTCTATAGTGAGGTCCTTTCAATCTCAGGATAAAATGGAATCAAGGAATTGCCTTGTCTCTGAGTACTGGGCATACACCAGTATATACCCTAACAATAGTTGAATACCATAAATCAACAAATGAAACAAACAACTTCTATAAAGTCAATCAATCAATTCATAACTATATTCCCTAGAAATGATGCCAAAATTTGATGTCTCCCAAGCCTTTATTAAAGTATAACGTGGTCACTTGTCAACTATAGAACCCAACCAAGAGTAATGCCCCATAAAATCTTCTTCCAGTCTGAGCCTTAGAGCATATTTGGTAAAGCAAAAAATTTGAGTCTAAATGTTTCAGAAATTTATTTGCAAGTATGAAATACTTTGAATCAGGTGGGAATCTATTTGAGCATGAATTAAGATCATAGAGTTCCCCTAACTCAAGGACGAGTTGAAATCTTTCCTACCATTCAAGTTTTAGTTAGAGTCAAAACTTTGGTCAACTTTAATCAATCATAGCTCTTTGTATATATAGAATTAGTGGACTTACTCTATATCAAATGAAATCTCTTTGAATTATCTTTCCAATGATACCAATTTCATCAAAAAATGATATCGTAGAAAAGAGTTATACCCATTTTACTTCAGCATGTCAGGCTGAGAAACTGAGTGACGACATTCGTGATAAGTGTCAAGAGCGTGATGACCTACCACCAATGTCGTTATCCATGGGCAGATTTATACCTCTGGTGATGACATTTTGTGACAATACGTTATGCCCGTGATTGCCTATCACCAATGACGTCAACCTTAACCAAAAACTCAAAATTTTACCCTTTTGTGACGATATTTCATGATGACTTATCACCAACTTGATGGCTTGTCACGGATGTCGTCGGCTATTTTTTCCAGCAATTCAAGGATATTTTTGCAAGGGTATTTTGGTCTTTTTCCATCTTTTGGAGGTCTCTATAAATATGAAGAACCCCATACAAACCCTAATTTCATCATTCTCTTCCAATTCTTTTATTTAGGGTTTCAATTCAAGAACCCTAATCTTACAAAAATTCATCTATAAATCTTTAAGATTTCTTCAAGAATCAAGTACCTCATAGTGTGGGCTTCAAGAATCATTTATTACAAGTGCGGATAGAGTCTCAATAATTAGAATTCATCCAATTTCAAAGATTAATGTATGTAGATGTTGATTCTTGGGTCCCTTTTATCAAAGAAGCTAAAGAACCCTTTTTAAAACTCAAATATTTTTATGTTTATGAGTTGTTAATGATTTGTATGAGTTAGATTGATGTTTAATGAGCTATTGAGTTTTGATTTATGTTTGTCTACAAGATTTATGAGCTTTGACCCTAGTATGTGGAACTCATGTGATCTTTGTAATAGACCCTCTTGAAGTTGTTTTCTATGTGATGTGTTCATGACTTTTAGGTGTAGAAATGGTTGAATAAGCGAAGCATGTCCCCCCATAGGTTTGATAAAGAGCTTAGGTGAAGCATAAAGGCCATTATAGTATGTTGAATAGGAAACTCCAAACTGTGAGCTAGTCCATGCATGCCTAGTGTTTGATAAAATGCCTTAGCAAATGAATTATGCCACAATAGTATGGAAATTCCTAAATAAGTGTAAATCCGTGCATGTCTAATGTTTTGTTGAAGGACCTTAGTGAACAAATGGGGATGTGATAGTAGTAAATTCCCTAATTATGCGATGTTGATATATGCTAAGCTTTTAATACATGTCAAGTGGTTAGAAAGTAAGTTATGACATGATAGTATAAAGTTTTCCAAAATCATGTGATAACCAAACACATGTCAAGACTGATATAGGTATGAAATAATTAAGGTAAAACCTTGTTGAATGAAGTATGATCTAGTAGCATATTTCCCCTATGTTATTATATGATTATGATTCCGAGATGCCTAAAGTGACCCCTTGGCAACTGTGATGATGGATATACGTTTGTGACCCTTAAATACTTGAGGTGATGTCTTAATGATTGTGGGAATGAACATATGACATTATTCTTAATTACTTGTGAAGATTCTTTAATGCTTGTAATGATGAACAAATGCTTGTGATGATGAATGAATGAATGATTGTGGTGATGACTAGTCAAGAATGATTATGCTTTACTTTTATGTTATCGATTCCTGAGGGTATTTATACCCGACAATGGAGCTATTGTCTAGAGACCATGTCAGTTTCTCGATAATTACTGTAGAGCCATGATTCTCAGAACTCAGTAAACAATAGAACTCTGTATCCTCAGACAAGTGCAGAACTTAAGAAAGTTCAGTAATCTCAGTTATCTCTGTAATCTTTGTATCACTAGTAATCTAGCCTCAAACCTGTAATCAGCTCAGATCTAATAGTATTTAAGTGATTAAATTATAATATTAGAAGTGATTCGAGTAATCTATTCAAGCTTTGTATCGTCAGTCAGATACCATGATTCGATACCTTTTCTATCAGATACGAAACTAAGTAATCTCAATGTAACTTAGTCAAATCTTTTGAGAAACATGATCAGTATCAGATTCAGTTCACTTGTGTTCAGTTAAGATTTCAGTTCAAAGTCTTTTAGTTAGGAGTAGGAGCTATCACCAAGCGAGGGAAGGGATAGCGGCTACCCATCAGAGAGGCCGAGTTGTTAGGAGCAATCCCTGAACTCCAGAACTGCGTAGCCACCATAGGATGCAGGACTCCTCGTCAGTAGAGGATGTCATTGTCAGAGAGGTTTAACTATTATATTACCTCAAGCCAACTTTCTGTAAGGGTCACCCGCCAGAGAGGCTTGACCAGAGAGGTCTTTACCCATGGCATGGTATTGACACCCTTCCAGTTGGGGTTATAGGTTGGAACCCACCTGTGGTAGGTTAGGGAATATCAGTTAAGTAACTACTTCCCACAATTGTAGTTTCATTATCAATCCTTAGAAATTAGGACTGTGTGGTACAGTTATCTATCTCAGTGAGGAACTCAGATAGTTCCATTGATTCATGGACCATCCCGTCAGATAGGCTTGGTCTCATATACAGATTCTCATTAACATATCTAGAGATCTCCCATCAGATAGGCTTGATCTCCATCTTAGATTCTATTGAGTATTTTTGTTGTCAGATTCAGACATGATCATACTTCTTATCATTGATAATCGCTTCTAAAATAATTTGTTAAAAAAGTTGATCTCTAATTCTGTCAGTCGAAAGCAGTAAGCTCATAATTCAGTCCTTGATGTAAGTACATCCAGACTCTCAGTTATCAGTATCAGATAAGTCAGTGATTCAGTATCTAAGTGTCAGTAGTGAGTTCAATCTGCAGTAAAGTGGAATTCGAGTTTCATTATCTAGAGTTACGATGATTGTGTTCATGGTCTGTGCATTCATATATATGTTTTCATGCGGCATCTTCATGATTATTCAGTTTAGATATTGTTCATGCATGATCCCTTGCATTATTCTACCTCGTCCATATACTCGGTACATTCTTGTACTGACGCATTTGCACTATGGTATTTTATTTGACACCATAGGTTCAGAGGCACAGGATTCAGTGTATCCTTAGTAGTTCAGTCCCAGTCAGCAGCAGTAGCAGTGAGTCTTCTTCTTTTAAGAACGAATCTCAGTTTATTATTATTGCTTCAGATTTTGTTTATTTTCAGGTGATGGAGTTAGTTGGGGACCTATACCATCAACTCCATAGTCTAGATAGTTTAGAGGCTTTTCAGATGGATGTATTAGTATTTAGTTTTTTGTATTATGAGTATTCATAGATGTGTTAAACCTTATTGCTAGTTTTTGCATTTATTTCAGTTATTACATAGTGTACAGGTACAGATATCAGTAAAAGCTTAACATGTTGTCCTTTGGGGTCATAAGCACCATGTGACATCTCAAGATGAGATCTCGGGGCGTTATAAACTTGGTATCAGAGCCTAAGGTTCAAGAGTGTCCTAGAGAGTCTGAAAAACCATATCTAGTAGAGCCTTATGCATGGGTGTGTAGCATACTACATTTATGTACAAGAGGCTACAGGATGTTCTTAGGAGCAGTTTTCCTTCTTTCAGTGATCATTTCGTGCGAGTCAGCATGATCTCAAGTTGGTTCTCAATTTAATCCACTTGTTTCTTCCAATTACAGAGTATGCCTCTTCCCAGAGATTTTGTCTGTGGGGTTGATGATCAGCCCCCACAGCCAGTAGATCCTGAGAATGAGAGTGTGTCATATGCAGAGTTTTAGCCAGCTTTTTAGGTGCTAGCCCAAGCTGTGACTAGTGTTCAGGGCAATCGTCAGGCTGCAACCCCACCTCAGCAAGATGGGGACTCGGTTGCAGCTAGAATAAAAAGTTTTATGAAAATAAACCTGCCTGAATTCTTTGGGTCAGTAGTAGGTGAGGACCTGCAGCTTTATCTAGAAGAGGTAAAGAAGATCACGCAGATTATGCATGTTTTTGATAAGGAGAGTGTTGATTTAGCATCTTATAGGTTAAATGATATTGCTTATGATTGGGTAGTGATATGGGAAAAGAGTAGAGGGGAGTATGCAGCTTCTGTGACTTGGCTAGAGTTTTAGAGTGCCTTTCTAGATAGGTTTTTCCCACTAGAGATGAGAGAGGCTAAGGTAAAAGAGTTCATGAACCTAAGGCAAGGTTCCATGACTGTGAAAGTGTATTGTTTTATGTTTAACCAATTAGCTAAGTATGCTCCTGACTTGATAGCTGACCCTAGAGCGAGCATGAGTAAGTTTGTGACTGGTGTATCTAGGTTAGTGTTGAAAGAGTGTAGGACTGCTATGCTTCATAGAGATATGGACTTTGCTAGACTGATGATGCATGCACAATAGATTGAGGTAGATAAGATAAAAAAGAGAGAGAGAGTGAGTAAGAGAGCCAAGATAGGTAGTGATGGTTTCTCAAAGTCAGGGTCTCAAGGTTGTAGTAGTTATCAGTATGGTCGGAGATTTTTAGTTCCAGATCCATCTTCATCTAGTGTACCCACACCTGTGTTAGGGGGTGTTAGATTTGAGGGAGCGCCAAGCTCCAAAGCCCATAGTAGTGCTAGTGGTGTTCATACCCATCCATGTTGTGGAGAGTGTGGTAGGCGCCACCAAGGTATGTGTGGAGCCGGTAGTGATGCATGATTTAGGTGTGGTGAGCCAGGACATAAAATGTGAGAATGTAGGGTGCTGACTCAAAGGGGTAGACTCCGTGCGTTTCAGACTTGCCTTGATCGAGAAGGATTCCCTAAAATAGACCCGGGTATATTATGAGCCCTTTATCTTTATGATATGAATTATTAGATCCATTTATTCCATTTTGAGCTTGCATGTAGCATGAGTCATGCATGAGTTTCAGATCTTGATCGGTCAATCATGACCCAGTCTGTAAGTGCCCCGCGCACCGCCCTAGTATTTTAGCGAAGTGTGTATAGAAAGACATAGAGTCCCAAGGGGGAGATACCCCATAGTATTATGATATTGCATGCCATTAGATTCATCCCGATGTATGTTTAGATTTTCTTTATAAAGTTTGCATCGATCGTTATTGCATTGTCAAGTCGTGCTTTTGAAAGTCAGCTTAGTTGGACATTCATGCATTAGATATGTGCATTTAGTAAAAATAAGTTCAGATTGTCAGTGTGTGATCAGTTATGCATTCTTGAGATCAGCCCAGTTATGACTCCACGCATCAGATATGCGTGAGTGTTATAGAATTCAGCTATGAGTAGATTCAGTCGAGTATTACATGCACCAGTATGAATCATGCCCAGTGTGAGAACTCTATATGTCAGTGGTTCCAGTTGCATAAGCATGCCTTGAAATGTTTCCATTTATTGAGTAGGTTCTATTGATTCGTATTTCCAGTCTATCAAGCGACATTCGAGGATGAATATTTCCAAGGGAGAGATAATGTAATGCCCCACAAAATTCTCTTCCAGTCTGAGCCTTAGAGCGTATTTGGTAAAGCAAAAAATCTGAGTCTAAATGTTTCAGAAATATCTTCGCAAGTACGAAATACTTTGAATTGTGTGGGAATCTATTTGAGAATAAATTAAGATCATAGAGGTCCCCTAACTCAAGGACGAGCTGAAAGCTTTCTAATCGTTCAAGTTTTAGTGAGCGTTAAAACTTTAGACAACTTCAATCGACCATAACTCTTTGTATATATCTAATTAGAGAACCTACTATATATCAAATGAAATATCTTTCAATTATATTTCCAACTATACCAATTTAGTCAAAAACTGATATCGGAGCAAAGAGTTATGCTCATTTTACTCCAGCAGGTCAGGCTGAGAAACTGAGTGACGACATTCGTGATAAGCTGTTACGAGCGTGACGACCTATCACCAATGTCGTCATCCCTGGGTAGATTTCTACCTTTGGTATGAAATTTTGTGATAATCCGTCACTCCCATAATGGCCTATCACTAATGTCGTCAACCTTAACCAGAAACTCAAAATTTCACCCTTTTGTGATGACATTTCCTGATGACTTATCAGCAACTTGGCCGCTTATCACGGATGTCGTCAGCTATTTTTTCCATCAATTCAAGGATGTTTTTTCAAGGGTATTTTGGTATTTTCCCATCTTTTGGAGGTCTTTATAAACATGAGGAACCCCATTCAAACCCTAATTTCATCATTTACTCTTCCAATTCTCTCAAGAGAAAATATCTAGATTTCAATTCAAGAACCCTAATCTTCCAAAAATTCATTCATAAATCTTCAATATTTCTTGAAGAATCAATTACCTTATAGTGTGGGCTTCGAAAATCATTTATTACAAGTGCGGATAGATTCTCAAGCATTAGAATTCATCCAATTTCAAAGATTAAGGTATGTAGATGTTGATTCTTGGGTCCCTTCATCCAAGAAGCTGAAGAACCTTTTTTAAAACTCAAAGATTTTTATGTTTATGAGTTGTTAATGATTTGTATGAGGGAGATTGATGTTCAATGTGTTGTTGAGTTTTGATTTATGTTTGTCTATAAGATTTATGAGCTTTGACCCTAGTATATGGAACTCATGTGATATTTGTGATAGACCCTCTTGAAGTTATTTTCTATGTGATGTGTTCATAACTTTTGGGTGTATAAATGATTGAATAAGTGAAGCATATCCCCCACAGGTTTGATAAAAAGCTTAGGTGAAGCATAAGGGCCGTTATAGTATGTTGAATAGAAAACCCCAAATTGTGAACTAGACTATGCATGCCTAGTATTTGATAAAATGCCTTAGCAAATCAATTGTGCCACAATAGTATGGAAATTCCCAAATAAGTGTGAACCCGTGCATGTCTAATGTTTTGTTAAAGGACCTTAGTGAACAAGTGGGGATGTGATAGTAGTAAATTCCCCAATTATATGCTCTTTGATATATGCTAAGCTTTTAATACATGTCAAGTGGTTAGCAAGTAAGTTGTGACATGATAGTATGAAGTTTTCCAAAATCATGTGATATCCAAACACATGTCAAGACTGATATAGGTATGAAATAGTTGAGGTAACACCTTGTTGAATGGAGTATGATCTAGTAGCATGTTTCCCCTACATTATTATATGATTATGATTCCGAGATGCCTATAGTGACCCCTTGGCGACGGTGATGATGAATAGACGTTTGTGATCCTTAAATGCTTGAGGTAATGTCTTAATAATTGTGGGAATGAACATATGACATAATTCTTAATTATTATGAAGATGCTTTAATGCTTGTGATGATGAACAAATGCTTTTGATGATGAATGAATGATTGTGGTGATGACTAGTCAAGAATGATTATGCTTTACTTTTATGTTATCGATTCTTGGGGGTATTTATACCCAATAATAGAGCTGTTGTCTAGAGCCCATGTCAGTTTCTCGATAATTCCAGTCGAGCCATGATTCTTAGAACTCAGTGAACTATAGAACTCTGTATCCTCAGACAAGTGCAGAACTTAAGAAAGCTCAGTAATCTCAGTTATCTCTGTAATCTCTGTATAACTAGTAATCTATCCTCAGTCCTATAATTAGCTTAGATCTAATAGCATTCAAGTGATTCAATCCTAATCTCAGAAGTGATTCGAGTAATATATTCAAGCTCTGTATCGTCAGCCACATACCATGATTCGATACCTTTTTTGTTAGATACGGAACTAAGTAATCTCAGTGTAACTCAGTTAGATCTTTTGAGAAACATAATCAGTATCAAATTCAGTTCAGTTGTGTTCATTTAAGATTTTAGTTCAAAGTCTTTCAGTTAAGAGTAGGAGCTAGAACCGAGCGAGGAAAGGGATGGCGGATCCCCGTCAGAGAGGCAGAGTCATTAGGATCAATCCCTGAACTCCAGAACTGCGTAGACAGTGTAAGATGTAGGAGTCCCCATCAGTAGAGGCTATCATCGTCAAAGAGGTTTGACTATTATATTACCTCAGGCCGACTTCCTGCGAGGGTCACCCATCAGAGAGGCTTGATCAGAGAGGTCTTTATCCGTGGCACGGTATTGACACCCTTCCAGCTGGGGTTACAGGTTGGACCCCACCTTCGGTTGGTTGGGGCATGTCGATTAAGTAACTACTTCCCACAGTTGAAGTTTTAGTATCAATCTTTAAAAATCAGGATTGTGTGGTACAGTCATCTATTTCAGTGAGGAACTCAGATAGTTCCATTGATTCATGGACCATACTGCCAGACAGGCTTGGTCTCATATACAAATTCTTATTATCATATATAGAATTCTCCCGTCAGAGAGGCTTGATCTCAGTCTCAGACCATGTTGAGTATTCTTATTATCATATCTAGAGATCTCCCATCAGATAGGCTTGATCTTCATCTTTGATTCTGTTGAGTATTCTTGTTGTCAGATTCGGACATGATCATACTTCTTATCATTGATAATCGCTCCCAGAATAATTTTTTAGAAAAGCTGATCTTTAATTTTGTCAGTAGAAAGCAGTAAGCTCAGAATTCAGTCCTTGATGTAAGTACATCTTGACTCTCAGTTATTAGTATTAGATGAGTCTGTGATTCAGTATCTCAGTGTTAGTAGTGAGTTAAGTCTGCAGTAAAGTGGTATTCGAGTTTCAATATCTAGAGTTGCGATGATCTGCAGTAAAGTGGTATTCGAGTTTCAATATCTAGAGTTGCGATGATTGTCTTCATGGTCTGTGCATTCATATATGTGTTCTCATGCAGCATCTTCATGATTATTCATTTTAGATATTGTGCATGCATGAGCCCTTGCTTTAGCCTACCTCGTCTACATACTTGGTACATTTCTGTACTGATGCATTTGCGCTATGGTATTTTATTTGACACCATAGGTTTAGAGGCACAGGATCTAGAGTATCCTTAGCAGTTCAGTCCTAGTCAGCAGCATTAGTAGTGAATCCTCTTCTTTCGAGGATGAATCTCAGTTTATTATTATTGCTTCAGACTTTGTTTATTTTCAGTTGATGGAGTTAGGTGGGGACCTGTCCCATCAACTCCACAGTACAAATAGTTTAGAGGCTTTTCAGATGGATGTATGAGTATTCAATTTTCTGTATTATGAGTATTCATAGATGTGTTGATCCTTATGGCTAGTTCCCGCATTTATTTCAGATATTATGCAATGTACAGGTACATATATTAGTAAAGGCTTAGCTTGGGGTACTTCGGGGTCATAAGAAACATGTGACGTCTCAGGATAGGATCTCAGAGCGTTACACCAAGTTGGTGATGATCCTATGAGAAATAGGTAAGAAATCTATTGCGAGCTTAGTGATGTAATTAGAAATTACAGAACACCTTCCATCGATAAAGCATGCTATCAAAGGAAAGAGTCACCTAACAAGGATTTTACAACCAAAACTTCACCTGTCGTAGAATCATAACCTATTACTTGGCCTCTCCATGAATGTCCATGTCTAGATCTTCATCATTCTCTTCCACAGAAAGCTAGAATGGCATAATCAATTGCATATGCAATTGAAACCTAAGCTGGTGAATATGCAAGTGATTGGTAATTTTTAGTCTTTATTAGCTTGATTGGAAATTGGGACACAAATGAAAGAGCTTTTAGAATGACTTTAATTGGCACACACAATATTACCCCAACTCTTTCATTGCCTCTTAGACTTTGTTGCCTAACCTTAAGCTCTTCGTTTTATCATTCTCTAATGAGAACTCTAAGATGACGGACTTAGAGAAGAAGACATCATTATATCACTTTTCTTAGTTTAGTATTTCAACCCTAAAAGCGTAAAGCAGAATCATTTGATGTAGGGATTCTATGGATTACTTCTTTCGCCTTTTTCGCATCAAAGTGACTATGTTACCAGTTCATATTTGGTTACCCAAATCTCATGCAGATACATCTACAATAGGATTTGTCATCTTGGCAGAAAACATCAGGAGGATAGGGGGATATGGAAAAAGAATCATAGCGAGTTATTTATTCTCAAAGCTGTTAGACCTATCCGCTCTGGAATGGGGTTACTTAAGTGGACATTCTAAAAGGGGTTTTTATAAAAGTATTAGTAACAGTAACAATGATGGGAAATTAGGGTTGTTATAAATATAAGAAAATCACTATGATTGTCCTTCCAATGAATTCTTAACTCCACAGACTGCTCGTGCTTGTCAAACTGTTTCGGTGCCTTGCATGTAAAATCTAACTAGTTATATATCACTTAACTATCTTCTGACCTTGGTTTGGGTGACACCTAACAGAAAGTCAACAGCGTAAATACATTTAGAAGGCTGGAAATACGGTGGTTAGCATATTAATCAAGTTTCACAAATGTCGTGAAAGGTTTGCAAGTAAAACTCTGGTCAGGTAAGTACGTCGTAATTATGATGTTTGTCCACAATTATGGTCAACAGGAGCCAGTTTGGATAAAGTTAATATTTCATATTTTCTTGATCCAAACCACATAAAACTTTACCTATTATTCCTTGAAATACATCTTTGGATAACAACTCAAGCATATAGTGTAGGGTTTTTTAACCAACGCCTTTAAAAAGAAGATTATAAGTATCTTAATGAGCAATTCTTTAATCCTTTATTCAATTCCTCATTTTGTATTGAATATTTATGTGTAGTTGTTAATTTTAGTTTGGAATGTTGTGTTATAAATAAATAATATTTAGATTTTGGTTTTTATCTTTTGCTTTTATATCAATATAATACTTCCAGGTTAATGAAATATGTCTTTGGTTATCTAATTAATATTTTTCTTTAATTGCCTTTCAAAGGGAGTGAAACAGCCTCTCTACTTCTTCAGAGGTAGCGGTATGGACTGCGTACATCTTACGCTCTCCAGACCCCACTTTGTGGAAACACACTATTTTTTTTTGTTGTTGTTGTCAAAGGGAGTGATCAATCTTGAGACTTTCCTATTTAGTTTAATTAGACTAAAGAGGGGAAATTGAAGTTAGTAAAGGTTAATTAGCAGGATTTTAGACTCTAAACCCTATCTAATGAATTTGATTTAGAGATAGTAGAATCTTATTGTAGCCTAAAATTAGAATTCTTTTGTTGACACATAGCTAGGTTTGCGAGAACTAGTTCAAAAATATTTATTTTATGTTGAGAGATGATAGTGCATAATAGAGATTCCACGGTTAATATATTGACCCATGATTAATATTAGTAGTTAATTACTTACAATGGATTACTCAAAAAAATTTATTCTCCATCTCCAAGTCCTTTGTTTTTCCTTGCTTGTGAAGGTTATTGATCATTTTATCCATTTTTACAATTGATTTTATCTTCATTACTTTTTAAAGAAAAAACCCTCCAAAATTGTTATACCTCATAAGTTCAATGATTTTATTTTGATAACACCCGGGTGATTTGATGTGATTTAACATCTTTATAAAGAGTTGTGCTTTTCTGAACCATTGCTTCTCTTTTGAAGCAATAACTTGATGGTCACATATACCTGTTGAATCCTTTGATTTTCTGTATGAATGTTTTGAACTTCTAGTTTTTTTCTTCTTGCATATTAGTACCGTTGAGTGAGTTTGTTATTCATCAGAATTTGAAGTATTGATATTTTGCTGAAGTAAGTCATTCTATTTTAGGTCCATTAACCTCAGGTACTTGAGAAAAATAATTTTCTTAAAAATACAATGTGAATTCGCTTGGATCGATTTTTATCTTTTCTTTCATGTTACTATTTTTCAGAAATAGTTTGAATTTTATTTTGATGTTCATATTGTTTTGAATGCAGATTTAGAAATTACAAAACCTCTCTATAATGATCCTTCTTATAAAAATATTTCATTATAGTGACCTAATTTTTTCTGGAATCAATTTTTCATGTTATATTTTAATAAAATTTTACTTATAACTACAATAACATTCATTATTGCAATACATTCTTTGTAAAATTGCCCTTCTATAACAATCATACTGAATATTATGTGATAACATTTTGTAAGAAATATATTATGTATAAATTAAAATATTAACAAGCACTATCAAAGAATAGTCACCCACACACATTTTTACCACAGACACATGGAAAATAGGATGAATAGAGGTAAAACTTGCTGGTAAATCAAACTCATACACAACATTCTCAATCTTTCTCAAAACCTAATATGGACCAATGTAATGGGGACTGATCTTCCTCTTCTTCCAAAATCTCATGACTCCTTTCATAGGAGAAACCTTCAAGGATACCCAATCACTTACTTTAAATTCCAACTCCCTTTGCCTCACATCTGTATAAGACATTTGGCAACGTTTAGCAGTCTTAAGTCTTTCTCTAATCACCTTCACCTTCTCCATGACTTGGCGAACCAAGTCAGGACAAAATAACCTAGTATCACCCACCTTAAACCATCCAATAGGAGACCTACACCTTCTACCATAAAGAGCCTTAAAAAGAGCCATTTGAATACTAGAATGATAACTATTATTGTAAGCGAATCTAATAAGAGGCAATGGTTAACCCAATTACCCTTAAAGTCAACCACACAGGCCTTTAGCATACCCTCCAAAGTCTGAATGTCTATTCCACTTTCCCATCCATTTGAGGATGGAACGCGGTGCTAAGGTTTACATGACTACCTAAACCTTTTTGAAATGAACACCAAAAGTGAGAAGAGAACTACATATCTTTGTATGACATGATGGACACCAATGCTCCATGTAAGTTAACTATCTCCTGAATGAATAAACTAACATAATACTCTCTTGAGTAGATAGTCCTTAAAGTCAAGAAGTAAGCAAACTTAGTCATTCTGTCCATAATGACTCAAATCGAATCATACTGGTTGCGAGACCGCGAAAGACCTATAATAGAAATCCATATTAATCATATTCCATTACCACATGGGCAACTCTATCTCTTGAGACATGCCACCAGGCCTCAAATGTTCAACCTTGACTTACTGACAAACTAATACACTTAGCCACAAAGTTCTCCACAACCCTCTTTATATTATTCCACCAATAGATCTCTTTCCAGTTATGATAAATTTTAGTTGAACTCAGATGAACTGTATATCTACACTCATGAGCCTCAACCAAGATTTTTTCCCACAGCCCATCAATATCAGGAACACACAACCTTTCTTTATACCTCGGGATACCATCTCCCCTAATCGTGAAAGTCATAACCTTTTGTTGACCTACATCATCCTTAATCTGTGTAAGTATAGGATCCAAAGCCTGCTTCTCCTTTACCTCAGCACCAAAAGATGGTTTAACCACTTCCTGAACAACCACTCCTCCATTCTCAAAGTCCAAAATACAAACTACAAAGTTAGCCAACCTGTGAATATCCTTCACTAATCCTTTTTTCTCCTAATCAATATGAGATAATCTCCCTATGGACAACCTGCTAAGAGTATCAGCAATAATATTAGCTTTACCTGAATGGTAGTGCAAACTCATGTCATAATCCTTAAGTAGCTTAAACCACCTCCTCTACCTTAGGTTCAATTCCTTCTGTGTAAACACATATTGAAAGCTCTTATGGTCTAAATACATATCCATATACACCCCATATAGATAATCGCACCAAATCTTCATAGAAAAAACCACAGCTGCCAACTCTAGATCGTGAGTCGAGAATTTCTCTCATGAACTTTAAGCTGCCTGGAAACATGGGCTACAACCTTACAATGCTTTAAAACATAACGAAGTCCCTTGTGGGATGCATCACAATACACAACAAACCCATCAGTACCCTTGGGTAGGGTTAAAACAGGCATAGAAGTCAACTTATCCTTCAACTTCTTAAAACTATCTTCACAAGCTTTGACCATAAAAACTTAACCTTATTTTAAGTTAACATCATTAGAAGAGAAGCATTAGATGAGAAACTCTCCACAAACCCCCTATAATATCCAACCAAGCCTAAGAAGCTCCTAATATCTATTGGAGTCATGGGTCTAGTCCATTTCATGACTGCATCAACTTTCTATGGATCCACCTTGATCCCCTCGCTAGAAATAACATACCCGAGAAAGGTCACAACACTTAGCCAAAACTCATAGTTAGAAAATTTTGCATATAATTTCTTGGTCTTTAAGAGTCTACAACACAATTCAGAGGTAATTGTCATGATTCTCCTCACTTTTAGAGTACACCAAGATGTCATCAATAAGGACTATAACAAACAAATATAGAAACTGTATGAAAACCATATTTATAAGATCCACAAAAGCAATCAGAGCATTAGTCAACACGAATGACATAACCAAAACCTCATAATGGTCGTAGCGGGTTAGGAAAGTAGTCTTGGGAATATCAACTTCCCTAATTTCCAACTGGTGATAGCCTGAATTGAGATCAATCTTTGAGAAAGAAAAGCAAACAACCAACCCAATACTTATGCACAAAAGCCTCTAAACCAAGAATATCAAACTAAGTTGGGACATTCCCCTGACTATGACCAATAGAATCCAAAATAAAATACTAAGAGAATACTGAAAATAATTAAATGATCGATCCTTTTAAAAGATTGAGGCTCGCTACTTCACAGCAAACCAACAAATAAATTGAACCACCTAATGTTGTACAGGAGTAATAAAAAAGTCCTTTAAACCTATATCATGAAATAATGCAGCATCTAGAGATAATCAGTGAGGCGAGCACTGTCATGTAACTCAGGGAAAAGGGATAAAATAATATCATTACCAAAAACCAGTCAAATCCATATGCACTACATTTATATATACATCGATAAGATGTTGGGATAGGGAAAAGAGACATGAACATAAGAGTTTAAACCATTGTCCTAAACTATAAAGCTCGCTCCATCCTAAAGGCACCCACTAGCTATATGGGCCCGACTCCCCTACCAAAAGAACCCCAGTGCGTGTTAGTTATATGTACCAAGGAAACCAAGGATAGGCTAAAGACACCAAAGCGATAGCCATCTCAAATATAATATGTATCTACACACATGCTCATATAGACCCCCAACATTGGCAAACGTTGTTTCCAGTGTAGGTCCCTCGGGACATACACCTTTATGTGATCTACACAATTCCCTTAAGCCTAATTTAAAATAATTTGGTCATAAACCAACCATTAACCCAGGAGTCATTTACCAATATGGTATAATCATACCAATATACTTGCAAGCTAATTCAATTATGCCAAACCAGTCTATTTATCCATTAGGATCCCAAGTTCTATTTAAATTCCAACACCCTAGCCACCAAGGGTATTACAAAATCATATTTATCCATTTATCCTTTATTGTAATGCAATGGGTTCAAAAGACAAGTTAAATTATCTAAATATCCATATTCAAAATTAAATTTACAATGTGGGTTGAGGTTAATACCATTCCAAGAAAAAAATTCATCAATTTAGGGAAACCCATGTTACCCATTCCAATCAATTTCATAATGCACTAATTCAGTCTGAAAAACCATAAATTAAAGCATGAATGGTCCACTTAAATCATAGGAAAAGTAATTTAATTAATAACAATCAAAACCCCTCAACCCAATTTCAAACCCATCAACTAAAATACATAGATATTGATTAAATAAATGTCACAATGTAAAATTCAAGTTGAGGAATGAGAAACATGCCTGAAATACCAAATAATTTAAAAAGAAAAAAAGTTTTGGATCTTGAATAGTGAATTCCTTATGAAACCCTTGAACTTTCTTGGGTTGGGAGTTCAAGAAGAAAAGTGTAGGGTTTGATCCTTGAAAAGTGAAGAAAAAGAGTTTATTTGGAGTTTAAAAGTAATGCAAGGGGTAAAAGGACCAAAATCCCCTAACCCTAAGTAAAAAAAAGACAAAAACTTAATGATAAATATATAGCAGTGACACATCGCTATCGCAGAGATTAACCTCCATACCACGCCCTTATCACAGATGCTAACTGGTGTGGTATGCCACTATTGTGGAGGCTTACTACCTCAGGGCTCTAAAATAGCCCTGAACCGCCTCCAAATATTCCAAAACTTTCCCAAATACCCTTTTAACATTCCTAATTATAATTCAAGTAAACAATTGATGTTATGCACATGGTAGGGTCAAAAATAAAATGATCAAAATTTTATGGGGTCTCATAGTTTCCCTCTTGTTGTCTTTCAAATTTTTCCTTGGATTCTACTGTGTTCTTTCAATTATCATGCCAAAAATAACCTAACTTCTCAATCGAAGATGAATGATTCAAAGAGAGATAATGTAAGACCTAGTAAAATTTGATCATTTTATTTTTTACTCACCCGTGTGTATAACGTTAAATTTTGACTTGAATTATGATTAGGGGTGTTTTGGAAAAGTTTCAAAATTTTTTAAAGGGGTTTGAGGCCATTTTGGGACCCCATGTAGTGAACCTTTGTGATAGTGGCATGCCACGCCACTTAGTCACCACGATAAGAGCGTAGTACGGAGGCTTACCTCTGCAATAGTGGTATGGCACGTTGTTATATTTCCCCCCCAGTTTTTTTAAGCTTAGAGTGGGGGCTTTTGGATCTTTTTCACTTTTAAAACATCATAAACAAATCCAACACCAGAAAACCTAAATTTCATGTAGCTTTACATTGCTTTTTCCTCTCAAAACCTCCAATTCAAGTAAATCAAGGGTTTTTATTCTACGGGCTCCAAAGATTGATTCTTCTTCACATTCATATAAATTTCAGGCATGTTGCTCACTCCTAAACATATGTTTTATATTATGGCATTAATTTAATCAATATTCACGTGTTTTAAATGATGGGTTTGAAATTGGGTTGAGGGTATTGATTTTTATTACCTGACTTACTTTTCCCATGTTCTAATTTGATTATTCATGCTTTAATTGATGATTTTGAGACTGAATTAGTGCATTGTGATTATGGTTGAAATGGGTGACATAGGTTTTCCCAAAATTGATCAAATTTGGCTTGATAATGGTGTTAACCTCAATCCACTTTACAATTTTAGTTTTAAATATGGATATTCACATGGTTTAACTTATTCTTTGAAAATATTGCATTGCATTAAAGGGTAAATTGATAATAATGATTTTGGAATAACCTTGGTGGCCATGGTTTTGGATTCTAAAAGAAATTTGGGAGTCTAATGGTTAAATAGAATAGTTTGGCATAATTGAATTAGTTTACAAGCATATTTGTATGACGATATCATATTAAAAAATATCTTAAAAATACTCCTTGGTTAATGGTTGGTTTATGTGTAAACTATTTTAATTTGGACTTAAAAAGAAATTGTGTAGCTCACCGTGAAGGTGTAGTCCCGAGGTGACCAATACTAGAAACCACATTTGCCGATGGAGGGGTCTATCTGACTATGTGTCTGGATAAAAATTATATTTTGGATGGCTATCACCTTGGTGTCTTTATACTTTCCTCGGTATGTGCAGCTAATATGCACTAGGTCCCTTCCGGTAGGACGAGTCAAACCGATATATCCGATGGGTGCCTTTAGGATGGAGAGATCTACATAGTTCAAGCTAATGGTTGAAACTAGTATGTTTCATGAACCTTGTACTTATCCCGACATCCTATATATAATTTTTGTACATGTGGTTAGTGCCTGGATTTTGATAATTGTACTATTTTATCCTTATCCCTTGAGTTACATGACAATGCTCACCCCACTAACTTTTCTTAGACGCTACATTATTTCATGATCTAGGTTTCGAGGACTTTTTTGTTACTTTTGTGCAGCGTTAGGTGGTGTTGTATGTATTTTGAGCTGTTCTAAATTGGTGAGCCTTCATCTTTTGGAAGACCTGGTTATTTCATTGGTTTCCTTACTGCCTTAGTACTTTTGGATTCCTTTTGTCATAGTTAGGGGCATGTCCCAACTTAGTTTAATATTATAGATTTAGAGGATTTTGTGGACAAGTTTTGGATTGGTTGTTTGTCTTGATTCTTAGAATCTTCATTTGACTTATCATCTTTCTTATTACTATTTTGTTGGTTTCCGTTATTTATGTTTATGTGCTCTTGAAGTAAGGTTAAGGGGGTTGTCTCTGGCCCACTGTAGGCTTGAGATTGCCTATCACGGCCAGACTCAAGTTTGGGTCGTGACAACAGTATTGATCAGTTACATGTTTATTTACTTGGTCAATGCATCAATTCACATCCCACAGTTTCAGACCCAGTGTTTATACTTGAATGTCAGTTTAGTTTTAGTTGCCTTTATACAAAGACTTTCAGACTACTACTGAATAATAGTGTGTAAATATATATATTATAAGGTCATCGTGTTACAGTTTAGCTCATGTATTCAGTTTGTTCTTAAGTTCATCTCTTTATTTTTAGTCAGGATTCAGTAATGTTTTACAACATATTCAGTATTAAGTTTAGATTAAATATCATAGTATGCTTCCACTACTTCCTAGTTTAGAGAAATGTTTTAACTCGTTATTTAGAGATTTCACTATGCCTCACATCTTTTGCATATATACTTGTTTTAAATGCATATTTTATCAAATAAATTGCGTCCTCAATTGTAAAGTATGTTTTAAACTTTCATGACTAGTGGATATCTCGCATACTCAGTATATTTCAAAGTATGTGAGATATGCAGTAGTCATGAAAATACTTAAAACATATCTCAGATCATGCAGTGGAGGTGTTCTCAGAGAAACTTATAGAGATTATAGAATTGATCCATTCCTACTGACTATGCCTTATTTTTGGGGTAATAGAAAAAGTCGGGCTTAAATTCCTATTGCAAGAGTTTTCTCAGACAATCCCTACAGATAGTTGTTAGACTACACGCGGGTTTGAAAGGATCCCATCAGTGCCTTTAAGTTCTAGACTTTGAAAGAATTCGTTCTATGTTCATAAAAATTATGCATTGAGCCGAATGATAATTTCCCTCAAATCCCTTCTCAGAATTCTATGGTAACATGACCTAGAGCTAGAAGCAGGATCTTAGAAGTGTAGCAACAGTAAAGTGGGGATAGTTTTTGTCTCAATTTAGTGGATTATATAACCATAGAGCAAAAAATATATTGTGTAGATTGTATAAGATCACTTTGAGAGACATTTTCCAATTAAGGGGACTTAGATTATGTTAATGCTTTATCAATGATCAAGATTAGGTAGTCACCATAAAGATAGAGAAGTTGGTTATGATTAGGTATTTCATAAACTTGTAAGTAGGTTAGTGTTTCATGATTTTTATCCAGTAGTATTAAGTTAGTATAGTTCATTAAAAGTTTTGGGGATATCCCATGTTCAGTGTTAGAATCTAAGTTTGAACTGTGGATGCTAATAGAAAAAAGTTTTTAATTCTAGATGGGAAAAGTGAGAACTTAGAATATTGTGATACTTAAGAAAATTCTATATTTATAAGCATTTAAATTATTGTATAATGAGAAATTGAGGTTATATAAAGTTAAGAGTTGTATCTCAGAATGAAGTACTAGCAGCTAGTTTTACACTTTCAAATATAGTCTTTTAGGAGAGTTTAGTATTTATGAGTATAATTATACCCCAACTACTAAAGTGAAGTGATTATAGATCAGTTTATAGATTATTGCACGGGTCTACAGACTTAGAATGATGTCTTTAATCTAAGGGGTAAATGATAGAAAAAAAATACCAAATCAGGTTTTGCGATTCTAGTAGTGATGCTATTGAATTCTAGAACAACAATAGGGTGGAAGATTCTCGACCATTCTTATCTTACTACAAATTTTTGTGCTTCAATCATTATGACACTCTACTCATGCCTTATAAGTTAGTCTATGATCATAGATCGTATTAATGCACATTATACAAAATCATGTCCCTTCCCAGTTCCTAGTATAAGGACTAGAAGTTCAGTTAATAGTACGACTCATATTCCTTGAATTTATGAATTCTAATCTCAAGTCATCCAGCTCATGACTCATGTACTCATTTTTTACAGCATGTTCAGTTCCATGTACTCAGGATACATCCTTAATGGCTAGTGATATCACATTACGTCATGTACGCTCTCAGATTAGATCTCTTAAACAAGTTTACCATTTTTGGAGTGCAACAAGAGTTTGTATTCTCAAATGATATCAGAGGGATTTGTATTTATTGTGGAAATTCCATTTTCTCTACGATTAATATCTTCTTTATCTTTTTTCAAAGGCAAAAAGATTTTAAAATCTTATAATTTACGATCAATTCATTCAACATTTCCTTTTCCAAATCTATTTTACTCCTTAGGCCTCAATTACGTGCCGAATTCATGAAAATACTTAAGTTAAAAGTTTATAATATCCCTCTTATATCAGACTCTCATGTTCTAGTTCTTTAGTGACCTTTCTTATGCTTTGATGGTTATGTTGTTGGCAGTTGAGTGATAGGTTTGAATAAATTTTTGACATACCTTCAGATGATGGCTTATGGTTGTTAGTCACTCTTTTATGACATAAGGTTGATTATTTAAGGTAGAAAAAAGTAGTGTGTATTAATCTTAGTCTCTCCTATTTGATATAGAACATAGATTCCTATAGTGAGGCTATAATGGTCATTTTTATGCTAGAGCTTTGTACCGCCAAGTTAGGCTTGAAGAATATAAGAGCATCTAACTAGACTTATCCTCTAGCGACCAATTATGGTTTATCCCTTTGAGAGTTAGAAAATTTCATCTATTTAAGTGTAGTAGGTTCTTAAGAAAGAGTATGGTCAAAGAATGTTTCTAAGTTGTAGAATTATCAGTCACATCTCTTAAGCTATATTAGTCCTAACTTTACTTTTAGCCAAAGATACTCCCTTCCAAGATATATAACTCTGGACCAGAGGTGTCTCATGTTCAACTCTAAGTTATTCCTATTCTATGAGCCCAGATTAGCAGACTGGGATGCTTAAACCATGTTATAATGCTTAGTCAGATATCTTACTCAAATCATGCCCAAAATCCTTCCCTCCCTAATATTATTAGAACTTATGACAACAAGCGTTCAAGGTAACAGATTTTCCTGTCTCAATGACTCTTAGAAATTTCATGTCATTATATATATCACTTTACTATAGTTTTACATACTCGTTGTACCATTAATTGTTTAGTTGAGTTATAAATTTTCAATATAAGTCAGTCTGTATGGCCAACAATCTAGTTCAACAATCAGACAGACAAGCTCATGTAGTTTCTTATCTTTTCATCTAGTATTGCTATCCCGAGTTTTATGTATATGCCTATTCCATGAGTTTCTTTATTTTCATTCATGCTAGGTATAGATTTAGTTGATACCTTACTCTCAGTATAAATTAGTCCAAACCATAAAAGATATTCAAATTCAAAAATCAATATTATGTTAATTATCCAACTTTAAAAGTTCGCAAACAGTACTAGTGAGTTCCCTAATTTACAAACAATCCAAGTTTCAATTGGAAATTTAGTCATCATTTCCAAATTATCTCTTAGAAATATATGTCAGGGATTACAACTCTTTCCTTATCCTTTCATCCTGGCCAGTCTTAATTCGAGGATGAATGATCCCAAGGGGGGATATTGTAAAACCCCAAAAATATCCAAGTCAATATTGGAACCAAGCTTCAAGTTCATGAAAAATAAAACATCATGTTTTGTAGTTTTATAAGTGATTAGACAAATATTAAGGCCATAAATAGCTCTTAGCTTATAGACAAGTAAAAATATCCCTTACTGATTGAATTCTTGAGAAGAGTATTGCTATAGTAAACTTCGAACAAGTCTAACTTCTGTATTACTAATATTTTTTGTGATCAACACATACCAAATATAGAGAATTGAATTATATTTCCAACGCATCTAGTTTTGGCTTAATCCGATATCATATTAAAAAGTTATGGTCATTTTACTGAAGCCCTATCAAAGATGCCAATGACGACTACTCAGAAGATGAGTCGTTGTCAGACCCCTATTAGTCGTAGGGTGACTCTTAGTCACAAAAGTGGGGACCAAAATTTGAGTCCTAGACAAATAATCAGGCCACAACGCATTTCCAGACCCTATAAATCATCACCAAACTCTTCGGGACTGATACCAACAACTTGTCAGATGATTTTAAAGGGGTTGTTTGGTCTTTTTACACTATTTTAACCCCAAAATTACCTTGTTTTAGTTGTTACAAGAGTCATACATCTATTTAATCACCCCAAATCCCATATTATTTTCCCCAAACTCATTCTAATTCAGTAAATTAAGTCATTCAACCCTCAAGCAAGCCTAAGCCCGGGGTTTTTCTCCAAGCTAGATTCTCAAGTCTTCAATCCAAGATTTCATCTGTACAGGTATATGGGTATTAAATAAGGGATTTCTTTTACTCTTATTCCCAAAATCTAGTTCTAAAATATGAATTTTAGTTGTGATTTCTATGAACTCATGATCTAGGGTTAATACCCAATTATTCCAAATTCTTGAAAATTTAATTCTATCATGTTATTCTATTATTATAATTATCATTCAAAGTTATTATGCATGTTTTTTTATGGATTTAACTCAGTTATCTTAATATGTGATGGATTATGTATGTTTTATTGATTTTAATCTCTCTCATGATGAATTACTCAAGACTTGGTGGATTTTAGTCTATATTTGTTGACATACCATGTTTTCCCATAAAATTTAGTATCTTTACATACTTAGAGGTATGAACCCTTAATATATTGATAAATTCATGATTTTAGACTTGTGCTATGAAATTTCCCTTTTTCCTTTAGAGAATTACATTGTCAATGCCAGATGCATTCTTTAGAGATGGCGGGTTATAAATACCTGATGACCTAGGATATCATGCATTGTAAATCAAACACTTAGTCCTTTAATTTTTCATGATTTTAGAAAAATGGGTTATATTCCAATTTCAGGACTTCAGTTTTATTGAGCTATTCAATATATAATTTTATATTCAGTTAGAAGTAGTATTTAGCACCGAGTGGATGCAGGACCACCCGTCAGTTAGGTTGAGACCTTTAGTAAAAGTCTCTAAGTCCCAGAACTACAATGCCAACGTAGGTTATAAAGGGTCACCCGTCAGACCAGGCTTGACACCTTAGTCTTTTTGCACATCAGTTTAGTAGTACCACGTCAGATTACCCTTTATACCTTAGCAAGGTATATTGGGATCTTTTCGATGGGATTTATACATCGAACTCCATGTTTGGATAACATGGTTATATGTCGGTTAATAGTAGCTCCCACAGTTCAAACTCAGTTGTTGCATGACTTTGTAATCAATTTATTCAACATAGTATCGATCTGTCACATGTTTATTTACTTGGTCAATACATCAGTTCACATCCCATAATTTCAGACCCAGTTTTTATACATGACTCTCAA
Source organism: Capsicum baccatum var. pendulum (assembly GCA_030864225.1). Classification (NCBI taxonomy): domain Eukaryota; kingdom Viridiplantae; phylum Streptophyta; class Magnoliopsida; order Solanales; family Solanaceae; genus Capsicum; species Capsicum baccatum. The sequence continues at coordinate 51,169,001 of CM061554.1, read as the reverse complement.
TTTTATTTTACTTGATTTTATACAACGACTTTTCAGACTATTACTTCAAACCATTATATATATATATATATATTATAGGGTCATTGGGTTACGTTTAACTCATGAATTCAATTTGAACTCAAGTTCATCCCTTTTTTAGTTAGCATTCAATATAATTTTACAACATATTCAACATTAAATTTAGATTAATATAGTAGTATACTTCTACAGATTCCCAGTTTACAAAAATATTTTATCTCATGATTTAGATATTTCACTATGCCTCAAAAGCTTTTACGTACAGACAGGTTTTAAATACATATTTAATCAAATGGCTTATTTCCTCAGTTGTAAAGCATATTTTAAGTGATTTCATGACTAGTGCATATATCACATACTCAGTACATTCCAAAGTATTGGTCACATATATCAGACCACTTACAATTTTGATCATTTTATTTTTGATCTTCTCATGTGTGTAATATCAATTTTAACTTGAATTATGTTTAGGGATGTTAAAAGGGTAATTTGGAAAAATTTTGGAATTTTTGGAAAGGGTTCAGGGTTATTTTGGGAACCCAAGGCAGTGAGGATTTTTTATAAAGGCGTGTCACAGAGGTTACCCTTCGCGATATCAGTGTGGCATGGATGAGAACCTCCGCGATAATGGCGTGCCACACTAGTGTGTTAATTTTATCCAGTTTTATTTTTTTCTTGGGGTGAAGGGCTTTTGGTTTTTTTATCCCTTGTATGACCTTTAAACATTAAATAATCCTTTGTTTCTTCAATTTTAAAAGATCAAAATCATTCATTCTCTTTTAAAACTCAATACCCAAGGACATTCAAGGGTTTCACAAAGAAGTTATCATCTGGGCTCCAAACTTTAAATTGACTTTAAATTTCTCTGTGTTTCAGGATGTTTCTCTTTCTCAAACTTTGATTTTACATTGTGGCATGAGGGATTTTTAAATTGGCTTGAGGGATTTTGGTTGTTACAGATTGAATTACTTGAACTAGAAAGCTTGAACTCTTGGGATCTAGGAAGGAGAAGCTTAAATTTCTTCATTCTTGGGATGAAGGAGGGTTTCTATGTGATTGATTTTCAAGTTAATGGGAAAATAATGCCCTTTTAAAAGTTCTAAATTATGTTAAAGATGAATTAGGTTGAGGAAAATGACTCAAATGCCCCTTAGTTTAATGACCAAGGGGCTGGACGGAATAACACTGGAACGTTGCGGGCTTCAGTCCGGTGGAGAAAGCCCCGTGTTGCAGGCTTCAGTCCGATAGAGCAAGCCCCGCATTGCAACACCTAGTCTTGCAGAGCAATCCCCGCATTGCGGGCCTATTGTGGTGGGTCTTCTATTTTCGTTGTCTAAACACGCCCCTATGCCAGTCTGAAAAACCCAAAACTTCCCCGAGACATACCTTTAACAAATTCGAACATAAATCAATTCAAAAATCAGTGTCTCAAGGTCGGGAAGGCCAAAATAAAAATCACCAAAGTTTAGGGGTCTTGAAAATGACTAAGTCTAACACTTAGTGAAAATTTCAAGCCTTGGAATCCTTAAACATGCAATTACAACTGAACCGAGTTTAGGATCTTGCGGGGCATTACAAAAAGGCAATTGAATATCTACAGAAAGAACTTGAGATAAAAGATCTTGGAAAGGCAAAACATTTTTGTGGCCTATAGATTGAACATTCAGAAGACGGGGTCTTTATCCACCAATCTTCCTATACCGAGAAGGTTTTGAAATAATTTTACATGGACGACGCACATCCATTAAGTACTCCAATGGTTATTCAATCATTTGAGGTGAGTAAAGACCCGTTCTGACCTCCAGAAGAGGATGAAGATATTCTTGATCCCGAATTACCATAAATCAGTGCTATTAGTGTACTTAAATATCTTGCTACACTATGTGGCCTGTTATAGTATTTTCTATTAATTTGTGAGCAAGGTATAGTTCTTTCCCTACATGTAGAGAGTTAAGCATATATTGCAATATCTAAAAGGGGCCATTGATATGGGCCTATTTTATACTAACAAAGATAGTGCAAATCTTGTAGGTCATGCAGATGCAGGTTATTTATCTGACCAACATAAAGCTCGATCTTAAATAGGCTATGTGTTTACATACAGAGATACTGCTATATCATGGCGATCTACAAATCAGTCCTTTGCTGTTACTTTTTCAAATCATGCTGAGATAATAGCATTTCATAAAGAAAGTAGAGAATACGTGTATTTGAGATCAGTGATATATTTCATCAAAGAGAGATGTCTCCTGAAGCATGATGTAAGGATACCCACCATCCTATATAAAAACAATGTTGCTTGCATAGCCCAACTAAAAAGAGCTTTATAAAAGGAGGTAGAATGAAGCACATCTCGCCAAATTTATTTTTCACACATGATCTCCAGAGAAATGATGACATTGATATGCAACAAAATCGTTCAAGTGACAATCCAGCAGATTTATCCACAAAAACTTTACCAACTTTACACCTTGATAAAATGGTACACATGAATGGGATGCAAAGACTTAATCATCTAAATCGTGGTCTTTATCAGGGGAAGTAAGAACACGTGTTGTACTCTTTTTTCTTAACCATGGTTTTCCCCATTGAATTTTCATGTTACAATTTTTAATGAGGCAACAAGCAAACTCATATTCATTGGACATCTTAGGAGAGTGTTATGGAATGTGGATGTTAGGTAAATTCTTGGGCAAACTTTGTCATCAAGATAAATAATCTCAATGCCCTATGATGTGGGCCATCTTGCAGCTAAGGGCGGCTACTTTGTGGCCAAGTTTTGCAGATTAATTGCCAAGTAAAATGGCTTATATATATAGTCCACCCCTTTGTACTATTGACGTGAGAGATGAAACAGTGAATCAATATACTATTACTCCTAAGTAGTTTTCTTCTTTTTTGTTGTTAGTTACTTTGTTGTTTCAGTTTTATAACAGAAGGGAAATTTCAGGAGTAGTTTAGCTATACAATTTTTTTTTACATTTTTCAAAATAATTGTTTGGTCATATATTCTAGTCAATTTTACTCCAAACTTTTTCGCTCACAAAGCCGGGGAAGTATTAAAAAGAGACACTCCAAACACTTATTTTGACAAAAGACACTAGTTTTAAAAAAATTAAGAAAAGAGACATGTTTTAAAAGAACTTTAAAAAAAGACAATTCTAACACACAATTTTTAAAATATATAGTATAGACCTGACCCCATCTCAGACCCCGATTTTTAAAATTACAAATTAATTTATCCACAATTTTATAAAACTAGATTTTATTTTAAGAAATATAAAAATTTAAAATTTCCTCAAGAAGCTTCACCTATCTAGCTCGATCAACACTATTTTGGTGCTAATTTTTGCAATTTTGGGAGCTTCTCCAGTTATTTTGGTCGGCTAACATGAAAAAAATCACACCATCACTATTATAATCTTTATATTTTCAGCCATTGTTAACCACTTATCCACTGATTTTTTCCTCTATTTTGTCCATAAAGCTTTCAAATTAGTCCATTTTTTGAAAGAGATTCTATCTTCATTAGCTCCATTCCAACACTCCAAGTGTTCTTCCAAAGCTATAATATGCTCTATTATTCTGTTTGTCATAAAAAAAAGCAACCAGAGCTAATTTTTCCATTATTGTGCAAAGATCTCACCAGTCCTTGATTAGTATACTCTAGGCAATCTAGCCATTGGTCGATCATAAACCACTAAGTTAGTTTATTCTAGATTATCATTTAGGTCTACAATGCCTATTATAGAAATTATTATTGGTGATGATGAATTCTAGGTTCAATTAAAGGAGACTCTTAAATGTTGGAACTGAAAATATATGACAAAAGAGGTAGTTTTCGTTGCCCTTCGTCATAATGGATTATGACAAATGAGGCAGCGCCCATTGACCTTAATCAAAATATATTATATAATGACATGGTCCAACGTATAATAGAGAGTGGAGACTTAAGTTGCGGTCAAAATGACTAGGTCATTAGCTATTTGGTGAATGGGAGGGGGAAATACATCCAACTTTCATAAAGAATGAACGGCACGCATGATTCTACATAGTTATTGTTGGCCTCGAGGGTACTAGGCATATTTTGAGAATTAATATAGTGGAAAGGTCTTGGAATGAGTCTTTGACACTGCACCCCCACCCTTGACAGTTGTTGATAATTAGTGGAATACGAGGACATATGTGATCATGCAACGAATATAGCTAAAAGGAGTGAACATTAAATTAACAAGTTCATAATTGAAAGTATGAAAAAGATAACGTACAATCCATATACCACTAATATACCATAACTATTCATTTATTCTTGAATGTTGCAGAATTTTACAATCAATTAGTTGAATGTGTAGACAAGTAATATTATTACTAAAAATAAGAAAACTAATTAAATTAGGGACATATATCATTCAAACATTGTAAAATTATTTGCCTACATTATATATTTGTAAGTTCATATCACTTTTCATTGTGATCAAATAAGTTTAGGACATGTAATGGTCCTAAATCACTAAAGTACGACTAAAAAGAGAAAAACAAAATTAAATTAAATTAAGGATAGAGAAAATACATCTTTTCCCTCCTGAACTTGTCCTCCAAACACATTTTAGCACTTAAACTTAACTTTCATTTATTTACCCCCCTTAACATCTTTAAAGTGAATTATTTTCACCCCTCAAAACTGAATACCACTCTCACAATGGAGAGTGTGTTACACTCGCTTACACGTCAATGCCACGTCAATGCCATGTTGGAGCCATGTCATTTCCACGTAAGAAATTACTATTTAAAAAAAATTTAATCCCTCCCACATTATTTTTATATATTTTTTTTTTAAAAAATAACAAATATATATACTATTTTATTTAGCCATTTTTTTTTAATTTTGTTATTCTTCGAACTGAGTTAATGAAGCAATTTAATGTCTTCAATTTTTTCGTTAGAGAATGTATTACTAGAGAAAAATGAAAAAAAATAGAGGAAAGTGTTATTGGAGGATGTGTTTGAAGATGTTAATGGAAGAATTAATTGTTATAGAAAATGAGTGTTGTTTTTTGTAGATGTATAGGAGAATAAAATGGTAGGGGGTGTGGAGTGTAGGTGTGTGGGGTGGGGATGAGAGGTGAAGAGGGGTGGGGGGTATTGAAGAAGAAAGGAGTATTTTCTTTTAAATATATATATATATATATATATATATGTATATATATATATATGCATATATATATATATATACATATATATATATATATATATGTAAAATAAGTGGGAAAAGAAGAAAACAAATCTGAAACGCGCCCTTTCTTTAAATGCCACATCAGCATTAGGGGGGGAATAATTCACTTTAAAGATGTTAAGAGGGGTAAATAAATGAAAGTTAATTTTAAGTGCTAAAGTTAGTTTAGCGGAAAAGTTCAGGGGGGAAAAGATGTTTTTTCTCTTAAGGATATTACCATCATTCAAGTATTGTAAAACAACTTAATCACATTATATGAGAGTCCACAATAATTGAACACATGATCAAATGATTATTAAAAAGAGTGATGTTTGTGAGTTATCTTAGGATAAGAAATGTTTGATAACAAGTATTGTTTCCCAAAACATAGGTGTAATGACCCTCATTGTGATTTTATAATTTTTTGTGTTTTGACCATTTTTCACTCTTCGTTATTGTCTTATCTGATTTTTGAGGATTAGGGATGATTGACATGTTCCCCGATGCATTTGAGAGTGTGTTATTTGTGTTTATAGTTGTAATATCTAAAAATAAAAAACCAATGTTATAGCTATGTTTCAAGCTCATGCTATAATACCCCGTGCTTCTACCTAGCTTGAAATTGTCCTAAGAATGTTAGAAACTTACCTTGAAAGATAAATCCATTTGTGTACACATGAAATTTTTAATATCTTCACTTTTTTGAGTGTAAAATTGAATTAGCTTTCCAACGATACCAATTTTGTCCAAATCTGGTATCGAAGTAAAACGTTATGGACGTTTTACCAAGAGCTGTCAAAATCGCCCAGGTGCGACGGGCAGGTTGACGGACCGTTGACCTAGTGATGGACCATCGCAGCTAAGGCAATAATTCAGTCTTCTAGCTAAGGTGCAACGGACAGGTTGACATAACATCAAACTTGCGATGGACCATCGCCCAATCCGTCGCTACTAAGGCAGTGAGTCCCTATTCTGGCCCAGGTTTGATGGTCAGAATGACGGACCATCGAGCCAGCGACAGACCATTGTACAAGCCCTCGTAGATCCCGTTCAGCAAATTCTAAGCCATTTTTAAAAAGGCATTTAGGTCTTTTTCCACCCGTTTTAACCCCTAATTATACCAGACCATAGACCATAACTTTATTATCCATCTACAATATCAAATTAGGGTTTTCTCTCAAAGATAATCCCCAAGAAACAAGATCCAAACCCTTCTTCAAGAAACTAAGAGATTCCAAGTTCTTCAAGCCCAAGAACTTTAAGAAACTCACAATCAAGGTATGTCATGTGTTGAGTCATAGGTTCCTTTCACCCATGAAGCTCAAGAATCTCTTTTCAAAATCTAAGATTTGTGTATTTATGAATTTTCATGATTTAAATTGAATTGAAATTCATGTTCATGATATTGAGGGATTTTGATTCATGTTTGAAATTATATATTCCAATGATTGACCCTAGGATATGGTGATTTGCATAATAATCATGATAAACCCTTAAACTTACACGTTGATTGATGTATCTATGATTATTAGATGTGTTGATGATTGTATAACCAAAGCATGCTCCTCATGTGTTCGATTAAATGCCTATGTGAAGGAAAAGTGTCATACTAGTATGATAATATGAAATCCCCATTTATGTACAAGTTTATGAATGTCCAGTATTTGATGAAATGTCTTAGTCAATGAATTATGGATATATGTGTAGCTATTGTGGTGCTTTAGAACTTGTACTTCATGAAATTTCCAACTTATTGTATTATGGATTGTGATGTTGGTCATGTATTTAAGAAAGTCACACTTTGTCAGTTTCCTTCTATCGAGTCCTGGGGGTACTTGTACCCAAAAACTTAGTTGTGTGCTTAGAATCCATGTCATGTTTTCAAGATACTCTCAGTCAAGCCATGATACATAGAATTCAGTCAGTTTCATGACTCAGGAAAAAACTCAGTAATCTCAGTAGTATTCTGTCAGTCAACGGAGCTCAGTTAACTCAGTCCAGTCAGTTCAGGTAATCATGTTCAGTGTCTATTCAGATAAGAGTAGAAATTAGCACCGAGCGAACCCAAGGATGGAAAACTACCTGTTATATGAGGGTGTGATTCTTAGAAGCAATCATTGCATTCCAGAACTATGTAACCAACATAGGTTGAGATATTATAGCCTGTTATATGAGGGTAGATGAGGTGGTTTAACCTGTTATATGAGGGTTCCTACCATTCTCATGAGAGTTAACTATTATATAAGGGTTACTCACGGATTGTCCTTACTAGTGGCGCGGTATTGACACCCTTCCAATTGGGGTTACAGATTGGACTCCAACTCAGCTATATTGTGTTATTTAGGAAATATCAGAAGATGACTATTTTCCACAGTTTTCGTATAGAATCAGGATTGTTAGATACAGTTATTCAGTCTCAGTAATAGAACTCAGATAGTTTTACAGAATTCAGGACTGTCAGATACGACCAACTCAAAATAGAATGGAACTCAGCTAGTTCCATCAGAAACTAGACAGTCAGATACAATCGCTCAGTAGTAGTCATTTCACTTATACAGTTATCATTATCTCATGTTATCAGTACTCTGATTCAGTAATCATGTTATCACGAACTCAATTATGGTCATTATGTATTCAAGCATGTATTCTCACGTCCATGTTATCTAGTCAGTTAGTGTAGTTCATGCATGTGATCCCTTTTTATTCAGCCTACCTCACATGCATACCAGTACATTCAAACATACTGACGTATTTATGCTATGATGTTTTATACCATAGGTTCAGAAGTACGAGCTCCAGAGCATCAGTAGCATTCCAGCCTTAGCAGTCAGAGTTAGAAGTGAGTCCTCATCCTTCGTGGACATGACCATTACTTTATTATCTCATTAATTAATTTAATTTAGTAGTTGGAGTTAGTTGGGGATATGTCCCATCAACTTTTTATTCAAACAGTACAGTCAGTTATAGGCTTTTCATACTATAGTATGTTTAGACAGTTTATTTAAGTTGTTTTGGCTATTTCATACCCCATCCATATGTTTTGTTAGTTATGTTACAATTTTGAACCTTACGGCCTTACAACCTTTATTTCCACTTTTATACATTATATTATGCAGTGTTCAGGTACAAATATCAGTCATGGGTTAGCTTGTGGTCCTTCAGGGTCATGAGCATCGTGTAGCATTTCGGGTACCTAATTTGGGGCGTTATAAACTTGGTATCAGAGCCTAAGGTTCAATAGTGTTCTAGGAAGTCTGAAAGCCGCATCTAGTAGAGTCTTGTCTATTGGGGGTGTTGCGTGCCACACTTATGAACATGAGGCTATAAGATGATTTAGGAACAGTTTCCCTTCTTTCAGTATTCATGTCGTGTCAACGAGTATAATCTTAAGCTAATCTCTCTGTCTAATCTATTTCTCCCTTTTTTTTATAGAACATGCCTCCTAAAAGAAGAAATGGGAATCAGTCAGCCCCTCATTTTGGCCAACCTAGTGTCAATTTAGCAGCAACCAGGATTCGGAACTTTACCTAAATGAATCCTCTATCCTTTTTGGGGTCTAAGTCAGATGAGGAGCCTCAGGAATTTCTTGATCAAGTTCAGAAGGTTACAAATATCATGAGGGTTAATTCTAGTGAGAGTGCGGAGCTTGCTACATATCAGTTATAGGATGTTGCTCACACTTGGTACAAATAGTGAAAGTAATGCAGGGCCTATTGAGTAGGAGGAGTTTGCTACTGCATTCTTAGATAGATTCTTCCCCTTAGAGCTGAGAGAAGCTAAAGTGTTAGAATTTATCAACCTCAAGCAGGGCAATATGACAGTGAAAGAGTATTCTCTTAAGTTTACTCAAGTTTAGGGATTGTAATAAAGATAGAGTGCCAGGCTCTAAGTCTCAGGGCAGTGTTAGCAGTGTCCGCACCTATCCTCTTTGCCAGACTTATGGAAAGCACCATCAGGGTATTTGCAGAGCTGGCAGTGGTATTTGTTTTAGATGTGGCAAGCCAGGCCACAGAGTCAAGAGACTGTTCTCGGCCAAGTCCTCAGGGTTAGCATAACCATTTATCAGCTCAATGTGGTTGGCTAAACCAGCAAGTTTCCACCTCTAGCACTACTAGTGGGCAACGCCCAAATCAACTTTATGCTTTCCATTCCCGGCAAGATCAGGAGAATTCTCCTGATGTGGTTACTGGTACTTTACAAATCTTTCATGTGCATGTTTACGCTCTGCTAGACCTAGGAGCTTCTTTGTCTTTTGTTACTCCCTATATAGCATGCGATTTTGGAACCAGTCCCAAAATTCTAGAAGAGCCCTTTTAAGTCTCTACCCCAATGGGTAAAACCATTATAGCCCTGTGGGTATACAGGAACTGCCCGATTATGATATTTCAGAAAGTCACTTCAGCAGACTTTGTCAAATTAGAGATGACTAATTTTGATGTCATTCTCGGTATGAATTGGTTTTATTCCTACTATGCCACAGTCGATAGCAGAAACAGAATTGTCTAGTTCTAGTTTCTAAATGAACCTATCCTAGAGTGGAGGGGTAGCACTTCAGCTTTCAGAGGTCAGCTTGTTTCCTACCTTCGGGCAAGGAAAATTATATATAAGGGATGTGTCTATTATATTATTCGAGTTAAGGACACTAGTTCTGAAACTCCCAGTCTTGATTCATTCCAAGTCGTGAATGAATATTCAGATGTCTTTCCCGAAGATCTTCCAAGAATTCCTCCCAAAATGAGAATAGACTTTAGCGTTGATCTTTTTTTAGATACTCAACTTATATCTACTCCGCCATGCAAAATGGCACCAGCAGAACTCAGAGAATTGAAAGAGAAGTTGAAAGATCTCCTAAATAAGGGATTCATCAGACCCAGCATATCCTCGTGGGGCGAACCAGTCTTATTCGTGTGCAAGAAAGATCGTTCCCTCAGAATGTGCATTAATTACAGTCAGCTCAAGAAAGTCACGGTCAAGAACAAGTATCCTCTTCCCAGAATTGATGACTTGTTTGACCAAATTCAGGGTGCCAGCTATTTCTCTAAGATAGATCTTAGATCAGGATATCATCAGCTCAGAGTCAGAGAATGTGACATTTCAAAAATAGACTTTCGTACTTGGTATGGTCTCTTTGAATTCTTATTTATGTCCTTTGGTCTTACCAATTCCCCAGTAGCTTTCATGGACTTGATGATCTGGGTGTTCAAGCAGTACTTGGACATGTTCGTCATAGTCTTCATAGATGATATTCTGGTATATTCCCGTAGTGAACATAATCATGTAAACCATCTCAAAATCCTACTTCAGACTTTCAGAAATCATCAAATGTTTGCCAAATTTAGTAAGTGCGAATTTTTGCTAAGTTCAGTAACATTCCTTGGTCATATTATTTCTGGTGATGACATTAGGGTTGATCCTCAAAAGACCGAAGCGGTAAGAAACTGACCCAGACTGTCTCTCCATCAGATATCAGGAGTTTCTTGGGTTTGGCTGGCTATTACAGATGGTTTATTGAGGGATTTTCTTCTATTTCATCCCCTATGTCCAGATTGACTCGAAAAAAAAGTCAATATTCAGTGGACAGATCCTTGCAAGAAGAGTTTTCAGGAGTTGAAGACTCGACTCACCTCAGCTCTAGTCTTATCTCTTCCAGATGGTCCAGATGGGTTTGTAGTGTATATTGATGCATCCAGAGTAGGTTTGAGTTATGTCCTCATACAGCATAGTAAGGTCATAGCCTATGCCTCTAGAAAGCTTCCTCCATGAGAAGAATTATCCTACTCATGATCTTGAGTTAGCAGCCGTAGTATTTGTCTTAAAGATTTGGAGGCTTTATCTATACACAGTTTACGTGGATGTGTTCACAGATCATAAGAGCCTTCAGTATGTCTTTTATCATAAAGATCTCAATATTTTTCAGAGAAGGTCGTTAGACCTCTTGAAAGATTATGACATGAGCATCCTTTATCATCCGGACAAGGCCAATATAGTGGCTGACACTCTCAGTAGACTGTCTATGGGTAGTGTTGCTCATGTTGAGGATAGTAAAAAGAAGTTAGCTTAAGAAATCTATCATCTTGCTAGACTAGGCATTTGCTTTGTTGTTTCAAAGGAGGGTGATATATGGGTTTAGAGTAGTTCAGAATCATCTCTAGTTTCTGAGGTGAAAGAAAAGCAAGATGGAGATTCCAGTCTAGTCAAGTTGAAATAGTCAGACAAGGATAAAAAAGTAGAGGTTTTCTCACAAGGGGGAGATGGTGTTCTACGTTGTTAGGGTCGTCTGTGTATTCCAAGTGTAGACGACTTAAGGCAGCGAATTCATGTAGAAGTGCATGGTGAATTCTACTCTATTCATCCAGAGGCCACAAAGATGTATTGTGACTTGCGAGAAATCTATTGGTGGAGTGGGATGAAGAGAGATGTTGCAGAGTTTGTGGCTAAGTACTTTACATGTCAGCAGGTTAAGATAGAGCATCAGAAACCTAGTGGGTCCATGTAGGAGTTCACTATTTCTTCTTAGAAGTGGGAAGAAGTACATGGACTTCGTGGTGGGTTTGCCTCGTACTCGTCACTAGCATAATTCAGTTTAGGTCATTTTGGATAAGATGACCAAATCAGCTTATTTCCTTCCAGTCCATACCTCTTATTCAGCCGAGGATTATGCCAAACTTTATGTCAGAGAATTGGTCAGATTGCACGGTGTTCTGTTATCTATTATCTCAGACAGAGGTACCCAGTTTACCTTTCATTTTTGGAAAGTGTTCCAAAAGGGTATTGGTACCCAAGTTTATCTCAGTACAACCTTTTATCCGCAGACAAATGGTCAAGAATAAAGTATCATTCAGACTTTAGAAGATATTCTAAGGGCATGTGCAATTGATTTCAAGGGTAGTTGGGATGACCACTTGCCTTTGTATGAGTTTTCACACAACAACAACTATCATTCCAGTATTCAGATGGAACTATTTGAAGCTCTCTATGGTAGGAGATGTAGATCTCCAATCGGTTGGTTCAAAGTTAGTGAGGCCTCAATTATAGGGTCTAACTTAGTATTTAATACTTTAGAGAAAGTCCAGTTAATCAGAGAAAGACTCTAGGTTGCTCAGAGCCGATAAAAGTCTTATGCGGATGTGCGTAGAAAGGATCTTGAGTTTGAGATTGGTGATTATGTCTATCTAAAGATCTCTCCCATGAAGGGAGTGAAGAGATTCAACAAGAAGGGAAAGCTCAGTCCCCGATATGTCGGCCCCATTAAAAAACTCAGTCTCTTTTGGCTAGGTAGCTTATGAGCTCGAATTGCCTTCAGATCTAGCCTCAGTTCATACAGTCTTCCATGTCTCTTTTCTCAAGAAGTGCATAGGTGACCCAATAATTATACTCCCTATTCAAAGCATAGATATTCAGAACAGCCTCTCTTATAAAAAGATTCCAATCAAAATCCTAGACTATCAGACTCGTAGACTAAGAACGAAAAAGTCCCTCTAGTCAAACTTCTTTGGAAAAATCAATCTGTTGAGGGAGCTACTTGGGAAGTAGAAGCATATATGCGAACCAAGTATCCTCACCTCTTCTCCTCAAATTCAGATCTAGAATAAGGTAACAGTTCTCCTTAAGCTTTTCAGTTTCATGTTCAGGTTTCAGTGACAAGCTTGGTATCCATTTTATGTTTAGAATTCCATTGCAACTTGGTAGGAAATGCCATTGCTATCCAGTCATGCATTCATATGTCAGTTCAATTTTTTAATCATGCATTCTCATTGTGAGAACCTTAGTTCATCAAAACACTCAGTCATGCATTCATGAATCAGTTACATATGCATCAGATATGCATGTTCAGTATGATATATTCAGTTATCAGTCATGTCAGTCATGAGATCATGTTCCAGTTGTTCATGTTCAGTATATATATTAGTTTATCTTCTCCTCTCTCACTCAATCTCATTCAATGATGAATTTTCTCAAGGGGAGATATTGCAATACCCCGTACTTCTACCTAGCTTGAAATCATCCAAAGAATGTTAGAAACTTATCTTGAAAGATAAATACATTTGTGTACACGTGGAATTTTTGAGATTTTTACTTTTTTAGTGTGAAATTAAATTAGCTTTCCAACGATTCCAATTTCGTCCAAATCCGGTATCGGAATCAAAAGTTATAGACATTTTACCAAGAGCTGTTAGAACCACCCAGGTGCAACGGGCAGGTTAACGGACCGTCGATCTAGCGACGGACCTTCGCCTAGACAATCGCAGCTAAGGTAGTAAGTCAGTCTTCTGGCTAAGGTGCAACGGACAGGTTGATAGACCATCGAACTTATGATGGACCATCGCCCAAGCCATTGCTACTAAGGTAGTGAGTCCCTATTCTGGCCCAGGTGCGATGGTCAGAACGACGGACCATCGAGCCAGCGACAGACCATAACATAAGCCATCGCAGATCCCGTTCAGTGAATTCTAAGCCATTTTTAAAAGGGTATTTGGGTCTTTTTTCACCCATTTTAACTTCTAATTATACCAGACCATAACCCATAACTTCATTATCAATCTACAACATCAAATTAGGGTTTTCTCTCAAAGATAATCCCCAAGAAACAAGATCCAAACCCTTCTTCAAGAAACTAAGAGATTCTAAGTTCTTCAAGCCCAAGAACTTCAAGAAACTCACAATCAAGGTATGTCATATGTTGATTCATGAGTCCCTTTCACCCATGAAGCTCAAGAATCTCTTTTCAAAATCCAAGATTTGTGTATTTATGAATGTTCATGATTTAAATTGAATTGAAATTCATGTTCATGATGTTGTGGGGTTTTGATTCATGATTGAAATTACATATTCCAATGATTGACCCTAGGATATGGTGATTTGCATAATAATCATGATAAACCCTTAAATTTACACGTTGATTGATGTATCCATAATTATTAGATGTGTTGATGATTGTATAACCAAAGCATGTTTCGTATATGTTCGATTAAATGCCTATATGAAGGAAGAGTGTCATACTAGTATGATAATATGAAATCCCCTTTTATGTACAAGTTTATGCATGTCCAGTGTTTGATGAAATTTCTTAGTTAATGAATTATGGATATATGTGTATCCATTGTGGTGCTTTAGAACTTGTACTTTATGAAATCTCCTATTTATTGTATTATAGATTGTGATATTGGTCGTGTATTCAAGAAATTCATACTTTGTCAGTTTCCTTCTATCGAGTCCTGGGGGTTTTTGTACCCAAAAATTTAGCTGTGTTCTTAGAATCAGTGTCATGTTTTCAAGATACTCTCAGTCAAGCCATGATTCATAGAATTTAGTAAGTCTCATAACTCAGGAAAAAACTCAATAATCTCAGTAGTATTCCATCAGTTAACAAAACTCAGTTAACTCAGTCCAGCCAGTTCAGTTAATTATGTTCAGTGTCTATTTAGATGGGAATAGAAATTAGCATCGAGCGAATCCAAAGATGGAAACCCACCAGTTATATGAGAGTCTGATTCTTAGAAGCAATCTTTGCATTTCAAAACTATGTAGCCAGCATAGGTCGAGACACCATAGCTCGTTATATGAGGGTAGATGAGCTAGATTAACCTGTTATATGAGGTTTACCACCATTCTAATGAGATTTACCTGTTATATGAGGGTTACTAATAGATTGTCCTTACTAGTGGCGCGGTATTGACACCCCTTTAATTGGGGTTATAGATTGAACCCTAACTCAGCTATATTGTGTTATTTGGGGCATGTCGGATAGATAACTACTTCCCATAATTTCATTATAGAATCAGGACTGTCAGATACAGTCATTCAGTCTCAGTAATAGAACTCGGATAGTTCTACAGAATTTAGGATAGTCAGATACAGTCAACTCAGAATAGAATGGAACTCAGCTAGTTTCATCACATACTAGACTGTCAAATATAGTCTCTCAGTAGTTGTCATTTCAGTTATACAGTTTTTAGTATCTCATGTTATCAGTACTCTGATTCAGTAATAACGTTATCACGAACTTAGTTATGATCATTATGTATTCATGCATGTATTTTTACGTTCATGTTATCCAGTCAGTTAGTGTAGTTCATGCATGTGAACCCTTTTTATTTAGCCTACCTCATATGAATTCCAGTATATTCAAATGTACTGATGCATTTGCGCTATGGTGCTTTATACCATAGGTTCAGAAGCACGAGCTCCAGAGCATCAGTATCATTCCAGTCTCAGCAGTCAGAGTTAGCAGTGAGTCCTCATTCTTTGAGGACATGGCTATTACTTTATTATCACATTAATTAATTTATTTCAGTAGTTGGAGTTAGTTGGGGACATGTCCCATCAACTCCCTATTTAGACAGTACAGTCAGTTAAAGGTTTTTCAGACTACTGTATGTTCAGACAGTTAATTTCAGTTGTTTTGGGTATTTCATACCCCATCCATGTGTTATGTTTTATTAGTTATATTACATTTTTTAACCTTACGGCATTACAACCTTTATTTCCGCATTTGTATAGTATATTATGCAGTGTTCAGGTACAGATATCATTCATGGGTTAGCTTGAGGTCCTTTGGGGTCATGAGTACCGTGTAGTATTTCGGGTACCAGATTCGGGGCATTACACATGCATAGTAGATTCTAGTTCTTTGGTAGTGTTATGAGTGAGTTTGATGCACATTAAGACCTCCAATAACTCTCAGCTATTAGACAAATCAAAATAATACTTACCGATTGAATTTTTGACAAGAATGTATCTTTAGTTAACTTCAAATGAGCATACATTTTGATCTATTAAGAATTTTCCTGCTCAAGACCCACCAAACTTTAGGAAATAGAATTAGCTTTCTAGCGATACCAATTTCTTCTAAATCTGATACTCGGGTGAGACGTTATGACACTTTTAGTGAAAAATAATAGCCCAACGCATAGGGCCACATCGCGGTGATAGCCAAAATTACGTTCATCCTTTTTCAGTGTGTCACCGTAATAAGCACTGCATCGTACCAAGGAGAATTTTCACATTCATTATTTTCCGGTGAGGGACTGTAATTAGCACCGCGTTGCGCCAAGGTGCCATTTCGGAATTGTCCATTTTCAGTGGCTCAATGCAATTTCACCGCATCGCGCCGATAGGTAGATTTGGTAATGTCCCTTTTCTAATGGCCCGACGCGATTGCACCGTATCGCTCTGAAGGCCAAAATCGGGATTTTGAGTTAGGTTTTGTATTTTTAATTCCTAAGGGAATTTAAGTCCTTTTTCCTTACCCCATTCAGTCCAAATACGAGATTTAAGTCTCACAAAGCATTATTTGTTCATTATTTTCACAATTTACTCAAATTAAAGTATCCCTCTTTCAATAACAAACCCTATCACTTCAAGATTCAAGATCAAATCTCAAGAATTCACCATCAATTATCATAAATTCATAAATCAAGGAATGTTTGGTGTTCATCCTTGGGTTCCTTCCACCCTTAGAGTTCAAGAATCCTTTTTGAGAACTTAAATTATGATTTATATTCTTAAATTGAGTTTCGTTCATATATGTGTTGATTTTATGGGTTTCATATTATGAAGATTATAAATTTCAAGTAAATAAACTAGCATGTGTGTTGATTTATGTACTCCTTACGTCATAACCTATGAATTGTGAGTTGAATATTGTAATCGTGATATCCCCATGTTATTCTTTCTTATATTCAAAAACCATACTCCCCAAGTGGTTGACAACATATCTATGTGAATTAATTGTGCATGATGTAGTAATTGTAATGCTTTTAAGATAGTGATGTGGTTCCATTATTTATGCTATCGAGCCCTGGGGGTATTGTATACCTGAAGCTGCTTAATGACTAGAATGATTCTGTAGTATACTAAACAGTAGTATTCAGTTAGTTAACAAAATTAGCGTGAGTTCAGTCAAGCTTAGTACAGTCTAGTGATTAGTGTTAGTTCATTTGGGAGTAGGATTCAGCACCGAGCAATCCCAGAGATGGGGGCATTCCTGCCAGTATAGGGTTTGACCCTTAGTAGCAGTCCTTGAGTTAAAGAACCACGTATCCAGTCAAGGGTTGACGTAACTATATACATATCATGAGTCTTCCTACTAGATTAGGGTTGACCTAACCAGTGTTAGTAACCCATGGCACGGTGCTAACACCCTTCCAACTGTGTTATAGATTGGACCCCAAATTAGTCTATAATCAGGGTATGCTGGTTAGATGATAACTCCCATAGTCTCAGTATCGGCATTCAGTACAGAACTCCGTTCAGTTCTATACGATCATAAATTTTGGTTATCAGTAATCAACATCAAAAACTCAGTACTTCAGTTTTAGTCTAATTCAGACAGATGATATATGCTTGATATTGCATATTCGTTATCTTTAGTAGTCCCATTCTTGTATATACTCTCATCTAGACACTTCATGATATTTAGCCATTATTGCTCATGCACATGAATCCATGCATACTAGCCCAACCTCGCCTAACATACCAGTACATTCAAAGTACTGATGCATACTCTCTATTTGCGGTATGATGCCTCATATTATAGGTTCAGAAACTGAGGTTCCAGACTGTACCTAGCTAGATTATTCGATCAACCACAGCTATAGTAGTGAGTCCTCATCTACTGAGGATGCGATACTTATTTAGTCATTGCATTATTTCAGTATTTCAATTATTTCAAATAACAATTGTGAGTTAGTTAGGGCCTGTCCCATCAACTCTTTTATTTCAAATGTTTAGAGGCTTTTAGACATATCAGTTAGCAGTTATTTTATATATGTATTTAATTTTGATTCAGTTTTATGAACCTTATGTCACTTTCAGTTTTACTTTTGCAAATACTTTATAATTATTATTCAGTGCTCACAGCATATACCAGTCATGGGTTAGCTTGTGGTCCTTCGGGGTCGTGAGCACCGTGTGATGCCTAGGGTGTAGTTTTGGGGTGTTACAAACATGGTAACAGAGCCTAAGGTGTCATGAGGAATCTAAAATCCGCATTAAGTAGAGTCTTGTACATGTATGTATAGCGCGCCACACTTATGGGCAAGTGGCTATGAGGCATTTTAGGAAATGTTCCCTTTTTTCAGTGTTCATATCGTGAGAGTGAGCATGAGCTTAAGTTAAACTCTCTGTCTAATCCAACTTTCCCTTCCGTTTACAGAACATGCCTCCCAGAAAGACTAACAAAAGAAGTTCTGCGAACCAGCCAGCACCTCCGCCCATTTAGGAAAATACCCTGAATGAACATTTTTATCACGCATAATTTAGAGTAGCATTCACCATCATAGACCATTTTATGGCATCTCAGAATGTTCGAACAACTGCTGTTCAGTCCAACCTAGTGGCCAATACTGCTACAGCTAGAATTTGGAACTTTACCCAAATGAACCCTCCTTCATTTTCAGGGTCTAAGTCTAAGGAGGAGCCATAGGAATTCCTTGGCATGGTGCAGAAGGTAACAGAAATTATGGGGCTAACTATTAGTGAGAGTTCTGAGTTATCTACCTATCAGTTACAAGATATAGCTCATACATGGTTTAAGCAGTGGAAGGTAGAGAGAGGTGCATATGTAGGGCCTATAGAATGGGAGGAGTTTGTTACTGCCTTCTTAGATAGGTTCTTTCAATTGGAATTGAGTGAGGATAAGGTGTATAGTTCATCAACCTGAAGCAGTATAACGTGAGTGTAAAAGATTATTCCCTCAACTTTACTCAGTTATCTAGGTATGCTCCTCATGTGGTAGCTTATAACAGCTCTAAGATGAGCAAGTTCGCGTTTGGTGTATCTGATGGTATGGTTAAGGAGTGTAGGATCACAATGCTGATTAAGGAGATGGACTTTTCTAGGTTGATGGTACATGCTCAACAGATTGAGGAACAGTAGACTAAAGAGAAAGAGAGAAAGAGTAAGAGGGCTAGAATAGTTAGTTTTAGTTTTGCTCAGCCAAAGTCAAAAAGTAAAAACCGTTCTCAATTTTGCCCAAAATTTTTAATCCCATCTCCGTCTTCGTCTAGTGCGCCGATGCCCAAATTTAGGAATGATAATAAGGATTGGGTGTCAGGCTCTAAATCTCAGGGTAGTGTAAACAGTGCTCGAACAAATCCTCTTTGTAAAAAATATGGCAAAAACCATCAAGGTGTCTATAGGGCTAGAAGTGACGTGTGTTTTGGGTGTGGTAAGCTAGCTATCGGATCAGAGAATATCCTTAGGAGGGTTCGCAGAGTCAACATAATCATCCCCTAGTTCAGTTTTGTCGCCAATCTCAGTAGGGTGCCATTTTCAATGCCACCAGTAGGAAACTTCCAAACAGGCTCTATGCACTTCAGTCCCACAAAATTAGGAGATTTCTCCTGATATGGTTACTGGTATATTGTAAATCTTTCATTTACATATTTATGTTCTATTAGATCCTAGAGCTTCTCTATCTTTCATAACTCCTTACATAGCCATCAACTTTGGAGTTAGCCCCAAAATCCTAATAGAGTCTTTCTCAGTCTCTACCCAGTGGGTAAGTCTATCATAGCCCAGTGGGTATACAGGAACTTTCTGGTTATGGTTTCTCAAAAAGTTACTTCAGCAGACCTTGTAGAGATAGAGATGATGGATTTTAACACCATTTTCGGCATGGATTGGCTCCACTCGTGCTATGCCTCAGTCGATTGTAGAAATATAATAGTTCATTTTCAGTTTCCAAATAAACCAGTCCTTGAACGGAGGGGTAGTACTACAATGCTAAGGGGTCAGCTTATTTCGTACCTTAGAGCGAGAAAAATGATATCCAAGAGGTGTATTTACCATCTTGTCTGAGTCAAAGACTCTAATTCTGAGACTCCTAATCTTGAGTCAGTTTTAGTAGTGAGGGAATTTTTAGATATGTTCCCCGAAGATCTTCTCAGAGTTACTCCCGAAAGGGAAATTGACTTTGGAATAGACCTTCTTCTAGGTACCCAGCCTATCTCTGTTCCACCATACAGAATAGCTCCAGCTGAACTAAGAGTTGAAAGAACCATTGAAAGATATCCTAGAGAAGGGATTCATCAGGCCCAGTGTCTCCCCGTAGGGTGCACCAGTTCTGTTCGTGCGTAAGAAAGATGGTTCTCTTAGAATGTGTATCAACTATCATCAGTTGAACAAAGTCATAATCATAAACAAATACCCACTTCCCAGAATCAATGACTTATTCAACCAACTTCAGGGTGCCAGTTACTTCTCTAAGATAGACCACAGATTTGGCTATCATCAGCTCTGAGTCAGAGAATGTGACATTCCAAAAATAGCTTTCCAAACATGGTATGGTAACTTCGAGTTTTTAGTTATGTCATTTGGTCTTACCAATGCCCCAACAGCCTTTATGAACTTGATTAACCAGGTGTTCAAGCAGTACTTGGACATATTCGTCATAGTCTTTATAGATGACATCCTTGTCTACTCCTGTAACAAAAATGATTATGCAAACTACCTTAGAAAAGTATTACAGACTCTTAGAGCCTATCAGTTGTTCGCTAAATTCAGTAAGTTCGAATTTTAGCTAAGATCAGTAGCTATTCTTGGCTATATTATTTTCGGTGATGGCATTAGAGTTGTTACTCAAAAGACCAAAGCGGTTAGAAACTGCCCAGACCTATTTCTTTATCAGATATTAGGAGTTTCTTGGATTTTGATGGCTATTACCGGTGGTTTTTTGAAGGTTTTTCATCTATTGCATCCCCCATGTCCAGATTCACTCAGAAGAAAGTCAAGTTTCAGTGGTTAGATTCTTGTGAGAAGAGTTTTTAGGAGTTGAAGACTCACCACAACCTCAGCTTTGACAATACCAGATGGGTTTGTTGTGTACTATGATTTTTCTAGAGTTGGTTTAGATGTGTTTTAATGCAGAATAGGTAAGGTTATGGCCTATGCCTCTAGATAACTTAAGCCCCATAAAAAGAATTACCCTACCCATGATCTACTTTAGCAGCTACTGTGTTTGCCATAAAGATTTGGAGGCACTATTTGTATTGGGTGCATGTTGATGTGTTCATAGATTACAAAAACCTGCAGTATGTGTTCTCGTGGAAGGATTTGAATATGTGTCAGAGGAAATAATTAGAATTACTGAAAAACTATGACATGAGTGTTCTGTATCATCTGGGCAAGTCCAATATAGTGGCAGACACCCTCAGTAGGTTGTCCATAGGTAGTGTTGCTCATGTTGAGGGTGATAAGAAGAAGTTAGTTCAGGAAGTTCATCAGTTTGTCAGGTTTGGTGTTCGTTTAGTTGACTTAACTGAGGGTAGCATTTGGGTTCAGAATAGTTCAGAATCTTCTTTGGTTGACGAAGTGAAAGAAAAGCAAGATAGGATCCTAGTCTAGTGAAACTGAAAGAGTCAGTCAAAGATCAGAAAATGGAGGTTTTCTCCCAAGGGGAAGATGGTTGTTGCATTGCCAGGTTAGATTATGTGTGTCGTGTGTGGATGAGTTGAGATGGAAAATTCTTGTAGAAATGCATGGTGCGCGTTACTCTATTCATCCAGGGGCCACGAGGATGTATCGTGATCTATGAGAAATATATTGGTGGAGTGGGATGAAGAGGAATATTACAGAGTTTGTAGCTAAGTGCTACACTTGCCAGCAGGTTAATATTGAACATCAGAAGTCTAGTGGGTCTATGCAGGAGTTCAGTATTCCTACTTGGAAGTAGGAGAAAGTGAACATGGATTTTGTGATAGGTTTACCTCATACTTGTCAGTAGCATGATTCAATTTGGCTCATTAATGGATAGGATGACCAAATCAGCTCATTTCCTACCAGTCCATACTCCTTATTTAGCCGAGGACTATACCTAGCTCTATCTTAGAGAGTTATTTAAGTTGCAAGGTGTTCCATTGTCCATCATTCAGACAGAGGTACTCAGATTACCTCTCACTTTTGGAAAGCTTTTCAGAAGGGTCTTGGTACCTAAGTTCACCTTAGTACAGCCTTTCACCCTCAGACAGATGGTCAGGAAGAAAGGACCATTTAGACCCATAAGGTTATGTTGAGAGCGTGTGTAGTTGACTTTAAGGGCAGTTGGGATGACCACTTGCCTTCGATTGAATTCGCATATAATAACAACTATTATTCCAGTATTCAGGTGGCTCCATTTTAGGCTCTGTATGGAAAGTGATATAGATCTTTGATTGGTTGGTTTGAAGTAAGTGAGGCCGTGGTAGTGGGGCATGACTTTGCGTTTGATGCTTTAGAAAAAGTACAATTAATCAGGGAGAGGCTTAAGTCAACCAAGAGCTGACGAAAATCGTATGTAAATTTGAGAAGGAAAAATCTTAAATTTGAGGTTGGCAACTTTATGTATTTAAAAATATCCCCCATGAAGGGAGTGAAGAGGTTTGGTAAGAAGGTGAAGCCTAGTCCCTGATATGTTGGTCCTTATAGAATCCTAAGTCATTTCAGAAAGGTAGCCTATGAGTTTGAGTTGCCTGTAGGCCTAGCATCAGTGCACCCAGTGTTTTATGTCTCCTTTTTAAGGAAGTGCATAGGTGACCCAGCAATTGTAGTCCCCGTAGAGATTGTAGATGTTTAGAATAGTCTCTCTTACGAGGAGGTCCCAGTCCAGATCCTCGATCGTTAGACTTGCAGACTAAGGAACAATAAAGTTCCCCTAGTCAATGTTCTTTCACAAAATCAGTCCGTTGAGGGAGCCACTTAGGAAGCAGAAGCAGATATGCGGACCAATTACCCTCATCTTTTCTCTACAAACTCAGACTCAGCTTAAGGTAACAATCATCTTCGAATTTCTCTTTTCTATGCTCAGTTTCAGCTGCATGTCATTCTCATGTTAGTCATGCATTCACAGAACCAGTTCAGTCAATAATCATATTTTCATTATGTACATTCAGCATGTAACCAAAATTCATCAGTGCTTCAAGCTTAACCAATCTCATTCGAGGACGATTGTTCCTAATGTGGAGATATTGTAATACCCCAAAAATAAAAAACCAATGTTAGAGCCATGTTTCAATCTCATGCATAGAACATTATAGTTCTTTGTTAGTGTTATGCGTGAGTTTTATGTACATTAAGGACTCAATTAAATCCCACCTATTAGACAAATCAAAATAATTCTTACCGATTGAATTTTTGATAAAAATATTGCTTTAGTTAACTTAAAATGAGCATATATTTTTCTCTATTTAGAATTTCTAGCTCAAGACCCACCAAACTGTAGGAAATTGAATTATCTTTCCATCGATACCAATTTTATCTAAATCCGATACTCGGGTGAGAAGTTATGACACTTTTAGTGAAAAATAGTAGCCCAACACGATAAGACCGCATCTTGCTGATGGCTAAAATCATGTTCATCCTTTTCCAGTGTCTCACTATGACAAGCACTGTATCATTCCAAAGGGAATTTTTGTGTTTATCATTTTCTAGTAAGGCACCGCGATTAGCATCGAGTAGCGCCAAGTTGTCATTTCGGAATTGTCTGTTTCCAGAGGCTCAACGCGATTTCACCACGTTGTGCCACTGGGTAGATTTGGGATTTTCCCTTTTCCAGTGGACCAACGTGATTGCACCGCATCGCACCAAAGGCCAAAATTGGGATTTTTAGTTCAGTTCTGCATTTATAATTCCCAAGGGCATTTAAGTCCTTTTCCCTCACCCCATTCAGTCCAAACACGCGATTTAAGTCCCAAAAAGCATTGTTTGATCATTATTCTCACAATTTACTCAAATTAAAGTATCCCTCTTTCAAGAACAAACTTTATGCCTTCAAGATCAAATCTCAAGAATTCACCATCAATTCTCATAAATTCATAAATCAAGGTATGTTTGGTGTTCATCCTTGGGTTCCTTCCACCCTTGGAGTTCAAGAATCCTTTTTGAGAACTTGAATTATGATTTTTATTCTTAAATTGGGTTGCACTCATGTATGTATTGATTTTATGGGTTTCAAATTAAAAAGATTATAATTTTGAGGTGAATGTTGTAATCATGATATCCCCATGTTATTCTTTCTTATGTTGAAAAACCATGCTCTTCATATGTTTGACAAAATATCTATGTGAATGAATTGTGCATGATGTCCTAATTGTAATGTTTTTAAGATAGTGATGTGGTTCCATTATTTACGCTATCGCATCCTGGGGGTATTATATACCCAAAATTAACTGCTTACTTAGTTCCAGTCGTAATAGAATGATTTTGTAGTATCCTAAACAGTAGCATTCGATTAGCTAACAGAATTAGCATGAGTTCAGTCAAGCTTAGTACATTCTAGTGATCAGTGTTGGTTCATTTGGGAGTAGGATTCAGCACCGAGCAAAATCAGGGATGGGCGTATTCTTGCCAGTATAGGCTCTGACCCTTAGTAGTAGTCCTGAGTAGGGGTGTACATAGGTCGGGTTGGTCGATTTTTATTAAAAAAAATAAACCAATCATGTCGGTTTATTAAAACTATAAACCAAATCAAACCAACATAAAATTGGTTTTTTCGGTTTAGGTTTTAGTTGGTTTCTTTGGGTTTTTCGGTTTTTTTGGTTTTTAAATTTTTTTTTTTATAATCTTTACAACAACAACAACAATAACAACAAACCCAGTGTATTCCCACAAAGTGAAGTTTTTTTATAATCTTTAGTTTTTACAATTATATTGTGATTGAAGACTAGATCAAATATGTTTTCACTCATGTGCTAATGAAAAACCATAATTATGATAAAATGAGGAGCGAAAAACTCTCTTGAAACTAAAAAGTGAGATGAAGAGTGAAAAGTTTAGGTTTTACTAAGTTTATATTAAGTTTTTGATCATTTAATTAGCAATTAATGGACAAATATTACAACTTAAAGGCCCAAATCTAAATATATATCTCCCAAATCTAAATATATATATCTACATCTACTTTCAAATTATTGAAAATTACTAAAACTAGTTGAAAAAGTATTTAAAAATTAGATTATAATTAATATTTTCTGTATAAAAAAGTTTGAATATTTTATATATATATATATTATATGTCGGTTTGGTTCGGGTTCGGCTTGACTTTTTTTTTGTTAACACCAAACCAAACCAAGAATGGTCGGTTTTATTTTTCTAACGCCAAACCAATCAAACCAAACCATAAGTCAATTTTTTTTCTCGGTTTGGTTCATTGGTTCGGTTTGACTTGACGGTTTGGCCTGTACACCCTTAGTCCTGAGTTACAGAACCGCGTAACCAATGTAGGATAAATCGTCTTCCTGCCAGTCTAGGGTTGACGTAACTAGATACATCTCATGATTCTTCCTACCAGATTAGGGTTCACCCAGCCATTGTTAGTAACCCATGCCACGGTGCTAACACCCTTCCAACTGGGGTTACAGGTTAGACCCCAAATCAGTCTATAATCGGGGTATATCAGTTAGATAATAACTCACACAGTCTTAGTTCTAGTATTCAGTATTTAGTATTTAGTATTTAGTAATCAGCATTCAGTATAGAACTAGTTAAGTTCTACACAATCATAATACACGATCATAACTTTTAGTTATCAGTAATCAGTATTAGAAACTTAGTACTTTAGTTTTAGTCTAATTCAGACAGACGATATATGCTTGATATTGCATGTTCATTATCTTCAGTAGTCCCAGTCTTGCATATACTCTCATCCAGTGACTTCATGATATTTAGCCAATATTGCTCATGCATATGAACCCATGCATATTAGCCTAACCTCGCCTAACATACCATTACATTCAAAGTACTGACACATACTCTCTTTTTGCACTATGATATCTCATATTATAGGTTCGGATGCTCGGGTTCCTGACCGTACCTAGATAGATTAGTTGATCAGCCACAGCTATTGTAGTGAGTCCTCATCCATCGAGGACGCGATACTTATTTAGTCATTGCATTATTTCAGTATTTGAGTTATTTCAGATAGAAGTTGTGAGTTAGTTGGGGCCTGTCCCATCAACTCTTTTATTTCAGATGATTAGAGGCTTTCGGACATTATGAGTTAGTATTTATTGTACAGATGCATTCAGTTTTAATTTAGTTTTATGAACCTTATGGCACTTTCAGTTTTACTTCTGTATATACTTTATGATTACAGCAGGTACCAGTTATGGGTTAGCTTGTGATCCTTCACGATCGTGAGCACCATGTGATGTCCAGAATGTATTTCGGGACGTTACAATGGTTTTGAGTACCCTTGAAAGGATAGATTTGACATTTGTCAATATTTTGTATTTTGAGTCTCGGATGAGGTTTCTGATAGTTCTAATGTATTTTTAAAAGTCAATTTTGGGTAGGTAGCGTGGTTGGTTTATGTTTGAAACCTTTATTTGTATTTTGACTCTTTGTTTAAAAATTAATATATTTCGACCTAAAGGGGTTTCGGGAGTTAATTTATTATAAATGACCTTGTTTTGTAAATTCGATGATTCCATTGGATCTGGAACATGTTTTATGATCTATTTGAACTATTGGTTCATGTTCATAGGATTTCAAGTGAGTTTCAAGGATAAAAAATAAGTTTTTAAAATTTCTAGTTGGTGATGCGGTCATGTTTGTGCATTAAATGCCTTATTTATTATTATGTCATCCGAGTGGGGGCTTAACTTGTTATCAGAGGGGCTTATCTGTGCATTAGAATCCCTTATCTATCATTGTATCGCCCGAGTGAGGCATGAATTGTTATTATAGGCCTTATTTGAGAATTTAATTATATTATTATTATAATAATATCTGAGTGAAGGATTGAAAATGGTATTATTGGTGACTACATAACTATTTATTCAGGTGGTGCTAAGTGAAAACTGATATCATGAATTATTGATACATTGAATTGATTCTGAGCTCACTTAGACACGTATTGAATGGATTTTGGATCTTCATAATGATTGGATGTATGCATTACATCCTCTTATTATGCATTCATATTCATGAGACAATGGTACTACTGAGATATTCTAATTTTTATAAGAAAATAAGGCACCTTATAAAATGTTTGTACCGACGGATGTGTCAATAAGGTTGATTTGAGATATGATATTGAGATTATATGAGTATATGGGTTGTGAACGCCCCCCCCCCCCCATGGGTCCTACCTGGTAGTTATGAGTTCAAATAAATATATACAGAAAGTTATGCAATAACTTTCAAAATATTTCATCATCATCACATATTGCATTGCATTATCATACTTGGTATCGTTTGATATTGTGTTAGTATTTACTCTTGTATTGTATTTCTGTGCTTGGACCTTATTTTTGATATTGTGTTTGAGAATTTATTTCACTTCATTGCATTATCCTATATCATTATATGTTGAGTTGGAGGTTGGAATATTTGAAACATTGGGTCTGGCTGAGGCTTGATAGGAGAGATAGATGTGTGGCCCTTGTATAACGCCCTGAAATCTGATCCCAATACGTCACGCGGTACTCAAGGCTGTGAGTAGCCCTAAGCTAACCCTTTAAGCCTTCTACTATGTCTGAACCTTACTTCAAGATAATTTAGTCAAGAAATAATGTTGTATCATACCAAAACTGAACTGAATAAACTAAAGATACTGTCTAAATAGAAAATACTGAAAGTCTATAAATAAACTCATTGTCCGACAAGCCTCTACTACTAAAGAACTAGAGAGCCATTGGGACAGACTCGTAACTGACTCGGACTAAACTGAAAACGATAACTCAATTACTATGAAAGCTAGAAATCTGAAGAAGTAGGCCCTCGAATCATGAGGACTCAACAACTGTGGAAGCGTAGATAGAGATGCTTGAACTACTCACGTTGTTGATACTGAGCGCCTAAACCTACATTATAAGACAATGTAACACATAGACATATATGTGGATCAGCACTTTGAAGATATACTGAGTATATGGATAGTGTAATGCATAAGTAAGATATCATCGTAATTAGAAAGTAAATGCATGTTGGATGCATATGACTCACATAAGCTTGATTATCAAAAATACCAAAATATAAAATCATGGATAACAAATCATACTTGTAAATCTAGTGAGTCATAACTCTTAGTATTATAAAAGCTTTTCTATCATTCTATTCTTTTAAAATTTAAGAAGTTTTGGGAGCCTTGGGAAATATTGGAACTTTGGGACTGAGGGAGTCTCTTCTAATTGACATAAACTATGTGAGCTGACATGGAGTCCAACGTCTTGCCCACATTGGGGAGAGTTGTTCTATCCTTGCCATCGGAATAGAATCTTAACTTAAGTGATCACTATCTTAGCCCACTATGGGCAAGTCAGAAACCTATGGTGGCACGTAGTTCTAGGGAATGAGACCTTGGAATCATACCCAACTCGGTGCTAAATACTACTCACATACTTATTACTCAGAACTTTTAGAAAATCCACCTTAAAATAGAACAAGGGTTTATAATGAAAATCAATTATACTATACTTTGCTTTAAATCATAAACTGTATGAATAATGTGGATTCCTATCTTTGCTTAGATCAATAGATCAACATTCTTTATCAAAATTTGAAAATAGCTAATCATGGGATGCTTAAAACATAGTCATTCTTGAAATGTCAACATACAAATTAGGGCTTAATGACCCATGCTTCAATTTCATGTCAAACACCATAAGGTTCATTCTTGATAATACAACTATTCATAATTCAACTTAAAATCTGGAAAATATGATCATACACATTAATTTTTCGAAAGTAGACATGTAATTCAATATCCAAATCACTTAAAATCTCAAAATCATGCAATTAGAAATATTGGGTATAAACTCTAACTTAAATTTCATGGAAAATCATACAAAACTCAGCAATTTGTAACTAAAAGTAAGTTTTTTGGCCTAAGGATGAAAGATTTATCCTTGTTCAAAACCCCACACACCTTAGATGATGAACTGGATGAACAAGTTTGCTTTTGAGACCCTATTTGTTATCTTGAATGATGGTTCTTGGAATTCTTGTGTTGGGAATCTTAGGATTTTTGAGGTTGATTATTAAAGTTTAGGGTTTTGGTTGAGAGAAATTTTGAGGAATATATCATAAAATGCATGTAATAGACTTATATCTTGTATTTGGACCTGGGAAAAAGTCTAAAATACCCTCTTTAAACTCCTAAACGAAGCTGAAAAATATAACTGGGTCCCGATTTAATAGGTCACTGCGACGCACCACTATCGCGGTGGCTCACTGGAAACTGACTAATAGGGAATTGGGAACTTCCGCCACGTGGAGCTATCGCGTTGTCCCACTGGATTTTGACAATTGGGATCAAGAACTTCAATGCGACATGCCACCATCGCGGTGCCCTATAGAAATACCATTTTGGCCTTCGATACGATGCGCTACTATAGCGTTGGACTACTGAAATTCAACAATTGGGAAAATAGGTCTCTCCGCGATGCACCAATATCGCAGAGGTCCAATGGAAATTGAAAAATGGGAATTTGGACCTCGCCGTAATGCGTCAACATCACGGTGGCCCACTGAAAAGTGACAATTATGAAATTGTCCTTCACCGCGATGCGGTGTCTGCCCAGTTGGCAACTGCCAACTTAAAATGCTTTAACTTCTTCACCGAGTGTCGGATTTGAGAAAATTTGATATCGATGGAAAGCTTATTCAATTTTCCACATAATGAAAAGTCAAAATCTAGAAAATTCTATATGAAACAAATATTATTCATTTTGGAAAACATCCCTTAACACTCTAGGAACGAATTTAAGCTAGAAAAAGTTTGGGGTATTACACCCTGGTGGTAGTATGAGATAAACATGTATATATATGCACTCTCTTCCCATTTTCATCCCATATTACTTGGTGGATTATGATTGATTTTCCCCTTGTTACTGAATATAAATGAATATTGTTAACTCACCTAGGTTAGCGTGCCTACCCTATTTTTGGTGAATATATTGACTGTTGTGTTAGTTTACTTTGATAGGATAAAAGAAGGTAATTACGAGATATATATTGATTGGGAGAAACCTTGGGTAGTTTAGATAGTGGTTCTCGCTATTTCTTTAGATTAAGGTAGGTTATCGATATTGCTTGCTAAATGCAGGTGGTTTCGTACTCATATTTACTTTTCTTTTCTTTTTCTTATTTTCTGCACCACGTGCAGGTATTAGATCGGGTAGCAGCTTGCAGATTATTTTCTTTTAGAATTAATATTGCAAAAATCGAGGTAGTACTGGCGCACTCTAAGTTTATTCAGATCTCTCTTTATTTATCTTATGCTTACCGCATTTAAGATACTATAGCTATTGTTATTATTCTACATTTAGAGGTTTGTACTGATGACAACCAGATCTAAAATGTATCTCTGAGACTCGTGTCTCATATATATGTATGTATATATATGGGACTATTCGTTCTTCTGTTTCTGCTTTTTTTTCTTAAATCATATTTTGGGAATGGGTTAGGCTTACTTGTCATAATGGGTTTGACGAGTACCATCACATACCTATTTTGGGTTGTAACAATAGATTTGTTCTTATTAAGTGGTTCTTGCTATCATTATTCTTTCTTATACTCATTCGATCATGCCTTCAATCGTTGTGGACTCGTATATGATGTGATTTAATTATGTCACCATATTTGGATGATGTTAATTCAAATAATTTAAATTAGTTTCTCCTTTTCTTGGTCATATACAAATCCTTATTTATGTAGGTATAAAATAAATCTATACGTCTATTAAAGATCAAAAACTTAACCTATACAAAAAAGTGTCAGAGATCTACTATCGACCATATGAATATATAGCCTAGCAATAGTATGATAAATAGGGAGGAAATTAATTTAAATTAAATTAAATTAGAAAATTAACATCATTCAAAACTGTAATACAATTTAATCACATCATATGAAAATTCACAATAATTGGACATATGACCAAATGAGTAAAAGAAAGAGCTATGGTAGTAAGAACCACTTACTCAGAACAAACCTATGCTTTAGAAAAGTACTTGTTCTCAAACATTACTTGTCCTAAGACCACTTACAAGCATCACTCTTTCTAATGTCCGTTTGATCATATGTCCATTGTTGTAGAGTCCCATATGATGCAACTGTTTTACAATGCTTGAATGATGTTAATTTTCCTAATTTAATTTTAATTTTCTCATTTTTAGTCATATTTTATTGATTTAGGATTATTACATGTCCTAATACTATTTGATCATTTGTTCAATTATTATGAATGCGCATATGATGTGATTAAATTATTTTTGCAATGCTTGAATAATGTTAATTCCTCTAATTTAATTTAATTTCTTATTTTTAGACATATTTTAGTGATTTAACATTATTACATGTCTCAATACACATTTAATCATGTCTAAAAATGATATGGACTCACGAATGATACAACCAAATGGTTTTACTATATTTGAATAATGTTAATTTTTCTAATTTAATTTGATTATCTTTAAGTTTTCCTTTTTAGTCATAATATTGATTGTCCATATATTCAAATGATCAATTTTAGACTACTTTCAAGGTGTATGATAATGAGTGTTTGATTTATAATATATGGGGCAATTTAATATATATTTATCAATTCAGAGTTTGGACTTAGCTTATTTAATTTATGTCCCTTTAAGTTGCTTGGAGTTAGCTTATTTAATTTATGTCCCTTTAAGTTGTATAGGGTGAAGGAAAAACTTATCTATTGAATTTATTTAATTGCAGTTCATTTAATTTATTCATAATCTTATTCTGAGAAAAAAATTATATAGTCATTATTTATTCTCAAATTAATTGGATCATGCCACCAATTGATGAAGACTCTCATATCATATAATAAAATATTATTATCATTTTCAAATAGTGTTAACTCATTTATTTATTTTAGTTAATTAACTTCTTATTTAGCCCAATAGTAGTCTAATTTACATAGCATATACCTAGTGTCCGTCGATTATTAACAAATGGTGTAGTTAATGATATATGATACACTTCAAGTAGTAGTCTAGTTTATATATATATCATGTTGTCGATTATTGACAAATGGCATAGTTGAGCATAAATCATATTTGTGGATAATTTACACAAGTTGATTCATGATATTCTTGTTTTAATCCATTAGACTAATGCGAATTGAGGTTTAGATTTGAGATTGAACCGATAAGAAATCTTAAAAATGTTCATTATTTTAGAGAAAAATCAACATCAACAAAACAAAAGGGGGCAAAATGAAACAGAAAAAAGCTATTTTTGTCGTTCTTTAAAGATAGTTACTATATGTGGATTTATAGCTGATTGATGCCTAAATTATGAGTATGGTCTAGTGATCTAGCCTAGAGAATTCTTGTGATCTAGTTGATGCCTAAATTGTGAGTGTGGTCTAGAATTGATGGCTGATCGATGACTAAAAAATTCTACAATGAATAAGAACAGAAGACTAAATTTGAGAAATAATCACATGGACTATCGGAATGGAATTATGATTTAGGATAATAAAAATGATCTTGTGTATGATCAAAGATATGAATGATAACACCATCAGTATTGTAACTAATGAGGTTAGAATATATGCCGCAAAAGTGGGAGTTTTAACAATAATGTAGACTAACTTGAAAGCTTATAGATAAAAAAGACTAAAGTGGTGAAGGGCATACCTATTATGGAGTAATTTTCAAATGAGAGGCAAAAATTTTGGTTTGATAAAAAACTTGATAGAAAAGAAATATATGAAAGCTTTTAAAGGAAAAATAAATCATTGATTTTCATTTTGACTCAAAAAATTAAATTAAGAAATTGAAAAAAAAAATATCAATATTGTGCTCAAAATGCTTAAAATCAGAAAATGATCTATTGATAACAACGAATTGAGAATTTTGAGATTGAAGGAGAAGATAAATCTAATGAAAACATTTTAGAATTTGAGAAAAGATAGAAGAAAGTGAAGAGAAAGAATGAGAATGGGGGGGGGGGGGGGGGATCTTTGGAGAATGAGGGGTGTAAAGTATTTTAAAAGACAAACTGTATGCTTTATAAAATAAACCTATAGGAACTTACAAGTTTTTAAAATAAAAATTAGCCCCCTAATTCCACCACTTTTCTACAAAACCCTAAAAAATAAATGAAAAGGAAATTAGATATCTAAACAACAACAAACAACAACATACCCAGTGTATTTTCACCTTGTGGGTCTGGAGAGGGTAAAATGTACGCAATCCATATCACTACTTTTGAAGAAGTGAGAGGTTGTTTCTGATAGACCCCCGGCTCAAGACAAAAGATAGTAAGCAAAGTCATAATAAAATATGAAACATGATGAAATAAAAGAAATAAGACACCTACAAAGTAGTATTATATACTATCAAATCGAGAGCACATATGTCACGATCCGAGACTGCCCCTAGTCGTAACACGGTGCTTAGAGTCACAAGTAAATCCAAGCTAATTCATGGGATAGAATAAGTTATGATTACTAAAGGAAAGTAACAAAATACTGAGCGGAAGGTAACTAAAATAAACTGATGCTGAATAATAATAAAGTCAATAATGATGTTGTCTGAAATACTCAATGATATAGAAAAATATGTCTAATTGTCTGTTTGTCTGAAAGTCTCTAAATCATGACGAGCTGTTGGGACAGGTCCTCAACTAACTCTAACTGACTGAAATAATGTAATATACTAAAAATAAACAAATGATAGCTAGTCCTCGTCTGATGAGGACTCACCAAGATTGCAACTGAGTAGAACAGGAATGTGCTAAGTGCAGTCTGGGTTCTAAGCATCCAAACCTATATTATGAGATAATATAACGCAAATAAATATACAATCAGTACTTTGAATGTACTGAGTATGCGAGATGAGAAGATAACTGGTATATATAAACTGAACATGAATGCATAAACATGTAAATTGAATACAAGACCATGTACAAACATATGCTGAATAATCTGAATAACTGGGTAACTGAATAACTGAATACTGAACACTTAGAAAAGAAAACCTGAACTAAACATAAACTGAAACTAAACTGAGGACTGTGGAAGCTAACAATAATTGACATACCCCAATGTGAGTTAATCGAGGTCTAACCTGTGAACCTAGTTAGAAGGGTGTCAGTACCTTGCCAAGAGTACCAACACTGGCTGGCGTGGATCCAATAAATTGATTTTCCGAAGACTAGGGTGTCAGTCCTTTACTGGAGGGTGACCCCTCATAACCTATGGTGGCACTATAGTTTTGGAACTTAGGGACTTCTACTAAAGGTCTCTGCCCTCAATTGGCGGGTGAACCTTTATCTCTGCACTCACTCGGTCCTAAGTACTACTCCCAACTGAACTATCACTGATAACTAATAACTATTTCACATGATCTGATGATTGATATATGATCAACATGATAATATTCTGAATTTAGCAATATAAACATGATCTTAATGGCTCATAATATGAAAACTGATATATGCATGACTATCTGGGTATCGAGTGTTTATAACCCACCAACTTTGACTAATACAACTGAACATGATAATAAATTTTGGAGCATAATAAAAGGGATTTCACAATTTAAAACCAATAAACTCAACAACTTCATGATAGGAAAATTCATGATTTTGAATGTGGAAAATCACTACTCTTGGGAAAAGCACATATTCATGGTTTGATTACATACATAAACTGATGAGAGTAAGAAAACTCATATTTGACATGGAACCCAATTCAAGGGGAAGGGAATTTTTCTTGAGTATTTTAGAGTTAGTGGGACTCAATGGGTGGAAGGAACCCATTGATGAAATCCCATGTACCTGAAGTGAATTCCTTGGGAAAATTTCTTAGAACTTGTGCTAGAACTTGGAGAACCCTAGTTTGCTTTGGATAAGAACAGAATCGCTTTCTTTTTTCTAAGTGAAATGATTTTGGAGTTTATGAAGTGTTAGGGTATATTTAATCCCTGAATAACTAATGTTGGGGTGCCCAAACAACATGGGTTCGGGATTAAAAGACGGGGATTTACCAAAAAACGCCTTTTAAAATCATGCAGGGATTTCTGATTTCAATCGTCATGACTCACCCAACGACTGGTCACAAGTCATGGTCTGAGTCATGACTTGAGGCCCTGAGGTCTTGGATTTTTTTTGTTAAGGTAACGACTCCCTTCCTAATGACTCTTTAGGTATGATCACGAATCGTTAGGAGTAGTCGTGATCTGAGATAAAATTTCTGAATTTCTTACCGGTGTGGCAACAAATCCACATGACAACTCGTTATGCCTCATAATGAGTCATGATCTGGACTCGTTATCACACGGACAAAATCTGAGACCCTCACTAGAATGGCAACGACTCACACGTAACGACTCGTTATATCTGGTAACGACTCATTGCCTGAGTCATTGTCACTGGTAGTTTGATAGGTTCTTAGAAAAGTTTTTGTAACTTTTTGCCACGACATCGGATTAAGGCGAGACTAGTGATATTAAAAAGTTAATTTAATGGCCTATGCTTTAATGGATCTAGAGCTTGAAAACTTTGGGTATTATAACACATCTCACCTAAAATGTCATACTAGAAATTTCAACCTATGTGGAAAGTCCTACGACTACTAACAAGGCTACACCAAAGCACTCCTATCAATTAGCTACTCTTCACGCACACTCTCTATCTCTCTAACCTAATTTGTGTCCTCCATACCTGCCTATCTAGGGTTATATTCCCAGTAAGCTGTAACTGTTCTATGTCATGTCTAATCACCTCCCTCCAGTATTTCTTTGGTCTACCTCTATCCCATTTGAAACCATCTGAAGCCAGTCTTTCATACCTATAAACTGTGCATTAGTGCCCCTCTTCATCATAAGTTCAAGGAATCTCAACCTCACTTCTCGCATTTGATACTCCACTAAAGTCACTCCAACCTTCTCCCGAATAGTCTCATTTTTAACCCTATCTCCCTAGTAAGTCCACACATCCAACACAACATCCCCATTTCCGTCACCTTCAACTTTTGGATGTGAGAGTTCTTCACTGGCCAACACTCTGCTCAATACAGCATGACCGATGGAAGCGAGCCTCCATTTCATCCACCCTACCTCAATACGGTGAGTGACATCCTTGTTAATCTCTCAATTCTCCTGAATCATAGACCAAAAATACTTAAAACTATTCCTCTTACAAACAACCTGGGAATACATCTTCACTACACCTCGTTCTCATGCATCAAGTCACTGAACGTGCATTTCAAATACTCTGTCTTGGTCCTAGTAAATACTATTGCTATTTATTAAACCTGGATAACTAATGACTAGTAAATGCCATTGCAATTTATTAAAGCTGGTTAACTAAACACTAAACCTTGTCATAATGGCGGGTTTATGAAGATTTTTGTACAAATATCACGCCGACACAAAGTAGATAAGCACAAGGAACCCACAAATGTTGATTTAATTATCACGTAATTCATCCGATCCAATTTATTTTGCTCATGTTACTTGATTTTTTTTTGAAAGGTATTTATTAAGAATTTATTTTACAAAAGTTATTATATTAATTATGTTTTAAAAAAATTAAATTTGAGTAGTTATTTAATGATAAATTAGTTTTGAAAGAAAAACGATATAATTATCTTGATTTACTAAAATAGATAAGTAAATGAGAAATTTATTTTTCGTATAAAGGTTAAATAAAATAAAATGGAAGGTGTCTAACTAGTACTCCTCTGTTTTAAAATAATTGTCACGTATTATTTTCCAAAAATTAATTTAATTACATCCTAAAGCTAATTAGATTATATTAGTTCGATATTCTAAGATTGAAAAGTATTACAGATTACAATTTTCCTCATATCAATATGACAAAAAAATACATCTTAAAATGTTGATCAAAGTTTGAATCATTTGACTCTTAGAAAATAAATTGTAATAAGTGTTTTGGAATGGAGGGTATACTTTCTCCGTCTAATATTACTTGTCAGTCATATTAAAAATAAATGTCCAGTTTAAAAAAAATTAAAAAGAGTCGTTTGGTGTGAGGTATAGGGTATAATAGTTGCACAATAAAATGAAGGATTATTTTATTCTGTGTTTAGTAAGAGTTATTACTTAGTCTCGAGATTATTTATCCCATTATTTATACCGTAGTGATGGAATAAGTTATCTCAAATACATGGTAAGATAAGTTATCCCATCGGGATAGTTAATCTCAGGATTATTTATTCCGAAATAACTTATTTCCAACCAAACGACCCTTAAATGTAACAATAGAGAAGTGAGGGAAAAAACTTAATCATACTCGGTTTGTATAACAATTTATATTATTTATCATGATTAAATTAATGAAGTAAAATACATGTTAATTAATTATGATTAAATAAAAAAATTCTAAACTAAAATAGATGACACAATATATATATATATATATATTAACTTGACGCAAACACCAATCCGGATAAGTTTTTATCGGAAGTGAGTAGCAACAAAGATTCGGACCTTTGAGCAGCCTATATGCCAAAAGGAACACTCGAATATGCTTCAAAGTTCCGCAAAAAGATTCGGACATTCGCATAATCCCGTAACTTATGCCACTTCTCATCTTCCATGGGACACATTTCTTCTCCTTACCTTTCTCCCCAAATATCCCTTCTCTCCCCTCCCACAAACATCTTCTCCTTTACCGCATTTGTCATCACTTACCAATCAAGCAGGTTCTTTCTCTTTTTTCCTCACTTCAATTTCTAACATTTTTTTCTAAAAAGAAATCAAAATCCACCCCTCTAATTAATGATAGTATATATTTTTTAAAATTTTGAAATTTTTGGGTCTAATTTCATGCAAAGAGTGATCCATTGTTTTTTTTTTCAAGATGTTAATTTGAAATTTGAAGCTAGCAAGTTTAATGTATTAGCCTATTAGGTATTGCATGGACGAATGTTAACGACAGACTAGTAAACTCTTTTTGTCACAAAATAGTTATCAGGTCTACAATTATTAATGAAAAATTAATAAAAAATATAATTTGATTAATATATTTTTTATTAACTTTTTAAGTCCTTATATATTTATGTGGTCTTAATTCTAGGAAAACTAATACTCACTCCCTTTCGGAATAAGTGAATTGTTGGAGTATTCATTGGTGTTTCAAAATAAGTGAATTTTTGAAAAAAAAATTTTCAAATTTACGCTTATGATTTGACAACCAATTAACTTTTGAAAAAAATATTACAAGGTCAATTTTTTTTTTTTGATAAAAATGGAAAGTTGTATTAAATTTATGTCTTTAATGCTTTTTTCTTAATCTGTGTGTCAAAATCCAACAATTCATTTATTATGAAACAGAATGAGTATAAGAGAAAAGACATTTTCCCCCCTGAACTTGTCCTCCAAACTCACTTTAGCACTTAAATTTAACTTTTGTTTATTTACCCCCTTAACATCTTCGAAATGTATTTGTTTGACCCCTAAAGCTGATGTGGCATTTTTTAAAAAAAAGGGGCGCGTTTATTTATTAAAAAAGAAAAAAACAGCATTTTTAAAATTAAAAACTGATATAATCTCATTTTTTATTTTAATATACATTAAAAAAATATATTCTTCTTCTCCAATGCCCCCACCCCATGGCAACCCACACCCACACCCTACACTCTTTTCTTCTCCAATTGATCAAGAACAACAATACTCATTTTCTTTAAACCATCAATTCCTCCATTAACAATCTCATCCATTTTCTTCAACCATTAATTTCTCCATTAACAACCTCACCCATTTTCTTCAACCATTAATTCCCCATTAATAATTTCACCCATTTTCTTCAACCATTAATTTCCCCATTAACAATCTCACACACATTCTTCATCAACACTTTCAAGATGATAATTAATTGGACACAAGATGTAATGATTAAGATGTAATATTTCAACATTCTTATATCAAAAAAAAAAAAAAACACCCTTCAGCTAAAAGCTTTGAAAAAAAATAATTTTTTTTTGGCTTTGCTTTTTTCTGATTTTGAAAACCATAATTAACAAATTATGTGATTGGTCTGATATCATCATAGCGATTATATTGTTTCAAAATCAAATCTTCAACCCTTACAATCAAAGTTATATTTGTAATTTGTTCACTATATTTGCTTTGGTCCAAAACTATGGAAGAAAAAGACCTACCTGTCTTCTTAAAAAAAATGAAGTTTTTTTTTTAACTTTTTTTTTCTTTAAAAAAAAAACGATTGAGATTCAATTGGAAAACTAGGGGGAGTGGTGCGCTGGAAAAAAGAGAAGGGGAAACTTGCGTTTGCAGGGTAGGGGTGAGGGTGAGGGATGGAAGAGTAGAAAACGCAGAGAGGGCGGGGTGGGCGGATGGAGTGGGGGTGTGAAAAAGAAAGAAAACGGGGGGTGGGGGTGTCTTTTTTATTTAATGTATATAAATATATATATAAATAGTACATACATATTTTTTATTTTTTGAAAAAAATATATAAAAATAATGTATGGGGGATTAATTTTTTTTTAGAAAAATAGTAATTTCTTACGTGGTAATGACGTGATATTGATGTGTAGGCGAGTGTAACACACTCTTCGTTGTGAGAGTGGTATTTAGTTTTGATGGATAAAAATAATACACTTTAAAGATGTTAAGGGGGTAAATAAACAGAAGTTTAATTTAAATGCTAAAGTGAGTTGAGCGGACAAATTTAAGGGGGAAATCATGTCTTTTCTCCTAATATAAGGGTAAAGTTGAAAATAAATAATAAATGTTCTTTAATTTTTTAAACTGACAATTATTTTTGGAGAAAGGACACGAATTTCCAGTGTAAAGGGCAGAGGTTGAAGTAGTAGATTAAAGAAATATTGAAGGAAGATGATTAGACATGACATAAAGCAAGCTTATCATGACCCTAGATAGAAAAGTGCGAAGAAGACAAATTATAATAGAAGGATAATAGAAAGTGTACATCATTGCTAGCAGGTAAGAGGGCATTGTTTTGTTATCCATACTAGCTATAGTACTAGAATTGTTTCAGTGTGCTACTATTTATGGTATATTAGGTAAGTCTTTTTATGTTATTCTTGAGTGTGGTGATTTTTATTGTTTCTATACAATCTCCCTTTTAAATTATTTTTATTTGTTTGGGTCTATTGAAAATTGTTTTTTTATTTTACTTTTAATATAATAATATTAATGGCATATAATTACACCCACTTAATAAAAATATGCTGAGTATGTTATTATTGTTATATAATATCTGATCACTTTTTGACTAATTTGCAAAGATACAGCCACCCAAAGTTTCTAAAAAAGATGGCTAAATAATATAAATATCAATCTTTTAAAATTAATTGTACTCTCTCCTATTTTTTTTAATTACTTTATTCTTTCTTTTTATTAATATATATATAACATAGTCGATATATATATATAGTATTTTGTGTACATGTGAAATTTTTATAATATATTTAAAGAGTTAAATTTTTGTAATATTGAAAATATAAATTGTGTATTTATGTAATTTTTAGAAAAAAATTCGTACATTCGAATAAGCCCAAAACTTATGCCAATTATATTTTTGTTCCATGTGACACATTTCATCTTTTCTCCCTAAACTAATGAATACCTCCTCCTCTCTCTGTCTCCCCACAAACATCTCCTTTACCGCGTTTGCTACTTACCAATTTCACAGGTTCTTTCGATTCCCCTTTCTTGCTCCCTTCAATTTCAAAATTCTTTTTGAAAATTTAACATCTACCCCTGTAAATAATAATAATTATTTTAAATTCCTCTCACCCCTTTTAATGTTCCTAATTGGAGTCCCATGATGGAGTTATCTATTTTTTTTTTTTTTAATTGGTTTAGTATTGTCAAAATTTTTTTTGGGTATTGTATGGTCGAACATTCAGGATCCATTTGATATAGCTTTATGCTCCAATTTGGGGACTTGACCAGAAACGAAATGGGGTTTTGAATTGTTTTTTTTTTCCTAAGCTTTGATGTGTAAAGTAAGGGTTACATGACCGGTTGGTTGGGAATGTACATATGTCTAATTTTTTATTTTTTTTTCTAAGCTTTGATTCTGGTTTTCTAATGTCAAACCAAACCATTCAGTTTCAGGTTTTTAAATCTATAAACAAAACCAAATCAATAAAATTCGGGTTTTTCAACCTTGGGTTTTTTGGTTTTCTCGATTTTTTTTGGGGTTTTTCTGCTAAAGGCTTCATACAAACATATAATTAACTTGTACTTAAAATAATTCTTTAGTCTCAACAAGATACAACTGTCTTAGTTTTCCTTAACAAAATGACACAAATTGAAATGAGTTATGACTATAAAATATTCAATAAATGAAAAATAAAAAAATCATGTAAAATAAATATTGCATAGTAATAAGTTATAATAAAATAACTATAATTTAAATATTAAGTCATGCTAAAATAAGTCTAGTAAGTATTAATTAATTACATGGCTAAATATTAAATAAAAAAATAAATTTAGGTTATATATTTATGCAAAACTAGAAAATAGATATCCAACATTATTATCATTCTTAGTGTTTTTGAATGTTTTTGTTAGCATTTGTATTGATCTGAGCTTTATTTGAGTTACTAATATCTTTGGGCTATAAAACTTATTGGATCATTCACAATTTTAAGTTTAAACATGAAATAATATGTTGAAAAATAAAACAATGAAAAAGTTTATGAAATATTTCTAAATTACATCACAGTAAATATTTTTAAAAAATTGTATAAATGTAATATCAGGTTGGTTTGACTTTTTTTAGGTTAAAACCAAACAAAATCAATTATAGTCTGTTTCTTTTTTCAAAATCAAACCAAGTCAAACCAAACCATTAGTCGGGGTTTATTTTTTGGTTTGACTCGGTTTCCAGTTTGGTTCGATTTTCGGTTCGATTTTGTTCACCCCTGCTGTAAAGTTTTAGCTTACATTTAGGGGCGGACCCACGTGGTCCGTGCCGGGTGCTTGAGCACCCATTGACCCTGGTAAAATTTTATATATTTATATAGAAATACAACAAAACTGGTTATAATATATTGTTAAGCAGCCATATATACAAATGACCTAAGTTGCGCGGACTCTTCACTTTTGATGCCGTATCCGTGTCGGATTCTCCAAAAATACACTACTTTTGGCTAATCCGACACGCACCCTTGGCATGTTTGAAGAATCCGAGCAACATAGCAAATGACTATTGGGTGCTTTGGCTTTGGTGTGGAACTTAAGCACCTTGATGCCTAAAGTGGCATGGGTTTGATCCCTAGTAGCAACACACATTTTTTCCTCCTTTTCCTTAAAGGAAGTGAGCACCCACAACCTTCAAATCCTGGATCCGCCCCTGTTTACATTTTTTCTATCCGATGAATATGTGAGTTAATACAATCTTAAGCTTATGAGATGGACTTGAATTAAAGTAAAAAGAAAAAAGTAATCTTTTTGTATTTATCTAAGCCTTGTGGACAGGGTTCGCGTGTACCTTTAATTTGCTGGTGGGAGATAGTACCCATGGATTTAATCTTGGGTGCATGCAAGTTGTCCCGAGCACCACAATTATATTAAAAAGTAACCTTTCTATGGACATATAAAACCATGACAAACAATGTAAATGATTCAAGGTGAATCACCTTGAAAGGCTCATAACAAAGTTTTTCAGTAGTATAGGCTCAGGTGCGAGAACGGTATCCATTGCCTGCTGCACTACGTGTTTATCAACCACCCGCTCAACTTGAGAGCGGACAGCGCAGCTTTTGCGTTCCACTTATTGAACAGGGTTCTATGGTCGGTCGACAACCCCTCGATATTTGGTCTTTATTAAGTTATTGTTGGGTTTTGATTATTGATCTTTATTAAATAGTCCTTCCACTTCATTTGGTTTGTTTGGTTTTGACTTGACACGAGTTTAAAAAATTATAGAAGACTTTTGAATCTCGTGATTTTAAACTAAAGATATGTAGAATGTATCAAAATGTCCTTTAATCTTGTGGTCTTAAACATGTTATGTGAAAAATTAGAATTGAAGATTTGCCAAAAAAGGGAAAGAGACTTTCTTTTTTAAACTAACTGAAAAGGATATTAAGGTAAACAAATTGAAATGGAGGGAGTAATTGTTTGGGAAGGCTCTCGATGCAATCAGAATATTCAACTAATGACTTTAAGTTGATGTGCTTCTATAGGAAAAAATTGATCTTTGATCAATACCCGAGTTATGTCTTCTCTGGACTTTAGGTAAATCATTGATATGA
This sequence comes from Capsicum baccatum var. pendulum, assembly GCA_030864225.1. Classification (NCBI taxonomy): domain Eukaryota; kingdom Viridiplantae; phylum Streptophyta; class Magnoliopsida; order Solanales; family Solanaceae; genus Capsicum; species Capsicum baccatum. Next base: position 51,125,604 of record CM061554.1, on the reverse strand, counting down.
TGAGATTCTACTGTTATATATCGGGTTGCAATGTGCAATGGGTCCTACTCAAACGGAAAATGGCTACAAATGATATTAGCTTAACTACTGACGTTTAATCCAGATTCCATATTATTCAAAAATCAAGCTTTCTGAACATCCAATGTGGTTCAATAATGGAAAACATAATACTAATAAATCATGGGAACATCTAAAATTTCAATCTCATATAGTTTCAGTATGTTTTTGTGCCCACTCCACAGTGCACAAACAGCCAATTCCATGCATCCAATGAAACCTATAAGATAATAACATCTATATCCAGTTGTATAGACAAAGACCGGCAGTCAGGATAGTCATGAACCTGGAAACACTTGAGCTCCTAATTTCCCCCATACTGTGAAGTTTTCCAAAGAAATGAACAAGTTAGGGGGTAAATGTAGAAAATGTAGAAGACATGGTGCAAACAAAAAAGGGTGCATATGTTTAGAGTGTCTTGATGATTTTGTAAATAACAGCTGCGTGAAGTAGTCATTGTGTACTTTGATGAATTCCTGGGATATATTTCTGATCCATGGAGGATTTCCTTTTCTTAAAAGAACTTTACTATGCACTCTTAATCACTCGAAAGCATGAAAATACTAAAGAAACATTTCCTTGTTACAGAAAATCACAGACGTGTTTGGATTAGTGCACCATAACTGGTCAATATTGGTATCTTCGTGTCAATGCTGGCAATCAGTCATTCAATTGACTGATTGCCAAATTGCAGATGGGTGCCCAGTGTCCAGTGAAGCCTAAGACAGCCTTAGAGGGCGTGCATGGAGTGCAAGTGGTTCCTCATTCACCATTTGCATTGGAAGAGATAAAACAACATGGAGACTTACATCAACCGAGGAATGCAATTTTTCCTGTTGGAACAAGACACCAACTAATAGTGCAGTAAGTGAAAATGAGGTTATCTTGGTTGACTTCTGATCATTTGTCTGGAGGTGCTTTTCTATCTTCAATAGGCAATATAGATGATTGAATTGTCAATTCAGATCCAACTGTTAGGATTAGGGTTGACAAGAATTTGACTCATCATGTTATCTTGTTTACCAGGAGAGTTTGGCAGCAAAGGCCTCGTTGCCTCAGGCCCATCCGTTGCAGTTGCCATGGTAAGATACGCAGAATGATCGCTCTGCGAACAGTTAGGTGTATTATACTGCCTCCAGCGTGTTTCTAATCTTTTAATTGTTTTCGCTTAGGTGATAGAACCATTGCTGAAACTATTGCTAATGTGATCACTTCTCTACCTTTTATTGCTCTTGGACTTCAGGCTCCAAGGTCAAAAATATTTTCCTAGAGCTGCTTTTGATGACCACGATTGATTACTCTTTTTAATTTCTTCTTTTATTACTGCAGGAAGAATCTTCATTGCAAACTTTATGCCAATTCATTAATTGGAGTTGGAATTGTCTCCAGTTTGTACCATGCTTCGAGAGGCAAAGTAAGACGCTATATGAGATGGGCTGACTACTCAATGATAGCAACAGCAACAGTGGTAAGTCTTCAGCAGTTAATTCATTTTTATATCTTTTCAGGATTTTTTATGTTGCCCAGATATTCTAAGCTACAATTTGCCTGGAAATTTAGTCACACCAGAAGTGTTTGCTGAAAATTATATTATTGATAACTACCTCATTCATCAACATCAAAAAGAAAAAACTGCAAAGAATTGGAAAAGGTGTGTGACATAGATGTTTAAATAGCTGGCAGGATGTGCTGAAATAGTTTTCTTGGTCTCCTGTTGCTATATTGTATGAGGTGTATCTACTCCACATTTAAAAGTATGATGATTTGTGTTACAATGCTCAATTTCCTAGAAATAATTTATTTTGGATGCTATTTAAATAGAGCTATACTGGAACGTTAGTGCGCTACCTTGAGAATGGTGTTTTAAGAAATTTTATTCATCATGAACTTTCAATCTGATTGACAATTGTACTTGCCCAAAAAGTTGACGTATTCGTCTACATTCTTAAATTTCAAGAACCTAAAAGAAAATATTAAAGCTAAGCATTCCTCTGAATGGTCATTCTTATCTACCATTATCAACAGAGGCAGGGTCATTCTTATTGGGATTTTATCGCGATGTTCAGAAAGAAAAGAATAATGAGCTCAGATAAGTGGTAACCAAGTTGCTTTGTTACTCTAAACCCAGAATATAAAGCTTTCTTTTTGGTTCTCAATAGCACCGTTTTAGTAATTAACCACGTGTTTGGTGCAAGCAACATTTTTTGCATCTACAGAAGAAGTAAGCCCCTTTTATAAAGCAAGGCTTTCCTTAACACTTCCTACGATATGTTACTTGAAATTAGCATGTTCATTTTCCACTACAAAAGTAAATGTAAAGAGGGGACCAAAAAAGGCAGCCTGGTGTAGGAAGCATCTCGCGCCCACACAGTGTCTGAGGAAGGGACGCACCCCAAGTGGGGCGGGGATGATCTGAGCAGCCTCCTCTGAGCCAAGCATCAACAAATTAGTGGCTGACTTAAACCTGTGACCTATTCATCACACGGAAACAACTTTACCCCTGCTCCTTGGCTCCCCCTTTAGACACGGCTAAAAAATGTGGACAAAGGGTGACCAAGAATTATAACCTATTGGTCCGGTTAGAGTCTACCTCATAGTAAGTGTGGATTCAATTATTACTGTCGCTCTTCACCTTCCTTTTATTTATCTAACATAAACCAACAAAGTTAGGTTATTTTTTATCATCTTTGTCTTTAGTGGAAAAGTTTCTAGTATCTAGTGAAGGTAACAGTCTAACAGGTACCCTGAGGATTAGTTGGAGTGTACAAACTGGCATCCTTATCCAAAAAGTGTAGAGAGGGGTAAGGGTTGATCTGCGGGTGCTTTTCAACAGGTGGTTCTATGAAACTTCATAGCTTTAAAAGAAGCTAACTTAACTAAGTTTTTTCAGTGTCTATCGAGGGCACTTAGGAATGAGAATCCAAAATTGCTGATGGCAGCATCTGCAGTCCTCCTACCAATCCAACCTCTGATGGTTTCTGCTGTACACACTGGAATGATGGAGGTAGATATCTGCGTCTGAAATATGATGCTCGAATGAACTACATTTGGCCACCATTTTATTCTCTTCCATGTAGCTCTTCCCTTGTCCGCAAAGAATTTGATTTAAAGGACTGTCTTCACTCTTTTTCCCATTTAGGTTGCATTTGCCAAAAGAGCATTTCAAGATCCAGATCTGAGGATGAGCCACAATGTGCACAAAATGTCATCACTACTAGGTGGTGCTCTTTTCATTGCTGATGATATCTTTCCTGAAACACCTTTCTTGCATGCTGGTTGGCATCTTGCTGCTGCTGTTGGGGTGAGCACTTGCAATAAGCTTCTTGAGTAGGTTGCTATTATTCCAATCTAATTCCCGTTAAATTTGCCGAAACCACTTGCCATAGCCTGCAAAGATTGTCCATTTATTCAAACCAGAAATGACAAAGATCAGTATCTTAATTCAATGGTCAATTCTTGTTACTATTCATTGTAGTGGTTATTGGTTTAGAGTAGTTGTGATAGTTATCTGTTATAGTTATGTGCTATGGAATATGGCAATTAAACGTTGCTTTGTATTATGGATGGTGCCAGTGTGAAACATTGTTTGCAGAATATGATTTTTCTTGTCTTGCTGCACTTTCTTCTCTGTTTCTGATGAAAGTCTAGTATTCTTGCAGACGAAATCCAGTGTTATCAAAAGCAAAAGTACAAAAAAGCTCTCAGCTCTGTTGGGACTTTTAGTGCAAACCACAAATAGAAGAGTGACGTTAATGAAAAAAGGCAAAGAAGAAAAAAAATACAAATATAGATGTTCTGCTAAAGATGTCAAACAGGCCGGTTTGACCTGGCCTAAATCGGCCTGATTCAGCCCACTTAAACGGCCCGGCCTGGCCCGGTAGATCAGCTGTAGGGTACCGATCCTGGACTGGGCCAATTTTATTATTGGGCTTAGTTAATCTGGTTCAGGCCCGTTGGTTAACTAGCTCGGCCCGGATAAGCTTTTTTTTAATTTTATTTTGGATTTTTGACCGTTGGGCCAAAGTAGCCGTTGGGCCCAACGGCTATATGGCCGTTTGGACCCAAAAATGGCTACTTCGGCCTTTTTAATTATTTTTTTTTTTCATTTAAAATATTTTTTTAAATCCAAAAAATTTTCTATAAATACCCTACACTTTCTAATCATTTTTTACACAATTTTCATTTTCTCAAATCTCATTCTCTCTCAAATCTCAAATATTCTATATATTTCCTAAAATGCTCAATTCAATTTTTTAATTTGTGATTATAAAGTACGAGTGAAAGTTTTTAAAGTCGCGATTTTCGGATACTTTCAATATTTGGTATTGTCGTTTTATCTCTTACTTTTAATTTTTAATTAGTGTATTAATTATTTAATATTTAATTTTATTATATTCGTGTATTTTGAATTTTTTTAGTTTGATTTATATTATGGATAAATTAAGAAACCTCGCTAGTAAAAGTGTCAAAATTTTGTCTCGGAACTGGTAGTGGTAGTAAAAAGTGAATTACTGGTGGTAGAGGTAGTTCAAGTAGTAAATATATTTGTGTGCCTCTGGTACCGCGAGTTAACCTTTTGAGGAAGAAGTAGGTGTAGGTGCTCACGATATGGATTATCTAGAAATTCAGAAAAATAATATAGAACAAGAAAATGAAGTAGATGCGGTTGATTTAGATGAAGTTGAAAATATTGGTGAGACATCCGCATTAGGAAATGTTAATGTTAGATCTAAATCGGTTAATTGCCCTCCCCGTCGTCCCCGTGCCCTAAGAGCTCGTAGAACAACTAGTATTGCATGATAATTTTTTACGCGTATAGGAGATATTGAGGTGCAATGCAATATTTGTCAACAAGTATTTAAACATAAAAGTGGAGGCAAGCAAGGAGGTACAGATACGTTAATGAGACATAAATGATAATCACGAAAAAGAGTTATTTATTGTAAAAGGTGGCGAGGCTGTTGATGGGCCAACACAAACTAGAATGGACCCAGTAACAGGTCAGGCCATTAAGAATTATAATAAATATAGGGATAGGAAAAAAGTAGCAAAAATGGTTGTTGTGGGTTGTTTGCCTTTCAGTTTTCCTTCTTCGGATGTGTTTATTCATTATATTCAAGCAATTTATAATCCTATGTTAATGGTATTCCTAGAAGTACTTGTCGGACCAATATTTTTAGACTTCATTCACAATATGTTTTTTATTTATCTACATTGTTAAAAAATATTCAATGTAGAATGACTCTAACTTCTGATCGTGGTCGTGCTGTTAATAAAAATGATTATTTAACCATTACTTGTCACTGGATAGATAGTAATTATGTTATGCAAAAACATATTCTTGCTTTTTTGTATGATGAAGATCGTAGACATACTGGAGAACTTATTGCTGAATCGATAAGTTAAGTTGCAAAATTTTATTGTATTGAAAAAAAATTCCTATGTATTGCTTTTGATAATGTTTCTAACAACAAGACTGTTATTACAAAGTTAAAAGTTAAGCTCTCTCCATCGTTACATGAAATATTTCATGTTAAGTGTGCTTGTCATATATAAAATTTAATTGTAAGAGATGGTTTTGAATTTTTTGAGCTTTATATTAAAAAAATTCGGCTTGCCGTTGGCTTTATTCAAGGAAATAATCGAAGAAAAAGAATTAGAGAATTTAAAGTTAAATGTCAAGAAAATGGACTTAGACCCCTATTGATACCTGAAGAATGTGATACTAGATGGAATGCTACGTATGATTATTTAAAAACTTGTTATGCTTATAGAGTTTCTATTACACTAACTTTTAACCAACATTGTGGTTCATTTGCTGATTCGATTGAATGTATGCTACATGATTCTGATTGGATTGTAATTGATGATCTTATTAAGTTTTTGAAAAAAATTTATATAACTACGGTTGAATTTTTCAGTGCTTATTATCGCACTGTTTGTAATATTTTAGCATATATAATTGATATTTCTACTTTGCTAAGAAAAATAATATAAGAATAAAGAAAGTTACAAAGAAGCTGTTGGTGTTATATTTGCAAAATTTTAAAAACATTTTTTTCGATTCCCCCTATTTACTTGGTTGGTGCTATACTAAATCCATGTATAAAATATACTACTATGTGCCACTTTAGTACTCTTATTTATTCTAACTTAGAGATAAATACTAACAATGCTTCTGATGATGGAGAACTGGAACAACTAGATTTGTATACGGCTATGAGTTATGCGAACATTTACATAGATAAATTATATAACCATTATGCTGATTTACTTGATTTAGTTGTACCGAAAAATATCACTCCAACTGTCGCTTCTCATCCTCCCGAGGAGCCATCATCTTCTAAAAGGCCGGCACATAGTGGTTTTCCTGATTACTTTTATGATTTAAATATTTGGAACAGTTTTGAAGAGGGAACTTACACAACAGCTTCTCGAGAAGAACTTAAGTATTATCTTCGAAGGCCGATAGAGGATCGTAGACGGCGGATCAACACGTTGGATTGGTGGAAGAATAATTAAACACAATATCCTGTGCTTTCAAGATTAGCTAGAGATATATTGAATGTTCTAATGTCAACCGTTGCATCGGAGATCGTTTTTAGTCAGAGACGAAAACATCTTGGAGACAATCGACACTCATTGGAAAGCAATGCTATGAATGTTCTAGTTTGCCTTAGAGATTGGATTAGAGTGGAACGAAGAAATCAAGGAATGGAGGTGGAGCCGAAAAGCGAACAAAATCTTGAAGAAATTATGACTTCAAGGGAGAACTCCGCACACTTAAGTTCAATGCATGATTTTGCCCCATTAACTTTGACTATCCTATGCAAGTTCCCGTTAATATTAATATGCATGAGTTGGAAAAAATGATGAAAATTTTATAGATTTTTCATTCATGTGCATTATAAATTTCGAATCATTTTACATTTTGCAATCAATAAAATATAATATTCATTCACTCTTTATTTTATAATTTTTTTCATTTAATGATTTAAATTGAATTTCTAGTTTAAATTAAATACTTAATTTTAATATATTACTAATTTACTATCAAGTATTATTAATTTATTATATTAAGTAACATATTTTTTAAAGTAGTACATATATTGAATTTTGGAAACAGCCTTTAGTAGAAATGCAAGGTAGGACTGCATACAATACACCCTTGTGGTAGGGCCATTCCTTGGACATCGCGCATGACGGTAGCTTTAGTACATCAGGTTGCCCTTTTTAGTACATATATTGAATGGTACATATATATGTGTATATATTTTTTATAGGTTCTAAAGTAGTATATATTTAACGTATACATGTGTATATGTTTTATAAATTAGTATATAACTATATATATTGTATATATTGTAGTATATGTTTTATTTAAAGTAGTACATATATATTGAATGATACGTATATATGTGTATATATTGTCTATAAACTCTAAAGTAGTATATATTTAACGTATACATGTGTATACGTTTTATAAATTAGTATATATATTGTAGTATATATCTTGTAGTATATGTTTTATTTAAAGTAGTAAATATATTTAACTAATGTATAGTCGTATACACGATTACATGTGTAATTGTGTAAATGTTTTTAAAATTCTAATGTAGTATATACTATATATATAGTGTATATATATTGTTTAACGTACTTAAAATGTATATAAGTGGGTATATATAGTGTATATTGGAGAAAAAACTTTTAAATTTTTTTGTTTTTTGGTTTTGACCGAATTTTGGACCGGTTTTAATCGGGTTTAGGTGAGTTGGACCGGGTTAGGTGTAGTGGCCCGGTCCCGGATTGTTTCTTGAAAATTTACTATTGGGCCCGAAATCGGACCGACCCACAACCCGTTTAATTGTGATGGGCCGATTCTGGATTGACCCGGCCCGGCCCCGTTAACAGCCCTATGTTCTGCCCAATACTAATAATTTTAAGCATATGAACAAAGAAATTGGAAAAAGATTACGATGAAGTGAAAGGTTAAGCGCTGTTTTGTGATGACAAGGGAAAGTATGCCTTGGAACCTTGATGATGACATTCAAGCGTACATTGAGCGAGATGAAGAGCTCAGCATGTTTTGAGCCTTGATTCAGGACATAAATCACGTCATTGACAACACACGACATTTGAACATATGGATGAGTGAATAATGTTGGACGTTGGACTGTCGTAGATATGTTATTGAGGAAGTCCTGAATTTATTTGTTTACTATTTGTTGTAAAAGTGCTTGTGTGGGCAGCCTTTGGGACAATTTTTGTTGACAGATTTGCTTCATCACCTGAGATGGCCATACACCAATACCTCTAGGTCAACAAAGTAACCAACTCACACAATTTGACAACCCATAACTACGATATGAGGGGGTAATGTCAAAAAGACCAGCAATACACACCTCATATTTCAATGATATTGTTGACTACTTTTGTCCAAATAACAATATACCTAATATAATCCCACAAAGTGGGGTCTGTGGAGGTAGAGACGTAGAGTATACACAGACCATACACATGCCTCAGAGGTAGAGAGGTGGTTTTCGATAGAGGTTGTTTTTGATAGACCCTGGACTCAAGGGAAAAAAAAGTCCAAAACAGTCTAGGGAAGTAATTTTTGTCCCAAATAAAAGTAGGAATACAGCAGCATTCTCACACACCTACCCTTCTTTTCTACCTTCCCAAAGGGACAACTGAAAAAATACTGAAAAACTCGTTGGTGGGTTCAAATTAGAATTCAAGTTCTATGCACCAATGGTGCTAGAAAATATTAAAGCATTGGATCTAGTCTCTTATTCACCTGCACAATTCATCGAGTCCAACTGATGTTTCTCTCTGTGTCCTTTCTTAGTGCACTTCCACTTCTGCAGCTAAAGTGACTATGCCCAAAAAATCCGTAGTTATAAGTTGATTCCAGTTGAGCATCTTTCGAGTGAGATTTTGAGAGTTGTTAGTTAGAGAGCACAGTATGATGAAATTAATCTTTATTGTTAACACATTAGTAATTGTGTTGAGTCATTTGAACTTAGAGGTCTAACACTGGTTAAATTTTTTATTAAATTATTGAATACAAAGGGAGAAGCTAATAAATAAAAAATATGGAGGTGATGCATAAATAGGTGCAAAAGATATTTTCAAGCTTGCAAACACAAAGCAAAACCACGCAGCTAAACACTTCCATAATATTTCTTGATTTGCTTCTTCTTTATACGGGCATTCAAACCATAATTACTTTAAAAATAAAATAATATGATGAAAATACAACACTCAGTTAAAACGACTTGAGTAAACATAGAGAAGCTTACACTACATTTTCAAATATGTTTCTTAATTTTGTTAAGTCTCGTGACAACGTCTTCCATGTTATCCTTAATTCTGGCTTATCGTTGGTGCAGTCTAAAGCCAGCTCTATGATGGAGCCTAGGCAGATTACATTTTCAGAAGTGCCATCTTTTTCTTCCTCATAAATAATATTGTCATCCACAACATCCATCTTAGTCCCTGCCCCGGAAATGCTCGCATTACCCATTTTCTCAAGTTGAGTTTCATTGCATATCTCTTCATTTTATGGGCTTCTTTTGGTCAAAACCTCCATCAACATTATTCTATAACTATAAACATGGAAGAGAGTGACAAATAGACACTTTGAAAACTTAATGTAACATTTAGACACAAGTCTTGAAAAATGAAGTGTACAGACACCATTAGTGATGTCATCCATTTGACATCTATGGATTTCTAAAAAAACAAAAACAAAAAAAATTAAAAAAGATTCTCCAAGAAGCCTCCAAAAAAGGTCCATTTTCTACCTACTTTCTCCATTCCAACGACTTTTTCACCGATATTTTCCTCCTCACAGCTGAAAATCACCATTATCTTGCTTATTGCTTTCATTTTTATCCCATTTTCTTTCAAATAACTTCAAAAAAATATTTTCCTACCATTATTACTAGCTTGAGAAGCTTTCAAAATCACTCCACAACTCGTTAGTAGATAGATTCCTATAGTTTAGAAGCACTATAAATACCTTTCTCCATTTCAGAGCAAGGAGAGCATCGATTAAAACTCAATTTTTGTACGGATTATTTACTAGTCATCGACTAGTTATAAACCAATATCGTAATGTAAGATCGATCAGTATAGTCTGTAATGGTAGTAGCTGAAGTTGTTATTGCTGGCAGTGATGAAATGAGAGTATGGGGGAGACTCACAAATGTTGTAATTGAAAATCTTTTATTAAGGTGACAATGCCCATTATGTTGCATTGCAATGGTTCATATGATGACATGGTTCGAAGCATAATTGAGAAAAGAAAATTAGCTTGCGATCCAAGCGACATGGTGGTTAGCTATCTAATGAATGGAAGGAGAAAAATATATCCCACATTCATAAAGAATGATAGGCATGTGTCCTTATACATGTTGGATGTTGTTGCCGATGACTTTAGACTATTGAGGATAAATGTCGTCGCGATGTCTCCCGTACTTTTACCACCACACTTGGCAGTGGACGATAATGATTTGGTTAAACATGAGAACTCGGCTGATCATTAAATGAATATGGATGATTATCTAATGGATATGGAATATTATCCAATGGATACAGAATATCCCAAATGGTTTCAAAAAGAGCAAGGGGAGTGTAGATCGGGATCACAACCCAACCATTCATTCTCCAATGGAAATAATTTCTACATAAAATAAATATTTAGTAGCAAAATTGAGCCAAAAATATGACACGATCTGAACCAGGGCCTAATCATGTCGGATGCCTCAAGCTCAACCAGGATTGGAGGTCACCCCCAATACCCCAAACATAACCGCCCTACACCTTTTATTTGATAAAATTCTGAATATATATAACACAAACAAATAGAACAATCTCAAATCAAATACAGTCAAACGGTGTTAGCCCCAATACTAATACCAATGCCAAGGCTGATACTAATGTCGACACCTCCTATACCAACACAAAGTAGTCCCACAAAGCCTCTATTCGAAAATAAAAAAATCATCGTTCGAGACAAGCCCCCGATCATAGCAAAAATCAAAGTCTATGATATGACAAAAGTATATAGATAAATTCATAACATGAAATAGAGCCTTCCGGAGTATAGAAGCTTACCACTTCAATCCAACACAAGTTGTCCCCGAATCTAATCACTGAATAGGAAGAGTAGTATGGCCGATTCCTGCATCACATAGGGATACAACGCTCGAAGATGGGTTAGCGGGAGAACGCTAGCATGCACTCAGGATAAGGATAAAATAATGCCAACATTTGACACCAAGTAAATAATCGTATGCAAGCACAACTATACACATACATATATATTATCCATGTTAGAAAAGAAAATCGGGTTTAGCATGCCTTTAAAACTATTAACCTGAGTATGTGTAGCTTAAGCATCCTAGAACCACCCACCGAATATGTGGGTCCAGTGTTACCCCCTGAACGGGTCCTAGTGCGTGTATCCATACGTACCGGAGATATCATAGGGGCCGGGGATTCCCGTGTACCCTTCGCTCTCCATGATACATATATACAAGTATAACTTAGGGAATTCCCGTGTACGCTAAGAGAATTCCCGTGCACGCTACAAGTATATGGTTTCCACGACCAATCCTCATGTCGGAAAAAATGAGTTTCCAGTGTCCGTCCGTTAGACTCACACTTTCACGGTTAGCTATCACAACCCGCTATTATTTGCCAATTAAAACCATTGGCACATAACTAAACCACCAATTCCATATATTATTAACCAAGGCTATAAGAAGTGGTATCGTCATACCGACTATAGCTTGCAAAAATTGTCCTTAGCTAATCACTTAGGTAATTCCTATGTACCCCGTAGGTTCCATTATTAGATTCACTTGGGGGATTCCTATGTACCCCATAAGGTTTTGAAACAAAGTCATGTCCACCAAGGCCTTACCATTTAGCCATTAAAACCATTTAACCAATTTAGGTTCCATTACCATATTATACCATGCAAAGTTTTCATTGAAAGTCCAACTATGTATTAAAAGCATTCTCATAGGCATTTTAACAAACATATTGAGGGTATATAGTTTCTAGAACCAAAACCAAGAACCAATTGACCATTCCCATGAAACCACATGTCCAATTCCACAATTCTAACCACAAGTAAAACGTGGGAAAATAATATCCAACCATTTACAACCAAAACTCCCAACATACAATTCAAAACCAAATAATACCCATAATTAAATCATGAAAACCATTCATTAAAACATAGATTTAGTTGAACTAAAAACGAGGGAGGAGTAACATTCCTTAGATACCAAAGAGTACAGAGAGAAACCACCCTTGTAAGCCCTGAATTGTTTGTATTGAGGAAACCATACTTTCCTAACCCAAGAACTTGAGAGAGATTTAAGAGTGATTTGAGAGTGTTTGATTGGGGAATAGTAGGTTAATAAAGTTTCAAGAGTGTTTTAAGTCTTGGGGTCAAATGAAGTTAAGAGGGAAAACATCCAGAATATCCCCAACTTAAACTGTAAAAATTTCCACAGGTGGGTACGGTTTGGGCACCTCACATGTACCCCATCTTATGAGTAGAACCCCTAACTTTTACCTAGGATAGAATGTTGTACATCACACACTGTCCATCATACGACTCCCCTTTCCTAAGTCGTACCATCACCATACGATAATACCTATCTAGTCATACCCCAAGCAGAATGTCAAGGCTAAACGATGAAGAACATATGGTTTAGACTCTACCACTCGTACCCTATCCTTATAGCTCATAGTGAGCCACTTATATTCAGAGCCAAGTTAAACATTAATTTTCAGATTAAGTGAAGGATTAACCCAACGACCCATCACCAACCATATGACCCGTATCACCAAACCATAACCACAACAGAAACTCGACTACCAAGCACTGGCATCCCATGCCCTCACCATACGGCTCGTATGGTGAGTCATATGATCCATATAAAGTTGAAAACTCAGGAAATTTTCAAGTACCAAAACTGAGGGTGTTTCAATTCTTCTTTCACTTGGACCATTCAACCTCGAAAGATGGAACAAGGCAGTACAAGCACAATTTTTATCCCAACACCTCAACTCTTCCCTTTAACTATGTTAGAAAACAAAGATGGAAGGAAGTCAATCTTTCCTTTAACAAAGTTTGAAAACAAAAGTATGATGAAGAACAAATACCTTCCGCATGAATTTTTAGAGCAGAAAACAGGAACAGATACTTGGACTTCATGTCCTCTTTCGTTTCCTAAGTAGCCTCTTCAACCTTGTGGTTTTTCCCTAGAGCCGTGACCGAAGCTACATCCTTGGTCCATAACTAACGAACCTGCCAATCTAAGTTCTCAATTGGGACCTCTTCATAAGATAGAAATCCAAAATACCAATATCTTTGATAGGCACGATTTAAGACAGGTCACCCATACACTTTCTCAACATAGAAACATGGAATAGTGGATGAATAGAGCTCAGACTAGAAGACAACTTCAACTGATACACAATATTACCAACCCTTCTCAAAATTGAGTACGAACCAACATACTGGGGACTGAGCTTCCCCTTCTTACCAAACCGCATCACTCTCTTCATAGTAGATACCTTTAAGAATACCTTATCCCCAATCTCAAACTCTAAATCACTTCGTCTCACATCCATATAGGCCTTTTGGAAACTTTGGGCGGCTTTAAGACTATCCCGAATAACCTTTACCTTTTCCATGGCATGGTGAACCAAATCCGGACCAAACATATCAGCCTTACTAAGCTCGAACTACCCAATAGGAGATCTACATCTCATAGCGTACAATGCTTCAAATGGAGCCATCACAATGCTAGACTGATAGCTATTATTATAAGCAAACTCTACAGGGGGTAGATGATCAACCCAACTACCACCATAGTTAATCACACACGCACGAAGCATATACTTCAATATCTAAATAGTTCTCCCTACTTGCCTATCCATCTGCGGGTGGAAAACAGTACTCAAACTAACCCTAGTCCCCATCCTTTTCTAAAACGACTGCTAAAGAGATGAAAATTACGTACCATGATCAGAGATGATAGAAATAGGTACCCTATGCAACTTCACAATATCTTAGAGGTACAACCTCTCATAATCCTTAGCCAAAAAGTTAATCCTTACTGGCAAAAAGTGAGCAGTCTTTATTATCCTATCCATGATTATCCAAATCGAATCAAATTGATTTCGAGGTTGAGAAAGACTGGTAATGAAATCCATATTGATCACACCTATTTCTATTTTGTCAATTCATTTTCTTGATATAATTCTTCGGGCCTTATGTGCTCAATTATCACTTGTTGACACACCTACACTTGGCCATAAAATCTGTCATATTTTTTCATACCAATCCACCAATACATCTCCTTGAGTTCATGATACATTTTCGTCGAACCATGATCTAAAACATAATGCGAATCATGCGCCTTAGCTAATATCCTTTCTCACAAACCATTAACATCGGGAACATATAATCTCCCTTGGTATCACAAGGTACCATCACCCCTAATCTCAGAGGCCATCACCTTCTACCCACCCACATCACCCTTGATCCTCACCAAAATGGGATCTAACATCTGTCTCTCCTTAATCTCAGCATCAAGAGATGACTATGCCACTTTCTAAATGAACACGCCACCATCCTCAGAGTCCAAGAAGCAAATCTAAGGTTAGTCAAATAATGAATGTCCTTCACTAACTCCCACTTCTCCTTATCTACATGAGCTAGACTCCCTATGGATAACCTGCTAAGAGCATTAACAACCATGTTAGCTTTACCTGGGTAGTAGTGAAGACTCATGTCATTGACACAACCCAAACCTAGGCCATGTCGTATGGGCACCTTAAGCTCATATGAACCGAAGGTCACTCCAATGACTCGACCCAAACATCTCATCATACAATAAGAGTCGAAGGAACTCTAACTCACAAGTTAAGACTGCGAAAATAATATCACAAGTCAACATTAGAACCATAATAACCGACTTACACCAAAGTTCACTGTTGTTCACAATACCTCTATACAAAATGAAGTCAATAAATGTATATGTCGGGACAAGCCCCCAACTGTAGTCAAACCAAGTCTTAAAGAGACCAAGTCAAAAAATAAAAGACCAAGAGGTGTATGTATTCCAAAGTAAGAAAGATCTCCACTTCAATTCAATGCATAAACCACTTCAATTGCCTAATCACTGCACGAAAAGATAAGAAGATGCTCCAGCCCCTATATAGTGCTCGGAGAGAGTTAACGGTTGGAACGCTAGCATTTAACTGAAGGATAAGTGATAAAATAACATCATCAATCAACAACAAGTCAATATATCACAATTTATCTCATTCATACACTTATCTATACATATAGGTATATCACACGCTAATCAAAGAAATAAGTCTCATCAATCATGCTTTAAGCACTCATTCACCATTCATGAAATAGAGGACTACGACCTACTATAGTTATAGCTTCAAATATTCTCAATAGGCAAAAGACTCTAACCACGTTCACATTATCATTAGACATGGGACTTTAACCATGCACACTCATTCATTAGTCAAGGATTTTAGCCACATATGTATTCACACAAATAAGGGACTCGAATCGCACACACAATTATCTAGGAAAGGGACTCCAACCTCATGACCGTTCATTAGACAAGGGACTCTAACCTCATGTCTCACTTGGAATTTAACCACAAGCCATTTTCTTCGGTGAGGTACTTTGACCTGAAGAGATCTCTTTAAGCACAAGACTTTAACCTCGAGCCATATTATTGGGCAAGGGACTTCAACCTCAAGCCATTCATAAGGCAAGAGACTTCAACCTCAAGCCATCATAACTATCATTAGTTAGAATTTTGAACTTTAACCCTTTCTCTATGCATTAACATACATTCAATACAATATTTAAGGACTTTAACCATTTTAGCCAATTCAATACTATACATGACCACACAATCCTTATGGGAGCCTTCATTGCTCAACCATCTCAATAGGCCAATTCCTTCACTTAGTTCAACATATAATGCAAGTTATGGTCATCAAGACCCTTACAACAATTCTAGACCATATCCTCACCACACTTGGGTTCAACCTATAATTTAAGTTCATCTTTATATCTAGGGACTTTACCCATTCATTAGCCAACAACCAAGGTTATTAATTTCATCACACATAGTTCATAGTTCCTTTAACACATTATTTATCATTCATCCATGTCTATTGGCCCATTTTCCTAGTTTAATACATCAACAACATATGAATAGATAACTCACTTAGACATTTTCATAAATACCTTAGGTGTATCCTTTCAACAAGGTTCCATGGTATATATATTATCAAGATTAAGGTTACTAAAGATCCTCATGTTAATCCACATACAACAAGCACCCACACATGCAATTCATCATCAATATCACATATAAACATAAGTCTAAGCAAGATTCAACATCATATATCATTAGGCAACAAAACCCTTTTCATTTGATTTCAAAACCACCATGTACACTTACTAATCCAAGTGTGAAATACATGGGTTTAGAGATATTTAAAGAGGGGAAGAGATACATGCCTTAAACAAGATAAAACACCGACAATCTTTGCTCTTTCTTGCCACTAGATAAGCTCTCTCCAAACCCTAGCCTCCAATCTTGCTTCAAAAAGCTTTCAGAGTGTTTTGGAGTATTTGAGTCTTGTAAAATGAGGGCTTAGAAGGCTACAATGCATTATATAGTGTGAGAGATTAGAGTTTTAGGCAAGGGAAATGACCTCAAAGCCCTTAGTTAAAAGCTGAAAAGTGAACTCGTCTAGGGGTACGTCTCCCCCATACGACTCCCTTAGCAATCGTACCCTAGGGTACGAGTGGTACCCTAACTCATACCCCAGGCTTCTCCTAGGCTAACTATACTGTTATAGGTAAGAGTGGGCACCCTTGAGTCATATCTAAAGGGTATGACTCACCCCTAACTCATGACAAAAATAGTCCACTTGGTTTTGAGGCTTCCCTCTATATGGTCGAGTAGTATACAACTTGTATGCATTGGTTATGACCAAGGGGAGGTCATGTCATAAGGAAATAGTATGATAACCTGATGGAAAGATCAAGGTACAAAAGAGAAGGGCAAGATGGGTATGAGTCATGGCCAAGGGTACGACTTAAGCCTCTAGTTGTACCCAACTCAGAGGCACAAAAATGAAGTTGTTTTTCAATGGTTCAAGTCTAGATATTTCAGTCATAGTCCTTAAAAAGCTTAAGCCACCTTCTCTATCTGAGGTTAAGTTCTTTCTGAGTGAACACATACTGCAGGCTCTTATGATCCAAGAAGATATCCACATGCACCCTATATAAATAGTGACATTAGATTTTCAATGCGAACACCACAACTAACAATTTCAAATCAAGAGTTGCATAATTCCTCTCATGCACCTTCAACTGTCAAGAGGCATAAGCTACCACCTTACCTTGCTGTATTAGAAGACAACCAAGTCCCACACTGGATGCTTCGCAGTTGACCACAAACCTATCTGTGCCTTTAGGAAAGGTCAAAATTGAAGCCGAGCTTATCCTTCAGTTTCTAGAAACTACCCTCACAAGCCTTAGACCATAATAACTTTACCTTCTTCTGAGTCAATTTAGTCAATAGGGTAGCTATAGAAAAAAAGCTCTCCACAAACCTCCTATAATAACCCGCTAAACCCAAGAGCTTCGAATGTCAGTTGGAGTCGTGGGTCTAGGCCACTTCTTAACCACCACAACTTTCTATGGATCTATCATGATCCCTTCACTATAAATGATATGACCAAGAAAAGTGACATTGTTCAACCAGAATTCATATTTTGAAAACTTGGCATATAACTGCTATTCTTTAGAGTCTACAACACAACACGGAGGTGATTGACATGATCCACATCAGTCTTAGAGTACACCAGAATATTATCTATGAACACAATGATGAATAAATCCAAACACTGATGGAAGACCCTATTTATCAAATCCATGAATGCCGCAGGGGCATTGGTCAAACCAAATGACATCACCAAGAACTCAAAACTCCCATACCAGGTTCAGTAGGCAAACTAAAGGATATCCACCTCACTAATCTTTAACTGATGATACCCAGACTGAAGGTTAATTTTGGAGAAAAACTTAGCACCCTACAACTGATCAAACAAATTATCTATCCTTGTAAGAGGATACTTATTCTTTATCATCACCTTATTCAACTGCCAATAATCAATACACATTCGAAGGGAACTATCCTTCTTATGTATGAATAACACTGACGCACCCTAGGGGACACACTAGGACAGATGAAACCCTTATCTAGGAGATTCTTTAATTGCTCATTTTGCTCTTTCAACTCAGTTGGAGCCATTCTATATGGAGGAATATAAATTGGATGAGTATCTAAAATCAGATCAACCCCAAACTTAATCTCCCTATCAGGAGAAACACCAGGAAGGTCATCAAGAAAGAACTTAGGAAATTCACTCACTACCGGAATCAAATGCAAAGAAGGACCCTACGAGTTATAATTTTTAACTCGAACTAGATGGTAGAGACAACCCTTGGAGATCAATCTCTGAGATCTAAGATATGATATAAACCTCCCCTTAGGATCTAGGGAACCACCCTTCCACTCAATAACTGGCTCACCAGGGAACTTAATGATAACCTTATGGGTCTAGTGTTACCCCCTAAATATGACCCAATGTTGTAGCCGCACAAACAGGAGATACCATAGGTGGGAGAGGATTCCCTTGTAGCTTTCGCCCTTTATGATACATGTGTACGGATATATACTTAGGGGATTCCCTTGTAACCCAGAAGTAAGTGGTCATCAAGACCATTTCTCACATTGGCAAACATGAGTTTCCAGTGTCAACCTTTCGGACTCACACCTTCACGACTAGCTTTCATAACCCCCATTACCCAATTAAAACCTTTAGCACATAACCAAACCACCAATTCCAGGAGTCAATTATTAAGGAATTAATTAGTGGTATCATCATACCGACTATAGCTTGTAAGAAATGTCATTTTTCTACACTTAAAATATTTCTTTGTACCCCACAAACCTCATTATTAAAATCACTTGGTGAATTCCTATGTACCCCGCAAGGTTTTTCATTATAAGTTCACTTGGGAGAGTCCCGTGTAGCAACAAGGTTTCTAATTAAACCAAAGCCATGAGCACCAAGGCTTTTCCAAACCATTTAAAATCAGCCAAACCAATTTATATTCCATTGCCATATTATGCACCACTAAGATTTCAAAAATAGCAAACTATGTAACAAAATCATTCTCATTGGAATTTTATCAAACATGTTGAGGGAATATAGTTTCCAAAACCAAAACCAAGTACCCCTTTACCATTCTCGTAAAAGCACATGTTCAAACCATAATTATAACATAAAAACCATAAGTAAACCATGCTTTTTGTTTGAACTAATAATGAGGGAGGAATAACATGCCTAACTTACAAGGATTCACGAAGAGATTTTGATCCTTAAGCTTTAGATATTGGTACTTGCTGTGAGCATTGAGTAAACTGATAAATAAGACATATGTGGAAACAACTTATAATTTCATAAGGTTTTAAATGCTTAAAATACAACTGAATTTGCAAGTATGAAACATCTGCAAGAAATACTAAAACCCCACTTATAAGTCTGATGAACTAACTGACTATCTGAAAAGCCTCTAACTAACTGAATGTGGAGTTGATGGGACAAACCCCCAACTAACTTTGATTGAATGGAAATGCTAAACTATTGAGATAAACTGAAATAAAGCAATCATGTCCTCGATAGATGAGGACTCACTACAATTGTTGTTGCTGATAAGCAGAACTGTCTAAGTGCGGTCAGGAAACTGTGCATCTGAACCTATGATATAAGACATCATAGCATGAAGAAAGTATGCGATCAATGCTTTAAATGTACTCGTATTTAAGATTAGGTTAGGTTGAAATGTATGGGTTACATATGCATGAATAATGACTGGCTGAATAGCAATAGATAACTCAGTATGCATGCATGAAAACTAAAGTACTGAGAATGCAAGACCAAGCATATAATATTTCTGAAATAATCTATAAACTAAATTATAGAAATCTGATAACTGAATAACTGGAAGTCTATATGCTATGGTCAAGCAAAACTGAAATAAATTCTGTACTAAACATTGAACTGAGAATGTGGGAGGTATCATCTAACCGACATAACCCAATCTGAGCTAATTGGGGTCCAACTTGTGACCCCAATTGTAAGGGTTTCAAAATCTTGACATAGGTACTAACATATGGCTATATGGATCAACTAAACTAATGTCCCAAATGAATAAGGTGTCAAGCCTCACCGACGTGCGAACCTTGAGAAAAAGTCAAGCCTAAACTGATGGATGACTCCTCATATCCTACGCTGGCTATGTAGTTCAGGAATGTAGGGACTGCTGCTAATGAATCTGCCTAACTGATGGGGAAGCCACCATCCCCGTATTCTTTCGGTGCTAAATCCTACTCCCAATTGAACTGACACTGATTACTGAACTAAACTAAGCTTAACTGAATAAACAACTGATCATAATAACTGACTGAATGATAATGCTCATGGTATATCTGAAATCATTCTGAAGATACTAAAATTATGTAAACAACTAAGTATCGAGTGTTCATAACCTACCAACACTGAATGGAAATAATGATAAGGACATATACAAGCTTTGAATAACCATAATAGGGATTCATTATTAAAAATATGTTACTTTTGTATTTCATCAAACACATGGAGATTAAGACTTTAACATGGGGATGCTTTTAAACATGATGAGGTAGCATGATCACATGACAAATCATAAGTTGAGGATTTATTATGATTCACATATACATGGGATGAAACCACAATATTTGAAACATTCTATAATCCAATCCACATGAAAAGAAATTGAACTCATAACTTAAAATTGAAATAACAAAGGATTCATGGAGATAGTTCAACAAAGTCATGTAAAACCTCATAATTTAATAATAAAAATGGAGTCTTAGACTCCATGGGTGAAAAAGGGCCCATGGATGAATATCACACAAACTTTAAACCCTTAAGCTTAAAAGAAGAATACCAATTTTGATGCTTTATTGAAGGTTCTTAGATTTTGGAAGCTTGAATTCTTGGTTTCCTTAGAGTGGAAGGAATGGAATTTGATGATCTTAGGGAAAGAGTACGGTTTACTTTGAGAGGAAATTGGAAAAGATGGGCAAATAATACCCTAACTGATGTTTTAATTCATGTTTTTATGAATCGGGTAGACGGGAAAAGACATAACTAGCCCTCAGGAAATTAAATTTACAACTGGAATGCAGTTTAATGGGCCACCGCAATGCGATAAGGAGTCCATCGCTATAAGCACCACAACACGATGCTATCGCATTGAGCTGGTGGAATCAAAATCTAAACATGATCCAATCCTTGTCCAAAAAATTCAAAACTTCTCCGAGACATGTTCCTTACACCCCTAAACATGAATTAAATCAAAAACCAACACCTTGGGGTCATGAAGAATGATTTAAAAATCCTCAAAATTAAGAGGCCAAAAATATGACTATGTCCCCAACATTAGTAAAATTTTTAGGCTTTAATCCTCTTATGCATGCAACTAGGAGCTAAACTACGCTATGAATAATATGGGGTATTACAATATCTCCCCCTTGACAAAATTCATCCTCGAATGAGATTGATGAGCTGAGAAAACAGGAGAAACTGAAATCATATACTGAACATGCATAACTAAAACATGATTACATGACTGAGACTGAAACATGATACATGAACTGAACTGATTTCGTGAATGCATGCAATGACATGATATGGATTATATAGCTGCAACTGAGAATGAAAAAGAGTCTATCTAGGGAAAATTTTTACCTTAAGCTAAGTCTGAGTTTGTTGAGAAATATGAGGGTACTTGGTATGCATATCTGCCTCTGCTTCCCAAGTGGCTCCATCAACGGATTGATTCCATCAAAGAACTTTGACCAAGGGAACCTCTTTGTTCCTTAGCCTACAAATCTGATGGTCAAAGATCTCGATCGGGATTTCATCGTAAGAAAGGCTATCCTGAACATCTATGCTTTATAAAGGGACTACAATAGTTGGATCACTGTTACACTTATTTAATAGGGAAACATAAAACACTAGATGCACTGATGCCAAATATGTAGGAAACTCAAGCTCATAAGCTACCTTTCCAAAGTAATTTAAGATTTTGTAAAAGCCAACATATCGGGGACTAAGCTTCCCCTTTTTTCCAAATCTCTTTACTCCCTTCATGGGAAAGATTTTCAAATACACCAAATCCCCAACTTCAAACTCAAAATCTTTTCTCCTTAAATCTACATAGGATTTTGGATGACTTTGGGGTGTGTTATGCCTCTCCCTAATAAATTGAACCTTCTCTACTGCATTAAACACCAGATCTAGTCCTATAAAAGAAGCCTTACCTTCCTCAAACTAACTAATAAGAGATCTGCATCTCCTCTCATAGAGAGCCTCAAATGGAGCCATTTGAATACTGAAGTGATAACTGTTATTGTTGGCGAACATTATCAAAGGCAACTGGTCATCTAAACTTTCTTTAAAATCAATAACACTTTCTCTCAACATATCCTCTAGGGAAAACTAGCATTATGCACAAAGGTTCATAAAAGAGGGTATAAAACATAGCTATCAAAGAAACGCCTATATTATCTCTTAAAACCACACTCTTTATTTTTCTTTGTACACACACCATAAAAGTTCTAGATATCAAATGCAACAAGGAATACACAAAAACCTTACACCACTCATGGCACATGCTCAACTCAATTAGGATCATAATAGACACTTAACCACACAATCAAATGAATTCAACATTAAGCCAACAACACACATGAGTCATAAACTAGGGCCTAGGAGTCTCAAAAGTATTCATTTATACAATCAACATGCTTGTACACACAAACCCCACTTGCATTATGCAATCATACATACCACCAGCTAGAATATCTCACTTACCTAATAACAAAATATTTGAAATAACTCTTAAAAATAATAAGGATATTGGGTTCAAGAGTTGCCTCCGTGGAAAAAAACTAAAAAGAACAACCATGGGGTGGGGGAAGTGCGCACTTACTCAACTTGTGAGGAGCTTTTGGACTAAGTCATCCCAACTTGTGATTGAACCTACCGACTCATCGTTCAACCACTTTTTTCTTCCAATAAAAGTGAAAAAGGGAAGAGAGTCAACCTCACATAATTAGTTAACACACCTATAGGGATTAATATGTCACTAATCTCCAGAATGTTTTGCAGGTGGACTTGTGGATCTCCATGTGATAGCCCGATGAATTGTCTACTACTATGGAATAACTGCACCATGTTCTACTTCAGTTCAAATCTACCTTTTAGGAGATGGCTTTCGAATGACGAAGGTCACATTAGTCATTAGTGAGATTACCACTTCATAAACTATCCTGCGGGCTGGTGGATACTCAACCATAGGAGTAGGACGGTCTTATTCCTCGTGAATCCTCGAGATATAGTAGAGAAGTACTACTTCACTCCTTCTTCGATATAATAATTGCTCGGGCTCAGGGTCTAGTTCAAATAGTTTTGGGTGCCTTACCAACTTACTAGCTTGTTAAAATGTTGCCTATATATTCAGAAACTAAGACCAAATGAAAATTACCAAAGAAATCAAAAAGAAATACTAAAATAAAATAGTTGCCTATTGACAAGTCCCCAACAACGACGCTTGTTGAGCCTAAGCACACACTCGAGTGAACGTGGTCTCACCAAGTAATATTGTGGCCTTTGACTATGACTATGGCCTTTTGGAACTCTAGTCTATTATCTATTTTAGCCCTACAACTACATCATTGAGAGGAGATGCAAGAAATAAGTTAAATGCTTTCATACTAAATCCCGTACTTGGACCAAATATAGAACAAAGGTATATTCCTATCCTAATTTCAAATTATAACATCACTCAATTGGAAGATTACAATTCTATTCTATCTATCCCACGTTCTATCCTCTTGTTCCTCCTTCTGGGTTCACAGGATGATTATGCATGTATTATAAGGGTTGTTGATCCTTAAAGTAGTGATAAAAAGGATAAATAAAAAACCAAAATTGATAAAAAAAAACCATAACCAAGTCAATTCATAACTATAATATTCATGTTCTTGGTCTTAACCCTGAAAAAGGGCATTTAGCCGATTATTGGCATAATCATAATCATAATGAATTAATATATGTTAAAATCCATAAAAAAAAAATTAATGGGATAAAAAATATAATTAAAGTGTTATCCATCCTTTCTTCAAGTCCCAAGGTCATCCAATGAGTGAAACATAATAACTAAGTATCATATTTGTACTTGGACACAGGATGCTGATTTTGAATTAGGTCCATGCCACACACTTATCGCGGTGAATAGGGTATGTGTCATACCATAATCTTATTAATATACTTAAATTGGTCATTTATTATGATCCCAATGGCGTTGAATGGCCCTGACATGGTGCCTATGGTCTGTGGCACGCCAATGGCTCCAAAATGTCCAGTTTTCATCAAGTCTTGTCCCAGTGATTGTACATCCTCTCCAAGCCTTGTGGTGTTGTTACCACTTGATATAAAGCTTTTGTATCATACATATATAATCATTATCAAATTAAAAAGAATCCTGTAGAATCAAACTCCACGAATTAGAGCTCAAAAGAACATACAATCCAAGACAATGAACTAGTAACTTAAGCTAAGAGTACTAGTTTTGTCCTTTTGAACATTAACTTAGTAATTTGTCTCTTGGACTCTTTAAATTTATCATTAAACACTATAAAAAAGTTATTACATAAATAATTACCCAATTACACCTTTATTAAACCAGTACACACATTAGAATGCCTCGAGATCAACTAGAACAACACATAGCTCAAGCTAGTAACATTAGTTTTCTCATCTAAACTCTAAGTGGCCAAATTAACTCCAAACATATTTGAAACACACCTTGAACATTATAATCAAGTAGTTTAACACTTATATTCCAATTTATATCATCAATAAATCATCAATCACACAAGAAGTTGTGAGAACAAGGCTAATTAAGGTCGGATAACAAGTCTTAGGTGCATAAATACACCTATGATCATGAATCTACCAAGTTGGAAAACTCACACACATTATTCAATATAGATATCATATAAATAACCTATACATCATTAAACATGTACCCTCACCACAAGAGAATCACCCATATGCACTCACAAATACACAATTTATCAATAGGATGGGTGTAAGAATCAAATTTCGCTCACTTACATAAAAAATTTACATGTCACATAAGATGAACCACAGGCTTTACCTTAGTGTACTACTAAAATAATATCATAATATCTAAGATCATGATAAAGTATGACTTTAAGGATTGTTATACCAATGAAGGGACAGGTAGGAACTATTCTGTCTAGTAATAGTGACTATCTTCCCTAAGTTCTCTGATACACCACACTTTAAACTCACCTTCTATCACCTATTTTCCACCACTTTTATTTTCCCACATCTCTTTTCTTCTGTCCCATCTCTTTAAATTAGGTTACACCTCTTTGAATGGAGTATTTTCTATCAATACATGATTTACTTCTCTTGATCAATTTTTTTATTTTTATTGCATTACTCCCTACCAACAACACAAACTTTTTCAACAAACCAATATCTATTATTTTGGGGCTTCCCTTTCACTTTTCCCATCTTCTAACTTCTTATGCCTTATCATCTTTAATTTTTTAACTATAGTTCTTTGGAATTTTTGATCAAATCATAGTCAGTTAAAAGAAAAGGAATAAGATACATATGAGGAAACCAAAGAATACTCAAAAGGCTTAATGGGGCTATATAAGGTCATGCAAAAAAGGTAGATAAAGAAGGTATAAAAAATGGCTATTAGACAAATGTCTGTATCATCTCCTAAACTCGACATTCTTTATTTTAGTTTGAATACACACCAAAAAGTTATAGGCATCAATATGACAACATGTATGATCTTAGGTGGTTATATGTATCTAAGTGTTGTAATCTCGATCTATTTAGCCTAGTTTTGAGGACTTTTTGTGTGCGTAATGAGTGTATAATAATATAATTGAGTCTATAAGTGTTAATTTATTTGTTTATGATTTTTAAGGCGTGTTCAAAGCAAGTTTAGACTCAAAACATTCACCTAGAGTTTAGACGATAAAATTAATTTTCTTAGCTTGAGCTCTGTGTGTTGTAGTTCATCTCGATGAGTTACATTTTGTGGTAAGTTCTAATTCATTGTTTTTGATGTTGTAGGAGGACATGTGATCATAAATAGTGATGTAAATAAGAAAAACAAGGTCTAATGATGATGGAAAAATGACCATGAAGTGAGGAAATTAAGCTAAATGGATTGAGCAAACAGTGGAAAAATCTGGAAATTCTGAGAACTGGGCGTGCCATACCCTTTAACCTTTTATATAAGGGAATGACACACCCTTGGAAAAAAAATAAATTAATAAATTCCAATGTGCATCCACTATAAAGGTTTGGTACACCCTTATCACTCCAATTCCTTAGCGTAGCACGCCCATGTGTTAAAAATGGGCACTTGGCTCTCATTATAAATAAGACACTTCTATCTTGTTGTACACACCTTGGATGGCATTTTTGAATTGAAATACACTGGAATTTTTTATCAAATAATAGTCAATTAAAATAAAAGGAATAAGATACATATGAGGAAACCAAAGAATACTCAAAAGGCTTAATGGGGGCTATATAAGGTCATGCGGAAAATGTAGATAAAGCAGTTATAAAAAATAGCTATTAGAGAAATGTTTGTATTATCTCCTAAAATCGACATTCTTTATTTTACTTTGAATACACACCAAAAAGTTATAGGCATCAATATGCAAACATGTATGATCTTAGGTGGTTTTATGCATCTAAGTGTCGTAATATCGATCTATTTAGCCTAGTTTTGAGGACTTTTTATGTGCGTAATAAGTGTATAATAATATAATTGAGTCTATAAGTGTTAATTTATCTGTTTTTGATTTTTAAAGTGTGGTCAAAGAAAGTTCAGACTCAAAACATTCACCTAGAGTTTAGACAAGAAAACTAGTTTTCTTAGCTTGAGCTCTGTGTGTTGTAGTTCATCTCGATGAGTTACATTTTGTGGTAAGTTCTAATTCATTGTTTTTGATGTTGTAGGAGGACATGTGATCGTAAATAGTGATTTAAAGAAGCAAAACAAGGTCTAATGATGATGGAAAAGTGACCATGAAGTGAGGAACTTAAGGCTAAATGGATGGAGCAAACAGTGGAAAAATCTGGAAATTCTGAGCACTGGGCGTGCCACACCCTTTAACCTCTGATATAAGGGCATGACACACCCTTTGAAAAAAACTAAATTAGTAAATTCCAATGTGCATCCACTATATAGGTTTGGTATACCCTTATCACTCCAATTCCTTAGTGTAGCATGCCCATGTGTTAAAAATGGGTACTTAGCTCCCATTATAAATAAGACATTTCTATCTTGTTGTACACACCATGGATGAAATTTTCGGATTGAAATACACTTGAATAGGATTAAATTGGTGTTATTAATATGCCCTTTAATTTACTTTTTGGTTTTTATACATGAATTTCCATATTGCAATTCGTTGTAAGACCATGATCGACTAAACTCCCTCATCTAGACTAAATTATGAGATATATGGAGTGGGATCTTAAACGGAGAGGGATTGAAATTGATATTTGCATGTATGATATGATTATACCTAATTATACCCACTTGGTTCGTATACGGATGAATTATGAATGTGTTTAACTTTGTTCCGCATCCCTGCTCAACAATGTAGTTATGGGGCAAAGTTAGATAGATAGTTAGAGGATAACCATTCTCCAATTATGTTATTAAACCCATGAATCAACAACCCAGATAATTAACTAAACCAATAAGATTGTGTGGCTATGTAGGATTGTCCATAGTGTCTTAAACCCAAAACTTTATATTATCGCATTGTTTATGGTTGCTTTTAATTTTTAACTCTCAAATGCTATTGATTACTTTTGCACTTGTTTAACCTTCATAGTGTTACTAGAACTAGGTTATTACAGAGCATAATTCCCTGTGGTATCGATACTTGACTTTAAAAAGCCAGTTCACTACTTGAGAGACCATATTAATCTTGGGTTTTTGCTCGGACGCAACAAGTTTTTGGTGTCGTTGCTGGGGACTTAAGAATTGGCAACTATGTTACTTTTAGTTTTTCTATTTGATTTATTAAGTGCTAACAAGTTGATCTTAGCTTTTGAATTTGTAAGTACAGGTTTAAAACACAAGTAAGCTTGTACGGAAGAGGGATTTGGTAGACCCATATCCTAAACCTGAGTGATGTGTATATTAGCTAAGGAGAGAGAAAATACCTTTCTATCAAATACTTTAAATTCAATAAGAGAAAGCAGTTCCTTCACTAATGGATGAATATCCAGCAACCCATAGGATAGGTTATGAAGTGGCAATCCCACTCACAACTAATATTACCTATGCCATCTACATACCAAAACCTGGAGGTAGATTTGAGCTCAAGAAAAATATGGTGTATTTATTGCACTACAGAGGTCAATTTACAGGTCTATTACATGAGGACTCACAAATTCACATTTAGAACTTTTTAGAGATTAGTGACACCTTCATTCCCACTGGAGTCTCCACAAATTATGTGAGGATCACTTTTTTCCCTTATCACTCATAGGGGAAGTGAATAAATAGTAGAAGGAAGAACCTTTAAACTCCATCACTACATAGGACGATCTAGCAAAGAAATTGCTCATCTAATTTTTCCCATCCAGAAAGACTGGTAGGTTACATAATGAAATTTTGAGTTTAAATAGAAGAAGATGAGAAATTATCATGCTTGGGAAAGGTTCAAATCTCTTCTCAAGGAATGGACACATATAATACACCAATGAGGTATTGTCTCACACTTTTGTTGAGGCTTTTGACCATAGCACAAAAATTTTGTTAGATTTAGCTACAAGTGGTCAAGTATTGCAGAAAACTTATGATGACCTGTATACTTTGCTGAACCAAATTACACATGTTAATCTTGATTGGCATTGTGATATCTGTAGAAGTGTAGTGTAAAATCCTACAGGTATGATTGAGGTGGACAACATCACAACTTTGCCTACTAAACTGCCAGCCTTGCAAACCCAAATGATGACATAGTTCAGTAAGTTGAGTGTGAACCAACCTCATGTTCAGGTAAACACTATCTAGCAAACCCCATCTTATGTGAAATTTGTGGGATTAGTGATCACTCTGTAGACTTATAAGGAGGAAATCTAGAGATAGTAAATTTTGTGGGCATTACACAAAAAGGGAATAAAGATAATACTTATAAATAACAAGTGGAAAAGACATCCAAACTATTCATGGGGCAATAATTAAATTCATACTCAATATTTAAACAACAACCAAACTTGTGTGCCTATAATATCGAAGAAACATTGAAAAATAACCTAAATTATCAAGAAAAAACTGCTGCAAAAATAAAAAATCAGCAACTTGCCTAGAATTTTAGAGACATAGTTGGAGCAGCTTGCTTAGGTATAGAATAGACCACAAGGGTCTTTGCTAAGTGAATTAAAGAATCCAAAGCAAGTAATGGCAATTACCTTAAGAAGTTGTAGAGATCTCACTGATTGACCTCCTAATAAAAATCAGGAGGTACAGGTAGAGTGAGTACCAAAGTGAGCAGAGGAGACACAAGTTGCAGCCAAAGATGCTAAAGTTTTGGGGAAGTTTGATTACCTAAGAACTGAGATATATGAGTGGTTTTATAAATTCCACCTCCACCATTCCATCAAAAATTTAAAAAGGCTAAGGAAGATTCATGTTTTAAGTTCTTTGACATGTTTAGAGATTTCACATTAACCTCCCATTGTTAGATATTTTGCAGGGTATGGCCAAGTATGCCAAGTAATTGAAGGATGTGGTGGACAAAAATACTAAGTTAAGTGATATTGAGATAGTAGAACTTACTAAGGAGTGCAGTTTGATTGGATGAAGAAGCTGCTGAAAGGTTTAAAAGACCTAGGGAGTTTTACCCTCCCCAAAAAAATTGGTGATAATGAGGTGGTCCATGCCTTGAGTGACTTGTGGCAAAGTATAAGCTTGATTCCTCTATCTATTTTTAGTACTCTTCATTTAGGAAAGTCAAGGCCACAACAAGAATGCTTCCCAAAGCAATAATTAAAGATATGCTTATTAAGGTTGGTAAGTTTATTATCCCTGCTGATTATACTATTCTTGATTATAATGTAGATGATAGGGCACCAATAATATTGGGACATCCATTCTTAGCAACGGAAGGAGCACTAATTGATGTTAGAGAGGGCACTCATAAAATAAGACTGGATGATGAAGAGGTGGTATTTAAAGTTTAGAAACCACTTAATCCACCTTCGCACTATAAGCATTTATGTATGATTACAACTATAGAAGTAGATGGGTGTGGGGTGGTGGAGTGCACACCATAAAAGACCTCTTGAGACTATCTCATAGAGTTTTCTAAGCCACCAATTATGCCCAAAAGGGTAAAAGTTAAATAAAATCCTAAAACACTATTGTATGTAGACCTTTAGAGTACTCACTTAAGAGGTCAGAAAAGAGCGAGAAGATGGCCAGTAAGTAGGAAGAAGATTATAAGGGAATATAGTCGAAGTAAGGATATGGGCTGTGTCGCGATACTAAATCAGGTGATGCTTGGGAGGTAACCCAAGTTAATGTAGATATCTTATTTTATTAGGATTTTTAGTTTCATATTTTTTTGTTTTATTTTGAGTCATAGATTGATAGGAAGTCTAGTAATCTAAGCTAAGAAGCATGGCAAAGACTGAGCGTGGGGTCCACCAGACCTTATTGATAATGAAGATGCTACTATATAGGCCTAGAGGCCTCACAGTGTATTTCTATCCTTGCCTTTGAATTACACATTAGCTACAAAGTGTATTTTTAAATGTGGGGTGGGCAATCTTCCCATGGTTTAGGATGAAGTGTTGCTATAGGATTTTAATTCTTAGGTGTTCGATAGTTTTTGAGAAATCTTTAAAAATATTGCAAAAAGATTTTTGCTCTGTTTGTTTAGTTTTTGTTTGGACAGTCTATTAGGGGCATACTTCACCTACCCATTGGTTTTTCTCTTTGGTTCTTTTTCGAAGGGGTCTCCTTTGAACCCAGTTTCCATGTTTCATTTTTAGGAATAAATTTTAAAATATTTTGTGTTAGTAATAAGTGAGATATTCTTGTTATGTATTATGTATGATTACATTATGCAAGTGGTTTTGAATATGGAAGCATGTTGATTGTGTCGTGTGACTACTTTTAAGATTGCTAGGTTTATTTATATGACTCTCGTGCGATTTTGGCTTAATTATGAGTTTGTGATATTGATTATTTTAGAGACTATAAGGATCTTACTTGATTTGAGCATGTTTCATGTGTGAGTAAGGTTGTTTTTACATTCCTTGTTGAATTTTGATGTTAAGAATTTGCTCGATGTTTACGCAAAGAGAAATAAAGAGTGTTAATTTAGGAGATGTATAGGTAGTTCTTTGATAGCCATATGTATACCCTTTTTTTATCTATCCTTATGTATAATCTTATTTAATCTTATCGATCCTTATCCTATTTCTTTGGTAGCCTTATATGTAGCTTATTCCCCTTCTTTAATTAACCGTAATTTGATCCAAAGCTCCTAAGTGATTTAGTTGAAAAATTAATTTGGTTAAGGAGTGTTAAATTTAAGAAGGAAACAAGAGAAAATAAAGCCCCAAAGTAGTAGCTAGTGGTGTTGAAAATGTTGATATGTTTTGGTTAGGAGTGATGTAGTGAAAAGAAAGAAAATTACAAAAAATTGAATCATGTGTTAACAGAAAATACTCCCTCTTGAATATAATTAAACTATGTTAAAGAGATGGGGAAAACGAAAGAGGTGTGCATTAGTAGAGATGGTAAAAGTTTGGGTATTTTTAGAAGATTCTAATGCATAATGTAATTTACTAACGCGCTTAGGAAAGATAGTCACTATTACTAGACAAAATAGTTCCTACCTGTCCCGTAGCCTACACTACAACCCATAAAGTCCTATTTGATATTAAACATTGATTTGATAATATTAGTGGATTACTAAGGGAAATATTATGGTTCATCTTGTGTAATATGAGAATTCTTTCTGATAGTGATCAAAATTTGTTTCTTCTATCCATTTTTGTAATAAACAACGTTGCTATGAGTGAATTTGGGTAACTCTCCTGTGATGAGGGTGCATGATTAATGATAGTTGGATGACTTGTATGATCTCTTTAAGTGAGTAATATACATAAGTTTTCCAACTTGTTAGAGTCAATTATTGAGGTTAGGATGTTGTGATATAGTGTTCATGAGTTCTTAAGTGTATGCTATATGCATAATGTAGAACTTGCTATGTGTGAAGTGATTATAGTGTTCGCTTGAGTGTATTGATTGTTGTAGTATTAATGTGGGAGTCTTCCTCAGATGATTCTTAATGTAAAGAGTTGTTTGAGGATGAAAAAGGCTTTAAGTGTGGGGTGAGGATCTTAGGTGGATTTATGCACCTAAGTGTCGTAATCTCTATGCATTTAGCTTAGTTTTTAGGACTTATTATGTGTGTAATGAGTCTATAATGATATAATTTAGGATATAAGTGTTCATTTATTTATTTATGATGTTTAAGGTGTGCTCAAAACAAGTTTGTAGTCAAAACTTTCACTTAGAGTTTAGACTCGAAAACTAGTGTTCTTAGCTTGAGTTGTGTGTATTCTAGTTCGTCTCGATGAGTTTTATTTTACGATAAGTTCTAATTCATGATGTTTGATGTTTTAGGATGACATATAAGATGTATATAGTGATGCATGGAAGCAAAATAAGGTATAATAATGATGGAAAAGTGAAAATGTAGTGAGGAACTAAAGGCTAAACGGATGGAGCAAAACAGTTGGAAAACTTGGAAATTCTGAGCACTAGGGCATGACACATCATCTAAACTCGGAGATAAGGGAGTGCCACACCATTGGACACAGTAAAAATTTGAAAATTCGAGTGTGAATCCACGATAAGGATGTTCTATTTCCTTATTACATCAATTCCTTAGCGTGGCATGCCCATGTGTTAGAAACGGGCACATGGCTCCCATTATAAATAGGACACTCCTATCTTGTTATACACACCTTGGATGACTTTTATGGCTTGAAATACAGTTGAGTAGGATTCAATTGGGATTATTAATATTTCCTTTAGTTAAATTTTTGTTTTTATACATGAATTTTAATATTGCGATTCATTGTAAGACCATGAGCGGCAAAATACCTTCATCTAGGGTTGAGGAAAACAACATGATTAATTAAGCTTATATTTGAGTTATTTTTTGTTTATTATCATTATTTATTATTCATATATCTTGTTATAACTATTCTATGTATTCATAACCTTTAGGAGAAATCTATATTTCTATTGTAGGCCTAGAAGGAGGAACAATAGACTAGATCATGGGATATATGGAGTGGGATCTTAAACGGAGAGGAATTGAAGTTAAGATTGTCATTTAGGATTGGAATATACTTAATTCTCCTCACTTGGATCATATAAGGGATTAAATATAAATGCGTTTAATTTAATTGTCACATCCCCTCTCAACAATGTAGTAGTGGGGCTAAGTTAGATAGATGAATAGATGATGATCATTCATTAATTATGTTACTAACCCCGTGAACCAGCAACCAGGATAATTAACTAAACCAGTGAGATTGTATGGCTACATAGGATTGTTTGTAATGCCTTAACCCGAGGTTTCTCTCCCATTATTGTCTCTAACAATTTATATTATTGCATTGTTTACCATTACTTTCCAACTCTCAAACACTATTGGTTACTTTTGCACTTGTTTAAGCGTCATAGTATTACTATAACAAGATTATTATTGAGCACATGTCTCTGTTGGATCGATACTTGGCTTTTAAAGGCCATTTTACTACTTGAGAGACCTTGTACACTTGCATGTGCACTTGGAAGCAACAATGTAATATAACAAAAAAATCAACACACATGACACATTTAACTAAAGAAGCATTTTTGTAGACTCTCGACCATGCAATTGCATGAATTCAAATTTAAGCCAATATCACATAAAAGTCAGATAAAAGAGTCTAGGTATTTCTCGACAACCATTCAATTTTCACATCATGCCATAGAATTCAACATTACTTGCAACAATTAATTATGTGTAGCACCTAGGTGGAACATATCTATTTATTCCAAATGACCAAAATTTTAAAATTACTCCTATAATCAAAATGGATACTGGGTTGAGAAGGCTCTCTCTTGATAAATAACTGAAAAAAAAACTGAGGGGTGGGTAAAGTCTGCTTCTACTAATCGAATAAAACAACAAAGGCTAAAAACAAATAAAGATAAATTCTTTTTATAATTTTTAGATTTTGTCAAAAATATGCAAATAAATAAAAAATTAACATCCTATAGTGCACTCATCCTAAACAAATTAAAAAATTCTCCATCCCACACTTAAAAATTTTACTCTATCCTTAGAGTATAAATCAAATTAAGAACAAGAACTAGAAATATTTTCTGAGGCCTCTAGGCCTAGCTAGTAGCTGATGTCACCTAAATTACAACGCCTAAAAAGTATAACACGGTCCCTGATCAAATATAGAACCCAACAAAAGTTGTGGTAGAATCCATAAGGAATAGGATGAATATCTGTCATTGTAAGGCCCCGTAAAATCCTAAGCTTAACTCAGTCTTTTAAGCTTGCTATGGGTTCCCAGACTTAGAAAATTCTTGCTAAGTATTCAGACTTAGTATTATTTTAGCCTTTGTAATTTGAAAAATCTATTTCATGACACCTATGACCTTAAAGTATCGATATTTAGATAGATTCATGATTAGGAATGTCGGTAGGTGTCTGCGGGCAAGTTTTAGATTTTTTGGACCTCGTTTAGACTATGTTCAAGTTACCAAAATAGTGAGTCGATGCGATCTCAATGCGTTGCGTCATCCATCGCGTCAACAGATAATTTTTCCCTAAGCTCAATGCAAATTCCAGTGAATCGATGTGGACTCGACATGGCGCGTTAGCCATCAAATCAATGCTAATGACGCGATGCATCAATCTGCGCATTGATAGTTTAGTTTTTAATCATTAAAAAACTGTGTCCTTAGCGGTATTTGGGTCTTTTTCCACGTCCTTCAAACCCCAAAAATAAAAAATTTAGCCTTCTATTTGCTGCTTACACTCATTATTTCACAAATTGCTCAAGAACAAAAAAACTTAGGTGATTGAATTTCAAATTCAAAGATCAAGATTCCACCATTTATCTTTAAGAATTTAGCAACCAAGATATGTCAAGGGTTCATCCAAGGGTTCCTTCCACCCTTGGAGTCCAAGAAGCTCTTTTAAACTTCAAGTAGCTTGATTTCATGCTTTCCATGATTTGAATTCAAGTGTATTCACGATTATAAAGTTGATTGGATTTCTATTCCATGATTAAGTGCAAGATTTATGTAAAAACAACAATAATGAATGTAGTATCATGTGAATTCATGTTAAAGCCTTGAAATTGTAATGCTCATGTGTTGATTAATACTATGTGCATATACAATGCCCTCCAA
This sequence comes from Capsicum baccatum var. pendulum, assembly GCA_030864225.1. NCBI lineage: Eukaryota > Viridiplantae > Streptophyta > Magnoliopsida > Solanales > Solanaceae > Capsicum > Capsicum baccatum. Next base: position 51,089,750 of record CM061554.1, on the reverse strand, counting down.
GTGTTTGATGAGTTGTTCATGAGAATTAATTAATGAAATTATATCATGATAGCATGTATTCAAGTTTATGTCATGCACGTGTTTGCTAGAAGGTCCCAATGAATGAATGATGATCAAGTAGTTATTTATCATGTTTCGAGATTGCGCCATGTCTTATAATTTATGCTATCAAGTCTTGGGAGTATTTAATACCCAATAATTTAGTTGATTACCTAGATCCATGATTAGTCTCAGGTTGGACCCCAATCTATTTAGAAAGGGGCATGTCGGTTAGATATTTACCTCCCACAATCTCAGTTTCAGTTCCAGTCTCAGAATAGAACTCAGTTCAGTTGTACAAATTTAGGATTGTCAAATACAGCCACTCAGTTCAGTACAGAACTAAGTGTAGTTCCACAGGATTAAGACTGTCAGATATAGTTACTCAGTTATCAGCTACACATTATCAGTAAACTCAGATATTAGTAAATCAAAAATCCGAAACTCAGTATCCAGTGTTATCACGATCTTAGTTACAATATACGTTTTCATGTATGTACTCTCATTTAGTTATATTCATGTCATTCAATCAGTATTATTCATTCATATGAACCCATATATTTCAACCTATGTATGTATGCATACCTTTCTTTTGGGCTATGATGTTTTATATTATAAGTTCAGACGCGCGAGCTCTAATCATGCTTAGTAGTTCAGATTTTCAGTTGATAGAGTTAGTGGTGAGTCCTCTTAGTTCAAGGAAATGATGATCATTTCTATAGTTTAGGTTATTTCAGTAGTTTGGAGTTAGTTGGGGACTTGTCCCATAAACTCCATATCTCAAATAGTTTAGAGGTTTTTTTTCAGACTAGAGTATTTTTTAGACAAATATTTTAGTTTGGGTATTATTATATAGTATTCATTTTTATTACAGTATTAAACCTTATGGAATATTCTCTGCCTAATTTCTGCATATTTGCAATATTACTATTCAGTTATTATAGTAGGTAACAGCCATGGGTTAGCTTGTGGTCCTTCGGGATTATGAGCACCGTTAGCGTTAGGGGTACAGACTCGGGGCATTACAAACTTGGTATCAGAGATTAAGGTTAAACAGAGTCCTAGGAAGTCTGAAAGCTATATCTAGTAGAGTCTTGTACATGGGTGTGTAACGCGCCACACTTATGGACAGGAGACTATAAGATGTTTTAGGAAAAGTTTTCCTTATTTCAGTATTCCTTTCGTGCGAGTGAGCATGACCTCAAGATAAAATCTCAGTCTAATTCATCTCTTCCTGATGATTCTAGAATATATCTTCCAGAGAAGCTGATGAAAGAAGTAACGAAAACCAGTTAGCCCCTTCGTACGTTCAGGTAGACCCCATGAATGAGCATATTTATCACGCTGAGCTTAGATCTGCTTTCACCATCTTGGCTCATTCAATAGTTGTTCAGAATAATCAATTGTCAGTTATCCTAAATAGGCTTATGGATCATGCTCCACAGAGTAAGGAGGCGAGGCATAGGAAAAAAGGGAGAAAGAATAAGGAGCGTCTAGGTCTAAGAGTTGCCGAACCAATCTCCTTTGTCTAAAATATGGCAGAAACCACTAGGATATCTGCAGAGTTGGTAGTGAAGTATTTTTTGAGTGTGGCAAGCCCGGTCACAGAGTTAGAGATTGTCCCAGTTAGGTTCTCAGGGTCAGTATAATCGTCCAACAGCTCAGTCCGATCACTCGAATTAGTAGGGTAAATCTATCATAGCCTGGTGGGTATACAGGAACTGTCCAGTTATGATATCTCAGAAAGTCACTTTAGCATACTTAGTCGAATTAGAGATGACTGATTTTGATATAATTTTTGGCATGGATTGGCTTCATTCCTACTATGCTTTATTTAACTGCAGAAATAGAATTGTCCAATTTCAGTTTCTGAATGAGCCCATCCTAGAATGGAGGGTTAGTACTTCAACACTTAGGGGTCAACTTTTTTCTTACCTAGGGGAAAGTAAAATGATATCTAAGGGATGTGTCTACCATATTATTAGAGTCTAGGACTCTAGTTTAGAACACCCTAATCTTGAATAAATGTCAGTAGCATATGAATTCTCATATGTGTTTCTTGAAGATCTCCCCGGAGTTCCTCCTGAAATAGAAATCAACTTCGGAATAGACCTTCTTCCAAATACTCAACCCATATATATTCCGTCATATAGAATGATACCTACGAAACTCAGAGAATTAAAAGAATAGTTAGAGGATCTCCTAGATAAGGGATTCATCATACCTAGTGTGTACCCGTGGGTCGCACCAATTTTATTCGTGCATAAGAAAAATGGTTTCCTCAGAATGTGTATAGACTACCATCAGCTAAATCAAGTCATGGTCAAGAACAAGTACCCACTTCCCAAAATTGATGACCTGTTTGACCAACTTTAGGGCGTCAGTTACTTTTCTAAGATAGAGCTCAGGTCAGGCTATCATTAGCCTAGAGTCAGAGAATATGATATTCCAAAAACAACTTTTAGAACTCGTTATGGTCACTTTAAATACTTAGTCATATCATTTGGTTTTCCAATTCCCCAACAGCTTTCATGGACTTGATGAACTGTGTGTTTAAGCAGTACGATGTTCATCATAGTCTTCATAGATGACATCCTTGTCTACTATCACAGTGAACATGGTCATACAGATCATCTTAGAATCATATTCCAGACTCTCGAAACCCATCAGTTATCATGATATCTGTTCATATCTTACATGTCAGCTCTATGATCATAGATTATACTTAGACACATTAGCAATCATGCACACTTATAGTTCCCAATATAAGGAGTTCAAGTTCACTCAGTGTTACGAATGATGTTCTATGAATACAGAACTCCAGACTCAGGTCATGTAGCTCATGGCTCATATACTCATGTAATGCTTTACAATATGTTCAGTTCCCATAACTCATGTTATACCCCTAATGATCAGCTAAATTCAATTTATGTCACGCATATCCTCATTTTAGGTCTCTTAGTGCATCTATGATGTTGATATTTTATTCCTCAGACCTCAGTTAAGTGTCGAGTTTGGTATAGTATTCATGCATACTTCAAGTCCTCATGTTTTAACCCTTCAGTGGACTCTTCTTACAAAATGATGTAGTGATGAGCAGTTGCTTAAAAGGGAGAGAGTAAGTGTTTCATGTTAAGAAAAGATTATTGCATGCTAGTTTTACATGAGGTTGTAGCTATGAAGATAGGCTTGAATATCATGTTTATGTGTAAGTTGCTAAACGCATTTCGGAGATTGGAGTAGGCTTGAACATAGTGGGAGAATTCAGTACAGATCATACCTCAGTAGGTAGAGTTATCAGAATCTAGTATTCAGTTTCAGTATAGTCTCAGTTGCAGTCTTAGTTACTGTCTCAGTCACAGTCCCTGTCTAGTAATTAGATTAGTAACTCAGTTCAGTTTTAGATTTGCTTGACCATAGCATATAGTTATAAGTTATTCAATTATTCATATGTCAGTACCTCAGTTTATAGACTATTTTAGAGTCATGTTATACGCTTGGTCTTGCCTTCACAAAAATACAATTTTTATGAATTCATGCTCAGTTACCTCATGTTACCCATTCAGTCCTTACCTCGTATGCCTGATAATCTATAGTTCCAGTCTAGTTATTCAGACTAAGTGCAGTTCAATATTACATGATCAAGTATTCAGCTATCAACCATTTAGATAATCAGATAAGTTAGTAAGTTTATGCACTCGTGATCAACACCCATATGAATATTTTCAGTAGTCTCAGGTGATGAACTGTACTAAGATGGAGAGTATAGGTGAGAGAGTATTCAAGGGATAAGTCTAACTAGAAAATTTATAGTCACAGTACATAAAGCTTAGTCACTTTATCTTAGATAATGTTTTGTAGGCCCCGACTCATATTACAGAATTTTAGCTAGGACGTGATTTTCTTATTCATCAATTTTATTCAGCCTTGCCAAGACTCCTTACTCCTTAAACCGACTAGAACTCTATAAAAAGAGTGTCAAAGAAAGGCTCCAATCGAATATAAGATTTCAACATAAGTTAGTCTATAAAACTGACATTCAGTTTAGCAGTTAGGTGGACAATGTTCGTATGGTTGGGTTTTCCATCCTTCTATCTAGTCACACTATCTGAATTCTCATGAATGTAACTATTCCAAGATCGAACAACCATGCGGTTGCGAGTTCAGCTCAGTTAAGGTGTTACGCCTCAGTTTTAGAACCTTGATATGCAGTCACAATTCGATTTGTAGGTGCCCTGTGTATCATCTCATTTTTTCATCAGTATCTCAACAAAGTCAGCATTTTTCAAGGGACATAATGTCGCAAGGGAGAGATGCACTATAATCCCCGAGCTTTCATAACCTAAACGTTCCACTTTCTCTACATGTAATGAATCCAGTTTGGAATAATGGGCACTCACGAGTAGACCCATAAGTTCTAATTTCAGCCGAAAGCCATTTATCTAAGGGGCTTAATTCAGTTCATATATCACATTTCAGGCTCAGTTATGTTCTCGTGTTCCCGTTCATGTGTGTTCAGTAACTGATCTCGAGTTTGAGATTGGTGATTTTATGTATTTGAAAGTATCTCTTATGAAAGGAGTGAGGAGGTTTTGTAAGAAGGGGAAACTCAGTCCTCGATATGTCGGTCCTTACTGAATTCTCAGCCATTTCAGAAAGCTAGCTTACGAACTTGAGTTGCCTTCAGATTTAGTTTTAGTGCATCCAGTTGTGATACCACTAGTTTTTCCCATTAAATATTTTGCTCCCAAATGTGTCGAGTCGTTAAAGCCTTTTTATCTTGCCAAGAGAAGCTTAGCACTCAAAAAAAAAAATTTGCTAAGTGTTGAAACTTTCTTATTTAGACCTCTGATCTTCGGGTATTTATTTGATGACCTTTCCGATAACTATTTTTTGATTTTCAAGTTTTGTTGCGATGGAAAAAGATCGTAATACATACCGAGTGAGTTTCGGAATTTTTGGAGTAGCATAAGGGCACGTTTGGGTGCCCAAAATAGTGGCACCATGCGATTAGCATGCTCCAGAAATTTTTAGCATTTCAGGGCCAAGTTCAAACAATCATAACTTCCTAATTATAAGGAACTGGGAGATATGCTATACATCAAACAAAATCTCTTTGATTCTTATTTCCAATGGAATTGGTTTCGCTCCATTCCAACATCAGAGTAATAAGTTACGATCAATTTATTTCAGCATGTCAAATCAGTAACCAAGGGATAGATTTGATTTGGGTCAACTTCGGTCGATCATAACTCCTTATATATGATGAAATGGGTGTCCTACCATATATAAAATTAAAGATCTTTGAGTTAGCTTTCCAACGATATAAATTTTGCAAAAATCCAATAGCCGAACAAGGAGTTATTCAGTTTTTCGTGGCCAAGGTACGCAGGATTTTTCTGTCATTTTTCAATTTCCTTAGGGGCAATCCAGTCATTTCACCCTTGCCCCATTTCGTGGAAATAAGCATAAAAACTGATTTTGGGCATCAAAGTTTGTTATTTTCAAAAAAATTCCTAGACAGAAACCCTAAACCTCTAAATTCCCCTTCCTAAATCTTCCAATTCCACCATGAAAATTTCAAATTAATCTGATAAATGAAGTCCGTGTTCCGAGCTCTTCGAGATGCACCAATCAATTTCGTGAATAGTGTTTTGAGGCAAGAATTCATTCCAATCTTTAATTTTAAGGTATGTGTGGCTTTGAACAAGATTATCCTTAGGATCTTGTGCCCGGTATTTTTATTGAATTACATTAACATGAGATTTTACATGTTTTACCATGAATTGAAAATATGGTTTTATATCTTAAATTATTGTCCATGAGCTATAGGATTATGTCATCCGATATGTGTATGATGTTGAGATGGAATTATGTCCAAAAAGTATTTGATTATGAGAGTATGATGATTTAATTTGTTAAGCCTTGATTTATACTATCATTCCACTATTTCCTTATTATGAATTTATAATTGATATTGGAAATTCTATATCCCTACTATGAGTTGATGTCTCAAGTACCTTTAAATGAGAGTTGGATGGCAAATTGAGAAATGTCGATATTGAAGTTGCAATGAGTCTTGGTATTTTCAGAATGGTTTTGATGAGTTAAATTGTTAAAAATATTATGTATTGAGTCTTTATATCCTTGTACAAATGTCGAGTCGGTTATGGTTCAATGCATTGATACCTTGTTGATGTTGAGGAAGATTAAAATGTTTTGAGCTAAAATGTGTTGAGTTAGGAATCCACAAATTGATATGATTTGATAAATGAGAAAGAGATTTGATTTGATCTTTATGATAGACCCTTGTGATGTTGTGGTGGATTTCCTAATGCATTCTGAGCTTGTCGGGGAGTAGTACTTAGCACCGAGAGGGAAATTTATTATTTCCCCAAACCTATGTGCCACCGTAGGGTTGTTTGATGATGATATTATTGGCTAGAGAGCTCGATTGTGATTATTGCAGTTTTTAGGTCGTACTCCCTGGCAAAGAGTATGACGCTCCCACCAACGGGGGTTTCAAACATTGGTATTTCACGTATCTCACGTGGGGTTGTTGGTTATAGGAAACTCCCGTGTCCATAAGATTAAGTTTCTTGAATTACCGAGTCACTCCGAGATTTGATTCAAAGAGTTGAGATGTTTATGATGTTTTATGGTCATTTATGATGATTTATAATTACCTATGATGATTTTTGACGATATGATAATTTATGATGATTTAGGACGATTTTTCTTAATTTATGATTTATAATGATTTACATGGATTACGAGATTTTATCATATGAACTGTTTATTATGAAATTACAAAAAATATGATTTTATATAACTCAAGCCAAGTGAGTCATCATTGTCTGTATGAATGTTTTCATGAAATTGATTATACTATTTATATTATTGCATGCACCCCCACATACTCAATACATTTCAAAGTGCTGACCCACATATTTCCATGGGCCATATTCTTACCAAAATGTAGGTACAAGATGTAGCGCACATATTATGTTCAGCTGGGTCGCAACTCTCGATCGGTAGGTGATTAGTCCTTTTGATTCAGGGACTTGAGTTGTTTAGATTTGAGGTGTATTATATTTTCTGTATTCAGTCGTATTGAGTAGGGATAGTTGGGAGTCATGACCCGACTATCTTTGGTCAATGCTAGTAGAGGCTTCATAGACAGTCACTAGTAGTCAGTGTATTCAGTTTCAGATTTGTGTATATATGAGCAGAATTATGACCGTGTAAATTTACTTTCATGTTGGTCAGACTAAGTTATGGGTTGTTTCTGCATTATTTCTTCTATTTTATGTATTTTATTCAGTTGCTTTGGGTTATGCCAGATGAAGGGTTAGCTTGGGGTCATTTGTGACCTTAAGCACCGTGTGACGTTTTGGGATCCAATTTTGGGGCGTTACAAGCTTGGTATCAGAGCACAGAGTTCAAGTGTCCTAGGGTGTCTATGAAGCTGTGTCTAGTAGAGTCTTGTGGACTGGTACGGAGACGTTTGTACTTTTCTTTGAGAGGCTACGAGGCATTTAGAAAAATATTCCCTTTCTTTCAAGTCGTAGATCGTGCTATGGAAAGGTTCCTTAAGAAATTCATACGGGTTCATATCTTGCATAAATTGGGCCATTTTGCCTTGTTCTAAAATATCGGATATAGTCAAGCGTAAATCCTTATAGATGGTGCTTTCTTAGATAATCTCCTCTGATATTACGGGCTTGTAAGTGAGCTAAAAAAATGATTTCATTAGTGCTCTTGAGTTCCGAAAAATTGAGGTGTCATATGTACGTTCTTGAAGGTTGTGCATTAAGCCTATGTCGGAAGTGTTTTTGGATTTCTCCCTAGAATTCATGATGTGATTTCGTATTTTGCTTATCCGTGTACTAATGTTGAGACAGGGTGATTAACTAGTTCCAATTTCCTCTCTTGATTATATTCCTGGGCTTACAAGCAAAGGTTCCATAGCTTTCAAGATATACCCTCATCCCTCTTGAGTTGTTCAGTTGAGATAAAGTGAGACACATATTCTCGGATCCTTGATTATGGTGTACTAGGATTTTATTTCTTGAAAATATTTTCTGATCATCTTTTGATGAAAACTTGAAGTCTAGTGATGCTGTGTGGGGCTTATTTCGATTCACTAGCATAATTGTTTTGATATTTATTTCCTTTTTCAAAATACAAAACCAAAGTCTAGTGAAGCTGTGTGAGGCCTGTTTTGATTCACTAGCAGCTGGCTGTTTACTCTGTTGTTCTTGCATTGGTTGGAAACGTGGTGAAAGGCGGTGTTAATAAATTATTATGGTATAGGCCATGGAATTGTGGATAATTATTATCGTTATGAGGTTTTGGTGGACTAGTATGTTTGTGGTGTTTGATAGATGGAAATGGTTGTTGAGATTGTTGTTAATCATAGTCAGAGTGAGTGGTTAAGTTTGTATAGCGGGTGATGAGAAAAATGAATTTAATGATTAAATTGCTACGACCTTAGTGATAGGGAGGAGATTTAGTAGGCTTGAACCGTATGTACGGGAGCTTAAGTCTGTTTGTGTATGATCAAGTGTGATATTGTGTGTTGAGGTAGTAGTATGATCAAGGTGTTATAGGGATTTTTTTAAGTTATTAAATGTTAAGCGGTTAGTGTTATCCTTGATCGGGTAAGTATGAATGAGGATATGTGGTATACGATGTAATTGTGAGTTAACTTGGGCATTAGAGGTTGACGAGGGTTTTAGTTTGAGATGTGATATTAGTAAAGCACGAAGAAGTTAGTATGGTTTAGTGAAGGTTTGATGTATCCATGGTAAGTGCTAGAATCTAAGATGTGGAGTGCATGAATTGTTGTATGGTAACTTATGAAGTTGTCTAAGTTGGTGGATATTTGAGAGTTATGTTAAGAATGGGTTTTGCGCTCGCGGGTGTAGTTGTGCGAGTTAAGTTATGGATCTTGTACATGGGTATATCTGGGGACCTGGTGTAAAGTGAATGCCGTGAACTAGAGTTTGTATGGTAATTCGTTGACTCGGAGTGTTGGCTTAAGTCTAAGGGGGAGATAGTAGAAAAGAAAATTAACTAAGTTAAGATTGCGGGATTCAGGTAGGTGTATCGGTGGGTTGCAAGTTAGTGGTGAGAAGTAGTGGTGTTGATCATATTTTACCCCAGCCTTTTCAATGACTTTGATATTTTCTCATGCCTTATGATTCATTCCCCCGATCATAATACATGTTCATGCATATCATGGGAAAACATGTATTCTCCTAACTATCGAAATATGGAGCCCCAATTTTTCTAGCGGGCGAAATCAACATTCCATAAGCTATAAACTCCAAACTCAAGTTGCGTGGTTTATAATGCATGTGCTTAAGTTTTATTGTATGTTCAAGTTCAGTCCACCTGCAACACCCTTAGCGACCAATAAGATTCAATTTATGTCCTGGGTGTCCTTAATCTTTAATCTTGATTCTGGTTGAATTCATGCATTTGATGCCCTAGTTCTCCGGCCTCAATAACCGCACCAAGTCATACACAATATCTCTTCATAATCTACCCTTTCATGACTTTTCATTTGTCAAGGGAGTGTGGATGAATAGTGCTGACGATAGGAGAGAGTGAGTAGGTTTTTGTTGATAAAGATTGTGGCATGTTCATTTTAGCTAAGGTGGAAAGTGTGAAGTAAGATTGAGGCTAGACTTTTGATGGATGTCATGGTTATTTGAAGCATTTCGTGTTGTGTTTGTGAAAGTGGTTATGTGATGGTTTATCTAGTTTTGTAGGTGGAGAATTATTGAAGTGAAGTCTTGTGCATGGCTTAGTTAATTGGAAAAGTTAGTGAGTGTTTTCTTAAGAATAGTGCCGAAAGTTGTCTTAATAAAGGATTGTAGAATTTGAAAAAGGTGTTTTATGGGTGTTGATTCGGAGTGTATACGTAATTATTAAGATAGGCTTGAACATCATGTGTGTATATATGGATAGAGATTAAAGTTTATATTATCGATAAGTTTTGGTGTCTATGTTGATTTAGAAGTCTAAGCTAAAAGCTCTTGTAAATTGATCTTGCATAGCACTCATGTATTGTGAATATATCTCCTGTCTAAGGATATTAGTTGCAAGCCTTGTCCTTTCTATAAGTTGAATTGCATATATGCCTATGAATAGTTCCCTAAGCTTCAAGATTTGTTGATATGAATATGATGGTTGAAAATGGTTAGTATTAAGTGGATTAGAGTTGATTGAGTGGTAATAAGAATTATCTGTGAGATGAGGAATTGTAACAATGTGGATGTGTGTAAATTTATAATTCGGAATGGTGCTATGTTACGGTGTTAGGTGGAGGAATTGGTGACTCCAAATTAAGCTTGAAAATGAGGAGAGAGAGTTTGGCTTAGTTAGATTTGAATAGCCAAGATTGCAAATGCCTTGTGAGAATAATGAATTGAATCAAGTTTGGTATTTGGGGAAAATAGTATTGCGGAGAAAAGGTGTGCGAAGCGTATTGATAAGCTTGAAAGTAAGTTGTACTGCGTGGGATCTAGTACTTTTATTTTGATATAGGACTGATCGACCTACGCTCCATACTTAAAATTGGGGTCGAGTTTTAAATCCTTATTTCAATATATTATATATATATATATATATATATATATATATTGTTCGGACCATATCCCAAACCCAATTGCTTCCTAGTAGCGTTGAAAATTCCTTGGAAAGATTTTGAATCATGTCCTAATTGAATGAGAGCGTGTCTTGATTCGGTCCGTGCACCTAGAAATTCAACTTGATAGTTATTCTGACGGATTCATATATTTCTTCCATCTTCCGATGTGGTCCAATCTTACTACTTGAAGTTTCGTGAGCATAACCATTTCAAGAATGATTTATTTGCATCGAAGCGATTTACCAAATTCTATTTAGCCTTTGCTTTTATTCCCAACCCAAGTATTAATCCATGGGTTGATCATAAAGTATCCCGTGTATCAATTAGTATTATTCGGGGAGAACCGATCCCAAGAGGGAGATATTGTGACATCCCGAGTTTTCATATCCTAGATCTTTCATCTCTTTCTTTGTGAATGCGGATTTAAATCGAAGTTAATAATTTTCTCTTTATCCAACTCTTTTAGTAATAGACTCAACTATGTCGTTGTGATTATCATGAGCTTATGCGTCGGAAAGTACTCCAAAGCTTAGAAAAATATAAACTTGTTCATCAAGCTATTTTAGTTGCGTATCCTCAATTTTCCTTGCCTTCCTAACTTAACGAGCGACATTCGGGGATGAATGTTTCCAAGGGGGAGATGATGTGATACCCCAAATTTTTCCCGTTAAATACTTCTTTCCCAAATGTGTCGAGTCGTTAAAGCCCTTTTATCTTGCCAAGAGAAGCTTAGCACTCAAAAAAAAAATTTGCTAAGTGTTGAAACTTTCTCATTTAGACCTCTGATCTTCGGGTATTTATTTGACGACCTTTCCGATAGCTGTTTTTTGATTTTCAAGTTGCGTTACGATGGGGAAAGATCGTAATACATACTGAGTGAGTTTCAAAATTTTTGGAGTAGCATAAGGGCACGTTTGGGTGCCCAAAACAGTGGCACCATGCGATTAGCATGCTCCAGAAATTTTTAGCATTTCAGGGCCAAGTTCAAACAATCATAACTTCCTAAATATAAGGAACTGGGAGATATGGTATATATCAAACGAAACCTCTTTGATTCTTATTTCCAATGGAATTGTTTTCGCTCCATTCCAACATCAGAGTAATAAGTTACGATCAATTTATTTCAGCATATCAAATCAGTACTGAGGGACAGATTTGATTTGGGTCAACTTCGGTCGATCATAACTCCTTATATATGATGAACTGGGTGTCCTACCATATATAAAAATAAAGATCTTTGAGTTAGCTTTCCAACGATATAAATTTTGCAAAAATCTAATACCCGAACAAGAAGTTATTCAGTTTTTCGTGGGCAAGGTATGCAGGATTTTTCTGTCATTTTTCAATTTCCTTAGGGGCAATCCAGTCATTTCACCCTTGCCCCATTTCGTGGAAATAAGCATAAAAACTGATTTTGGGCATCAAAGTCTGTTATTTTCAAAAAAAATTCCAAGAAAAAAACCCTAAACCTCTAAATTCCACTTCCTAAATCTTCCAATTCCACCATGGAAATTTCAAATTAATCTGATAAATGAAGTCCCTGTTCCGAGCTCTTCGAGATGCACCAATCAATTTCATGAATATTATTTCGAGGCAAGAATTCATTCCAATCTTTAATTTTAAGGTATGTGGGAATATTTTATATAAATAAAATAGACCCCACCCCCTTCCTTTTTCTTCTTCACAACCTCCACCCCCTTCATTCTTTCATAGCCCCCACCCCACCCCACCCCAATTCTTTCTACTTCTTCATTAGACAGCAACCCCTGTCCCCTCTCCTTCCTCCTCCTCCTCCTTCTTCTTCTTCTTCTTCTTCACATAAAAACACCATTTTTTCTATTTCTTTCACCATTACCACAAGCTTTTTCAATCAATTTTTTCTTCATCAAATGCAAAATTAACTTGAATTAGCTTGAGCAAATACATCAATGAACTAAATACAAGTACATGATCACAAAAACACATCAATACACAAAATCTCAAATCCAAATTCTTTCACATTAACCAAAACCCAAAATTCCAAAACTTCTAAATTTTCAATTTCTTACTCAAAAATGTCTACAGAAATGACATAAACAGTCTGAAATTCGAAAATGGCATAGATGATATTCGCATGACATGAAAATTTTGGCCAAGAATCAAACTTGTTCATCAATCTTGAACCCTTTTTGATTGTCGAAAAATAAAATTTTGGATTAATTAGGACTTGATAGAAAGAGAATTACGAAGAAACGGGGTAGGGGTACGAAGAAGATGAAGAAATGGAGTATTGGGGGTGGGGTGGGGGTGGGGGTGGGGAAGGGGAGTGATGAAGAAGATGAAAAACATTTTCCTTTTAATGTTATATATATAATAATAATAATAATAATAATAATAATAAAAATAGCAATAAAGTGGTCTTTTAAAAAAAAATCACTCACTCTTTTTTTTTTTTGCCACGTCAGCTATAGGGGAATTTAATTCATTTGAAAGTTGTTAAAGGGGGTAAATAAATGGAAATTAAGTTTAAGTGCTAAAGTGAGTTATGACGAGAAGGTTGGGGTGGGGGGGGGGAAGATGTCTTTTCTCTTAAAAATATTGTACACATCAAGATAGGGTACATGCGCTACACGCGTGTCCAGAGACTAATATTAAAAAGCATATGCATTTTTAAAATATATTCTCATCTCTCCTACGTTCAAGACAACAGACTTATAACAAATAATTGTGGAAGTGGGGAGAAATTACAAAGTGAGGAATTGAACCTTCACCAGTATAGTGGAAGTTCTGGTAGCCAATTAAGTTTTAAAATCTATGATTGAGAAAATCCTTACAACTTTGGAGTGTGAATTTGCGTAAAAGTTTACTTAGAATTCAACTATCGCAACTTTAGATTAGACATTATTGAAGTAGATTGTAAGATTGTACTTATATACTTTGATTAAAGATGATGAAGGGAAAAGATTAGAGTTAATACAGAAAAATGACTTTAAATTTGACACCAAATTATAACTTTGACCTTAAACTTTGACAGTGCACAAATATGATCTTTAACTATTCAAAACTGCACAAATATGACCTCCAATCCTACGTGGCAAAACGCGTGTTCAACACGCAAAACTGGGCGCGTCTAGCTTAAAATCTAAGGGCATAATACATAAATATGACCTTAAACTTTGACAGTGCACAAATATGACCTTTAACTATTCAAAACTGCACAAATATGACCTTTAAATGACTCTTTACTATTATTTTTTCGTTATTTTCGGCTCAAAGAAGAAAATGGCATCGAATTTCTTTTGTCATTGCGGAAAAAGAGCAATATTGAAGTTTATCAATTAGGCGGATCAACCTCATATAGAAAAATCGAGCGGATATATATATATATATTATAAAGTAGAGGACAAATTTAAGTTATATAATATATCTAAATATTATTTATTTAACTATTAAATTAAAGATGAAACTATACTAATAATAAAAAAACTTATAGTTTTCATAAAACGTTATTAAATTAACGAGGGGCGGACCTACGTGGTTGCCACGGGGTTCACCTGAACCCCCTCGGTTAAAAAATTACATTGTATAGATATAAGATAGAAAATGTATATTTATGTACGTATATTAATGTTGAACCACATGAAACAAGGCACTTAGATAGCCCAGTGGTGTTATTTGCTCTTCTTGGGCGCTTCCTTCAGCCTATTGTGCGGGTTCGATCCCTGCTAGTGGCTGTTTTTTTTTTAATTAAAAAAAGCTAGGTGTTGCTGCTATAGAAATAAAATAATAATAATAATAATAATAAAAAAAAGACGTCGTTTTAACACAAAAAGCAAAACTTTGACAATGCACAAATATGACCTTTAACTATTCAAAACTGCATAAATATAACCTCTCTCCAAGTCAGTCCTTTTAACGACATGGCACAGTGTGATTGGATTACCTTTCCACGTAGGCGCGAGTGAGACTCACGCATGGGGTTGCAAAGTCGGGGTCATATTTGTTCAGGTTTTAAATAGTTAAAGGTCTTATTTGTGCACTATCAAAATTTAAGGTCAAAGTTATAATTTGGTATCAAATTTAAAGCATTTTTATGTATTAACTCAAAAGATTACGGTGCGTGATAGTTGTGGTGATGGGAAGGGGGGAGGGGTCTATGGGTATTCTCTTACTATAGTGTAACATTAGAAATGCACCAAGATAGGTAAATGAAGCTTGATACGACGTATAAAATTAGGATGGATGTTCCGAGGAATGAACTGACAATAGACTAGAGAAAGGGGGTCAAGTGAAATATCTTGAAAGTGAACTTTGCTTTAATTTGTTGTTTCCTTGGAAATTCATTCCTCCTCGTCTTCATTTTTATGGACTCTTTTATTTATGTAAGAAACGTGCTCGACTATTTTATAGTTCTGGGTGTTTGGTTGCAGGGATTAGGTGGATTATTCCGATTTAAATTTTAAAATCAAACTTATCTCATATTTAATTGAAATTAATAGCTAAAGTTGCGGTTTTTGTTTCACCTAAGGATGTGGTCTAATGATCAATGAAATGGATTGAGAACTTGAGGTCTCGGATTCAAATTTCAGTAGAGACAAAAAAATACTATGTGATTTTTCTTGTATGTCCTAATATGTATTCCGTGAATTTAATCAAGGTGCGCAAAAGTTAGTCCGTACAATATGATTATAAAAAATATGATATTATTTTTATACAAAGATCTTAAATAACTTATCCCTTATAAAAAGTGAGATAATTTATCCAGATTATAATTTTAATCTCAAAACTATGATTCTACAATATTCTGATATTAAACCAAACGACCCCTTAAACTATATACCATCACTAATAATTTACTATTGAAATCCTAGTTATAATTTTAATCTCAAAACTATGATTCTACAGTATTCTGATATTAAACCAAACGACCCCTTAAACTATATACCATCACTAATAATTTACTATTGAAATCCTAGTGAATTTAACGTGGGAGTGGGACTATTGGATTTTGATCAATTGGGAGGCAGCCGAAAATATTGTGTCACAAAATTAAACAATGATGTTTCTCTCTAGCCATATATACCTTTACTAGATGTCAAGGCCCGTGCTGATTTTGTGTCACAAAATTAAACAATGATGTTTCTCTCAAGCCATATATATCTTTACTAGATGTCAAGGATCCGTGTCAGCACAAGCCTAATATATGTTATTTTTTAGGAAAAAAAATAGTTTGTAGCATTTTTTAAAACAAATAATCCAAGTTTGATATTTTTCCAAAAAGTGATTAGTTAGGTATACTATTTCCACTAATATTTCAATTTTTTTCTTTGCTATAAAATTTTTAACTGAAAAAATATTTTTATTTTTTTATTGTTTAGAAATAATAATTAAATATAATTATATAAAAATAATATAATTATTATGTAGAATATAATATAATTATTATGTAGAATATGTATCTATATAAGATATA
Organism: Capsicum baccatum var. pendulum; assembly: GCA_030864225.1. Taxonomy (NCBI): domain Eukaryota; kingdom Viridiplantae; phylum Streptophyta; class Magnoliopsida; order Solanales; family Solanaceae; genus Capsicum; species Capsicum baccatum. The sequence continues at coordinate 51,073,599 of CM061554.1, read as the reverse complement.
TGTATAGAAGTTGTATAGTTCTATCAAATATGTATATGTATAAAATATATAAAAAATATATAGAAAGTGTATAAAAATTATATAATTATTATATAAAATGTGTAATAAAAAAAATATAATTATTGTATAAATTGTGTATCGAAACAGTATAATTTTCATATAGAATATTTATATGTGTAAGATATGTATAGAAACTGTATAGAAGGTGAGTATAAACGGTATAGAACAAGCTAGCAAATTGAAATGGCTAGAAACTGGAATTTAAATTCCATGATTATTTTCGTGGAAACAGTTTACTTTGAAGTGTCGCTTTTGTCCTTTCCTCTATTTTTTAACCTCAATTTATGTGATATGAATAAAATTTAGATAATCAATCATATGTTTAGTATGTTTTAGATATTCTAAGTTGTTAATTGTCGTAATTTATAATACATTTTATGTAATTTTTAAATAATACATGTTACTCTCCTTATTCAAACTTTTGTGGCATCGCTAGCCAATTATATTTGTAAAATAGTTTAAGTTTTTAATTATTGAGATTTATAATACCTTTTTTCTATTCCAATTTAAGTGATACTGATATAATTTTTAGAGTCAATCAAATTATTATTACTTTAAGTTGTTAACTATTGTAATTTATAATACTTTTTATGTGATTTTCAAATAATACATGTTACTCTCCTTGTCCAAACTATTGTGCCATTGATATTCAACTAACTTTTAACAATTCAATTTAAGTGACACTGATATAATTTTATTAGTCAACCAAATATTTTATATCTTTTAATTTTTTTAAGTTGTTAATTATTATGATCTATCGTATGTTTTACGTATTCTTTTGGAATATATAATAGATTAATTTTTTTTTAGATATTTTAAGATGTTAGATATTTTAATTTATAATACTTTTTATGTAATTTTTAAATAATATATGTTACTCTTCTTGTCCAAAATTTTGTGGCATTGATAGTCAATTATATTTTAAAAATAATTTAAATTTTAAATTCATGTGATTTATAGTATTTTTTATTCTATTTCCATTTAAATGGAAATAATATAATTTTGAGAGTTAGAAAAATATTTTATATTTTTAAAATTTTTAAGTTATTAATTATTGTGATTTAGAGATTTTTTTTTTGAAATATATAACAAATTAAAAAAATAAGACAAACAAATTAAAATGGATGAAAAAAATAAAGGCAAGGGAAAGGTCCAATGAAGTTGTTTTGAAGTAGACATATTGAATTTTACATATTTTAAGTTGTTAATTATTGTGATGTATAATATCTTTTACGTATTTTTTCTGAAATACATGGTAGATTAATTTTTTTTTTAAATATTTTAAGCTGTTAACTATTGTTATTAATAATATTTTTTATTAATATTCAAATAATATATGTTACTTTCCCTGTCCAAAATTTTGTGGCATTGATAGTTAATTATATTTTTAAAATAATTTAATTTTATTATTATTGTGGTTTATAATACTTTTTCTTCTATTTTAATTTAAGTAACACAATGCTTAGGTGTCCATACTAATTAATTAGGGGTAATATAGTCAAATCACAATTGAAGCAGTGAAGTAGACATGGCTTAAATGACTTATAATAACTAACTAGAAGTGATATAACAAAATTATTATAAAAAAAATACTGGTGGGCGAAAAAATAAGTGGACCTCATATAAGACATTAAATTAATTTAACATTAAATATTATTAATTTTTTAATACTTAGATGACTTTATAATAATTTTTAAAAATTATTTTTTTAATACTTAGATAACTTATAATAATTAATTAGAGGTGATATAGTAAATTATGATTGAAGCAGCTGAAGCAAACATGTCATCAAATGTCTATTTTACTTTTTTGTTATTAAATATTATTAATTTTTTAATACGTAAATGACATCTAATAATTAATTAGGGGGTGATATAGTAAAATTAGAAAGCAAACAACTAAGCGGTCGGCAAGCAGGATGATTGGAATTCTCTCTCTCATTCACTCTTGTTATATAGAGTAATTATTTGTGGTACTTTTTATATTATTTTCAAATAATTATTCAAATTTATGCAATGCCGCAAGAGTTTTGAGAAGTAAGCGATTATTTCATCATGCCTTTTAAATATTTTTAAATTAATTATTGTAATGTATAATATTTTTTATATAAATTTTAAATAGATATAAGTAGTTCTAGAAAATCTCTCAAATAACAATATGTAGAATTTTGAGGAGTTTGGTTGTTTTTGAATTTCCTTAAATACTAATAAGTGAAACTTCGAGGAACTTGTTGTCATTTTAGAAACTCCTCAAATAATAATAAATGAAACTTTGAGGAGCTTAATTGTCATTTTTTAAAAAACGACCCTAAGCTTCTCTATTCATATACTCCCTCCGTTTTAAAAAATGACCTACTTTGACTTGACAGAAATTTTAAAAAAATAAATAATACTTTTGAATCTTGTGATCTTAAATTAAATTTGTGTCAAATGTACCAAAATATCCTTTAATCTTGTGGTCCTAAACATGTCATGTGGAAAGTTGAAATTAAAATACTGCTAAAAAAGAAAAGGGATCATTCTTTTTCAAATGGACTAAAAAGAAAAGTAGGTCATTCTTTTTTAAACAGAGGAAGTAAGTAATTCTAGAAAAGTCCTCAAATAATAATAATAAGTAGGATTTTAAAGAACTTGGGTGTTGTTTTTAAATTTCTTAAATGCTAACAAATGGAACTTGTGAAGCTTAGTTGTCATTTTAGAAGCTTCTCAAATAAAAATAAATAAAATTTTAAGAAGCTTAGTAGTCATTTTTTAAAATAAATATAAACAATTTTTAAAAAGTCCTCAAATAATAATAAATGAAACTTTGAGAAACTTAATTGTCATTTTGAATAAAACAATCCTAAACTCCTCATTCAGTCTTCATTCACTATTACTTACACCTGTCAAACGGGCCGAGCTGACCTGACCCGGCCCAGCCCGACCCACTTACAAAAATCGGCCCGATCAACCCACGGGCTGTAGGATACCATATCTCGGATCGATTTATTTTTGATTTTGGATTTTAATGAAACTTAGGAGTCCAATTTGATTGTTTGAATTGGTTTGTCATAAATATATTAGCTTGCAAGCGTGTTGGTATGACGATACCAAGTGGTAAATGCCTTAATGAATGACGCCTAGATTAATAGACTGATTTATGTGTAAATTATTTCAATTTGGACTTAATGGAGGTTGTGCAGCTCATCGTGAAGGTGTAAGTCCTGGAAAAACAAATACTGGAAAACACACTTTCTAGTATTGGGGGTCTATATGCCCATGTGCTTGATGTATAATTGATATATATATATATATATATATATATATTCGAGATGACTATTGCCTTGGTGGATTTAGTTTTTCCTCGATTCGTGCGGCTAACATGCACTGCGGACCTTTCAGTAGGGGAAGGTGAACCCATGTAGCCCATGGATGCCTTTAGGACGGATCGAGCTACACAATCCATGTTAATAGATTTAATCACTCATGTTCATGAACCTTTACCCTATCCTGACATCCTATATATGTAAATATGAATGTGTGCATGTGGTTTGACTGGTTCTGACATGACATTATTTTATCACTTTCTCTAAGTTACATGTTAGTGGTTATCCACTGGCCGTCCTAGGACGCTACATCATTTCATGATGTAGGATCCGAAGACATTTCTGTTGCTCCTGTACAGCGTTAGGTAGTTGAGCACGTTTGTTGAGTTGTTGTGAAGTAGTGAGCCTCCATCCTTCAGAAGGCCTTATCATTTCATTATTCTTTCCTTATTGATTGAGTACTTTTGGATTCTTTTGGTCATAGTTGGGGACATTTCCTGACTTAGATGTTATTCTTGTTTTAGAGGCTATTGTGGACAAATGTGGGTTAGTTGTTGTTTGACTCCTAGTCTTTTTTTTAGTTATCTTTTCATCTTTTGAATACTATTTAATTGGCTTTTACATTGTTACTGTTATTTATGTGCTCTTGAGGTTAGGCTATGGGGGTGGTCGGGCTTGAGATGCCCATCACGACCAGACCCTGGTTCGGGTCGTGAAAAATTTATTATGAAGATAAAGAGATATGAAAATAATTTTTAAGGAATAAAATAATTAAAAAATAAAAAAGAAACCCAAAAAGAAGAAAAATATAAATAGGATCCTTAGCCAAAGAGAGATGCCATATCACCTTGTCTTGATTCACTTTTTATTAATATACATAGATTGACATACGTACTCATGTGATGCACGAATAAAATTTAAATATTATTTTAAATTATTTTATATTGAAATGTCTCGTTCCAATATGTTAAATTATATTGCCTTAAAAAAGTTTAAGTACCATATTATTTGTCAATAAAAAATAATTTTTAAAAAGACAAGTGAGGCTTGCTCAAGTGGTTGAGCACCTCCACCTTCAACCGGTAGGTTGAGGGTTCGAGTCACGCTGGAGGGGAAGTGTGGAAACACTATTGATCCTCCTGGGGGGGGGGGAAATAATTATTAATTTGTTATTGGGCTTTTACCTTTATATTTTTAATAAATCAAGATATGTAATTACATTCTTTGACTTTATTTTAATTTTTTTAATCTGTCAATTTAACTTCAACAATTAACTACACTTTTTCATAAAAAGGTTTTATCTTTCAATTTCATTTCAAAAACACTTAATTATGTCAATTGAAAAACCTCTAGTTCCAAAAAGTAAATTTCACTCCTTAATTCAATAAATAAAACACATACAATTTACTATTTTTAAAAATTTTCAAACAAAGTTCAATTGTTCATATTTCATTGTTAGATTTTATCATTAATATTTTAAATTATTTTATTTATACTTATCATTATATATTCTAAAAAAATTTAATCTAAATTTCTCATACCACTCTTAAAATCATCAACCCCACGCCCGATTCCTTTTTTTAACTTTTTAGTTTTCTTTTTACCGTACCCCCAACTCGCCCTCCCAACTCCCCCAAATAGATAAAAAAATTTTTATTTATTTTATTAAAAATAATTTTATTAACATCACCTACCTCACCATGAAACTCCCTCCCTTCGAAAAAAAATATTTTATTTTTACTTTTAGAAAAGAAATTTAAAATCTATTTTTCTAGCCCCAATTTTTTTTTAACTCTTTAATTTATATTTTTTAAGAATCTTTTGTCCTACCCCGACCCTCAACTCCCACCTACATTCACCACCGCTACCCTCAGCCCCTGCCTCCACTTAGAACACCGCTTACCCCTGCCTCACATATCCCACTCCACTTCAACCATATGCACGACTTTATCCCTTTTTATTTTTATTGTTTAGTATTATATATACATAAATGTTTTAGAAAAATATCTTTTATTTGTGTCATAAACATAAAAACATAAGTAAGAAACAATTTATTTTCTTAAAAAATATTTTTCATGAAAATTATATGCCTCCATACTGAACACATGCATAAAACTATTGGAAAAACCCACTAATAAAAGATAAGAATGATGGTAAACAAAATCTTAAACTTTTTTTTAGTACATAGGAAATATTATATAAAAATGATAGTATTTTTGTAACAATAACATTATCAAACAAAAGGAAAATCAGCAGTACTATTTTATAGAACCAAAAACATGTTTGTTTTATAGCTTAAAATGATCAAGATCTATGAATCTAGAATGTATGAATAGATGAAAAGTTATCACAATCCAAAAACTAAGGGTCACGATGGCACTTATAGAGGCTAAGCCTTGACAAGTAAGCCAATCACCCAAACTACATATGAAATAAGAAAACAATACCGAAATCTCGAGGCAAGACTTCTAGAACAAACTCGAACCATACATGTACAATAATAGCAAAAGTTTGCATAATAATATACCATAAACTATTCCAAAACCCGGTGTCACAGTGTAAGAACAATCTATATACCTCTCGAAGTCTAAAAATACATCTGATAATCCAAAAGAAGCTACAAATTTGTTTCTGAATACAAGTTAAGACATAAACTAGATAAAGTGAGGTGGGAGGTCAACTCTGGAAGCATAGAGCGCCACCTACCTTGAATATATCAAATCACTGTCTGAATTCAACTACTGTGTGTCACACTTGAACCTAAATCTACACCGAAAGGACACAATACGAATCAGTACAATCCACTTATACTCAATAGGTATCATAGATCGACTAAGAAAGTAGAAAATAAAGTATATAAATATACTCTATGAGCACGTCACCTGCGTTAAGAAAATATCCCAAATGGTAGCTCACACCATCTCCACTAATATTTCTAAATATATCACATAAACTAGACACAAATAGGAATAGAATTACATAGGCAAACACAAAATCACAACATTGAAGAGGCACAATTTATGAAAAGCATTGATTATGATAATGATGATGATAATGATATATCCCAGGTTATCACATAACCTCCATATACACCTATACTTCTTCCAAGTAGAACCCATGGAAGTTCACAACCCATATACAATCGCAATAACCAATCCTAGTCTCAATAGCCATATCTCTTCTCTGGCTCGTGGAATACGACAGAGGGTTTTTAAAGGTGTTATGTTTCTGTCAGAAAAATCAATATTTCCACACTAGTATCAATGTCTCATAAATGTATGTATGATACGATGTTGTGACTCTCATGACCAAACAAGAATGAGAATCTCAAATCTAACTAATATACATGTAAGTGAGCCAAAAATCCACTAAATAGGACAATCATCCATGATCCAATATAAGCTATGTACCATTAGAGAGTGAAATATGCAATTAGTATATCATTGATATGATAAAATCCCAACTTAGTCATTTCTACTAGGAAGAAAACAATCAAATGTATACAAGAAGCCAATAATATCAGATAAGACCCCCCACACGAGCCACGCATAACAATTATTATCTCAAACCATCAATAACAACAATATAACTCCCCACATGGCCACACAACAGTACTAATACTATTTTCATAAGTCATTCCCATACCCGTAACATGTTTTTATATAAGATATTAATGACCCAGCCAGTTTGAAGAAAGTTAAGTCATAGCCTACCTCTAATGATGATTGCCCGGTCTTAAGCCTTCAACCACGAAGCCTTTCCCTCTTGAATGTCCTCGAAACCAACTAAAACATACGAATATAGAATTTATATGTTAAATAAAAGCCAATGATACTCATATTACCCATTTTTGAGTCGGGGTCAAAACGGACCCTCGAAATGAATTTTTAAAAAGAAAGGGTAAAACCAAAATTCTTATATATGAAAACTATACCTATGATTAAAGAAAGACATAGAAGAAAACCCAAGTGAAAATGGGCTAAAATTGTGGTTTAAACTAAGGAAACACTATTTTAGGCCTTTCAGACCAAAATTCCAAACTTTTACTTTAAAAATCATAAAATTACGAGTTTTAGATGACAAGAATCGAAGTAAAATAGTTGAATAGTTATTTGGAGCTTACCCAAGATTGAAAAAGGAAGAACTCCCCCTAAAACCCTTTAACCCGAAGCTCAAAACCTCAAAAATAGAAGAAAATGAGAAAAAAGAGTTTTTATACTACTTAGGCATGTCTATAATGATCAGATCTACTCAAGTCTCACGCCCGACGAAGATCGCAACACAAGATCAGTACACCCCATCTACCGCTAAAGGGTGTACTACAAAGTTAGATATATGGATAGGCATATCAAGAGGCTCACTAGCATCATCAAAACCTAAAACAAAATATACAGACACATCAGAGAAAGTCTATCCCAAATTCAACAACACAAATGCATATCTGAAGTAACTAGGAATGATATCTGTGATAACAATGTTGGAAGCCTCTATCCCACGTTTGGCAGGCATAGCACTGAGTATCCTCATGACCACTACCATATGTACCACTACCTTTGCCCTGTGCACTTTTAGTAGTACCTTTAACTCTCTGAGGGTCACCTTTCACCGTTGATATAGGAGTAAATATGAAAACACTATAGGGACAATCCTTGGCCAAATAGATAAACCTATCACACACAAAATAAATTCTGCAGTAGAACTTAATAGAACGTGGTATGGCTGAGCTAGAACAACTACCCAAGAATGACGCTAACTATTTGAAGTTGCTGAACCAGAAGATCTACTACATGAACCCTGTATGGCTGTTTGTACTAATCTTCCATGATACCCATGGGATATCTAAAATCTCTATCTCTAGGAGTGTGACCACTGAACTTGCCTTGACAGTGCACCCCTTTGGCACCTTTCTAAGAAGCTCAAATAATAGACTCAGTCATCTTTGCATGATCCTCTATACTATAAAATGATGCCCCTGACACCATCATCTGGGCAGTAGCTAACTCAATTGAAACGTCCAATCCCTTTATGAACTTATGAATTTTCTCAAACTCGATGGAAATTCTGGCAATAAAGTATTTAGATAAGGCATGGAAATATGCCTCATAATCTGCAAAATTTATGTAGCCCTTCTCCAAGTGATCAAACTCGTCTCTCATCTAATCCCTCAAAATATATGGCATAAGCCTATCCAAAAAAGCCTTAGAAAATAAATTGTAAGTCATATCTGGAAAACCCACAGGTATGCAACTAATAAATGACCTCTATAAATCCCTGGTTATATCTCTTAACTGGTTGGTAGTGTAAGCAACCCCATATGACTCAAGCAATCCAAGGTTATGCAATTTCTCTCGATAATAAATCAAGAACTCACAAGCATCCTCACCCGCAACACTACTGAACTTAGGTGGAACCAAGTGAGTGAATCTTGCAAACCTCTTTTTATCCTCAAAAGACATAACTATAACCATAAAAATAGAAGGCATAATAAATATGGCTAGCTGAGACCCCGCCTGAGTGGGTAACATATATGAAAGTTGAACTGCTGATCTCAGAATACCATATTCAAATACTGGCATAAAAGGAGGAACAACATTCGGAGTCTGAAGAGTATCATAAGAAGATGTCGGAACCACTGGAAGAACCACACTCAGAGCTGGAAGAACACTATCAGTAGACTATGGAATAGATGAAGTACAATACTCGAATCTAAAAGAACACCATAAGTAGACTCTAGCTTCAATAAAGATACAATACTCGAAGCTAAGGAATACTAGGTACAATTAGAGGAACACCCTCCAAATAAGTCAGCAAACAAATCAATAACCCCTTTGAAATTTGGGTAGAAGAACTCTGTAGAACCTGAGTAGGTCCCATATCTCTAGAATGCTCAACCCGAGGCTCAGGGGAGATCCCTCTAGTACTACCTCTAGAAGGGGTAGATCCTCATGCTCATCCTCTAACTCAGCCTCATTCACGACCCATAACTCGTCCCCTAGATTGGGCTCTCTCTTTAAATGATGTCTCAACATCCCTAGCCTCATGAGATCTAATCCTCACCATCTACATAGGCAAAAATAAAACACGATTTAGAACACAAAGTATGAAAGATCCACAGGATAAGGAATAAAATAAAGAAGTTTCCTAATGATATCTCAAAGATAGATACAAACATATACATACCGATCTACGAGACTCTACCACCCTATTCTTACACTGATGAGAGCAGTAAATGTAGTAGCTCTAATATCAATTTGTCACGACCTAAAAACTAAGGATAATGATAGCACTTTTGCGGATAAGCCTTGACAAGCAAGCCAATCATCCAAACTGATATGAAATAAGAATACAAAACTGAAATCCCAAAGAAATAATTCTAGAACAAAGTTAAACCATACATATACAATAACAACGGAAGTTTACATAATAAGAATACCATAAACCATCCCAAAACCTGGTGTCATAGTGTAAGAACAATCTACATACATTTCGAAGCCTGAAAATACATCTGAAAATCCAAAAAAAGCTACAATTCTATCTCTAAATATAAGTTAAGACAAAAAATAGATAAGATGAGGTGGAAGGTCAACTCTGGTAGCATAGAGTGTCCCCTACCACAGATATATCAAATCACTGCTCGAACTTAACTACCCCATGGTGCACTCGAACTTAGATATGCGCCGAAAGGGCACGTTGTAATGAGTATGATCCAATTATACTCAGTAGTTATCATAGGACGACTGAGCAAAGTAGAAAATAACGTATATAAATACACGCTATGAGCACGTCACTTGAAGGAAAAAAATATTCCAAATGATAGATCAAACAATATCCACTAATAATTCTTAATATATCACATAAACTAGATACAAATACGAACAGAAATACAAAAGAGATATACATCAAATCAAACACGAAAGTGCAACACTGAAGATGCACAGTGTATGAAATACAATAAGGATGATAATGATGATAATGTTACAAGTCTGACGTATACACTTGCCGAGCACTGATCCTACGTAGGAAACATGGGTGGTTCACAACTAATATACAATCTTAATAACAAATCTCGATCTCAATAATTATATCTCCTTTCTGGCTTGTGGACTGCAGTAGAGGATTTTTTAAGGTGTCATATTTTTGTTAAAAAAAATACTATTTTCACAGTGGTACCAATGTCTCATGAATGTATGTATGATATGAAGATCTAATGATCACAATCAAACCCTAATAAGAATCTCAATCCAATCAATATACACATACACGAGATAAAAATCCACTCTATAGGGCAATAATCCATGACCCAATATAAGTCGTGTATTATTAGAGTGAAATATCCAAATAATATATCATTGATACCACATAAACCTAACTTAGGCATTTCTACCAGGAAGAAAACAACCAAATGAATACATAAAGCCAACAATATCAGATAAGACCCCCATAAGGGCCTCACATAGCAACTATTGTCTTAAACCATTAATTAACAACAACATAAGCACCCATACAGGATCAAATTATTAATAACACTATTTCCATGGTTCATTCCCATACCCATAGCATATATTTATATAATATACTAACTACCCAACCTAGTATGAAGAAAGTTAAGCCATAAACTTCCACGAATAATAATATCCTAGCCTTCCTTTCTCAAACATCCTCAAAACCAACTGAAATATACAAGTATAGAATCTATGCATTAAAAGAAAGCCAACGATACCCATATTTCCTATTTCTAAGTCGGAGTCAAAATGAACCTTCGAAATGAGTTTTTGAAAAGAAAGGGTAAAACAAGAATTTTTGTTTATAAAAAAATTTACCCATGATTAAAGAATGCCAAAAATGTAAAACCAAGTGAAAATGGGTTGAAATTGGAGTTTAAACTGAAGAAACACTATTTTAGGTCTTTCAGGCCAAAATCTCCAAATTTCACTTTAAGAATCACAAAATTACGGGTTTTAGATAACAAAAATCTAAGTAAAATAGTTGAAATAGTAATTTGGAGCTTACCTAAGCTTAAAAAAGGAAGAACTCACCCAAAAATCCATTAACCTGAAGCTCAAAACCTAAAAAATAAGAGAAAAATGAGTAAAAAAGTTTTTATACTACCTAAGCATGGCCGCTTAAATGACCACTTAACTGCTTAAGCAATCAAATGCTTCTTTAGCTGTACTCGCGAGCTGGTCAGTCAGCTTTAGCGGACAAGGGGATGTTTTAGCGGCAGACAAGACTCTACTTTAGTGGCTCCCAGCTATGAGCTAGGTCACTAAAGCGACCCAAGTGCCGCTTTAGCAGTTGCAACAGCGAGGTGGTGTACTAGCTGGGACTTGAAAAATTTTCAAGTCTCCACCGACTCCTCAGAATTTATATGGAATCTCGAGAATGTAAATGAACTATGCTACCCTATCAAATTTGATGTTCTAGACTCAATGACGACATCAGATTTGTGAAATGAGGTTGTTTTTGCAAAATTGACCCCCAAGACTCAATTTCACAATCTTTCAAAAAAGGGGTCGAAATAAGATACGAAGTCATAAAATCATACATACCATGCTACACACTAAAAATTGACATTTCATATATGCTAGCATAGTCCATTTTGCCATTCGACACACAAAATAATAAATGTTAATTAAAGTCAACTATAACACCTTTTTAACCTTCAAAAATCATAACTTCACATAAATCACACCTTACTTGATGTACTATGATTTCATAGCACTTTCGATGCTTAAAACGATGAAAAAATGCAATTTACTTTGGTCTTTTTGTTAGATATGATATGTTTTGGGTTGTGTTTTGTAGGAAACTAGGTTTTGGAGATGAAAAAGATAAAAGATGTGAAATGAAAATTGAATATTTTGGACACCTATGTAGGTACCAACACCCCATAGGTACTACCTACGTGGAGTAGGTGTCTGGATATATGCCAAAAAGTTAAAGTTCAGAGATTTAGAAGCTGAATAATTTTTGCCTGCCACCTACGTTGGACTATATGGGTCGTAGGTAGTATCTACGCCCCATAGGTGATAGAATTCATGGAGTTCTTGAGAAATTGATGTAGAAACTGGACATTGGCACCTACGTGGCACCACCTACAATTTGTAGGTGCCACCTATGACCCGTAAGTGGCCATCGACTTTGATTTTCCTTTTTTCTTTAGGATTGGTTTTCTAGGGTTTTCTTGTATTTTATAAATATCCTTTTGATACTTTTTACTTAGTGGACACACTCTTATTACTTATAAACATATATTTGATTTTGAGATTTAATTTTGATCTTGGGATTATTATGTTCTTATTTTTGGTTGAATTCTTAATCTGAGACTTTGGGTTTTCATAAAAAAATCTTATGAGATTAATTTAATTCTTTCAAATAGAATTCCATTGACTATTTCACAACAATGAGCAGTTAAATTTCTTAGCTAGGTTATAAGAACCTTGGCGGATTAACAAAGTAAGGGAAGTACAACATAGTCTCAAACTGATATTTTTGTATGAATTATGATCATCTTCAATTAAATATATTTCTTAGTGGTTGAAAATGTTAGGATCCCACCTATATCCACTACTTGTATCACAAGAGAGGTTAAGAGTAGGAAAATAAGACCACAATATTAATTTGGAGTTAATTATCAATATAAGCTATTCATCTTCTTCTACTTAAGATAAGTATCTTCATCCAATTAACTAAAGACTCAAAAGGTAATACTTAATTTAAGATCTAAGATAAGGATTAGTAAAACGACACTCTGAGACTCAAAAGGTAAAGATTTAATGTGGGATCTAGGATAAGAATTAGTAAAGCGACACTCTGAGACTCACAAGGTAAAGAGTGAGTTTACTAAGGCTTTCACAAGATAGTTAGTGATACATAACTTATTTGATTCTGCATGCAAGATATTGGGTTGGTTCGATAGAGCACGATAAACCTACGGAGTTGAGAATCCAAGGGGAACACAAATTAATTTAGTTTGTTACTTTTAGATTAATTACAACCAAAGCATTCCACATCTTGTTACTTTTCACAGATTACAACAATAATCTCCCCATTTAATTTAGTACTACCTGTTGATTTCAGAAAACTTGAGATAGTAATACCTATTCCCTGTAGGTTCAACCCCAACCTAAAGTTGGGTTACTTAATTTTGTATCAACCACTTTATCTTTGATTAGAGGTGTAGCTTTGGGCAATATCAAAATTTTGTTGCCGTTTTCAGGGAATATATGGCGATTGTTGATCAAAGTTGTTAATGTTTTTGGATTTTTGTTTTCTATTTTAGTTGGGTATACGCCGGTGTATACTTAGCATAAGAAGTAGAGAAAATACCTTACTCCCACTTGATCCTGAACCAGAGATAATCTTATAGATGAATTGTAGGATGACTGAACACGTAAATAAGGTGAGCTTGAAGGGGTTTGGAATAACCTAATTGATTTGTTTCCCTCTCCACTTTTTAGAGTGCAGGAAATTTATTGATAAAACCACTAAGAAATAACTAGTAGCAGTTTCCAACTAGAGGAGGGAAACAAATGCTCAATGTATAGCTGGTGAGGCAAAGACAAGTAGTTGATCATTGGGCAGACCTCGACAGAAATTGAGATAGATATAAAAGCAGTAGAGCTTAAGTACTCCCAGCCTATCAATACATACCTGCATATGATGATTCAGAAGAGGACTTGGGATATGTTGAGCCTATCGAGACAAAGCTATCATTCCTCACACATTGCCACTAAATGTGAAGTTTGATATCACTAGTGCTATGATCCAGCTATTGAACCTGAATGGTGTATTTGCAGGCTTTCCCAATAATGACTCAAACATGAACCTTATTAATTTTATTGGTATTTTCTCATTATACATTATACTAGAGATAGATCAGGAGGCTCTTAGACTTAGGTAGTTACCTTTTCTCTAACTAGCGAAGCTATATTCTAGTTAGGGGAACTTCTTTGAGGATCAATCATTACTTCAAATGGGCTACAGAGGTAGTTTTTGGATCATTTATTTCCACCATCCAGAATGCTTCAGTTGAAGGATGAGATATATAATTTTATAAAGTTACACTATGACCCAATGTATGAGGCACGATTCTAATTCAAAAAGAAGTTAATGGTGCCTAACCACAAGATTTTGGGGAAGATCTTGCTTGAGATCTTCTACCGAGCACTTAACAGCAGTTTGAGAGCTATGGTAGACACTAGTACTGGATGAGCATTTATGTGTGTGCATTGGGAGGTAGCATTGGATATATTAGATCAGATCTATCTCACCAACTAGGGGAGGCATATTCGAGAGGTAGAGAGAGGAACTAGTGTATATGTTATTGGTCCTTCTAGCGAGCATAGAGTTGTTGATGACATAGTGGCATAAGAAGTTGCTCAGATAAGGATAAAGGTTATGTTGATAAAGAAATGCATACTAATAAATTTTGAGAAGGTGAATGCAGTAAGATCACAGGGTAAGGCCTCTAGATCATATGATTCTAATTTAGAAAAAGAAGAGGAAAAATACTTAGATAAAGAGTTGGCGGGTTTTAAATCCCAGGGGCAAATAAAGAAAGGTCAAAACTATAACGAGGATAGATACAAAAATAAGAGAAAAGAGCAGGACAATAGCTGGAGATGCTAGGATGACTACAAGGAAAGGGTGGTGTGTATGTTCCACCATGCAGTCATGATATTGAGTCAAGGATAGAGGCTATGTTGTCTAAGGTAGTAAAGGGTTAGGAAAATTGCCTTAAGGAGATCAAGGTAGATATTTCATGGTTAAAATAAAAGGTAGAGTCTCAAGTTACTGCGATAAAATAATTAGAGCAGCAGTTCGGACAAATGTCAACAACTTTGAATCAGAGGCAGCCAGGCACCCTTCCAAGCAACACAATTCAGAATCCTAAAAATGACGGTTATTGTCTAGCCATCACCACTCAGAGTAGTGAGATAGCTGTTGATCCTCCTACACCTACTATTGATGATCTAAAAAATAATAGTGCTGTGGTTGATGAGACACCTAAAATGGAGTAAAAAAGGGCTACAAGTGTTGATCATGATGCTAAGAAGGATAAAGATAAGGAAAAGGTCAATGAGATAGTAGTGAAGACAATATCATGACCTCCCCCACCTTTTACTCAAAGGTTAAAGAAAAAGAAAGAAGAAGAAAAATTCAAGAAGTACATTGCTATGCTGAAAGAGTTGAGCTTGAATATCCCTCTTCTTGAGGATCTTGAGCAGATGCCTAGGTACTCCAAGTTTATGAAGGATTCGGTGACCAAGAAGAGAGCTATTAGTTTTGAAAATTTTGGTGGGTTGCACCATTTTAGTGCAATCACTTCATGATATTTGGCACGAAAGAAGGGTGATCCTGGAGCGTTCACAAACCCATACACCATTGGGACATCTAGGTTTGCCAGAGCATTGTATGACTTTGGAGCCAACATTAATTTGATATCATTGGCTGTCTTCGAACAGTTAGGATTGAGCCCTCTAAAACCAATGACTATATAGTTGTTGATGGCAGATCGTACATGAAGAAGCCTATGGGCATATTGTTTGATGCTTTGGTGAAAGTCGACAACTTTATTTTTTTGTTTAAATTTATTATCTTTGATTGTGAAGTTGACTTTGAGATGCCCATAATCTTGGGAAGAAAATTCATGCCCATGGGTAGAGCGATGGTAGATATAGATAAAGGAGAGCTTAAGATCAGATTGAATGATGAGGTGGTCATATTCAACATCTGCAGAACCATGAAGTAACTAAACGAAATGAGGTTGGTGTCGGTAATACATTGTGTTGATGACCTAGGAGTCCACTCTTTTTGTTACCTTGATGAATTTTTAGTAATCAAGGTACCTACGTCGTGGGAATCAACCCATGGGCTTGTTGGTGAAATTTGAGTAACCAATATAGCCACATCGTGTTGCAATGTTAAATCAAGAACTGGGTGGGAGACAACCCACTATTTTAGTGTTCACATTGTTTTTCTTTTTATTTTGTAGGTCTATGGCATAAGGAACAACCTAGAACATAGTGAATCATTACTTAATTCAAAATATTCCAGATAAGGGGACTCATTGACTCGCTCATGGTGGTCATAAGTCCCACTCGGGCTAGGTAAGTTGTGTAATAAATGTCAAAGAAATTTTGAGGATTTTGGGGCACTGAAATTTTGCCTACGAACCTACTTACTGGGTCGTAAGTACCATTTATGACCTTGTAAGTACTGTAATATATGTTAGAATAAAAAGTTCAGAGAGTAGGGAAAGAACACAAAAATTTTGGTCACCTAAGGTAGAGAACCTATAGGTCGTAGGTGCCATATGCTCCCATAGGTGGTGCCGAAAGTGACCTAAATTTTTGGGCCCAGTTTTTTACCAAAATTAGGCCTACCCCAACCCTACTCATACCAAACTGGACAACCATCAATTTTAAAAGATTTTTAATCGGATTATTCACTCCATAATCCTCAAATTTCCAACTCCCTAAAAAATTCAAACTTTCCAACCTTCTCTCAAATCCTATAAAAGGCAAGACCCATCCCTTAGTCCATTACTTGCACACATATTCACTTTCTAAGGCTAGGGTTTCTACACTTATTCTAGTTTTTGCTTCCATATTTCAAAATCAAGATAAACTTCTTGGATCCTACAAGATCTAAAATATAATATTAATAAAGAAACATGAGTTGATGCTTGAATATGCTTGACAATTATGTGGAATTCAATAATGTTGTTGGTAAGAGCCTAGAATAATAAAATAAATTGAATTCGGCGTATTGCTCTTTAATTAAAACTCTAAGATCATACCTTGAATGGAAGTTGAAGTTGAAAGGGTTATGGATACCCAAAAGACTTCTATACCTTATTTGTGATTTTAGTTTTATGTGTATAATGTTGACTGGAATGGGCGAAAATCAATGTATAGGGATGTGAAAATTTGGAGAAAATTTTTAATTTTGACAGATTTGATTTTTCTTTAAAATTTTACATTTCTTTTTCATGCTTAAGACACTAATTCTTGTTTTTTCAAGTACTATGGCACCAAAGAAGGTAGGACCATCAAGGCGACATGAAAAGTCCCCAAGCATTGTGGCTCGGTGGAAGAGTACTCAATTACCCCGACCAGAGAAGCTTACTCATGGACTAGGGCCTAGAGACAGGCTGTGGCTGAGCATATTATTAGAGCCACTTTAGACATCTAAATCCTAGCACAGACACAGTTAGGCAGATAAACTACATCTATTTATGTTAGGGCCCAGCCAGAGGCCAATCGACCAGCTTCTAATAGAGGATGAATTTGGCCAGGATGTCACAACTATACTCTCTCCAGTCTGAGGAGGGAGAGGATAATAATAAGGAGAAGGTAAAGTCCGAGATTCTAATAGAAATAGATACACAGACCCCCAGTGTGAGAAGAGATCATAAGATGAGTCTGTAGCAGTTCCTAAGCCATCATCTCTAGTATCCCAGTATGAGGAGGGTACAACCTAGACATCTCATCAGGTGACAACACCAAACACAAAGCCATCAACCCAGACTGACCAGAATTCTAATACTACTTATATCTTAGTTAAGCCTATTACCGAGGTAAACCTGAGGTGGATTATAGAGGGGTTACTAATGATTTATGAGTGAGACAACTATGTGACTAGGGCAGGCCAACCCAAAAAGGTTATTTAAGAGGATAGATAGATTGAGTTATGTAATTTAGCTGGAGTACCACTTTTGCAGGCTGCGTTTGATCATTATTAGCTAGGGTGGATGACTAGACCCTAGGTTCATATAGCCAGGAAGTTGTGCAGAAGTTCTATGCTTTCTATATTGCTACAATATCTTTGAATACACCTAGAGGTGGTAGGGATGTAGAGAAACCCTAATTGGAGAAGACACTGATGAGAAGAGTTAGGGTTGATATTTTAGTAGTAGCCATCTATCGATCTCTCTTTGGTCCTGATTATATTGCTTCTGTATTGCAGAGTATGATTTCCAATTAAGATTTGATAATATAAACACACTATGTAGGATACTGAGTATAGGAGATAGAGGATAGAGTTGGCTAGATAGATCAACAATTATATTTCATACCTTTATGATGATGCCCCCTAGATCGAGGGTAAGGGGAACATTAAGGAAACAATACTAAATTTTGCTGAAAAGTTTTGGTGGATGGTGTTTCATTAGTGATTTTGTATGAATGCTGTAAACAACTTACTTTTATGGGATGGTGTTGCATTGATCGTGAGTCTGATGGCTAGATATGATATAGGCTTTTCATCTATTATCAAGTATGAGCTATATTAGTGAGTTTTTGATGATATGACTACACTACTTTTCCTTTGCCTCATCCAAAAGTTATGCGATGAGGACGATGTACTTGAGGTTCTAGGTGTTGACCAGAGAGTTGAGGCAATGGGTATGGCCCAGACAAGTTTGATCAAGGATCTAGCAAACTCAATCTTTGATCAGAGGACTCGTAGGCCTCCAACAATGATTTTGACCCAGTCTAAGGGCCTATCAATTCCTACAGAGCCTAATGATAGATAGGGTGGTAATGTGGATACGAGTATGGATCTTGAGATGGGGGAGCGGATAAAGGCACCGAGATGGGCACTCAAGGTAAGGGAAACCCACCCATGTCTACTTTAGCCCCAACTTTTAATTCTGAGTCGGTTAGGGTATCTTTTAGGCCTCTTTCCCCCACTTCCACTTCTACAGCTCCAGGCTTCATTGCAGTACCTCAAGACTTCTTACCATGCTTGGTAGAGAGGTAGGATGAGACCATATCCCTATTAACTAAGGCAGAGTCCAATATTTCCACATTATATGAGTAGATTCGACCTTGGGTCTGGATGACTTTAGAAAGTACAAAGACTCAAATTTGGGCTGCTGTGAAGACTGAGATGTTAGAGTTGAAGGCCAAATTGCATGGCCGTATTGATGCTTTTAAGAGGAGAGTACACACATGATTTTGTGATATTAAGGCACCTAATCTATCTGGGATTAGAGAGGAGGTAGTTACATTATGTATCGAGGTACGGTTATTTACTGAGAGTCATATTCTAACTATTTCTCCTGAGATCCCCATATTTGCCTAGCCAATGCCACCTCATCTACTCAAGTATTTGGATTTATTTACTGATGATGACCCGGTCCCCATAGTTAGGACCAAGAGAGTTAGAGAAGAAGATCTCCAAAATACCGACATACCATATGATCAGGGCCCGAAAAGGGCCACCCATGATTCGAAGGAGTCTGTAGTTATTGATAGACAGAGGTGTGCTGAGATAGTTTTGGGTGCATCCTCTAATAGTGCACCGCCACCACCACCAACTCTGCCAGTTGAGATACCCCCTAAGAGGGACGAGCATGATATGGAGACCTAGTGTATCCCAGGTATATCCTCATTCCCTTACTTTATATTATTTTCACACACTGGGAATAATGTGTAGTTTTTTATTTTGAGGAAGGGGTATACCACAATCATCGTGGATTTTTGTTGTCATGTTTCTTTTTCTGCCAGCCACGGTATGATTGTAGAACTTGCATGTCTAGGGTAATATTGTGTCAAATTGTGTTTTGTTTCATATTGAGTTATGTTTTTAGTGTAGTTAGGAGATTTTTTAGTATCTAGGGCAGTTGATGTACTTTGTTTTTGATTTTTGAGAAAAATGATGCCTCTCCAAAAAATATTTTGAACTGTGCGATGTGTATATATGTGTGGCCATTGTAAATCTCATTATGACATTAGAATTAAGGACATAATAATCATAGCTAACAATTGTATGAACCGAAAATGTAGCAGCTTGTGACGTAACCCTGTGCCATGTGTGTGTGAGATACTACTTTGTTACCTTTGTGTGTTGAATCTATAACTTGCTCAGTTAGTTTTGCCTAGGTTGTAGGATAGTTAGTTAGGAAAGGATTATAGGCCATTCTTGAAATAAGTTTACTTTTAGCCTAAACGACCTTCTAAATGTGAATAAGTATCCCTTGATTCATATTTTTGAACCTATATAGACTATATATCTTGTTTCACCTTTCACCTTCTTATTTTTGTTACAATGAACCTATTTTGGTCCTGGTCTTCCTTGGACATTGTGCACCTCAACTCAGGAAAATCACCTAAGTTGAGGGTGGCTATCATAGGGGTGCGCAATGTGAAGTGGGAATGAAGAAGTGTAAATAAGAGAAAAAAAGTAGGACTGGGTATTGTAGAAAAAAGAAGAAAAAAATTTAAAAAGAAAGAAAAAAAGAAAAAAAAGAAACCACACCCAACCTGAATGTGCAATAAAAGAATAAAAAGAGAGAAATAAAGGTGGAATAAAAGAAAACTGACTGATAAGTGAACTCCTAAAGTAAGTATAGTGCTAAGGAGGCTTAGTCACGAAAAATTTCCATACGTACCATACCAACCCCTAGCATACATTACAAGCCGAATAAAGTCCTATAATGATCCTAACCCGACTGTCTGAAAGCTAAGGTAAAGAAAATAAAGGAAAGCCTATGGTATTTCATGCACATTGACTGAAACTTCTTTGTGAGTGTGGGTGTCTCTTGATTGTCCCTCTATTAACGTGCATGATTTCATATGAGTGATTGAGACTCCTTTGATGTGAGGGCGCATGGGTTGTGTAGCTAGCTTCTTACTTGTTTGGGTAGTATAACTTGTATATATGCATGTTTGTTTGTTGGTAATATGATGCTATATCTTGATTCCCTTTTGCCATATTGTTGTGCTGTATTGATACAAACAGTTTGTTTTGAAGTATTAAAATAGAAGGGGGTAATATTATTGAGTTTAAAGTTGATGATTGACTGTCGTACATAGCTTAGGTTTCTCCTAGTTAAGCATCATTGTGTTGTTTAGTTGAGTCTTGTTACTTGAGGACATGCAAACGTTCTATGTTTAGGGTGCTGATGTTCTATGATTTCATAGCACTTTCGACGCTTAAAATGATGAAAATATCCAAGTTACTAAGGTCTTTTTGTTAGATATGATGTGTTTTGTATTATGTTTTAAAGAAAACCAGGTTTTGGAGCTAAAAGGAAGAAAAGATATGAAAACTGGAGATTTTGGACACTTACGTGGGTACCTACGCCCCGTAGGTACTACTTACATGGAGTAGGTGTCATAATATGTGCCAAAAGTTTAAGTCCAGAGATTTAGATGCTGAAGAATTTGTCTGTCACCTACGTTAGACTACCTACAGGTTGTAGGTAGTACATACGCCCCATAGATGTTAGAATTCCTAGAGTTCCTGAGAAATTACTGTAGAAGTTGGACACTAGCACCTATGTGGGACCACCTACGGTCCGTAGATGCCATCTACGGCCTGGAAGTGGCCCCATTTGTGGCCACCGACTTTGATTTTCCTCTTTTGTTTAGGATTGGTTTCCTAGGGTTTTCTTGTATTCTATAAATAACCTTTTAATATTTTTAGTTAGTGGACACACTTTTATTACTTACAAACATATGTTTCATTCCTAGATTAGATTTTGATTTTGGGATTCTTGTGTTCTTATTTTTGGTTGAATTCTTAATCCGAGACTTTGTTTTTATTTCATAAATTCTTGTAATATTGATTTAATTCTTTCAATTATGAATTTCATTGATTGTTTCACAATAATGAGCGGCTAAATCCCTTAGCTAGGATTGTGAGAACCTTGACAGATTAATAAAGTATGAGAAGTGCAACATGGTCTCAAATAGATATTCTTGCATGTGATCATCTTCAGTTTAACAAATTTCTTCAAGGTTGCAAAAGTTAGGATCCTACCTATATTCACTACTTGCATCACAAGAGAGGTACGAAGTAGGAAAATTAGACCACAATAGTAATTTAGAGTTGATTGTCGATATAAGCTAATCATCTTCTTCTACTTAAGATAATTATCTTCATCTAATTAACTAGAGACTCAAAAGGTAATAGTTAATCTGGGATTTAGGATAAGGGATAGTAAAGGACATTCTGAGACTCAAAAGGTAAGAATGAAATTCACTAAGACATTCACAAGACGGTTAGTGATACATAACTTATCATATTTTGGAAGTAAGATATTGGGTTGGTTCCATAGAGCACGATAAACCTACGGAGTTGAAAAGCCAGGGGGAACCAACCATAGTGTTTGTTTTAGATTGATTATTACTTTTATGATTCGCAGCAACAACAACAACAATAAAGGATAATTATGACAAAATATAGTAAAAGAAAGTTGAGTCATCTTTGTGCTCTAATGAAAAATAATTAGTATTTATCTTCTTAACCAACTTTATTTCTTTTTCTAAATCTGAAAATTTCATCTATTTTTCTCATCATATTGAAATCAGAAGTAAATCTTTTCTTAATTGCTTTTTCTTTTGAGATTATGGCAGTCATGATCCAAACAGACAAGAAGAATTCGAAGAAGCAACAATTTTTTTTTTATTATTATTATTTGCAGTATCGGGATATCCTAAATACTCTACAGATCAAAAAATTGATGGTAATATATAATTACCAATATGAATGCAATTATTATCCCTAAGAAAATTGACGAACAACTTGAAAATATGATTTTAGAATTTGAAAATATGATTTAAGAATCAATACAGTGGTGGAAGAAAGAAAAATTGAACACGAACAAGAAGATAATAATATTGATATATAGCCAATTGACTTTATCTTTATTCATAACATTAAATCATCATTTGCTTATTCACCATTTGAGATTTCTAAAGGTTCGGACAAGTAGTTAAGAGAGGAAGAAACACAAAGAACATTGAAGAGAAGAGAAAGAGGAGGAGAAAAAAAAAATTCTAAAATAGAAAATTAATTAAAATGAGTTGTTAATATTACCTGATGATGTAGAAAATCTTATATATTGACGGTGCATAAAATTAAATTTCTATTTTTATTTATGTTTATTTTTATTTGTTCATGTTTGACTTGATACACTCAAATAAAATAATAAGTTATTTATATTCCACTTTGAAAATAATAAATTCTGTATTTTTAAAAATGCATAAAGACAAAAATAATATAATATAATAAACTATTTCTTAACTTCTTGTGTAGAACAAATAAAAATGGACATCTATTTTAGTGTTGTAAATAAATAAAATGTACGGAATAAATATTTTAAATGCACCGTGCTCCCATAAGTGAGGAGCAACTGCATGTGGAAATTTCAATAAGCACTAAATATATCTCTATTTAAGTTTAATCCAATGTTTGCAAAATATTTAATGTTTGGTCGTAAGTTTAAAAAATCGCCTATATGTTGCTTTTTCCTTTTCTTCTTTGCTACTTGAAAGTTCGTGACAACAAATTTAGCCAAAAAACATTCTATAAAAATGATAAATCCTGACCCTAGCTATGCCGCCGATGGCCACTATGATTGGTTGGCAGCCTTCCAGGAAGTTGCTCCTCCACTATCACTAATGATACTACACGTGTGCTTAACCAGATTGGAGAAAACCATGATACAGAGTCGCTATCACATTTATACATAATTTCCAAACTCAACACAGACCAAAACACCTTCGCATCCGGTGGCGGATGTAGAGTAGAAGGTGTGGATTTTCGGGAATCCACATCCACTACCGTAAGACTTAAAATTACATAGAAAAATTGTCAAAAGTTATAAATATTAATAGGTGGGAACCCATAACTAAACCAAGGGATAACTTAGTGGTAGAAAAGGAGCCCTTGGAAACCCACAAGTTTGAAATTCTGGATCCGCCTCTATTCACATCCTCAATCGGTATAGACTCAATCAACAGGGACAACTGATCAACAAGCAGGATCACCATAGGCCTATTGAAGCCTTGCTTTCCTATTGCTTAATCTTTAATTCTAATTAAACCTGTGACATCATTAATAGGGAACCACATATGATATGGAAGTCATCAAAAGTAAAATAATTTACCAGGCAACAAAACCTACAATATGCAGTCTTAGGGAAGTTTTCATATGAGAATGTTGGGTTAGTGACGAAAGTAAATGAAAAGTGGAAGGAAAACAAATGATGGAAAAGTGAAAATGTTGGTTCATTTTAAGAAAGAAGTATTCATCCACATTGGTAGGAGAAAGAAAGTTATTTATGCTTAAATTAAGAAGCATTATTTTGTGTGGATAGTGAGACAAGAAAATGACAAGCCTCATGCCATCATTGTTGCTCACTCGACTCGGCTTCGGCTTTAGATGTCAAATGATCTAGATTATCTTTTTGTGATAAGAAAAATTTTCTCCATTTACAGATGCACCCGAGCATGTGTGGATGCATATCGCAACGAACCTTGAAGGGATGCGACCCTTCGAGGCACCGTTTCAAAATGAAAAGGTGACCTTCACACACTCCTGACAGCAGACGTAGTTGCCAGTGCATGCGCCAATGCAGGTCAACCTACAAACACTACAAAAAGCTAATCTGCACATCATGACCTATGACCACAGATGGGGTCCGCAGCTTGTCCTAATGTTTCAAAAGGTTGCAACCTTTCATGAACCATTGTTTCTTTTCAGAAGTAACATACCTCTTTTGGCTATAAATACCTGATTTTTCTTTAGGTATTGGTTCGAAATTTTGAATTGAAAAACATCTTCTTCTTCATAAGTAACTCAAGTGTAATTTATGAATCATTGAGTGCATTCTAAGTTCAGCAGTTTTGAGTTAACACTACTTGCTGAAGTGAATCATTTTATTTTATGAGGGTATTCTATTAACCTCGGGTACTTGAGGGTCACAAATTTCTTAAGGACACACCGTGAATTTGTGGGACTTGATTCTTTTTGTCTTCATCTCTTTCTAAATGTTGGTTTTACTATTTTTCAAAAAACAGTTTGAACTTATTGTTGTTCTTGAAATTGGTGTTAAAGTTCATTATTATAAATATAGATTTTGTACCCAAAAGATAACAACCGTAAGGAATTTATTAATCTATATTTTAGTTTTAAGAGATTAAAGCCTTTTATTTTCTACTCTGTTCGAACTCAATAGTGATTTGAAGATATAAAAACTCCATCATGAGTCCAAGATTCATCCGGTTAATGATTTGAAGAATATAAAAACTTCATCGTTAAACTAAAAACATGTTGTTTAAAGTTTAAAACCTTTTTTTTTAGTATTTGTGATACTAAATTGGTTATCTCTTTGTGATAGCAAAATAACTATAGAAAATCAAGTCAATGATGGAATGACAAATGTTGTAGAAACAAACATTTCTACTTCGAGTCATTAGAATGCTGCTCCTGTCATGGCACCGGTAGAAAAATCACGTAAATTTTCTAGTGTTGATTTCAAATATTGACAGCGGAAGATATTCTTTTATTTGACTATTTTGAGTCTGTAAAGGTTCATCGCAAAAATCGTTCCTGAATTGCTATTAGAAACTCTAGAAAAAATGCTTCATAGTAGCGGAAGTTTGGAAGAACTCAGACTTTTTGTGCAGAATTATATTCTAGTGGACTACAAGATAACTTGTATAATGTGTACAGTAATATGAAGACATCTAAAGAACTCTAGGATGCTCTAGAAAGAAGTCTAAAATAGAGGATGCCAGAAGGAAAAAGTTCATTGTTGTAAGATTTTTGGACTTTATGATGGTAGACAGTAAAAATGTAGTTACCCAACTCCAAGAGTTGCAAGTCATAATTCATGATCTCTTTTTTGAAGGTATAAACTTATATAATACCTTTATTGAACATATTAAATTTATTCTTGATACTCGCATACCCTTTGATGTAGATTTGGTCATGAACGATGCTTGACAAGTAGCTACAATAATTAAGAAGTTGCCTCCTTTTTGAAAAAACTTAAAAAACTACTTAACTAATAAGTGGAAGGAGACGTCTATTGAAGATATCATTGTGAGGTTAAGGATTGAAGAGGACAATAAGATAGTAGAAAAAAGGTCTTATAGGAATTCTGCAACAAGTGGAGCAAATATTGTGATAAGATGATCCCATTAAATCAAAGAAGAAAAAGAAAGCATCGGGACAACAAGGAAATCCTCCTAAGAAGAAATTCAAAGGAATTACTTAAATTATGACAAAGTTGGCCATAAATATATAGATTGTCGGGCTCTGAAGAAGGACAACAAAAATAATCAAGCAAACATGATTGAATCCAAAGACAACGTGGACGATTTGTGTGCTACACTTTCAGAGTGTAATCTAATTAGAATTTTAGAAAGTGGTGGATTTATTCAGGTGCCACCCACCATATGGGTGCTAATAAAGAACTATTTGCATCATATGCTTTGGCTCAAGATGATAAGAAGGTATTCATCGCAAACTCCGCTATAGTAAAGGTTGAAAATAGGCGAGATTTGATTGAAGATGACATTAGGCAAGTTGGTGACACTAAACGTTGTCCCTCATGTTTCGAAGTTGCGAAAGAACTTAATTTCTGCTTTATTTCTAACTAAGACTGAATTCAAATGTGTATTTATTTATGACAAAGTTATAATAAGTAAGAGCGAAGTATTTGTAGGTACACTACAGGAAATTACCCCTATGAAAATGATTTCAAAACCATTGCAATATATAAGAGGGACGTCTTCATATCTCTGTCGAAATACTTAAGCATGTATTCTATATGCGAGCGTGGAAATAGAGATATGGCAACGATTTATGCGACGGTACACAAAAATTATCGCCATAGATTAACCTATAACAATGGCTAGTTTTTCTCCTATTGGGACGCTTTTTTTTTACCTATAACGACGGCTCCTAACTATTGAAATAACATCTATTGAAATGATGTTAAGCCGTTGCAGTAAACCCAATTGCAATAGTTTTATTATTTTGTTGCAATGGTTTTTGTCTATCTATTGCAACTAGTTTGAAAGTCTATTGCAATGATTTATTATTCCGTTGTAATATTTTTTTGACTATCTATTACAATTATTTTGGTAAATTATTGTAATGGATTATTAGTCTCTTGCAATGGTTGTTGATTACATATTACAATGATTTCTTGGTCTCTTGCGATAATTTTTACTGTCATTTGCAACTATTTCTAATACTGTTGTAATGGTTTATTGGTCTATTGCTATGATTTTTGCCACATGTTGTAACTAGTTCATATACCAATTGCAACGATTTAGATGAAATAGACACTCATATTGTAAATTACTTTTTACATATATTATAGATCATAATCACAATTATATTCATATCATAAAACAAAACCATTCATTAAAAATCACATGATCCAAAATATACAGGAAGCTAGTAATCTAAACCCAAAAGCAAAATGTTAATTACGTCCAAATGATTAGTTAAGTTTTTACATAGTATTAAGTTCGAGTCGCGATAGGTTTCAAGAAATTCAATATAAAAAATATTGATATTAGAGCATCTATCAACAATCTAAAAATCTTCTTAAGTAAGGTTAATGTATTCTTCACGTTTTTCTTCATCTCTTACTTCATTTTGGACACCTATAAAAAGAGAATAAGTAATCTAAATTAGAAATTAAATGACAACATATTTACATTTACAACACACCAAAAAACAAGAATTTGAAAATCAGTAAAAAGTATTACAAATGCATTAGTCAAAAACAAGGATTTCAAAAATAATTGCAATGATAACCAAACATTACTTCTCTTTGAAGAATTAGTCAAAAGAAAGGATTTCAAAAACAAGCATTACTATTGCATTACATATATAATTCACACACTCACATCAAAATAACAAGTAATCAACGCATTACTTATAACCACTTTCCTCTCCACACCACTCAAAATAACTAGGGGTGTAATAGGTCGGGTTGGTTCGGTTTTTATTAAAAAAAAAACCAAACCAATCATGTCAGTTTATTAAAACTATAAACCAAATCAAACCAATATAAAATTAACTTTTTCGATTTAGGTTTTAGTTGGTTTTTTCGGGTTTTTTTGATTTTTTTTATAATCTTTAGTTTTTACAATTATATTGTGATCGAAGACTAGATTAAATATGTTTTCACTCATGTGCTAATGAAAAATCATAACTATGAAAAAATGAGAAGCGGAAAACTCTCTTGAAACTAAAAGTGAGATGAAGAGTGAAAAGTTTAGGTTTTATGTTTATATTGAATTTTCGATCATTTAATTAGCAATTAATGGACAAATATTACAACTTAAAGACCTAATTTTTTTCCAATATAGGGCAAAATTCAGAAATAACATACTTATCCCCTTAATTATGAGTTTCATAGCAACAGTTTCATAATTAAATAATATAGCAAGTTGTATTTTGTATTTTTGTAAACTGTTGCTACAAAAATACAAATACATATGATTTTTATTGCCCTTATGATCGATATGTATTTTGTATTTTTGCAACCTGTTGCTACAAAAATACAAATACATACAAATACATATGCTACAAAATGTAATTTGATAAAAGTGTTGCTATTTTTTGTAATTTAATACTTAAGTATGCTAATTTATGTATTTTTTCCAATATATATCTACATTTACTTTCAAAATTATTGAAAATTACTAAAAATAGTTGAAAAAGTATTCAAAAGTAGATTATAATTAATATTTTATGTATAACAAAGTTAGAATAATATATATATATATATATATATATATATATATATATATATATATATATATTATGTCGGTTTGATTCGGGTTCGGTGTGACTTTTTTTGGTTAACACCAAACCAAACCAAGAATGGTCAGTTTTTTTTCCTCTAACGCCAAATCAATCACCAAATCATAAGTCGATTTTTTTTCTCGGTTTGGTTTAGTTCGTCGGTTCGATTTGACTTGACGGTTTGGTCTGTACACCCCTAAAAATAACCAAGGCTTTGAATTCAAGAAAATCCATCCAACATTCATTCAAGTAACATTCAACAAAACACCACTGGGAATACAAAGTAGTATTACCTACTGCCTATTTGATTTGGGCCTCCAACAACAACATATCCATTGTAATGTCATGAATATACAACAACAACATACCCACTGTAATTTCATGAATATGTTGTTGAAATATTAGAGGCATATATCCTATAAAAAAAGTAATTAAAAATCAATACAGAACCATCCACATGAATTTATATGTGTACTTTGGTTTTTACGCTTCATTTTCTACTTGTGCATACCTTATTGACGTAAAAGAACCGAGTTCTTTAACTCATTAAAATCATTCTAAGATACAATTTCACCTTATAAATGCTTCATTTTCTACTTATGCACACCTTATTGATGTAAAAGAATCTGCCAGGGGAGGATTCTTCAAGAAAACATCATAACACATAAAAAAATTAAAAAAACTGAAGTGAGTTTCCATCCAAATGCATGACTTTTCATTTTTTCATATATACGTGTGTATATACATATATATATATACATATACATATACATATACATATATATGTATACATATACAACAACAACAACAAACCCAGTGTATTCCCACAAAGTGGGGTCTGGGGAGGGTAAAATGTACGCAGTCTATACCACTATCTCCGAAGAAGTAGAGAGGCTATTTCCGATAGACCCCCGACACAAAATAAAGAATAGTAAATAAAGGCGTGATAAAATATGAAGCAGAATGGATGGCTTAACTGTAGTAAAGAATAAGAAATAATAAAAATAAAAATCAGAGCAATACAGAATAAGAGAACTAATAGCCATATGCAATAAGAAATAAGAAATATGAAATAGGACACCCGCCTAGTAGTAACCTACACTCACAGACCAAAGACACCCACCACACCCAAACCCTTCTGACTAGCGGCTCCTATCTATGGACACAATCTTAGGATTATTAACTCTGCAAAACAGGAGCTCTCCTAACTATTTGCTACAACCCCCACACTCTCACTAGCCTTCTACCCTTATCCGCGACCTTTACACTTTCCTATCTAGGGTCATGTCCTCAGTAAACTGAAGCTACTCTATGTCATGTCTAATCACTTCCCTCCAGTATTTCTTTGGCCTACCTCTACTCTTCCTAAAGCTATCCAAAGCTAGCCTCTCATACCTACGAACTGGGGCATCCGTGCTCCTCCTCATCACATACCCAAACCATCTCAGTCTTCCTTCCTGCATCTTGTCTTCCACCGAAGCCACTCCCACCTTCTCTCGGATAGTCTCATTCCTAACTCTATCCCCTTTAGTAAGTCCACACATCTAATGTAACATACGTATTTCTGCCATCTTCAATTTTTAAATATGGGAGTTCTTGATAGGCTAACACTCTACTCCATACAACATGGCTGGATGAACTGTCACTCTATAGAATTTGCCTTTAATCTTAAGGGACACCTTCCTATCACATAAAACTCTTGAGGTGAGCCTCCACTTTATCCAACCTGCTCCAATACGATTAGAGATATCCTCATCAATCTCGCCATTCCTCTGAATCATAGACCCAAAGATACTTAAAACTATCCCTTTTAAAAATATCCTGGGAATCCAACCTTACCACCATTTCATCCTTCTGCCTCAAGTCACTAAACTTGCATTCCATATACTCCGTCTCGGACCTACTCAACTCGCATTCCATATATATGTACATATATATATACATAAACATATATATATATATATACATAAACATATATATATATATATACACACATATATATACATACATATATATATATATATATATATATACATAGACATATATATACATAACACATCAAAAAATTGAACTGGATTTTCACTCATATATATATATACATAACATATAGACACACATATATACATATTGGTTTAAACCCACGTGAGTTGCACGTGTATATTAAGTCATGTAGAATATAATAATGAAAGATGATATTAATATATTTAAAATAAAAGATTGAATGAGTAATTTTATCTGAAAGATAAAATATACATTTTTGTGAGCGATTAATACAAATTTTAGGAATATCGTAAAGATTGCCCATGAAATTTTCAGCATTTAATAAGAATGGTCGGCACACAAAATATCAATGAAAGCTTAAATCAAAGCAAAAGCTAAAGACCTACAAGCACGACACTAATAATAATACTCTCGGACACCATAGTTATCAAGAAACAAAAATAATCCTAAAAAAGATGAGGTTCAAGAATAACCATTGAGCCTATATCACATAGAAATGAGAGAAATGCTCAACTATCAACTAACCTTCTATCCTAATACATGACCTTAAAACTCTCTCCTATCTAAGTTCATGTCCATAGTAAGATCAAGATAAACCAGGTCTGTCTTAATCACTTCTCTCGATACTTCTTTGACCTCTTCCTCTGCTAATGCCCTACACTACCAATGCTTACACCAAATAAATTCTACTTTACCACGAAGTAATTAGGAAAAATAAAGCAACACAATCAAATCAATGAGAATAAAGATGGTACAATTGAATTGTAAAATGTGTTATTCTAACATAACATCAAATACTTCAACAAAAAAGATATAATCTTAATATTCAAGTCCTAATGATATCTTGAGATTGTGTAAGGCAACTAAATATAGAGCTGAATTTAAACAACAAAAGTAGCATTCATTCTATGATCTTTACCATTTCATAAATAGAAAAACACAAAAGATTGAAGGTTGAGCACAAGGAAATAAGAATTTGTTGAATCCAAACAATTAACTAAAGAAAATAATTAACAAGCCAGTAATTTATTTTAAAAAAAAGAAACTGAGCTTAACTGCCTTCTAATTATCGAAGCAAATATCCGAAATCAAATTGAAGCTAAAACGAGCAAAAATTCATAGAATCCTATACTACTACTGAAATTCTAACAAATAATACATAAGGTTCTAGTAATGAAAATTCTACAACAATAACATATTGACACGTACAAAAAGAATTGAAAAAAAAAGAATATTAATGAAGTACCATAAGCTTATCGCAGAAACAAAAGTCCTATATCGATCTGGCAAAGTGCATGCAGTCATAGAATAAGGGCAAACCTCATTTTCTTCTAATATTGAGATTTAAAGGTCTTACTTTTTTTTTCAATAAACGACTTCAAATCTTTCTATGCCATAGCTACTTTCTTGACACTTTAAGCAATTACATTCAAACCATCTAATCTAGAAAACAACAATCTCATCTTTTTCCGTGCTAGCAATGCCTTAGACTCCTCCCTCGAAAAACTATTCATGTCATATAGATCACTAAGGCGTTCAATATCAATAATATGTGTTTTTTTCCTAACACAAGTAGGCTCCCAAGTAAAATTCTAGCCTACAAGCACATCTAATATTTGCAACAATAACATACGTGCACGCAAAACTTACCCCTACCCTATTATTAGTATTTTTATAGAGTAAAAGATTATTTTTAATTGATCCTAGACTGAATTAATAATAATAATTATTATAATAATAATAATATAAAAACAAACATATAGTGAGTAGGGTTTATAATTTGAGCTAAGTTCAGCTCCACTTCCACTGCTTTTCCACCTCCTTCACTATGTTTGCCTTCGAGAATCTTCACTTTGAGCTGCTTTTCTGTGGGTGATTATCACTGTACCTTTGTTGGGGTAGTTCAAGTTCTTTTCCATCTTGCAAGAGTAAGTTCCCCCTTTCTCTTTTATCGATTTAGATGACGTTAAATCTTCATTTGTTGCTTGATGGTTCCCTCTCTTCTCTTCCAGTTGAACTCCTCGGATTAAGGCTGTATACAATGATTTTTGGAGCTAAAAAGTTGGGTCTCACCCACTGAGAGTTGATATTGCATCCATGTAACACACCTCTCTTATTGTGGTTAAACCTATAGCTTGACTTCACTTGTAAATATGTCCTTTTGGATTTTTAGTTTTGGAAGGGATGGAGATTGTGAGATACTTGGACCCACATGTAATTGGGTGATATCAATTTCTGAAGTCGCACGCATTGAAGATCTGACCTTTTGACCCCTCGATCTACTGAGATTCTGTATTTTTTGGCTGGTGTAGATAGTCTAGGTAGAACTTTCACCCTTTTGTGTAACATTTTTTGTTGTAAATATGTAGTACTTGAACTACCTTTCATTAGCCTTCCCATTCGTACTACCTCTTTGCTAATGCTACCCTCAAGTATGGACATTTTTTTATCACCGTTCAAAATCTTCCTACCTGCACTTGGTAACTAATTGATATAAACTGACATTGTGAATTAGGATCAGAGAATCATTTGTGATTGACATAGTTGAAAGTTAGCTAAGCTTCTTATTTTTAGCTTTTCTCTTATTTTCACGATAAGGAATAAAATGAGAGAAGTTTTCATAAAGATATCCTATAGCCTCTCGAATATAGATACAGGCGTCTACAAACAAATTCGCGAGACTCTATTAGACATCCCATTCTTTCATTGTATAGACCAATGGACCTGGCTGCTTTGTTACAAATTTGTCATGCCCCCCAAAAAATAATGGTCATGATGGCACTTGTTACGAAAAACCTTGACAAATAAGTCGATCACCCAAACCAATATGCAAAAGGGAAAAAGATAAAAATACCCCTAAGGTAAGTTTTCTATAATGAAGTCAAACTATTAAAGTATAATAAACGTGAAAAGAATATAATCAACAATGCAACCTTAGATTCCAAAACCTTATGTCAACAGTATAAGAACGTATCTTATACAACTCCATTACAAATGAAATACATAAGAAAAATCCAAAGGTTACAAAGATGTCTCTTAAAACTAGTAAAGACATCATCTAATGATAGAGAATACAGTAGAAGACATCTGAATGCTTGAAAATCACCCACTACCTTGAAAGCTCCAATCATTGCCGTAGTCAAGAAATGTGGGAGGACCCGAACCTAGATCTGCACCAGAAGGTGTAGTATGAGTGAGTATTGTCCGCTTGTACTCAATAGGTACCATCAGCCGACTATGCAAAGTACAAAATAAAACATACAAAATACACACTTAGGGAATGCCACCTGCAATCAGAGAATGTCCCACAACTATAGCCCACACCCTTGCACTAACAGTTCTTATATATCACATCTATTGCAACAAACACAGAAAGGCCACAATTTAATAATATACCATATATAAGTAGGACATAGGAGAAAAATATATATACAATATCATTGTGCATAAGTATAAGAATATAGAACAATTAGATAGGTAATAAGTGAAAGTAGAAGTACAATCACATCATATCCATAATAAAGTAAACACAATAAAAATGATGATGATGATGATGCACGAGGTTGTCGCAAACCTCTATATATACCCTCGAAGGCAAGCTTCATGACTTGGGACCCATGAATAATTTTTCAACCCATATACAATTCATATATCTATATATCCTATCCACTACATCCCTCGAGGAGAGTCTTATAAGGTGTCTCAATTCCTCCTTCCCGTCATATCCCTAATAAAGGGTTTTCAAAAGGTGTTGCCAGTGTTTTTCAAGTATTACCATGGTGGTGCCAATATTTCATGAATCAGTATGATATAAGGATGTAATGCTCGCAATAAATATTAATGAGTATTTTCACAACCCTCCACATGATATATTTCCACATCCATCCACATTATTCATTTAAAACCACATGAGCCAATATCCACTCATTATTTCCCTTTATCCATGAGATTTAACATGATTCATATGCCAATAAAGTATGAATATAACACAATAAAAAATGGTAACACAATAGGCATTTCAACAATACAGTAAAATTATTCATATATATTTTAGGCTATCAAATCACAAAGGACCCCACTCAGTCACACATATCACACTATCTAAAAACAACAATCATATTGCATATAAGCCCCAACACGGCCACAACATATTAAGATAGACAAATTCATGATTAGTTTCCATCCCCTTAACATGCATTTTGTACTAATATTTTCTACCCAGCCCAACCTGAAAGAGTGAATCCATAACCTACCTCAATGCCGAAATTGGTCCACAACACTTCACACCGCAACCTTACTTCTCATAAATGATACAAAAATTCACTAAAAGCAAGAAATATAGAATATACGCATCAAAATAAAGAAAAAGATACTCACATTACCTAATTTTGATTTGGGGTCAAAACGGACCCCCAATATGGGTTATCAAAAAGAAAGGGCAAAATCATTACTTTATTTCAAAAACATTTTCCCCATACTTTTAGGAACCTACAACTGAAAACCCAAGTCAATTCAAGTTTAAAATGAGGTACAAATCAAAAAAAATCCTTATTTAAACTTTACCCTGTTAAACCTTTGAAATCCATTTTAAAATCAAGAATCGAGGATGTTTTATATATGATATCGAGGAAAAACAAGTGACTACAAGATAAGGAAGATTATTCTAGTGAAAAAGGAGTGAAATTGTTGTTCAAAATCAACCCCTAAGATTTTGGGTTTTCAAACAAAGAAATGAATTATCTTTCCCATGATACCAATTTCGTCAAAATTTGTCATCAGAGGAGAATGTTATGGCCAAAATACAGAAGGTAGTAAAACCGCCCAAATACGACGGTGAGGCCGACAGACCGTTGGACTAGTGACATACTTTCACCCATGACCTTCGTAGCAAGGTAGGGAGAGCTAATTTTCTAGCTAGGAGTGACGGCCCAAGCCGACGAACCTTCGGACTAGCGACGGGCCATCGCTTAGGCTGTCGCAAGGGAAATAGTAAGGCCACCTTATGGATAAAGTACGATGGTCAGGTTGATAGATCATCGAACCTGCGATGGACCGTAGCCCAAGACTTCGCAGCCAAAATAGTGAGACCCTATTTTACCTAGGAGCGATGGTCAGGGCCAACGGACCGTCAACCCAGGGATGGACCATCGCACCCACCGTTGTATGTCCTATTCAATTTTTTTTAAGTCCTTTTAACAGGGGTATTTTGACCATTTACCACCCACTTAAATATACCCAGTTATATCCAATTTCTGCCTATCTGTTCATTATTATTTCAATGATATTTGGGTTTCTCTCTAAAATTAATCCCTAAGAACAAGAATCCAAATCTTCTCCAAAAATCTAAGAGATTCAAATTCCTCAAGTACAAGAACATCAAGAATCTTAACCCAGGTATGCATATTGTTCATTCATACACTCCTTTCGTCCATGAGGTTCAATAATCCCTTTTCCAACTTCAATTTATGGATTTTCTTTATTATTTCATGATTGGGCTGTTCTTGTTCACTTTGATAAATAAGAAATTGAATAAACTCCATGTTGGGTGATAATTTCTATGTGGGTTTTATTATTATAGATTTAGATTCATGCAAAC
Source organism: Capsicum baccatum var. pendulum (assembly GCA_030864225.1). Classification (NCBI taxonomy): domain Eukaryota; kingdom Viridiplantae; phylum Streptophyta; class Magnoliopsida; order Solanales; family Solanaceae; genus Capsicum; species Capsicum baccatum. The sequence continues at coordinate 51,037,066 of CM061554.1, read as the reverse complement.
CTCTAACTATACCCTTGAATGATGAAATTAGAATGTGACCATGATGTTTAATTGTTGACAATGATGTTTACATGTACCATGCCTACAATATGTTTGATTTAATACCAAAATAAAGAAAAAGTGCCTAACTAGCATATTGTCATAAAATCCCCATGTATGTACAAGCTTATGCCTATCACATGTTTGATGAAATGCTTCAGTAAATGTATTATGGTTATTATTATGCATTCAAGCAAGTCATGCTTTATTAGCTTACTTCTATCGATTCCTAGGGGTACTTGTACCGGAAATATTAGCTGTGTGCCTAGAGCCATGTCATTTTTTCATGATATTCTCAGCCAAGCTATGATCCTTAGACTTAATACAGTCTTATGACTCAAGAAATCTCTATGATCTAATGAACCCAGTCAGTTGTTAGATATCAGTAGTATTCCACCAGTCAACGGAAGTCAGTAACTCAGTCCATGTTTAGTTTCAGAAAATCTTGTTCAGTGTCATTTAGATGGGTGTAGAAATTAGCACCGAGCGAACCCAAGGGTGTGAACTCGCCTGTTATATGAGGGTGTGATTCTTAGAAGAAATCCTTATATTCCAGAACTATGCAGCCAACATAGGTTGAGACATCATATCCTGCTATATGATGATAGATGAGGTGGATTAACCTGCTATATGAGGGTTCCTACCGTTCTCATTAAAGTTAACTATTATATTAGGGTCACTCACATGTTGTCCTTACCAGTGGCACGGTATTGACACCCTTCCAATCAGGGCATAGATTGCACCCCAATTTAGCTATAATGCGTCATTTGGGGAAAGTCCGTTAGATGACTACTTCCCATAGTTTCAGTATCAGTATAAACCAATAACTTAGATAGTTCATTAGATTTTAGGACTGTTAGATATGGTCCACTCAAATACAGTACGAAACTCAGCTAGTTCCATCAGATTCAGGACTGTCAAATATAGTCACTTATGTTATTAGTTATATCAATTATCAGTATGTCATGTTATCAGTATTCTAATTTAGTAATCATGTTATCACGATATCAGTTTCCATTTTTATGTCTCATGCATTTACTCTTACACTCATGATAGTCAGTATGTTATTATATTTGTTCATGCATATGGACCCCATGCATCCAGCTTACCTCACATGCATACCAGTACATTCAAAGTACTGACACATTTGCTCTATGGTGTTTTATACCATAGGTTCAGAGAAGTGAGTCCAAGAGCAGCAGTAGATTCCAGTCTCAGCAGTCAGAGTTTGAAGTGAGTCCTCATCTGTCGAGGACACTATAATTATTTAATTGCTCGTTAATTAGTTTATTAGTTAGAGTTAGTTGGGGACATGTCCAATCAACTACTTATTCAGACAGTCATGTTTAGAGGCTTTTTAAACTACAGTATGTTCAGAAAGCTTATTTCAGTTTTGTTTTGGGTATTTCATACCCCATCCATATGTTATAATTTGTTAGATCTTATGTTACAGTTTTGAACCTTATGGTATTTTAGTTTATTTTTTGGTATTATACAGTATTTATGTAGTATACATTATAGATATCAGTCATGGGTTAGCTTGTGGTCCTTCAGGGTCATGAGCACCGTGTAACGTTTTGGGTACCAGATTTAGGGCGTTACAATAAAGAGTGCATAACTTCAACTAAAAAACACATAAAGTTTATTTATAGCACATAAAGAAACCTTAAAATCAAAGACCAAATGAAAAGGACAAAAAGGGATCAATGGTCACTTACTTGTGTCAACATGCGGCCTAGCATTGGGTGCTTGTGTCACATTACGCCTAACCCTAGGTGCATGTAGACACATATATGTACCAAAAAGGTTTCTTGCATCTTTAGCTCTTATATTTTTGACTTCTGACACTTACCTTACCCACATGCGGTCCACATGTACTAGATGTGGTCTGTATGTTTTAATAGGTAAGTGCAATAAGTTCTTTTTCAGCTCTTTCACTCTCTGGAACTTCAATTCTGGTACTTACCCTATTGTCATACAAACAACATTTTCTACATGTTTTCCACATATAGACTTAGGTAAGTGAAAGGCCTCCAATACTTGTAACAAATCTTCAAATCTTCAACTTTCATCACATTCCTTGTCACGTACATCTGGAAAGTGTCACTAATAACCAAAATTCATCGAGTAATTTGCAAAAAACTCCATTTTATATCTTTTTCATTAAATTAGCATCCAATACGTAGTTTCCTGCAAAATATACCCAAAAGACATCATGTCTAAAAAACAGCCTTAGAAACTTTCATATATTTAACAATTTAAGCATTGAAAGTTCTATCTTTTTATACCACATCAACACCCTCAACATAAAAGGTCTGCAGTTCCTTAAGAAACACAGCATAAAAAAATAAAAGATAATGTAACACGATGCTTAACTAGGAGAATCTAAGTTATTCAAGTCAATCAATAAACACTTCAAGTTCAAACCATAATACCCCCTTCTATCTCAACTTTTTCAAAACCAACTGTGTATAAAAGTAACGCACAACAATGTGACACAATGGGATCAAGTTATGGAATTAAATTAGCAACATACAACCATTCAAATGTAAAAATTATACTACCCAAACATGTAAGCAGTTAGTAATATGACTCATGTTCCCTCACAAAAAAGAAGTCCCACTAACTAATATGAAATAATGCATGCCAATGCATGGACAGTCAAGAGACACTCACACTTAGAAGAGAAGTTCCAAGCAATGAGCATCAAATACCATAAATGCCCTTATTTCCTTTACCTTAATTTCAGACAGTCAAGTTAGATCACTATAGGACTTTTGTTAGATTATTATGTATGCTTGGGAGTCTTGTACGGTACATATGAATATCAAGTGTCATACCCTCCTTAGCTCTAAGCTAAATCTATGGTCTACTCATTTAACATCTTTTTTTTTATTCCACTCTTATTTCTCCCTGTTTATTCTTAATTGCACATTCAGGTTGGGCGTACTCTTGTATTATTTCTCTTATCACTATTTTTTTTACAAAATTTCATTTTTTTTCTATTTTTTTTCTTTTTCTACCACACCCGGCCCTACTAACATTTTCTCTTATTTTAACCTTTTACATACACACTTTAAATCGTACATCCCTATGATAGCCACCATCAATAGAGGTAATTTCCTAAATTTAGGTGTATAATGTCCAATGAGAAATGAGCCAAAATAGGTAATTGCAACACAAATGGGAAGGTGATAGGTAAAACAATAAAAATAGGTTATATAGCTCAAAATCGGCATCAAGAGATACTAATTTACATAGGGATGGTCATTTAGGATAAAAGTAGACTAAAAATATAAAATGGCTAATGAATCTTTCCTAACCATCCTACAACCTAGAAAATCCAAATTCAGAAAGTCCTGCATATAACTCATAAAGGGAACTAAGTAGAATATCTCTCACACACATAGCACACAGTTAATGTTACAAGCTACTACATATCAAGTTCATGCAATTGTTAGCAAGTCTTTCTCATGTGCCTAATCCTAATTTCATAAAAAGATCCATAGTGTTCACACATATATATATATATACATTTACACAATTCTAAAACATAATTTTGGAGGGGTATAAAAATCCATCAAAAACATGACAAATGTGCTAAACAATTAAAAATTTCCTAATTAAACAAAAAACACATCAAAATACGAAATAAAACACAATACAACACAAATTTTTACCTATATCCATATAATGATCGATTGGAAAAGATGTATGGCAACAAAAACTCGCGGTGGCTATGGTATACCTAACTCCTAACTAAAAACTGTGTACTATCCCTAAAGCACTAAATTAATATAAAACAAAGGGAATGATGATATAAATGGGACTCACTAGGTTTTTGTGTCATGAGCAACCCTAGATGGGGGTATATCAGCCGGCGAAGGCAGTGGTGGTTGCGGTGCACTACTAGAAGATGCACTCACGGCTATCTCGGCATGCCTCTACCTCTCAAAAACTACAGACTCGATCTATGCATATTTGTCTCTTTTTAGGACTTGTTCATATAGAATATCTTGGTCCAACAGGTCTCCTATATGCCCTCTCTTGGTCCCAACTACTGGGACCTCATCATCATCTTTTGCAAAAAAATTGACATTGGGCATACGTGGAGATGATATACAGACCACTGGTGGTATGACTAAAGAAGTGGCTTCCATATTATTTTCTGTGAGAGAGCGTACCTCTACTTGTAAGATATTTATCTCCTCCCTTATATGTCCTAAATCTGGCAAATCTAACACTATAAATTAGGTTATAATATACTTCTCAAAAGTATCAAGATATGTCTTTATATCAGCATATAGCTCAAACATAGAAACTTTATATATATTATCCCATCTAGCCTCTGCCATCTCAAATATAGTCCAGACCCTTGATCGGTATTAGTCATCTCGGACTTAACAACCTGTAACTTAGAATCAGTGGCACTCTGACCGTCTATTAAGTTCTGGAAAAACTCTTGAGATACCATAATCATACTTGTAGTAGGAGGTGTAGTGGATGTGCGAGTGGGATCTGAAGATACACCAAATGACTCTGAGGAGGAAGTTGGGGTTGATGAAGAATTGGATGGTGTCCCCTCACCATGAGTACTAAAATTGGGGGCCTCTCTTAACTCCCCCATCACATATCAACACTAGCTCCTACATTGCATCTATATACATCACTCAACTCTATGGAAATATAAGGGCCCTATGTTTGAGCGTGAGGTACTACGACAAGCTCACTTGGTCTCCTAGGATAGGTTGGGTATGTCAGATCCTTCATAGTCTTTATTTATGAAGTTCCTACAACAAGTACCCTATTGTCGACCCCCTATATCTCTGGTACACCTGCCTCATCACACAATCTCTAAATAAGGAATGGGAATGGAAAATTCATTGCCTCCTCAAAGGCTCTATCATGAATCTCATGTCGGAAAATGACTACAAAATAAATGTCATAATTGTCCATCATACTAGAAATTGGAGTGGCTCCCTCCAAACTCAAAACATTATCTAAAGTAATAGGAAATTGTCAATATCGGGTGAGTAACCACCAAACTTAGAATTAAAAGTCAATGAACCCTTATTTATTACTCAACTCAGATAGATCAATCACTTGCTTCTAAAATATAAGACACTTAGACCTACAAATATCTGATATGTTACTGTCTATATCATATATCATATTCATTTTCTCCACACTGTACCTCGGGTTATTCTCATCAAGAGGTGTCTCAGAGGCATGTGTAGAAGCGGTGGAACTCTATCCCTGCTATATCGGTGTTCCCTTATATGGAAAAAGAACCTCGTGGGAAGATTTCTCTATACCCTCCTCAGTTTAATATACATCTGATGAATGTAAATAAAAATGCTACCCTACTCTAACAGTGGTACTGTTGATAATTCTTTCTGTACTGCAGCCTCAAATGAATCATGGTACCTCTCCTTAGATTGAGGGTCTTGATCTACACACTATGGGACTAGGCCTTATCCTTACCATCATCATAACTCAGTGAAGGAGAATATGAAGGTGATCTTCGTGTTAACTTTATCCTAAGTTGGGTCACCACTGCCTAGGAAGCCTGGACAATCTAAACCACCTCACTCCGAGAATGAGGCATAGTATTTGCTAGACTTCTGGACCACTGTTAGTGTTCATGAAGCAACTGTCCCAAAATTCCCAATATAATAGTCTCAGCTGCCTGACGCAATTGGCCTCTAGTAACTCTGCATGTAGCCCCTATCGCAACTTTTCTAATTCATGCAATCTGGTACACCTCTACTAAACCACTAGGATCATGGGTCACATTTCGTCTCCTTGATGTATCAACCTTATTCTTAGCAACTTTTGGTGTTATGTATACCTAAGAAAATAGTCAGTAGTTTCAAACAAAAATAAGGGAATTCATAAATTGAAAAAACCTAAAAATTCTTAAAGTTTGAATTTTTCTTCATTTTTCACATCCCTATAATTATTTGAAGTCCAATGAGTCCATTTTGCACACATATGTCAAGAATCATGATTTTTTATGCTAATTAACATGCCAAACCTTTGGTATTCCTCTAATTTTTCAAGTTTAACTTTTGTTTAGGGCCTAACCTTATATTTTAATTCAAAATAAAGCCCCCATAAATATTTTAAGCTACTTCAAGGCTCGTACACACAAGCATAATTTTTCTATGTATTTATCATGGAAATACTCAAATCAACTTTTTTGTTCAATAATTAAGATAAGATATAACCATTAGAAGTCGAGAGAGTCACCTCTTTTATGATAATAAAGAAGTTAACAATGAAGAACTAGAGCAACAACCATGTTTGAACTTGTTTTTAGTATGGTAGGATAAGTTGGTATCTTAAATAAGTTTTAATTTAACCTTTTTTGAAGTGTGCGATTAGTTTATTATTTTAGAGGGATTTTTGGATTTAATGAGAAAAATGAGATTTTGAGGATTAGAATGAGTTAGATGAGGCAAAATATGTTTAAATAGTTAGGGCGGAGGGCTAGATTAGGTCTTAAATTTGAATTGGTTGGCTCAAAATTTTAATTAAAATTCAAACCCTTAAACAGATCATTTGAGGTAGCCATATGCGGCCTTCCTGTGACCACATGTCCCACATGTGTCCAGTCCGCAAGTGCTAGGTACATGTGCACCTGATTTTTTGGCCTAACTTCCTATTTCCTAGACTTTGTATTGTAATGTTTTCTGGCTACTTATGGCTCCGCACCTTGAATTTATAGTTTCGAAAGAATGATTATGTGCCAAAGTCTAGAACTTACCATTATTGTCCTCAAAATTTCATTATATCTTTAATTATATCTCAACATTACCTGGACTGAGTGAGACTTGTTACCCTGGCGTATTGGTCAAACACTCCCCTTACATGGAAATTTATGCATGTAGTAATCCTACCATATCGTGAGTATTTCCATAATTTATAAACGTATAAAAGAAAAACAAACAAAACATGAACACTAAAATAGTAGGTTTCCTCCCACCAAATGCTTGATTTAAGATCGCGACACGATGTGCCTGTGTCGGTTACTTAGATTTCAACAACAAGCCCATGGGTTTACCCCCATGAAGTTCTTGATTTAACATCGTGGAATGATGTGGGTACCTTGATTACTCAGAATTCATCAAGATACCCATATGATTACCCTCTTACAACATCAATAAAATCAATCACCAACACTACTCTCATGTCAGTTGGCTTCTTCATTGATTTTTTATTGTTTAATTTGGCCTCCATATCATTGAATCTGAACTTCAGCTCTCCCTTTTCAATGTTAACCATCGCTCTACCAGTGGTCATAAATGGTCTCCCTAATATGATGGGCATCTCGATGTCAACCTCGCAATCCAGAATGACAAAGTCATCCTGAAAGATAAAGTTATCAGCTCTCACAATAACATCAAACAAAATGCCCAAATATTTCTTCACTGTGCGATCAACCATCAATAACAACATTGCAGTGATTTAGAAAGGTTCAAGCCTAATTGCTTGAACATAACCAACAATATCAAATTTTTGCTGGCTCTAAAGTCGCATAAGGGAGTGTCGGCCTTAGCTCAGCGGTAAGCTTGCTTGCCGGGGTGTACCAAGGTCGGGGGTTCGAAACGTCCCTTCAGCGAAGCTGGGGTGAGGACGCGTAGGTAAGGCCAAATGGTCGCCCCCCTCCCCAACACCTACGGAGTAGGTATGAACTGGGCCGTCCCTCTAAAGTCGCATAAGGATCTAGAAAACTGAGATGACCGAATAGTGTAGGGTATAGTGAATGCTTGGGGGTCATTCTTTCTCTAGGCTAGAGACCTAGTAGTTATTGCACTGCAATTGTGCAAGCCATCAACATCCTCAAATATAGCCCCTTTCTTCTTTTTAACCAATTGATTCATAAATATGACATATCCAGGCATATTCTCTAATTCCTCAAGAAGTGGGATTATCAAGATCAACTCCTTCATTATCTCAATGAATTGTTTAAACATTTATTCCTCTCTCTTATGGTTCAGTTACTGAGGAAAAGCTGGGATTGGTCATTGAATTTGTCTTATTTCTTCCTTACTAATTTATCATCACTATTTGTTACTTTTTTATCTCAACAATAGGTGTCTCATCAACAAAACCTTTATTATGCCTTGGCACTTCAGCAGTATGTACTGGTGGTCCATAGTAGTCACACCACTCCTTATAGTAATGTCAACAACTTGACCATCATTTTTTTAGATTTTACATAGTATTGCTTGAAAAATTACCTGGCTACCTCTAATTTAGTTTTGCTAAAATTTTCCCGAATTAGTTGCCCAACTTTTTGATGGCAGTGGCATAGTATTCATCATTTTGGGTCAACCCTGAAATGTCAGCCTTAATTTTCTTAAGGTTGTTCTTCTTATTTTCTTGACCCTTCACCAGCTTAGTCAGCATCTCTTCCATTCTTTACCTACATATCTTATTCCAAGTGGAATGTTTTGGTCTCCCTTCTATCTATAGTCATCCTTACTACTCTAGTCACCATATCACTCCCTACTATGGTATTTTTATCTATCGTAATAGTTCTAACCTTTGTTTCCATTCCCTTGGTCTCAAAAACTCGCAAACTGATGATACAAATAGTTTGCTTCCTCTTATAAATCTAACTCAGAAACTTTGGAAACTGAACCCTGTGCTCCTACTAAGTTCACTTTATTAGAATATGTTATTGTAAACAATTATGCCATTAACCCAAGATCAGTTCTTAGTAGCAGAATCTTTTATGCTATTGTATTATCAGCTACCTTCTAGTTGTAGGAGACACTAATAGCATATATTCCAGGTCCCCTTTCAGTCTCCCATGTTTTCCACCCTGGGTTATTGAGCAGGATCTGATCTGGCATCTTCAAAGCTACTTCCCAAAAAAATTTCTTAAAGGATCCTCCAGAGATAGTGCAAGTCATAAATCTGGAATAGGTGGTCAAGGCTTTATAGAATATCTCCATCAAGCGCACCCCTAAAATCTAATGGTTGTGCATTATTCTATGCTTGTTTTAACCTAAACCATGCCTCTTACATAGATTCTAATTGAAGTTGTCTAAAATTATAAATCTCATCATTGAGCTACCACACCCCAGATAGATGATAGAACCTATTTAGGAATTATTTGTGTAATTTATTCCACGTAGTGATAGATGCTCTTGGAAATTCCCTCAGCCATATAGATTCTTCTCTAGTAAGCAAGAAGGGGAATAATGTTAGTCTAAGGGATTCTTGATTCATCCCTGGATTTATGTACAAACTACAGATCTCAATGAAATTTTCAAGGTACATGTTTGCATCATCTGTAAGCAAACCTGTAAATACACCCTTTAGATTTAAGAGCTGGATCATTGTTCTTGTTATGTTAAACTTAACACTAGGGGGTGAAGAAGGAGGGGTAATAGATCTAGTCTACCCTAAATCAACGTACCCCAAATCCTCTTCATCATTATTGTATGGACGCACAAACTGTTATGTTGGGATCACTTAAAGATGACCTCTTCTAACTTTGTTTTGATTTCCACTGAGTGCTACTCGGCGGTCCTCTTCATTTCTCTTCTCAGCTAGGTTTGATTCCCTAGTGGCTTATGTTAAAAACACCCCCATCTGCTGATTAATAATTTCCTAAACTTCATAAGAACGAGGGGGATGCATATCATCATGAACCCCTTCAGTAATATCATATATTTTTGGTTTCATCATCCTACTAGGTGTTTGTTAAATCCTCTCTGGATTTGGATTCACTTGTAGTAATGGATTTTCTCTATTCCATATGTTAGGCATATACTGATGTTTTCCCAAATAAGAAAAAAAATAAAAGAACCCAAAAATTTCAACAACCTTAATTCACAACTCAACACTGTATTCCCCGACAACAATGTTAAAATTTTAATATAGATTATGTTGTCGTTGTTAAATATAGTAACCCAAAAATTGTTAGGATCAAATCCCAAGGAAATATAAGAAATCACGGTTCTCAGTTATTGCAATCAATGAGAAAAAATGGAAAAGTAAATGGGGGGATTTGAGCAGTAATACCGAAGAAGCAGCTAGTATTAACTTTGGTTGTAATCAATCATAGGTGAACACTATGATTGTATTCCCCTGGATTCTAAACTCCATAGGCTTATAGTGGTTTGTTGAACTAACCCGATACCTTGCATACGAAATTTGATAAGTTGTGTACCATTAACCATCTTTTGTACTACCTGATAAATTACACCCTTTACCTTTTGAGTCTCAGGATGTTTCCTTACTAACCTTTCTCCAAGATCCTAGTTAAATACTACCTTTTAAGTCTCTAGTTATTAGATGACAACTATCCATCTTACTTAGATAATACCTAGTAATGTGGATGGACAATCAAACTTCAAATTACTATTGTATTTATCTTTTTTGTAGTAACTAATCCTATTTGGAATAAGAAACTATAATCTAGGTGGGATCCTAACATTTTCAATCGCTAAGATAACTATTAAAGTGAAGATAATATAATGAATGTATTGGTTTCAGTTCAGAACAAAAATTACACTTCCCCTACTTGGTCAATCTGTTGGGGTTTGCACAACCCTAGCTTAGGGTTTTTAACAACTCATGCTTGTGAAAGAATCAACAATATTCATGATTGAAATCATGCGATGAATCAAAATAATCACAACTAGAAAACCCAAAACTTTAACTAAATTGATCAACAAAAATCAACACAAGAGAATTGTAAGACCAAAATCAAACCCCAAAATCAAAATATGCTTGTATGTTTGAAGAGTACGTAACTTCTACTAAGAAATATATAAAGTGTATTTATAGAATTTATAGAGATTTTCTTGAGTTAATTCCTTGGTTTCTACTTTAGTTCACAAATCATAAAGACTTATTACGAGTCATAAGGAGGCAGTTGAGTATGTCTACTGTTTGCTAAAGAGGTTTCTGTGTTGACTACGACTGGACCATAGAGTCGTAGGGTCTCATTATGAGTAGTAGGTCTCAAATTGTAGGGTAAATAGTGTATGAGTCTGAGGATACTATCCAGACTACAAAATGGATTATATGAGTTGAGGGGTGATCCTACGAGTCATAAGGTCACTCGTAGCGACTGGACGACAATTTTTAGTCTTTTATTAAGGGTACTTTGGACATTACCCTCTTGATATAAACATAACCCAGAACCTTAAAACATAATTGGGACCAGAATATAATAGAAAACTCATCAAAAACATATTTTATTCTCTCTCAAATCCCTTAAGCAATGTAAACTAGAGTTTCCTCAAGGTTGAGCATCTAGGGGTCAATTAAAGGTTTCTTCTCCAAAATTATAAATCCTTCAAGCATGTGACTCTACCCTTAAAATTATTTTCCTTAAATCATGTGCATTGAATTGTAATTGATGTGAAATTAATGTTGGTTTTGACATGGGTTGAGTGTTTTGGGATGATTGAGTCATAAATTGTTTTTCTATTATTTAATATCCATTTTTATGATTTATTTGTGGTTTTGAACTTATAGGGTGCGTGGAAATGGTGATAAACTAAGGGTTCATGGTTATACTAAAAAAATAGTATTTTCAATTTTAAATTGGTTGGAAAATTATGTTCCCTCAACCAAGTGTGAAATTGGTTCTGAATTATGGATTTATCACATGGTTTGACTTTCTTACCCACAATATGGCATTGCATAAATGGTTTAAAGGTTAAACATTGAATTTGAAGGCCTTGTGGGCCGTGTTTTGACTGAGATTGAAACCTCAAGCTCAAGGCATTCCACTAAGTAGTTTTGAAAAACTTAATGAGGTTGAGACATTCTCCAATTTTAATTTAATGAACAAAGGGGGTCGAGGCATTCCCCCATGTCAATGTGATTGTTATATCATAGAGTAAATCTTTTAAGTGTAAGGGTATTACGATCCCCACGGTGTGCCTTATTGGTTAAATTATTGGTTAAATAAATAGGTTGTGTTAAACTTGTTTTAAATTGGTCTTAATGGGGGTTATGTTGTTACGCTAATAAGAGGCTTTATCGATTACTGTGGATTGGGTATGGTTGTTGATATATCTTAGATTCGCTTTGATCTTATCTTTCTCCATCTTGTTATATGTTCAAAATTCGGCCACTATTAGTGTATTATGTTTTGTTTGACTAGGCAAAAGGGGTGGTCTCCTGTTAACTATGAAATTTAGATACCCGTCAAGGCTAGGCCCTGGTTCGGGTCGCAATAGAACAACCATCTCTTTTTAGTTAAATGTTATAAATAAAGCTCCACTAATCTTAGTAGACTATTGAATGTTATAAATAAAGCTCAGTTAACCTTAGTTAGATTGTTGGTAGTCTATTTAGGTTATAACTTCATATTGGGGTTGGTTTTGACATAGTTATCCATCTATTTAGTTTCTTTTTCCTAGGTTGGGTTGTACCTGACCTAAACTTTCTCTGCTTTGACATATAAAAGGCACCCGTTTGACCTTAATAGGTTTCGTAGCTAGAAATCTATCTAGTTTACTGAGGGTAGGTTGAGAACCCTAGACTTCCATTAGCTATTCTACACTCAGATGTTTACATGTATATTTATAATTTTATTTCAGTTTTGGTTTGAGCCCAACATAGGCTTTACTGTTTCCATCATGAATATTTGTACGGGTTGGTATTTGATTCTAGTTCAAGTGATTCTTATGATATCACATAATGTGGATATAGTTAGTTACTTATGAGTTTTTATTCGAGCCCGGTGTTGTTTTACAACTATGATCAAGTTATTATTTTACTGACAATGGTTTTTACTGGGAGATGTAGTAGAGGTACTTTCTCGTATGTGAGTTCTGATTATTTTACATGGATTATTTTGGCCTTTTGTTATTATCCTATATTTCCAATTGAAGTCCAATATTTGGCCTCACATTATAATCACTGATTCTAGTTCAAGAACAATATAAAGTATTATTACGTTTTTTTGGTTAATTTGTAATTTTATTAATAGCTTAAATCAATCCAACGAGAATGGACCAACCCATCCAAACAAATTACAAAAACATGGTCAAACATATCAAATGGACCGGCCAAAAACTGACCCGGTCCAAATAAGAAACAAACATATAGTGAGTAGAGTTTATAATTTGAGCTAAGTTCAGATCCACTTCCACTGCTTTTCCACCCCCTTCACTATGTTTGCCTTCGAGAATCTTCACTTCAAGCTACTTTTATTGTGGGTGATTAACACTATACCTTTGTTGGGGTAGTTTAAGTTCTTTCCATCTTGCAAGAGTAAGTTCCCCCTTTATTTTTTATCGATTGATCTGACATTAAATCATTATTCGTTGCTTGATGGTTTTATATCTTCTATTCCAGCTGAACTCCTCGCATTAAAGGTGTACAAAGTGATTTTTGGTGCTTAAAAGATGGGTTTCGTCCATTGAGAGTTGATATTGCATCCAGGTAACATAGCTCTCCTGTTCTGGTTAAATCTATAGCCTGACATCACTTGCAAATACGTCCTTTTGGCTTTGTAGTTTTGGAAGGGATGGAGATTGTCAGATACTCGGACCCACATGTAATTGGTGATATCAATTTCTGAAGTCGCATGCATTGAAGATCTGACCTTCTGACCCCCCAATCTTCTGAGATTCGGTATTTTGTTGGCTGGTGTAGATAGTCTAGGTTGCACTTTCACCCTTTTGTGTAACGTTTCTGGTCGTAAATATATAGTACTTGAACTACCTTTCAGTAGCCTTCCCTGTCGTGCTACCTTTTTGCTAATGCTACCCTTAAGTATGGACATTTTTTTATCACTGTTCAAAATCTTCCTACCTGCACTTGGTAACTAATTGATATAAACTGACATTGTGAATTTGGATCAGCAAATCATTTGAGATTGACATGGTTGAAAGTTATTTAAGCTTGTTATTTTAGCTTTTCTCTTATTTGCACGATAAGGAATAAAATGAGAGAAGTTTTCCTAAAGATATGCTATAGTATCTCTAATATAGGTACGAATGTCTACATACCAATCCACTAGACTCTATTAGACATCCCGTTCTTTCGTTGTAGAGACCAATGGACCTGGCTGCTCTGATAAAAATTTGCCATGCCCCCTAAAAAATAAGGGTCATGATGGCACTTGTTGCGGAAAACCTTGACAAATAAGTCAATCACCCAAACCGATATGCAAAGGGGAAAAAGATAAAAATAGCACTAAGGTAAGGCATCTATAATAAAGTCGAACTATACAAGTATAATAAACGTGAAAAGAATATAATCAACAATGCAACCATAGCTTCCAAAACCTTATGTCAACAGTATAAGAACGTATCTTATAAAACTCCAATATAGATGAAATACATAAGAAAAATCCAAGAGGTACAACTCTGTCTCTTAAAACTAGTGAAGACATCGTCTAATGACATAGAATATAGTAGAAGACATCCAAATGCTTGAAAATTGCCCACTACCTTGAAAGCTCTAATGATTACCGGAGTCAAGCAATGTGGGGAGCACCCGAACCTATCTCCACCAGAAGGTGTAGTATGAGTGAGTACTGTCCGCTTGTACTTAGTAGGTACCATTGGCCGACCATGCAAAAGTAGAAGATAAAACATACAAAATACACACTTAGGGAACGCCACCTGCAATCAGAGAATGTCCCACCACTGTAGCACACACCCCTTGTACTAACAGTTCTTATATATCACACCTATTGCAACAAACAGAAAAGGCCACAATTGTACAACATACCATATATAAGTAGGACATGGCAGAAAAATATATATATATATACAATATCATTGAGCACAAATATAAGAAGATACAAAAATTAGATAAGTAATAAGTCAAAGAAGAAGTACAATCATATCATAGCCATAACGAAGTAAACACAATAAGAATGTTGATGATGATGATGCACGAGATTGTCACACAACCTCTATATATACCCTCAGAGGCAAGCTTCATGACGTGGGATCCATGGATAATTTGTCAATCCATATACAATTCATATATCCATATATCTTACCCGCTACATACCTCGGGGAGGGTTTTATAAGGTGTCTCAATGCCTCCTTCCCCACATATCCCTCATAAAGGGTTTTCAGAATGTATTGCCAGTGTTTTTCATGTGTTACCATGTTTGTACAAATCTTTCATGAATGAGTATGATATAAGGATGTAATGCTCGCAATAAATAATAATGAGTATTTTCACAACCATACACATTATGTATTTCCACATCCATCCACATGATTCATTTCATAACCAAATGAGCCAATATCAACTCATTATTTCCCTTTATCCATGAGATTCCACCTGATTCATTTGCGAATAAAGTATGAATATAACACAATACACCAATGGTACCACAATAGGAAAGTCAACAACACAGTAAAATTATTCACATGTATTTTAGGCTATCAAATCACAAAGGATCCCACTCAGTCACACATATCACACAATATCTAAAAATGACAATTATATCATATATAGGCCATAAAATGACCACAACACATTAAGATAGACAAATTCATGATTAGTTTCCATCCCCTTAACAAGCATGTTGTACTAACATTTTCTACCCAACCCAATCTGAAAGAGTGAAGCCATAACCTACCTCAATGCCGAAATTGGTCCACAACACTTCACACCGCAACCTTTCCTCTCATAAATGATACAAAAATTAACTAAAACACAGAAATATAGAATCTATGTGTCAAAATAAAGAAAAAAATACCCATATTACCTAATTTTGGTTTGTGGTCAAAACGGACCCCCAGTATGGGTTTTCAATAAGAAAGGGCAAAATCATTACTTTCTTTCAAAAATATGTTCCCCATACTTTTAGGAACCTATAACTGAAAACCCAAGTCAATTCACGGTAAAAATGAAGTGCAAATCAAAGAAAACCCATCTTAAAACTTTACCAAGTCAAACCTTTGAAATCCGTTTTAAAATCAAGAATCAAGGATGTTTTATATATGCAATCGAGGAAAAACAAGTGACTATAGGATAAAGGAGATTATTCAAGTTAAAAAGGAGTGAAATTGTTTTTTAAAATCAATCCCTAAGGTTTTGGGGTTTCGAACAACTAATGCAGAAATTTTAACTAAGAAATGTGTGAATTCTTACCTTAAATCCGCAAGAGAATTGAGAAATGTACTTTAATATAACTTCCTAAGAACCCACAAACTTAACTTTTAATATCTCACTTTATTTAAGGGTTTAACTCCCAAGAGAAAAGATGGTAAATGGTCTAATTTGCGACCTAAGGGGTCTTTTTATACCTCTTCCAGGTCATCGGGTATGACAATTGCACATCAGGGTATGCAATCTCTTAGCCAGACCTCAGAAAAGGGAATGACAGTCGCCACAACCTTAGTGTGATTGCACTGCCTCTTCTTCACAAGGGGCAATCGCCATCCAGGAAGGTGCGATAGCAGAGGCACCCGATGACAGTTAAAACTTTGGAAACTTTCCAAGTTTCTGCCAAGGTCTCGTGATTTATTCTAAATCTGATCTATACTAATGAAATATATAACCACACTAAATTCGATGTTCCAGACCCTATCACCTGATAGTCGAAAAGACTTTGTTTTCACCAGGTTGACCCTTAAAATCAAAAATTATAATTTTCCAAATTGCGGATTAAAATGATATTTAAAAGCCGTAAAACCAGACAAAATATGTTACCACCCTACAATCGACGTTCCGAATCTACTGGCACAGTCCGTTTAGCCATCTGTCTTACAGATCAAAAGATTACCACATCAATATATTATAAGGCTCTCGAAGCCACCAAAAAATCACAATATCACATAAATGGCGCCAAAATGCATCAGAGTCGTGCCAATCACTCCCACACCCTAGAAATACCACTATGCAACTCTGGGGAGGGGTAAAATAGTCGAATCACATAGAAACACACAATTCACATATTTTATCAAATTTCAGGTCATTACATCATCCACCACTAAAAGTCTAGTTTGTTCTTAAACTAAGGCAAGGAAATACCTGAATCGATGAAGAGCTTGGGATAAGAACTACGAATATCAGACTCGACCTCCTAAGTAGCCTCATCTACAATTTGATGTCACCATTGTACTTTAACCACAGGGATAACTGGAGAACCCAACCGTCTTACATCCCTAGCCAAAATGGAGACTATCTCCTTAACGAAATACAACTACTCAACTAACTGAATTGACTCCCAACGACTGACATGAGACTTATGAGGAATATAATGACAAAGTATAGAAACATGAAAAACTAGATGAACAAGCGACAAATCGAAGGGCAGGGCCAACTCATAAACCATATTATCAACAGTCCAATAAATATCAAATAGACCAATATACCTAGGGATAATCTTGACCCACTTCATAAACCTCATCACACCCTTCAAGAGTGAAACTCGAAGGAAAACATGGTCACCTACACCAAATCTTAAGGAAAAAAGTCTATGATTAGCATGTAACTTCTGCCTACCCTGAGCCGCCAAAAGTCTACCTAAATGACTGGAACTCTATCGAACAACTTATGAAAAAAGTCCATTCCTTGAGGTCTAACCTCAAAAACATCAAACCAACCCACTGGAGAGCAACAACGCCTACCATACATGGCCACAAAATGAGCCATGTCGATACTGAAGTGATAACTATAATACTATATTCAAACTTTGCTAAAGCCAAATATTGCTCCCACTAGCCCCAAAATCCATCACACGCTTGTGGAGCATATCCTCCAAACCATAGATAGTCTGCTATCACTGACCATCAGTCTGGGGTGAAATATTGTGTTAAGATCAACCCTAGTACCCAACTCAGATTTAAAAGTCTTCAATAGGTGAGAAGTGAACACCGAGCCTCAATCTAATATGATAGACACCGGCATACCATGAAGTCACACAATTGCATAAATATAGATATGGGCCAATCTCTCAGAAATGAAGGAAACCTTGACCACAGTGAAACGAGAAAACTTGGTCAATTGATCCCCGATGACCCAAACTTTGATGAAACTAGGAGAAGTGAGAGGCAACCCTATCAAAAAATCAATAGTGATTCATTTCCACTTCCACTTGGGAATAGGCAACCTTTAAAGTAATCTACCAAGCTTCAAATGCTTGTCCTTCACCTACTGACATTAAAGGCAATGAGCCATAAAGTCCACTACTTTCTTCTTTGCACCACCCCACCAGTAATGCCGCCTCAAATCATAATACTTGTTACTCATTCCTGGATGGATATAATACTTGGAATAATGAGCCTTATCGAAAATCAATCTAATCCCGTCATCTATTCCTGGCACATAAGCTTTACCCCTAATTCTCAAAATATCATTTGAATCATGTGAAGCTTCCTTAGCCTCATCATTCAACACCTTATCTTGAATCAATCTCAATCCCACATCATCAAACTGATGAGCACAAATCTGCTCTATCAAAGAAAATCTAGCCTCCACAAGTTACAAAATGCACCCATGTGTTAAATTATCAAGCCTATCCAGTTGGTTAGCTAATGACTAAACATCGAAGGCAAAATGCCATTTTGGGTCAAAAGATGCACTAAGCTACCCATGCTAGTTGACTTTTGGGTCAAAGTCATCTTCAACCATATTAGCCTTGCATGGATGATAGAGAATAGATAAATCATAATCCTTAAGAAACTCAAGCTAATGACGCTTACTGTTATTGAGATCTCACTGGTGAAGAAGTACGGAAGGATATGATGATTCGATAAAATCTCACAGCGGACTCCATACAAGTAGTGCCTCTATAACTTCAAAGAAAAAATAACTATGCGTAACTCCAAATCATGGGTAAGATAATTCCTCTCATGTAGCTTCAACTGATGATAAGAATCGGAAATCATCTTACCCTTTTACATCAAGAAAACACCCAAACCAACACCCAAAGCATCACAAAACATAGTAAAACCCACCCCTTTTTGGGTAAAGTCAAGACATGAGTTGAAGTCAACAAATTCTTGAGCTTTTAAAAGCACTCTTTACATTTATCAAACCACTTAAAAGAAATCTTCTTTTGAGTCAGCATTGTCAATGACACTGCAATGGATGAGAAACCCTCAATGAAATACCGATATTAACCCGCCGAGCCAACAAAAATCTAAATCTCGGTGGGCAAAAAACGTCTAGCCTAATTACGAACCACTGCAACCTTTGCTAGATCAACCTTAAATACAATAAAAACCTCACTTTTAGAGCTTTGCATACAACTTCTCATCCCTCACGAACCACTAACCTTGGCTAGATCAACTATAATACCCTCCTTGAGAAGTTCTTTCTTGGAGAGCTTAGCATACAACTTCTCATCCTTTAATCTTTGAAGCACAATCCACAAATACTACTCATGATCAGCCTCACTCTTTGGATAAATAAAGACATCACTTATAGATACAATAACAAGCAAGTAGAGATATTGTCGAAACACCTGGTTTATCAAATCCATGAATGGGATAGGGGCATTAGTTAACCCAAAAGACATGGCCAACTACTCATAATGACTATATCTAATCCAAAAAGCTATATTCAGAATATTTGAAGCTCAAATCCTCAATCGGTACTAACAGGATCTCAAAAACAACAACAACAACAAACCCAGTGTATTCCTACATAATAGGGTCTGGGGAGGGTAAGATATACGCAGTCCATACCACTACCTGTGGAGAAGTAGCAAGGTTGTTTTCAATAGACCCCCAACTGGTGCTAACCAGATCTCAAATCAATATTTTAAAACATCCCAACACCTTCAAACTGATCAAATAAATTTGTAATATGAAGAAGAGGATACTTATTCTTGATTGTCACCTAGTTTAATTGCCAATATTCAATACACATACTCATAGACCCATCCTTCTTCTTTACAAACAAAGATAGGCGCACCCCAAACTAATACACTAGGTCGGATAAATCCCTTATCCAACCTATGTAACTGAGGCTTCAATTCCTTCAACTCAGTGGAGGACATCGAGTAAGGTGGAATAGAAATAGGCTTAGTGCCTTGCTCAACATTAATAGAAAAATCAAAATCATGATTCCGAGGTATACCAGTCAATTCCATAGGAAACACATCCATAAACTCATAAACAACACCAATAGAATCCAAGCAAGGAGGTGAAACAATACTACTATCATGAATATGGGCCAAATAAGATAAACACCCCCCTCCACAAATGTACGAGCATGAACATAGGATATAATATTCTTAGGACCCAAAAGAAACGCACCCTTCCAAGATATCCTTGGCAGACCAAATAAAGCTAAAGTAATGATCTTAGAAAACTAATCTAAGACAACATGATAAGAAGCCAAATAATCAATAGCTAAAATAAAATAAAAATCAACTATATCTAACACATATAAATCTACCGAAGCCTCATGGCCCAATATAGTCAGTACATAATATCGGTACACCTGATCTACCACTAAAAATTCTCCAACTGGGTAGATACACTAATAGGCATGGCAAGAGGCTCACTAACAGATTCAAAACCCAAAGTAAAATATAAACATATAGGAGAAAGTCAATATAGGATCAAATAACAAAGATGCAAATTTGAAAAAAAATGGGGACGACACTTGTGATCAAAACAAAATAAGCCTTTGCCGCAGGCCTCTGCCTGAGTACACCCACAGCCATCACCATGGGCTCCAAAACCCATTCCTCTCACACCCCTAGTAGCACCAATACCTCTAATAATTTAAATGAGATTATATCTAATTATATGATAGGGACAGTCCTTGGGAAAATAGCAAACCTCATGACACTCAAAAGAAGCTCTGGAACTTGCCTCAATAGGAGAAGATATCACTGAGCCAAGATGGCAACCCTAAACTACTGAAATAAAAGATCCTTGACACGACCTGAATTGGGGCCATGTAATTATGGACAGCTCAAGTCTAACAAGGAATGGAGATAACCCCTCTAATCAATCCAACAAACCAACAACCATAATTAATAAATATAGTAACTAAGACCAGAACCATTCCATAACACAACTTACCCAAGCCTATAATTTGTCTATACAAATCATCTAAAAATAACCTAAGAACATCCGATCGGGACATGTCTCTGACCGTAGCCAAAACCATTATCCAAATATAAACTAATAAAGACATAAGAAATGAAGCCTTCTGAAGTATGGAACTTTACCACTTAAACTCACCACAAGTTGTTCATGAGTCCAATCACTAAGTAAGAGGTGTAAGGTTATGACCAATACATGTATCTCATAGGGATATAACATTGAAGATGGTTAGTGGTTGGAGCGCTAGCATGAAACTCACGAAAAAATATACAATAGTGTCAATAGTTAAACACTATTTAGCCATTACATATAACTAATGCAATACATACATATACTTATATACCATGACGGGGTAGGGAACGTGATTAGCATGAACTTTGAAAACATTAACATAGGTTGTGTAGTATAACCGTCATATAATAAGGCACCCACGGGATATATAGGCCCAACTCTCCTTTAGCTGGAAGGGCCCCAGTGTGTGTAGCCACATGAACCAGAGAATATCCAGAACCGTATATGCCTATATAGGGGAGTGAAAACTCCCAGCATAATCCAGGTGACTTAAACACCAATACAAGTAGCAAAGAGGTATCAAACCTCCCTTTTAAATGTTCATTTGGGGGAATCGAACAACCCGGTCGTAAGACACCCACACCTACTAGTACGGTTTCCAATGTTGGTTTTTTTACTCCACTTTCACGACTTGGATACAATCCCGCTCTTAAAGCCTAATTTAAAACGATCATTTCACGACACAACAATGAGGAAAAAAGTATACCAAAGGCACTTCATTGTTATTTTCATACCAACACCATTTACAAGCGTACAATAATGCAACAACTATTATTATTTGACTTTGGGACTCGAACCCATAGTGTATACAAAGCCATCAAATCAATTCAACATTTAGGGAGTTGAACCCATTATCAAATAGAGATATAAAATAGTTTAATATTTATGGACTGAAACCCTTTTAACCTACTAAATGACCAAGGTTAACATTCATGTCATTACATGGCCAATGAGGCCTTCATAAAAATGTTAACCAACCATTCATATTTATTAGGCCAATGTCTTAGTTTAAAATATATTTCAATTAAACTTATGTTCACGAAGACCTTTACAAAATCATTAAAATTTCGTTAGCATTCTTATACCAAATATTGGAGCCAAACCCAATTCATTATATGATAATTTACTCCCTTAGGCATTTTCACAAACGTTTTGAGGGAATGCTATTATCAAGACCAAAATTAAGGTAAAAAACACCAAGATTTGTGTTATCCCTAACCCATTTGTTAAACCATAATTACCAAGCATTCATATTTGCAACCAATCATAAAACATGTATAAACACAAGTTAAACTAAGAGTAAACAATGCTCAAACATACACAACAAACCAAGAGTAAACAATACTCAAACATATGCAACAAAACCCTTAATTTTTGTTTTCAAAACCACCATTTAAGAATCATAATCACACTTTAAACCACATGATATTCAAAAATAAAAAATGAGGTAAGATTCAAATTCCTTATAGAAGAAAATTCATTGAAAGAACTTGACCCTTTTAGCTTCTAGATGGAAACTTATAGAAACACTAGCCGCAATCTTCAAGAGAGTGTTTAGAGTTAGTAGTTGGAATCTTTGATCTTTCAAAACTGTGTTATGAGAGGCCACAATATGTTATAGGACGTGGTGACATAATATTTTTGGGGTGGGAAATATCTAAAAATGCCCTCAGCTTTAAAGATGAAAACTTGCTCACAGCACGGTACGACAACCCGTTTTAAACTATACCCTAGGGTATGAGGGGTACCCATATCTCATACCATAGTCCTTATCTTGGACCTCCATACTTCATAACATACGACCACATAAGTCTAAATCATAACCTAATGTACAAAAATTACCCTATGATCCATACCCTAGCCAGAATGCACTGGGTTACATTTAGGGCATTATACGATTTGGTGACATACACCTCATACCCTATCATACGACTAGGAAGAGGCCTAATAGAACCTTAGATAGAATGCAACCAACCTACACTAACCATCATATGAGAGGAGGGACCCTAACCATACCTTAGAACATGACTTGTACCTTCAAGTCATACCTTATCCAGAAACTCAAACTTAGGAAATTCTCCTTCACTTGGATCATTCGCCCTAGAATGATAGGTAAAAGCAAGCACAAGCATAAGTTATCATATTATATCACATGAAGCTAACCTTTAATCAAGTAAGAAAACAATGAAATACAAAAAACATAACAAGATCAACACATACCTAAAGCACGAGTTCCTGAGATGGAAACCAATTCTGGGTACTTGGAATTCATGTCCTCTTTTTCCTCCTAAGTATCTTCTTGAACTTTATTGTTCCTCCAAAGAAACTTTATCAAAACCATATCCTTCGTCTGGAATCGACAAACTTAACGATCCATCATTTCAATCAAGACTACCTCATAAGATAAGGAATTTGAGATACCTAACTTTTCTAATGAACAACTGATGGAGGATCACCCACACTTTTTCTCAAAATTAAGATGTGAAAAAATGGAAGAATGTAGCTCAAAATAGGAGGCAACTTAAACTCATAGGGAACTTTACCAACCCTCTCCAAAGCTATGTAGGGCCAACATACCGGGGCTGAAGCTTCCTCTTTTTTCCAAACTGCAACACTCTCTTAATAGGAGATACCCTCAAGAATACCCAACCGCTCTCATTAAATTCCAAATCCTTACACCTCACATCCACATAAGAATTTTGATAATTTTGAGCCACTTTTAACATATCACGAATGACCTTCATATTCTCCAAGGATTTACAAACCAAATTAGGGCTAAACAACTTACCCTCACAAACTTCATACCACCCTATAGGAGAATGACATCTCCTACCATACAATGACTCAAAAAGAAACATGCCATTGCAAGAGTGGTAACTATTGTTGTAGGTTAATTCAATCAAAGGAAAATGGTAGTACAAACTACCACCATAATTAATCACACATACACAAAGCATATCTTCCAATATATAAATGGTCTTCTCCTCTTAGCCATCTGACTGTGGGTGGATAGCGGTACTAAGGCACACCTTAGTTCCCAAACCTTTCAAAAACAACTTCTATAAGTGAGATGAGAATGGAGTACAACAATAAAAATTGATAGAAACTAGAGAACCATGTAATTTAAAATCTTTGCAAGGTACAACTTAGCATAATCCTCCGCCGAATAACTAGTCCTCATGGGCAAAAAATAAGTAGACTTGGTCATTCTATCTTCAATGACCCAAAAAGAAACACATTATTTCTAATATCGAGGGAAAATAGTGATGAAATCCATATTAATAACATCCCACTTCCATTCGGGAAACTCAATCTCTTGGTACAAACCCTCGAGTCTTACATTCTCAACTTTTACTTGTTTACACATCATACACTAAGCCACATAGCTAGCCACGACTCATTTTATATTATTCCACCAATATAACTCCCTAAGATCATGATACATCTTAGTAGATCAAGGATGAATAGCATAACGAGAACCATGAGCCTCGGCCATAACCCTTTCCCTTAATCTATCGATGTCGGGGATGTTTAACGTACATTGGTACAAGAAGATACCATCACCACCAATAGCAAAATCAACAACCTTTTGTTGACCCACATTTCTTTTAATATTCAACAAGTCAGAATCCAACATTTACTTTTCCTATATCTCAACAATAAGAGATAACTGTGACACTAGATGTACAAACACACCACCATCCTCAGAGTCCGCAAAAAGAACTCAAAGATTAGCCTAATAGTGAATGTCCATCATAAACTCCCGCTTATCCATATCCACATGAGCTAAAATCCTAATAGATAACATTCTAAGAGCATCAACAACTACATTAGCTTTACATTAATGATAATGGACACTCATATCATAATTCTTCAGCAACTCAAGCAATCTCCTTTGTCTAATATTCTACTATTTTTGAGTAAACACATACTATAGGATCTTATGATCAGAGAAGATGTCAACATGAACCCCATAGAGATAGTGACGCCAAAACTTCAATGTAAATACCACAACTAACAACTCCAAATCATGATTAGGGTGGTTCTTCTAATGAACTTTGAATTGCCTTGATGCATAGGCCATCACTCTACTATGTTGCATCAACAAAGACCAACACAAAAATCATTACAATACACTGTGAAACAATCATTACCTTCAGGCAGGGTCAAAACCAGAGTTGAAGTCAACTTATCCTTTAACTTTTCAAAACTACCCTCACATGCATCCGACTACAAAAAATTGATCCTTTTCTAGGTAAACTTAGTCAATGGGGAAGCTATTGTAAAAAAATCTCCAAAAACCTCCTATAGAAATTGTCAAAACCCAAGTATCTCCAAATATCGATTGGGGTCAAAGTTCTAGGCCACTTTTTAAGAACTACAACCTTTTGTGGATCCACCATGATCTCTTCACTAGAGATAACACAAATAAGAAAAGTCACAGCCTTGAACTAAAACTCACAATTCGAGAACTTAGCTTACAAATGCTAATCCTTCAAGGTCTGAACACAACACAGAGGTGATTGACATAATCCACCTCACTCATAGAGTGGACCAAGATATAATCAATGAAGACAATAATAAATAATTCAAAAAACAGATGAAAGACTCTATTCATTAAATTTGTGAATACTATCGGAGCAATCATCAAAAACATAACTAGGAACTCATAATGACCATACGGGGTCCTGAAGACAATCTTAGGGATATCTACCTCCCTAACCTTAATCTGATGGTAACCGACCTAAGATAAATCTTAGAGAAATTATCAATCATAGGAAGAGGAACTTATTCTTTACTATCACCTTATTCCGCTAACGATAATCAATTCACATCGGTAGGGAACTATCTTTCGTACACACGAACAACACAAGAGCGCCCTAAGGAGAGAAACTAAGATAGATTAAACCTTTACCTAAAAGATCCTTTAGTTTCTCCTTAAGCTCTGTTAACTCAGCCAAAGCCATCCTATAAGGAGGGATAGAGATAGGATGAGTGTCTCAAATAAGATAAATTCCAAAATCAATTTCCCTTGCGGGAGGAATACCATGAAGATCATTTGGGAAAACCTCGGGAAACTTATTAACTGCATGAATGGATTCTAGAGAAAGGCCTTCGAAGTTAAAATCCTTAACCCTAGACAAAATGATACAAACAACCTTTTTAAATCAATTTTTGGGATCTAAGATATGAGATGAACCTCCCCTTAGGCACCTAATTACCCCCACCCATACTATGACCGACTAATTAGGGAATTTAAAAATAACTGTACGGGTCCAAAAATCTAAGAAAGAATAGTATGAATGCAACTAATCCATCCCTAATATGATATCAAATTTAACCATATTTAACTCTGTCAAATCCATAAGAGTCTCTTTACTACCAACTTCTAGCACATACCCCATATAGATATTTTTAACAACCACGAAGTCTCCTACCGAGGTAGAAATAGAAAAAAGGATCTAACAGACATTCAAGACTAAAAGCAAAATGCACGAACACAAATGGGGTCGCATAAGAATGAGTGGACCCAGATAAGTAAACATTACACATCACGGGAGAAAAATTTCAACATATAAGTTAATACATTGGGATATTCCTTAAAATATAGGTAAGACATCATAACATATAATTGATTCTTTTTGTGTCGGTACCAGAAGCAAAAATAGATATAGAAGAAGCACCCTTTGGTGCGGGAGTAGATGAAGAGCCTACAGGAATCTTGTTATCCCCAGAAGCCATACTAACATGATAGACATGCTGCATATGAAAAATTTGACCATAATAAAATCACATCTTTCTCATATAAACCATGGTGCGACTGCCTACAAAATCTACAATGAGGGTTGAATGGAGATGACTGAGCCCCACTAGCCTAAGATTAGGTACCCTGTACCCAGAACCCACCGTCATACTAAGACTGATGATAACTCGATAGCTTTGTATAAGGAGCCCTAGCCGTGGAGAAAGAACAAGAATTCCTCAACTTTTGTTTGGTCGCATACCACCATCTCTGCCACTTTACTTAGAAGGCCTAAATTTCATCCCATGCCTCTCACTAAACTCAACCTGTTTCTTTTCTCCTCTTTCACTTATTGAATGTACACAACCAACCTAGAGATATCCATGTCTTTGATCAATAATGCCACCTTACTCTAAGAAAAAAACTAATGAGACAATGCTAAAGAAGACTTACACATTCTAGCCCTTACGCTAGAAACCAACTCAGGGGTATACCTTGACTCCTAATTAAATTTCAAGGAATACACCTTCACAAACATCTTACCTTGGCACAAATTCAAAACTCTTCCACTTTTGCTTAGCTCAACTCTTGAGAAAAGAAGTGGTTATGAAAAACACCATAGAAATCCTCCCATAAGGCAAAACTAAGATCTTTTCCCCTCAATTGTTCCAACTCTTCATACGACTAGTATGCCATATCTTTTAATTGATAGGAAAATCAAAACCCTCTACCTTTGAAATATGCATAATTTAGAGAATATTCTCTATGTCATCCATAAAAGTTTGAGGATACTCCTCAACCTTTGCACCCATAAACATAAGAGGTTGCAACCTTATGAACTGGCCAACCCTTGAGGCCTCAGAAGATAGAGCAATTGAAACACCATGCTTAGAATGAGAAGGTACCAACTACGTTAATATATTAATAGAGAGATGGATCTCTATATTAGTAGCCTCCCCTTGAGGGAACTGAGTATGAGTGTCACCACTAGGAGAAAGATCTGTGGAGGTAGGTGGAACCCCACGAGATAGTCAGATACAGGGAGCCTTGACTGGGTCTAGACTTCCAAGCTTGAGCATGTCCCATTAACATTGTCCCATGTTAGGACAGAGGACTCTGCATGAATGTCAGATATTTTTAGAGGAATGATCTAAAAGTCAATGAAATGGAAATAAGAAGAATCCTAGACCTTAAACTCCATAGCTTGAAGTAAGACAGCAAGAAAGTGAAATTTTTCTAAATTCTCATAGCCTCTCTCTTAAAAGTGAGGAATGTTACATATCCATAAAATAGACTCTATTTGATATGACATTATGGACACCCATCTAACCATAAACCTTGGCTCTGATACCAACTTGACATGGCCGAAACTGGGGCCTCGTCGTAATAGGCTCTGTAAGTCCAAAAAGGATTGGAGATCACCTCACTAATTAATCCAACCAATCAGCAACCACAATATAATCAAGATAATAACCAGGTCCATAATATTACCATAACACAATATACCCAAATCCATAGTTTCTCCATACAAAGCCTCAAAAAACAACCCAAGAATATTCAATCAGGATATGTCCTTGACCATAGTCAAAACCATTATCCACATATAAACCAATAAAAACATAAAAAAACTTGAACAATAAATAGAGCCTTCCAGAGTATGAAAGCTCACCACTTAAATTCACCATAAGTTGTTCTCAAGTCCAATCACTAATTAGGAGTTGTAAGGTTATGACAAACACCTACATTAGGTAGGGATACAATATCGAAGATAGGTATTAGTTGGAGCACCAGCATATAACTCAAGTATAAGGATAAAATAGTGCCAAAAGTTCAAAAACATTCAACCAATAAATATAACAAATAGAAATCATACATATATTTATATACCATGTTGGGGTTGGGAACGTGATTAAAATTAACTTTAAAATCATTAACCTAGGTTGTGTAGCATAACCGTCAGAGAATAAGGAACCCATGAACTATATCAGCCCAACCCTTCCCTAGATTAAAGGGATCTAGTACGTGTAGCCGCACAAACAAGAGAATAACAATAATTGTATATATCTATGTGAGGGAATAAAATCACCCAGCATAATCATGGTAACTTAAGAACCAATACATATAGCAAGAGGGACTCTGACCTCCCTTTTATATGCTTATTTGAGGGACTCAAATAACCCATTCATAAGATACCTGCACCGACTAGTGCAGTTTTTACCCTCTAGTGTTAGTCCTTTGGAATCCACTTTCATGCCCTGACAACACAACCCAATCTTAAAACCAATTTGAACCCATCATATCACAAACACAACTATGAAACCAATTACTTACCATAGGTACTTATTGGTATCATCATACCAACACCACTTCCAAGTGTACGACAATGCTATGACATTAATTATTTAACTTTTGGACTCAAACAAATTGTCTATACAAAGCCATCAATTTAATTAAACATTTCAGGACTCGAACCCATTTTCAAATAGAGCATAAATGAATTTAATATTTAGGTACTCAAACCCTTTTAACCCACTAAACCACCAAGGTTAACATTCATGTCATTACATAACCAATAAGGCCATCACAAAACTGTTTACCAACTATTCATATTCATTAGGCCAATGCCTTAGTTCAAAACCCATTTCAATTAAATTTATGGTCATCAAGACATTTAAAAAATCATTCGTACTTCATTAGCATTCTTATACCAAACATTAGTGCAAAACCCAATTCATCACATAACTAGTTTACTCTCTTAGGAATTTTCACAAACAGTTTGAGGGAATGCAATTGTCAAGAGCAAAATCAAGGTAAAAACCACCATGTTTATGGTTATCCATGACCTATTTGTTAAAACAAAATTACCAAGAACATACACATATAAATCAACATAAAAAACATGTATAAACACAAGTTAAACCCAGAGTAAATAATACTCAACTGTATGCAAGAAAACCCTCAATTTTGGTTTATAAAACCACTATTTAAGAATCATAAACACACTTTGAAACAAGTGATATTTAATAACTAAGAATTAGTAAAGAGTCACAAGCCTTATACAAGAAGATTTACGAAACAGACTTGACACCTTTAGCCTAATGATTAACACTAGTAGAAACCTTAGCCCCATTCTTCAAGAGAATGTTTAGAGAGTATTTGGGATGTTTGATATTTCAAAAGTGTGTTATAAGAGGCTAGAACATGTTATAGGACACAGAGACTTATGGGTTTTAGGGTGGGAAATGTCTGGAATGCCTTCAGCATAAAAGCTAAGAACTTACTCGCAGGAAGGTACGACCTTCCTCTTAAAATTATACCCTAGGGTAAAAGTTGTACTGTATCTCTTGCCTTAGGCCTTATTTTGGACCTCCCTACTACCCAACCTATGACTACACAAGGTCAACTCATATGCTAACATAAGATAAGTACCCAATAAACCGTACCCTATATAGAATACACTAGTCTATGTTTAGGGCATCATTTGACTTGGAAACATAAACCTCGTACCATATCATATGACTTGGGAGATCCCTAACTGTACCTTGGATAGAATGTAAACAACCTATACAGAATTATATCTTCAAGTCGTACCTTGTCCAGAAAATCAAACATAGGAAATTCTCTAAGGGTCCAAAGACAAGGTGTTTTAGACCACCACCTAAACTTTATAAGTCCAACTATAAAGTCCTACCCTAATATCTATGAGAATCTCTAAAATCTTTCTCATGAGGAGCCTAACTTTTAAACTCTCTGAAATATCACACCTTCTTGGTGCCATCACAATGCATCGAGTAACATACTAAACCTTATACTAAAGGTTCATTAGCTCTAATTATTTCTAATATTATGACATTCATGTAAATAAGTCTACAAATGCTAACATATGTCTTTGCCTTAGGTGGGCTGTAGGGGCCCACTTTTAATCCTCAAAGTCTATTTTAGACAAATTTCTACACCAAACTAGGATAAAGCATGTACAATCACTTATAGGTATTGAATAAGCCATGATTATCTCTAAGATGACAATTCCAGCTAAAACATGATCAACTAAGGCAATTTCACCTAAATTACGATTCCAAGATAGCCAAAATAGCCTATATAAAAATAATAATATCAATTGTTCTTCCAATACATAAATCCCATCCCATATCTATCATAATATCATAATTATACTACTAATTATCTCTATCTATAAATAAGATAAAAGGATTATAGAAGTATAACAAGTATTTAAATGTAACAGACAAAAACCCTTCTTGTCCCCAAACACATAAATTTAGACTAAGTCACGATGTTCTATACACAATTACCTCATAACATCCCTATATAACATGAAATATAAATAAAACACTATATCATGAGAAGAGTACACAAAACCCTACCTCGATGCTGAAATGCAACAATTGAACATTCTATAAATCGTTCGTCTTTACTCCACGATCTCAAAATGTCGTCACATTATCGAAATAGTGATATACACATTTTTAGGAGTAAAAAAGACCCATATTACTATATTAAGGGTCGAGTCAAATTTTGGATCAAGCACGGGCTCATGGGGCTCACAAATGGAATCCTAAATTAAATTTGTCACGAATAATGCAGTTTTATAACACTCAATTACACATGAAGAGATTTACATAGTCCTTATCAATATATTTACCCATCTTAGAGTTTGAGTCGATCCCATAATAAATAATGTAACTATCAATCACGAAAGTTTTAAATAAAAGCAAATAGCTATAACTAAATAAAAAATACAAGTATTTATAGGGAATTCTCAATATAAAACATAACACATATAAAACCAAATATAATATTAACAAGTTGATCAATAACTTTTATAAACAAAGAAAAATAAGGGAAATAATAAGGTGAAATAATTTTTTTTCTTCTCCTTTTTCTCTTACCTCTGCTTCTTTCCATCAAAACTCCTTACAAACCCAAAATACAAGAAATAATTATAATTAAAATGATTTTTTGCCTCATATTATGGGTTTATGACATATAATTACAAGAAAGAAGATAAAAATAAGTGGAAATATTACCACTTAATGAATACCTAGAGATATCATTTGTATGGTGTTTATGTTGATATGTTCACAGATCGAAAGATCATTCAATATGTGTTCTGTCAGAAATATTTGAAACATTGATAGAAAAGGTGGCTTGAGCATTTCAAGAGTTATGAAATTAGTATTGTTTACCATTTGGAAAGTCCAATACTATGGATGATGCTCTTAGTAGGTTATTATGGGTAATATGGCTCATGTTAATGAAGAATAATGATGTCATAGTCTTGTTCAATCAAGGGTTCGCTTTATAGAATCATTAGATTATCGTATTATCATTCAAAATAATTCGTATTCTATGATTATAGAAGTGAAGGAAAAGAAAGATAATGACCTTTTTTCTACAAAAGATGAAAGAAGATATCAATAACTACAAAGTGAAGGTTTTCTTAAATGAGAGATGGTGTTATTTAATATAAATATCATTTGTATGATCCATATATAGGCAATTGGAGATATTTATATTGATAAAAACTCACAACGCTATGTATTCTATTCATCTAGATTCTACCAAGATGCATCATGATTTATAGGATGTCTACTGGTGGAATAGTGTTAAAAGAGATAATGCAAATTTTGTGGCAAAGTGTCCTAATTTCTAGTAGGTGAAGGTAGAGAAACAGAGATTGAGAGGTATGACTTAGGACATTAGTATTCCTACTTAGAAATGAGAGTAGATTAATATAAACTTTATAACAGGTTTATCTCACACGCACTATCAGTATGATTCTATTTTGTTGGTAATATATATGATTCCTAAGTTAGCTAACATTGCACCTGTCAAGACTACACATTTAGAAGAGGACTATGATAAACTTACCATTTGGGAGCTAGTTAGATTGTTTAAATTTCCATTATTTATAATCTTAGGTAGGGGTGTTTAGTTTATGTATTCATTTTTGGAGTTCATATATAAAGTTCTAGGTACTCGAGTAGATCTATATATTGAATTTCACTTGTAGATAGATGGTAAGCTAAAGTAGACTATTCAAAACTTAGAAAATATGTTGAAAGTTTACATGATTGATTTCAAAGGTACTAGGGATGATCAGTTATCTCTCATAAATTTTGCTAATATTATTTGTTTTTAATCTTGCAAACAGATAGCCGCCCTTTTTAAGACATTTTATGGATAAAGGTGTAGATTTCCTCTTGGTTAGATCAAGGTATATGAATCTATATTGCTAGGGAAAGATTAAATATATAAGGTGATAGAGAATTTTTAGATGATTGGAAAGAGGTTCAAAATAACTTTAAGTGATCTAGTTCTTTATGCATGATATAAAAATAAGGGAGCTTGAGTTTGATATTAATGATTTGGAGGTTTCTGAAAGCTTTACCAATGAAAAGGGTAATGAGGATTTTGATATGTATTGTAATGGTAGATTATATGTTATAGTGTTTCCTTTGGAATTAGCGTTGGTTCATTCAATTTTTCATGTTTCATTATTGAACAAGTGTATTGGTCATACATCACATGGTGTTTGTTTAGAGATTATTGGTGTGAAGGATAGTCTCTTTTATAAAGTGGTTCTAATTAAGATACTTAATTGGTAAATGAAACTTGAGGAATAAAGAGGTTGTTTCTGTAAAGTTCCAATAGAGAAATCATTTTGTTAAGAGGGCTATTTGGGAAGCAAAATTAATTATGATGGTCAAGTATCGCTCATCTTTTTACTCATAATGTCAAGAAAGCTTAAGATAATAGTTTTCTCTGATATTTTCTCTTTTAATTCATTTGTATCAGTCATTAATTAATCCTCAGTGTGTCTGCATATTCCATAAGTTTTAATTGAGTATCCACTCTTATCATATTAGTTATCATATTAGTATCTCAAGTTTAAAAATTAATTTTATGTTTGTAGTTCTTTCTCTATTCGATCATCTTAGTTCTAGTCTTAATTTAACGATGATGATCGCAAGGGGGAGATATTGTAGCACCCCAAAATATTCACACTCTAGAACCCAAGCTTAGGCCAGACACCATGAGTTTCAATATTAGTGATAGCATCAACCTTTGAGTCATACCTTGACTCATAGGTGGCTTTCTAAAAACCCACTCAAAGTCAAACCAAGATTGATGAGTCAACATGCAATCTATGGTTTGATATTACGTGTTTTACCATGACTCGTACCGCCTATTTCCCATAAAATTAGTTTTATTTAAAAGTGGTATTTTGGTTTGTCCCACTCTTTTAACCCCAAGACTACATTATTTTAAGCCTTATCATAGGTATATTAAATATTTGATCAATCTCTCATTCTATTGATGAACACCTAGAGAAAATAATAAAGAGTGATTGAAATCCTTAAAGCCTAAAGCCTTGGGTTCTTCATAAACTTCAAAAATTACCGGTTCTTGTCCAAGAATTCTTCAATCTTGGTATATGGGATTTTTATTAAAGGTTTTACTTTCACCCTTATCCCTAGAAAAAAATAGTTTTATTATGAATTCACGATTTAGAGTTTATATCTGTTATGATGAAAACTCTTTGATTTTAGTTGTAGCATGTTTCCCTGGTGATTTATATTTAAAGTATACACTTATGAATAATTATATTGTTAAAAACTTTAAATTAGTATACCATGAAGAATTTAGCATGATTTACACTAACTAAGTATGTTTCAGAATGGTTTAGCATAAATTGATCAGTGATAAAATAAATTTGTTATAGCAAGCATGACTAATCCTAGTATTTTAAAACATAAGTAAATCAGATAGTTAGAACTAGTTCATGCTTACTTTAAAATTTATAGTATTTTTTATGAGCAATTATATACCATCTTGGAATTAGTATTAATCAACAAGCAACTCGAGTTCCAATTAACCTTAGCTCTGGATCTATGTGACATTATAACTCTTATTTTTTCTAGATAAACTCAGTTTAGTGGACCATATTAATCATGACTTTATACCCTTCGCAAGGGATGTTGCACCCTTCTTACAGGGTGTATACATTGGACTCCATACCTGCTCACATGGTTTATTTCAGTTAAAAAACTTCTCACAAAAGTAATTTTAGAATGATTTTGTACTTGACCCATAGTTTCAACTAGATTGTATATCTTCTTGACTTATATCTATGTTTCATAATCAAATACATCATTTTACTTTTGGGTCATTTTATATCAAATTATACTCTTGTTAGATAAAAATATTTATTCAGTATTATTATAATTTTTAATATGATTACATGCATTATTTATGACTTGCATATCTTAGATTCTCAGTACATTCAAATTACTGATCATATCTGGTACTTACATCAAATTCTGTAGTTAAATGCACTCTGATTCCAATTCAGTTACAAAGCATCGAGTCCTTATCATTTGAGGATGGTTAGTTCAGTGTTATCTAGGGACTTATACCAACAACTCGTCAATTCACCCAGAAGATTTTAGATAGAGTTAGATAGATCAACTTATTGTTTCAAATATATTTTATTTTAGACTAAATATTTCCTTTTAGTTATTATAGTTTTATTTAGTCATCCATATAATTTTGGTTTTAGCTTCCTACACAAATATTTCAACAAATGTGTTTGTGTTATTCTAGTACCATATACTAGCTTGGGACTAATTATGGTTCTATGTACTCTGTCGGTCTAGGGTACATATGACATAAGATAGAGATTACACCCTAAAAATACAAACTGCACTATATTAATCAAAATCTAACTATGTAAAGAACAATGGAATCTATTTATAGTTAGTATTTAAAAGCATAGCCCACAAGTGGCGTATTTAAAATATTGCCCAAAATACCTTTCCCTTCCAACAAAAATGATCGCCTAACATTAGTGGAACACTTAGGAGTTTGGAGATGGATATGTAGCTCACCAACTTGGGCAAAATATTTGTCCAATCATGTCTATATTCCCGTTAGTTTGGCATTTTGCTTTTGAGTTTAGTGATGGATCTTGGATCACCAAACTAGAAAAAAATATTGTCTTTATCTTCCTCACTCTGCTAGACCTTCCATGCTTTAAGCTATTATACACATGGTATTTCTTAAATGGAATCTCAAAAGGGTCTTTCCAAGCACTTCTTTGTGTCTCTAAGGTAAGCGTGGTTTGTATCCCATCAAGTAGAATATGAAGTTTAGGTCTATCATGAATTAAGCCAATTGTGGTCATATCAAATAGTGAGGTAGGGGTAAAGCAGAAGTTTTTCTTTGAGATAGTGGAGATGCAACTACAATATGAGTTGCAATTTTTAATACTTAACTTTAGGTGTCAATGAATGCAAACCTATAAGATAATCATGAACACAATACAAATACTAGATAAAAGTAAGGTTAATAAAGAAGTGGAGAAGACAAAGGATATTGATTAGATTAGAAATAAGATTCGGGTGAAAAAGAAGACTTTCTTTGGTAGATATTTTTATAGCAGTGACCAGATTGTGATAAAAAATTGATACAGGAACTCTCCCAAGCAAACTTTCATGAGCCATTGTAAGTAGTTGTCTCAAGCTTTGGAGAAACTCTAATAACAATAGAGGATCTTTCAACTATTGCTAGATATCCGCCAGAGGTTGCACAAATACAATTAGAATTGGATTGTTTAGCTTTTTCAGAAATGGAGGATGTTTCTGTTGTAGATAATCATTACAAAATATTTTCTTGTAATCATGTATACCCGATTCAGGACCTAAATGTAACATTTTTCCAACAAATCCAACAAAAAGTGGCTCAAAGTGGTGATAAATAAAATGATGAAAATATTAAAGATGATAATGAAGAAGGACGAAAATAATAATATTTAAATCAAGTAATGAAAGAAGCCAATATATCTAAACTATCGTAAGCTAAAGGGAAAAAGATCAAAAACAAAGTACAAAATATTAAGCCAACTTTGGTGATTCCTAAAGGGAGGGGGCTAAGAGGCTTCACAGATACCACAAATTCTTTCTTATTGCAATGATGAAGCCATTTCAAGATGCAAGATGGTGATAAAAATTTAGGATAAGCTTGAAAATTAAATATGCTAATAACAACCAAAGTGGAAAAATATGGGTCTTTGTACATGAAAATATCCATGTTGGAGTGATTGTAGATTCATTACTAAGTTTTTACCACTATTGTGTATGCTAAATGTTATTCTATGGAGAGATTGGGTCTCTAGGATTATCTGGTACGATCAAATTTAATGAGTCATGATGGTACCTACTTTACCGTCACCAGTATGTAAGAAAGACAATAGCTCAAAACTTTAAGTAATGGGCTAGTTGGTGTATAGTGGCTAAAATGCCAGAATTATGTAAGTGAAATAAATTTCTAGACAGAAACACTAATAAAAATGGAATAACTAAGAAAAATAAGAGAATAACACTATCAACTCAAGACCTAGTAATGTCAGTACAAGAGCCACTAATCAAAACAATATGAGTACTATCAAAGTCAAATTTACAACAGTCTTAAAACAGAAAAACTATTAAAAAAAGTACAGAAAAGGTCAACTCCAACTTTGATAACTACACTTGTCTCTGAACTCTAACAAGCACAATCACGACATCAACATTGATAGGTAGTACTCGTGTCTACAATAAAAAGGTACAAGAATGTAGTGTGACTACAAAAGCCACAGGTACTCAGCAGACATCATCATTCGACTGAGCAAAATCAGAATATAAATATAATAAAATATAAGATAAGTAAGCTAAGTCAAAGGAAACAAGCAAATATAGAATAACATTTTTTAGTGGAAAGTAAACAATCAAAATATTGAACAAAAGGAGAACATAGTTATCTCTAACATAACTGTCCCCCCATAAGCCCAGAAGACATAAACAACTAACTAAATAACCCAATGCGGGTCCCCATAATACAAATGATGCAATCAAGGAAGAAGTATTAACAATAATTATACCAAGTATCCATATCTTGAAACCATAACGATGAATCTTTTTATTCCATAACCATCAAACTTGAACTGCTTCCATAATAGTCAAGCATATACTCTCAATTTTGGAATTGAACCCAAACTAGTATCATAATTCAAAAAATTTAAACTAGAACTCATATTATCATTTGTCGGACTTGAATCAAAACTCATATCATCATTTCCCAAACTTTAACCAAAAGTAATATCATATCCCAATGCAATTCTTGAATAAACAATCATATGTCTATGATCTCCTCGACTTAAAAATATATGTGAAATAGTGAGTAAAGCCCTATTAAGATTACAATGATCTAATAACAATCTTTGCCTAAGGTAGGCCAGAGAGGCCCATTTCTAACCCTTATAATCCACTAAGGTATCTTCTACACAAAACTAGACTAACATGTAAAATTTTACTACAAGGTTCTAAATAAGCCTCTTCACGACCAAAGATAGAAAATCTACCTAATTAATGATTAATTAAGTCAAGTATGCCTAATTATGGTCTCTTAATCCGATAAATGATCCAATTCACACAAAATATACCTAAAAGTCCTAATTCCCAACCCAAAACTAGAACGATATCACATAAATACTATAATTAAGCCCTTATTCCCAATCTAAGAAAAAGCTAAGTCTAGCATACCTAGACGCTGGACAAACCCAAATAAGTCTGCTAAATTGGAAATTTCCCATTCTAACAAGCTTCTGCATGATGTCACACTATCAAAATAGTTATCTACTCATTAATACAAGAACAATGGTACTCATATTGAATTTTTATGCTTTGGGTATAAAATCAAGTAATAATCCTATGTGGGGCCCTTAGCAGAATCGTACTTTCAAAACATTCATCACGTCCCATTATTCTCAAGGATTACTTAATCTGAAGAATGGATAAATTTTGAGATCACATAATACCAAAATCAACCCATTAAGAATCTAGGGATTTAGGTCTATATATAAGAATTAAACCAAGAATTAAATGGAAAACTGCAAGGATTTTTACAAGGAAGTAGTTATTGTAAACTCATGAACACCCCACGATCTCCCAATGATTAGTTTCCTAATTTTCTACACTCTTTAGGGTTTTTGACTATTTGGAATTGTGAGAATATGGGAGAAAATTAGGCAAGAGAGGAATTTAATGTACTCTTAAGTTCCTCTTAAGCAATCACTTGACCGCTTAAGAAGTCACCGCTAAAGAGGCTTAGTACCACTAAAGTGGTACCTAGCTGGTCTAGCGCTTCTGCTAAAGCGGATAAGCTGCCGCTTAAGCAGTATCTTCTTTAGCGGATATAATTTTTCTTAAGGGAGCCGATTGGGAAAGCCTTAGTTGCTAAAGCGATCAGCTGACCACTTAAGCATCCTCCGCTTAAGCGATAGACTGTCTAGTTTAGCGGATGCACCAGCTGAGTTGCACTAGTTGAAACTTGGAAAAATTTCAAGTTTCCATCGGACCCTCAGTATTTATTCAAAATTCCCTAAAAATAAGAGAGCTATTCTACTTTTTCAAATTCAACATTCCAGACATGACGATGACCTCAAAATCTCAATCCAAGGTTGTTTAAATGAAAAGTAGACCAACACCCTAGGCTATTTTTATCAATTTAAGACCAATAGCCCAAAATGAGCCCAAAAATCCTGGCACCTAAAACAAAGGTCTCATAGAATAAAATCAACATTCCAAACCAGATAGAACTATCAAAATTCTCATATGAGTCTGTTAAATTAAAGTTTACTCCTATTAGCCATTTCTTAATTATTAGCGAAGGCTTCAAAATAGGGAATTGGTTCTAAAAACCAAAAGAACAACTCGGTAATTGAACAGTTAGCTTTAGAAAGAAACAAATGACTTGGGATAGCTATTGGCAAGTTCGAAATGGCAAAATATTTGGAAAATCAAAAAATAACCTTAAGTGTCATTACAATATTCACTACTAAAAGAACTTTTATCCACAAAAGTAATGGGTTAGAATGTACCAGAAGGATCAAACAGGTGGAGATACTGGGTTCATATCTCATTATCGATATCCCAAGTAGCCTTCTCTATAAGGCGGGGTCTCAACTATACCTTAACTACTAAAGTCTCCCAAGAGCGCAACCTTCTAACATCGCTGGATAATATGGACACCGACTTCTCAACGAAGGTTAATCATTCATCTAAGTAAATCAAGTCCTATTGAGTAATATGTGAATCATCAGGGATATAATACAACAACATAGGAATATCGAAAACTAGATATACAAAAATAAAATCTATGGAAAGGCTAACTCATAAGTTAATGCTCCAATTGTGCAAAAGATCTCAAAAGGTCCAATATATCAAGGTCTGAGCATTCCATTCCACCCAAAACTCATCACAACCTTCATAGGTGATACCCAAAGAAATTCTTGATCTCTAAATCCAAACCTCAAGTCACGAAGTCTATGATATACATAAGCCTTTTTCCTACTTTGATCTCCCCTCAGCCTATCCTAAATCACCATAACTTTATCTAATAAATCACGAAGCAAGTCAGTACCACAGGATCTATACTCGAGAGTTTCGAATCATCCTTTAAGAGATAGATAATGCTTACTATGTAATGCCTTAAATAGTTCCTTATTAATATATGAATGGTAGATATTATTATATACGAACTCCACGAATGTTAAGTTATAATACCCCTTACTTTTCATAGCTCAGTTTAGCTCCTAGAACGTCAAGGGTCAACTTTAAAAATGTATAATTCTTGATAAATGTAAAATTTTCCAGTTCTAGACCCCCAATGTATAGGTAATTGAACCAGCTTTCCAACGATACCAATTTTTCCTTAATCCAATACTCGATTGAGAAGTTATGGCGATTTTAGTAAAAAAATAGTAGAGCACCGCGATAGCACCACATCACAGTGAGGTGCAGAATCACAATTGTCCAATTTCCAGTAAAGAATCGTGATTAGCCCAGGTCATGGTGAAGTCTAAATTCCTATTCGTCCCTTTCCAGTAGCTCACCACGATTAGCCAGTATCACATAAAAATTCTCGATAGGACAGACATAGCATCATGGTGGAGTGCAAAATGTCACTCATCATTTTGCAATATTGCAACACAATTATGCCACATCGTGCTAGAGGCCAAAATAGAACTCATCCTTTTTCAAGTAATCCACTACAATTGTGGCGCGTCGCTCCAAGGCCCAAAATTGGGATTCCATTTACCAGTTAATTTTTTTAAAGGGCAACCTAATCATTTCCCAATCTCCCTAATCGTGCAAAACACAATATTTAACCTATTCTAAGGATTATATGCTTACTTTAAATCAAATTATTATCCAAGAAACCTAAGAACTTCAAAACTTAAACCTCAAGAAATCCAAATTTCACCATTCTTTTTCCAAGATAACCTAAAATTAAAGATTCCCAATTCAAGATTTTCAAGAATAAATCTTCAAGAGCACAAATAGAAACTCAATGTTCAAGCTTCTCTATAAATTTCATCAATTAAGGTAAGTGGGGTTATGAACAAGGATAATTCTTTCATCCCTATGGCCAAAATTAGTTTTAAAGTTGATTTTTAAATGAAATTATATAAATTTCATTTTAGGGTATATACCCACTTAATACAATTTGAAAATTATGAGATTTTAAGAGATTTAAATGTTGAGTTGCATGTCTACTTTCGTATTTTTATGTGTATTGTAGTAATTTCCAAATTCAGAATTGAATTATCAATATTTTCATTATAAAGCATGAACTTTATGACCATTTGACATGAATTTGATGCATGGGTTATTAAGTCCTAGTTGAACATTGATATTTCAAGAATGACAATGCTTTAAGCATCCTAAAATTAGTTATTTTCAGATTTTTATAAAGAGTTGAACTTTCAATCCTCTGTTAAGATATGGAACCCAATTTAAAGTTTTGTTATATTTTACATAAAATATATTAGTTTTTCTTACATGTTTGAAATAGATATAAACATAACTGGTTTTCCTTATAAGCACTTGTGCGAGTTTTAAAAAGTGGATTTCCAACAGAATGAGCATACAAATTAAAGGGAGTAGTATTTAGCATTGAGTTTTGTATGTTTACAAGCCCTAGAATTATGATCCAACGTAGGTGAAGATTATTCAATTATTACCATTTCTATATGGATGACAATTATATATGTGATTGCTTGGATTATCTTATACCCCGAGGCAAAAGTATGACACTTTTCCCTAATATGAGGTTTTCCCATAAGGGAACTAGATATTTGACTACATTGTAGCTCACATGTTTTATGTCGATTATAAGAACCTCCCTACCGCCTAATAAAAAAGGCTATAAAAAGAATAACAGAATAACTTTTATAAACTAAGTGTAAAGGATCACATTTTTATTCAGATATTGCTTTATATAAGACATTGACTATAAGATTTTAGCTTTTAGTTTACAGATATAAAAACGAGTCCTTCTACACTTAGGCAAAATAATTTAAAGAAAGAATACCAGCACAACTTTTAAAATAAGTGTTATGACTCAAAATATTTATACAGTATGTTTTATCACTTATGATTCATGATTTTTAGATTTTAGTTATTCCATCTAATGTGAGTCATTTATACTTAGCATTCATTGCTTTACAAGTTTATATGAATAATAAGATATGACTTTACTTATGCATTCACCCTCATATACTCAGTACAATCCAGGACTGATGATCCACATATACGTCTATGTATTTCATTGTCTTAAAATATAGTTTCAGATTCTCCTTTTCAGCAGCATGAGTGATTTTGAGCATCTCCATCTACATCAGAATATTTGGTGAGTCCTCATAATTTAGGGACCTAGTTATTCAGTATTTCTAGTTCATTACAATAGTTGATTCGGTATTTTCAGCTAGTTTGAGTCAGCTGGGGGCTTGTCCTAGTGGCTCTATAGTTATTAGCAGTAGAGGCTTGTCAGACTGCTAGACATAGTTCAAATTTCTAGTATTACTTTTCCCAGACTTTGAGTCTAATATTTTAAAATATTATGTTTAGGATTTTCTCAACATATATCAGACAGACTTCCACATTGATATTATGTTTATACTCCTCTATTTATGAGTATCCAAATCTGATGGAATGCTTACATGGTTAACTTGAGGCTACTCGTAGTCTTAAGCACCGGGTGATGTCTCGGGAGCCATATTTGGGGTGTTAGAAACTTGGTCTCAGAGCCTAAAGTTATAAGAGACTGAGGGAGTCAGACAAGTTATGTAACATAGTATCTTGATTATGGATGTGAAGCATGCCATATTTATGAGCACGAAGCTATGGGATGTTTTCAGAAAATCATCTCTTTTCTTTCATGATCTATCATGCTTAGAGTGTCTCTATATGCTCTTAACTCATCCTCTTATGTGAAAGTTAATTATGTCTCCTCGCTGAGCTAATGCATGCAAAAATAATAACCAACCAACCCAGGCTGATGTCCCTCTAAATGAGAATGTATCCCATCTTAAATTTTTGGCTGTCTTTCAGGCGTTAGCCCAAGATATGACTGCTAATGTGCAAGGAAACAATTAGGTGGCAGTCCCACTTTAGTAGAATGGGGATTTAGTAAAAGAAAATATTCATAACTTTATAAGAACGAATCTGCCTGAGTTCTTTTGTTAAAAGCAGGTGAGGACCAACAACTTTACTTATATGAGATAATAAAGATCACCATGATTATGTATGTTACTGAGGATGAGAGTGTAGAGTTGGCCTCTAATAGGCTAAAATATGTGGTATATGATTGGGTTGTTATGTGGAAGAATGGTAGAATTGAAAATGTGGTTCCTATAATTTTGTTGGTGTTTTAGGATGTATTTATAGACAGGTTCTTTTTGAGTGAATTAGAGAAGCTAAGGTAGAGGAGTTTGTGAACCTAAGGCACGGCTCGATAATAGTGAAAGAGTACTACCATAAGTTCAACTAGTTGTCTAAGTTTGCCCCTGATACAATGGCTGACCCCAGGGTTAGTATAAGTAAGTTTGTTACTAATCGCTTGTACTTTCAGAGTCACTCGTCTATGATAGTACCACCTTCAGCCAATGCTCCCACCCCTAGAGCTAGGCAAGAGTAGTGGGGTAAGACTTCTTTGTCTAGAACACAGATAGTAATATTGGAAAACCTAGTTATCCTTCATTTTCTAAATGTGGTAAGAATTATTTTAGTGAGTATTTGTTAAGACTGAAATGTTGTTATGGTTATGGTAAATTGGAACATAAAATCAAAGAGTGTCTGCATGATAAGCAGGAAAATAGGGATGTTCGTCCCCAGACTCAGGCTACTAGCACACTAGCTCCTCTAGGTTGCCCAGTTTATCCTCAGGACGTATAGTCCTGTATCACTGGCGGTCCTCACATGAATTTATTTTATGCATTACCATCCCATCAGGAGAAGTAGAGTTCAACAGATGTTGTTATTGGTATGTTTCGTGTCTTTCATCTTGATGCTTATGTTTTGTAATACCTTGGGTCTAACTTCCCTTATGTGATCCCACTAGTTGCAGTAAATTTTGAAATAAGTCTTTAAAAGATCCCAAAGCCCTTTTTAGTTTCTACCATAGTGGGTGAGTCAGTTGTTTCTAAACTGATTTATGGAAATTATCCTATCATTGTCATTTGTTAAATCATGTTAAAAGATTTAATAGAGTTAGATATAATAAACTTTGACCTTATTATTGGCATAGATTGGCTCTATTCCTGCTAAGCATCCATAGATCGTCGCACTCGAGTGGTGAAGTTTTAGTTTACACATGATCCAGTATTTGAGTGGGAAGGTAATTCGGTTTTTCCCAAGAGTCCTTTCATATCCTAGCTTAAAGCCAAAAGGTCAATATCAAAAGAGTGTGTCTATCATATTGTTTGAGTCAAAGACACGAAGTCTGAAACTCTAACAGTTCAGTCAGTTCATGTAGTCAATAAGTTTCCTGATATTTTTCTTGAAGATTTGGTTGCGGTACCTCCCTATAGAG
Organism: Capsicum baccatum var. pendulum; assembly: GCA_030864225.1. NCBI lineage: Eukaryota > Viridiplantae > Streptophyta > Magnoliopsida > Solanales > Solanaceae > Capsicum > Capsicum baccatum. Next base: position 50,992,261 of record CM061554.1, on the reverse strand, counting down.
AAATAAAATTTGGCATTGACCTTCTTTCAGATACTTAGCCCAGCTTCATTCCTTCATATTGAATGGCTCCATCCAAGCTTAAATAGTTAAAAGAGCATATTAATTACCTCTTAAATATTGTTTTTATAAGGCCCAGTGTCTTTCCATAGGGCGTTCCAGTCCTATTCATGTGAAAGAAAGATAGTTCTTTGCTAATGTGCATTTACTATCATCACCTGAATAAAGTCATAATCAAAAACAAATATCCTCTTCCTAGGATTGATGACTTATTCGACCAACTCTAGGGTGCATGTTATTTCTCAAAGATAGAACTTAGATTCGTCTATCATAATATTAGTCTAAGGGAATGTGATATTCCAAAGATATCTTTCAAAACTCATTATGGTCATTTTGAGTTTCTTGTCTTGTCCTTCTCGTTGACAAATGCCCCAAAAACCTTCATGGACCTGATGAACTAAATTTTTTAACAGTATTTTGAGATGTTTTCATAGTCTTTATCGACGATATTCTTGTCTATTCTCGTAGTAAGGATGACCATGTAGACTATCTTAGAATTGTATTAAAAACTCTTATGAATCACCAGTTGTTTGCCAAATTCAGAAATATGAATTCTTTCTAAGATCAGTAGCTTTCCTTGGTCACATTGTTTCCAGTGATGGTATTAGAGTTGATCCCTAAAATATAGAAACTGTAAGAAACATGCCTAGACCTATCTCTCCGTCAGACATCAAAAAATTTTTTAGTTTAGCTAGCTATTATAGACGGTTGGTTAAATGTTATCTTTCTACTACATCCCCTGTGCTATATTAACTACCAGATGGCACAGATGGTTTTGTTGTCTATTTTGATACTTCTAGAATTGGTCTAGGTTGTGTTTCAATGCAGAGAGGTGAGGTTATAGCCTATGCCTTTAAACAGCTTAAGCCACACGAAAATAACTACTCTACCCATGACCTTAAGCAAGCTATCATCGTTTTTGTATTGAAAATCTAGAGGCACTACCTTTATGAGGTACATATTGATGTATTCATGGATCATAAAAGCTTACAGTATTTATTTACTTAGAGTAGTTGAATCTTCATCTGAGAAGGTAGTTAGAATTGTTGAACGGTTATGATATAAGTTTGTTTTATCATCTGGGTAAGGCCAATGTAGTGGCAGACGCCCTTAGTAGATTGTCTATGAGCAGTGTTTCTTATGTAGAGGATGATAAGAGAGAATTAGTTTGAGAAGTGCAGCGGTTAGCTAGATTAGGTGTGAGGTTGGTTGACTCAGCTGAAAGGAATGTTTGTGTTTAGAGTAGTTTAGAATTTCTTAATTTTCTGAAGTGGAAGAGAAGAAGGATAAGGATTTTAGTTTTGTCAAACTAAAGGGTTCAGTAAACACAAAAATGTAGAGGTTTTCTCCTAAAAGGGAGATGGTGTGTTGAGATAAAAATGTAGATAGTGGGTACCATGTGTTGATGACTTGTGGCAGCGAATTATGGTAGAAGCACATGGTGCGCCTTACTCTATTTATCCAGGAGCTACAAAGATGTATCAAAATTTGTGGGAAGTCTATTGGTGGAGTGGTATGAAGAAAGATATCTCTAAATTTGTAGCCAAGTGTGTGACTTATAAATAGGTTATAGTAGAGCAAAGACCTGGTGGCACATTGCAGGAGTTTGGTATTCCCACTTGGAAGTGGGAAGAGGTAAGCATGGACTTTGTGATAGGATTACCCCATTCACATTAGCAACATAATTTGATTTGGTTTATTGTAGATAGATTAACCAAATCAGCCTATTGTTTTCCAGTTCACACGTCAAGCATAGATGAAGACTATACAAAGCTATATATCAGTGAGTTGGTTAGATTGTATGGTTTTTCCATGTCCATCACCTTAGATAGGGGTACTCAATTTACCTATCAGTTTTGGAAAGCCTTTCAGAAAGGTATTAGTACCCAAGTTTATCTCAGTTCAGCTTTTCGTCCACAGACAGATGGTCAGACAGAGAGGACCATTCAAAACTTAGAGGGTATGTTGAGGGCATGTGTTATTGATTTGAAAGGAAGTTAGGATGACCACTTTCCATTGATCGAGTTTACCTGCAATAACAATTACCATTCTAGTATTTAGATGGCCCCGTTTGAGGCTATGTATAGGCGGATATGTAGATCATAAATTGATTGGTTTGAAGTTGGTAAGGCCGCTTTGATTAGGCAGGATATAGTGTTTGATTTCATGGAGAAAGTTCAGTTTATTTGACAGAGATTCAAAGTAGCTCAGACTCGTCAAAAATCTTATGCATATGTAAGAAGAAGAGATCTTGAGTTTGAAGTAGATGATCTTATGTATTTGAAGGTTTCACCCATGAAGGGAGTGAAGAGATTTGACTAAAAGGGGGAGCTCAGTTCCTGATATGTGGATTTGTATAGCATTTTGAGTCGCATAGGGAAGGTTGTGTATGAGCTTGAGCAACCTGCAGACTTGTCATCAGTTCACCTAGTCTTCCCATGTGTCCTTATTGAAGAAGTGTATGGACGGTTCAGCTATTGTAGTCCCTCTAGAAAGCATAGATATTTATAATAGCCTTTCATACAAAGAAGTTTTAGTAGAGATTCATGATCATCAGAACCGTAGAGTAAAGAACAAAGAAGTTCACTTGGTCAATGTTCTGTGACCAAATCAGTCTGTAGAGGGTGCTACTTAGGAAGCTGAAGCGGACATGCGAACCATGTATCCTCATCTCTTCTCCACAAATTTAGATTAATCCTTAGGTAACAGTCTTTCTTAATTAAGATCTTTTCTAGTCTCAGAATCATCCATATAGTTATCATCATGTAAATTCATGCATTCAAAGATTATTTCAATCGCTCATTATGTTTTAGATTCAGTCATGCAGTTTTGTTTCAGTAGTGCATGCTAGTATATTGCCTCGGTCCTTCAGTATATTCAATTTAACTAGTCTAATTCGAGTACAAAAGTTCCCAAGGGGGAGATATTGTAATACCGCATACTTTTCCTAGCTCAGTTTAGTTCCTAGAATGTCGAGGGTCAACTTTAAAAATGTATAACTTCTGATACATGTAGAATTTTCTATTTTTAGACCCCCCAGTGTGTAGGTAATTGAACCAGCTTTCCAACAATACCAATGTCTTGTTAATTTGATACTCTATTGAGATGTTAGGGCAATTTTAATGAAAAATAATAGAGGACCGCATCGCGGTGAGGTGCAGTATCTCAATTGTCCTATCTCCAGTGAAGCACCGCGATTACCCTGTGTCACGGTGGAGTCCAACTTTCCGTTCATCCTTTTCAAGTAGCTCACCAGGATTATCAAGTATCGCATTGAAATTCTTGATGGGACAAACACCGTATCGTGGTGGAGTGCAAGATGGCAGTCATCCTTTTCTAGTAACGCAACACGATTACGCGGCATCACGCCAAAGGCCAAAATGACACTCGTCCTTTTTCCAATAAGCCTCTGCTATTGTGGAGCGTCACAATTAGGCCCAAAATCGGGATTCTAGTTCTGAGTTAATTTTTCTAAAGGGAGACCTAGTCACTTCCCAAGACCCCAAATCATGTAAATCACAAGATATAACCTATTCTAAGCATTTTATGCTCACTTTTCATCAAATTACTCTCTAAGAAACCCAAGAACCTCAAAACTTAAGGCTCAAGAATTCCAAATTCCATCATTATTTTTCCAAGATAACGCAAAATTCAAGATTCCTAATACAAGATCTTCAAGAATCAATCTTCAAGAGCACAAATAGGAACTTAGAGTTCAAGATTATTTATCAATTTCATCAATTAAGGTATCTGTGGTTATGAACAAGAATAATTCTTTCATCCTTGTGTCCAGAATTAGTTTTAAAGTTTATTTTTACATGAAATTATATTAATTTCAGTTTAGGGTTTATACCCACGTATTACTATTAAGATTATAAGATTTTGAGAGATTAAGATGTTGAATTGCGTGCCTACTTTTGCATTTATATGGGTATTGCAGTAATTTCCAGATTTTTAATTGAATTATAAAGATTTTCATTATAAAGCATGAACTTTATGATGATTTCACATGAATTTTATGCATGGGTTGTTAATTCCTAGTGGAACATTGATATTTCATTAATGACAATGCTTTAAGCATCCTATAATTAGTTATTTTCAGATTTTTATAAAGATTTGATCTTTTGATCCTCAGTTAAGATATGAAATCCACTGTACAGTTCTATTACAGTTTACAGAAAATAATTAGTTTTGCTTACAATTTTGAAACAAATAGATGCATAATTGGTTTTTATTATAAACCCTTGTGCTATTTTTTAAAAGTGGGTTTCCAACAGAATGAGTATACAAATTAAAGGGAGTAGTATTTAGGACCGAGTTGGGTATGTTTAAATAGAAAACATACGTGCAAATTATCAGATTATTACTATTTCTATATGAATGACAGTTACATATGTGATCAGTTAGATTAGCTTATACTCTGTGGAAAGAGTATGTCACCTCTCCCCAACATAAGGTTTTCCCATAAGGGAACTAGACGTCTGACTCCATGTGAGCTCACATGGTTTCTGTCGTTTAGAAGAACCTCTCTATAGCCTAATAGAATAGACTATTGAAAAGAATAACAGAACAACTTTTAGAAGCTAAGTGTAAACTTTCACTGTTTTATTCAGTTATTGCTTTATATAAGACATTGACTTTAAGATTTTTGCTGTCAGTTTACAGTTATAGAAGTGAGTCCTTTCTACACTTAGGACACATGATTTAAAGATAGAATACCAGTACAAATTTTAGAACTAAGTATTATAACTCACAATGTTTATACGGTATGTTTTATCAGTACTGATTCATGATTTTTTGCTTTCAGTTATTCCAACCAATGTAAGTCATTTATACTTAGCATGCATTACTTTACAAGTTTATATGAACATTGAGATATTGTTTAACTTATGCTATCACCCATATATACTCTGTACAATCCAGAAGTACTAATCCACATATATGTCTATGTGCTACATTGTCTTATAACGTAGGTTCAGGTGCTCCGTTTAAGTTGCGTGAGTGATTTCAAGCATCTCCATCTACATCCCGATAGTTGATGAGTCCTCATAGTTCGGGGACTCAGTTATTCAAATTTCGGGTTCATTACAGTAGTTGATTTAGTATTTTCAGTCTGTTCGAGTCAGCTGGGGACTTGTCCCAATAGCTCTCTAGTTATAAGTAGTAGAGTCTTGTCATACTGGTAGACAAAGTTCAAATGTCCTATATTACTTTTCCCAGACTTTGAGTCTAATATTTTCAAATAATATGTTCAGATGTTCTCAGCATAGATTAGATAGACTTTCAAATTGATATTATGTTCATATTCCTCCATTTATGAGTATCCCGATCTAGTATAAGGCTTACATGGTTAGCTTGAGGATACTCGTAGTCTTGAGCACCGTGTGACATCTTGGGACCTATTTTTGGGGCGTTACATAAGTTCTTCTCCCACTGACCTCCGAAGTCCATAACACAAGCTTAGAGCATATCCTTGATAACCTAAATAGTCCACCCTAAATGCCCACCGATTTGAGGGTAAAAACTAGTTATGAGATCCACTTGAGTACCTAACTCCTAAAAACTCTCCAAAAGCTAGATGTGAATACCGATCCAGGTATGAAATAATATATATAGGCACTCTATGCAAGAGAACAATCTCATGAACATAGATATGGTCTAACATCTTATCTTTGAAGGATATATGAATAGAAAGAAAGTGTCCCTATTTTATCAACCGATCTACAATGAACTAAATATCATTTGAACAATGAGAGGTGTAAGGAAATCTACTAATAAGGTCCATGGTGATCCATTCCCACTTCAACTTGGGAGTGGGGAATTTCTTAATCAAGCCATCAAGCCTCTATTGTTCGGTCTTCACCTACCTACAACATATGCAACGATCTATAAAATCCACCACATATATATTCATGCCACTCCACTAGTAATGTTAGCTCAAATACCTATTCATCAAGGTTGATAGAGTATCTAGTGTTGTGAGCCTAACAAAAGATAGACTGAATAAAATCACCAACCCTTAAAAGACAAAAGCAACCATCAAAATTAAAAATACCCTAACAATCTATAGTAGCCCTCTTGGAATCATCACTGAGGACCTAACCATCGATGACACCTAGTCCTATATCATCTAAATGATGACTCTAAATCTGCTTAAATAAGGTAGAATAGGCCTCAACACTAGTAAGGATCCTCCGAGAATCAAAAATATCAAGTGGCACCATTAAGTGGGCTACGTATATGATATCCTATGCTAATTGCCTCCTATAAACTGAAATAGAATCAAGAATATCCATGTTTTCTTTACCCAAATAGAACATAATATAGATGTCATAATGCTTCAGTAACTCCATCCATCTATGATTCTTAGAATTAAGTTCTCTTTGAGTCATAAGATATCGAAGAGTATAATAATTGGTAAAGATCTCACAATGCATTCTATATAGATAATGTCTCAAAATCATAAGCGTGAAAACTACCTATCCCAACTCTATATAATGAGTGGAGAAGTTACACTCGTAAACCTTCATCTACCTTGATGCATAAGTAATAACTCAGCTTTGCTGCATCAAACTACAACCTAAACCAACACTAAAATCATCAGAACACATGGTAAATCCCTTGCCCTCAACAAGAAGAGCCAATATAGAAGCTGAACTAAGAGAATACTTAAGCTTCCAGAAGCTTGAATCACACTACAACCACAAAAAAAAACCTCCTTCCAGGCCAATCTGGTCATTGATGATGTAATAGTAGCAAGCCTCTCAATGAACCGTCTGTACTAACTGGCCTAACCAATGAAGCTACAAAACTTTGAAGGAGATGTATGCTAGGACCAATCATGAATATCCTCAATATTCACTAGGTCAATCATGATCCCATCCATAGACCCCACATGCTCAAGGAATATAACTGACTCAATCCATAAGTTACACTATGATAATTTTACAAAATTTATTAATATTTTGAGCACATTCCTCAAATATTGCATATTCCCCTCCCTACTCCTTAGTGTATAAGGATGTCACTGATGAACACAATCATGAAGGAATTGAAATAAGGTCCGAACAAGAGGCTCATTAAATCCGTGAATGTTGCAGGGGCATTGGTCATCCCAGAAGACATTACTAGTATCTCATAAAGGCCATAACAAGTTCTAAAGGCTATCTTTGGTATGTCCACTGCACGAATCCTCAAATAATGGTAATCATACCTCATGTCTATCATAGAGAACACCATTGCTCCCTCAAGCTATTAAAAGAAGTGATTAACATTTAGCCACCTATATTCAATATGCATATGCAAGGAACCATCTTTCATATTCATGAATGAGATAGGTGCACCCCATGGAAATAGACTTGGTCTAATAAAACCCTTATCCAAAAGATCTTGAAGCCAAAAAATTTAGATCCTTATGTTCGGAAAGATCCTTACGGTATGGTGCCATAGAAGTATGCTTGGTGCCCAACTCAAGATCAATATTAAACTTAATATCATGCTCAAGAGGAAGACCAGGTATATAGATAGTAAAAATATCCAAAAAAGTCATAGACTATAGGAATAGAGTCAAGTGTCGGAATCTCCTCACTAACATGATGAATATATGTAAGATAAGACAGACAATACCTCGATATAAGTATCGTAGCCCAAACATAAGAAATATACCTATCGGTTCTTGGCTAAAATATCAATACCATATAACTTGTGGTATGCCGAGCCAGAATAAGGTAGCAATCTTGGTTAAACAATTCAAGATCATATGATACAGGATAAATAATTTGTGCCTAAAATAATATCAAAATACACCACATCTATCACAATAAGATCATCTTGAGCGTCAAATTCTCAAATAGTCACAACACATGATCTATATATCCAATCCAATACTAAAGAATCATTCACAGGAGTAGATACACATAACGACACATTTAAGTAATCCCAAGACAACTCTAACCGCGACGTATAAAAGGATGAAAAATTAAAATAAGTGGATCTTAGGTCAATTGAAGAAATAGCCAACTGATGGAATAATAAGATCATACCTATAATAATAGCATCTAAAGACTATATCTTTAGCCTACCAACCTAATTGAGTATCTAATCGATTACCTAACCTACCTACCTGAGGACTTTGATGATCACCTTGGGGATGACCTAGACAACCCTTCATACCACCTTTAGCTAGAGGTGACACTGACCTAATCATTGGAACACTTTAAACTGCAGGCACAACTATCCTGCTTCGGGGAAACTCTATTAAAAAAAAAACAAAGAGCCTATAATCATTACACCCCAGGTACTATACTATACTAGAAGATTTGGAAAACTCAAAATAAAAACCTCAACTACAAAACCCAAAATATGAACCACTCAAAGGCTGACCACTACTATGGCTCGAGTAATCACTATAGCTAGGTTAACCTCCATCATTAATCTAAAGTACGGAATGAACGGGCCTACTAGATTGAACCTGATATTGATAACACTGATGCGGAGGGTACTTATCATATTAATTCCTGCCTCTAAACCATGAGCCACATCGGCTCCTACTTAAATTATCCTGATTACATGGCCTCTTATCGCTTTCCCCTTGGGCCTTGAAGATATATCTCTTCCATTATTTGGCAATAATCCAAATCCTTAATAAAGGACTTATAAGCAACAACAAACCTCTATGTATCCATATAAATAGAAAGTTTAAATCTTATAATAAAACACCAAATCCTCTCTTACTCAGTTGATAGGATAGATGTAGCATCCTGTCCAACTCATGAAATCAAGTGTCATACTCTAAAATAGTCATAGAGCCCTACTCTAATCTAAAAAAAATAATCTATCAGATGATGCCTAAGGCTATAAGGCATATACTTCTCCAAGAAAACCTTGGAGAATTGAATTGAGTCCTTATTAATGAGGGATAACCAGTTGGTATGGAATCAAGATACCATTTTCACCAATGTCGAGCTATCATATCCAATTGAAAAGTAATATAGTGGGCCTCATGAATCTCTACTAGTCCTAAATTAACGAGCCTATCCACAAATTCAACCATGAACTCATATGCATCCTCCCTTTGGTGCCCTAGAAAACCTAGGTAGACTTAATCTTAAGAATCTACCACCAGAGAAATTACTTACATGGGAGAGATCTCAACTCTGGGAGTCACAACTCTAAGTTGTGCCCCTACCTTGGTACCACTAAAATCCATAGACTGATCACCATATGATGGTGAACAACCAACCAAATTAAAATGTTGAACAAGAGCATCTTGAATCAATAATAAAGAAATAAACTCCTCTAGATCCTGGGCTACCACTTGGCCCACCACTAACTGAAGTGGAGGAATATTTGGTACGGGTGCAAGGATAAGGTCTGTTTAAGGCTCCCTATCCTAATCTTTAGCTGGGGATAAATCTCTCATTTCCCCCTAATCTCTAGGTTATCCATGTACCTTAGTAGGATCTATGGTCACAGACTTAAGCTCCTCATCTGTAGTAGTAGTAGCTCGCGTCCTAAACAACTACAAAAAAGTAAATCCAAATGAATCTTAGAAACCAACACTAACTCTTTAGCATTAAATTAGTGAAAAAAGTGAACATCTCCTAAGAATGTCCTATATCCTATCGACGATAGGAAACAAATGTCATTATTTAATCTATGGGACTCTACTAGACACTTGATCTTGTACCAAAAATACCAAAGAACCTAGGATCTAATACCAATTTATCATAACTCGATTTCTCAAGTCGTGAAGGCACCTACTTTACCCCACCAATAGTTAAGCCAAACCATAGCTCAAAACTACAAGTAATGGGATAGTTGGTGGATAGTGGAATAAATGCCAAAATTATGCAAGTAAGATAAATTACAAGACATAAACCATAAGAACAGAGACATTATAAAGTGAAATAAGAGAAGAGTTATATCATCCTATGACTAGTGAGGCCGGTACAAGAGCCTCTAATGAAAAGAATGTGAGTACTATCAAAGCCAAACATATAATAGTCTCGAAATAGAAAGACTATATAATAATAGAAAATGGAGAAAAGGTCAACTCAAGTTGTGAGAGCTCAACTTGTCTACAAACTTTGACCAATATTATCACGCCATCAACAGGTGCTGCTAGTACTTAGGTATGCACAAAAAAGGTATAGTAGTATAACATAAGTACTAACGACATGGGCACTCAGTAGGCATCATTTGTTGACTAAGATAAATCATAATATAAAAATAAGAATTTCAATAAGTAAGCTATGTCAAAGAAAACAAAAAAATCTAGAATAATACTTACAATATGGAAAGTAACAAACTGAAATAATTAAAGTAAGGGTAACATAACTATTTAAAACATAACTAGGCCCCATAAGAAAAGAAGACATAAAAAATTCACTAAATCACATAACACAGGCCCCCAAAAGCTTAGTATGCAATCCACAAAAGTATTAACAATTATTGTACCAAGTACCCATATCTTGAAACCATAATTGTGGATCTATCCATACCTCTACAACTGGACTCAAACCAGTTCTATAACCATTAGAAATAGCCTTTCAACACCAGACTTAAATCAGAAATAGTATGATAATTTGCTATACTTAAGCAAAAACTCATATCATTATTAACTAAACCTGAATAGAAACTCATATCATCTTCCAAAATAATTAAAGATTAAACCATCATATGCTTATTATATCCTCAACTCATGAATATTATTGAAATAATACATAAAGTCCTGTTAAGTTTACAAAGAGCTAATAGCAATCTTGGCCTGAGCTGGACTAGAGGGGCCCAAGTATAATCCTAAAAATTCATTCTAAGAAAAATTCTGCTTTGAACTAGACTAGGTGTCAAATTTCATTACTAGGTACTAAATAAGCCTTATCAAGGCCTAAGATATCAATTCTACCTAAGAAATAAATATTTAAGTTTATGAAGCCTAATTATGATCTATTAGTTAGCTAAATGAAGCCTAATTATGATCTATTAATCGGCTAAATGATCCAATTCACACCAAATATACCTCGAAGTCCTAATTCCCAATCCAAAAGTAGGACAATATCATATATATAATATAATTAAGCCTAATCTAAGAGAAAGGTAAGAATAACCTACATGGATGCCAAATAAAGCTAAATAAACGAGCTAAATTACTAATTTTCCCTTTTGAGAAACTTTTGCATGATGCCACACTATCAAAATAATCTACTCATTAATATGAGAAAAATGGTACCCATATTATATTTTTAAGCTTTGGGTCAAAATCAAGTCAAAATATTGGCCCCATTTTTTGAATCACATTTCTAAAATTTTCAACACATCCCTCTCTGCTCAAGGATCATTTACCCTCAAGAATGGGAAAATTCAGAGCTCAAATGATACCAAAATTAACCCATCAAGAATCTAAGGATTTGGGTTTAGAAAGAAGCATCAAACAAAGAATTAAATGAAAACTTACAAGGATTTTATCTAGAAAATGGTGATTCAGAGCTCATAAACACCCCACAATCTCCCAATGATTTGTCTCCTAAATTTCTATATCATCGTGGGTTTTTGTCTCTTGAGAATTGTAAGAAAATGGGAGTAAATTGGGTAAGAGTGGAACTTAATATCCTTTTAGTTGCCGCTTAAGCGACCACTGCTAAAGCAGCTTAGCACCACTAAAGTGGTCACTAGCTTGTTTGGTCTTTTCGTTAAAGCAAACAAACAACTTCTTATGAAGCATCAAATTTAGCAGACAAACATTCTCTTAAGAGACCCGATAGGACAAGCCTTAGTCGTTAAGTCAACCAACTAATTACTAAAGAGGAATCTATTAAAGTGACCACATGGAATTTTTTCAGAATTCTGTGAATTCAAATAGACTATGCTACCCTATTAAGTTTGATAATCCAGAGTCAATGATGATATTTATATTTCTATTCGGGGTTGTTTTGATGAAAAGTGGGCCTCACACCCATGGGGCATTTTTATTAATTTTCAATAATGGAATGAAATGAATTCGAAAGCCCTGAGACTCAAACCAAAGGTCCCTCTAGATTAAAATCGACATTTTACAGTTAATTGAACTATTAGAATTGGAATAAAATATTGTTAACCTAATGTTTACACCCATTAGCCAATCCTTACCAATGAAGGATTCAAAATAGGGAATTGGCTATAAAAAGCAAATGAATTTTATGGTAACTGAACAATAAGCTACAATGACTTAGGAAGCTATAGGAAATCTATAAATATAAAAAATGTGTGTAAAGGTAGAAAATGACTCAAATGGTTATTACATTATCTTTATATTATGAATTATAGTTTGTCACTATCTCGGATGATTGGCAGAGACTTCAATGTGATGATAAGTGATAAGGTAAAGATAAGTGGTCTTCCTGATATCCTCATGAATGTGAAGACTTCACTTTTTGTATTAATTCTTTTGATCTATTTGGTATTGTTTTAAATGAATGCCCTTTCACATGGTGGAAACTAATAGATGATGGAGCACATTCATTCAAGAGGCTGGATATAATAGTTGTGAACCAAGCTATGGTTAACCTATTCTGTAATGTTGTATTGGAACACTTAGCATAGAGCTAGATTTTATATGTTACTCTCTTATTGACTTGTGGGTGTAATACACCACAATATTTTAAACCTTTTAAATTTATAATATTTTGGATAGGTTAGAAGGACTTCAAGAAGATGGTAAGAAATCGTTAGATACCGGAAGGTGTTGATATTTTTCTTAGGATAAAATTGAAAATGAAGCCTAAATGGAGTGGACCGAGATTTGATAATATATTAAAATAATTTGTTATTAGGGGAAATATAGTCAAAATAAAAGAGGATCCATTTAAGGAGTGTCCTATTGCTGCTAATTGATTTATAAAAAGGAAAAACTTAGCTGAGGAAATATATTCATCACTAGAAAGAGTTTTTGAGGTAAAAATTGATAATTCAATATTTTTTTAGAGGGGGTAAAACACTAAATTCTTTCATATTCTTGTAAATGAAAGAAGGAAGGAGTTGTTGCCAAGGCTTTGTCTTTCTTTCTAGAATAATTTATCGGGTTTTTAAATAATACTGATTTCTCTCTTCCCAATAATGTCTAGATTTTATTAATGGGGATAATAACAATACAATGAATGCTTATCCTACTGAAAAAGTGAAAAGTGATTTTTGAACTTAATGTAAAGAGTGGTAGAGGACTAAATAAATTTACTTTTCATTTTTATCAGGTAACCTGGGACATAGTTAAGGGGGATATTGTAGAGGTGTTTCATTATTTTCTTTAGGGACATACCCTTCCAAAGAGTATTACTTATACTAATCTGGACATATTATCGAATAAAAAAGTAGTTTAGACCTTTTCTAATACGAGGCCAATTAGTTTGAGCAATTTGATTGAATAAAGTGATCTCCAAAAATTTATATGACAAAAAGAAGGGTTTCTACCTAAGTTCATCTCGAATCAATATGGCATTGTGAAAGGGAGTAGTATTTCTTAATATTTTATCAGCTCAAGAAATTAACACTAACAGTAAGAAAAGAGGTAACCCAACACATATTTTTATTAAACATGATATAGATAATGCTTATGACAAAGTTGATTAGAATTTTTCAATGAACATTCTAGAAAGGAGGAATAAACACAAGTTTTAATGTTATGAAATATGTCTACCTAAAGAAAAAGGATGATATAGTGTTAGATCTTTATTTGATGTCTCAAAGTTTTTTTGAAAGGCTTAGGTGGAATATGTGGACCAAAAGGTCTATTTCGGATAATTTTTTGTTTAATAAATATTGCAAAAGACATAGGCCTCAAGTGGTTGAAATGAGAGGGGGTTTTAAAGTTTGGAAGTATATGTTTTAAACTAGAGACTATACTGATTAAGAGATGAGGTGGAAACCAAAGTATTACTAATCTAGTATTTTCTTTGATAATTAGATTTAGCTTGAGCTCTCTATTATTGTTTACCTTTGCCTATTGCCAAAAAATATATTATGAAGGAATTAAGTGGTTGATGTTATAAGAAAGTTAGAATGATAATCTTCTTAACCAAATTTTCATTGATGAGGTATGTGGTCAAAATCACCAAGAAATTTGTGTAGTATAATGATGAGGTATGTAATCAAATTCACAAATAAATTGGTGTAGTAGAATATAAAGATGTCTAGAAGAGGACACGATGGATGCTTAACTCATTAGGAAAATTTCAAAAAGGAGTTCCTTGGAACTGGTGAGTCAAAAAAGGGGATTATCAAGAGGACTTAAAGAACATATGGGTTAAAGCAGTCTCTTTTAAAGTTTCTTTCTTTCTATCGAGAATATAAGTATAGAATTCATATTATTGGAGTTAAGATAAAAATAGGATTGCTTAATGAGCTTACATGGTGTGGTAACAATAATATGTAGGAAAGCTTTAGGTATATTACTATTTCATGCCCTATGGCTAGGAAAACTAAGAGAGCTTTTGTAGAATTAACTGATGTGAGGCTAAAATTTCATTTATTTAACCATGATTTGCCTCATATTTAATATTTTTATTTGTCCTATTTGAGCATTGGATTTTAGGAATTATGTTTTATATTACATTTTTATTTGTAGGATTGAATTGGCGCAAAGATCAAGAAATTAAGAGTAAGAATAAAATTTAAATTGACAAGTTATAGAAGGAAATCAAGTAGTCAGGCAAGACACATGGCATCTGCCGAAGGTTCAGCCAATGCAAGGCCGAAGAACTGTGAAAGGCAGCTCAGCTATGACTGACACATAAGTTACAATATATTTCAGTTTTAGTTTCCCAGTCTATTTTGGACTTTGTTATTTTATTTGTCTTTTTCTTACACTTGTAAATATTCCACAACAATAGTTTTAATGCAATTTCTCATAACTTTAATATCATATAAATATTTAGTGAGAAATCTTGGAGCCACCATGGAGGCTGGAGCAAATTGGTTCATTCTTTTCGTTTCTATCTTTATTAAGAAAAAATTTGACAATTTAAGATTTCAAATTTATTCTACTCAATTTGTAAGTTCATAATTTAGATTATTTTAAAAATTTCTAATTATTATTTTCAAGTTGTTATTAGCTAAATTGTATGACTGGGGATGTGGAAATCATAAAAAAGTAACTAAATAGGTTAAAAGTGTGGTAATTCTAGAGCAGTGTGAATGCATGTATTGGTATTTTCTTTGTTATGACTGCTTTCCAATGGGTTCTCAATGTTATAACTTTCCTGAGTTCTTGTCACAATCCAACTTCTTAGGTCATGATTGCACCTACTATCACCCACCAATATGCAAGCCAAACTCATATTCTGGAACGAGAGTAACAGTCTACCAAAATATATAGAAAAGAATTTCAAAATAGATGAAATAAATAAACAATTACATAATATAATCTCAAAATTTGGTGGTATCAGTACAAGAGCTACTAATAATTCAAGAGTACAAAGTGAATTTCAACTTAATACACTTATATAACTTATCACGAAAAACAACATAGAGACTAGTCTAATACATAAGAGAGAGATAGGTAATACTCCGAATGTAATAATGTCACTCTAAGTCTCCAAACCATAGCTGTTCCGCATGACTCACACACATCAAAGATGATAATTCGTACTATGCTCTACAAGTTGTAGAAGTATAGTATGAGTAACAAAACAATGGGTACTCAGTAGGCATCATCGACCGACAGAGTAAGTAATGATATAAAGTGATATAATGCAATATAATCATAACTAAGTCAAGGTACAAAATCAAACCTGAATCACCTCCATCATCACTATATATAATAAGTAATCAAAACTAAATAATAGTAGAACATAAGACATCAACACATTTCAATATCGTTGTACATAACAAGCAATAAATATCGGAATAATAATATAACATAAGGAACCAACACATGTCTATATCGCTATACATAAGAATTGGATAATTAGGACAAATAATGTATCATAAAGCATCAATACAAACAATCA
The DNA here is from genome assembly GCA_030864225.1 of Capsicum baccatum var. pendulum. Taxonomy (NCBI): domain Eukaryota; kingdom Viridiplantae; phylum Streptophyta; class Magnoliopsida; order Solanales; family Solanaceae; genus Capsicum; species Capsicum baccatum. The sequence continues at coordinate 50,976,224 of CM061554.1, read as the reverse complement.
CAAGTACAAAGTTGGCTCCCATATGCCAACTGATGCATAAAGTAAGAACTCATCACAACGTCCCATACCATTGGAGAGTACATCCAAGAGAAATATAAAGGAATCTAATCAGCAAAATATCTGACTTCATCATTATTCAACCATTCCACACTTAACATCAATCAGTTAATTAATCATTACTATTCCACAATTTTCATTAATCGAAAGTTTACCAACATTCCTCAATTATAAACAACATTCATAATTTTGCAACATATGACAATATATGTATAAACATAACTATACCATCATTTGGACAACTATATCTTCAATACGCACTAATAGCCCTTTATTAGCTAGCCAAAACTTATTTACTAATTCTATTACTCACTTGTCATTATATACCTTCTAATTGTTATTTATACACTATTTACCATATAATCACTATTTATGGGTCAACAACTAGTCAATCTTCACCAAATTGCCAATAACTAGCATATAGCCAAAATTCATTACTAAGCCATATTTATTGACTAGCCAATATTTTTTTCTAGCCATAACAAACTCACTAATCACCATTGATCCAAGAACCTCTATTCACTAGTTATTCATTATTAAATTTATTTACTAAATTCCATTTATAGTTAGCATCAGTAATCCACAAATTCTCGCTTGGAAACTAGTCATCATCATCGATAAAATCATTATTATCAACTAAACATCATTGCTATAAATGTTCATCTACGCTAAATACCATTATAGTTTAGTTACCACAATTACTAGTAGTCAATACCACTAGTCCTCATTATTACTAAGTTTCAACTATCCATAAGTCATTATTAACCTATTAATTAGTATTCAACAATAACCATTTTTTCAATCGTAAATCAAAAAATATACCACTGTATACCTTGATCACTATAAAACTATGGTCGGCATATGTAACATCAATATTATACCCAACTAAACATGAGATTAAATAACATATAGTTGCCATACATAGGGTTAGTCGAAGAAGAACTAGTAAATGTACTAATAGGCCTATCAATAATCATCTTCTGGCATAACCAGCTATATATGTATAATCATAATCATTCTCCGACAATTTCGGGTAACATCATATCATAATAGTGTCCTCCGTTCTTGGTGTGTATCATTAAATCATCATAATATCCTTCAGAAATATCAGGTATAATCATATCATCATAGCATTCTCTGGCCTTTCTAGGTATCATAATACCATTTTAGTATCCTCTGACCTTGCCGACCATCAGCAAAATATCCATATTAACATAAATAATAAAAATCAATATCCATAAGGGCTAATGTAAAGGACAAGCCCCATGAGGGCTAAAGTAATGAACAAGCCCCACTAGGGCTGAAGTAGTTAAACATAAAATGAGAAGTAAGAAAAACATGCATTCATATTTTCTCATTTATCATTTATGTCACATTATAAATAAGAATATTTATATATATATATATATGTGTGTGTGTGTGTGTGTGTAATGTGAAAATTATAAGTGATAAGTCAATAATCTAGTCCATTAAACCATGAGCATAACAAAAGAATTATCATGACAATGGCCCACAAGTATCCTATTCATTATCCCACCATCACCATTAAAAATATTTATCACTAACTTAAGCAATATCAAATCCATAGAATGATCTATAGCTTATTCAAAGCAAAGTCGATATCGTACTTTATGGCTTAACCAATGTTATTGTTAAGGGCTAATTCAATAAGGTCTCAGTTTGCCCAAACAATAGCCAAGAAATAGCCTAATCAATAGCTCGAGTAATAGCGACATCCATAGCTTAATGAGTCATGGGATTCTTTAATATGATAGACAATATCTCATTATGGCATCATCAATAAATCTACTATCATGGTTCCTCAATATTTCTTCAAGGAGTATTTTCTAGGAATCTCATAAGAATTTATGGGTCTCACGAGGACTACCTGAATCTTGGCTTAAGGTGGTTCAAGGCCCACTTCTAAATCTCCCAATATACCTTATAAGTTCATTTCTACCTTGGTCTAGGCTAAGGTATCTAATTCAACTCTTTTATGTGTAGAAAGACTCCATTAAATCCAAAGTATAGATTCGACTATAACACTAAGTCTATTGGAACTAAATCAACTTCATTAAATCAAGCTTTATAGGAAAATATTTACCTATGCATGAGTGATAAGGTCACTCCCATATAACTTGAGTATTTCTATGCATTGTCATGTTAAGCAATATGATATTAAGTCTAATCCATTAAGGTTTTCAAGCCAAAAGCTAGGCATTTCACTATATGGGTCCAAATGGCCTAAGAGATCTAACTAACCACAAAAATTGAAAAAATGTCAGCCAACATATATAACCACTCTAAATCTAACAAGATATAATAATTATACAATAACAAAGCTCATTCTAACAAGGGATAAACCAACCTACGTCAAATCTAAAGAATACTCATCAATTTGATAAATCCTCATTTTTCTATTTCAAGAAGCCTATTCAAGATTCCAAGCTATAGCTTATGCATCAATACGAGCATAACGATACCCATATTGCACTATTTTGCTTCATGTCCAAGAACCTCAAGTGCGCCCCAATTATAGAAAACACATTTTCGAGGTCAACCCAAAGTTCATACACCATCAAGAAATCATAACTCTTAAGGAATAGGTGAAAAATAAGCATATTTCAGGCTAATATCAAGCCCTCAAGATATTTGAGATTTTTGATCAAATAATCATTAAATTAAAGATTGAAATTGTACGATTCTTACCTTAAATTCAAAGATATTCATGATAAAAAATGATAATCATAATCCTATGTCACCACACAACTCAATTTTTATATGACATACCCATTTAGAATTTTTGGCTTTCAAGAGTGAGGAGAAAATGACCAAACTGAGGCCTAAGGGGTCATTAAATACCTTAATACAGGTAAAGAGATGAACAATCATACTCCTTGGATCATAAATGCCATAGCGCGATCTCCTTTCACCTTGTACGATTGCAATAAGGTGATTACAGTAGCCCTTGTATGATCACAATGCAGCAGATATCAACAAACTTAGAAAATTTTCCAAGTTTGCAACGCCTCAGGACACACTCAAAATTTGATTTTTGAAAATGTACTATATAACCCCACTAAATTCAATATTCTAGATGCGTTGGAAAAGTTTGGTTTTTCATTCGAGATTTTTAAGACCAAATGTGGGTTCCACACTCATAGTTCAAATTTTCCAATTTTCTACCAATATGTTGAAATATGCTTAGGTGCATTGGGACTTGAATCAATGTTCTACCTATTATAAAACCAATATTCCAGAGCTGCTGGCACAGTCAAAATTTTTATTTGAGTTTATTTTACTAAAGTGTTTGTATGGTGGCCATTTGGAACCAACAAAGACTTTGAAACATTGAGTTAGTTCTAAAAACCAAACAAACAATTCGGTAATAAAACTATCAATCCCAACAAGTCATAAATGACTTAGGGTAGCTATGGAGAAGCTGAAAATACAAAATAAATAGAATTATGAAAAATTACTGGAAGGGTCATTACATTTCTAGACTTGCTCAAAGGAAAGTAGAGATTAGGAAAAAAAATAACAATAGAGATTTGGAGCTATCAACCTTCATTTAATAACTTGAGCGATAATAGGAAAAGTTAATCTGAGATTAAGAACAATGCTTTATGACTACAAAAATCAAAAGTTGACATAAAAAGAGTGATATTCATCTAATTGACATTTACTGACCTTAACGTTAACCTATCTTGTTAGATTTTGCATTCATTGGATTGGAATAATTTACGAGCATGAACGACCGGCATAGTTATGAAATTATGGAAAACATAAAACTAGTTCATCATTCTTATTAATTTCTCATCATAAAAACATACTTCTTTACTTTTACTTTGATTTACAAATGATTTACTTATTACTTTAAATTCCTTCCTTTGGAAACAGTCGCTTAATAGTCTAAATAACCACATTAACCTATGTCGTAATTATATTCCTCGTGGGATCAACCTCAACCTTAGTTGGGTGATATATTTGATAGCGACTACGTTATATCTTATTGCCATGTATAATTTAGGCGACTTCAAAAGTTGGCATTTTTGTCGAAAAATCAGTTTAGGGCTAGATTGCCTATGTTTATTTGACTATTAGTTCTTATTTATTGTATATATTTTTATTTTATTTTTTAATTTGTTAATTTTATTTATTTATTTATTTATTTTTAAATATTTTACTACTCTTCTTGATATGACATATTTACATGATAAAGTGTGGAGTAATAATGACTTTTATTTCATTGACATCTTAGATAGTATTATTTTTTAAGAATTTAGTGTGTATGAATATGAGGATTTAAATAATAATGCATTGTATGAGCTAGGGTGTATAGGACCTCATTCTAATCATTTTTCCATATTACATTTACATAGTAAGATATTAATCGAACTACCTGAGTGTATGAAAAAATGACAAAAGGAGGAAAATATGTCTACATTCTTGAATTTGTTATGCCAAACCCGATGATTACATTCCTCTCTTAAGGGGACAACAAAGTGCAACATGTGACCTCTATCACTTCATTCTTTTGTTTTTATACCACCGCCGCTTGAGTGTCGTAGAAATTAGAAAAAAAATAAGGGTGAAATTAATAGTTCAAAGTGGCAAAAGAAGTGGGACGCAACCCAACTAGTAGTGTAACTTCTTATTTCTATTTATTTTTACAATGTCACCTTTTCTTTTTTATTTTTTTTTATTTGTTATTTTTTACAGATTAAGGCAAAGTCCTAGTACTGGAATATTAAGATAAGGAGCATGTTTGAGCTTAAGTGTTGGTTGCGCATGATACTTCATAAGAATTAAAGAAACACGTTGTTCCCTAAGAGTTAGAGGGTATCAATGAGTATATTTAACCCTCGTTTACTTTATTTATTACTTTAGAGATAATGGATGATTTAAGTGTGGGGTGAGATATCTTTCAATATTTGTTAAGGTGAAGTATGCTATAAGATTTTCTATTATGTATTTATTATTAGTTGTAAAAAAATAAGAAAAAAATAAGTATGTCCTAAGATACAAAGAGATAAATCTTTTATTCTTTATATTTAATTTTTTTGTTGGCTTTTAGTGTTTTTAGTCATTAGTCGAGCATACTTTGTTGACTCTTGATTTTTATTTTGGGTTATTTTTTGCAGTGCGCCCTTTGAACCGAGTTATTTTCTTTTGTAAGTAATATTTTTAGTTTTAGGAGTATTTTTATTATTTATGTTTGTTTGGAGTGAAAAGAAAGACTTTTTATTTGGGTAGTACTAGTAATTATGCCAAATCATGAATAGTACATTTTTGTGATCATTAAGTAGAAAATAAAATAGACTTTGTGACACCTAGGCTCATAATTATGACTTTTTACATACCATACTATTATTATTTTTGTAATTTGCTCTGAACCTATGAAACACCCTAGTTTCTGAACCTTAAAATTTTTTCTAGAATTTTGATCTCTGGACCCAATATGACTCATGGATATAAACCTTATGTTGGAGTATGGATGGTATGGTCCAGTCGTATACTGATCAGTGTTGGTTGGTAGGTTGGATTATGATTACTGGAACGGATACGACTTAGTGGTACAAGTTATATTGGTGGTTACGAATCGTTTGGTTCCTTAACTTAATCTTAGACTTGGTTACTTAGGTTAAATCTGAGTATGAGTGGCTCAAAATGAGATGTAATTTAGGGTATAAATCATACCTAGGACTCGTATGGTGGACAATGTCTAAATCTTCCTTGGGTGTGTAAATCTTCCAGGGGTATGAATAAAGGGAAAATATCGTATATTATGGTTATGACTTGGTAGAATGAGTCATATATTGGATAGTGTTTGATCCAATGGTTCAGGAAAGAATACGAGTGGAGGATACCGATCGTATTAAAGGATACGACTCGTGTGGATCAGTAATACCCGGTGATGGGGGTTTTGTGCAACTTAAGTGGGGGTATTCTAGACATTTCCCCACATATCCTAACACGGTACCATGTTTTCTAACCTATTTGGGAGGTAAGTTACACTGTCATTCTATTCATTAACACATATAAACTCTTCCTAAACACTCTATAATTTTCTCAAGAGCTTTTGGAAAGGGGAACTATGGTTTTAACTAAAGGATTAATTTGGGGCTTGCCTTGTGATTTCTTTCCATCATCATCTTGGTTTAAAGAATGCTCTCTTCCCTTATTACTAATTTAATTAAAGGTATGGTTTGTATGAATGTTTTCATGATTTCATTGATTGTATGCTTTTGGTTTTCAAATATGATTTGGGGATTTTGATGTTAAATGGTTAGCTATGGTTTCCATGGTTTTAATTATGATTTTATATGCATTAATTGTGGTTTTGGATAATGAATTTCATGGGAATGGTTTAATGGTAATTGAAATTAGTTTTGGTCATATTATGCCCCCAATGTGTTTGACAAAATGCTTATAAAGATATGTTCATTGCATTGACCTCTTTTAATGGAACTCTTAAATGTTTTAAAACTTAGTAAAGGAATTATGCAAGGTTTAAATGGATTGGAATGATAAAAGTCTAATTGGTTATGCTTGTAGGGAACATGGAAGTCTCCTAAGTTGTTATTATGGTAAATGGAAAGGCACTTGAAAGTCCCCTTAAATATATAAGTGGTTGGATATGGATGATACTTGCAAGTAAGGGTTAGTATGACGATACAAATATCAATGGCCTCGGTAAATAAATAGATAATTGTTTGGTTATTTAGAAATTGGTTTTAGTTTGGTAAAAATGGTGAGATGCGTAGCAAAGGCATGGAAGGTAGAAGTCCCGGGAGGACCAAATTGGAAACTTATATTTATCGATATGAGGTTGGTCTTAGTGACCATGTGAATGATGTCACACTATATTTTAGGGATGTACTAGTCATCCTAAGGGATACTTCCCTGGTCATGAGGCTACAAACATTGGGGCCCTTTCAATAGGGGAAGCTGAACCCATATAGCCCATGAGTGTTTTAGTACGATAAAGATCCACAACCCAGGTAAAGGTTTAAAAGACATGCTTAAACTGGTCCCTTTTTTCAGCATGGTTATATATATATATATATATATATATATGTATGGTTACATGCACATGTGTGGTTTTACTTGGTTTTATATATGGAATTATCTATCCTTACATTGAGACCATGCTATTGATCACTCGCTAACCCCATCTACTATTAGATGTATACCTATGCTATGTAGAAACTAGCCATTCTATACCTCCTACATAGTGCTTAAATCGGGGACAACATTTGGACTAAAGTGGTGATCTTCCATCCTTTCAAAATATTTCTAGACACTTTGATTTTATTTTGGATATTAGTTTTGCCAATGGTTGGGGATATGTCCCAACCAAATTTTATTACCCTTTTGGTTAGAGGCTTTGTGGTACTTCTATTGGTTGAAATGGGCAGGATCGGTATTGGTGTCGGTCTTGGCATTAGAATAAGCAAAGAGGCTGGCATCATAGGACATAATTTCAATTGATCCATCATACTTCATTTTGGGATTAATTATATTATGTTTTGGAATGTCTTTGGTTATGGCATGGCTTATGGATGGTTGGACTCAGTTGGGTCGTGTAATGACCCGATTTTTCTGAAACCGGAACGTCCCACGGTGCTAATGATCCCAAAGTACCACAATCTAACCCTCTACTGATAATGTACCTGAACACTACATAATATAGATAATAAATGGAAAAACTGGCCATAAGGTTCAAAACATCTAAAAATACTCAAAATTGAAAACTGAATACTGATACATCTATCAGAAATGCCTCTAAATTGTTTGAACTATGGAGTTGATGGGACTTGTCCCCAACTAACTCCGTTTACTAAAAATAAACTAAGTTTGACTCAATAATAATAAAAATAAGGATCATCCTCAACAGAAGAAGACTCGCTGCTATGTCTACTGATGCTGACTGGGACTGAGCTGCTAAGGGTACTCTGGATCTCGTGCCTCCGAAGATATGGAGTCAAATAAAACACCATAGCTCAAATACGTCAGTATAGGAATATACTGAGTATGAAGATTAAGTAAGGCTAATTGCAAGGGCTCATGAATGAACAGTTACTTAACTGAATAATCATGAGAGTACTGAATAAGAACATATGCATGAATGCATGAACCATTACTGAAACCATCGTGACACATAATACTGAAACTCGGATACTAGTTTACTACTATCTGAACTCACTACTAATTCCTGATATACTGAACACTGAATTATCTGATACTGATAACTGAGTACTGGAGTTTAGATTAGTTTATCTAGTGAGTGATCTCAAATAATGATGATACTGAAACTGATTAACTGAATCTCCTCATATAAATGAATGAATTCTAATCTTTCTACTCTCGACTGACTGCATTAGAGACCAAACCTATCTAACAAATGATTTCGAAATCTACTATGAATGATAAGAAAAAATTATATATGAGATCAAACCTATCTAGCGGATGATCTCTGGATCTAACAATGAGATTACTCAACTTAATCAGATACTGAACTCAAGCCTATCTAGCATGTGATCCATGGATCTGATAATGAGATTACTCAACTAAATCTGAGACTGAGATCAAGACTATCTAACGGGTGATCTCTGGATCTGATAATGAGATAACCCAATAACTTTATGTGGGACCATACCTATATAGAGGGTGTTCCATGAGTCAATGGACCTATCTGAGTTTCTCACTGAGATAGATGACTATATCTGGTAGTCTTGATTTGTGTTCTTTTCTAAAGACTGATACTGAAAATTTATCTATGGGAGTGCTCACTTAACCGACATGCCTCGAATCTGAACTGTTGAGGTCCAACCTGTAACCCCAGTTGGAAGGGTGTCAATAGTGTGCCACGGGTAAAGACCTCTCTTGTCAATCTTTTCTAGCGGGTGACCCTCGCATGAAGTCAAGCCTAAGGTAGTATAATCGTCAATCCTATCTAGAGGGTGACAAGCCTTTTCTAATGGGTGACTCTTGCATCTTACACTGGCTACACAGTTCTAGAGTTTAGGGATTGGTCCTAATGACTCTGCCTCCCTAATAGGGAGCCGCCATCCTTACACCACCTCAGTGCTAGCTCCTACTTCTAGCTAAAAGACTCTAAACTAATTCTCAACTTAAACTGAACCAAATCTGATACTGATCATATTTCTCAACTAATCTATCCAAGTTAAGCTGAATTCACTTGGTTTTGTATTAGACAGAATACTACTGAATCTCTTTATATAACAGAATGATACAGAGCTTTGAATAGATTACTCAATTACTACTGAGGTTTGAACTGAACACTTGAATACTACTAGATCTAAGCTAAGTACATAATGGAGGCTAGATTACTAGTGATACTGAGATCATGGAGATTACTGAGATTTCTTAAGTTTTGTATCTGTCTGAGAGTATAGAGTTCTATAACTCACATAGTTCTGAGATTTATGGCTTAACTGAGATTATCATAGTAGCTGACACAGACTTTAGACTGCAGCTAAATTATCGGGTATAACTACCCCCAGTACTTGATAACATAAAAGTAAAGAACAACCATTCTTGAATTATCAAGACCATGGACATTTATTCAGCTTCATAATTACTAAAGCATCCCTTCAAGCATTTAGAAATCATAAACATGTGGTAGTATAGGGAGACATACTATTGGCTCATACTCCATTCAACAAGGTCTTGCATCAAACACTTAACATGCATTAAAGAACACATAATTGGGGGATTTCATGCTAACATGTCACAATTCATTCTCTAAGGCTTTTCAACAAACACTTGGCATGCATAGGCTTGCATACAATTGGTGATTTCTAGTCAACATGCTATAATGGCTCTAATTTCTTCACATAAGCATTTTATCAAACATATGGGGAGCATTCTTTGCTTATTCAACAATTTCTACACTTAACAAGCAACTTGGAGAGGGCTTATCATGAAAATCACATGAATCATTAAAAATCATAAACATAACATCTTTGAAATTTAGAAAAGGGTTCTTAAGCTTCTTGGATGAAAGGGACCCAAGAATCAACATCTACATACCATGTTATATGATTCTAGAAAGATTTATAGAGGAATCTTGATGACTTGGGTCTTGGATTAGAAACCCTAGATATTGTTCTTGGTTTCCTGAGAGAGAAAATATTATGATTTTGGGGAAAAATTTATGAATAGAGAAGTATTTTCATTATTTAGGGTATAAATCCCTTATATGGTTTGGGGCTTTAAAAATTTACCAATTTGTCCTTGAAATTTAAAATTGGAATCTAAAAATACCGATTTCACATGATGGCATGACGTGGTGGAATCTTGCCTGCTCACAGGAAACTGGACAATTGGGAGACTGGTTGGTGGCACGCTGCGGTGGAAATTGCATTGCCACCTTGGTTGCGAACTGCAAAAGAATCACGACGTGGTGGAATCACGTTGGTGCACTGCAAATTCCCAACTATGAAATTAAGTCTTGGAGTAATGCGCCATAATCGCGGAGTCTCATTGGATTTTGACGATTGCCATTTTGGCTGGCTCCGCGATGTGCTAAAGTACCAGGTGGTACACTGTCTTACTAAAATGGCTCTAACTCATCACCTGTATATCGGATTTGGGCAAATTTGGTAGCATTAGAAAGCTTATTAAATTTTAAACATGAAAAAAAATCGACATTAGGTAAATTCTATATGTTTTAAAATACTTCTCACTTAGGAAGACACTTCTCAACCTTTTAGGGACAAATTAACATTTTATTGAACACACTCTAAGGCTCAGACTACGAGATAATTTTTGGGGGTCTTATAGACATGCATATCTGATACATGGACTCACAACTGAGTCGATCTCATGAATGCATGACTAAGCACACTGAAAAGTTGAACTATTTCTACTGAATATGCATAGCTAATGCATGAATATATGACTGAACTGACTCTCGAAAGCATGACTGGCTATGCAATAATAACTAATGTTAACTTTGTAAAGAGAGTCAAAACATGCAACTGAATGAGTCTAAGGACTTGAAAGCATCATAATTTCATGGGGCACCTCCCTCTTGGGACTCTATATCCCTCTAAACACACTTTGCTAAAATATTAGGGCGGTGCACGGGGCACCTACAAACGGGGTCATGATTGACCGAATGAGATCTAAAACTAATGCATGACTCATGCTAACATAAAATCTTAAAATGGAGCAAAGGATCTAACAATGCATATCATAAAGATAAATGATTCATAAATACCCAAATCTATATCAGGGAACCTTTCCTGATCATGGTGGGTCTGAAGCTCATTAAGTCTGTTCTAATGTTTACCACTATTGGTACCAAATGGGGAAGTTTGCTAATAAAACTCTCTACCCCTCTGAGCTAGAACTCTACATTCTCGCATTCTTTGACCTGGCATACCACACCCATAGCACACATCACTGTCGGCTCTACACATGCCTAGGTGGCTCTTTTCACACTCTCCACAAAGTGGATAGGTACGAATACCACTAGTACTACTCTTGACTGTGAGGTCTGGCACCCCATCATGACTGAAATCCATCAACTTTGGTGTGGATACACTAGCTGAGAATGGAGATGGGACTGACAACTTCTGACTATGATGAGAATTGCTACCACCCTGGGACCCTACCTGAGAGAAATCATGACTACTTGTTCTGGCTTTCGTACTCACTCACTCTCTCTCTTTCGTCTTATCTACCTTAATTTTCTGCATATACATCATCAGCCGAGCAAGGTCCATATCTTTATTAAGCATAGCAGTTCTACACTCTTTCAACACTAACCAAGATATGCCAGCCACAAACTTACAGATACTCTCTCTAGGGTCAGCTATCACGTCAGGGGCATACTTAGCTAACTGGTAAAACCTAAGACAATACTAGTTCACTGTCATGGATCCTTACCTTAGTTTCTTGAACTCTTGTCCCTTAGATTTCCTCATCTCTAGTGTGACAAACATAGCTAAAAAGGCATCTTGAAACTCCTTCCAAGTCATGGGAGTTACATACTCCCCTATACCCTTCTTCCACATCACAATCCAATCATGCGCAATATCCTTCAGTCTTTAAGATGCTAACTCTACAGTCTCCTTGCATAACCTGGGAGATCTTCTTCACCTCCTTAAGATAAAGTTATGGGTCTTCACCTGCTACTGACCCATAAAACTATGGAGGGTTCATTCTTATGAAATCTGTAATTCTGGCTACGACTGAACCCCCATCTTTCTGAGTTGGGGCCATAGCCTGACGGTTACCATGAACATTAGCCACAACTTAGGATAGCACCTGAAAAACTGCCCAGAACTCTACATATGGCACATTTTCCTTCTAAGGATCTACTGGCTGAGGTGGCTGGTCATCAACCCTATGGGAATAATCTTTGTGAGAAGACTTCCTCAGTAAATAGAGGAAAGAGGTAGATTGGGCCGAGGATCAACTTGAGCTCATACTCACTTGCACGTCATGAATACTGAGAGAAGGGAAAATTCTCCTAAAAACATCTTATAGCCTCGTGTACATAAATGTGGCGTGCAACACACCCATGTACAAAAATTTATTAGATATGGCTTTTCAGACTTCGTAGGACACTATTGAACCTTATCTTCTAATACCAAGTTTGTAACGACCCAGTTTTTCAAGAACTAGAACATCACATGGTGCTCATGATCCCAAAGAACCACAAGCTAACCCTCTACTGATATTGTACCTGAACACTGCATAATATAGATAATAAATGCAAAAGCTGGCCATAAGGTTCAAAACATCTAAAAATACTCAAAATTGAAAACTGAATACTGATACATCTCTTTGAAAAGTCTCTAAACTATCTGAACTAAAGAGTTGATAGGAAATGTCACCAACTAACTCCATCTACTAAAAATAAACTAAGTCTGATACGATAATAATAAAAATCAGGATCATCCTTGGCTGAAGAGGACACGTTGCTATTTCTACTGAGGCTGACTGGTACAACGCTTCTAAGGGTACTTTGGATCTCGTGCCTCCGAAGCTATAGAATCAAATAAAATACAATAGCACAAATGTTTCAGTAGTGGAATTTAGGAGTATGAAGATAAGGTAAGGCTAATTGCAAGGGTTCATGCATAAACAATTACTTAACTTAATAATCATGAGAGCACTGAATGATAACACATGCATGAATGCATGAACCATAACTTAAATCATCGTGACTCAAAATAATGAAACTTGAATACTACTTTATTTCTATCTGAACTCACTACTAATGCCTAAGATACTAAACACTGAATCATCTAATACTGATAACTGAGTATTGGAGTTAAGATCAGTCTTATCTAGCGAGTGATCTCGAAAACTGATAATACTAAATTGATTAATGGAATGTACTCATATCAATGACTAAATAATGAGCTTTCTACTCTTGATTGACTGCATCGGAGATCAAACCTCTCTAACAGATAATGTCGAAATCTCCTATGAATGATTAGAAAAATTATATCTGAGATCAAACCTATCTAGAGGAATATCTGTGAATTTGATAATAAGAATACTCAACTGAATCTGAGACTGAGATCAATCATATCTAGCGGGTGGTCTCTGAATCTTATAATGAGATTACCCAATTGAATTTGAGACTGAGATCAAGCCTATCTAGCGGGTGGTCTCGAGATCTGAAATTAAGATTACTCGAGCGAATTTAAGTCTGAGATCAAGTGTATCTAGTGGGTGATCTCTGGATCTGATAATGAGATTACTCAACAGAATCTGAGACTGAGATCAAGCCTATCTAATGGGTAATCTATGGATCTAATAATGAGATGACTCAACTGAATATGAGACTGAGATCAAGTCTATCTAATGGGTGATCTCTAGATCTGATAATGAGATTAATCAATAACTTTATGTAAGACCATGTCTATCTAGTGGGTGGTCCATGAGTCAATGGAACTATTTGAGTTACCTACTTAGATAGATGACTGTACTTAATAGTCCTGATTTCTAAGTTCTTTGTTGGAGACTGATACTGAATCTGTAACTGTAGGAGTGCTCACTTAACTGACTTGCCCCAAATCTGAACTTTTAGGGTCCAACCGTAACCCCAGTTGGAAGGGTGTCAATACCACTCCATGGGTAAATATTTCTCTGGTCAAGCCTCTCTAACGGGTGACCCATGTAGGAAGTCAAGTCTAAGGCAGTATAATAGTCAAGCCTATCTAGCGGGTCATAAGCCTTTTCTAATGGGTGACTCCTGTATCCTGCATTGGCTTCGCAGTTCTGGAGTTCAGGAATTGCTCCTACAAATCTGCCTCTCTAATATATAGCTTCCATCCCTACACTCGCTTGGTGAAAGCTCCTACACTCAGCTGAAAGACGCTGAACTGATTCTCGACTTAAACTGAACTGAATCTGATACTGATCATATTTCTCAAATTATCTGACTAGGTTAAGGTGAATTTACTTGGTTTTGTATCTCAATGAATACTATTGAATCTCGTTATCTGACTGAATAATACAGAGCTTTGAATATATTACTCGATTACTATAGAGGTCTGAACTGAACACTACAATACTACTAGATCTTAGCTAAGTATAGAGCTGAGGATAGATTACTAGTGATACTGAGATTATAGAGATTACCGAGATTTCTTAAGTTCTGTATCTATCTGAGAGTACAGATTTGTATAACTTATTGAGTTCTAAGAATCGTGGCTTGACTGAGATTATCGTGAAAACTTATACGGGCTCTAGAATGTAGCTAAATTGTCGGCTATAAATACCCCTAGGACTCGATAACATAAAAGTAAAGCACAACCATTCTTGAATTATCAAGACCATGGACATTTATTCACCTTCACAATTACTAAAGCATCTCCTCAAGCATTTAGAAATCATAAACATGTGATAGTATAGTGAGACATGCTATTGGCACATAATCCATTCAACAAGGTCTTTCATCAAGCACTTAGCATGCATTAAAGAACACATGATTGGGGGATTTCATGCTAACATGTCACAATTCATTCTATAAAGCTTTTCAACAAACACTTGGCATGTATAGGCTTGCACACAATTTGAGATTTCTAGTCAACATGCTATAATAGCTCTAATTCCTTCACATAAGCATTTTATGAAACATATGGGGAGCATGCTTTGCTTATTCAACAATTTCACACTTTATTGACATGAACACATCACTTATAAAGCAACTTGGGGAGGGTCTATCATGAACATCACTTGAATATCATATACTAGGGCCAAAGCTTAAAACCTCATAAACAAAACATGAATTAGAAACTCAATAATAGCATGAACTCTAATTTCAATTCACATGAATCACGAAAACTCATAAACATAAGATCTTTGAAATTTAGAAAAGGGTTCTTGATCTTCTTGGATTAAAGGGACCCAAGAATCAACATCTACATACCTTGTTATATGATTCTCAAAAGATTTATGGATGAATCTTGACGACTTGTGTGTTGGATTAGAAACCCTAGGTCATGTTGTTGGTTTCTTGAGAGAAAATATTTTTATTTTGACGAAAATTGATTAATAGAGAAGTATTTTCTTATTTACGTATAGATCCCTTATATGGACTGGTTTGGGACTTTAGGAAATAACCAATTGTTCCTTGAAATTTAAAAAGGGAATCTAAAAATCCTGATTTCACATGCTGGCATGACGCGGTGGAATCACTCCAGGTCACTGGAAACTGGATAATTGTGAAATTTGTTGATAGGATGACGTAGTGGAAATTGCGTTGCCACCTTGGTTTCAAATTGGAAAAGAACCATGATGCGGTGGAATCGCATTGGTGCACCAAAAATTCACAACTCTGAAATTAAGCCTTGGCGGAAAATGCCATAATCGTGGAGGCTCACTGGATTTTCATGATTGCCATTTTTGTTGTCACCGCAGCGTTCCAAATTACCAAGTGGAACATTTTATTACTAAAATGGCTCTAACTCTTCACCCGAGTAGCGGATTTGGGTGAATTTGGTATCGATGGAAAGCTTATTAAATTCTCAACATTACCAAAAATTGACATTAGGGAAATTCTACATGGTTTAAAATACTTCTCACTTGGGAAGATACTTCTCAACCTTTTAGGGACAGATTAACACTTTACTGAACACACTCAAAGGGTTAGACTACGAGAGAATTTTGTGGGGTCCTACAATATCTCTCCCTTGGAAATATTCATCCTAGAATGTAGCTTGATAGGCTAAGAATATTGATTGACTGAAATCACTTAAGGAACGAGAACATCTGAAACATGATTATGTAATTGGAACTACTGATGTTCTGAGTTCTCATATTGAACATGCATTTCGGATGCATGAGACACTCGACTGAAGCTACTCATATGATAAATTCTCGTTAAAGACATGCATATATGATGCATGGACTCACAACTGAGTTGATCTCATGAATGCATAACTAAGCACACTGAAAAGCTGAACTCTTTCTACTGAACATACATAGCTAATGCATGAATGTGTAACTGAACTGACTCTCGAAAGCAAGACTGGCTATGCAATAATACCAAATGTTAACTTCGTAAAGAGAGTCAATACATGTAACTAAATGAGTCTAAGGACATTAAAGTATTGTAATATCATGGGGAATCTCCCCCTTGGGACTCTATGTCCCTCTAAACACACTTCACTTAAATACTGGGGTGGTGAACGGGGCACCTACGAACCAGGTCATGATTGACCGACTGAGATCTGAAACTAATGCATGACTCAAGCTAACATATAAGCTCAAAATTGGAGCAAAGGATATAACAATGCATATCATAAAGATGAAGGACTCATAACATACCTAAATCTATATTATGGAACCTTTGCTAATCATGGTCGGTCTGAAGCGCATGAAGTCTGTTCTAACGCAGACCACTATTGGTACCAAAAGGGGCACTCTGTTGATAAAACACTCTACCCCTCTAGGTTAGCACTCTACATTCTCATATTCTTTGACCTTGGCCTACCACACCCAAAGCACACATTAGCGCTGACTCTACACATTCCTAAGTATCTCTTGCCACACTCTCCACAAAGTGGATAGGTACGAACACCACTAGCACTACTCTTGGATTCAGGGTTTGGAGCCCCATCATGACTCACATCCCTGAACTTTAGTGTGGGTTCACTAGCTGAGAATGAAGCTGGCATTGACAACTTTTGACTATGATGACAATGGCTACCACTCTAGAACCCTACCTGAGAGAAACCATGACTACCTTTTCTGGCTCTCTTACTCACTCTCTCTCTTTCTTTCGTCTTAATGCCTAAATCTTCTGTGCATGCATCATTAGCCTAGCAAGGTCCATATCTCTATTAAGAATAGTGGTTATACATTCTTTCAACACTAACCCAGACATGCCAGTCAAAAACTTACACATACTCACTCTAGGGTCAGCTATCAAGTCAGGGGCATACATAGCTAACTAGTTAAACTTAAGGCAATACTCTTTCATTGTCATAGAACGTTACCATAGTTTTATGAACTCTTCTACCTCATTTTCTCTTATCTCTAGTGGTAAAAATTTATCTAAAGAGGCATTTTAAAACTCCTACCAAGTCACGGGAGTTACATCCTCCCCTATACCTTTTTTCCACATCATAACCCAATCATGAGAAATATCCTTCAGTCGATAGGACGCTAACTCTATAGTCTTTTCGCTTAAACTGGATGATCTTCTTCACCTTCTCAAGATAAAGTTGTGAGTCCTCACCTGCTACTGACCCATAGAACTTTGGCGGCTTCATTCTCATAAAATCTCTAATTCTGGTTGTGGCTGAACCCCCATCTTACTGAGGTAGGGCCACAACCTGACGGTTACCATGAACATTAGTCACAGCTTGGGATAGCACCTGAAAAGCTTCCCGAAACTCTGTATATAGTACATTCTCATTCTCAGGATCTACTAGCTAAGTTGGCTAGTCATCAACCCTATGGGCATTATCTCTGTGAGGACACAGCCTCTGTAAATGGAATAAAGAGGTGGATTAGACCGAAGATCAACTTGAGATCATGCTCACTTGCATGTTATTAATACTGAAAGATGGGAAAATACTTCTAAAAATATCTTATAGCATATTGTACATAAATGTGGCGCGCACCCATACACAAGACTATTTGATACATCTTTTCAGACTCAGTAGAAAACTATTAAACCTTAGTCTCTAATACCAAGTTTGTAACAACCCAATTTTTCTAAAACCAGAATATCACATAGTGCTCATGATCCCAAAGGACCACAAGCTAACCCTCTACTGATATTATACCTGAACACTACATAATATAGATAATAAATGTAAAAAATAGCCATAAGGTTTAAAATATCTAAAAATACTCAAAATTGAAAACTGAATACTAATACATCTCTCTAAAAAGTCTCCAAACTACCTGAACTGTGGATTTGATGGGACATGTCCCCAACTAACTCCGTCTACTAAAAATAAACTAAGTCTAACACTATAATAATAAAAATAAGGATCATCCTCGACTGAAGAGGAATCGCTGCTATGTCTATTGATGCTAACTGGTACTAAGATGCTAAGGGTAATCTGGATCTCATACCTACTAAGCTATGGTGTTAAAGAAAATAGCATAGCGCAAATGCATCAGTATGGGAATGTACAGAATATGAAGATAAGGTAAGGCTAAATGCAAGGGCTCATGTATGAACAATTACTTAATTGAATAATCATGAGAGTACTGAATGAGAACACATGCATGAACCATAACTTAAATAATCGTGACTTGAAATACTGAAACTCGGATACCATTTTACTGATATTTGAACTCGCTACTAATGCCTGAGATACTAAACACTAAATCATCTAATACTGATAACTGAGTATTAAAGTTGAGATCAGTCTTATCTAGCGAGTGATCTCAAAAAATGATGATACTAAACTGATTAACTGAATCTACTCATACATTCTGAGCTTTCTACTCTTGACTGACTGCATCGAAGATCAAACCTCTCTAATGAATAATATCGTAATCTACTATCAATGATAAGAAAAGATTATATCTGAGATCCTGCACTCGCTTGGTGCTAGCTCCTACTCCCAGTTGAAAGACTCTGAACTAATTCTCAAATTAAATTGAACTGAATCTGATGCTGATAATATTTCTTGACTGATCTGACTAAGTTAAGTTGAACTCACTTGGTTTCGTATCTGACGAAATAATACTGAATCTCATTATCTGACAGAATGATACAGAGCTTTGAATAGATTACTCGATTACTCCTGAGGTCTGAACTGAAAACTTGAATACTACTAGATCTCAGTTGAGTACATAACTGAGGTTAGATTACTAGCGATACTAAGATTATGGAGATTCTTGAGGTTTCTTAAGTTTTATACCTTTCTAAGAGTACAAAGTTATATAACTCACTGAGTTCTAAGAATCGTGGCTTGACTGAGATTATCATGAAAACTGACACGAACTCTAGACTGTAGCTAAATTATCGGGTATAAATACCCCCAGGACTCGATAACATAAAAGTAAAGCACAACCATTCTTGAATTATAAAGACCATAGACATTCATTCACCTTCACAATTACTAAAACATCACTTCAAGCATTTAGAAATCATTAACATGTGATAGTATAGTGAGACATGCTATTGGCTCATACTCCATTCTACAAGTTCTTACATCAAACACTTAACAAGCATTAAAGAGCACATAATTGGGGGATTTCCTGCTAACATGTCATAATTCATTCTCTAAGGCTTTTCAACAAAAACTTGGCATGCATAGGCTTACACACAATTGGGGATTTCTAGTGAACATGCTATAATGGCTCTAATTCCTTCACATAAGCATTTTATCAAATATATCGGGAGCATTCTTTTCTTATTCAACAATTTCAACATTTAATTGACATGAACACATCACTTAAAAAGTAACTTGGAGAGGGTTTATCATGAACATAACATGAATATCATAAACTAGGGTCAAATCTTGAAAACTCATAAACAATACATGAATTAGAAACTCAATAATAGAGTAAACTCCAATTTAAATTCACATGAATCACGAAAACACATAAACATAAGATCCTTGACATTTAGAAAAGGGTTCTTGAGCTTTTTGGATGAAAGGGACCCAAGAATCAACATCTACATATCTTGTTATATGATTCTCAGAATATTTACGGAGGAATCTTGACGACTTGGATCTTAGATTAGAAACCGTAGGTCTTGTTCTTGGTTTCTTAAGAGAGAAAATATTTTAATTTTGGGTAAAATTGATGAATAGAGATGTATTTTCATTATTAATGTATAAATACCTTATATAGACTAGTTTGGGACTTTAGGAAATTACCAATTAGTCCTTGAAATTCAAAAATAAAATAAAAAAAATCCCAATTTGACATGTTGGTATGATGGGGTGGAATCACGCTAGCTCACTGGAAACTGGATAATTGGAAAACTTATTGGTGACACGACGCGGTGGAAATTGTGTTTCCACTTTGGTTGGGAACTAGATAAGAATCGCGATGTGGTGAGATCACGTTGGTGCACTAGAAATTAACAACTCTAAAATTAAGCCTTGGCATGACATGCCATAATCGCGGAGGCTCACTGGATTTTGACGATTTCCATTTTGGCTGGCTCCACGATAGGATAAAGTACCAGGTGGTACACTTTGTTACTAAAATGGCTCTAACATTTTGCTCAAATGTTGAATTTGA
The DNA here is from genome assembly GCA_030864225.1 of Capsicum baccatum var. pendulum. Taxonomy (NCBI): domain Eukaryota; kingdom Viridiplantae; phylum Streptophyta; class Magnoliopsida; order Solanales; family Solanaceae; genus Capsicum; species Capsicum baccatum. Next base: position 50,955,449 of record CM061554.1, on the reverse strand, counting down.
GTGAATATTGTAGCGACGAAAAGCTTATTCAATTCTCTACATGATGAAAAGTCGACATTAGGGAAATTATACATAATTTAAAATACTTCTCATTTGGGAAGACACGTCTCAACCTTTTAGGGCCGAATTAACACTTTACTGGACACGCTATAAGGCTCATACTACAAAACAATATTGTGGGATCTTACAGGTCGGTCACTATTGTGATCTATTCCCAGAGTTATTATGTCATTTGTACCTTGTCTTTTTAGATACTCGAAATTCAGCTAACTCAAGGCAGGCGGTTAGAGGTTGGGTTTGGGGAACGAGGGTGGTCCCTGGTCTTGGTAGGACTTGGGATACACATTATGATAAGGATCTAGGGTGGATCATGTCAATTTGGTATCAAAGACTAGGTTCATCATTAATTGGCAGTCCATAAAGTCGTGCCCAATAGAGTCTCTTTTAGGGGTGTGCATCACACCACATTTATAAGAGAGAGGCAATAAAACACTTACGGATTTTTTTTAATTTTCTAGGTATTATATTTTCAAGATTAGGGTCTCAGTCTTGGAATCTTCTCTAATCCTTGTTTGTTATTTTTTCAGATTATGCTGGTAGATCTCGAACACAAGGAAATTCTACTATCCTATCTGAGGGTAATATCGAGGGGGTGCATCCTTCTTTTTGGGTTCATCTTCGATCTTAAGGTCCTATCCCTAATAGTTCTATAGTTTCACCAGTTGATACTAGTCACACTGAAGGCGAGGTAATGAATACAGAATTCCATCATGTTAGTTGCTATTTAGGTCGAGCGGGATGTGTTTGGTGCTTTGTCTGCTGAGGCCACAATGGTTGGCTAACTTATGAAGATGGGTCCTCCCACTTTTTCTAGATTCAAGGTGGAGAAGGATCGATAGAGCTTCTTGAATGAGATGGATAAGATATTTTGGGTAATGTAGGCCACTAATGTGAAGGGTGTAAACTTTGTAGCTTATCAGTTCAAAGAGGTTATATATCAATAGTATGAAGAGTGGAATAGGAATAGAGGGGATGTGGAAGAGTTATCCTTATGGGCCTTCTCTTGTTATTTGTTTGATCGTTTCTTTCCCCAAGAGTTGAGAAAAGTAAATATGGAGAAGTTTGTGAATCTCAAGAAGGGGGGGAATGTCTGTCAAGGAATATTCCTAGAAGTTTCATCAATCTTTAAGGTATGCTCCTAATTTTGTTATTGACATGCAGGCTAGAATGATAATGTTCACTTTTAGGTTTAATCAGGAATTTTTTTGGAGAGCAAGACTGCCTTACTTTTCAAGGATATGGATATCTCTAGGTTGGTTGTAAATATGTAGAAAGTTAAGGATCAAAAAAGGAAATAGATAGAGTTTGGAGATAGGCAGCGTAAGAGGAATGGGTTTTCTCACTTAGGAGGTTCTCAGTCTCAGGGTGGTCAAGACGGTGGAAAATGGGAGGAAAATAAGTGGGGAAGTTTTTGTTCCTACTCTTTTACTAGTGCTCCCTATCAGTCAGGCGACATGCATCATCATGGTGGTGACCATTTTTCGGCACCGAGTGTCCAATCTCAGGCAAGTAGAGGTCAGTCAGTTTTTTCATGCCTTCTTTGTTTGTTCTTTGGTCATCCTCATAGGGTTTATTGTAATAAAGGAAAGGGCAAATGCTTTAAGTGTGGCCAGGCAGGCCATCGGCTCAGGGATTGTTCGGGTAATAAGTTTGTATAATGCCCCAAATCTGGTACCCAAAATGCTACACGGTGCTCATGACCCCAAAGGACCATAAACTAACCCATGAATAATATATGTACCTATACTATATAAATGCGAAAATGAAGGTAGTAAGGCAGTAAGGTTCAAAACTATAATATAACTGATAAAACATAACATATGGATGGGGTATGAAATACCTAAAACAACATAAATAAACTGTCTGAACTGTCAAAATAAGGAGTTTATGGGACATGACCCCAACTAACTCCAACTAAAAATTTATTTATAAGATAATAAAGTAATGGCCATATCCTCAAAGGAAGAGAACTCACTGCTAACTCTGACTGCGGAAACTGGAATACTACTTATGCTTTAGAGATCGTTCTTCTAAATCTATGGTATAAAATACCATAGTGCAAATGCGTTAGTACGTTGGAATGTACTGGTATGCATGTGAGGTAGGCTGAATGCAAAGGTTTCACATGCAAGAACTATTCTAACTGACTGAATAACATGAGCGTAAGAATACATGCATGAATATAAAATAATTGTTACTGAGTTCATGGCAACATGATTACAGAGTCTGAGTACTGATAACATGAGATACTAATATCTGTATAACTGAAATAACTAATTCTGAGCGATTGTATCTAACAGTCTAGGTTATAATAGAACTAGCTGAGTTTCATACTATTCTGAGTTGACTGTATCTGATAGTCCTGAATACTGTAGAACTATCTGAGTTCTATTACTAAGACTGAATGACTTTATTTGACAGTATTGATCTGTAATTGAAACTATGGGAAGTAGTTATCTATCCGACATGCCCCTAATACACCATTATGGCTGAGTTGGGATCCAATCTATTATCCCAATTGGAAGGGTGTCAATACCGCGCCACTGGTAAGGACAATCTGTGAGTAACCCTCATATAACAGGTAACTCTAGTGATAATGGTGGGAATCCTTATTGATAACGCTCAATCTACAGCTCTCGTAGGAGTGTAAAGCAGTCGTTAGCAAATATAGAACCCAACTGGGTTGGGTATCGATCCCACAGGGAATAGCTTGGTCAACAAGTAAGCAACGATTACTAGACTTTTAGTGCAAGTCTCGTAAAAAAGGGGGATTGTAATGTGTAACCAAAATATAAAGTAAAAACTAAAAATAGCAAAGTAAACAGAAAGAATGTTTAGTAGGTTGTAAAATAATGAGAATTGAAGAGTTGGGGTTATGTCCACCTTCTGAGTTATATGTCTCTATTGGCTATGAGTGTGTTGAATTCCGACATGCATGTGCTTATAGAGAATTGTAGCGTCTTTCGACCTATTCGAGGATTATTTCACTTTAACTCTTTCGAGCTTAAAGCGTGTCTAATGGTACGAATTCTCCAAGAGGTTAATCCAGTTACGGCACTAACTTTTTAATAGGGGATGGGACCCTACTACCTTGACATTATCTCTTTTCCAGACAGATAACCTTTCTTTCAAACAAGTTAAATGTTATACTGGCGTATCTTGCGTTTGCAACCACAAAGAATTTAGATTAAGATGAAGAGAATAATGATATAAGCAGCATACGTGTCGCAAACTCACAAACTCATAGTAATAGATAGTATCTCATACGGCTTCCATAACCCCAACAGAGAAGTTTAGTTACCCATGAGTGCGAAGGAAATCACAATTGACATTGTTATTATACCACAATAAAGATTTCGTGTAATAATGATGTGGTAGGCGTTAGGCGTGAACTTCCCTAGCAAGTAACGTTTCTCTTGTTGTGGAAAAATAGATGAATAGAAGAAGAATAAAAAGTAGAATTGATAGAAGAGTTAGAAGTAGTAGTGAATGTATATTAGAAAGATGGAAAGAAGATGGAAAGAAGATGGAAGGAAGATGGAAAGAAGATATAAAATCTCTAGCAAAATAGGGTATTTATAATACCCATATCCTATTCCTACTAAGCTAATGAAATACTTAACCAAATCCTACTAACCTAATGAAATATTTAACCAAATCCTACTAAGCTAATGAAATACTTAACCCAATTGTACTAGGTTAATGTATCATTATCCTAATCCTAATAAATTACTGCTAGTCCCCAAAGTCTTCAGAATTGCTGTTTTAGCCTGGGACAGGTTTCCATGCATCACTTTTGGTCCTTAGGCGTCCAAGACTCCCTTTTCTCCCCTCGTGAAGCTTTCTTTGGCATCAAGTTATCCATAAATGCTGAATTCTGCATCATTTATACCTGAAACTTTGCTAATCATGTTCGTTAGCTCACTTACAGGAAAAAGGACTAAAAGTGCATGAAATATATAATTTGTTCTCAAAACTAGGCTAAAATATGGGTAAAATATAGCACTATAGGCATGTAAATTCGCCTATCATCAACACCCCACACTTAAAGCTTTGTTCGTCCTCGAACAAACTATCATGTCCATCTAAACATCAACTTAGGGTTTCACAGTAACAACACAAAATATTCTTCAAGACAAGCATAGCAATCATTAACAAAGAGTAGTTTTCTGCTCATTAGTAGAAACAATTCAACCTCCAACATAGACTCGTGATGGTAGTTAATTCATATTCAAAAGTTAAGGCACAGGAAATCATACACAACTATCCAAAACTCATCAACCATGTGTATCTCACAATATATTACCCATAATCACTCATAAGTATAGTATATTTTTCAAACATGGGTATACAAGTATCCTTGCTCTCGCTCTCACAAAGAATTCATATGTAGCAACTGATGACCATAGGCTTGCCCTTAGTGTAATGCTCCACTAAATGTCAGAATGCTAAGCTTAGGATCAAGTAGGTCTTTTGATGGTTGTAATGTAGGCTAAGGGACAGGTAGGACTATTTTGGCCAGAAATAGTGACTATGTTCCTAAGCGCTTTAATACATCACATTGTATCATTAACACTTTTCTTTCAAACAACCTTTCTACTTTCTTTTATTCTACCACCCTTTTTCTCCTCTTTTGTTTTTTAATTTTAAGCAACTTTTCTGTTTTCCTTTCCTTTTTCTTTTCATAATATACCTCTTATGATAGCAAGTTCTTTTTCATAACAAATTCAAGCACCAATACATTCTAAAACATCATACTCACCCAATTTCCTCTTATTTTGTCGCATGACTTTATACTTTAAAGCACTTAGGAATTTGGATCAAATTATGGTCTTGAAAAATGGATTAAGCTTACATATGAGGTTGTCAAAGAAAATAGGCTAAAGGCTCAAAAGGGTTTAACTAGGATAATGTCCGTGGGTAGGTAAAAAGAAGGTAAATAATCATAGGTTACCAAAGAAATGCCTAAATCATCTCCTAAACTTACACTCTTTATTTTTGCTTTGCACACATACCAGGCAAGTTCTAGCATCAGCCACAAGCATAGAATATACTATTATCTCACACACACAAGGCACATGGTCGACTTTATTGGGAGTAGTATAGACTCTTGCCCCGACAGATGAAGGAATTGAACCACACAATATCACATAGTGAGTCACAATTAGAGCCTAAACGTCTCAATAGTCATGATTTTAGCACAAACTCTTGTTATAATCTCATGCTACCTATTAGAATAGTTTCATGCGAAGCTAAGTAAAAAAATTTAACTACAAAAAAAACAAAAAAAAAACTCAAACAAACAAACATAAATAAATGCAAATGCGGATAGAGAAGTAAAGCATGCAAATACCACCACCCCACACTTAAACGGGACACTGCCCTCAGTGGAAAATAAATATGAAGAACCTGGTCAGTCGGACTCCTCCTCTATGTCGGGGCTCATACCCCCTTCGTCTGAATCATCATGGGAGTCGTCGTCATCAGAATTCTCCTCCATGTCGGAGTCTGGCATGCGTCGATCATCATCGGTCGGCACATCATCATCAAGAGGTTCTTCAAAGTATGTACCTACTCCACACATCTCCCTCGCATGCATATTCATTGGATAGTCATGGTCCAGCTGTTGGAGCTCTGCAGCAGTTGGAACACGTCCACCACTCATCATTGTGAACCGAGTCATGCCATAAAGATGACGGAAGAAACTCTCATCTCGAGCATGTCTCTCCGCAGTAGTAAGGTTGACGCCATGTGTTGTTTCAGTATCTTTGACCTTTGTGAGGTCAACCTTCTTCGGGTTATGTGGGAGTTTGTGGTCAGCTGATTCCTCTTCGATGTCTTCCTTCTGCAAGATTGCTGTCAACAGATTGCCAAAAGTGAAGTGGGACCGTTTGTGTAGTCTAGCCTTCCGCATTGTAGAACGAATGATTGCCCCAATGTTGATAGGGGCATTCGTCATCAAAGCGTAGACCAAACACACTCTATCTCTTGTTATTTTGGTGTACTGGGTCCCAGGAATAAGACAAGAGTTGACAATACGCAACCATATTCTTGCTTCCCTATTCAAAGGAGCATATGGGAAGGTGTTGTGTCGTCCAGTGTCTTTTTGTCTGCTCCACCTTGCCATAGATCTACTTCTACAAAGTGTGTGTCGAATTGCTCTATAAGGAGGTCTACTGTACAGCTTTTTGAATGGTGCTAGATCGACTGAAGGTAAGCCAAGAAAGGAGTTGATCAAATCCGCATTGAGTTGTAGAACTTGGCCCCGAATCTTGACTTCGCTGCCTGTGATTTTCGGTGACCAATTGGCATAAAATTCCCTTGTTAAATCAAGGTTACATTCTCCCATGTTGCGGAAGATGAAATCCAGATTTAATGCCATGATTTTCGCCAACATGCGCGGCTCCTTCTTCGCTAGGCTGTCCTTGTTGATCAAGTCAACATGAATGTATTTTCCTTCCTTGTTGTTCCTATACCATTCCTTGGCTTCCTCCTCAAGAACCCATTTTATTCCAAACATGCGGTGTGGTAATTACATTGAGGATGATTCTCCTTGGTCCTTGTGACCTCTTTTCTTGCCCTTTTGGGAAGTGGTAGCCTTATCTTGTCTTGCTTTGGGTGCCATTGTACCTGAGATTTAAACAATGTTCCCATTAGCATCATCACAATGGATACAATCTATACATAAGCAGTAGGGGTACCACCCCACACTTAGGTTGTTGATACAAATTAGTGAAGTGAAAGTGGTCGATTACTTAGACTTCATCGACATGCGTTTTAGGCGCTATATTCCGACAAGAAAATCAGAGATGTATCACTTCTTGCAACCTTTGCAATACTTTCATGTTAGGTATAACAAGACTACTACATAGGGATTACATCATGGTATAGTTTCTATCAATAATCACAACCTCCTATGTCGGTAGGCAAATATAAGTCGTATTCCGATGAACGGGATCTTCTAACATGTAGGTATTCAAGTGACAAGGTTATGCAATTTTCATGACTATAGCGATTCCGCAATTAGTATAACAATGCATCAAAATCAAATTCAAGTCGGAAATAGTTTATGTTCACTCACATGGTTTTGTATCAATCAATTCAAACACATTAACATCACCAATATTTCTTCAAGATGTAGAAATTCATAATAGACGTAGTACTTACGAGAAATAGATGAAGAATAAAAGAGTACTTACGTGATTGAAGCCTTTGGAGATGTTCTTGTGAAGTGGGAGAGCAAAAAGAAAAGTTTTGGGAGGATTTGGATGCTATGTGCGGCGCCTAGGTCAAGATTTCAATGTGTTTATGTTTCAAGACTAAGTCCCCTTTATATAGGAAGAGAATGGGTCGGGTTTTAACCCATTTAAAATCGTTTTTGGAGACAAAAAGTGACCATAGGCGGCGCCTTTAGCTTTGCCTATGCATGGTATAGGCGGCGCCTAATGCAAAGCATTTGCTAGCATAGGCGGCGCCTAGTGCAATGCCCTTAGTGAGCATAGGCGGCGCCTTTAGCATGGCATATGAGATTCCGAGACTAAATGCTTTAGCATAGGCGGCGCCTATGCTATAGCATACTTGAGTATGGGCGGCGCCTATGCCTTTGCACACTAGATTCCGAGACCTTAGGCTATAGTATAGGCGTTGCCTTGTTCGTGGCCTAGTTTTACCTAGGCCTAGCCTTGCTCAATGCCTATTTTGTCATGAGCAATGCTCAATCCATAGCCTTATGCATCTTAATTCCTAACTTACCACCTTTACCATACACTACGTCCAAATCGTCATTTGAAACCAATGTCCTCGTTGAATACCTCTTGCACCTACATTTGCTCAAAACCAATGAAAACGATTAGTACGATGGGTTGCCTCCCATCTAGCGCCTTAGTTTTGTTCGTGGCACGACTCTTATTTTTGGATTTTTATTAATCAAATGCAAAACAAGTACTAAAACGAAAGAAAGACAAAACGATAAACGATAAACGATAAACGATGGGTTGCCTCCCATCTAGCGCCTTATTTATTGTCATGGCTCGACATAGTTACCTCGAGTACTTAGAATTCGTCGAGATAAGTGATGGCCATATAATTCATCGAGTCAAGAGGACCGATATAAGGTTTAACACGTTGACCATTCACCTTGAAAACAACTCCATTATTGTCTTCCAATTCAACTACTCCAGACGAGTAGACTTGGATAACTTTGTATGGACCAGACCACTTAGACTTTAACTTACCTAGGAACAGCTTCAATCTAGAGTTGAAGAGAAGCACCATATCATCATTTTGGAAGTTTCGTCGAACAATCCGTTGATCATGATACTTCTTCATCCGCTTCTTGTACAGGTCTAACCTTTCATATGCATGGAGACGGAACTCATCTAATTCATTCAGCTGCTCCAACCTCAGAATCATCGCATTATCCCAATTCAAATTCAATTGCTTCAACGCCCACAATGCCTTATGCTCAAGCTCAATGGGTAAATGACAAGCCTTTCCATAAACTAGTTGATAAGGGGACATGCCGATGGGTGTTTTGAATGCAGTCCTATATGCCCACAGTGCATCATCTAGCTTTCGAGACCAATCCTTCCTATTAGTATTTACCGTCTTCGCAAGGATTTGCTTTATCTCCCAATTGGAAATCTCTACTTGTCCACTCGTTTGTGGGTGATAAGGCGTGGCTACCTTATGTTGCTTCACACCATACTTGGACAACACGGATTTGAATAGCTTGTTGCAAAAGTGAGATCCTCCATCACTTATGATAGTACGTGGTACTCCAAAGCGAGAGAAGATATTCTTCTTCAAAAATGCTACAACACGCTTTCCCTCGTTGTCGGCCAACGCTACAGCTTCAACCCATTTCGAGACATAATCTACAGCAACTAAGATGTACTTCATTCCAAACGAATTCACGAATGGACCCATGAAATCAATGTCCCAAACATCAAAGAGTTCTACCTCAAGAATTTTCAACATGGACATCTCATGGTGTTTCGAAATAGCACCTTGTCTTTGTCATTGGTCGAATCTTCTAACAAAGTCGTAGGCATCTCTAAATATCGAAGGCCAATAATATCCACTTTGCAATACTTTTCTTGCCGTCCGATTGCCTGCGTGATGTCCTCCAACTTGGGAAGTGTGGCATGCTTCCAATATAGCAGGCACCTCTACATGGGATATACATCGTCGAATAATACCATCCGCACATTGTCGAAACAAATATGGATCATCCCAATAGTAGTGTTGTACGTCATGCATAAACTTCCTCTTTTGATGGTATGATAAATTGGCAGGTATTACATTACTTACCACAAAATTTGCAAAGTCGGCATACCATGGTAATTTTTCTGTTATCGTTGCTAGGATCTCCTCGTCAGGGAATGCATCATCAATCTCGATTTCAGGCTGCGCCACATGCTCATTCTCGAGTCTAGATAGATGGTCGACCACTTGGTTCTCGCAACCTCTTCTATCTTTAACTTCGAAATCAAACTCTTGCAGCAGCAACACCCATCGAATTAATCTTGGTTTTGCATCCTTCTTTGTCATTAGATACCTAAGAGCTGCATGGTCTGTATGAACGATCACCTTAGTACCCAATAGATAGGCACGAAACTTCTCAAACGCATACACAACCGCTAGGAGCTCTTGTTCTGTCACAGTGTAGTTCCTTTGGGCTTCATTTAGGACCTTACTCGCATAGTAGATGGGATGAAATAATTTCTCCTTTCTCTAACCAAGCACAGCTCCAACGGCTACACCACTAGCATCACACATGACTTCAAACGGGAGAGACCAATCTGGTGCTACCATGATAGGGGCTTCAATGAGTTTTCCTTTGAGGCATTCGAATGCCTTTAAGAAATCTTCATTGAAGTCAAACTTCGCATCTTTCTCCAAGAGTTTGCATAATGGACTAGCAATTTTGGAGAAGTCTTTGATGAACCGACGATAGAAACCTACATGGCCGAGAAAACTACGAACTCCCTTCACCAAAATTGGAGGTGGTAGCTTCTCAATAACTTCAATTTTTGCTCGATCAACCTTAATCCCTCTTTCGGAGATTTTGTGCCCAAGAACGATTCCTTCTTTTACCATGAAGTGGCACTTCTCCCAATTCAGCACTAGGTTGAATTCTACACATCTTTGTAACGCCATACTTAAGTTTGCCAAGCACGCTTCAAAAGACTCACCAACAACTGAAAAGTCATCCATAAATACCTCCAAAGTGTCTTCAACCATATCAGAAAAAATAGACATCATACAGCGTTGAAAGGTGGCTGGTGCGTTACATAGCCCGAATGGCATACGTTTGAAGGCAAACGTACCATATGGGCATGTAAACGTTGTCTTCTCTTGGTCTTCGGGTGCAATACAAATCTGATTATAGCCTGAATATCCATCTAAGAAACAAAACCACACTTTCCCCGCTAATCAATCTAGCATTTGGTCCATAAATGGCATTGGGAAGTGATCTTTGAGTGTCCAAGAATTCAACTTTCGGTAGTCCATGCATACTCTCCATCCAGTGACGGGTCTGAGTGGAATAAGCTCATTCTTTGCATTCGCGACCACCATCATGCCTTCTTTCTTGGGAACACATTGTACCGGACTTACCCATGTACTATCAGAGATTGGGTACACAACTCCTGCGTCTAACCACTTAATTATTTCTTTCTTCACCACTTCTTGCATAGGTGGGTTTAGACGTCTTGGATGCTCAATGGTGGGTGTGCACTTCTCTTCAAGCTAAATTTTATGTGTACAAATCCCAGGTGGAATACCAATAATATCCGCAATGGTCCATCCAATGGCTCTAATGTACTTCCGTAAAATAGCAATGAGAGCTGCAACTTGTTGCTCATCCAAATCTACTGCAACAATGACTGGAAGTGTGTTTCCGCTTCCTAAGAATGCATACTTTAAATGTCTTGGCAGCTCCTTCAATTCTAAAGTGGGTGGCTCTTCAATAGATGGCTTAGCTGGTGGTGTGGGTCGATTCTTGAGATCAAGGTCCAGCTTCTTGGGAGCATAGCGATATGTCCCTAATCCTGGTAGAGCACCAATAACTTCTTCACAATTTTTAGCATCCTCATTCTCTCCATTCATGAGCACAACCTCCAAAGGGTCATCAATAATTTGCTCTTCTTCAAGTAATTCTTTCTCATCATCAAAGAAAACATCAGCCACCAAAAATACACTCAGATCTTTGGGTTGCTTCATTGATTTGCAAACATCAAAGCAAACTACTTTATCATTTATTCGGAACGAAAGCTCATTAGCTCTCAAATCAATAAGCACGCTTCCCGTAGCAAGAAAAGGACGCCCCAAGATTATGGGAACTTCTGAGTATGCCTCACAATCCAAAATAACGAAGTCTGCCAGAAAGATAAATGAAGAAACCTTTACCAAGACATCACATAGAATACCAACAGGTCATTTTACCGACCTATCCGCCATTACGAGCCTCATGTTGGTTGGAGTAGGATCACCCAAACCCAACTTCTTATAGATAGATAATGGCATCAAATTGATACTGGATCCTAAGTCACATAATGCTTTGGCAAAATTCAAAGATCCAACGGTACAAGGAATAGTGAAATCGTCGGGGTCAGCCTTCTTCTGAACAATTGATCGGGTAACGATTGCGCTGTAGTGATGAACATCATCTTTCAACTCATAACTTTCTACCCGCTTCTTTGTCAAAAGATCCTTCATAAATTTCGCATACCCAGGCATTTGTTCAAGTGCCTCCACCAATAGAACATTAATGGTCAGCTGCTTCAACATAGTCATGAATTTGCTGAACTTCGTGTCATCCGCCACCTTCTTCAATCTTTGAGGGAAAGGTGGTGGTGGGTATGGAATTGTTCTCTCCACGGCTTTCTTCTTCTCTTGCTTCCGTTTTTCATCTTTTTCAGGTTGCAAATTGTTGGGGTTGACGTTGTTGACGATAGGATTAGTTGCAGCGGCATCTTCTCCTTTCGCCTTATCATCAATGTCCACTACTTTGTCATCCTCTTGCTTGCTTTTTTCTGAAGTTTCCAGTACCTTACCACTTCGGGTAGTGATGGCCATGCATGACCCATCATTCCTTGGGTTTTGCACAGTATCCCTAGGTAAAGTGCCAGCCTTTCTTTGATTGAGTGCTGCTGAAAGTTGGCTCAATTGCTGCTCTATTTGCTTGATTGAAGTGGAATGAGAATCAACTATTTGTTTCATAGAGGACAAATCATTAACTACCTTCATTACTGCAGCGCCTGTTGCTTCCACTCCTTTCAATATTTTGGCCAGCATGTCTTCCATACTTCCAGAACTAGGTGTGGTGGCATCACGTCTTCCAGGGGGAACGTACAAACCACACTTTTCATTCTTGTTCTTCCAACTACCTTGGTCTTTGTTTCCAGATTTATCATAGTAGTTCCGACCTTGGTTTCCTTGGGTATTTCCTCGAAAACCCCCTGATTGTTCAAGTAGTTGGCCTCTTCTTCCGAATTAGATTCGTCTCTTCCTTTTGACGCAATGTCTTTGACTTTTTCGATCTTCCCTGATAATAAATGCCTTGTAAGAAGATCCACTTGTGTTTTTATGTGCGCCATATCTTGATCACATTCTTCGTCTCTTCTTCTTTGGTCTGCAGTCATGCCAATAGATAAAGTGGGGCTTGCTACCTCAGAATCCCTGGTATGCCAAGCTCTACTTTGCTTCGTCATACGATCTGGCATATTGCTTGCTTGACCAAAGGTGAGGTCCATAAAAGATCCTCCAGCCGCATTATCCACCACTGGTTTAGTTATTGAATTCAAGGTTCTGTATAATATCTCCATTAGGTGAACATTAGTCATGTGATGGTTTGGGCATCTCGCTAGCTTTGTCTTGAACCTCTCCCATGTTTCATGAAGAGCTTCGGTTGGAAGCTGACGAAAGTTGCTGATTTCATCTCTCAATTGTGCTCTTTTGGATGGCGGAAAGAATCTTTCCAGGAAAGCATCTCTTAATTGCCTCCAATTTGTAATAGATTCAGGAGTCAACCCATTCAACCATAGAGTTGCCTCCCCAGACAAAGACAATGGAAATAGACGTAATGGAATTGCATTCTGACCAACACCAGGATTGTCAAATGACTTGCATGTAGAAATAAAGTTGATGAGATGCATATTCGGATCATCGCCTGCTAGTCCACCAAATAATCCCTTGAGTTGCAATAACTGAATCATGGTGCTTGTGATGTTGAACTTGGCTCCGGGTGCTAATGGTGGAGGAATAATGGCTCCTGTGGCTCCGGATCCATCAAGATCATCATCATCGTCGTCAAAAGCTGGTTGCATGGGTTGGCGATCATACCTAAACCGAGCTTGTCGACCTCTTCTATTGGCAGGTGTTGCGATTTCATGATCATGCCTTGGGTTTAGTAACTCGTCATCACCTAAATCCTCATTATCAGGATTTGTTGCTCGCCTGGGGTTATTAATGTTTTGTTGGTGTACTTGGGCGGCGGCAAGAGTAGCTAATCTCGCCTGCTCCTGTTGAGCAGCCATTCTTTCGATTTCTGTTTGTGCCTCCATTCTGCCAATACGTTGTGGTTTAGGATTGATAGGTAATAACGGTTGACCAGAACTTCGAGTATAGGGAATGCACTGAATAAAAACCTGCAGAAAACAAAAACAAAAACTAAAAGTAAAAGTACGAAAATCTTTGACCAAAGGGTCTAGTAATTATCACAAACTTAATTGACACTCGTATTCCCCGGCAACGGCGCCAATTTTTTATAACGCTCAATCTACAGCTCTCGTAGGAGTGTAAAGCGGTTGTTAGCAAATATAGAACCCAACTGGGTTGGGTATCGATCCCACAGGGAATAGCTTGGTCAACAAGTAAGCAACGATTACTAGACTTTTAGTGCAAGTCTCGTAAAAAGGGGGGATTGTAATGTGTAACCAAAATATAAAGTAAAAACTGAAAATAGCAATGTAAACAGAAAGAATGTTTAGTAGGTTGTAAAACAATGAGAATTGAAGAGTTGGGGTTATGTCCACCTTCTGAGTTATACGTCTCTATTGGCTATGAGTGTGTTGAATTCCGACATGCATGTGCTTATAGAGAATTGTATTCGATGGTAAATCCAGGCGTCTTTCGACCTATTCGAGGATTATTTCACTTTAACTCTTTCGAGCTTAAAGCGTGTCTAATGGTACGAATTCTCCAAGAGGTTAATCCAGTTACGGCACTAACTTTTTAATAGGGGATGGGACCCTACTACCTTGACATTATCTCTTTTTCAGACAGATAACCTTTCTTTCAAACAAGTTAAATGTTATACTGGCGTATTCTTGCGTTTGCAACCACAAAGAATTTAGATTAAGATGAAGAGAATAATGATATAAGCAGCATACGTGTCGCAAACTCACAAACTCATAGTAATAGATAGTATCTCATACGGCTTCCATAACCCCAACAGAGAAGTTTAGTTACCCATGAGTGCGAAGGAAATCACAATTGACATTGTTATTATACCACAATAAAGATTTCGTGTAATAATGATGTGGTAGGCGTTAGGCGTGAACTTCCCTAGCAAGTAACGTTTCTCTTGTTGTGGAAAAATAGATGAATAGAAGAAGAATAAAAAGTAGAATTGATAGAAGAGTTAGAAGTAGTAGTGAATGTATATTAGAAAGATGGAAAGAAGATGGAAAGAAGATGGAAGGAAGATGGAAAGAAGATATAAAATCTCTAGCAAAATAGGGTATTTATAATACCCATATCCTATTCCTACTAAGCTAATGAAATACTTAACCAAATCCTACTAACCTAATGAAATATTTAACCAAATCCTACTAAGCTAATGAAATACTTAACCCAATTGTACTAGGTTAATGTATCATTATCCTAATCCTAATAAATTACTGCTAGTCCCCAAAGTCTTCAGAATTGTTGTTTTAGCCTGGGACAGGTTTCCCATGCATCACTTTTGGTCCTTAGGCGTCCAAGACTCCCTTTTCTCCCCTCGTGAAGAGTTATCCATAAATGCTGAATTCTGCATCATTTATACCTGAAACTTTGCTAATCATGTTCGTTAGTTCACTTACAGGAAAAAGGACTAAAAGTGCATGAAATATATAATTTGTTCTCAAAACTAGGCTAAAATATGGGTAAAATATAGCACTATAGGCGTGTAAATTCACCTATCATCACTTATTTAACAGGTTAAGCCACCTCATCTGCCCTCTTGTAATAGGCTATGATGTCTCAACCTATGTTGGCTACGTAGTTCTAGAACCCAAAGATTGTTTCTAAGAATCACGCCCTCATATAACAGGTGGGTTCCCATCCTTGGGGTTTTCTCGGTGCTAATTTATAATCCCATCTAGATAGACATGAACATGATTAACTGAACTAACTGTACTGAGTTAACAGTGTTTCATTGACAGACAGAATACTACTTAGATTACTGAATTTCTGTGGTTTCTGAGATTACTGAATTCACTGAGTTTTCCTGAGTCACATGATGGACTGAATTTCTATGAATACGGCTCGACTGAGAGTATATTGAAAACATGACAATGGCTCTAGGTAAACAACTAACTGTCGGGTACAAGTACCCTCAAGACTCGATAGCATGAAACTGACAAAGCATGACTTTCTTTAATACATGACCAACATCGACAATTCATAATATAATAAGATGGGGATTTCATGAAGTACAAGTGCTAAAGCACCACAGTGGCTATATATATATCCATAATTTATTGACTAAGAAATTTCATTAAAAACTTAACATGCATGAACTTGTACATGAATGGGGATTTTAAATTATCATACTAGAATGGCACTATTCCTTCACATAGGCATTTAATCAAACACATGGGAAGCATTCTTTGGTTATACAATCATCAACACATCTAAAAATCATGGATATATCCATCAATGTGTAAATTTAATGGTTTATCATGATTTTTATGCAAGTAATCACATCCTAGGATCAATAATTGGAATCTGTAATTTCAAACATGAATCAAAGCCACACAACATCATGAACATGAATTTCAATTCAATTTAAATCATAAATATTCATATATACACAAATCTTGGAATTTTAAAAGAGATTCGTGAGCTTCATGGGTGAAAGGGACCCATGAATTAACACATGACATACCTGGGATGTGAGTTTCTTGATGTTCTTGGACTTGAAGAACTTTAATATTTTAGTTTCTTGAAGGAGGATTTGGATCTTATTCTTGGGGATTATCTTTGAGAGAAAACCCTAATTTGATGTTGTAGATGGACAAGGAACTTATAAGCCTTGGTCTGATACAATTAGGGGTTAAAACGGGTGTAAAGGACCCAAATACCCTTTTAAAAATTACTTCATAATAGGTGAACAGAGTATGCGATGGTGGGTGCGGTGGTCCATCACTGGGTCCATGGTCCGTCGGTCCTGACCATCGCACCTGGAAATAATAGGGGTTCACTGCCTCTCTTGCAATGGCTTGGTCGATGGTCTGTTGGCCTAAGCCATCACTCTTTGGAATAAGGTGGTCTCACTGCCTTGCTGCGACAGGGTGGGCGACGTTCCATCACTAGCTCGATGGTCCACCGGCTCTCACTGTTGCACCTGGGTGATTTAGACTGTCTTTTGAATTTCGGCTAAAACTTTCTCTTCCAATGTAGGATTTAGACGAAATGAGTATCGATGGAAAGATTATTCAATATCCCATATTAAAAAAGTAAGAATCTTAGAAATTCCATGTGTATAATAGTAGATTCATCTTTTAAAGTAAGTTTCTAACTTACTTCAGATGATTTCAAGCTAGGTAGAAGTACGGCGTATTACAATATCTCCCCTTTGAGAACATTCATCCTCGAATGAGACTGAGCTAGTAGGGAGAAGATAAACTGACATACATACTAAATACGAATGACTAAAACATGATTTCATGACTAACATGACTGATAACTAAATATATCATACTGATCATGCATATTTGATGCATGTATAACTGGTGCACGAATGCATGATGGAGTGTTCTGATGAACTATGGTTCTCACAAAGAGAATGTATATCTGATGCATAATTATATTACTGAACTGGTGCATGAATGCATGACTGAATATGCAATGTTATTTAATACCAAGTTTGTGATGGAATTCTGAACATGAAATGGATACCAAGCTTGTCACTGAAATCTGAACAAGAAACTGAAAAGCTTATGAAGAACTATTACCTTGAGCTTGTTCTGAGTTGGAGGAGAAGAGATGAGAATACTTGGTACAGATGTCTGCTTCTTCTTTCCAAGTAGCTCTCTCAACTGACTGATTTCGCCAAAGAACTTTGACTAGAGGTACTTCTTTTTTTCATCAGTCTACGAGTGTGATAGTCTAGGATTTCGATTGGAATCTCTTCAGAGGTTGTTTTAAATATCTATGCTCTGAATAGGGACTACGATTGCTGGGTCACCTATGTACTTCTTGAGAAAAGAGACATGGAAGACTGGTTGAACTGACGCTAGAACTAAAGGCAATTCAAACTCATAATCTACCTTGCCAAAACGACTGAGAATTTTGAAGGGACCGACATATAGGGGACTGAGCTTTCCCTTCTTGCCGAATCTTTTCACTCCCTTCATGCTAGAGATCTTTAGATATACATAATCACCAATATCAAACTCGAGATCCTTTCTACGCACTTCCACAAAAGAACTCTATCAGCTCTGAGCATCCTAGAGTCTTTCTCTGATCAACTGGACTTTTTCTAAGGCATTTAATACTAAGTCAAGGACATATGACTGAGGCCTCACTAACTTTGAACCATCCTATTGGAGATCTATATCTCCTACCATACAGAGCATAGAATGAATCTATCCGTATACTGGAATGATAGCTGTTGTTGTATACAAACTCAATCAAATGCAAGTCGTCATCCCAACTACCCTTGAAATCAATTTCACACACCCTTAGCATATCTTCTAAAGTTTGAATGGTCTTTTCTGCTTGACCATCTATCTAAGGGTGGAAGGTTTACTGAGATGAACTTGGGTACCAAGACCATTTTGGAATAATTTCCAAAAATGAGGGGTCAACTGGGTACCTCTGTCTGAGATAATAGCTAACGAATCACCGTACAATCCGACCAACTCTATGATGTAGAGTTTGGCATAATCCTCGGTTGAATAAGATGTATGGACTGGAAGGAATTGACCTAATTTGGTCATTCTGTCTACAATGTTCCAAACTAAATCATGTTGGCGAGGAGTACAATGCTAACCCATCACAAAGTACATGTTTACTTCTTCCCACTTCCAAGTAGGAATACTAAACTCCACATGGACCCACTAGGCTTCTGATGCTCTATCTTAACTTGCTGATATGTAGAGCCCTTAGCCAAAAACTTTGAAATATCTCTCTTCATCCCACTCCACCAATAGATTTCCCATATGTCGCGGTATATCTTTGTGGACCCTAAATGAATAGAGTAGCATGTACTATGTGCTTCTGCAAGAATTCGCTGCCTTAAGTTTTCTACATCTGGAACACACAGATGACCTTGACAATGTAGAACACCATCTCCCACTTAGGAGAAAACCTCTACTTTCTAATCCTTGACTGACACTTTTAACTTGACAAGACTGGGATCTCTATTTTGTTATTCTTTTACCTTAGAAACTAGAGATGATTCTGAACTACTCTGAACCCATATGTCACCCTCCTCTGAATCGACTAAGCGAACGCCTAATCTTGTAAGTTGATGGATTTCCTAAGCCAACTTCTTATTACTCTCCTTAACATGAGCAACACTACCCATAGACAGTCTACTGAAAGTGTCGGAAATGACATTGGCCTTCACCAAATGATAAACAACACTTATGTCATAATCTTTCAAGAGCTCTAACAACTTTTTCTGATGAAGATTGAGATCTTTCTAATATAAGAAATATTAAAGGCTCTTATGATCTTTGAACACATCACATGAACTCCGTATAGATAATTCCTCCAAATTTTCAAGGAAAATACTACGGCTGCTAACTCAAGACCACGAGTAGGATAATTCTTCTCATGGGGTTTAAGTTGTCTAGAGGTATAGGCTATGACCTTACCATGCTGCATAAGGAAACAATCCAAACCTACTCTAGATGCATCACAATACACTACGAACCTATCTGGACCATCTGGAAGAGCTAAGACTGGAGCTGAGGTAAGTCGAGTCTTTAAATGCTAAAAACTCTTCTCGCAAGGATTTGACCACTGAAAGTTGACTTTCTTCTAAGTCAATCTAGATATAGGGGCTGTAATAGAAGAAAATCCCTCAAAAAACTATCTATAATAGCCAGCCAAACCCAAGAAACTCCTAATATCTGATGGAGAGACAGGTCTAGGCCAGTTTCTTACCGCTTTTATCTTTTGAGAATCAACCCTAATGACATCACCAGAAATGATATGACCAAGGAATACTACTGACTTAGCCAAAATTTGCACTTACTAAATTTGGTGAACATCCGATAATCATTAATAGTCTAAAGAACCCATTGTAAGATGGTCTGTATGATCACGCTCACTGCAGGAACAGACCAGAATGTCATCTATAAAGACTATGACGAACATGTCTAAGTACTACTTGAACACCCGATTTATCAAGTCCATAAAAGCCGCTGGGGCATTGGTAGGACCAAAGGACATGACAAGGAATTCGAATTGACCATACTGAGTACGAAAGGCTATTTTTGGAATATCATATTCTCTGAATCTGTGTTGATAATAGCCTGATCTGAGGTCTATCTTAGAAAAATAGTTGGCACCCTCAAGTTGGTGATACAAGTCATTGATTCTAGGAAGAGGATACTTGTTCTTGACCGTGACTTTATTAAGCTGATACTAATCAATGTACATTCTGAGAGAACCATCTTTTTTGTGCATGAAAACAACTGGTGTGCCCCATGGGGACACACTGGGTCTGATGAATCCCTTATCTAGGAGATCCTTCAACTTCTCTTTCAATTATTTGAGTTTTATTGGTGCAATTCTAATGGTGAAATAGATATAGGCTGAGTATCTGAATGAAGATCAATGCCGAAGTCTATTTCACTTTCGGGTGAAATTCTTGGAAGACCTTCGAGAAAGACATCTAAATATTTATTAACGACTGGGAGTTTCAGAACTAATGTCCTTAAATCAAAAAATATGATAAACACATCTCTTAGATATCATTTTCCTTGCCCGAAGGTAGGAAACAAGTTGACCTCTGAAAGCTGGAGTGCTACTCCTCTACTCTAGGACAGGTTCAATTGTAAACTGGAACTGGACTATTCTATTTATGCAGTCGACTATGGCAAAGCAGGAATAAAGACAATCAATGTCGAGAATGATGTCAAAACCAATCATTTCTAATTCGACTAAGTCTATTCTAGTGACTTTTCAAAATATCATAACCAGGCAATTCCTGTATACCCATCAAGCTATCATTGTTTTACCCATTAGGGTAGAGACTAAAAAGGGCTCTGCTAGAATTTTGGGACTGAGTCCAAAATCAAATTCTATATAGTGAGTAATAAAAGAGAAAGAACCTCCTGGATCTAGAAAAGCTTAAACATACACATAAAAGATATGTAACGTACCAGTAAGCATATTAGTAGAATTTTCCTGATCTTGCCAGGAATGGAGAGCATAAATGCAACTTGGGTGTTGCCCACTAGTAGCACTGGAGGTGGAACCCTACTGGTTTAGGTGACCGAACTAACCTGAGGAACGGTTCTGCTGACATTAAGGACCTGGCTGAGGACAGTCTCTTAATCTATGTCCTAGCTTTCCACATCAAAAATAAATACCAATGCTATCTCTACAAATACCCTGATGGTGCTTGCCACGAGTCTAGCAAAGAGGATAGGTACAGGAACTGCTAACACTACTTTAGACTTAGAGCCTAGCGCTCTCTTTCTATTACCATCCCTGAACATAGGAGCTAGAGCACTAGCTAAAGAAGGAGCTGGAAGTGCTGACTTAGGATGAAACTGAGAATGGTTTCCTCCTTCTGATTTAGGCTGAACAAAGTTGAAACTACCTATCATTGCTCTCTTATTTTGCTTCTCCCTAATCTTAATCTTTTTCTCTTCTATCTACTGAGCATGGGTCATAAGTCTAGCTATGTTCATGTCACTATTCAAAATTGTGGACCTGCACTTATTGACTATACTATCATTTACTCAAGACAACAAACTTACTCATCTTAGCCCTACTATAATCAACCACATGAGAAGCATATCTGGCTAATTGAGTAAACTTAAGAGAATACTCTTTTACTCTCATGTTGCCCTACCTAAGGTTGATAAATTCTAATACTTTAGCATCTCTCAGCACTAGGAGAAAGAATGTATCTAAGAATGCAGTAGCAAACTCCTCCCACTCAATAGGGCCTGCATCTATAGCCCTCTCTGACTTTCACTATTTGTACCAAGTGTGAACAACATCCTACAACTGGCATGCAGCTAGCTTAGTAATCACACTAAAAGTAACCCCCATAATATCCGTAACCTTCAAAACTTGATAAAGAAATTCTTGAGGGTTATCATCTGACTTAAACCCAAAAAAGAATGGTGGATTCATTCGGGTGAAGTCCTAAATTCTGGCTGCAGCTGAATTGTCCACTGGGTTGGTCAGAACGACAGTTGGTCATTCATTATGAGTAGCGACTAACTGAGCAAGAGTTACGAATACAACTTTGAACTCTGCATGAGAGACATGTTCGCCAAAAGGATCTTTGGGCTGAGGGTCTGGTTGATTCCCATTTCTTCTTTTAGCAGGCATGTTCTAAAAGATAGGGAGAAAGGGATTAGACTGAAGGATTAACTTGAGATTATGCTCACTGGCATGACATGAATACAGAAAAAATCAAAACTATTCCTAAAACATCTTATAGTCTACTTCACATAAATATGGGGCACAACACAACTATGTACAAAACTCTACTAGATACGGCTTTCAGACTTCCTAGGACACTATTGAACCATAGGCTCTGATACGAAGTTTGTAACACCCCGAATCTGGTACCTGGATGCTACATGGTGCTCATGACCCCAAAGGACTACAAGCTAACCCATGACTTATATCTGTACCTGACCACTGCAAAATATACTGTATAGATATGGAATTAAAGTCTATAAGACCGTAAGGTGCAAAAATGTAGCATAACTGATAAAACATTAAGTATCGAGGGGGTATGAAATACCCAAAACAACAAAACTAAATTGTCTGAACATACTGTAGTCATAAAATTCTCTAATTGAATAAACTATTTGAATAAGGATTTGATCGGACATATCCTCAATTAACTCCAACTAATAAATTAATTAATAAGATAATAAAGTAATTATAATGTCCTCGAAGGATGAGGACTCATAAAAAACTCTAACTGCGGAGACTGAAATACTACTGATGCTTTGGAGCTCGTGCTTCTGAACTTATGGTATAAAACACCATAGTGCAAATGAATTAGTACATTAGAATGTACTGGTATGCATGTGAGGTAGGTTGAATGCAAAGGGTTCATATGCATGAACTATACTAACTAACTGAATAACATGAGTGTGAGAATATATGCATGAATACATAAAAATGGTAACTTAGTTCATGATAGCATGATTACTGAGTCTGAGTACTAATAACATGAGATGTTGATGTATGTATAACTAAAAAAATTGATACTGAGTGACTGTATCTGACAGTCTAGCTTCTAATGAAACTAGCTGAGTTTCGTACTATTTAGATTTAACTGTATCTGACAGTCCCGAATACTGTAGAACTATCTAAGTTCTATTACTGAGACTAAATGACTACATCTAATAGTCTTGATCTATAGCTAAAACTGTGGGAAATGGTCATCTAACTGACATGCCCCTAATATGCTATTATGGCTGAGTTGGGGTCTAATTTGTAACCCCAATTTGAAAGGTGTTAATATCGCACCACTGGTAAGGACAATCAGTGAGAACCCTTTTATAACAAGTAACTCTAGTAACTACGTAGTTCTAAAATACAAGGATTTTTTTTATGAATCACACCTTCATATAATAGGTGGGTTCCCATCCTTGGGTTCACTTGGTGCTAATTTAAACTCCAATCTGGATAAACACTAAACATG
The DNA here is from genome assembly GCA_030864225.1 of Capsicum baccatum var. pendulum. Lineage (NCBI taxonomy): Eukaryota > Viridiplantae > Streptophyta > Magnoliopsida > Solanales > Solanaceae > Capsicum > Capsicum baccatum. The sequence goes on along the minus strand of CM061554.1, from coordinate 50,932,261 downwards.
ATTAATTTAACTGACTGGACTGAGTTAACTGAGTTCTGTTGAATGACGAAATACTACTGACATTATTGAATTTCTGTGGTTTCTGAGATTAGTAAGTTTACTGAGTTTTCCTGAGTCATTCTATGAACATGGTTTGACTGAGAGTATTATGAAAACATGACACTGGCTCTAGGCACACAACTAATTATCGGGTAAAAGTACCCCCAAGACTCGATAGCATGAAAATAACAAAGCATGACTTTCTTGAATACATGACCAAAATTGACACTCCATAATATAATAAGATAGGGATTTCATGAAGTGCAAGTGCTAAAGAACCACAATGGCTACACATATATCGATAATTCATTGACCAAGACATTTCATCAAACGCTTAACATGCATAAACTTTTACATGAATGGGGATTTCATATTATCATACTAGAATGACACTTTTCCTTCACACAGGCATTTAATCAAACACATGGGAAGCATTCTTTGGTTATACAATCATCAACACATCTAAAGATTATGGATACATCCATCAACGTGTAAATCTAAGGGATTATCATCATTATTATACAAATCATCACATCCTTTGGTCAATAATTGGAATATGTAATTTCAAACATGAATCAAAACCTCACAACTTTATGAACACAAATTTCAATCCAATTTAAATCATAAACATTAATACATACACAAATCTTGGATTTTGTAAAGAGTTTCTTGAGCTTCACGGGTGAAAGGGACCCATGAATCAACACATGACATACCTAGGTTGTGAGTTTCTTGAAGTTCTTGGACCTGAAGAACTTGAATCTCTTAGTTTATTAAAGAAGGATTTGCATCTTGTTCTTGGGGATTATCTTTGAGAGAAAACCCTAATTTAATGTTGTAGATAGATAATGAACTTATAAACCTTGGTCTAATACAATTAGGGGTTAAAATAAGTGGAAAAATATCCAAATACCCCGTTAAAAATTATTTTAAAAGAGATGAACGGAGTATGTGATGGTTAGACACTAGGTCGATGGTCCGTTGGTCCTAACTATCGCACCTAGGTAGAATAGGGGTTTACTGTCTCTCTTGCAACGGCGTGGGCAACGGTCCATCACTAGATCGATAGTCCGTCGGCTTGATACATCTCCCTCATGTAGAAGGCAATCTCTCTACCTCGCTGCAACGACATGGGTGACAGTCCATCACTAGCTCGATGGTCTGCTGGCTTCCACCGTCGTACCTGGGCAATCTTGATTGCCTTCTGTATTTAGGCCAAAACCTTCTCTTCTGATGTCGGATTTGGACAAAATGGGTATAGATGGAAATCTTATTCAATTTACCACATGAAAAAAGTGAAAGTCTTACAAATTCCACGTGTATAAAAGTGTATTCATATTTCAAAGTAAGTTTCTAACATACTTGGATGATTTCAAGCTAGGTACAAGTACGAATTATTAAAGGTTTCTATGGGGGAGAATAACATTATGGTAGATTCATTTTATGCTCCTATGCTTGGTGGTGTGTCATCTACTTTGCTATTTCTCCTGATTCTAGTGTTGGTCAGAACAGGTTATATGATATGGCATCCCAATAGAATTATGAGGCATTACCTTATATCATTACAAGTATGTTATATCTTTTCTCTCATGATGTATGTTGTTTACTTGATCCAAGTTCTATTAACTCCTATATAATTTCTTATGTGGTTGTATCTTTAGGTTTTAATTTGAAAGTAATTTTGGATTCCTTTTTCATTTTTACCCTAGTAGGTGACTCAATTATTGCTAGTCTATTGGTGGTGTGTGGTATCTGGTAGTTGTAAGCAGACCTTGATAGATCATTTTGAGTTGGATATGGTGGATTTTGATGTCATTCTGGGTATGGAATGGTTTCACTCTTGTTATGCATCCTTGGATTATTGGACATGTAGGGTTATCTTTAGGTTCCGTATTGAGCCGGTTATAGAAAGGGAGGGTGTTTCCTTAACTCATAGGGGATGTTTATTTCTTATATTTTAGCTTAGAGGTTAATCTCTAAAGGTTGTATTTATCACTAGAAGTCCTTTTTTGTGTCAAAACTTGGCCTTATTTATTTGCCTTTCTTTACAATCTTTTGATGTTGTTTCCCTTTAATTTCCATCTTGTTAGTCTTCAATATATCAACATAATCTACTACAAAAGCATCCTACATCATCAAAAAACATAAACTTAGCGCTCAACTCAATAAAAATCAAGAACAACAAGCTAGAAACTCGTTCTAAGGGGAGACTTGCCCACATTGATCTTTAAATTATTGTATTGACTCTTGGCTTGTTCTAATTAAACTTTCCACATTAAAAATAAGTTTTTCCACTTAATATTACACAATAAAACCATAAGGAACTTATTTTACACATAAGAATCCATCACGATAGACTAGAACAACACCTAGCCCTACCTTGTAAAACTAGTTTTCTCGTAAACACTCTAAATGATTGATTTGGACCCAATATTTTTTCAAAACACCATTAAATATTTTAATCACATACTTGAACACTTACATGCTTATTTATATCATCATTAACACATAAATAACATGAATTATTCTCAAAACAAGGCTAAATAGGCTAGGATAACAACACTAGAGTGCATAAATACACCCAACATCATTATTGTATAACTTTGATATGTTGATAAAATTGGGTGGTGTCTTACGTGTTAATGTGGTAGATTATAATGTTTGGGATTATTTTAATAATTTAGGCTTTTGAGCACATGAAGTGTGATATTTAACCCATAGTCTAGAACCTTGATTAGTTGAACTTGTTATCTCATGAATAGCATGAGAATGGTCTAGTTTCTCTAGTTAGATGAGAGTGACCTTGTTCACTCATCTTGAGAGTATGTTGGCCTCATTTTTTATAGTTGTGAATTGGCTTTAGGTGCTTTGGATGACTTAAGTGTAATACTGGAGAAAGAATGGTTCAATCAGACTAATGTAGATTGACAAACCTTCGAGACATGTTTTAGATAACTTAGTGTAATTTAAGGTAGAATTTAGACTTGAATAAGATAATTTGGGATATTAGAAGTGAAAATTGACCCGCCTTAAGCTTGAATTATGTAACTTAATTAGATATTTAGATATTTTTTGAATGCCTAAAACATGATCTTTGTAATGTGATGGTGAAACCCAGTACATGGTTTATTCATGATGTTGATCTTCGAAATAATGTGCAAACTTGATTTATGATGTTTTGGTCACTATAAGGATAGCAATGGATATTCTTGTAAATTGAATCTAGACTATGCTATCGCTTGATTTATTCAATAGTTCACTATATGATCCTTGGATTATGTTATTATTAATATTATGCTAAAGCCTAGTGAATAAACTTATGTTTGTGCCAAAGAACCCCTTTGAACTAGTATCATAAAGCATGTCTGATAAAAGGGACTCTTGAAAATATAATCATGACTTATAATTGACTATGCTAATAATCATGCTAAGACCGATAATGTATTAACTGTTCATACCATATAGATATGCATGTTTGTGCACTTACTATTATAATGTATTGGTAATGAATTGTTAGATATTAAGATATGTCTTTCATTTCTTCTCTTACAACCTACGGTTTGTGGGGCTTGTACTTTTTAATGATTTGGCTACAAATCTATATGTTTATACTGATGTTATGATGAATATTGATGCTATGGTCAATGTTGATGACATTATGATGCTCAATAACTTTGAAAAATATGTTGATAATATTACGAACCCTGGAAATTTTGGAGGATATATTGGTTATATTATGATGTCGGGTATATCCAAAGGATATATTGATGATATGATGATATCTGGTAAGTCTGGAGGATATATTAATGATATTATAATGCCCAGTATATCCGGAGGATATATTGATGATATGATGATATCTGGTAAGTCTGGAGGATATATTGATGATATTATGATGCTCGGTATATCCGGAGGATATATTGATGATATAATGATGCCCAATAAGTTTGGAGGACATATTGATAATATGATGATATCCAATACATTCAGAGGATAATTTTATGCTATGATGATGCCCGACAAGTCCGAAAGAGGTATTAATGTTATGATGATGCACGGTGAAACCGAAGGATATATTAAGATTTTTGTGATGTTATGTATTATAAGCACATATAAATATATATGTATATATGTGATTATGCACTTGTATAACTATGTACGTATGTGTATTAAATATATAATGTTTTCCATGGAATGTTGTCTATAATTTTCTACAATTAATCACTTGATAAGTTATGTGGTTATTGGTAATGGTAATTAGTGAATAGAAGTAGAATATGCCGAATATTGGGTTAAGACTAATTGGTAGGCATAATCATGTGTTGAATTAAGGATTCACTTAGTGGATATATTGAATTGAATAGGTGGATGCATTATGGAACTTCACTTAGTAAATTGGGTTTTGTGATAACTAGTTTTCTATATAATGTGGTTGGGTTGATTAAAGGTTAGAAGCCTAGATTACTAGTTGGTGGTCCTTATTTAGTTAAAATATGGTAACTTGTAATTATGGTTATTAAATGGATAATGATGATAATAGATTTACCTTTGTTTATGATTAGTGATATTGATGTCTAGTATGTAATGCCGTTGGTTGCTTAAAAGAGGACTTATAAATTTGTCGTTCTAACTAGAAATAGATGTTGTCTAACAAATAGATAAGTGGGTTTGATAAAATGTATCCTATTCCTATATGATAACTAGTGCACCTATTATATCTAGAAGTGAACTTGGGTTAAATCGAGATTATTCTTTAGTTGTACCTCATTACTAGATGTGGATGTTGGCTATGTAGTGAATAATAATTAGTTGCTATTTCATAAATAAATCTCTAAATGATCAGGTAGGCTAATGATTTGAGGTCTTATGATTGCTAGCAAACTAGTATTCTAAAAATAAGTATTGGTTAGATATTAATGACTATATATAGTTTTTTGATACCATAGCTATCTAAATGGATATATGTCTATGCTTATGATTACCTTGTGCATGTTATTTCAATTGTGGTATTTGATGATGATTATGAATCTGGGTATACGACCTTGATGGGAATAGTATGGAAACCGTGGCATGAAAATCGGTGAACCTCAGATATTGAGAAGATGGTTACATGTGTAATTACATAATGGTTGATCATTTCATGCACTCTCTAGCAGTATGGGACGCCGTGATGAGTTCTTGACTTTATTGTTCCTTATGTATACTTCGAATGGTGTGGGATGCTATGGTGAGTTCGTTTACTTATGTTTTAATGAATGTTGTACATCTTATTGGTCTTATTGTTATTATGGGTTGTATTATTGGTGCATTACACTTTGGATCAAGTACATATATATATATATATATACATAATGGTATTGGTGCATGATTAATGTATATGTCATAGTTGTTCTAGTTTTATTGTTGATTGTATATAGTGATGATGAAATCTATTCCGGTTTGATTTTGTACCTTGACTTAGAGATATTGTCTTTCTTTATATCATTTTTATATAATGTTTAGCTTAGTCGGCTGATGATGCATAATGAATACCTATTGTTTTGGTACTCATACTATACTTTTGTACCTTGTTGGTGTAGATTTGAGAACTAGTTGCCACCACTTAGTTTAGATCATGCTGTGTTGATCTTCTGGAGATAGGGTGAGCTTATAGAGTTTTGAGTTTCCTGTTTCCCTTCTATCTTTATTCAATCTTTTGTATTCAAGATAAATATATAAGACTATTTAGACTTTGAGTGATATTTCCTATTGTCAAACATTGATGATCTTGTACTGATATTACTAGGGCATGGGATTGGTATTCATATATTCATTGTCATCTTTTCTATAGAATGTCGTTGCTTTTATTTATGTTTGTATATTTTGTCCATGTTAGACATTTCTAACAAAATAACCCATTTCTTTATCTACGGGTTATAGTGTCTTCTTACCTACTGGCGAGTTTTAGTAGGTGCTACATGACTAGGAAATCGGGTCTTTACAAATTGGTTTATAAGCCTAGGTTTCATCAGTATTGTTCGTACAAGAGCAAGTGGCTAATAGAGCCCTACGAATTGGAACATTGATGTCTATTTCCTATCTCGGAGAGGCTACAGGAAATTCTTCGGAGTCCTTCACTAATTTCACTCACATCATGCTAAGAGTCTGAGTAAGTTTGTAGGATATTTCCTTGAATTTATTCTTTCTTAGCAGTTATGGATCATGATGGGCCTTCCCCAAACCACATTCCTACACCGAAGCCAAAGATTGATCTGCCATGACCAGTGGTGGGCCAGGGACGAGCCAAGGATCCACCAATTTTTTTTCTTCTCTTTGTTTAGAGATAGATTGGTTCGGCTGTTGGATATTATTGAAGGTATGCCATCTCTGTGGGAAAGAGTGTAGCCTACAGCTGCAGCTCCTGGAGTTGAGGTTCCTTATATGCCGGTAGTTTCTCTGTCGATAGCCGCTCAGCCAGTTTTGACCCATCCTACTACGTCTGTTGAGGAGAAGAAGATGTTGGGTTGGTTTTTGAGGTTAGATCTGCCTAGGTTTCTTTGTTCTTTTGGAGATGATAAATTGTAATTTCTGACTATTTTTGAGGATATGCTTCATGGTTTAGACCTTGTTGAGACTCGTGGTGTGGATTACACCATATTTCTATTTTATTTGTTTATTCGACACTAGTAGAGAGGTTTTATGCGTTCAAGGCCAGTTGGATCTTCTTTATTTTCATGGACTTATTTTTTAAGATTTTCATTGAGAAGTATATGTTGTATAGCCTTAGGGATAGATTGAGAGATTATTTTACTAGATTGGTGTTGGGTTCTATGAAAGTCACTAAATATGAGTCTGGTTTTTATGTGTTGGCCCAGCATATGACTTTTATTTTTGATACTGAGTATGATAGATTTCACTGCTTTATGAGAGGACAGAGACTTCCTATTTTTATGGATACTCAGAGTTTAGTTGATGTTGGTAGAACTTTTGCTAAGGTTTTTGATCATGTTAGAGTGATTGAGGACATGCATTGTGAGGGCCATGATAGAAGGCCTAATTATCATAGCAGATTGGTGGGAATCATAGTAGATCCCAATTTAGAGATAAAAGTTCTTATGTTGGGCATCCTTCATGTCCATATTTTTAGCCTCAATATTAGACTAGTCAACTAGTTCAGGCAGCTCTTTAAACCACTGACGGAGTTTAATTCGGTTTTAGTGGTCACCCTAGTATGGGTAGCGTTCTGTATTTGAAAGGTTCATCTGCAACCCGTGCTAGATATGGTGATTACTCCTTTTTAGCTGGATCTCTGAGTTCTAGTTCTGCTCGTGATACTTTTTTTACTTATGATATTCTTAGTAATTTCTTGAGAGATATCCCTAGTCTTGGAGCGATGGTGTTTAAGCCCAGGGTGCTACTCCTATTAGGGCAGTTTCTCCCTCAAGGAAAGGTGGTGCAAGAGGTTGGATAGATGGTTACAAGGTTTCTGGAGGAGTACTTAGGCAGATAAGAAAAGAAGTCAGTTAGATGCCAAGCCAGGTGGCAGGCGTGGTTGGTTGTCTGCATTACCTACTAGACTTGAGGGTGAAACTTCTGATACTGTAGTTAAAGGTATAATTTTGGTGTGCCTTAATTTGACTCTTCCTTTATTTGATCCTGAATCCACTTATTCTTATATATTTGCTTATTATGCACCACGGTTGGACTTGACTAGTTATTTATATTTTGTGCCACTACGCGTATCTACTTTCGTGGGTGTGGATCAAATATCCATATCATATGTTCTAACAGTTAGTGATGTTGACACTTATGTTGTTGACCTTATTATTCTAGATATGCTGGATTCTGATGTGATCTTGTCATGGACTGATTATCCCACAATTATGCAGTCATGTATAGGTTTTCTAAGATCATTACCTTAGCTGTGCCCGGTGTACCCCCAATTGTGTGGCAGAGAGCAGTTAGGCACGAGCTAAAGGGGATTATTTCTTATGTTTGTACTAGGAGACTTATATCGAGAGGTTATGAGTCTTATCTCGCTTATGTATGTAATACTCGTGTGGAGAGTGAATTACTTGACTCTGTTTGTATTGTTTATGACTTTCTTGATATGTTACCTAGCGAACTACTTAGTGTTCCCCCTGACCGTGAGGTTGAATTTGCTATTGACCTTGAGCCTCGAACCCAGCCTATTTCTATGGCACCTTACCGTATGGCTCTTGTTGAGCTTAAGGAGCTACATTCTCAGCTTCAAAATCATCTAGGTAAGGGTTTCATTAGATTGAGTGTGTCACCGTGTCTAAGACCCCGCAAAGTTCCCTCGTCATTAGAGCTTTCAAAATGAATCACAAGGTGCCTAACACTTAGAACTTTAGCTAAGTATTCAACACTTAGTTTATTTTGAACCTTCAAACTTCGGGGAATTAATTCATGACCTTCAAGACATCTTTTTTTCTATTTTTAAGTTGCGTTATGATCGGACAAGCTCATAGTACATATCGAGTGAGTTTTGGAATTTTTCAGAATGCATAAGGCCGTGTTTGGATTTAAAACCAGTAGCAAAACTCATAGCCTGTTGCCCAATTTTCAGCATTTCAAGGTCAATTTCCAACGATTATAATTTCCTGTATATAATGAACTGAGAGAGCTGCAATATATCAAATGAAAGATCTTTGAGTCTTCTTTCCAATGCCACTGATTTCATCCACATCCACCATCTGAGTAAAAAGTTATGGTCAATTTACCTCAGCCTATAAGCTGTCAACTGGCAGAATTTCTGCGACATTTTTAATTTCTTGAGGGGTATTTTGGTCATTTTTCATGATTTATTAGTCCATTAATATGTATTTATGTTCCAATTGACCATATTATGATCATATTCAGCAAAATTCCCAAGAACAACGCTCCCTAGTCCCAATATACAAATCAAGATCCATTAAAATTCAACCGTAGAAATTCAAAATTTATTCAAGATTCAGAATCCCCATTACGAGAGCTACAAGGAGCACCTACCAATCTTACAAATAGAGTTCCGGAATCACAAGTTCATCCGAAGTCCCAAATTTGAGGTATGTGGGTGTTGAACAAGAATAATCCTTCCGTTCTTGTGCCCAAAACTTGATTTTTATAAAGATTACGTAAATTTGTATGTTGAAGTTTATACCAATTTATCTTATTTTGAGTTTATGTAACTATCCATAAATTGAGTATTTGAAGGCATTATATTTTATCTTGATATGATTTGAGTTGAGATATACATATTTTGATTTATATTTTCCTATTACGAATTGATGTTGTTGAATTTATTTGAAATGAGAATTGAGAATGAATTTACGGAATTTGTGATATGAATTTTGAGTTGTTGAAATTATGATATTTATGTCATGAATTTATTCCCAATACTTTAATTGAGATAAGTGAAGATTTTCGAGATGATTGTTGAGTATGAAATTTAGATATGACTTTGATGTATTAAATCTTTATATTTTGGGTCATAAATATATGTGATGAAATTATAAGAAAATTTTGATCTCGAGTCGTGGACATTATTTTATAAGTATTTCCCAAAAGCAAAGATTGTTGTTTTGATATTGAACAAGTATGGAACTTGAGATGATATTTTGGAAGATGGAATCGTTATATTTATGTCAAGGTTGAAATTGGACTTTTATGATATTATGATTTGGAGTTTTCCTTTATCAAATTATGTACCGATATTTGAATTGAAATTTATATCATGATTTTTGAGTTGAAAATAGAAATCCACAATTTATTATGATTCAATTATGAGAAGTATGATTTGGCCTTCACTATAGGCCATTGAGATTATTTTGAGGTGGATTTCCTAAATGAGACTGATCTTGAGTACGAGAGTAGTATTTAGCACCGAGCGGGAGGCGTAGGTAAGCGTACTCTACTTTCCTAGAACTATGTGCCACCATAGGATTTCAGATTTGTGGGCCTAAGGCCGAGTTTGTGATCACTGAATTGAGGTTATACTCCCTGGCAAGAGTATGTCACTCCTTCCCAACGTAGGGTTTCTTCCTTAGGAGGACAAAACGTTGGACTCCATGATAAGCTCACATGGTTTATGTCACTTATAAGAAACTGCCATGGGGTGTGTGTGTATCTGCTCTATCTAAAATAAGTGTGTATGGTTTGAAAACTATGATTTCTGAGAAAGTTACTTGTTTCCAAAAGATTGAAATGTATGCTATAAATAGAGTTGTTTTATGACTTGATTACTTTACGAGTTTGAAACAGAGAGAAAAGTGAATTGAGAACTTATTGTAATGACTCACTTGTTTTACTTTACATGTATTATTCATCCATGATTTTGATGATTTAATTTGAGCTAAGTGAGTCATTTATGTCAGCATGCATAATTTTATAAACTATGATGATATTAAGATATTCTGTTATATATGCATTGAACCCCCATATGCTTGGTACATTTCTATGGTACTGACCCACATATTTGTATGTGGGCTACATTTACTCAGAATGTAGGTAGAAGGTATAGTATGCACCTTTAGATCCAATCAGTTCATGGTATCCAGTCAACAGGTGATGTGTCCTTTTATTTAAGGGCTTCAGCTATTTATACAGCTCGAGAATATATCATATTTCCTTTATTCAGTCGTATTGAGTTGGGATAGTTGGGAGTCATGACCCGACTACCTATAGTCAGTACTAGTAGAGGCTTTATAAGGCTTCATAGACAGTCAGTAGAAGTTGATGTATTTAGTTTCAGTTTGTTGGAAAAAGCAGAGTTGTAATTTGTAAATTCATGTTGTATTGAGGAAATTCATAAAATATTTATATTCCACATTATTCTTTCACATTTATCCATTTTATTCAGTTGCTTATGAGTTATGCCAGTAGGAGGGTTAGCTTAGGGTCACTTGTGACCTTAAGCACCGTGTGATGTCTCAGGACCCATTTTTGGGGCGTTACACCATGGGTAGGTCTTGTGTTATTTGTAATGTAGAAAGATAGTTTGATGCGTATTTATATCAATTATAGACAGCTTAACAAGGTGATGATGAAGAATCATTATCGTATGCCTCGCATTGATGATTTGTTCAACCAGCTTGAAGGTGCAGTCACGTTTTCTAAGAAATATTCAAGGTTCATTTATCATCAGCTGAGGATTCAGGCTAAGGATATCCCAAAGACTACTTTTAGGACCCTTTTTTGTCATTATGAGTTTTTGGTGATGTTGTTTAGGATGATTAATTCCCTAGAAACATTCATGGATTTGATGAAACGCGTGTTCAAACCTCATCTATACTGCTTTGTTATTGTGTTCATTTATGACATTCTTGTGTTTTCAAGGAGTAGTAAGGAGCATGCGTAGTATTTGAGGATCGTGTGCAGACCTTACGAGAGTATGTGCTTTTTGCCAAGTTCTCTAAGTGTTAGTTTTGGCTAGAGTCAGTGTTTTTTCTTGGACTTGTTGTGTCCAAGGTAGGTATTATGGTAGACCTGGCTTAGATTACGATGATTTGTGATTGGGCAAGACCTACGTCTTAGATTGAGGTTCACAGTTTCATTGGCTTTGATGGTTATTATAAATGCTTTTTTGAGATCATTGCTACTATTTCAACCCCTATGACTAGATTGACTCAAAAGGAATTTCTTTTTTGATGGTCCAGAGAGTGTGAGTTGAGATTTGGAAAGCTCAAAGATTGTCTTACTTCAACTCAAGTGTTAGCTCTTCCTATTGAGGGTCAGGGGTTCACCATGTTTTGTGATGATTCTAGTGTTGGTCTTGGTTGTGTTTTGATGTAGCAGGGTCGTGTTATTTCTTATGATTCTAGGCAGCCTAAGCTACATGAGCACACCTGCTCCACTCATGATTTAGAGTTGGCGGTGGTAGTTTTTGTGCACGAGATTTGGAGGCATTATGTGCATGGCGAGCATTGTGATATTTTCACTAATCATCATAGCCTTCAGCATCTTATAACACAGCTAGGGCTTAATTCTCACCAACGCAAAAGGATTGAGTTGGTGAAGGACTATGTTATTTCCATTTGTTTATCCAAGTAAGGCAAATATGGTAGTTAATACCTTAAGTTTCAAGGCACTGAGTATGGGTAGCTTGACTTGCATATAAATTTCTTAGAGGCCCTTGGCACAGGATATTTAGTCCTTAACAAATTTTATGATTCACCTTGATATTTCAGATCCTCCGAGTATTTTGGCTTGTGTGGATGTGAGGTCCTCCTTGTTTGAGCAGATTCGTGGTCATAAGTATAAGGATGGCAAGTTGTATTTTCTCTGTGACCAGGATGTGAGTGGTGAGCCTGAAAGACACGCTGTTAATTCTGAGGGTATTTTGAGTTTTCGGTGTTGTATTTGTGTTCCCAGGCTTGATTACTTGATTCAGTCGATTCTTCTTGAAGATCATAGCTCCAAATATTCTATTCATCCCAGTACAACCAAGATGTACAGATATTTGAGCCAGCATCACAGCTCCATTGTTCATTGAGTTTTCACGGGGTGTTCTTGATTTTTTTCATTTTTTACTTGATTATTATTGGGGTTGTGCAAGCATTGAAAAATACAACAAAGAAATTTTGGCATATTAGAGAAAATTTTATAAAATTATGATGTAGATGAGAGCATTTGACGGATGGTTAGAGTTTAGGTCTTAAACTTTCAATAAAATGAACTTGAAAAAAATGTACATACTAATAATTTAGGGTTTAGGTCACACAATAGTGTTAATTCTAGAAAATTAGGGTTTAAATCTTGTAACTTCAAGACCACCAATAAAATGAATTTGAAGAAATATATATGTACTAATAAATATGCATTTAGGTCTTGAAAAAACTTACCTTTTAAAAAATTAGGGTTTAGGTCTAAAAAAAATGTGCATTCCAAGAAATTAGGATATGGTCTTGTAATTTCAAGACTTAATGAACTCAAAAGAATGTACATACTAATGAAATTAGGATTTAGGACTTGTAGATAATGTACCTTATAGAAAGTTAGGGCATAGGTCTTGTAACCTCGAAAACTAAAATACCAACAAAATAAACTTGAAAAAACTTGCATACTAACCAAAAAAATGTACATACTAATAAAATTAGGATTTAGGTCTTGTAGTTAATGTAACTTATAGAAAGTTAGGGTATAGGTCTTGTAACTTCGAAACCTATAATACCAACAAAATAAACTTGGAAAAAAGTTGCTGACAAAATTAGGATTTAGGTCTTGTAAAAAAGTAATCCCACCGTTTCAGAATAAGTGAATTATTGGGGTATTTATTGGTGTTTCAAAATAAGTGAATCATTGAGTTTTTTTTCAAATTTGCCCTTATGATTTGAGAACCAATTAACTTTTAAAAAGGATTACAAGGTTAGCTTTTTCTTTTTTTTTGGGGGGGGGGGGGGGTAAAAATGGAAAATTGTGATAAATTTATGTCTTTAATGTCTTTTTCTTAATATGTGTGTTAAAATTCAATAATTCATTTATTGTGGAACGGAGGGAGTATTATTTTATAGAAAATTAGGTTTTAGATCCTACAACTTTAAGACCTAAATACCAGAAAATGAATTAGGAAAAAATTTATGTACTAATAAAATTGGGATTTTGATATTCTAAAAAATAGCTGATAGAAAACTACAATTTAGGTATGTAACTTAAGGCCTAAAATACCAACAACATAAAAAAGGTACATACATATAAATTTAGGAGGTCTTGTAAAAATGGAATTTATAAAAAATTAGAATTTAAATATTGTAACTTTAATACCATAAATCCCAACAAGATGAACTTGAACAAATGTAAGTACTAGTAAAATTAAGGTTTAGAGAATAACTATAAAGAAGACTTTAGAAAATGTACCTTCTAGAAAATTAGGATTGTCATGTAATTTGAAGATCTAAAATATCAACAAAACAAACTTGAAAAAATGTACATGCAAATAAAATTATATGATCTAAAAAAACAACAAAATAGTCTTTAAAAAATGTACCCAGAAGAAAGGTATGATTTTGTCTTTCAATTTTACTATCTAAAATAACAACTAAATATGAAAATTGAACCTAAAATATTAATTTTAAACATCACATGCACATAGATTTTTGAACTATTAGTAAGGACCCTATGTAGATTTGGGGCCCATTGTTTTGAGCATACATAGATTACCGACCAAAAAGGTCTACCAAGCTATGGAATGAGGCATTGGAGGTTGGATCGATGTTGCATCATTTAAATATCAACGAGATGTGGGTGATTTTTGATATACGCCCTAATCCTAACATTATCAAGTACAAATCTCGAGTCGACCGTTATACCATCATTAGTCTGAGTCGGGTCAACTTTGATCAGGGCTTACGATAGTCATGGTTGAGTGGCGGAGGTTAGAGACTTACACCTTGTACACCTAAGTTGGTGAGACCATGATGATGATCTAGGACATGTAGTTTGTGCTTGAACTATTGGTTGATGGAAAGAAATTATAAATCCATGAGGGAGTGCGAAAAAATGGTCATTACTGGAGATTATTTGGCAGCCTTAATGGCTTTCAGGCTCTAGATATTGATGTGTGAGGTACCAATCAAGTGAGGTTATGTTTTACTTATGCACACATTAGGTATTCATTTGACATTAATAAAATTACAAATGATGATCTTTAAGAAGGGACGATATTTGCTCGACTTCACATACTTTTTTTAAGAAGAATCTTGTTCTCAACATACAAAGAAATTTAGTTAGTTTACACTGACTGAGATTCTTAGATCCTTGATCTAGATAGGGACCTACAGTAGGGGAAGTGCTATTGTGGCGTACATGTAAAAAACACTCTATCTAGAATATATTGGTAGAGTACATGATGTTTATTGATTTCTTCATCTCTTATATTTAACTAATTTAAGGGTGTATTTTCTAGTTTCTTAATACATTATTTGAGATAATGAATTAAATTTATTTAACACATCATATTCTGATCTAGACTTGTGAGAGGATCGTGCATTTTCCACCTATATCGTGTTCATGAAGGTGAGGACAAGGCATTACTCTCCTATGTAAAGAGGTGGAGATGAAAGATTATTCACAGTCAGGAGATGCACCACATCTTTATTCCATTTAGATATCAACTTGATCTCATGATGACGAGTATACAAACATTATTTTATTATGTAAATATTTATGGTTCCCTTTAATATTGTTAAATTTATTTTAAAATTGTTTTTACAGACACTATACACTGAGGTTATGTATGCACTTCCTCCTTATTTCAAGGCTAGTTTAGGTCTGTGGATGGAGAAGGTGTCGATGATATGATTATATACAATAGAGAAACACACACCCAATTATGAGTGCGATAGTTCATACATCTGTAATATATACCTCCATGAATTGGGAATTAAGCTCGTTAAACAGGAAGATTAGATGAGAGTTAACGAAGATTTTATTGGATGGGTAGAGAAGATAACTTACTGGTGGGATGAAAGGACACATAAAAAAGTCAAAGTACTGAAAGAGACCTCTGTTAATGTTTACAAGGCATGGTACATACATATCAAATACTTGTTAAATGAATAGATCCTATTAAATATGTCGCAAATAGTTAGGGATTCAATACATCTGTAGGGGTATATAAGGAATTGATAAGTGTAATAAATCTTATTTCGTGTTTAATATTCTTAGAATATAAACTAACAAATGAACATTAAAAATAAATGATGGTTAGGGGTACATAGGAGATTCTCATATTGGGGATAGATCTTTAGGTGGACTCTGGGTTTTTTTAGTTTGTTAGTGGATAAAGTTTGATATCCAATCATTTATAAGGGTACATGAGGATAACATATTGATGAGTCACCTTTTTGAACAGGTGTGTACTAGGTTCCACCAATTATGCCTCTCGTTAATTGTGTGGGCATAGTGAGGAATATGGATGTGAATGTCAAGAACAAGGGTCCAAATGGGGAGGTAGATGAAGAGGTGCTCAATTAGATGCATCTAGTTGATGAACATTAATATGACCCTTTAGTTTTAGTAGATCCAATTCTAGATATACAAAGCGTGTACTAGTATAACGACCTAAAAATTTACATTGAAAATCATTCTAATTTTTTTATGAGGACTAAAATCCTCCTATAAGAGTTGATGGAATTTTATTTATCGAGAAAAATAGGTCCATATGCAATTGGGTTGAAAATTTTAAAAGAGTGAGTCCACCCTACTTCCTACCACAACCACAGTAAGTTTATCACTGTACTAGAATAATCAACAGTGATAGCGGTACCCGGTGTAGCCAGCCTGCCCTCTCCTTAAAAACTCTTTATTTTTAATTCTATTAAGTTATCTCTTTCCTACAAAAATCCCCTAAATAAACTCCACCTCCATAACTATGATATTTTAAATACCACACTTCATGAGAGCAGTTTGGTAGTACACTAGCTGAGAACCTGATATGAAACGATATTTAGCACTTGTGGGATAATTTTCTCCTCTTAGTATTAGCATGATCCGTATACAAAGTGGGTTGTGATTTATTTCGATAGACTTTGGCTATATTCATATAATATTTATAGTAATGTCATAAATTTTCATGAATTAGGCATTCAGGCCCTATGTTTGGATGAACATAAATTATAAGAATCTAGTTAGGCTTTATTAATGTTGTAAATTGTAGATGTACTCCATTGGTATGATATTTGTGGCATGAAACAGGTTGATTCTCGTGAGAATTATTACTAGTTTAATGAACCTCATGTGCTGTAAGAATAGTGGGGTTTAAGTACGATACATGGGAGAGTTACAATTAAGCTAAGGTTAGATGGAACATGCTCTTATTAATATAGATAAGTATGACGTCAATTAAGGAAGGTTAATAAATTTTAAGTATTAATTAGGGGTTAATAATTAAACTAATAGAGTTCTAAGTTATCTACGAGTGTAATTAAATAGATAGTACAATTGAAAGGATGACCTAGTACACAGTAGAATAGGTTATTTGGTAAGGCTCTTAGAAAAAATAGATAAAATTAGTAAGGCTGAATAGTAGTATCCTAATTGTGGTATTAGGAAAGAATTAAGGATGCTGTTAGAAAAACGAGTGTAGGTCCTACATAGATAGTTAGCATTGGCATCTTAGTAGAACTATTACTATCTCATAAGAGGTGTGGGTATACACAGTTATATAAATATATACACCTAAGTATATGTATGGTAATATAAATAATGTCTCCATTCTTACAAGTCAACCAACGAATTAAAATAGCCTTTGGACATTTTGTGTGATTTTTGTTTACATATAATATTCAGATATATTGATGATGATTGGTTGGTGATGTTAATGTTGATTTTTAAATCATGATATTCATGATGTTTTTGATGATGATGGTGATATTGTATTGATCATGATGTTCATAATGTAGAGAATGGTGTTTGTGAGATTGAGAAAAGAGAGAAATCTTGCATACATATATCCATTCATATGAATTGGTTGTTTGGTTGAACTTTTATATTGTTGTTGGTTCCTTGATTGAAACACACCATTAGAAAATGATTGTGTGTGGTACTGAAGCATGAATGTCAAGTATGTCCTGTGTTATATATAATACTTTTCCCTAGTTAGTTTCTTTTAACATAAGGGTGGTATAGTGTAGTGTCCTTCCTTGCAGGGTTACCAATATTGTATGTGTCTTAGTGTTTGTAAATCCTCTAGTGCATTCTATTAGTTGAATACTGAGGAAATTTAGTCCAATTGTGGGTTTCCCTCATGTCCTGATTTGGGGAAGTCTATAGGTTGTACGAGAGTGGGTTAGAATTTTATTAAATTGAATACTGAGTTAGGAAAGGTTTAAAGAATGTAAATTAGAGTGGATTTCCAAAGGAAATATATTTACAAAAATGTGAAATGGCAAGTAGGTCATAGAGAGGTTAAAAGTGATGTGTTAATAATTTCATAATTCTAGAATTTGAAACAAAAATTTTAATTGAGCCTATGACTTGTTCTATTTACTATGGATTTTGATTTTTTCTAACCCTGGTCAACCAATTCTACCTACTAGTACATGTGGTTGTACTGATGCTACACTTACTATATCTTCAACAAAAGATATAGCCATTGTGGAGGTTAATTGGATTTCTATAACAATTGTTGTGATCATTCTACCATAGCTTTTGTCCTTCAATCATATATGGATGTTGATTCTTGAAGTTGCCCGTTCCTTATCTAGTTCTCTTGTATAAATTTAGGCTAGTTTTTGGTGTCTCACTTTTAATTATTTTCCACATTTTATTCTTATAAAATGTATTGAAGTGATAACGGAATATTAATGTAATAAAATATTTGGAAATAACTATTCTTTTAGCTTCCACATGAAATGAATAATTGGGTAGCAAGGGTTCTCCTATTTGGGGTAGGTTCTAGGTAGATGGAAACATAATCCATTGCTTTGATAGTAACAACCAGATCCACCTCCATCTCTCGTAACAAAAAAATACACCTCTATATTTATCTCTAGCTACCATTACATTACTACGGACTCCAACACACTCATTTAT
Organism: Capsicum baccatum var. pendulum; assembly: GCA_030864225.1. Taxonomy (NCBI): domain Eukaryota; kingdom Viridiplantae; phylum Streptophyta; class Magnoliopsida; order Solanales; family Solanaceae; genus Capsicum; species Capsicum baccatum. Next base: position 50,913,712 of record CM061554.1, on the reverse strand, counting down.
GGGTACATCTTAGTTTTGCTCTTGGCAGAGTCAGGATGCTACATCCTAGTTCCTAATGATGTGGATTGAACATCTTTGTATAAAGACTTAAAGGACCATCCTTTACGAGATTTATATAGATATAGACTTTTGTGTTTCATTGTGCAATTTATAATGATGATGTTCAAGAATATATGTCCGTTAGTATGTAATAATTAACTATTTGTTTAAAATATAAGAAAGATAGTGGAAATAACCTAATTCCCTTAACCGGTTAGGAAATTCCCAACTACACCCCTATCTTTCACGAGTGTCCTATTAGCCTCCCTAAGCATTTTAATAGTGAAATATATACCCTTTAAAAAGTCACACACAGATTAAGTTAAGCATTGATTGCACACTCCCAACCACATAATATTAATTTTCTTATAAAAATATTTTTTATTATTTCTCTCTATTTTATATTTAACTTTTATATTTTCCTTTCATTTATATTTCCTTCCCGATACCTTTTCTGCTTTTATTTTTCCCTTTTTAAGTCATTAGACCTGAAACTGAGAATCACCTTTCCTAGTTCTAATAAACTTTTTCTTATATCCTTTTATTTGTTTCCTTTTATTTCCTTTTTCCAAATCAGAAAAATCCCAATTGGTGAGAGGTATTTTTTTTTAGCATTTTAGGATGAAACGATTTGTCAGTCTTAATCTAAATCATTTTATTATACTAAAATTTCATGTTTATCATAAAAATAACACTTTGAGCATTAAGTTTCATTTTTCATAAAAAAATTATTGAGGTATGTGCTATGTATAAGTGGGATAATGTCCTTGAACATGACAGCTGACTTAAGGGTGTTCAAATATTTTCGACTTGGAGAAGCTAGAATGTTTTTCCACAACTTTCCACTAAATTCCATTTCTACTTTTATGGAATTTGTGACAATACTCTTAAAAAAATGGTTTCACCCTAGTAAAAAAACTAAGATGTGAAATAAACTACTTCATGTTAAATAGGTCCTAAGAAAGCAATTATTCAAAACATTGGAGTGGTTCATGCAGTGTATCCAAAAATCACCAAGTCACTAGTTTCTAGAGAATAATATTTTGAAAAAAGTTTTATATAGCACTTGATTCATTAAATAACTCCATACATATCAATGAAGATGGGGTTATTTTAAGGACAAGTTCTACAGGATAAGTGAGATTATGGATAATGTAATGAGGCAAAATCATGGCTAGCATTTATCTGGTAGTAGCATTGATATCTTATATGGAAATTCTTCACTCACTTCTCTTATCAAATCTAATAGAAGAGGGATCAAGTAATCTATAACATGTAGACTAATATTTAGCTACTATCCAAGTGGTTTTCATAGATCAATCCAAGAATGTTAAAGAAGTCAAAGATATCCAAGCTATCTCACATGTAAATTTTGCTCAAAAAATGATGCAATATTTAGAAGCTCCTCTAATGGAATACGAGGAAGAAAATTGTTATAAAATACTCAGAAAAGCTAAAAATCTAATGGAAATCACATTCGCAAGGGCAAAGTAGCTAATGTGAGGGGTGCCTCAAACCTTCCCCTCGGTCAACAGAATTCCTTACCCGGTCTTTTGTTTTTGCAAACCAACAAAGAGTCATTTCCTTTGAATAGGGATTCAAAAGGTGACTTGGAACACCATAACTCAATTCCAAGTGGCAACTCTGTAAATAAATTAATCCCTATCCAAACCATCACTTTAATTGAAAAAACCATTCGACTCGACACCTTTGAGCGAAAAAAGGGTGTGACAATTCTGAACTACTCTGAACCCATATGTCACCTTCCTCTGAATCAGCTAAGCGAATGCCTAGTCTGGCAAGCTGATGGATTTCCTGTGCTAACTTATTCTTACTGTCATCAACATGAGCAACACTACCCATAGACAGTCTACTAAAAGCGCCGGCCACTACATTGGCCTTGCTCGGATGATAAAAGACACTCATATCATAATCTTTCAAGAACTCTAACCACCTTCTCTGACGAAGATTGAGATTATTCTGAGAAAAGACATACTGAAGTCTCTTATGATCTGTGAACACATCTATATGAACTCCGTATAGATAATGTCTTCAAATCTTTAAGGCCAAAACTGCGACTGCTAACTCAAGATCATGAGTAGGATAATTCTTCTCATTAGGTTTAAGCTACCTGGATGCGTAGGCTATGACCTTACCATGATGCATAAGGACACAACCCAAACCTACTCTGGATGTATTACAATACACTATGAACCCATCTGGACCATCTGGAAGAGCTAAGACTGGAGATAAGGTGAGTCGAGCCTTCAACTTCTGAAAACTCTTCTCTCAAGGATCTGATCACTGAAACTTGACTTTCTTCTGAGTCAATCTAGACATGGGGGATGCAATAGAAGAAAATCCCCAAAAAACCATGTGTAATAGCCAGCCAAACCCAAGAAACTTTTGATATCTGATAGAGAGACAAGTCTGGGCTAGTTTTTTACCGCTTTGGTCTTTTGAGGATTAACCCTAATGCCATCACCAGAAATGATATGACCAAGAAATGCTACTGACCTTAGCCAAAATTCGCACTTACTAAATTTGGCAAACAACTGATGATTTCTGAGAGTCTACAATACTATTTTGAGATGGTCTGCATGATCACGCTCACTGCGGGAATAGACTAGAATATCATCTATGAAGACTATGACGAACATGTCTAAGTACTACTTGAACACACGGTTCATCAAGTCCATGAAAGTTGTTTGGGCATTGGTAATATCGAAGGACATAACTAAGAATTCGAAGTGACCATACCGAGTACGAAAAGCTATTTTCAAAATGTCACATTCTCTGACTCTGAGCTGATGGTAGTCTGATCTGAGATATATCTTAGAGAAATAGCTGGCACCCTGAAGTTGGTCAAATAAGTCATTAATTCTGGGAAGAGGATACTTGGTCTTGACCGTGACTTTATTGAGCCGACGGTAATCAATACATATTCTGAGAGAATCATTTTTCTTGTGCACGAATAAAACTGGTGTACCCCACGGGGAAACACTGGGCCTGATGAACCCTTTATCTAAGAGATCCTTCAACTGCTCTTTCAATTCTCTGAGTTTTGCTGGTGCCATTCGGTATGGCGAAATAAAGATAGGCTGAGTATCTGGAAGAAAATAAATACCAAAGTCTATTTTCTTTTTCGGAGGAATTCCTAGAAGATCTTCGAGAAAGACAGCTAAATATTCATCCACTACTGGGACTTATTCAAGATTGGGAGTTTCAGAACTAGTGTCCAAAACTCAAACAAGATGATAGACATATTCTTTAGATATCATTTTTTGTGCCCAAAGGTAGGAAACAAGTTGACCTTTGAGAGCTGAAGTACTACCCCTCCACTCTAGGACAGGTTCATTCAGAAACTGGAACTGAACTATTTTATTTCTGTAGTCGACTGTGGCATAGTAGGAATAAAGCCAATCCATACCGAGAATGACATCAAAATCAGTCATCTCTTATTCGACTAAGTCTGCTGAAGTGACTTTCTAAGATACCATAACCAGACAATTCCTGTATACCCATCAAGCTATGATGGTTTTACCCACTGGGGTAGAGACTAAAAAGGGCTCTATTAGAATTTCAAGACTAACTCCTAAATCAACTGTTATATAGAGAGAAACAAAAGACAAAGAAGCTTCTAGATCTAGCAAAGCGTAGACATGCACATGAAAGATCTATAATGTACCAATAACCATATCAGGAGAATTTTCCTGATCTTGCGGGGACTGAAGAGCATAGAGTCTGTTTGGGTGTTGCCCACTAGTAGCACTGGAGGTGGCACCCTGCTGATTTGGGTGACTTGACCGAGCTGAGAAACGGTTTTGCTGACCCTGAGGACGTGGCTGAGGACAGTCTCTGACTCTGTGGTCTGGCTTGCCACATCCAAAACAAATACCACTGCTAGCTCTACAAATACCCTGATGGTGCTTGCCACAAGTCTGGCAAAGAGGATAGGTGCGGGCACTGCTAACACTGCCCTGAGACTTAGAGCCAGGTGCTCTATCTCTATTACCGTCTCTGGATCTAGGAGTTGGAGCACTAGCCGAAGAAGGAGTTGGAACTGTTAACTTAAGATGAAACCGACAATGGTTTCCTCCTTCTGATTTAGGCTGAGCAAAGTTGAAACTACCTGTCCTTGCTCTCTTATTCTGCTTCTCCCTCATCTTAATCTTTTGCTCTTTTATGTGTTGAGCATGGGTCATAAGCCTAACAATGTTCATGTCACTATTTAATATCACGGACCTGCACTCATTGGCCACACTATCATTCACCCCAGAGACAAACTTACTCATCTTAGCCCTACTATCGGCAACTCAGGAGGAGCATATCTGGCTAATTGAGTAAACTTAAGAGAATTCTCTTTCACCGTCATGTTGCCTTGCCTGAGGTTGATAAATTCTAACACTTTTGCTTCCCTCACTCTAAGGGAAAGAATCTATCAAAGAAGGCAGTAGTAAACTCCTCCCACTCAATAGGCCCTGCATCTACAACCCTCTCTTATTTCTACTATTGGAACCAAGTGTGAGCAACATCCTGCAATTGATATGCAGCTAGCTCAGCACTCTCAACAACTAATACCCCCATGATGTCTGTAACCTTCTGAACTTGATCAAGAAATTCCTAAGGGTCCTCGTCTAACTTACACCCAAAAAGGGATGGAGGATTTATTCGGGTAAAGTCCCGAATCCTCACTGCAGCTGAATTGGCCATTGGGTTGGTCGGAATGACAGCTGGTCGTTTATTCTGAGCAGCAACTAACTGAGTAAGAGTTATGAATGCAGCTCTGAACTCTGCATGAGAGACATGTTCGCCCAAAGGGTCTTTGGGCTGAGGGGCTGGCTGATTTCCATTTCTTTTTTTAGGAGGCATATTCTGTAGAAGAAAGGGAGAAACAAATTATACTGAGAGATTGAGAGATTTAATAGAGATTATGCTCATTAGCATGACATGAATACTGAAAGAAGGGAAATTGTTGCTAAAATATCTCATAGCCTCTTGTACATAAATGTGGAGTGCAACACACCCGTGTACAAGACTCTACTAAATGTGGATTTCAGACTTCCTAGGACACTATTGAACCTGTTTTTGGTATCAAGTTTGTAACGCCCCGAATTTGATACCCGGAATGCTACATGGTGCTCATGACCCCAAAGGACCACAAGCTACCATGAATGATATCTGTACCTGAACACTGCATAATATACTGTATAAATGCGAAAATAAAGGCTGAAAGGCCATAAGGTTCAAAATTGTAACATAACTGATAAACATATAACATCTGAATGGGGTATGAAATACCCAAAACAACTAAAATAACTGTCTAAATATGACAGTCTAAAAAACCTCTAACTGACTGAACTGTTTGAATAAGGAGTTGATGGGACATGTCCCCAACTAACTCCAACTAATAAATTAATTAATGTGATTATAAAGTAATGGTCATGTCCTTGAAGGATGAGGACTAACTGCTAGCTCTAACTGTGGAGACTGGAATGCTATTGATGCTCTGGAGCTCGTGCTTCTGAACCTGTGGTATAAAACACCATAGTGCAAATGCGCCAGTACGTTGGAATGTATTGGTATTCATGTGAGGTAGGTTGAATGCAAAGGGTTCACATGCATGAACTATACTAACTGGCTGATTAACATGAGCGTAAGAATACATGCATGAATACATAATAACTGTAACATTTTTTCCTGTGGGATTCGACCCCACTCTCAGTATGTTTTGACCATATTTTTTAACTTGTTAATATAAAAAATACTGATCATATTTTTTTCCAGATCAATAAAACTGCTTTGCAAAAAAATAAAAATAAAAATAAAAATAAAAATAAAGAAGAAAGGAATGTAATATAATTAAAAAATATAATATTTTACATGTGGATGTTAATGTAGCATAGCCACGTGTTTTTTTTTTAATCTAGGTGGCATGCTTGGTGGAATTTCGAAGGGGTATTTTGAGCCAAATATTTAACAGAGGGGTATTTTTGAGCCAAATATTTAACGGAGTGGTATTTTTTAACCAAAAATCTAATGAAAGGTATTTTTAAGCTATTTCAGATAGTTCAGAGATATTTTTGAACCTTTTCCGTTATTTTTATTAAAAGAAAAAGGGGATGGAGGCAAGATAGTAATAGCACTAATGGCAGAGCCAAACGCTGCCGTTCCATTCGAATTGCTGCTAATTAAAAAGGCACAAGAGGTTACTTTTTTGGGGAGGCAAAACGGGTGAGCAAAGGAGGGGACAACTGCGTCGTCGTTCTGGTGAGTCAAAATACTACCAGCTGTTTTTGGGAAGGAAAAGAAAAAGGGGAATAGTAGTAGTAGTAGTAGGCGGAGGAGGAAGAGGGGGGAGTGAATGCAATATCCAGTGGAGGAGAGGAGGTGCGATTTGAGTACCATGGAGGAAGAGAAGGATACTATTATGGAGGAAAAGAAGGATACTATTATGGAGGAAAAGAAGGATACAGAGAAGGATACTATTATAAAGGAAGAGAAGAATACGGAGAAGGATACTGTTGTAAAGGAAGAGAAGGATAGTGAGGGAAAGTTTACTTCTTTTGAGGAGAATACAGATCTTAAAGAAGAAGGGACGGTTTTGATGAAGGTCGGTAAAAGGGGGAGACCGTCCAAAAAACATAAGCAAAAGAAGGAAAGGTCGGAAAACATTGAATCTAGAGAGAAAGAGATTTATTTGAAGAAAAGCAATAATCTTGGTATGAAAAAGCATGTTGTCAATGGAAAACTAGAGGAGAAAATTGATATTAAGATTGAAGAGGATGAGGAGGAAGAGAAGGTTGATTCTCATCATCATAAGCCAAGGAAGTCACATGAAAGAGCTAAGATGAAGTTAAGTGAATATACGCAGAAAATGGTTGAATGGGATGAAGAAGACCGCAATACAAAAAAGGAAAAAAAAGGTCCAGGTAGGAAGCGTGGCATCAAAACACAAGAGAATGGTAATGATAATGAGAAAATTGCAAGGAAAGAGTCTGGAAGAAAGAGAACTATGGAGAATGGTGGAGATTCTGGTAGTAGAGAGGAGGGGAATGGGAGTGAAAATCATAGGGCCAACGGAGAAGATAAAGTGGAAGGAGTTGGAAGATATGGATATGGTATGCGTGAAAGAAAAGTGAAAGTTCCGCAAGATAATCCATCAAATCCCCGTAGTAGAAAGAGGAAGGATGAGAATGTAAAAAAATCTTAGCATTCTGAATGCTTCATTTGAAAATCTGATCATTTAATTTACTCTTTACTAACCCAAAATGACCTTCATTTTAAATTTGAAACTTGGGCAGGGTAATGAGATTGAATCAAATATGTGTCATCAGTGCCAGAGGAATGACAAAGGAAGGGTTGTCCGGTGCACCAAGTGTAAAACAAAGCGATACTGTGTTCCTTGCATGACCACATGGTACTGAAAACTTGTAGCAACTATATTATTGATTGTGTTTGTTCGAGTAACTTTTTGATTGTAAGTGTAAGTTGGACTTGCAAAGATATAATACTCTACTCCTGGCTTTATTTGAGCAGTTTGTCTCTGGATGAGATATTTCTATTGTCACAATTGATAAGATGCTAAGCACGATGAGCATTTTAACTATTTGAAGCATTATATGTCCAATCTATTTGTTTAATATCGTGAACTTCTACGCAAGTTATCATTCAATCATGAAGTTTTCTTTTCCTTTTCTCATGACTTCCTTTCCCTTTACGGTCAATAATAGGTACCCTGGGATGCCCGAGGAGGCTTTTGCAGAGTCTTGTCCTGTTTGTTGTCAGAACTGTAATTGCAAAGCATGCTTGCGCTTGGATGGGCCAATAAGGGTTGGATTCTTTTCCTGTCCCACTATAAGTTACAGTCCTATGATGCAAGTTATCACTATGTGATATGCTCTTATTACAAATCTTTTTGTAGGCTTTGAAGAACTCACAATTTGAGATTAGCGAAGAAGAAAAGCTTGAATATTCTAAATTCATTTTGAAAAAACTTTTGCCTTTCTTGAGAAGCTTTAATGCAGAGCAAGTGACCGAGATGGAGATTGAAGCTAAGATTCAAGGTTCTATTATGTTTTTTAAAATTGATGCCATAACAATCGCTTGTATTGTTCAATTTATATGCCTCTTTTCATGTTGGCAGAACTGTAAGTGTGCATTTTGAGATTCAGTTAAGGTAATATCTATTTGCACCGTTTGAAAAGATAACAACATAAGCCATTTTCCATATATCTGCAGTGTTGACTTTGAAATGTCAACTAGGGAATGCTTTAATATACTTGCTATTTCCCAGATAAGAAAATATAATTTCATGTAGCAGGTTGAGAGATAATAGCTTCTTCCAGGAGGAACAGTATGCCTAATTCATCTTCACTTGCTACCTATTGTAACTAGAATTTCCTTTTAACATCTGGGCAGGGTTACCGGTGTCAGAATTAAAGTTGCAGAAGGCAAAGTGTCAGAAGAATGAGCGGATGTACTGGTAAGCATGAAGAACCTCTTCTTTCCACGTGAATCTTTTGGAATGACATTTAAATAAACTGAATTGAGTAATATTTTGTGCAGCAACAACTGCAAAACATCCATTTTTGATTTTCACAGAAATTGTTCTACCTGCTCCTATGATCTCTGCCTTACTTGTTGCCGGGAGCTTAGAGATGGTCACGTAAAGGGAGGTGAAAAAGAAGTCATCATAGAGTTCGTTGACAAGGGGGTTGCTTATTTGCATGGTGATATGGAAGCTGATTCTGTACCAGCTACCAGAAATGGAACTTCAAGAAGGGACAGATCAACCAAGAAAATGGTTGAAGATGATTCTGTGGGTGATGCCAGGTTTGCATTTGAAATGGAACCTGGGGATAATGGGAGGCTTCTGCCAGAGAATTCTGGTGGTCCAGCTGGTGAATGGAAATCCAATGAAGATGGTAACATCCCGTGTCCACCACAGAATCTTGGTGGTTGTGGTAAGGGAATTTTAAAGCTGAAGTACCTGATGGAAAAGACAGTATGTCCAGTCTCTGAGTTGTTGGCAAGAGCTGAAGATTTTGCCAAAAAATTTGAATTGGAATGCATGCCTGAAATTCCTCAGGGATCATGCTTCTGTAGGAATTCAGAGGATAAAAATGATATGCAGAAAAGTGAAATGTGTAAAGCAGCATCTCGTGACGGTTGTGACGACAACTATTTATACTGTCCAACAGCTAAGGATCTTAAGCAGGAGGATCTGAAGCATTTCCAATGTCACTGGCTGAAAGGTGAACCTGTGATTGTCCGCAATGTGCTTGAGACTGCGTCAGGGTTAAGCTGGGAGCCCATGGTTATGTGGCGTGCCTGTCGCCAGATAAAGAATTTAAACCACCCTCTCCTTTTGGATGTCATTGCTATCAATTGCTTAGATTGGTGTGAGGTCAGTTTAATACTTGAGAATCTCACATTCAACATTCTCTCTTTTTTCGATTAATTCTACTTGTCTTGGTGATCCATAGTTTTATTACCATTTTTTATCTGATTCCTGAAGCCATCAGTTATGGCTTTTTAGATCTTAGTTTGACCAGAGCTCTAAATAATATATCTAAATTTATCAAAAATTTACTTTCAGAATAATATCGGAGATTGATTCTATCACTGCAGCGCATCAGATCTTTTTATCCTGATTAGGACTTTAAACACACCCTCCTTCTCAATTTGTTCGTCTTTCTTTCCATATGACATGTTTAAGGCTACAAGATTAAAGAACATTTTAGTACATTTGACATATCTTTAGTTTAAAGTTTAAGACCACAAGATTCAAAAGTCTCTTTACTTCTTAAAATTTTGAGTCAAGTCAAACCAGTCAAACAAATTGAAACGGAGTAATAGATTGAAGTACTTATCAGTTTAAATTTTATATCAAAATCTATGGAAAAGGGTCAAAAATACCCTCAAATATTCAAAATAACTCACATTTACCCTATGTTTGTTTTTGGTATCAAAAATACCCTTCCCGTCTATTTTTTTGGACGAGAGTGGTAGTAGGTAGGCTCCAAGTATCTCTTTGAATGTGTTCCTATTGGATTAATCTGCCCTTGTTTTGTTAATTACCTTACACTATTAATCTACTTTTACTCTATTTTGTTTTTATTGCACTAGTTAAAAATTAAATTTAATCGAGTAGCTAATTCTATTAATTGTGGATAATGTTGCTTTCTCTATCATCCATAAAATGTTTGTTCTTTTAACATGCTGTGTTAAATCAATAGACTGCTTCATTTACATTTCGTCAGACGGAGTATTGTTTAGAAGAATAACTTTATCAATGTTTGTTATAATGTCAGATGTTTTTTGTTTTTATTTTGAAACTTCTTGTAAAACACCACTACGCACATATATGTTGACTTAAGTGATAAACAAATAGTTAAGGACGTTTGCGGTCAAATAATAAAGTTCTGGCTCTTTGAATAGAAGTGAAGTCAATTTGAATGGGATTGAAGAAGCATGAAGGGAAGCATTAATTTGCTACACTTTGCTATGAAAGTGCACAGCTAGCAGCAATCTCAACTTCAGACCAAGAAGCAGTGTGTACAAGTAACCAATGTCAGACCAGTGGTTTTTTTTTTACCATTTGTTGTAAAGAAATGGAAAACTGTGTCAATACATGCGTATTTTGTGTTTCTATTTTTTTGTGTGCAGCATGTTTTGTGTCATTTTAGTTGTGTTTTATCTTTTAATTCTTGTATTTTGAAATCAACCCAAACTATTCATGTCTCCTTTTCTTGCAAATAGTAGCTCAATGCAATCTCCCAGAGACCATGTAAAATTTCACGTTTACTGGAGTCAGTGATGTTCAATGTTTTAACAATGTTTTTCTTCCTCCATTTAATTTTCAGAAGTAGTTATTTGATGTTAAGTGATACTTAGGTGTGATGAATAATTTTCTTATTTCTTGGATGACTACAGGTAGAAGTTAACATCCACCAGTTTTTTAAGGGATATATGGAAGGTCGAATTGATAATGCTGGCTGGCCCCAGATTCTGAAGTTGAAAGATTGGCCTCCATCTGATTTATTTGATGAAAGATTACCTCGTCATGGCGCGGAGTTTGTCAGAAGCTTGCCTTTTAAGGAGTACACACATCCACAAAATGGCCACTTAAATCTTGCTGTCAAACTGCCAACAGATTCGTTGAAGCCCGACATGGGACCAAAGACATATATTGCTTATGGAGTTCCTCAGGAGCTAGGGCGTGGAGACTCTGTGACTAAGCTGCATTGTGATATGTCTGATGCGGTATACCTTGTTTGTGTCCATTCTTTTGGCATGTGTAGTCTTTTCTATTTTCTTTTGCATACTATTCTGCCATGGGCACAGTAGGATATTTCTTGAAGAATGTGGACTTTCATGCTATGCGGTTTATTTGCAAGGGACTCTGTAACTGTGATTTCATTAAGCTAAAGAAGCAGGCAAGCTGGTTCTACATGCTTTTCTGTTGTAAGAAAAGAAAAATGGAAGTTCTCAATATGTACTTGGATGTTGATTATTGTGTTTACCGATAAAAGATGTGTTTTCTTATGTTGTTGGGTTTCCTCCGTTAAATTTATCTACTTCAAAATTGTTTCATAGGTGAATGTGTTGACACATACTCAAGCAATAAACCTGACTCCTAAGCAGCTTTCGGAAATGGAAGAAGTGAAAAGAAAACATGCTGACCAAGATAAAAGGGAACTTCAGATGGCTGGGGATGAGAAAGCATGTAAAAAAGAAGAGTCATCTGAGTTGATTAATGACCACTCTGTGCTCAGTGAGAGATGTAGAAGAGATGAAAAAACTGATCCTTTTGAAGTTCAAATCTTGAGTAGTGAACCAGATTGTGGCAATCAGTCAATTATTCCATCTGCTTCTTGTGTGGAACCAGAGGGAGATATTGGTGAGGACATGGTAATAAATGGTGCAATCAATTCTACTAGCAATTGTGAAGCTAGTGGAGGAATTAAAATTGATAATGATAAAAGTGATGTGTGCCAAGATGACCCAGTGATTGAAAAAAATGAAGTATTTGTGGATATAGAAGGGGGTGCACTCTGGGACATCTTTAGAAGGCAAGATGTTGCCAAGTTGGAGGAATATCTCTTGAAGCACTTCAAGGAATTCAGGCATATCTACTGTTGCCCGGTACCACAGGTATTAATAAAACTTGCTTAGCATTTGATTTTGAAATCGAGGTAGTTTTTTATTATATATTTTATGGGGGTGGGGTAGGGGTATCCTGTATCTTTTGTATCTTTCATTCATATGTTCCAGAACTCTGCAACTCGGATTTGAGATATTAACAGTTACCTGTAGTTGACTCTAAAATACATTAGATGCCGGTTCAATGAAGTCAAAGCTACATGTAGTAGAAACAGACAGGGTCAGGAATTTTATGAAAGGTGTTCAGATTTTTGAAGAACTAAAGAATGAGTTGTTTAAATTGAAGTACGTAATATTAAGCTATATCGTAAAAATACTTGCAACAAAACAATCCTTCTACTATAGAATAAGTCACAATAAGCGGTTACCAAAAAAAAAGTCACAATAAGCGGTTGACATGTCTGCTTCAGCTGCTTCAATTGTGATTTTACTATATTATCCTGAAGTAATTATTATAAGTCATTTATGTATTAAAAAGTCTAAAATATTTAATAAAAAAATTAAAATAAATATTTATGACACGACTGCTTTAGCTGCTTCAATCGTGATTTTACAATATCTCATAATTAATTATTATAAGTCATTTAAGTACTAAAAAATTAATATTATTTAATAAAAAAGATAAAATAGACATAAAATGATAAATTATTTTTTGATATTTTAAATTAACTTGACATTTTATATGGGACCACTTAAAAAAAAATTCACAAGTATTTGTTATAATAATTTTACTATGTCACTTCTAATTAGTAGAATAGAAGAAAAAATATTATAAATCACAATAATTAAAACTTAAATAGTTTTAAAAATATAATTAACTATCAATGCCATAAAAATGTGAACAACTTAAAATATTGTTATACAAATTTCATCAATCTAAATATAATAATATATGCGTAACTTAGAATTTATCAATCAAACAAATGAAAGTTTTATTTAAATAATAGAATTATACATAATGTAGAATTTTAAAGAATCAACATTGGGCCGTGCATAGCACGGCGTAAGCCAACTAGTATAGCATAAATCAAAACAATTATGTATTAAAAAAAAATCTAGCATGAGAATTTTCATCTTTGAAAGCATCATTTAAATGTATTATTGTAACTTTACTCGACAAGGTTTCATTTTAAAAATATTTTGCCATAAATTCATTAGAAATAGGATTAAATATTTTTCTTTTAAAAGATTAAGTTCCAGAATTATTTACTGTACAACTGAATTGATATTGCATTTTGAGAAATCTGCAATGATCAAAGTTCAAACCAAGCTTCAGTGGCGATGTCCGGAGACTAAATTCATGTTTGAAAATTTTGATTAGGGATTAATTTGTTCATTAGCCAATTTCCTATTTTTTTTCATGTTCATAGACAAACTCTTGATTAGAGATTAACTTGTTTATTAGCCAATTTCTTATTATTTAAGGTTTGTTTGGAAAGCCACCCACTAAAAGGTAGTTTTATGACTGGCCCTGGGGTGATCGGGGACTGACAAAACGCCTCAGAGCTTAAGTGTGGAGCTTAGTTATGTGAGGCTTACACCTTAAGCATCTTTTTGTACGTCCTAAACACGCCTAACGCCAAATGTTCGGGGCTCACCTAATAGTTCTTGAACAAATTGTGTCGAATTTATTGGTCAACACTATTGATTCTCATAATTCTTTAATAAATGAATGATGGATAGTAGTTTTTTTAATCTATGGAAATAAGTAAATTTAGAATAACTCAAATAACAAGTCATATTATTGATTATTTACTATTTGACAACAATGTGACTATCACATATATTTTAAATTTCATATCCGAGTTTTACATCTTTACTTGTTATTGGTCGTTATGGTTTAGTCTTTATGACATATATATGATGATAATTTTGGTTGATCTAGAGGCTTTGTGGAAAATGTTTGTTATTTCATTTTTATAGAGGTTAATATTTTTTCATGGTCTTTGTCTGGGTAATTTATGCGTTAATATGAATAATCTAATGGGCACCCAATGGTGTCATTTAGTGGTTCGACAAAATGGAACCTTAGAGATTAAGGTTCAAATCCTGCATAGACCAAATACATTAGCAGGTTTCTTCCTATTTTCTTAAGTATTGGTAGTTGGAGTTACATGGTATGCGTTAGTGGGAGTTAGTAGGTACTCGATGGAATAATTGAGGTGTGGAAAGGTCGCTTGGACACCACAATTATCAAAAAAAAATAAAAATACCCATCGTTAATTTTTCATGCTTGTGTGTTGCCGTCTCTTATATCTATAATTTTTACTCTTAGTGTTTTGCTTTGTCAAGTGTTTTATAAGGTGTAGGTGTGAGGTGAGACATTTTACTTGATATGGGCAAGCGTAACCCTTGAGGTGCCGGGCATAAGCCTTGTGAATTTTTAATATTTTATAAATTAATATAATAAAGAGATAACATTATATAGAAATTGCAAAAAATATAAAATAATTATAAATGTACATAGAACTGCTTCATCTTAAGCATTAACTAAAAAGTAATTAGAGTTGCTCATCTCAAAAAAATTAATTGGATCTTTTAAAAAAATTGAGTAGAAATTTATAAATCAACTTCAATAAAAAAAGAAAAACAAAGATGGAATCTACACTCAGAAACATTAAACTAGAGTAAGTGATGAAGGATGATACGTTTTTACTTTGCACATTAATCATTTTACCCCTCAAGGGGGCACAAGACGAAGAGAGAACAAAAATTAGCGCTAAGAATAAAAAAATATTTAGTTTAATTTTTTTAACTTATAATTTAATGACAAGCTGAATTTTGTGTTTCTTGATATTAATTAATTTATGGACTTGTTTAGAAATTTTAATTGGGAGAGATTTTCTGGGCTTCCGTTTCCAAGTAAAAATTCATCCAATGTAGGGCTGGCATATTTTGGTTCAAATCGAAAAAATCAAAAAACCAAAGCAAAATTTAATTTTGGTTTTTCGATTTTTTGGATCGGTTTCGGTTTCAAATTTTTGAAATTCGGTTAAATGGTTCGGTTTTCGTTTTTTTCAAAAAAAATTCGGTTAAACCGAAAAACTGAAGTTATTATATTAGATTGTCTTCTGCATATTCTAGATAATATATTATTATTTCCTATCCTGTTTTTTGAGAAACTGATTCTTTGTCTTTCGTTGTTATTTTCGATGGTTCTCCGTCTATTTGATAAAAGGTCCATCTTTGTGGTTTTCTTATTATTTTCTTGCGTTCGTTTTGAGGGGTTATTTCAATTTTCTTTAATTGATTTACCAGTTCTTCTATTTCTGAAATAGGTTTTTGTTTTTCTTTGGTTTCTTTATCTTTTATTAAGATGTCTATCTTTTTATGTAGTTCAGGTAGTTCTGGTTCTTTTGGTGTTGTAACTATTTCTTTATTTTGAATTAAACTATCTATCTTTTTATGCAAATCTATAAGTAGTTCTATTATGATATTATTTTGTTTTAGTAAAACTTTGTCTGTTTGACTTGAGGGTATATACCTAGATAATCCTTCTGGATCGCTGTGATGAATTCTTGATTTTTCTAGTGCCTTTATATAGTTTGTATCTTCCTCACTCATGAAAGCGATATTTCTTCTAATCTTTTTGTTATTTCTTGTAAGTCTTTAATTTCCCTAGTTATATTTTCTACTTGTTCGACAAGCCTAGATATTAATTGTGTTGTTTTTGCTTCTAGTTCTCTAGTTTTTTCTATTAATGTTTTTATTAGTTTTTCGATTTCTATTTTTGTAGGTATTTGTTCTAAATTAAATTTATGATTTAGATATTGAATTTTTCTATCTATTTATAAATATATAATAAGTAACCCGTAACCCTAAGTATTCATTTCATATTTTGATTACTCAGCAACGACGCTTCGAGGAGATGAGTGTTGAGGTTCACGATTGACTTTTGCGTTGTTTTGTGGTCTGTTTATGCAAACTTATGCATAATGCAGTCATGGATTATGTGAAACTTATGGTTATTTCATTTCATGCATGTTGAATTATTTATATTTGAGAAAAATATGTTTGAAAAAAAATTATTTTTCTAAAAAAATCACCAATCTTAAATGCCGAGTCATGACAAAGAAAGAGTTGCTACTTTAATCTTCAAAACCGAAATAAAAATTCGAAATAACCGAACCGAATTTGTAGAGACCGAACCAAACCGAATCTAATTCGGTTTGGTTACGGTTGTCATTTTCATCAATACGAAAATCAAAAACCGAACCGGTTTTTAGCAACCAAACCGAATGGCCACCCCTAGTCCAATGTCTAACCTCCCACCACCACCACCACCACCACCACCACCACCAAAAGGCCTGCGCCAGAAATACCTGCTAAAACAGTGGCTATGTCTACTATAACTACTAACTTTTTGGATCTTGTAACGTAGGTTGTTCACCCTATACATGATCAAACTTTTTACTTGACTGAGGATCACAAAAGGAAGCTCAAGGAGGAATATGGTTAGTAATCATATATGAATTCTTAAGTGTTATCCATTCAACAATTAGAACTCCTTACTTTACTAGCCGTTTTTGTATTTATTCTGAATTTTACAGGAGTTGAACCATGGACCTTTGTTCAAAAATTGGGGGATGCAGTTTTTATACCTGCGGGCTGCCCTCATCAAGTTAGAAACTTGAAGGTGAACTTACTCGCCAACTTTCTCTTCTAACATATATATTAATGCAATCCTAGAAGTTGTGAAGGATGCATTAGTATTTGTATCTTTGGTATCTATTAGGATGACCAGATGTTGCCGTGATATATTCAAGTATTTGAATAAATAAATAGCGTGCAAGAAAACTCACTATAACAACTTTAGGACCTGATTATAGTAGAGGTGCCTTTTGCTCCAATGTCTATTTGCAAATAGGCTGTGAGCTCTATAATTGATCTTGCAAGTTAGTGTAGGTACTTATTGAAATACTGTTAAAGGTTATCACTGTAGGGCTGGTTTATGGCTGGACGGGAGAAGTGATAAAAATTCCTTGATGAGATTAGTAATCCATTGATTTCACGAGGAAAGACCCACTTGTAGATGTATACGACAAGTAAAGAGTGCCAAATAACTCGCTTCTCTATGAAGAGCATCAAATTTTAGTCACTGAAATAAAGTGTTTGCAGTATAAATGTTTCGAAAATAGAAGCTTCCAGGGCTTAGTTCAAGTGGCAAAGGTTGAGAGACTTGTGATTTAGGTCATAGGTTTGAGTCCTGCTCTCTGCCAACGAAGCCTGGTATTAAGGTGAGAGCTTTGGGAATTTAAATTCTTTTCTTCACGCTGTAGAATCTCGTACAGTTATTATATTTGTTTTATTTTAAGAATGTATGTGTAACTCTTACTGATTTCACTTTCCACTAGATGTATTTTAGTTGTTTAATTAGCTATCATCCTTATATTTTTGTGACCGTTTAAAGCAAACAACATTGATGAGTTATTTAGAGGATAAGTCATCTGATTCTGAAAGCATTACCTCGAACGATTCTCAATAGCTTTTCCATATTCTGCTCAATAGTACTTCCCCTATTACAACTTTTATGGCATTATTTCCTTATTAGCCCATTCTAAATGAATTGCAAATTTCTATTCTACTGATTGTAGCACAGGTGCAAAAAAATTTGGTAGGATGGCTACTTCTGGGTTATTATTATACGGTTGGGCCGAAAACTGGAAAATGGACCAAATTGAATTAATTTGGTTCTTCGGTTCTATATTAGTGTCTTTAAATCTTCGGTATTTGGTTTGGTTCTCGATTTCAGGATTCCGATTCTGCAGTTAAAACCAAACAAATAGGAACTCCTCACTATTTTTTTTTTGGGTTCAAGTTTTGCATACATAATATTTGTTATAAAGGGGATCATTGAGGAAACTGGGTCAGGCATTCTGTTGAGCAACGGGAACGATCTGCCGTTTCTTGTTGGGGGCAGGGAGTGGATTATAACTGCTATACTACGAGTGCGGGATCAGCTTGTGCATGTTAATGTGATACATTATAAGGATTATTTCTTTATTCCTCAAATGAAGGGACACTGGAAGTACATTATGGAAAAAGCCAAAGTACGTGCTTCTTGGACCTTTGGCCTTGAGTGGAGAGTCAGAGCACTTCATCGATTAGGTTTTCTGGCTTTTAATGCTATACGAAGGCATGATCAACCTCATGATACTGTTTACTGAACTTGGTTTAATCAGATTCCCTCTAAGCTGGGACACTAATACTTCACATTGAATCTTAAGCACAATTTCTTGCCAAGTCTTATGGAAGAACCGAATTAGAAAGAATTTTAGAAAAAATTTAATTGAATTGAATTAATTTCGGTTTGGTATTCGGTATGCACCTGTGAAGACCCGAAAACTATAGAACCGAACTGAAGAACTGAATACCTGCCCATAATCAATTAATACTTAACCACCATTTGAAATGTAACTGGGAAATAGTTGCTTTTTAGGGCGGACATAAAATTTGGACTATAATACCACTTATTGAAGTACAGATAAAGTTAAGCTTATGGTGCTAGAGTTCAAAATTTTAGCAAGTGAAAACAAAATATGCTTGAGTTTGAACTCAAGAACAGAATCCTTTAGTTCGTATCTGTAAAACCACGAATTCAAGTTCTCTTTCCTTGAGTTATTAGCTGTAGAATCACGAGCAGTGAGTGTCTCATTTGTTGAAAAACTCCATAATATATTCTTGAGTTATTTGTTATAGAACTGCGAACTCGACATCAACTGTAGAACGTTGAACTCCATGACTCTTTCCTTCCTTGAGTTTTTAGTTATAGAGTACAAACATGGAGTCTAGACTCGTCTGTTGAGTTCTCAATTGTAGAATCATGAATTATCATTTATTTGTTCGAAGTTTTTATTCTCTATTTGAGATAAAAGCAACCAATCATCTCTTCCAGACAAGTATGTCAGGTACTCCGATATATCCGTTAGCTTCCATATACCACGATGATAATATGATTAAAAGCTTTCACCTACTCAAAAGTATTCTTCATATGATGTTGGTGAGGTCTGCTTTGGCAAATCATTTCTTAATTTATGTGATGGGAAGTTTTAACTAAAAAATTACAGCTTTGGACACCTAGATTTAGCTTCCATATACTACGATGATAATATGATTAAAAGCTTTCACCTACTCAAAATATTCTTCATATGATGTTGGTGAGGTCTGCTTTGGCAAATCATTTCTTAATTTATGTGATGGGAAGGTTTAACTAAAAAATTACAGCTTTGGACACCTAGATCTGAAAGAAGATGGATTAGGGATGTGACAAAGAAGCAGCAGCAACACACAAGAAGAACCGAAGTAGAAGAAGTGTAGGTTTTTGTGTTCAGTTTTGGGATATATTTGTCTAACTAACTATGAAGTGGCTAAATATTAGTCCCTTCGTCCCAATTTATGTGGCACCGTTTGACTTGTCACAAAGTTTAAGAAAGAAAGTAAGACTTTTGAAATTATGGTTTTAAACAAACCTTTTCTATTGCTATAAATCATTTTAAAAAAAAAGGGCAGCCCGGTGTACTAAAGCTCCCGCTATGTGTAGGGTCTAGGGTAGCTATAAATCATTTCACTAGAAGTAAAAAGAACTTTTGAGAAAGGTAACTTGTTTTTTTTTTTTTAATATCCACAAGTATACTACATTTGAATATGTAGTCCCCTTCAAAAGTGTTGTAGTTACATGGGTCCTAAATTACAACCAGTCAATAGCTGCATTAATTGCTTTTGTTTGTTCTATCACTGACCATTTACACTAAAAGTAATACAGAGCTAGACAATTTGACTTAAACTGCTGCATGTTCTCTGCTTCCCTTCAAAACATCTCTGGTTTCGTTCCAGCCACATTGACCACCAAATACTAGCTGGGACAATCTTCCATCTCTCTTCCTTCTTTGCTGCATTGCCATCACTGTTCCAACACTTTAGAACCCCTTCGATACTATTTGGTTTCATCCATATTAGCTTCCTCATATTGACGAACATCTGCCATATCTGATTAGTCCACTTGCAACACCAAAAAGATGGTTTATTGTCTCTGCTTGCTCTTCACACAGAAAGCATCAAGAGCACAGATGAAAACTTTTCATGAGAAGACTAAACACATAGAGATTGATTGTCATTTTGTCAGAGAAGATATAGAAGATAGAGAAGATACTGTTAGGAGATATTATTACAAAATTTGTGACGTCAAGTGATCAACTTGCGGATATCTTCACCAAGTTCCTCATCTGTCTTTGTCTTAATTACATTTGTAATAAAGTACATATGGATGGTATGCACCATCTTGAGGAGGGAGTGTCAGAATATGAGTGAGAATAAGAATAGTATATAAAATCCTATCTGAAAAAGGATTGAGAAATAGTGTCTATAAATAGGGTCTCAATGTAATTATGTAAACACAACAATTCAATAATATTTTTTCTCACAAGTAGTTTCTGCTAATCTTGAACTGCAAGTTTGAGTGATTGTTTTTATCTTTTATGTGTGAAATTCATTAATATATTTACTGTCTTCATCTGGTTGCTAGTATTTACTTGACTATGCTATTCTGCACTTGGACTGATGATGACTTGATAGTACTTTTATCTTTGTGTAACAGTCCTGTATAAAAGTTGCTCTTGATTTTGTGTCTCCCGAAAATCTTCATGAATGCATCCGTCTGACTGAAGAGTTCCGCACTCTTCCACAAAATCATAGGGCCAAGGAGGACAAGTTGGAGGTATATCTAATTGGTTAAGGAGTTTGAGTTCTTTGCTTCTATTTGTTCCGAAGTGCTTATAGTATTTTATTGAAGGAGTGATTATGGTAGTTTGGTTTTTTGGTCACTTGGTGTTTTATACTTCAACTTTGTTAGTATGGTCTATTGCTTTCTTCTTTAGCTTTCCAGAATTTGGATGTTTTATACTGTTATTAAGTGACAGTGAGTTCATGTTACCAATTTAAAAAATAAAAGTGAATCCTGCATTTGAGAAGTGAATCAGGAGAATATTTAAATAATCTTATAATTAATCATTCATTGACATATGGTCACATTTTTATCATGAAAAAGTTATTTTGATCTGTTTCTATTTGTTCATGTGGAAATTGTATTTGCTTGCTTAATTGTGACAGGTGAAGAAAATGAGTATTCACGCAGTGAGAGAAGCTGTAGCTGTATTGGAAAAGTAGGTCTCATCAACTCTTATCTTTTTGTGTGGTCCCTATTCACCTCTAGTAATCCTGTTTATGTGAACTTTTCCCATAGTTTGTGGTTCCCTACCTTAAATGAATATGTGGTAAGCAATCTACATGTAAATATTTGTTTCTTCTGGTCAACAGTTTCTCAAGCGAGTTCATATCATGAAATCAGAATGCCCTGTCAATCACAATTCTCATTTCTGAGTTAATCTAAGTTTCGTTCTTTGTTACAAAAATAAAAATCCCTTCATTACATGCCTTTTAATTTTTGCGGAAAGAATTTATCTTCAATTTCGTGGTTATCACAGTGGAGTATTGGTTCTTGCTCACAGTACAAAGTGTTGGCTTGCTTCCAACTTCCAAGCTAAAATTATTTGCATTTAAATTACTTTTATATGAATGATCACCCTCCGTGTCATTGTCGTTTTCTTTGTGTAGATTTCATGGTGCCTCATCATGTGATAGACTAACTCTGTACCTTGATTCATAGGAAATTGACTGGCAAGAGTGAGGAAAAAAAAACACAAAATCACACCGGTAAGGAAGATGATAATGAAAATTCAGAGAGAGGTGATCAGAATTGGAATTGCCAGGATTTAAAAGGTGACAAGATGAGGTTCAGCAGAACGAAAGAGGATTTTGGGATGATTTGACAGAGGCTCTAAGTGAAGCACTTTTTGGATTATGAATATGTAGGATTATTCTAACTGAAGCACTTTTTGGTTAATATGTAGGATTATCCATGTTTGGCTGTATTTAGTTAAATCCCCTTGTATATGGGCTGACTAATTTTTCTTTCAGTTTCTGGGGCCATTCATGTGCAATCTTTAAGTTTTTGGGAAAGAATGAAAATGGCCCCTGGGTCAAACAATTGCCACCAAAAATGACCATCGAATTATATCTCCGTACTGTAGAAAGAATGAAAGTGGTCCCTGGGCCAAACAATTGCCACCAAAAATGACCGTCAAATTATATTTCCATACTGTAGCCATTTGACCTCTTGATCACTGTTGCTCCTTTCTTTTGTTTTTTTGTCGCTGTTTCTTTTTCTTTTCTTTATTGGTGGCTTTCTTTCAAAACATTGCTCTCTTTTTTTATTCCTTTTAGTTTTGTAGTTTTTCTTCTTTTATTGTAGCAATCAAATATAATTTTCTAATGTCAGTTAAATACAACAAGAGTAATAATAGCAAGTACTTGTACCAATGCGTATCTGGTAGTAGATGCATGCATTTTTTATTCCAGACATAGGTACATATTTTATGCTGAATACATATTCCATATAATAGAGGTACAACTTATATGGATATTATATACAAATATATATTCTATATAATAATTACTCTATTCTTATGAACATCTTATACAATCGTAAGCTACAATATATATGTATATATAGTTTTTATATACGTTATTATAGTTTTAATACACATTTCATACAACATTTAACTGTAATAATTGTCTAGATATATTTTTATATAATAGTTAGTACAGTTATAGTCTTGAGTCGGGGTCTATCGGAAACAACCTCTCTACCTCCCTAGAGGTAATATGGACTGCGTATATTCTACCCTCCCTAGACCCCACTATGTGGGAATATACTGGGTTTGTTGTTGTTGTAGTAGTTAGTACAGTTATACATATTCTATACAATTTATATATATATATATATATATATATCTACAGAAAGGTATTTTATATATTACACAAATACAAATTTATAAAGCAATTACATAGTTGTTACGAAAAAGGGTCAGAAATACCCTTCAACTATTGGAATTAGTTCAAAAATACCCTTCGTTTACCTATTGGGCCAACAATACCCCTCCATCCAAACTAACATTCTTTTAAAGGGAAAAGGACATGGGTTGACCATTTTGAAAAGAAATGGCCAACAATTTTAAAAGTTGGACAATTGGAGCCAGTCGACCCAATTTAATTCCGGGTTTTAGCAATTTGGCACGTCGGTCGCATGCGGTCTCTATATCCAATTGATACACTTTTATACCATATTGATATACTTTTATACTACATTGATACACTTTGATACCGCATTGATACACTTTTATACCACGTCGATACAGTATATATACCACATAAATACACCTTTTACAGAGAAAATTCGAAGAAGGAAATAGAGGATGACTTGTCGAAAGTGAATGTATGTATAGAAGAGGAAAATACCTTTGGAGTTGCAGAGATCGCGCCATGTACGAAGAAGAAGAAGAAGAGAGAGAAAGTGATAGAGAGAGGATTTTGGGTTTAGCTTAAAAAAATAAAATAAAGAGAGAGACTTTGTTATAGGTTGAAGATTCAAACAAGTTTCAGTATTATTAATTCAGTAAAGTGTATTTCACTACTACCATTTAAATGGTTATGATGGTGGCTATTTACTGAGTTTTTAAATTTAGATGCTAGTTTTGTGAAATTATTTTAGTTGTAGGTGTTATTTTTGTCCTTTTCCCTTTTTTAAAATTATAATTAAATATTTCATTTAAATGTGACAGCTTTCTATTGGTTGGAAATTAAATTAATTAAAATATTAAACTAAACAAGACTCCAATGAAACTATTTCCACCTGCTATTGTGTCAACAAAGTCTTGAACCATAAACCCTGTAGGGCTTAGGACACAAGAAAGAACGAGAATTCGCGTAGCTAATTCTGGAGTAGAGCTTCTCTTCACATTGTTCTCTCCCTTGAAAAGCCAAGCCTACAAGTGCAGTCCTGAATTAGTAACATCTTTTTTTCAAAGCGGGAGAATTTCATTAAACTCCAACTTTGAGAATGCACATCTAGAAAAGCAACTGTCATCACAAATATGAAAATGGGGGGGGGGGGGGGGGGGGGGCTTGAGGATGACTACCACCAAACCATGTGCCGATGATTCTTTATTGAAGTCTGAGATCAATATAGATGTCCTTAAGGAGGTGAGAATCTGAAAGAACCTAGTTTTATTTGAAAATCTAAAAAGATTAATATACTAATTTTTGTTTTCAGTGGGAAAGTTCCCTGACAGTTTTGTAAGGAGTTATGAATATGGATCTACTGGGATTATAAAAATCTAATGTTACTTTATTTATTGAAATTCATTTTATATTTTCTATTAGTGCTGAAGTTGTCTCCCTTCATTGTAATTTGTTATACATGCAAAAATATTTTATGATCGGAGCAACAGAGATTTCAAAGAAGCTCAAAGTTGTCTTTTATGATCTAAACCTCCCATCTCCACTATGAGAATCGGGTGAAAAGCCAAGACATTCGTGCAACAAACATAGAATCTTGCAGATATCATAGAGGTCACAAAACAGGAGTTAAGAGTTTCTATGTGGAATAGAACCATCCAATAGGTTTGACACCAAGCATAATGACAGGTCTAAGTTCACTCACTATCCATCGGAAGTAATTGCTCCACTAAGGATAATTCGTTCCTTTAGAAGCTTGCTCATTAGAAACGATGGAGTTTGCTATCTTATGTTTTTTTGGCTTTTGACTAATACCTTTAATATTTATCCAATTGGTAACTTGACATCGTTGTCATGTATAACTGAGATATATTTACTTAACTTTGGATCATTAGATAGCAGTAAGGTAGAAGCAATCTTCATTGAGATATGAAGGGTGCTAGCCTCAAAGTAAAATCAAAGAATCACTATAAAGTTGTGCTCTATGCAAAACCATTTGCTTATGCTCTAATCATGCCCAGGAGGATTTAGAAAAGGAAATGCCCCTTTCAACAATTTGGTTTATGAATTAGAATTAGGTTTCAAAATTCCCTTTCTGTTTAATAGGTTGGGGCGGGTGAATGGTTTGGGTCGGGTTTGGATGGGTATTTTAGTAGGATCCGGATTTAGTTTAATATTTTAATAATTTAATTTACAACCAATAGAAAGCTGTCACATATTTAATGAAATATTTAATTATAGTTTTAAAAAAATCTGTTAGTTGCAAGGGTACATTTGAGGCATAAAAATGGATGGAGGGGTATTGTTGGCCCAATAGGTAAAAGAAGAGTATTTTTGAACCAATTCCAATAGCTGAAGGGTATTTCTGCCCCTTTTCCGTAGTTTTTATAAAATTATATTTAATTTTTTTAAAAGAAAAAATAGACTTTATAGCTAAAAAAATAGTAACAAAAAGAACACTAAAAAAAATTACCAGCCCGGTGCACTAAAGCTACCGCTATGCGTAGTGTCCGGAGAAGGGCCCCACCATAAGGGTGTATCGTACGCAACCCTACCTTGCATTTCTGCCAGAGGTTGTTTCCAAGGCTTGAACCCATGACCTCTTGGTCACATGACAACAACTTTACCAAATACATAATTCTTAAGTATTAATATTACTTTTCATTCACTGTCACTATACATTACCATCTGATACATAAGTACAGATACATAATTCTTAAGTATTAATATTACAGAGATACATTCAGATACATAAGTCTTATGTCTCTGTATCACAAAAAGCATTTTGATACATATTTTTGTAGATTTTCAACCAAACACGCCTTTCCTGTGTATCTGTAATCTAATATTCATTAAGATACATAACTTTTGTACATTTGGTGGGGGATCGTGTGATGTATCTTCTTGTCTGTTTCTACTAGATACGTCATTCTTATGTATCTCTGTTATGTCTTATTAAATACATCATTTTTATGTATCTTCATTAGCACCATCATCTTCAATCCTTATTGACGAATCTCCAAACTCCAGAATTCCTTATGGATTTGAGGTAGCCCTTCATATTTTAAAATTTCACTATGTGGTGTATGTATACTAATAGATATTAATGGACAAGTGCCTAGGGTTTTCATTTGGTCTTTATTGTATCTACAGGGAACATTGGCATATGCTCCATCTTCCCCACAATTGAGCCGACCATCATAAATGGCCAAAAATGGAGGCCTCCATGCACCAGCGTAACAGTGACCACCGGATTAAGGGAAGCATCGGTAACCATGGAAGAGAAATCGAAGAAACTTAGGTAGCCCTTTGAGATCTGATGGTGGTAATACGAGATCTGTTGTTATTGAATAAATAACAACGATTCATAAGGAGTTCCTCACCGAATCTATAAATTGAATGGAAGAAAAATTGTGTTTTTAATGGAGTTAATGGAAGAAGACTTGAAAAGAAATTGAAGAAGAACGTTGTAGTTCAAAATTGAAAAATCATTTGATAATGTCCTTAATTTTAGGCGTTGTTTAAGGTTCATTAGGTGTTAAAATACGAAGATGGGTTATGTATCTGATAGTTGGAGAGAGAAAGTGTGAGAAGGGATTTTTATAATTAGTTTTGGAAGTTGAGATTTTAAGTAATATTAGTAACTTAAGGTGTAGTTTTAAGTATTTTTTACAATTTAAAAATGGTCATTGAGTGACATTATTATAGCCGACTAACGACAAAATGACCAAGGAAAATGGCCATAACCCATATGGGTGGCATTATTATGGCCGAGTTGCGGGGTGTCATTTCCCCTTACTTTTAACAATATATAATAGTTTATACAGTTTTTATACATATTCTATACATATTTATATTTTATACAAACAATGAACAATTTATATACATATCATAACAATAATTGTACAATTTTTATACACATCTTATACAACCTTTAGCTACAATAATTATTCAGATTCAAATTGTATATAGTAATTATACAGTTTCTATATGTGTTACATGTATTTTTTAAAACAATTATAGAGTTTTTATACAATTATATTTAATTGATAAAAAAATAATTTTTCTTAGCAAAAAAAAACATATTTTAGCCAATCAAAATAAATAAGGAAAATTTTCATAAAAGCACAACTTAAGATACCAAAAATACTAAAACTCCCTTCAATTAAAAATATTACAAAAATCTCGATTTCTCTATTTCAACATAAAGGTAAAGATACATCTTCAGAGAGCCCCATTTTTGTCGAACTGAAGTAGCAGTTTTCTCCTCCATCAATGACACTTTTTAAGATGTGATTTCTTGCCGTTATTATCTCAACTTCTTCAGATGTGTATTAACTGTTGTTGAAAATTTAATAATTTGATGTATTGAGCAAAAATCAATTAAAAAAAAATAGCAACGAACCCATTATGATGAAGAATTGACTAAAAAATTTGAGTAATTTAAAGTATTGACTAAAGATTTTCATGAAAATTGATCAACAAAACAGTAACAACCCGATTATGATGGAGAAATTAAAGAAAGCACTTAAAACACAACTTAAGATACATATTTGATTATGTCTGATATTTTTTTCGTATTTTATCTCTGAGTATCTAACGGGAGAATCTCAAGAATAGACCCAAAATTAGGGGGGCTTTCAAATTTTAGCCCCAAATAAAAAGCTTCCTTAAAATAGCCTTTACCTATTAAATAATATATTTTTGGATGAAATTGCCCCTCCAATATATTCTCCTCTTTTTTAGATTTTAATATCTTTCTTGCAAAACAAAACAACCGATCTCTCTTTCTTCCAAAACAAAAAAATCAATCTTTAAATTCTCAGCCGCTATAAGGTTTCTAGAAGAGTGATAAATATTCAATCGCATAAAGGTAAGAACTTCATCATCAAAATCCTCTAATTCTTTGGGGTTGGTTGGATGGATTTTAGCTCATTATGTATAAATAAAATTTAGATTTAATTTACAACAAACATATGCATTGTTGAAGCACACGTCTTATTTGAAGCAAATTTTAGCTTATTGATGCATTTCAGTAAATTTTAGCTCGTTATATAATTAGCATATTGATTTGATTTTTGGGGAGGTGAACGTAAGCTGGAGTTGGGCTATGTTGTTGTTGTAGTAACATATTTTTCATTGAGGAATTGTGTTGAACAGGTTGTGGGGAGTTTGTTATTGCGGTTATAATTGTGTTTGTGTAGTTGCGGGGGTTTGGTCTTGGAGGGAAAGGTAGTTAATATGGGAGTTAACGTTGATCGTAGTATTTTTTGGAAGGCCAAACGTATAAGGTCAAGGTGGTACAAAATATTAGTTCCAAATATTTCAAACTAGTGGTATAATTAGTATTAGAAGATGATCTACAACTCTTCGGGCAAAAATTAATCCACCAAATGAATAAGTTATGCCCGATAGGCAGGCGTTGATACTAGCTTAGTCTGTAATATTTGGTAGATGATCTATAACTATTTCCCAAGAGGCATGACTTTTAGATCACAAAAGAACTTATGCCCCATGGGCAAGAGTTGACACTGCATGTTTATAAAAATTTGACAGATGATCTATAACTCTTACCCTAGAGGCAAGACTTAGACACCAAGGAACAAGTCCATAGGTAAGATTTGCCACTGCCTTAGTCTTTAATGATTTAATAAATAATCTATAACTTTTGAGTTGATACTTCCTTAGTATTTAGCTTAACTATTTTTTAGCTTATAAATACATCTTTTAGATCACAAAAGAATAAGTTGTGCCCCATGGGCAAGATTTGACACTAGCATAGTCTGTAATAATTTAGCAGATGATCTATAACTCTTGCCCTAGAGGTAAGACTTAGACACCAACAAAACAAGTGCATAGGAAAGAGTTTACACTTTCTTAGTCTTAGATTTAGTAAATGATCTATAACTCTTGCCCCATGGGAAAGAGTTGACACTGCCTTAGTATTTAATAATTTAATAGATGATCTATAACTCTTACCCAAGAGGCAAACTTTTTAGATCACAAAAGAACAAGTTATGCCCCATGGGCAAGAGTTGACACTGCCTTAGTCTGTAATAATTTGGCAGATGATCTATAAGTCTTACCCTAGAGGCAAGCTTAGACAGTTATGCCCCATGGGCAAGAGTTAACACTGCCTTAGTCTGTAATGGTTTGGCAGATGACCTATAACTCTTGCCCTAGAGGAAAGACACCAAAGGAACAAGTTATGCTATATGGGCAATAGTTAACACTGTCTTACTCTTTAATGATTTTAATTGTTGAAGATATAGATTCTAAATTAAACTGTTACTAAGCTTTTGTTGTTTCATTTTTCATAAGGGTTGTGCTCGGAATGGATAAAAATGAAATGAGTATTGATCAATATAATATAGGGCAATCAATTGCAAGAATCAATACAAATAATGAGCTAATAGTTATTGAACCAATGTTTGAGACTGAAATATCTGAAGAAATGAGGCAGCCATCCAAGATTAAGAGGGTATGACAAAAAAAGAAGAGGATAATTGATACTAAAACTAGTTTCCTGAGACACAATGCCTCTCTGACTAAGGTAAATGTCAAGTCGATTTTCCTTGACAAACAAAATATGGTAGCATGTATGTCAATTATTGTAATTACACACAACATCTAGTTTAAGGTTATAAAATCAAGCACAACAAAATATTCATTGAGATGTTTGGATGACAACTGCGTGTGGCAGTTTCATGCCTCAAAGATTTCCGATTCTTTGCTCTTTTAGGTTATTACATATGAAAAGGCTCACAATTGCTCGGTTGATTTCATAACGTCTGACCACAGAAATGCGACATCAAAGGTCATATGTGACTACATACTAGAGCTTATGGGTGACTCTAGTAATATAATCATACCAAACTTTGTGGTAGATGAAATGAGAAGGAAATATGAAATAGTCATATCCTACGACATAGGATGGCGAGCAATACAACATGCTTATACAATGATAAGAGGAACTGATGAAGAGAACTACAATAGGTTGCCATCGTATCTTTACATGATGAAATAAAAAAACTCGGGCACGTATACAAACATAGAGAGAAATGATGAGAACAGGTACACATGCTATATTATTAAAATTGAAAACTTTTACCCAAGAGGCAAAATGTTATTCTTTAATATCACTTCTTAGATTATTAACATATATGCAACTCTTGCCTTATGGGCAAGACTTAGTTTATAAAATTGTTGTATTGATTATAAACATCAAATGCAAAATGTTACTAATATTCTTCTGCTCAACATAGGTTTCAGTATGTATTTTTTGCTTATGGTGCTTCAATCATCGGATGGACCAACTGTAGACTGGTGATAATGGTAGATGCAATATTTTTGAAGTCAAAATATCGTGGTTTCCTTATGATAGCAGTGTCGAAGGACGGAAACAACAACATATTTCCTTTGGCTTTTGGAATTGCATACTCAGAAAATAATGAGTCTTATAACCGATTCTTCAATCAGTTAAGAAACGCAATTGGGGTGCATGAACAATTGTCTATTTTAGTAAATTATCACACAACTATTACAAATGCAGTTGAAAATGTCTATCCAGAGTGTCAGCACGGGATATGCATCTATCACATGGAGAAAAATTTAAGAAAAAGATACTTCTCAGATATAGTTTTGTCACTCTTCTATAATACAACAATAACATACAAACTCACTGAATTTGATACTTTCATAGATGAGATAGAAAAAGTTAACAAAGTTGTTGTGGACTACTTAAAAGAAAAAGAATCAGAAAGATGGGCACGTTCATTTCATACCAACAGAAGGTACAATATGCTCACGACTAACAACGTAGAGTCCATGATGTGGTACTGAGAAAAGCAAGGCAACTGACAATAATGGTACTGATTGATTACATTCAAAATAAGTTATAAAGTTGGTTTTATGAAAAAAATAATGGACGAGCAAG
Organism: Capsicum baccatum var. pendulum; assembly: GCA_030864225.1. Taxonomy (NCBI): domain Eukaryota; kingdom Viridiplantae; phylum Streptophyta; class Magnoliopsida; order Solanales; family Solanaceae; genus Capsicum; species Capsicum baccatum. The sequence continues at coordinate 50,882,718 of CM061554.1, read as the reverse complement.
ACAACTTTCATGACATCACACGTTGGGCAGAAGTGGAGGTGACTGACAAGATTCAAGTTGCCTTAAAATTAAAAGTAAGTAATTGAAATTGTATTTTGGTAATACAGAAATATACAACAAAATTAGTAGATAATTAAGAAGAATAACCTCCAAATACTATTAAAAATATGATCTTTACAAAAGGATGACCTCCACAACTGATTTGATTGTGGTCATTGGTTAGGTGCATGATGCATAAGTGTTGTGTGTTAGTATTAATTCATTTTATAGTAACAAGGAGATCTTTATTTCTTCGGGAGAATATTAGCAATTCTTTCAATGCAAGTCAATCTATATATATTTGAGTTGTTTTTCATTGTCTCGAGATTCGTGCACAAATATAGGGAGTATTGAGTGTTGATTCTATATAGCTGGTTTTCTGCTTATATGTTGAAAGAATGCTTATATTTGTGATTTAGTGTTTGTTTTTTGATTGCAGATTATATATAACTAATTTTCTGCTCATATTTGTGATTTAGTAATTATTTTTTGATTGTAGATTATATATAGATGGTTACTGTTATTTGTAATTTATTATTAGTTTTTTTATTCCCTTGAGATTTGTGCATGAAATATGTGTTGTGTTTCTTCTGTTTTGTTGCTTCTGCTCATAACTATGTGATCATATACGTGTAGTTTGTGATTTGATGTTGTATACTTAATTGTAGTTATTTTTTGGTTGCCTCAAGATTCGTCCCCTATGTATATGGTTGATTGCTCTGCATGGTTGATTTTGCTCATATACTGGATATTTCACTCTCATAGTTGATCGTGGATTTTATGTAGTTGACTATCTGCTCATATGCTAGAAACATGTTTATTTGTGATTTAGTGTTGGTTGTATAATTGGTTCTGCTTGTAAATAGATGACTAAATCACTCTTCTCTTCTCTTAATCACTTTCTATAGCTTTCAAGATTACAACAAATATAAGTTGTCATTTATTTATCATTTTATTTATAGATAGACCCTATTGATACAACAAGATTTGTTGTAAGATAAGAAAGAGTTTAATATATTGTAGACCTAAAGAATATGACTTGTCAATGCTTGGTATTTCAAACAGATGAGATACCATGCACCCATGCAATTGCAGTGATAAATAGTAGAAATATGAACAAGTCTACCTATTATTCTCATTGCTTCTCAAGACAATCTTGGATACAAACATACCAGGGAGAAATCCTACCAGTTGAAAGCACAACATCATGGATTGTTCCAAAGAGTACAAAGAATCTAATCTCAAAACCACTAGATATGAAGGTTTTACTAGGGAGAAGACAAACAATCAGATATCCTTGCTGAACAGAATCTTTGAGAAATAATTACAGATGTTCGAGATGCAAGAGAACCGGGTACAACAGATCAAATTATCACTATACTACGATCCTTCATCCATATGCAAGAAGATACAGAAAGAAAAATAAAAAAATATTATTAGTTTTAGTTTTTATTCGAGAAGTTGGATCAAAATAGCAATTATAATTAGATTCTTCGATCCCCTATTTTAGCTAGTAACAAGTACTTTTGACTTTCAACAAAACAAGTTGCATGAATGTCTTCTTATTTATTCGAGGTTTTAACTTGTGGTGAAGTATTTAACTCAATACCTTCTTATTGATTTTTTGTGAAAGTTACTGTATGTTAAATCTTTTTATATATTGATGTGTAATAATGTATTATATTAACATGATTCGGGGAAGGACCGCACCCTAAGATATGTGATGTAAATAATTCCACAGGATACACTTTAAAATTTGCCTTGAAGGCAAGATGCAGAACAAGTGATGCCTCATAGGCAAGAGTTGACACTAGCTTACTCTGCAATGATTTGACTGATGATCTATTACACTTACCCTAGAGGCAAGACTTAAGCCCCAAAGAAACAAGTTATGTCCTATGGGCAAGAGTAGACACTAGCTTAGTGTGTAATAACTTGGCAGATGATCTACAGCTCGTGCCCTAGAGGCAAAAATTAATACAACAAATAAACAAGTTATGCCCTATGGCCAAGCGTTGATACTAGATTAGTGTGTAATGATTTGACAGATAATCTATAAGTATTTCTCAAGAGGCAAGATTTTTAGACCCTAAAGGAACAAGTTATGCCCCATGGGCAATAGTTGACACTAGCACAGTCTATAATGATTTGGTGGATTATCTATAACTCTTGCCCTAGAAGCAAGACTTAGACATAAAAGGTGGTTCAACTCATAATTTTTCAAAGAACATTCTTCCCCTACCATATAAAATATGTTTGTAGGAATATTACAATCTTACAACCATATGAGAATCAATCTTCTAGACCAAAAACTAAAATATTAAAAGCCAAGAACAAAAGCAATAAATATTAAAAATTACCAAAATAAAAGCATGGGGGAGTATTCGATTGCGAGTAGGAAAAAAAGATGATACCAATAACAAAGTAAACATCTAACCAAATAAATAAAAGTGGAGAACCAACAATCGAGGAGGATTAGATGACCCTTAGATTACAAGGTCTAAACTGTTTCTTATTTATGCAATTTAATCGAAGGCAAATATGATTGAAAATTTCACAATGATCAAAATACTCATGTAGCAGTCGCGCATAAGAAATGATAAGACATCCCCCATAGGAACAAGTTATACCTCATGGGCATGAATTAGCCCTGCCACATTGTCTACTAATTTAGAAGATACTCAATAAGTGTTGCCTCAGGGGCAAGACTTGCCACAAGGAGAAGAAAAAATATTCTTCAATAATAAAACATTAATATATAAGGATACAACAAATGAATCAGTAGCTATTCTACATTATATACTTTACGTTATCACATCAAAAATAGTCGATTCAATTTTAAAAGACTGTTTAAACTTTACATAATCGCAAAAAAATAGCTAAAAATCCTCCATGTGTAGAGATTTTCAATAACTACAAAACTAAACTACTCTTCCCTTTGCGTTTTCTTCCTTTTTTCCTTTCCAAATAATCTGCCAACTTTTTCTGTAGTGTTGTCTCTTCTACCAGCTTGTAGTTTTCTCTTTCCATAATCCCACAACAAAGCTTCATACCTCATGCAAACATAACCAATGTCAATCTCTTTTGGAATATCTCTACCATGAATAAAATATTCAGCAAAGGCAAACAAATGCTTCACAAATACTGTATTACGAAAGAAATATATTATGTGAATATATGGAAAACAACAAAAAAAGAAGTGAAATGAACATTTAAAAAATGAATGCAATAAGATACCATTGATTTTGTTGTGGTAGCTCATCAACCATTTTTATCAATAAAGTGTTATTTTCAAATTTGTCAATGCCTTTCTCAAGATAGAAATTAACCTTTTGTAGAAAATACGGTATTAATGTTTGGTAAGGTAAGATCACTTTTTGAACAACTTTATCACTATGCCTGTACAATTGGAGTCGTATACATATATGCACTAATCAATAAAGTCAAAAACTCCCAAAATCCAGTGTCCAAGTTCAAATTTTTCTCGTGAAACATAAATTAGAAATAACACATCGTCAACCTTGCTCCACGGTACGTTTGCATCATAATAGAAGCCTCTGATATAGTCCTCAACCTTGTGTTTCTCAGGAATGACAGAAAAATCTTTCCCATTTTTCACAAAGTTTTGATAAAGAGCATTAATCTTGTTTCTAAATACAAAATCAGTTGTAGCAAACTTCACAACAATATTAGGTTCATATTTCACCTTCTTCCTCATATAGTAGAATATTGTATCCAAATGCTGAGATAAAATAAAAAGAACACTGAATAAGAGCATTACATCACATTCATTACATAAAGAAGTAACCAAAGTAAGATGATCAAACCCCTCAAATAATTAGAACACTTAAACCTTCACAACTTCTATCTCGAGCTAACTGCATATTATGCAACAATTAAAATTGCCACAAGTATCATTATCAAGAATGAAAAATGTTATCATTTTCAATCAATGCAAATTACAAGGAAAGTAGTAGAAATAAAAAAAAAATTAAGCGCATTGTGATTACATGACCTCATATTGATCTGCCATGTTACATATTTTTTATAGTCTTGTCTTCTATTGCTTTTGTTATAAGATGGTTGTTAGTTGACTCTGTACTTTACACAGTTGACTAAGTTGATTATGGGGGTCATGCAGATAATTTTCGTCTATCCTGTGGCAACCTTGGAATGAGGTAAATGATGATGTTTTAACAAAAGTATTTTCAAGATTTCGTTCCTGTAATGCCCCGAGATTCCATCCTGAGATGTCACACGATGCTTATGATCCGAAGGACCACAAGCTAAACCTTTTACTGATATCTGTACCTGTGCACTGTATAATATCTGAAATAAATGCGAAAACTAGCCATAAAGTTCAACACATCTATGAATACACAAAACTGAAAACTGAATACTAATACATCCGTCTAAATAACCTCTAAACTATATGAACTATGGATTTGATAGGACATGTCCCCAACTAACTCCGTCAACTGAAAGTAAACAAAATCTAATGTAATAATAGTAAACTAAGATTCGTCCTCGAAAGAAGAGGACTCAAGGCTATGGCTACTGCTGCTGGCTGGGACTGAACTGCTGAGGAAACTCTGGATCCTGTGCCTCTGAACCTATGGTGTCAAATAGAGCACCATAGCTCAAAATGCGTTAGTACAAGAGTATACCGAGTATGTAGATGAGGTAAGTTAAATGCAAGGGCTCATACATGCATAATATCTAAACTGAATAATCATAAAAATGCCGCACGAGAACACATACACATACATGAATACATAGACCATAGTCATAATCATCATAACTCTAGAAACTAAAACTTGGATACTGTCTTACTACAGACTGAACTCACTACTAACACTGAGATACTGAGACACTGACTCATCTGATACTGATGACTGAGAAATTGGACGTACTTACATCGATGACTGAATTCTGAGATTACTGCTCTCGATTGATAAGATTAAAGATCAACCTCTCTAACGGATGATTAAGGAAGCCATTATCAATGGTAAGGAAATGATTATATCTGAATCTGACAACAAGAATACTCAATAGAATCTGAGACTGTGATCAAGCCTGTCTGGCAGTATATCTCTGAATATGATATCAAATAATTGTATATGAGACCAAGCCAATCTGACGGATGGTCCATGAATCAATGGAACTATTTGAGTTCCTCAAAGAGATAGATGACTGTATCTGACAGTCCTAATTTCTGAAGATTGATACTGAGACTAAGACTAAAACTAAAATTGTGGGAAGCAGTTACTTAACCGACATGCCCCAACCTATCACAGGTGGGGTACAACCTATAACCCCAGCTGGAAGGGTGTCAGTACTATGCCATGGGTAAATACCTCTCTGTGTTCAATCCTCTATAGCATATAAATCTTACCAGGAAGTCGACCTAAGGCAATATAATAGTCAAATACTCTCTCTCTGGAGGTGACAGTTTTTTCTTGATGGTGACTCCTGTATCCTGCGCTGGCTACACAGTTCTGGAGGTTAGTTATTGCTACTAATGACTCCAACCTCTCTCTCACTGAATAGGAGGAGCCATCATCCTTTCCCTCGCTCGATACTAGTTTCTACTCCCAATTGAAAGACTCTGACTGAATTCTGAACTGAACACAACTGAACTGAATCTGATACTGATCATGTTTCTCAAAAGATCTGACTGAGTTACGTTAAGATCACTTAGTTCCATATCTGACAGAAATGGTATTAAATCATGGTATCTGACTGACGATACAGATCTTGAATAGCTTACTCGAATCACTTCAAAGATTAGAGGTGAACACTTGAATACTATTAGATCTGAACCGATCACAGGACTGAGGCTAGATTACTAGCGATATGGAGATTACAGAGGTAACTGAGATTACTGAGATTTCTTAAGTTCTGTAACTGTCTGAAGATACAGCGTTCTATAATTCACTAAGTTCTGAGAGTCATGATCGACTGAAATTATCGTAAAACTGACATGGGCTCTAGACAACAACTAAATTATTGGGTATAAATACCTCCAGGACTCGATAATATAAAATATAGTATAATCATTCCTCCATCATCACAACCATTCATTCATTATCATTATCACAATCATTCATTCATCATCGCAGTCATTCATTCATCATCATTATCATTAAAGCATCGCGTCAAGCATTTAGGAAGCATCAACATATACTAGCGTAGGGAAACATGCTACTAGATTATACTTCCTTCAACAAGGTCTTGCCTCAAGTACTTCATGCCTAAATCAATCTTGACATGTATTTGGACATCACATGATTTGGGAAAAACTTTATACTATCATGTCTCAACTTACTTGCTAACCACTTGGCATGTATTAAAAGCTTAACATATATCAGAGAGTACATAATTGGGGAATTTACAACCATCATATCTTAACTTGTTCGCTAAGGTCTTTCAACAACACTAAGTAAGTACGGGTTTACACCTACTTGGGGATTTCATACTATCAAGGCACATTTCACTCACTAAGGCATTTTATCAAACACTAGGCATGCATGGACTAGCTCTCAATTTGGGGGTTTCCTGTTCAAGATACTATAATGACCCTTATGCTTCACCTAAGATCTTTATCAAACTTATGGGGGACATGCTTTGCTTATTCCACCATTTCTACACCCAAAGGACATGAACACATCACACAGAAAACAACTTAAAGAGGGTTTATCACAAACATCACATGAATTTCACATACTAGGGTCAAAACTCATGAATCTTGTAAACAAACATAAATCAAAACTCAACAATAGCTGGAACATAAATTTCAACTCACATGAATCATTAACAACTCATAAACATAAAATCTTTGAGTTTTAGAAAAGGGTACTTGAGCTTCTTGGATGAAAGGGACCCAAGAATCAACATCTACATACCTGGGGAAACTCTTTTCTTGAAGGTTCTTAGAAAGACTTCTTGATTCCTCTGGATTCTCTCTTGATTTTTGTTGAAGAAGAAGAGAGGATTTAATTTTTTGGAAACCCTATTTTTTGGAGTGGAAAAGAAAAATGAGGCTGAGATCCCTTGGCTGGGTATTTATAGAGGCTGGGGAAAAGTGAAAAAGACCAAAAAGCCCTTGGAATTAAACTAAAAAAAAATCCTGATTTTACATGCTGGCGCGACGCGCCATAATCGCGCCATCTTACTGGAATTTGGACAATGGTGCGACGCGGTGGAAATCGCATTGCCATCTTGATTGCGAACTAGAACTATACTGCGACGCGGTGGAATCGCGGACGCTCACCGAAAATTCACAAATTCTGAAATTAAGCCTTGGCGCAACGCGCCATAATTGCAGAGGGTCACTGGATTTTGACGATTGCCACTTTGGCTGGCTCTGCGACGCGCTAAAGTGCCAGGTGGCACACTGTCTCACTAAATGTCTCTAACTCTTCATCCAAGTGTCCGATTTGGGAAAATTTTGTATCGATGGAATGCTTATTCAATGATCTATATGGCAAAAATTAGAATTTAGGGAAATTTCACACGATTCAAAGTATTTTATACTTAGGAAGATATTTCTAAAACTTTTAGTCTCAAATTTCTGCTTTACTGAATACGCTCTAAGGCTCAGACTGGAAGAGGACTTTGCAGGGTATTACAGTTCCTTTAACATGGCCAGGGTAAGTTCTTTTAGAATATTTTATGTTTTCCAATAGTGAATGTTTTTAACTTTTACACAAGGTTTTGTTGGCAGTATGTGTTTTGAGCTGACGGTGTACTGGAAACAACCTCTCTACGACTCTACCCCACACAAAGGTAGGGTAAGATTTTCTTACATCCTCTCCGATGTGTGAAGAAGACTAGATGGATGACCAACACTAAATCAAATTAGGTAAAGAAAAATAAGGGAGGAGATCTTTAGTGAGTATTTGAGCAGATTGGTTCTCTTAGGCTTTTCTTGCTAACTGAAGCATACGTTGTTGTGTTAGTTATTTAACCCGCAGCACACTACCAAAAACTTATAGCTCGAATCACTAATTGACGAGGTACACATTATTCTAGTTCCACGAAAATATATTGGAAACCGACCAATTCAACTTTGGAAGAGCAAGTGTAAAGACAGGATCGACTATAAAACTTTGGTAAAATAGAAGGTTAGTGTGCCTTTTTCATTAATCAACATATCAACAATTTATATTACAAATTCTGACACTCACTGACCAGTTTTTTGTTGAATGTTGTAACAGAATGTGTTTCCAAAGAAAGAAAAGTCGACAAAGAAGAGCATACTGCACAAGTGAGCGTGACATTCTTCGATCATATAGCAGTATTTCAGATCTATTCATGTGGGGGATTTGAAGTCATTGAATGCCATTTCAGTCTATACATGAGGAAACCTCTTGGCATTATGGAATAGGAAGTCTATTTGTCGATGCACATTGTGATATTTATATAGTCTTTCATAAACTCTGTATCACTAGAAGGATTATTGTTCCAATGTTTGTGCAAAACCCAAAACAATCTTCATCTATATACTATAGGTAAGAACAAGAGTGTACCGACAATACATAATACTCTTATTCTCATCTATTCAAATGGAACAACAAATACTTTTTCATGACATATTTTTCATATTCAGAGATGTATATATAATATCAAGAATGACCTAATGGAATATGTAACTGGTGTTGCCAAAAGAGAGACACAAAAAACAACAACATTGATGGTCTCAAATGGAAGGTAAAAAGTAACTCGTTCTAGCGTAGGAGATCTAGTACTACAACAAACAAAACCAGTGTCATGAGCCTTAATTGACTCTAAAAACTTCCAATCAGAAGTTCTCCACACTTTCAAACTCTTACCCCAAGAACCAGAATAAATGTAACCATTAAAACAACCAAACAAGAAATATTGTCAGCATGTTTAACCTACTAGAAGAAAGGGAGGAATAAAATAAAGGACAAGCCAAAAGCACATTAACCGCAAATAATCACATATGATATAAAGAACAATAAGGTTGAATAGAATAGGCAGACATACATTACAAATATAGATTAGAATAGCAAGTGATAATACCGTGTCAGTCAAAGGTCGACCACAAGTTGCAAGCAAATAAAACCACTCTTTTAAATCCACAATACAATATCCAAACATTAAACATTCGGGAAGCACATCTTTTCCTTTAATATATATTTTTTTGGCACTTAAAATACATGAAAAATAAATACAGTCAGAATATATGTGTTACCATAAGTACAAAAATGAAAAAATCAAAAGCTTAAAGATAGTAAACCTACCATTTTAACTTATTCAATCCACACTCGATGAATACCCAAAAATCAGTGTTCAAGCTTGATAGGTTATTAAGTGCTTCAATGTCACAGATCAAAGGATGCTTTTGATAAAAAATGGATTGGGATGAACCCGAATCAAAATCTATCTTATATGGAGATTTGGCTAACTGTCCTACAAATTTCTGTCTAATCGATTTTTTAGGAATGGCATCCTTAACTTCTGCTCCCATGGAAGAAGACCTAGCATTCAACTCGGAAGCAACATCACTAATGGCTGATTTGCTGCCCTTTTTCCTCCTAATGTACATTCGTTTTTTAATTGAGAGCCTTTAAGTTTCAGTGGAGGGACTTTATTTTTCAATGGAGAAACACGAGTACTTCTTGTTCATCATGTTGGAAAACATAGAAAATTTAAATTGATAGAAAAAACAACCATAAGGTAATAAACAAAATAAAAAGATAGATCCTACAGATATCTCAACATTACAAGTTATTGAATCAATATTCACAAAATTCTTAGTTCCATCAACATCAAAAATCATGTCTTCTGTATCAACATTAATAACACCAATCTCCATTTTAAAATCACAAACACATTCTAGTGAATTAGTTTAAGAAAAGAAGCATGTAAATTGGAATTTGAGATACTTATAGATCTCTCAGTTTGAGTATTTTTGACATCAGGAGATGTTGGAAAACTAGAAGAGGCTGCAAACACACTAGAAATAATATTATTGATTATTGAATCAACATCGCCACAGTTCTTAGTTCAATTAATGTTGTCCCCATCAACTTCAATACCACAAAGCCCCATTGAACAACATAAACAAGTTTTGCATCAGTTTTAACAAATAGTCTAGTGGAACAATTATCATTTTTTCTTGGTGATAAGAAGTTATTTGTCGTTGGAGATATGTTGCTCTCCCAAATGACTTTGTTAGGAAGTCTTGCCTCATCTTCTGAAGGTTTATTAAAAAATAATTTGTTTTGCAGATATATTACTATGTACAATGGTTCCTATTTATAGTTTGACATTAAGAGAACATTTATAAATATCACAACCTTTTTCAATTTATGATGATGTTTCAGAATTATGGTTTTCTGTTGGGCAGACTTATCATGATATATGTTTTCAAAATTTGGTTTTCTATCAAGCAGAATTATGGTCGATTTACCTGCAACTAAGAATAAAGAGAAGATTTTGAGAACTCTTCTACCAAAGGATAAGGCAGTAGATCTTCATCCCCCGCATTCTTTTCCTACGAGGAAGAAGAATCAATGAGAGAACAAAAAGAATGCGTAATAAAGCAGACAATCAAAAAAAGGTAAATTTGAAGAAGAAAAATTGGGAGCTAGACGCATGTATTACCAAATCTTTCTTCCTAAGAACCTAGGTCATTGATTTGCTGATAATTTCTATTATAACATCTCAAAATTTTAAACCAAGCATCTAAATAATTGAAAGGAATTTTTTGGGGGGTTTTAGCTATTTTTCGTCTACAAGTAAGCTCCTTGAATATCTGTTGGAACTCCGCTTTATTATGATTAGCCAAATATTATCAATAATAACAAAGTAGAATAGCTTATTGCAACTTTTGTGGGTAGAACTACCAGCATAAAACTTAATTTCAAAATCATAGATATACTGTATTGTTCATGAGAGAGTAAGAGGAACCTTATTTTCTTTATAAAGATAGTCTATCCAAAAAAGTTTGTTAGCAAAGATTGCACTTTTTGATCTAAGATGGGCAAAGAGTAGCTATGAGATCAGATGAGGACCAAAATAAAACTAAAGAATGAATTAAGTTCTTCGTATGGTCCAATCAAACGAGAACAAAAATATCTTTGTGAAGTGGTTCAGAATCTTTGTGTTTTACAAATATTCAATGGATTGACAATATAAGGTCTGGATTACCTTATTCTTTGCCTATCTCATATCTTCCATGTTTAGAGGCCTCGACCAATTAATCTTTCTTCTACAACTTCTTTTTTCTTATCTGAATAACCTTCTACATTTTTCCCTTCTTCAGCTTGTCGCTTCTTTTCCTATGAGGAAAAAGAATCAATAAGAGAACAAAAAAACATGTGTAATAAAGAAGACAGTCAAAAAAGGTAAAGTTGAAGAAGAACAATTGGGATCTGGACGTATGTATTACCAAATATTTCTTCCTAGGAACCTAAGTCATTGATTAGCGCATGTTAAAAGGATCTTTATCTTGGCTAATATTAGTAGAAGATCCCAAGTGCATCTGTTTTTTATATGTGCAAAAGGAAACTTTCAAAATGCTCATTCACCTTGATGTAGTAAGATAATAGAATATAAGTATGATAGATTCTCCTTGACCAATTTAACGAATGTTGAGAAGACTAATAAGTAAGATAGCACAAGCAGTATAAGGTCACATATACCAATTGAAGAGTAAACAATTTTCTTCACTAATCTTTACACACTGTTTAGCATTATATTCAAAACTGCCATAAACAAAACATGGTTTATTACGTCTAGCTGAAGTACAATTAGATGCAGTGTGACCCTCTTTACTACAATTATAGCATGTTCACCAAAGACAAGCCAGGAAACTATTTACTTACAGATCTCTCATTTTTTGTAGGTATGTAAGGATCATCAGATTGATCATCAACCATTGGATCATAACTTGGTTCAGCTTGTAGATTATCCGGTTGTTTATCTGATAGAATATCCCCATCTGCTTTAAGCTTTTCCAATAGTAATCTTTTGATTTCCAATAATTCGGACTTCAAAAATTTGTTCTCATTAAGAATCTTTTTAAACTTCTTCGAACATGTGCTTTGAAGTTTTTGCCTACACAATACATGAAAAATTAAAAATAATATATTTAATAGACAAGTTTATAAGAGGAATTAGACGAAATGAATCGATGCATACATTAAGTTTCTGATTTAACACACTGAATTGCTTGTCGTCACTATCACTATTACTTGGCAGCTCATGCTCTAATGAGAATGCCTTAATCGGACCTTTCTATTAACCAAAAAAAATAAATAGAAATTTCAATACACACACACTAATTAAAAAATAAAAATAACAAAATAGGAGTACGTGCTTACCGAAGATTTTGACTTCTTTGACTTAAAAAACTTAACTACTGTTGTGTATTGTGGAGTAGTACATGCCACATAACGTAACATCAGAGGATATTTTTCTTCAGAGACTATCTGCATATTTTTTCTCTATATTTGGGAAAAATATCCCATCTCCATACCATAAATGCATATGAAAAACCAACAAGTTGGTATGATGATCCGACAGTGGTTTTTGTTGGTTTCAGTGAGATTTTCAATGAACTTATAGTTTCATCGAAAGATAATTCACCCCATCCAAACTCTCTACACAAATCTGCATCCTCCAAAATCATAATAAGATCAGCATAGATGACCTTGATAGGCCTCCCAACAACAACACGCGTCCTAAAATACATATTTCAGATAGCTTGACAGCGTCTAAATCATTTTGGACTTCATCTTTCCTTGTTTCCATAAAAGTTTTCAAGTCCTTCATTTTTAATTTATCAGTACCATCAAAGTAAGTGTTCAACAGACGACTACTACCTCCCTTTCCCTAATTGATGATAATACATTACTTGAACTTTTAGTTGAAAACCCAGTAACAAGACCAAATTCATCAAGTGTAAACTCAATGTAACTTTCCTGGACATAAAATGCCATTGAATTCTTCTTGTTACATCTTATTTTTGATAAAATCATGTAATGTAAAAGCATACCTGATGGATTTAGATTACCTAATTGCATGAAGTTCTCATAAATACTTTTCTCTAACAACGACAACTGATTGTCATCCAAAAAGCTCGTTATAGTTGTGTGATAATTTGAATCTCCTCTCCAATGGGGATCTGATTTGAACCAATCATTAGGATTAATAAAGTACTCAGCATGATTTATCTTGCTAAACATGCTTTACAAAATCTGTAGAGTTACAAAGATAAAAATAACTTTTAAATTAAAAATTAACAACAAAACAAGAATCAAGCTGCAAAATAAAATTTATTGGACAAAAAAATTGACCCAATGGCTACACAAAACACCCAAAATCCAAACCTAAACGACCTAATTATTGGACAATAATGAGATCAGTGAGTAGAGAAACCACCGAAAATGTATTTCCATCAAGGTGATGTAGATAAAAAAAATAGAGTTTATAAATTAATCTATGCATTATAGAATGTGATTCATAGAAGAGAAAAGTGATTTTCAACTCACAAAATTGCTAGGTAACAAATACTTCAAATGCATGCAATAAGATTAAGGAAAAATGAGAGAGAATTACCTAAAGTGTAGAGCGATGAAGGGTAAAATAAAAAACCCTAAAGGTAGAATGCGATTTCACCAAAGGAAAGGAGAGAAGTTCGAAGCTCAAGCTTTGAGAGAAATTTTTTTGTAGATTTATGAAATTTGTCCTACCTTGAGCTTTGTTCAAAGGCTAAATGTATTTTTAAATTTATTTTTGGGTACAAAATGTACTATATTAATCCGACGCTTTTGAGCTTTAAGATGAAATTTGTCCTACCTTTAGCTTTGTGCAGAAGGTAAATGTATTTTTAATTTTTTTTTTTTGTACAAAAAATGTATTTTTAACTTAAAGTTGGTGTAAATAAATTATGTCATTCAAAAAATAATTGATTTTTAATAAAAAAAAATACATCTCAAATTGTGCCTCATGGGCAAACGCTAACACTATTAATCTGTATTAAATTAGCTAATGTTCTGCAAGAGGCAAACTTAGACCCAACAAAATAAGTTATGCCATGTGGGTAAGAGTAGACATTATTAGTTTGTATTGACATAATTTTACAATGTCTAACTTATGATGTCTAGTGTTTATAATGTCTAACATAGAGTCCACCCAGATAAAAGTTATGCCCTATGGAAAAAAGTTGACATCCCCTTAATCTGTAATGATTTGACAGATGATTTATATCTATTACCCTAGGGTAAAGACTCTTAAATTACAAAAGAATAAGTTATGCCCCATGGGCAAGAGTTGACTTAACATTAGTCTATAATGATTTGACAAATGATTTATAATTATTGACCTAGAGGCAAGACTAGAAACAAGTACATGAACAAGAGTTGACACTACTTTAGTCTTTAATGATTTAGTAAATGATCTATAACTCTTGCCCAAGAGGCAAGATTTTTAGATCACAAAAGAACAAGTTGTGCCCCATGGGCAAGATTTGACACTAGCATAGTCTGTACTAATTTGGCAAAATGTATCTTATGAATTTTTCAAAAAATTAATGTATGTGAATAATTTACACTATTTTACTATGTCTAACTTATGTTATACTCTTAACATAAGTTGATAACTCGAAAAGAGAATACATCATGACCTTTATATAACTTGAATTGACAAAAATAAACTCATAAGTAAAAAGATCAAATTCAAAATTTGATATAAAAAAGTCAAAAGAGCAAGTATTAAACTAATAAGAAAAATAAAATAAGAAAAAATAATGCAATAATTTACAAAAGGATAAGCAAAAACAGTGGCAAATTAGTTAAAAGTAAACACTGTCAATTACAACTTGAGTGACCATCTTTAAACATCATAAAGAAACAAATGAAAAACTTAAATCCTCTTAAGAATTTTCCACGTCTTCAGCAGTATAAATTCATCTTTTATTGAAATATGATCAGAAACATCTGATGGCGTTGGAGTTATTAGAGTAAAACTAGAATCATAATTTTTATCTGATACTTCGTACCGCTTTTTTTTCTTAGAAAGCAAGTCATTAATATTTTCAGGAGGGGTTGAAAGATCAATTTCTCTGCTTTGAAGCTTGGAAAAAATCTAGGAACTGGTTTCAAACTTGACTTCATCTTCTAGAATAGGCACATTTTGTTCCTGCATTTCATTCAGCCCTTGAAATTTGTAAGGACAACTCCCCGTTCGTCTCATGGTTTATGTAATCCCTGAATAAGCTCTACAATAGAATCACACTTGGACTCTAGAGACTATATCAAAAGAAATTAATAATGTCAACAACACAATTATTGATATAATGATGTTGTTAATATTGAATAATAAATTTAATGTGAAATTTACCATAATATGGTTCATAATTCCATCTAAAGAAGTATCAAGATGAGTCTTAATAGAAGATGTCACTCTTTGCATAAAAAATACAAAATAAAAAGAAAGATAACTAAAGTAAGTTAGAAACTCAACATTGAACTATGATTTGAACAGTAAAATAATAAAGACATATTCTATATTAAAGAAAAAGAGAGTGACACAAGATTTAACACTAGCGTAGTCTTTATTGATTTAGTAAATGATCTATAGATCTTGCCCAAGAGGCAAGACTTTTAGATCACAAATGAACAAGTTGTTCCCAATGGGCAAGAGTTGACACTACTGATTTGGCAAATGATCTATAACTCTTGACCTAGAGGCAAGACTAGAAACAAGTCCATGAGTAAGAGTTGACACTGCCTTAGTCTGAAGCCCATTAGATTCAGTTGCCCAACTTTCCTACCTACTTCAGCAAGCACTGGAGACCAAGTTGAGCCGTTGAGGGTAAACTGGAGAAGTTGTGCACAAAGCCTAATCTCTCCTAAAAGCTAAGTAATAATCACAAAGTGACAAATCGACAACCTACTATTAAGTTCTTATTATATGTAAATTAAGTAATAACTGGAACCAATCCAACTAGTTAGCACATTGACAATATAAAGAACATGAAGCTGGAGGTTTATAAGCACAATGGCCGGAGAAAAGGACCAAAAAGCACAAAGATGTACATTGAATACCAATAGTTTGCCCAATTACATAATTTTCTCACTCTTTTTAAGAATGAAGACCTTAAATTAATAAGCCTCCAGTGATTCCACTTTTTATTTCTCATTACAGGTCCTACAAAGTTGTAGATAAGTACAAGCAATATTTCACAGTGTTCCTTTCTCTAATTGCTTTTTCTTTACACACAAATGAACAAAATCAACTTCTTCTACTAAAAGGAGGTCTTAACTTCTTTATTCACTTTTCTAGTTCTGCACTCTTACGCAATGTAAATGAAGCCTTAACATGGTGTCATTCTTAGAAGCAATTCAACATTGTTCAACTAATCAACAACATAACATAAATTAAATCAAAATAGTAAAACATGTTTAATACACTCAATAAAACCATAAAATTTTCTTGTGAAAAGATTTTAACGATAACAGGGTGAACAACTAAATTTTCTGTTTTTAGCCTTCTAAAGCTAGACATTCTCCAGATTCAAGTTTGTAAATCAAACTAAACACACTCTTTCAAAAGTCATTGCATTACGTCGATTATCAACCTGCAACATTTTTCCTTTATTCAAACATAAATATCAAAAGAAAAATAATTACAAGAGCAAGTATTTTCTTGTTGCACCCAAGAGTAAGGGTGTAGGACTGTGGTCAAGTGGTCAATGAAGAGTTTGAGAACTACGAGGTCAGTAATTGTTCTCCACAGGCAAGAGTCGACATTGCCTAAGTCTGTACTTATTTGGTAGTTGATCTATAACTATTGCCCTTGAGGCAAGACTTATCCCACAAAGAAACAAATAGCCCCTATGGATAAAAGTTGACACTACCTTGTTTTGTAATGATTTGATAGATGCTCTATAACTCTTTTTCTAAAGGCAAAAACTTAGACACCAAAGAGACAAGTCCATGGGCAAGAGTTGACACTGTCTTAGCCTTTAATAATTTGTAGATAATCTATAACTCTTTTTCAAGAGGCAAGACTGTTAGATCACAAAAGAATAAGTTGTGTCGTATGAGCAAGATTTGACACTAGCATAGTCTATAATGATTTGATAGATGATTGAGAACTCTTGTCCTAGAGGCAAGACTTTTAGCCCCCAAAAGAACAACTTATGCGCAATGGGCAAGAGTTGATACTAGCTTAGTCTGTATTGTGCTACAAACTATTGAAAATTTAAGACTTGGAGATTACTATTTCAAGCTTGAAAAAGAATGATAATATTTTGAAAACTTGATTATATCATGTATGACTTTTTTATATAGAGATTTACATGTTTTACTATAATTAGGACACAAGTTACGCATAATCTCTAAATTTTAAAGATTATTTTCTTGATGTTGATCTATAAATCTTGGGATTGATAAGGCTCAAACGACATCAAACGTTCATAATATAAAAGAAAGAGAATGACAAAGCTGACTAACAAGTTTAGCATCATTTCTAACTCAAAATTCTCTAACGAGATTCCTACATTGATATTGACAAGAAACAATCAAAATATTGTAATGACCATCTTATCATTTTTAAACTGAGCATCTTTAGAACACAACAGAGTACTCTAGAGGAGAACAAATCCAGACCCACTTTGAACAAACCATAAACTTCAAAGAATGATAACACAATTGATTACAGTAGCACACCAAAGAGGTAAATGCAAATTTAAACATGTATTATAATATCATGTACATACATATTTGACCAAAGAACATGTACTTGACTAGTTTTTCAAGGCCTATCTAAGCAAGATTACTTCTTAGAATTAGGCAAATATTGTAAATTTACCCATAAGTTTTAGTACCCAAACATAGAGTATGATTTCAAACATTTCTCTAGCCAAGCTAGAATCTTATAGAGATAATTTCTAATCAAAATAAAAAAAGAATAAAATAAATAAAGTAACACACTAACACCTTTGACAGCAAAGTATCTGGGGCACACATAAAAACATGTACAAAATAGGCAAACAAGTTATCACTTGCCTAACATAGACACTTAAAAGCTGATCTGAAAAATAGTCCTAATCCTACCTCATTGAAAGCTAATTGTCAAGTCATTTCAGTTTACAAAATTAGAACAAAGTGGTTTCATTAAAGTGTTTAAACAAACTTAAGAGAAAATCCCAACTATTGATATATTTGACTTCAACATTCATCACTTGTACATAATATTACTAAGTTAGTAGATGATCAATAAATCTTGACATAGACGCAAAAACTTAGCCCCCATAGAAACAAGTTAAGTATCATGGATAAGAATTGGTCCTACCACATTGTTTATTAATTAAACAGATGCTCAATAACTCTTGCCCTAGAGGCAAGGCTTATCCCCCAAAGAAATAACTAGTCCCTTTGGATAAGAGTCGACACTACCATGTTCTGTAATAATTTGGTAGATGCTCTGTAATTCTTGTCCTAGAGGCAACAATTGACTCTGAATAAACATATTAAAAGGAAGATAGAATGATAGAGAATTCTTCATTGGTAAAATATATAAAAAGTGAGGTTGCAATTTTTTTAGTATACTAATAGACATTGATGTAAAATACATGTAAATGATGAAGTAAATTTAGTAGAGACTTATATCAACAATGATGTCAATTAAATTTGAAGATAAAAGTCCTGAAGAATTGGAAGCAACATACTGAGAGATGCTGTATTTCTTCATCAGAAGCAGCATTCATCTTTTTCTGTTTATCGAGATTGAAGATTTGAGAGAAGTTCGATGAAGAGAAAGAGGAGCAACAATAAAGAGTATTTGAGAAAAATAAGGAAAAAATGGAGCAATGAGAAAGAGTATTTGAGAAAAATCAGAAAAAAAAAGGAAAAATAATAAAAATAAAAAATAAAGGTGAAAGGCAAATGAATTAAAAAAATAAAGAAATAGATAATACTTGAGAAAAAAAGAAAAAAGATAAAAAAAAAAATAAAGGTTGAAACAAATGAATTAAAATATGAAAATAAAATTAAAGGAAAAAATAAAAAAAAAGTAAAAAAAATAATAAATAGAATTTAAGAAACAAATGAGTATGAAAAGTTTAAAAATATATTTGAGGTGTAGAGGGGCAAAATTGTACTTGTACCATACTTAAAAAGGAAGGAAGGCTAGTCTTTAAAGACTTTTCTTATTGGGGTCAAAAATCTGAAGCCACCCATATTTGAGTTTATGACATGTAATTTTCTGGTATCTAACACTGTATAAGTATGTATCTCTCGTATTATTTTATTTGTGTGAAAAATGCATAAGAGAGATACATACTAATAAAGCAAGAGATACATATACAATACTTCTATGTATAATATGTATCTCCCAGTATATTTTTTTTTGGGTTAATTATATATGTGAGAGATACATATTATTACAGGAAGAGATACATTTAAGGTTCTTATAAGTTTAGTATGTATCTCTTACAAGATATGTTAATGTAGATATTACTGCGGATAGGTTGTATGTTTCAAAATATTATATATCTCTTATAAGAGATAAGAATATTATTATGCGAATGTTATGTCATTTTTCTGTGTCAATAACAATATATGCGATCGGCAATATGCTTCCTAATATTAAAAAATAAAAATATTGTGTCACTGCAACAATTAAATTTGATTGAAAAAAAAAACAGATAAATATAGTGAAAATCGAATTTAAAAAAAAAAAGAGAAGAAGAATAAAACAATAGCACAAAAAAAAAAAGCAGAAGAGTGAATTTACAAATTGATTATGGAGATGAATATATAAAAAAAATTGAATTGGTAACAATATACCATCTTTTAGAGGATTTTTGTTTGGTTAACTAGATGATTGGATGTGTTAGTTGTTAATTAAATGCTGAATTAATTGTTACATTCCTTAATTTAAGCTAATCGATTACTCCCTCCATCTCAAATTACCTGTCCTAAATTTTCTAATTTGATTTCTCATTTTACTTATCTTTTTTCATTAATTAAGAAGAGACATTTTTTTTTCATGTTTTACCCTTTACATTAATTAATTTTTCTTTAAATTAAAATGTAAACATCATTTAATATGAGTACTATGGTAAACTAGTCATGTTATTAATTTTTTTTTTTAATTAATGTGTAATCTCAATTTGAGACGGATGAAGTAAATAATAAGATATATCATTACTATCTCACTTAACTTATATGTGTCTGAAAATCAAAATAAAGAAATTTTACGAGATTTTGAAAAAAAATTAAAAGAAAATATAAATATGGGTAAACTTGTCAAAATTTATATAAATTTTACAATAAATAAATGGCTTGAATTGGACCAAACACCAAACCAGGAAACGACCATTATGTGAAATTTTAATGTCCGACTGGCCATGTTATAGGCCAAGTTTGAAAAGGCTATTTCCGCCAGAATTTCTTTGGGAAAAGGGACAACCTAACTCTTAAGTTGTTTTACCATCTTAGCATCAATTTCATCTTAAGTTATTTGTCTACCTAATTCTTGCTAGTTGCTCGGTGTTGTATGACCTAGGTTGGCAACAGAAGCGTAAACCTGAAGTCACTGACTTAATTATGTTGAAGGTCATTTACACTTCAATTTTTTTTTTTGGTTGAAGTACGAAAAGAGTCCTAATGTTGGAACTAGGGGTGTATAAATCAAATCATCAAGTCAAATCAAATCGAGAAATTAAATTAAATCGAAAAAAAAAACGATTTGGTTTGGTTGGTTTGGTGTTTGAAAAAAAAAACGATCATTCTTGATTTGGTTTGGTGTTAACAAAAAAAAAGTCAAACTGAACCCAGATCAAACCGACATAACATATATATATGTGTGTGTGTATGTATATATGCATATATATAATTTAACTTTTTATACATAAAATATTAATTATAATCTACTTTTTCAATTAGTTTTATTAATTTTTAATATTTAGAAAGTAGGTGTGTGTGTGTATATATATATATATATATATAAAATGATCCAAAACCCGATATAAACTTAAAACCTAATTTTTCACACTTTATTTTACTTTTTAGTTTCAAGAGAGAATTTCGCTCCTCAATTTTTCATAATTGAGTTTTTTCATTAGCACATGAGTGAAAACATACTTGATCTAATCTTCAATCACAATATAATTGTAAAAAATAAAGATTATAAAAAAAACTAAGAAAATTCGAAAAAACCGACTAAAACCTAAATCGAAAAAAATAATTTTATATTGATTTGATTTGATTTGATTTATAATTTTAATAAATCGATATAATTGGTTTGATTTTTATTCAATAAAAAACCAAATTAACCCGACCTATATACATCCCTAGTTGGAACCTAAATAATGAACAAAAAACAATTAATCGAAATAATGTGTAAAAATGATGTTTTTTAAACAGATAGTGCGCTATTAATATCTATTAAATGATGTTGATGTGAGGATTGATATTTAAGTTGTTGCTACTAAAGGGGTTTCAAGCATTTGGGAGTCAATAATTCAAGGAAAAAAAGGAGATTGACGACGATGTTACACATCATATTGGAGTAGGGTAAATGAAATGAAAGTTCGCCTTGGTGCCTTGTATGAGCCACCTCATTTTAAAGGTAAGTTTTATAAAGTGGTGATTAGACCAACTATATTAATTATCCCAACAAAAATTAACACTAACCAAAAAGCATGAGCATAGCTGCGTAATACTTGTATATATAGAAGAAATTTTCAGATTCGTCAAATCGAATTGTTGTGCCATTTTAATCAATGAAATCGCCACTCCATTGGATTAACACGTGGACTCTCTTTCAGCAGCCAAACATAGAAGAACCCATTGTTCACATTACCATTTCTCCTTTGGCTAGTTTGTATGAAGCGGATTGTTAGCCGATCGAAAATTCGCACATTCAAAAAATGAGAGTAGCAGGAATAAGGATGATGTCTAGGTTCAGTAAAAGAGATTGAATAAAAAAATAAAGCTATGTTGGATAAGGTTGGTGTGGCCTTTATGGTAGAATGAGGGAGGTGAGGTTGAGATGGTTCAGATATGTAAGGAGAAGATGCACAAATGCCTCAGTAAGGTGTTGTGAAAGTTTAGTTATAGTACATGAAGAGAGGTAGAGGTAGATCAAAAGTTATTGGTGAAATTACAATAATAGTACAACTGAAAAAATTATAAGTGAAGAAAAATAAAGTTCTTCTTGGCTAAGACGTGGATACCTCGCTCTTTAAGGAGATTTAATCCCACTGCGACATAATCTACATCAATCTAGCAGTATATCTCGTGACTTGTCTCCTCCAGGATACAACAACCCATCAATGATGTGCAACTCAAACAACTCCGGATTAGTTGAAGAATCCACAGCTCCACCATAAGAACACTTTCCTTCAACATATTATTACTCTCTATCATAGTGAATATAGCTATAGATTTAGAATAATTTTTTTGACTCAACTCACTTTCACTACTATATTTACTCTTCTCATCTTTTTCTTTTTAAACAGCAAAAGAAGAAACATCTCTATTTATCGGTTAAGAATTCTTTCATGTAATGAATATGATGAATGAGGGGTAGTAATGTGGATAGATAAATAGTCTTGATGTTACATATACTACATGCAACTAATGACCATGGAGTTACAAGAAGCTAATGGTCACACGAGTTACAAGAACTAATGATCATCTTTTACCACAATTTATATCCACTAACACCAAAAAATTATGTGGTGAGTTACAAGACTTAATGTGGTAGATAATGGATAAATAAAGTGTAAGAAGTTACAAGAGTGGTCAAGATATAATGACACTACTTTCTCCATTATATGTCCATAAATACTATAACAAAAGGCATTTATTGTTACAAAATATGTTGTAGCAAAATATGAAATTTTCCGTAGCTAAAAGTTAGCTACAAACTTTACATGGTCCATGACTAAGAATGTATACTTGTTGCTACAAAAAAATATATTGTAGTTAAGATGGTAAAAAGTTTTTGCCATGAAAAATATACTTATGGCAAGTAATTTTATTTTTTTGCCACGACAAACAAAATTTGTAGATTTTCATATTGTAGTCACAAGCTATTGTCTTGTGGCAAAAGATTTTATTTGTTTGCCACATTAATTTAAATTTTATGACTATTTCTATAGCTTAGTCTTGTGGCAATAGCACTCATATTTAGTTAAAAATAAAAAACTTCATAGCCATAAATTAAAGAATTTGCCACAAACATTTTCATATAGTAACTAAAAATTCTTATCAACATCTGCTACGGAAGATAAAATTTTAGCTATGCTCTTAATATGTCAATTATAGGAGTATATTTCTAGCTACGAATTCAAAAAATTCAAAGCTAAAATTTAGCACAAAACTTTGCCACAGACATTATTAGCCAAAATAATACGAATAATGTAGCCAGGAATTCATTTTTGGCATGAAACAGTAGTATATCTAAAAAATTTCAATAAATGCAATATATTAAAAGAAATAAATAAATGTTCAACAATAACATTCAAAGTTGCAAAACATCATTTTACTCGAACATATTGATAAACTTCTGCAAGAGAAAAAAATATATTCACGTTTCCATTGATTTTGATTGCATCACTCCTCCATAAACTGCAATAACAATTAAAAAGATTAGAAAATGATATAATAAAATATTTATTTTAAAAACTAAAATTTATTTATTAATATAAATATTTTCTTATAGAAGAAATATATTTACTAGATTAGTAATATAAAAAAAATATAAATAAGCTACTACCTATTAATTTTCATCATTTGATTGTCCACCTTGAGCTACAACCATCACTTGAATTTTTTCTTCAATCATTTAATCAACTCTGCCTTTTAATTGATTAAACTAATTTTGCAATGAAAAACAATCAAACATATATGCAAACTAGTAAGGATAACCCGGACGTTGCCCGAATACAACAAGAACAAAATTATATTATTTATTATACATTGTAGATAAGTCCATAAAGATTCTTAAAATATATTCTGCTCATAAGTGAAGTTGAAAAACTCGTTTGTTCTTTGAACTTCAAAGACGAACTTATGAGAAAGCAGGAAAACAAACAACCCCAAAAGAACCTTTTTTGTTACTAAGTTGTGTGGACTTTTTACTTTCGATGCCGGATGCCGCACTCATGTAGGATTCTCCACACTACATTACTTTTTTAGAATCCGACACACACTCATTGACGTGTTTGAAGAGTCTGAGTAACATAGGTTTGTTTTATTCCTATTGAGAGTTATCCATATCAAACACACCTTTCACATTTAGGGGGAGCAATTTAATAGGTTTCCATTACAGTTATCAAGTCGAGGATCCCTAAAACATGGACAATAGTATTAACACAATGAAAACAAATAATAGTACACAGTTAGACCAAATAGCAGGTTGAATCATTAATCGTAGGAATTTAATTTAATTACTTACAACAGTGTCATAGATTTTCATTTTGCTTCTCCAATTCTGTCGATCTGTATTTATAAAATCAAACCAAGAAGCAATCAATTACTAAGAATCAAATACTAAGGAAGCAGTGTTATCAAATAACCATCAAAACCTTACTGTTGAGTGCTGATACAACCTCCAGTTTACTTCAGCACCAACTTCTATTTTTCACAAATTAAACTATTCTCTTTAGTTGATCTTGGACAATCCTACAAGCATGACTTTATCTTTATGGTAACATGCTTCTACTTATTTGGTTTGGATATTTGTGTTCTGCATAGATAGTACACATTAATAATTATTCCCAGAATGTGTTAAAAAGGAACAATAAGTACTAGACATAACATTCCTTTATAGATATCTAATGAAACGATAAAAAGCAAGAATATTAGCATTTAGTCTCGAGTTCGAGTCTCAAGAACAAAAAAAATTTCTAATAAGGAGTGTTTTTCTCTTAAATGATCATATCTAAAATGTGAATCTGAATTAATTGGGTTAGTGTGTCGTCAATTGAAAGACTGTTGAACAAAAAATATATTAAACAATAATCAGTGCAAATATAAGAGAAGCAACTGTTTATAACCTTGAGTTGACAGAGGTATGAAAGACAATTGTTGTGGCACATAAGTTGTGCAATCTGGAGAATTTGAAGAATCCTTTGTTGTTGACCTGCACGCTACTAAATCAAACAACAACAACAATATACCGAATGTAATCTCTGAGAAACTTCATCAAATAATTATAGCGCACAATCTGTGTACACCTCTACACAACTTTCTTCCACAAATCATCTCCTAATCACTACTCTATTACAACACCACATTAAATGCACAATAGATAAACATAATTTAATTCATTTGTAAAATTCAAATTCAAAACACACTCCAGAAAGAGAAATAATTTGAATTCAATAAAAATACTAACCCGATATTATTTCAATGCATAATAAAAGAAAAGAAGAAAAAAGAAGAGAGAGTTAAGTAATAAGACATTACATGTTATATGCTATTCCTGAAGTGGAGGGTATTTTAACGAGATGGTAAAAATGGGGAATGTTAGGGTGAACTTGAATGATCTAATTCTGAGAGGGAGGTAGATAGTAGGGTTCTTTTTGGGAGATTTTGAGAGGAAAATTTGGGAGGGAAGTTTTTGACAATTATCTTAATATGTTTAGAGTATTATACTACTCCCTCCATTTCATAATAAATGAATTGTTGGATTTTGACACATAAATTAAGAAAAAGAATCAAAGACATAAATTTAAAATAGTTTTCCATTTTTACCCTTGTTCAAAGTACAAAATCATATTTATTTTATTTTTTATCAGTTGATGGGCTCCTTGGTTGTCAAATTCTCAAGGGTAAATTTGGAAAAAAATTTCAATAATTCACTTATTTTGAAACACCAAAAATACTCCAACAATTCATTTATTATGAAACGGAGGAAGTATATGAGTAATAGTTATGTATTCAATAATTTTTAAAAAAAGTTAAATAATATAAAGAGTGTTGAATAATTTAAAGATATTTAAATTTTTAACATTATGTATAAATATTGATAATTAGCAAATAATAATAAAACATTTAGCGTTTTTTAATATTTGTACCAAATGTTGTTATTTTTATAATATTTTTCATTAAATGTCGGTTTTTGTGGTATTTTTTCATGAATGTCTGGAAAAAATATTTCTCAATATTTATTTCAAATGTGACTAAATAAAAGTCATCGTATTTTAATTTTTTTGTACCATCATGTCCATGTCAATCGCTAGTTTTCATTATACAATTAAGAAATTCAATTGGTCATTTTAAAATACAAGAGATGATATCTTTAGATTCGAAGTGTCAATTTCAACATACATTAAACTTTATTTTAATTCAAAATGATGAACTTATTATTTTGATGTGTTCTTTTCCAATGAATTGTGTAGATATAACACTCCGCATTTTCGAGCTAGAAAGCGAATCGTTGTTTTTACGTGCATAAGCTCTAATTTCATGATTTTTATTTAAATTCATGTGTCATGATACTTCTCCTAGTATATGAAATGGTTATGAGGTGAAAAATATTCATAAAAATGGCCTAAAGCAAAGTTGAGCTAAGAACCCTTCACCCATCCAAAATTTAATATTTCATTCTACAAGGGTCATATTTGAACGATTATAACTTTTGGTATATATAAAATTTGGTAGATTAAGACACACCAAATTATAGATAATCGAATTAGCTCTCCAACGATACCAATTTCACATTAATCCAACACTTGGGCAAAAAGTTATGCCATTTTTCGTGTGAGGCAGTAAGGGATCGCGATAGCCCTGCGACGCGAGGTCTGCTTGACCCAAATAGGGGTCGTGTCGCGAGGGCTACTTAACCCAACTAGGGGTCGCGACGCGGGAGCTATTCCCGCACAGTTTTAGCTTCTTAAGGGTCAAGGGTCACTTTGGTCCTTTCCCCTCGACCCCAAACGTCCATAACACGAAATTTCAGCCCCAAAATAGCCCTTTAGCCCTTCTAGTATTAGGCTTGAACATACCCTATCAATGAGCTATTTCTGACTGCAATCCCCTTTGTCATATCTGGCATCATGATCATTTATGGGATTTAGAAACTGACTTGAGTTTGAGTTCCCAGTAAGAGGACAATGGTGTGATGAAATCCTTCGTGCCCTATCTAGGCAGTGATAGCTTTTTTTCATAATTTACAGAAGCTTGAAACCCTTAGGGTGTGCTTTTCCTTGCTGAACATATCTGGAACTATTCATCTTAGCTCTAATCCAACTCTAACATTTTTCCTTTATGTGTCCATCTCTTCCATAATGAGTACATAGAGGATATGGACTTTATTTTTATCATCTTGAGCAGCCTTCCCTTGAGACCCAAAAACTTGGGCTTTTTCTTTATAACCAAGAGTTTTTCCATTATTAGTACCTTGACTAGTTAAGTTAAAAAGGATTTGAGAAGAAGTAGTTCACTTAAGAGATTTTTAACCTTTTCTCTTAGACGAACCAGGTCCCTTTATAACTCTTTATTCTTATGGAGTGCAAACATAAAATGTTTTTGAGAGTCCTTTAGTTTCTCTTCAAGTTCAATCTGAAACCTTAAAGCTTCTTTCTTTCCTTTACCATCTGAGGTATTTACTTTCTCCAGTTGACTCATGCAACTCAGATTCTCAGATTTTAATTTAGTAACCATTTCTTTAGTCTCAAATATTTGGCGAGTTTAAGCAATTAATTCATGTTCTTGATTCTCTACTTTCTCCTGTAAAGCATTTTTATTAGTGGTTAATTCATACACTGAGTCTATCGGCATACTTGAAAGCCTTTTTATCTTCCTATAAGAGTAGTTATCTAGGTTTTCCTTAATATCGAAAAGGGTTACCTCTTTTTCTTCTTCATCTTTTGTGTTTTCTATGAATGTAAACAATGGAACATAGATAACTAGAATATTTTCCTCTACTAGCATAGACATATCTCTAGACTTCTCATCTTTATCAGATTCACTTGAAGAATCTCCATACTTCCAGAGCTTGCTTTATTGCATAATCAGCTGTAGCCTTTCTTCTTGATTTTTTAGGGACCAGGTTTCTATTTTTTTCTTTGTCACTTCGATCATTAAGATATTCTTGATAGTCCAACTTGTGAATTGGACAATCCTTAATGAAATACTCAAGACTTCCACATTTATGACAAACCTCAACATTGCGTCTTATTATGCTGTTGCTTCCTCTTCTTTGGAACTAACCAATTTTCCTTACATCTTTGACAATCTTTTTTTCTAAATAGGCAACATTAGTGTCTTCTTCTGCTAAATCATGTTTTGAAACTTTCAATGCCAGGGATTTTCTCTTCTTACTTCATTTTTATTCAAGCCTTGCTTCTTCTTAAGCTCATGGGATATCAGATTTCCAATCAGTTCATCCATAGTAAGGGTCTTTAGGTTTCGTTCCTTAGTTATAGAATCTACTTTTCTTTCCCAGGACTTAGGAAGAACACAAAGAATCTTTCTCACTTTCTTATACAATGTAATCACTTCTCTCAAGCAGTGAAGCTTATTTGTGATAGAAATGAATCTTGTATGCATTTCGTAGATTGTTTATCCTTCTTTCATGGTGAAGGTTTCATACTGAGTAATCAGAATGTCTACTTTAGAATCATCCACATCAGTAGTACCTTCATCAACAGTCCTCAGTCAATCCCAGATCTCCTTGGCATTTGCACAGGCAAAAATCATATTGTATTTATCAGGTCCTATGCCACAAACTAATAGTTTCTTGGCCTTGTAGTTTTTATCAATTTTTTTCTATCTTCATCATTGAGCTCCCTTCTGCTTTTTATTGTCATTATTTTTATTTCTCCATCTTTGACTTCTTCAACTGGAACATAAGGACCATCAAGTATTATGTCCATAAGTTCACAGTACACGACTATAATAAAGTCGAACATCCAAGTTTTCCATCACCCATAATACTACTCATTAAATCTAGGTGGTCTAGTGGTAGATTGCCTTTAGTCTAGGTTAGGTGGAGCAGTTATGCTAATCAAATCACTCTATATATGAACCTTTTAGAGAGTTCTGGATTTGATAACAATTGTTGAAACCTTGGATTTGCACCACATTGTGAGGGACCAGGTCCCTCAAAATCAGTCACAGGCAATAAAATAGTAATCTAATGAGGAACACAACACAATGTAGGAAACTTTAAAGAACATAAGATTTAATATGAAAACCCCTTGTTCAAGGAAGGAAAAAACAAGGCTTGCCCTTACAAGCACCCAAAAGTTTACTATAATCAACCTCTTGATCATCGACACGAACTTGAACCTAACTCTTGGCTCATCCTGCTTGTAGTAACTCTACTACATTCTCAACTTGACAACTCAGCCAAGACTCCTCAACACTGATTAACTCTAACCAGTTTCAAGCTTTGACAACTTTACCTAAAATACTCTCAAAACAAGGAGAAAAGAGAATTACTTTTATATAATGAGTAATTAAAGACTCAAACTGGACTCAAGAACATTTGTAGTTTAAGCACAAATAATAAATGAGAACTTGAGCAATGTTGAGTATTGAGTTTGTGCTTTTTTCTCTCGTCATTTGTTCAAATTTGTAAATACAACTTGATAGAGAAGAATCCTTTTCCTTTTATAGATGAGTGATGATTAGGGTTGAAATGTCAGTGAGCTAGGTGTCCTAAATAGTACAAGAAGCACCTGTATAGTTTGTTACACAAGAGGACAAAACTATGCAAACACGTGACAACTGTATTGTAGCCTTTAAAATCTAGGGACCTGGTCCCTTGAAGTCAGCTGCTCATCATCAAAACAAGATGCAACAGTTTTTTCACCTTGGAAATGCTGCCTTAGTAGAAAATGTGGTTCTTCAGCAGTAGTCGCTCAGGCGATGTCACTGAGGCGATCTGTTCACCGCTTAGGCGATGTCGCTGAATTAAATCTTATTTTTCATCTTTTTTATTTCGTTCTTCCATTTCTAGCTTTGGGGTCTCAGTTTTGGAAATATCAGAGATGATTTTTCATCAAATTGAACTTGGGTGGTCATCTAAACATGATTTATATCCTTATTTATTGATTATTTCACTTAATCATCTTCCAAACTTATATTTTTAACATGAATTTTTGGAATTTTGCCTGGTAAAGAAAGAAAATATTTCTTATTCAATTTCAACCTTGATTTCAACTTGGTTTTCAATGGGTTTTCCTATTTAAAACTCTTCGAGTATGAGAAACATGATTCTTAAATAAAAATTTTGATTTTACACTTTTTCCTTCAGGGTCGATTTTCAAAATATTTTGGATTGAAAATGAAAGTAGCTAATATGGATATTGGTAGATTCTTTTTTATGTGTAGTTTACAATTTTAAATAACATTCTCTAACTCTAAGTTGATGATAGCCAGACCTAAGGTCTATCTTTGAATAAAAATCGACACCCTAAAGCTGGTCAAACAAGTTATTAGTCCTAGGAATGGGATATTTATTCTTGATTGTAACCTTATTCAACTGACGATAATCGATGTAAATTATGAGAACGTTCTTTCTTACAAATGAAAAAAACTAGGGCACCCTATGGAGAGACATTGGGCATGGCCTGATAAAAACTTTATCTTAAAGATCTTTCAACTGTTCCTTTAATTCCTTAAGCTCAACCAGAGTCATTTTGTAAGAAGAAATTAAAATAGGTTAGGTATCCAAAAGGAGATCTATTCCTAAGTTAATTTCTCGCTCGGGAAGAATTCTGGGCAGATCTTTTAGAAACACTTCAAGAAATTCATTGACCACTAGAACTGACTAAATATTTGGGGTCTTGAATTTGAATCCTTAACTCAAACAAAATGATAGATCCACTATTTGGAAATTATTATTTTGTCCTTAAGGTAAGAGACAAATCGACCAATAGGCACTGAAGTATTACCTTCCCATCTAAGATTGGCTCATTTAGAAATTGAAACTGGTCCACTGTATTTCTACAATTAACTAGGGTATAACAACAATTTAGCTAATCCATGCCAAGGATGACATTAAGATTGATCATATCTAACTCTGCAAGATCAACTGAGGTGACTTCCTGAGAAACTGTCACTGAGAAATTCCTATATACCCATTTGGCTTGGACTGAGTCACCCAAAGAAATAGAGGTTGAGAAAGGTTCTGAGAGGATTTTGGGACTATATTTAAGTCCACTGCTATATAAGGAGTTATAAAAAAGTGAGGCTCTGAAATCTAACAAGTCATAGGCATTAATATGAAAACCTGTAATGAACCAATTACTACATCATGGGAACCCTCTTTATCCTATCCAATCTGAATTGCATAAAAATTATTTTGGCATTGTCCTCTACCTATACTAAATGAGGTACCTTACTAAGTCGAGCGACCTATCTAAGCTGGTAAAAAGTTAGAATAATTTTTCTAACGAGTATCCCTACCCCTCTATAAAGCCACTGGGCACTTTCTCAATTTGTGACCAAGCTTTCTACATCTATAACAACTACCACTACCATACACTAACCTTAGTGGTTCTTACCATACTTCTTGCAAATAAATGAGTACGTCACCTAGTGACATTACCTTGTGACTTAAGGCTTGATGCTCTTTACCGATTACCCTGTTTGAATTAAGGCACTGGGTTACTAAAAGAGAATGGGGTTGAAGCAGAAGACCTCTGACAGAACTAAGAACAGTTACCACCGCTTGACCTGTGTTGAGAAAAGTTAAAAATCTCTGTCCTAGCCTTTTAGGTTCCCTTTCACTTTCCTTGATCTTTTCTTCCTCAATCTATTAGTCATGACTCATAAACCTGGGGATGTCCATCTCTTTAATCAACATGGCAGTTCTACACTCTTTAACCACGGTCCTAGAGACACCCGACACAAACTTACTCATACGGGCCTTGGAATTAGGCACCATTATTGGAGCATACTTAAAGAGTTGAGTAAAATTTAGAGAATACTATTTCCCTATTGTAGATTAATAAACTTCTGAACCTTGGATTCTCTTAACTCAAGTATGAAGAATACGTCAATAAATATAGCTATAAACCCATTCCAATTTACCAGACCTACATCTACACCCTTATATTTCTTCCACTGCTTACACCAAGTATGAGACACTCCTTTCAACTAGTAAGCAACCATATTTGCACTCTCGACTAGAGTAGCACCTATGAATGAGTGACTTTCTAAATGTCATCAATGAACTCCTGTGGATCTTTATTAGCCCTAGAACTATGTAACTCCGGAGGATTCATCTGAGTGAAATCTCAAACTTTAGCCACTATCATACCACTATTTTAATTGACCTATACAATAGTCTACTGGTCAACTTAGGTAGTCATTGCCTAAGCTAGCACCTGAAAACAAGCCCTAAACTTAATGTGTGAGAGTTGTTTATTCAAAGGGTCTGCTGGAGCTAATGGTGCTTGCTAGTTTCCATTTTTATGTCCATCTCCATTTTTGTTTCTCCTTCTATTTGCCCTTCTAGGAGGTACATTTAGTAAATGTGTACAACATGAGTTAGAAGGATATTTAATAGATTTCATACTTTATTGAATGATATAAATATGAAAGAAGTGAAACTTTCCTAAAAATATTCCATAGCCTCTCATTCATATGTGTGACATATTTCACAGCCATAGATAAGAATCTAATTCACACAGCTTTAGCACATGCTAGGACACTTTAAACCTAATGCTCTGATACCAAGTTGTCATAAACCTAGACTATCCCAAGTTTTAACAAGGTGCTTAGAGTCACAAGTGACCCAAACTAACCCATGGTCTAGCATGATATTACGAATACTGTATAACATTTATGAATAATAGGTGGAAAATTAAATATGAGTAACATAATAATAATCAAATAAAATTGAATAGTAAAGTTTGATCAAAAAAACATAAGGCTGATAACACTAGTCTATCTGTCTGAAAGTCTCTACTAAGATGAGTTGATGGAACAAGCCCCTAACTAACTCTAATTACCTGAAAACTGAATGAATAAAATAAAGTAAAGACTTGTCCTCAAAAAATAAGGACTCACCAATCTCTGCTGCTGATATAGGTACAGGATCATTCTAACCATAAGCTAGTTGATAAATATTTGAACCTTATTATAATGCAATATATAGACAAAAAAAGGTATGTGGCTATTATTTTGAATTATTAAGCATGTGGATATGAACTATGAAATAGGAAACCGAACAAGTTGAATCAAGGAATGTAAACTGATGCAATGACCAAGTAAATGAGCATATAACTAATTAATAGTATACTGAATATCATACAATATCTAAGTCTAAACTGTGGGACCTACCATTAATCATTATACCCCATCTAAGTTAAATGGAATCTAACCTATAACCTCAGCTAGAAGGGGATTGTGTACATTGCCAAGAGTACGAACACTAACTGATATAGATCTACTAAACTATTCTCCAAAAAAACTAAGGTATCAAATCTAATTTGATAGGTGACCTTTTAGAACCTACGATGGCACCATCATTCCTGGATTTAAGGAATTCTGCAAAAGGTCTCAACCTAATTGATGGATGAGTCTTCATTCTTTTGTCCTCTCGATGTTAAGTACTACTCTCAATTGAATTATAATTATAAACTGATAAGCTTATTGATACTAATATTTGATACTAAATGATAGATACTTTATTTGAAAGCATCGTAATGAATGAAAATCTAAAGGACTGAATGTTCAACTATCAATTCATGGAGAGCTAAGTCATCAATGTTCATAACCTACCATCTTTGAAGAAACAAATACTCATGGTAGTTTATATTCTCTAAATAGATTATGAATTCATAAAACATAAGTTCAAAATCATGGAATATCATCATACTTAGGGTTATGAATATGATGCTATCAATATTCTATTTTTCATGGAGATACATGTAATTATGGCCAACTAATTATGGGACAAGAAAAATCATGCCTGTAATGAAAATCCCAAATTTAAAACTATGAATTAACTAAGGAACTGAGTGTATTTTAAGACTCAATGGATAAAAGGATAACCATCAATGAAATCCCACATACTTGGAAGTGAAAACCTTGCTACGACCTTTGAATTTGAAGCCTGAAGATGATTAACCCTAGTTTCTTGCTTTAGAGAAGGAAAAATTTTTGTTTCTCTGATTTCTCTATAAGTGTCGATTGAATTTAGGGGAATGAGGAATTTGGGGTAGTTTAGGATTAATATTCATCCTTGTAATATCCAAAACAACATAGCTTGTGAGATTAAATGATGGGAAAAGATTGATGTACCCCTTATAAGATATAATGGAAAAATTTGCACATTGTGACAGACGAGCTATCCAATTATTATTGGTTCTAAAAATGTTTATTGGATGACTCATTGGTTAGGAGGAGCCTTGATGGATTATCTGGTGTTCCTCAAATAACCCAAGGGATGGTCATTGGTTCCTTCAACCAATCATCCCTTTGTTGGTCGTTAGTTACCCATTTTGGGCTAATAGTGGCCTTCAATGACTCATTTGTTCTTGGTCTTTGGTCCCTCTCATTGCTAAGTGGAGCACTTTGTCAACCCTCAAGACTTTGGGACTCATTTTTATAGATGAGAGATAAGACAATCATCCTTTATTCCAATATTCATTGGAGTAATCGTTGTATGTAACTGTTAGACAGTGCATCACTAAAGTAGATATAAGTTCTTGCTCTAGAATTAGATTAGCCAAAAATTAGATGCATTGAAAAGAAGACTCAAAGACCTTTTATTTGATGGGTCTTAAAGCCAAACTCTACATATTCAAGGAGTTATACTCATTTAAAGTTGAACCTAGCAATATCTTATTAGAACATGCACAACAAAAGTAATTAACTTAGATCAATAACTTATATGGAATCTAGATAACTGTAAGACCCCGCAAAAGTTCGAGTTCAATTCAGTCCCATATAGCTTGTAATAAGGAGTCCTAGACTTAGAAAAATTCAGCCAAGTGTTAAGACTTAAAAGAATTTTTAACCTTTGTAATTGGATGATCTTATTTTTAATCCTTACGACCTTAAAATGTTAATTTTTGCATTGATTCATGATCAGGGATGTCAATAGGTCATATTGGGTGGGTTTTAGAGTTTTCAAACATCGTTTGAGTCATGTTTGGATGACCAAAACAACAATCCAATGCGATCTCGATGCATCGTGTTGCTATCACATTGATAACATCGACACGACATATCAATAATTACATCGACACCATCAATACGGTGCGTCGGTTATTGCATCGTTGGGCAAATATTGTGTATTAAGTTACGGGTTTATAGGGGTAATTAAGTCATTTTTCTCCCACATTAAAGCCCCATAACACGAAATTCAACCCCTCAATAGGCAAAATACATTCACTTATTCACAAAATTCACTCAAGAAATAAAGCCTAGTTCATCAAGCTCAAGATCAAGTTCGAAGAAATCCCCAACAATCTTTATGAATTTCATCACTCAGGTATGTTAGATGTTCATCCTTGGGTTTCCTTCCACTCTTGAATTTCAAGAACCCTTTTTAAAACTTGAATTATGATTCTCATATTATAAATTGAATTATGCTCGTGTTAGTGTTGTTGTGTGGGTTTCAAGTTAAGATCTTTTATGAGTACCATGGGTTAAGTTAGCATATGTGTTGAATTATGAATATCTCATGTCAAAACCCTTGAATTTGCAAGTTGCATGTTGTAGTTATGATTTCCTATGTGTTTATATCTCATGTATAACAATCATGCTCTCCAAGTGTTTGATAAAATATCCATATGAGTAAATTATGCATAGTAACCTATTGTTGTGTTGTTAAAGTTGTGACATGAGTTTATCAATTATGCAATCTAGTCCTGGGGGTATTTATTACCTGAAATCTAGTTGTTTACTTAGTTGCAGTAGTTATAGAATAGTCCCACTAAAAGTAAAGAATAGTAGTACTCAGTCAGTTAACAGAACGTAGTGAACTCAGTCCAGTTCAGTCAGTCAACACGATCAGTGTCAATTCAGTCAAGCCTAGTACAGTCTAGTGATTAGTTTAGTGTTATTCAGTTAGGAGTAGGATTCCGCACCGAGCGAACCTAAGGACGGTGGCATTCCTGCCAGTTAGGGTTTGACCCTTAGTAGTAATCCCTGAGTTACTGAACTACATAACCAGCGTCGGGTAAGTCGTCCTCCTGCTAGACTAGGGTTGACACAATCATATATATATTTCATGAGTCATCCTACCAGATTAGGGTTGACACGACATTATTAGTATCCCATGGCAAGGTGCTAACACCCTTCCAACTAGGGCTAGAAATTTCAGCCCATATTTGTGAAAAGAGTCCATTTAACCCATATTTATTGAATTGGATCACTCATATTTCAAATGGGTAAATATTGACTTCAACTCATTTTACAAGCTCATACAAATATGGACAAAATGAGTAAATTATAGGTACCCATTTAAACACATAGATCACCCACCTATGCTTAAAATTTTAGTTTTTTTTCTTTTCTAGTTTCTTTTCTTCTTCTTTTTTTGTTTTTTCTTTCTTTTTTCCTTTAATTTATTTTTTTGATTTTTCATTTTTTTGATTTTTTACTCATTTCTTATAATTTCTTTTTTCTTTCTCATTTTTTCATCTATTTTTTTCTTCGTATTTTTTTCATTTTCTCCTTCACATTCTTATTTCATCATTCATATTCGCTTGAGACCTACATGGGTTAATTAATTTAAGCTTCTAATTAGTTCATTTAGCCTGTACAATTTATAGCATCTCTTATCAATTAATAATCCATAGTCTCACTCCTTTATTATTATTTTTTTCTATGTTTTATTTCTGTTTCTTTTTTTTTTCCTTTTCTAGTTTTTTTTTCTTTTTCCTTTAATTTACTATTTTTTATTTCCTTTTTCCTTTGATTTAATTTTTTTCTTTTTCATTTTTTTGTTTTTTCCACTTATTTTTTACTCGTTTTTTACACTTTATTCTTTCTTCCATTTCATTAATTTTTTTATTTTTTTATTTTATTTATTTTTTCTTCGCATTCTTTTTCTTTGTATTTTTGTTTTCCCCTTTTTCATTCTTGGTTCATCATTTTTCTTCTTTTTTTATATTTTTTTCCTCATATTTTTTCATTGCATTTTATATTTTATAATGTTTTTTTACTTTAAATTTATTTGTATCGTACTATATATTTTAAATAATTTTATTATTTGTATTTGAATAGCTTAGTTATCAATATGTAAAATTTATCATTTATATTTATATACAAATAAGTGTATGAATTAATTGTATTTTCTCGAGACTAAAATATATAAATATACAATGTATCATTTAATGCAAATGTGTCATTAGTATTTTTATATCAATTTGCGACTGCTAAAAATATTTGGTTTGATGAATGTAATCCCAAGATCTTTCAAGATACTATCTTTGTATCTGTCCATTAGGTGGAGTCCACTTGAGTGTACTTACACAAATTATAAATGTTGGGTGAATATAAATCAATATGCGCTTAGGGCATTTTCGTTATCATAAAAAAAATAAAAAAAAATTAAAAAAGAAAAAAAAAGAAAGAGAGGTAAAAGTTAGAGATAGAAGAGAGAAAAAAAGCGTAAAGAAAGAATTGAAGAAAAAATACAAAAAATATCAAAAATAAAAAATAATGAAAAAGGAGAAAAGAAGAAGGAAAAAAATGATGGTAAATACAAATATACTAAGTGGTTATGATATTTCAATCTCATCCATACTTTGTACTCGATTTAACCATGTTCTTTAAAAATAAAAAAAAATAAGACATAAAATACAATGAAAAAGGAAAAAAATGAGAAAGAACTAAAAACAAAACAAAATAAAAAATAGAAAAAAGGAAAAGAAAAAAAAAGAAAAAAAAGAAAGCGAAACAATGGGTAGAGATAGAAGAGAGAGAGAAAAGAAAATAAAAAAATAAAAAAATTAAACTAGAGGCCACATATAGAAGAGAGAGGGTAAAAAACTAAACAAAAAACAAATGCAAAAAGCGTCAGTATAGGAATGTACTGAGTATGTAGACGGGGTAAGGCTAAATGCAAGGGTTCATACATGCATAATATCTAAACTGAATAATCATGATAATGTTTTACGAGAACACATACATATACATGAATGCATAGACCATAGTCACAATCATCACAACTCTAAATACTGAAACTTGGATACCACTTTACTGCAGACTGAATTCACTAATGACACGAAGATACTAAATCACTGAATCATCTGATACTGATAATCAAGGATCTGGATGCATTTACATCAAATACTGAATTCTGAGCTTTACTGCTTTCGATTGATAGGATTAGAGATCAACCTCTCTAACAGATAATTTCAGAAACTATTATCAATGATAAGAAATATGAATATATCTGAATCTGACAACAAGGATACTCAATAGAATCTGAGACTGTGAATCAAGCCTGTCTGGCGGCATACCTCTGAATATGATATCAAATAACTGTATATGAGACCAAGCCTATCTGACGGGATGGTCCATGAATCAATGGAACTATCTGATTTCCTCATAAAGATAGATGATTGTATCTGACAGTCCTGATTTCTAAAGATTGATATTGAAACTGAGACTCTAACCGAAACTATGGGAAGTAGTTACTTAACCGACATGCCCCAACCTAGCACAGGTGGGGTCTAACTTGTAACCCCAACTGGAAGGGTATCAATACCATGCCACGGGTAAAGACCTCTACTGGTCAATTGATAACGCTCAATCTACAGCTCTCGTGGGAGTGTAAAGCGGTCGTTAGCAAATATAGAACCCAACTGAATTGGGTATCGATCCCACAGGGAATAGCTTGGTCAACAAGTAAGCAAAAAGTACTAGACTTTTGGTGCAAGTCTCGTAAAAGGGGGAATCTTGCCGTGCAAGTAATGTAAACAAAATATAAAATAAAACTGAAAATAGCAAAGTAAAAAGAAAGAATGTTTAGTGTGTTGTAAAACAATGAGAATTGAAGTGTTGGGGGTATGTCCACCTTATGAGTTATACATCTCTATTGGCTATGAGTGTGTAGAATTCAGACATGTATGTGCTTATAGAGAATTGTATTCGATGGTAAATCCAGGCGTCTTTCGACCTATTCGAGGATTATTTCACTTTAACTCTTTCGAGCTTAAAGCGTATCTAACGGTACGAATTCTCCAAGAGGTTAATCCAGTTACGGCACTAACTGTTTAATAGGGGATGGGACCCTACTACCTTGATACTATCTCTTTTCCAGACAAATAACCTTTCTTTCGAACAAGTTAAATGTTATACTAGCGTATTCTTGCGTTTGCAACCACAAAGAATTTAGATTAAGATGAAGAGAATAATGATATAAGCAGCATACGTGTCACAAACTCACAAACTCATAGTAATAGATAGTATCTCATTCGGCTTCCATAACCCCAACAGAGAGGTTTAGTTACCCATGAGTGCGTAGGAAATCACAATTGGCATTGTTGTTACAATAATGATGAATTTCGTGTAGAACAAAAGTGGTAGGCGTTAGGCGTGAATTCCTTAGCAAAGTAACGTTTCTCTTGTTGCGGAAATTAAGAATTGAATAGATGAATAGAAGAAAAAAATAGAATTAAAGGAAGAATTCGGAATTGAGAAGTAGAATGTATATTTGAATGATGAATAAAAATCTTTTAGCATGATAGGGTATTTATAATACCCATATCCTAATCCTACTAAGCTAATGAAATATCTAACCAAATCCTACTAAGCTAATGAAATACTTAACCCAATTGTACTAGGTTAATGTATCATTATCCAAATCCAAATAAACTAATGAAATACTTAACCCAATTGTACTAGGTTAATGTATCATTATCCTAATCCAAATAATTTACTGCAAGTCCCCAAAGTCTTCAGAAATGTTGTTTTAGCCCGGGACAGATTTTCTCTGCATCACTTTTGGTCCTTAGGCGTCCAAGCTTGGCTTTTCTCCTTTTGTGAAGCTTTCTTTGGCGTCAAGTTATCCATGAAATGCTGAATTTTGCATCATTTATACCTGAAAACTTGCTAATCATGTTCGTTAACTCACTTACAGGAAAAAGGACTAAAAGTGCATGAAATATATAATTTGTTCTCAAAACTAGGCTAAAATATGGGCAAAATATATTGATATAGGCGCGTAATATCGCCTGTCATCATCAATCCTCTCTAGCGGATGACCCTTACCAGGAAGTCGACCTAAGGCAATATAATAGTCAAATACTCTCCCTCTGGAGGTGAAAACCTTTTCCTGATGGTGACTTCTGTATCCTGCACTGGCTACGCAATTTTGGAGGTTAGGGATTACTAATAATGACTTCGGCCTCTCTCTTTCACTGACGGGAGGAGCCGCGCTCCCTTCTCTTGCTCGGTGCTAGTTTCTACTCCTAACTGAAAGACTCTGACTGAATTTTAACTGAACACAACTAAACTAAATTTGATACTAATCATGTTTATCAAAAGATATGACTGAGCTACGTTGACATCACTTAGTTCCATATCTGATGGAAAATAGTAGAAATTAGGGAAATTTCACACGATTCAAAGTATTTCATACTTGGGAAGACACTTCTGAAGCTTTTAGACTCGGATTCCGCTTTACTGAAAACACTCTAAGGCTTAGACTGGAAGAGGACTTTATGGGGTATTACATTGTCTCCCCCTTGGGAATATTCAACCTCGAATGTCGCTTGATAGACTGAGAACATGGATCAACAGAACTAACTCAAGAAATGGAAACATCTCAAAACATTACTACGTAACTGGAACAACTGACATACAGAGTTCTCATACTGGACATGCATATCTGACACATGAAATACTCAATTGAATTTACTCATAGCTGAATTCTCATAGCACACTTGCATATCTGATGCATGGACTCATAACTGAGTTGATCTCATGAATGCATAGTTGAACACACGCTGACATGCTGACCTCTTTCTACTGACTGTGCATATCTAATGCATGATTGTCTGACTGAACTGATTTTCAAAGGTACGACAGATAATACAATGACAACTGATGCTAACCTTATAGGAAAGATCTGAACATACATCTGAATGAATCTAGGGACATGCAACATCATAGTATAATGGGGTATCTCCCCCTTAGGACTTTATGTCCCTTAAAACACACTTCGTTGAAATACTGGGGTGATGCGCGAAGCACCTACAGACTGGGTAATAACTGACCGATTGAGATCTAAAGATCATGCATAACTCATGCTAGCATATAAGTTCAAAATGAAAGAAGATAATCTAACAATACAAATCATAAATATGAAGGGCTTATAACATACCCGGGTCTATTTTAGGGAGTCTTTTCCGATCAAGACGAGCCTGAAGTGCATGAAGTCTACCCCTATAAGTCAGCACTCTATATTCTCTCATTCTATGGCCTAGCTCACTATTCCTAAAGAACATATCACTATCGGCTCTACACACACCCTGGTGGCACCTGCCATACTGTCCACAATGCGGATGGGTACGAACACCACTAGCACTACTCTGGGCTTTGGAGCCTGGTGCTCCATCAGATCTGACACCCCCAAACAAAGATGTGGGTACACTAGATAAAGATGGAGATGGGGATAAAAATCTCCAACCATGCTGAGAATGACTACAACTCTGGTACCCTGCCTGAGAGAAACCACGACTACTTATCTTGGCTCTCTTGCTCACTCTCTCTGTCTCTCTCTTCTTCATCTTATCTGCCTCAATCTATTGTGCATGCATCATTAGCCTAGAAAGATCCATATCTCTATTGATCATAGAAGCTCTAAACTCTTTCAACACATAACTGGACACCCCAGATAAAAACTTACTCATACTCGTTCTAGGGTCAGCTATCAAGTCGGGATCATACTTAGTGATACAAGATCCAACCAACAACACCAAGAGCTTCGGATTTCAGTCCAATCAACACAAGACAACAAGTTTTTAGTTTCGGATTTTCAGCTTACCACACAAGAACTAGTTCCGGTTTTCCACTTACAACACAAGAACAACAAGATGGGAAACAAATGCTAGTGAATCGAAAAAGAGCCCCACACGGCTTCACTAGACTTTCAAGATAACAAAATCAACACAACAACAACAAGATAAAGAAAGATAGATAACTTGACATATAACATTCAAGAAACTAAGAACCCTAACATCAAGAGAGGACCCTAAGTCTAATGAATGTAAACACCAAGTTCTTACGAGGACCAAGAGGCACTCAACGACCTCAAAACCCTTGTTTCTAGCCAAAGAGACAACACAAGTATCCCTCTACTTGTGAGGAGATAGTGGCGGCTCCTATGAGTGAAATAGAGAGGAAATGTTTTGAGTTTTAGGTTACAACTTTTCAGATTTCAAAAACTAAGTCTAACTCTCTCTACATGTTCTATTTATACTACAAACACAAAAGGTAAAATGACTCTAACGCCCTTGCTTCTTGTGCCAACTTTGGAGATTAGTTAATTACAGATTAGGACCCCTCTTCACACATAAAAACGTTTAGGTCCTTGGTTGGTTCGATCACCAACTCACACGCGGCCATTTGCATGAACAATGCTTGGAGTGCTTGTAATTCCCGAGCTTGGCTTCGTGTGAAAGGCCGTGTACCTGTGGAGGCTGCCCTAACCGTATCATCCTCTCCATCTTGAGAGGAATTTGACCTCAAATTCGGCATTTTGTCATCTCCAACCGCATCCACAAGGGAGAGATCACCAACGTTGAAAGTGTTGTGCACTTGATATTCCGGTGGAAGGTCAATCTTGTAGGCGTTATCATTGATTCTCTCAAGTACTTGGAAAGGACCATCACCCCTCGGCAGCAATTTGGACTTCCTTTGAGCTGGAAACCGATCCTTTCGAAGATGCACCCACACCCAATCTCCGGGTTCAAGCACAAGCCTCCTTCTCCCCTTGTTTACCCTTTTTGCAATCTCTTGGTTCTTCTTTTCAAGCTTGATCCGCACCGCCTCATGCATTTTCTTCATGGCCTCGGCTCTTTTATTTCCATCTAAGCTGGTCATGAGATCACTAGACAAAGGAGTGAGATCTAAAGGGGTAAGGGGATTTAGGCCGTAGACACATTCAAAGGGGGTCATTCCCGTGCTCGAATGTATTACCCGGTTGTATGCAAATTCCACCAAGGGTAGGTGTTCTTCCTATGAAGTCAGTTTACCTTTAACCATAGAGCGTAGCATAGACCCTAAGGTCCTATTTACTACCTCCGTTTGGCCATCGGTTTGTGGGTGGCAAGACGTGGAGAAAAGTAACTTCGTGCCAAGCCTACCCCACATGGACTTCCAAAAGAGACTTAGGAACTTGGAGTCCCTATCACTCACAATGGTCCTCGGCACCCCGTGAAGCTTTACAACATGTTCAACAAATAATGAAGCTACACTAGGAGCGTCCTCGGTTTTAGCACATGGAATAAAATGAGCCATTTTAGAGAATCTATCAACAACAACAAAAATACTAT
This sequence comes from Capsicum baccatum var. pendulum, assembly GCA_030864225.1. Lineage (NCBI taxonomy): Eukaryota > Viridiplantae > Streptophyta > Magnoliopsida > Solanales > Solanaceae > Capsicum > Capsicum baccatum. The sequence goes on along the minus strand of CM061554.1, from coordinate 50,839,205 downwards.
CTCGGCCCTTTCTAGTCCTTGGCAGCCCCAAAACGAAATCCATCGAGATGTCTAGCCAAGGTCTAAGGGGAGTAGGAAGTGGGGTGTATAGCCCTTGAGGTTGGAGACGAGATTTCGCACTCCGGCAGACCACGCATTGACTACAAATTTTAGTGACGTCTTTGCGCATTTTGGGCCAATAGAAGTTCTCCTCTAGGATGCCGAGGGTCTTGTCTACCCCAAAGTGACCCATGAGGCCTCCGTCATGGGCCTCCCTCACAAATAATTCCCTCCAAGAACTAGAAGGAACACACAACCTCCTCCCTTTGAACAAGTACCCATCGAACCGAGAGTAGGAGGAATGGCTATTCTCCTTAAGCCAACGGTCCCTTCCCCACTCTTCGCATTCCCTAAAAATAGGAGCAAAGATAGGATCCTCGGGATACAACACCCGCAAGCTCTCAAAACCCATCAACTTCGAAGACAAGGTAGCAACAAGCACATGCTTCCGAGACAAGGCATCGGCCACAACATTTTCCTTTCCCCTTTTGTAATGAATTACATAAGGAAAAGTCTCGATGAACTCAATCCACTTAGCATGACGCCTATTCAGCTTGTCTTGGCTCTTAAGGTGTTTCAACGACTCATGATCCGTTCGTATCACAAACTCCTTAGGCCACAAATAATGTTGCCAATTTCCCAAGGCTCTAACAAGGGCGTACAACTCCAAATCATAAGTTGAGTAATTAAGAGTTGCCCCTTTGAGCTTTTCACTGAAATAAGCAACGGGCTTACCTTCTTGCATCAAAACAGCCCCGATGCCAACCTTACTAGAATCACACTCTATTTCAAACATCTTATCAAAGTCGGGCAATTGCAATAAAGGTGCCGAGATGAGCGTAGCTTTCAAGGCCTCAAAAGCCCTAGCTTGCTCATCACCCCATTTAAAGGGTCCGTCCCTTCTAATTACCTCGGTCAAGGGGGCTACTATGGAACTAAATCCTTTGACGAACCTCCTATAAAAGCTTGCCAACCCGTGGAAACTTCGGATTTCTCCAATAGTTTTAGGGGTCGGCCAACTTCGTATAGAGTCTATCTTGGAATCGTCCACTTCCACACCCCTTGAGCTCACGACAAAACCCAAGAATATAACTTTATCAATACCAAAAGAACACTTCTCCATGTTGGCATACAACTTCTCCTTTCGGAGCACATCAAACACACATCTCAAATGTATCACATGATCATCAATAGACTTACTATACACCAACACATCATCAAAGTAAACCACCACAAACTTTCCAATATAAGGCTTCATTACATGATTCATTAGCCTCATAAATGTGCTAGGAGCATTGGTAAGGCCGAAGGGCATGACCAGCCACTCATATAGACCGAATTTAGTCTTGAATGCGGTCTTCCATTCATCAACGGGTTGCATGCGAATTTGGTGATAGCCGCTCCTAAGGTCCACTTTAGAAAACACACAAGATCCATGGATTTCGTCTAACATATCATCTAGTCTAGGGATCGGATGGCGATACCTTATAGTGATTTTGTTGATGGCTCGGCAATCGACGCACATGCGCCAAGTTCCGTCCTTCTTTGGTACCAAAAGTACCGGAACAGCACACGGACTCATGCTTTCCTTAATGTATCCCTTGTTGAGCAGCTCCTCAACTTGTCTTTCAAGCTCCTTAGTGTCCATAGGATTGCTCCTATAGGCCGGTTTGTTTGGAAGTTGTGATCCCGGCACCAAATCAATTTGGTGCTCAATTCCCCGAAGTGGGGGCAGTCCTTGCGGAAGTTCTTGAGGGAATACATCGTCATACTCCTGCAACACACAAGAAATCAAAGGAGAAATGGAAGAATTAGTGGGGTTAGTATTAAAACAATGGGCCAATAGTAGCATCGGCTTGTGTTCATCATGGTCCATGAAGAGTTCTTTCCTCCTAGCCAACATCACTACGTTTTCCCCCTCCCTTGGCATCGGAACAACCTCGGATGTCCCTACTTCCTCACCTACGGCATCCCCCCCTTTTCTCCCTTTTCGGTTTCCTTCCCCCTTCCCTTTAACTCCCTCATCTTTTGATGCCACTCATTTACTTGTGAGGGTGATAGAGGGTGAAGTGTGACCTTTCGGCCATCCCTCTCAAGCGTATACCGGTTGGACCTCCCATCGTGTTTAGTAGACCTATCATATTGCCATGGTCTACCTAACAACAAGTGACATGCTTGCATTGGAATCACGTCACAAAGCACTTCATCGTGGTAGTTGCCCACCTTAAACCGAATCATACATTGCCGTGTGACCTTCAATTCACCACAATCGTTCAACCATTGTAGCTTGTAAGGACTAGTGTGTGGTGTAGTCGGTAGCTTCAAGAAATTTACCATAGCATGGCTCGCAACATTTGTACAACTACCACTATCAATTACCAAGGTGCACACACTCCCCTTTACAAGGCACTTAGTATGGAATAGATTTTCCCTTTGACTCGGGTCATCTACCGCCTTACTAATCATGACACGTCTAACCACAAAGTTTGGAACCACACACTCCCCTTCTTGTGGATAGACATCTTCACTATCATCTACTCCTTCCTCATTCGGTTCATTTTTGGCTTCCTCTCCATCTTGAGGCTCGGCCTCAACCTCCCCCTTTCGGACACCACCTCCTCACCAAGGTAGTATACTTTCCCTTCTCGTAGGATCACATTACGCCGGTTCGGACATTCATTGGCCTTATGCCCCCAACCTTGACACTTGAAACATTGGAACCCCTTTGGGTTGGGGTACTTGTGAGCCTCCGGCTTCGGAGGAAACTTAGGGACTATTTTGGACTCGGGAAGCTTCGTAGGACCGGGTTGGTCCTTGTTTTTGGCCCAACCCGAGGGGGTTTGGACCCTTGCCTTGAAGGTTGATCTCTCCTTAAGTTCCCTTTCAATCTCTAGGGCCGCTTGGAATATACCGTCAATAGTGTCGAACCAATGAAGGGTCAAGTGAGTGGAGATCTCTTTGTTCAACCCACACTTGAACCGGATGATGTCGTGGCTGATTTGCTCCCCACGGTGATCAAGTTTCAACATGAGTTGTTGGAACTCGTCAAAATAGGCCATCACACTCTTGCCTCCTTGCCGCAAGCCATATAATCTAGCAAGCAATTCATGTCGGTATCTCTCGGGAAGGTATCGTTGTCTCATCAAATACCTCAACCGATACCAAGGTGGTGGCTGCCCATCAACCAATTCATTACCAAATCGTTTAACATACTCCCACCAAGTGTTAGCATAGCCCTCGAGGTGAGCTATAGCATAGCAACTCTTCTTTTCTTCCGAGATGTCATTAACTTGGAAAACTTTGTCACAAGCCGATTCCCAAGTTAAGTAGGCCTCGGGGTCACTTTCACCCTTAAAGATAGGTAGGCTCAACTTGATGGTGTTGATGCCTACGTCTCTCTCTTGGTGTCGGTTTCCCCTATCTCCATACCCCCGGTATCTCCTAGGTTCTCCCCGACCCCCTCTTAACTCCTCCTCCCTCATATAAGCATCATCAAAGGCTCCCTCTCCATCATACTCCTCTCTACCGTACCCTTCAAAGTGGGCTGGTCGGCCTTGGCCATTTTGATTCGGAGGATTTGGAATTTGCGGTCTTTGGTTTAATGGAGCTTGGAATGGAGGGTTCGGATTTAGTGGAGGTACTTGGCGCCCAAATCCCTCTTGCGGAATTGGAGGAGCTTGGAAATGTAGTGGTCTAGTGGAGTCTCGGTTTGGAGGAAAATTGGTAGATTGGTTTGCGGTATTTAGTGGAGCTTGGGGTGCATTTAGCATTTGGTGGATCATTTCGGGGGTGATGGTTGCGAAGGAGGTCCTATCATGACCATTGGTAGATACGTGTAGAGGAGTAGATGGACGAGAGTTCCTTTGACTCTCCACTTGATCTAGTCTCCCACTAATAGTCGATACTTCCCCCCTTATTGCTGCCAAGTCCCCTCTCACGGCCCCAAATTCCAAATTCATCCTTTCAAGTGTCCGAGTAACGGCCTCGAGAGTGGCCCTCATCGAGTCAAGGGCATTAGTATCCGCATTATGAGATGTTGTGCCTTCCATCGTCAAGGTATTAGCCGCTTTAGTCACCACAAGTTCGTGTTCCACAAGTGTTGTATAATTGACTAGTAACCGTGAGATTTACAAGGTTTGAGTAAGCTCTTATCCGGAATGGATTTTTGTTTGAAGACTCAAAGAATTCTTGCCGGACTAGAATCAAAATCAGCAACTCATTCAAACGAATAAAAGCACACAAACAACCGTTGACACGAACAAACGGCTCAAGGAACTAGTTAACAACCTAGTAGGAAAGTACTAGTTTGTTAATTAGTTCTAAGACCAAGTAAGGGAAACCAAGAATCAACAATTAGCAACCAAAGAATATCCTAAGTTGAGCTTATAGTGACATGGTAGCATGCAATGGTCCCACACGCCCTTCTTCTCTCGGATTTTTCTCTTTCTTTCTCCTTTTTTTTTTGTTCGGTTTTGGTGTTAAGATTCACACAACTTGTGAAAATTTGAAAAGTGTTTTGGTGGGAAAACTAAAATCTTGAAGTCTTCACTCTTTTTCAAACTCAAGAAAGTGGGTTTGGCTGACAAATTCCACAAAACAAGGATCCTTGATTTAGGGGAAGTGATTGACAATACTACAAGTGATGGGTGCAAGTCTTTCACAACAACTTTATAATTTTACCACTTGAGCACACAACAAGATGAACACTTCAACAAGATGAACAAGATGACAAGTTCAAAAGATAAACACTTCAACAATCTTCAACAACTTCTTTGTCACATAAACACACAACCACCGAATTTCCTTTGGTTATCAACAACATACAACTTTCGGCCTCTACAAGTCACTACATAATTTTCAAGTTTCAAGCTCAACTTTCGGATCTAGACACCTTAGTGTTGGTGAGAAAGAAACCAACACTAGAAACTCACTAAACAAGCAAAACAACACCTAGATCTAAACATACAACATCATTCTCGGTTTCAACATTTAGTGGACAGATTTCAGAATTTCTTGTGGCGTAGTTGTTTAAGCCGTGATCTAGCCCAAGATGGGTTATGTTGGAACACAACCGGTCTTGCTCTGATACCAAATGATACAAGATCCAAACAACAACACCAAGAGCTTCGGATTTCAGTCCAATCAACACAAGACAACAAGTTTTTAGTTTCGAATTTTCAGCTTACCACACAAGAACTAGTTCTGGTTTTCCACTTACAACACAAGAACAACAAGATGGGAAACAAATGCTAGTGAATCGAAAAAGAGCCCCACACGGCTTCACTAGACTTTCAAGATAACAAAATCAACACAACAACAACAAGATAAAGAAAGATAGATAACTTGACATATAACATTCAAGAAACTAAGAACCCTAACATCAAGAGAGGACCCTAAGTCTAATGAATGTAAACACCAAGTTCTTACGAGGACCAAGAGGCACTCAACGACCTCAAAACCCTTGTTTCTAGCCAAAGAGACAACACAAGTATCCCTCTACTTGTGAGGAGATAGTGGCGGCTCCTATGAGTGAAATAGAGAGGAAATGTTTTGAGTTTTAGGTTACAACTTTTCAGATTTCAAAAACTAAGTCTAACCCTCTCTACATGTTCTATTTATACTACAAACACAAAAGGTAAAATGACTCTAACGCCCTTGCTTCTTGTGCCAACTTTGGAGATTAGTTAATTACAAATTAGGACCCCTCTTCACACATAAAAACGTTTAGGTCCTTGGTTGGTTCGATCACCAACTCACACGCGGCCATTTGCATGAACAATGCTTGGAGTGCTTGTAATTCCCGAGCTTGGCTTCGTGTGAAAGGCCGTGTACCTGTGGAGGCTGCCCTAACCGTATCATCAACCGTATCACTTAGATAATTGGTTAAACTTAAGACAATACTCTTTCATGGTCATAGAACCTTGACTTAGGTTCATGAACTCTTCTACCTTAGCCTCTCTTATCTCTAGCAGGAAAAATCTATCTAGAAAGGCACTCTAAAACTCTAACCAAGTCACAGGAGCTGCATTCTCCCCTCTACTCTTCTCCAACATCACTACCCAATCATGAGCAACATACTTTAACCCATAGGATGCTAACTCAACACTCCTCCTCAAAAGTATGCATAATTTGGGTGATCTTCTTCACCTCCTCTAGATAAAGCTGCAGGTCCTCACCTACCATTGCCCCGAAGAATTTTTGCGGGTTCATTTTCATGAAATTTCTAACCCTGGATATGGCAGAATTCCCATCTTACTGAGGTGGGACTACAACCTGATGATTACTCTGAACATTAGTCACAGCTTGGGCTAGCGCCTGAAAATCTTCCCGAAACTCTACATGAGACACACTCTCATTCTCAGGATCTACTGGCTGTGGGGGATGGTCATCAAGCCTATGGACAAAGTCTCTACGAGGAGGCATACTCTGTAATTAGAAGAAAGAAGTGGATTAGACTGTAGGTCAGCTTAAACTCGTGCTCACTCACACAATCTGAATACTGAAAAGAAGGGAAACTGCTACTAATAACATCTTGTAGCCTCTTGTAGATAAATGTTGCACGCTACACACCCATGCATAATACTCTACTAGATACAGCTTTTCAGACTCCCTAAGACACTCTTGAACCTTAAGCTCTGATACCAAGTTTATGACGCTCTGAGATCCCATCCCGAGATGTCACACGGTGCTTATGACCCCAAAAGACCACAAGCTAACCCTTTTTTATATCTATACCTGTACACTGCATAATATTTGAAATAAATTCGGAAACTGGTCATAAGGTTCAACATATCAATACATACTCAAAACTGAAAACCAAATACTAATACATTTGTCTGAAAAGCCTCAAAACTCTCTAAATTGTGGAGTTGATGGGATATGTTCCCAACTAAATCCGTCTATTGAAAATATAAATTAAGTCTGATGCAAAATAGTAAACTGAGATTCATCCTCGAAAGAAAAGGACTCACTCCTACGACTACTGCTGCTGACTGGGACTGAACTGCTGAGGAAACTCTAGGTCCTGTGCCTCTGAACCTATGGTGCCAAATAAAACAACATAGCATAAATGCGTTAGTATAGTAATGTACTGAGTATGTAGACGGGGTAAGGCTAAATGTAAGGGCTCATGCATGCATAATATCTAAAATGAATAATCATGATAATGCCGAACGAGAACACATACACATACATGAATGCATAGACCATAGTCACAATCATCACAACTCTAAATACTAAATTTGGATACCACTTTACTGCAGACTGAACTCACTACTGACATGGAGATACTGAATCACTGACTCATCTGATACTGATAACCGTGGATCTGGATGTACTTACATCAAGGACTGAATTATGAGCTTTACTGCTTTCGACTGACAGGATTAGAGATCAACCTCTCTAACAGATTATTTCAGAAACTATTTTCAATGATAAGAAATATGAATATATCTGAATCTGACAACAAGGATACTCAATAGAATTTGAGACTATGAATCAAACCTTTTTGGCGATATATCTCTGAATATGATATCAAATAACTGTATATGAGACCAAGCCTATATAATGGGATGGTCTATGAATCAATGGAACTATCTGATTTTCTCATAAAGATAGATGACTGTATCTGACAGTCCTGATTTATGAAGATTGATACTAAAAGTTAGACTGTAACTAAAACTGTGGGAAGTAGTTACTTAATCGACATGCCCCAACCTACCATAGGTGGGGTCTAACCTATAACCCTAGCTGTAAGGGTGTCAATATCGTTCCACGGGTAAAGAACTCTCTCTGGTCAACACTCTCTAGTGGATAACCCTTACCAAGAAGTCGACCTAAGGTAATATAATAGTCAAATACTCTCCCTCTAGAGGTGATAGCCTTTTCTTGATGGTGACTCTTGTATCCTACGCTGGATACACAGTTCTAGAGGTCAGGGATTGCTACTAATGACTCCGACCTTTCTCTCTCACTGACGGGAGGAGCCATCATCCCTTCCCTAGATCGGTGCTAGTTTCTACTCCCAACTAAAAGATTCTGACTGAACTCTTAACTAAACACAACTGAACTAAATCTGATACTAATCATGTTTATCAAAAGATCTGAATGAGCTACGCTGAGATCACTTAGTTTTGTATCTGACGAAAATAGTATTGAATCGCGATATCTGACTGATGATATAGATCTTGAATAAATTATTTGATCACTTTTAAGATTAGAATTGAACACTTGCATACTATTGGATCTGAGCTGATTATAAGACTTAGGCTACATTACTAGCAATATGGAGATTACAGAGATTACTGAGCTTTCTGAGCTTTCTTACATTTGCAATTCTTTTAAGATACAGAGTGTTATAGCTCATTGAGTTCTGAGAATCATGGCTTGACTGTAATTACCGTGAAACTGACACGAGCTCTAGACAGCAGCTAAATTATTGGGTATAAATACCCCCAAGACTAGATAACATAAAATAAAGCACAATCATTCCTCCATTATCACAACGATTCATTCATCATCATTATCACAATTATTCATTCATCATCACAGTCATACATTCATCATCATTATCACAATCATTCATCATCACAGTCATACATTTATCATCATTATCATTAAAGCATCTCTTTAAGTATTTAGGAATCATATCATATATTCATCCTCACAATCACTAAGACATCACTTCAAGAATTTAGGGATCACAAATATCTATTCATCATCACAATCACCAAGGCATCGCTTTGAGCATTTAGGGATCATAAATATATAATAGCATAGGGGAAATATGCTACTAGATCATACTCCATTCAACAAGGTCTTTCCTCAAGTACTTCATTCCTAAATCAATCTTGATATGTATTTGGACATCATATGATTTTGGGAAAAACTTCATACTATTATGTCTTAACTTACTTAATAACCACTTGACATGTATTGAAAGCTTAGCATATATCAGAGAACACATAATTAGGGAATTTACTACCATCATATCTCTACTTGTTCACTAATGTCCTTCAATAATCACTAGACACGCACAGGTTCATACTTATTTGGGGATTTCCCACTATCATGGAATAATTCATCCACTTGGATATTTTATCAAATACTGGGCATGCATAAACTAACTCACAATTTGGGGTTTCATCTTCAACATACTACAATGGCCCTTATGCTTTACCTAAGCTCTATATCAAATATATGGTGGACATGCTTCACTTATTTAACCATTTATGCAACCAAATATCATGAATACATCACATAAATTCCATATACTAGGGTCAAAGATCATAAATCTTGTATACAAACATGAATCAAAACTCAACATCAAAAGGAACATTAATTTCAACTCATACAAATCATAGAATCTCGTAAACATAAAAATCTTGAAGTTTTAAAAAGGGTTCTTGAGCTTCTTGGATGAAAGGGACCCAAGAATCAACATCTACATACCTTGGGGAAACTCTTTTCTTGAAGGCCTTTGGAGAGATTCTTGATTTCTCTAGATCTTTCTTGATTTTTTGCTTGAAGAAGAGAGGAGATTTTAATTTTTTGGGAACCCTAATTTTTGGAGTGGAAAGAGAGAAAATGGGGCCTATTCTCGTGTAAAGGGGGTATATATAGGGGTTGGAAAAAGCCCCTTTTTGTCCTTGGAATTAAACTGAAAATCCCAATTTTTCATACTGGCGCGATGCGCCAGAATTGTTCCAGTTCACTGGAAAATAGAAAATTGGGAAACTGCACGATGGTGCGACACGGTGGAAATTAGGTTACCATTTTAGTTGGGAACTGGAACTATACCACAATACAGTGGAATCGCGGAGTTTCACTAGAATTTGACAATTACAATTTTGGCTGGCCTCGCGATGCGCTAAGGTGCCAAGTGGCACACTGTCTCACTAAAATGGCTCTAACTCTTTACCCAAGTGTTTGATTTGGGCAAATTTGGTATTGATGGAAAGCTCATTCGATGCTCTACATGGAAAAAAGTAGAAATTAGGGAAATTCCACATGATTCAAAGTATTTCATACTTGGGAAGACACTTTTGAAGCTTTTAGACTCGAATTTCTGCTTTACTAAATACGCTCTAAGGCTTAGATTGGAAGAGGACTTTGCAGGGTATTACAAAGGTTGGATCCCAAACCAGTCTATATTGGGGTATTTCAGTTATATGAACACTCCCACAGTTACAGTTTTAGTCTCAGTATTCAGTAAAGAACTCAGTCAATTCTACAGAACCATGGCTATCAATTATCAGTTACTCAGCCATCAAAAATCAGGACTCAGATTCAGTATAAGCTTGAATAAATAATGTATACCAATATGTCCAGTATTTCATGTTCTGTATGTTTAGTAATTACAGTTTTGTATGTACTCTCATCCAGTTACTTCGTGATGTTCATTTAGTAAGTTATCATCTCATACATATAAACCCATGTATATCATCTTTACCTCACTTAGCATACCAGTACATTCCATGTACTGATCACGTACTCTCTTTTGCACTATAATGTCTCATATGATAGGTTCGAACGCTTAAGTTCCTGACCATATTTAGCAACTCAGGCTATCAGCAGCAGATATAGAGGTGAGTTCTCATATTTCTAGGATAGAGTTTATCTATTTCAGTATTCCAGCAGTTTTGTAGTTCTTTTAGTCAACTTTAGTTAGGGGTTTATCCCATTCACTTCATATTTAGACAGTTCGAGGCTATCAGACTAACATAGTCAGTTATTCAATTTTCAGATGTTATTGTCAATTATTCAATTTTAGACAAGCATAGTCAATTATTCAATTTTCAGATGTTATTATTAGTTATACTCAGTTATTATTTCATTATTTTGAGAACCTTATGGCATTTTTAGATTTTTTCCACATATATATATTCCAGTATTATATTCAATGCTCACAGCAAGCACCAGTCATGGGTTAGCTTGTGGTTCTTTAGGCTACGCCTAGGTTGTAGTCTTGAGGTATTAAAAACTCGGTATCAGAGCCTAGGGTTCAAAAGAGTCCTCGAGAGTCTTAAATCCACATCAAGTAGAGTCTTGTACATGGGTGTGTAGTGCGCCATACTTATGGACAAGATGCTATAAGGCATTTTTAGGAAAAAGTTCTTTTCTTTTAGTATTTATATTGTGTGAGTGAGCATGAGAATAAGTTAAAACTCTTTGTCTGATTTAACTTTTCTTTTCATTATAGAACATGCCTCCCAGAAATACCAATGGAAGAAGAACTAGGAACCAGCCAGCACCTCCGCCCATTTAGGAAGATCCCCTGAATGAGCACGTTTCTCATGCAAAATTCAGTGCTGCTTTCACCACTTTAGCCTATTCTGTAGAAGCTTAGAATGTTCAACCATATGTTGTTCAAGCCAACCCAGTGACCAATATTGTTGCAGCTAGAATTTGGGACTTTACCCAAATGAATGCTCTTTCGTTTATAGGGTCTGAGTCTAAAGAGGACCTACAGGAATTCCTTGACATGGTGCAGAAGGTAATAGACAATATGGGGGTAACTGCTGGTGAAATTTCTGAGTTAGTTTCCTATCAGTTGCAGGATGTGGCTCATACATGGTTTAAGTAATGGAAGGTAGACAGGGGCGCAAAAGCTGGGCCTATAGAATGGAAGGAGTTTGCTACCACCTTTTTAGATAGGTTTTTTTCGTTGGAGTTTAGGGAGGCTAAGGTGTTAGAGTTCATCAACCTGAAGCAAGGAAACAAGAGTGTGAAAGATTATTCCCTCACGGTTACTCAGTTATCTAGGTATGCTCCTCGTATGGTAACTGATAGCAGGTCTAAGTTGAGCAAGTTTATGTTTGGTGTGTCTGATAGTATGGTCAAAGAGTGTAGGACCGCAATGCTAATTATAGATATGGACTTGGCTAGGTTGATAGAGCATTCTCAACAGATTGAGGAATAGAATACTAAGGAGAAAGAAAGGAAGAACAAGAAGGCTAAACTAGGTAGCTTTAGTTTTGCTCAGCCTAAGTTAGAGAGTGGTAATCGTCCTCAGTTCAACCTAAATTCTTTAGTCCCAGATCCATACTCATCCAGTGCTCTGGTGGCTAAATTCAAAAATAGTAATAAGGATAGGGCGCCAGGATTTAAATCTTAGGGTAGTGTTTGCAGTGCTCGAACAAATTCTCTCTGCTAGAATTATAGCAGAAATCATTAGGCTGTCTGTAGGGCTGGCAGCGATGTATGTTTGGGGTGTACAAAACCAGGTCATAGAATCAGAGAGTGTCCACAGGTGGGCTCATAGAGTCAGCATAATCATCCCCAACTCAGTCATATCACCCATCTCAGCAGGGTGTCACTTCTAGTTCCACCAGTGGGTAGCACCCAAATATGCTCTATGCGCTCTAGTCCCGACAGGATTAGGAAAGTTATCCTGATGTGGTCACTAGTATGTTACAAGTTTACCATTTACATATTTATGCTTTGCTAGATCCAGGAGCTTCTTTGTCCTTTATAACTCTTTATATAGCTGTCAACTTCAGAGTTAGTCCCAAAATCTTAGCAGAACCCTTCTAGATATCTACCTAAATGGGTAAATCTATCATAGCCCGATGGGTATACAAGAACTATCCTATTATGGTATCTCAGAAAGTTACTTCAGTAGACTTAGTAGAGTTGGAGATGATGAATTTTGGCATCTTTCTCAGCATGGATTGGCTCTATTCATGTTATGCTTCAGTTGATTGTAGAAACAAAAATGTCTCCGTCCAATTTCTAAACAAACAGGTCCTAGAATGGAAGGTTAGTACCACAACGCTTAAGGGCCAGCTTTTTTCATACCTTAGAGCAAAAAAAATGATATCCAAGGGGTGTGTCTATCATTTAGTACAAGTCAAAGACTCTAGTTTCAAGAATCCTAATCTTGATTCAATTTTAGTAGAAAGTGAATTTCCTGATGTGTTTCTCGAAGATCTTCCTGGAGTTCTTCCCTAAAGGGAAATTAACTTCAGAATAGACCTTCTTCCTGATACTCAGCCCATCTCTATTCTGCCATACAAAATGGTTCTAGATGAACTTAAAGAGTTAAAATAATAGTGTAAAGACCTCTTAGACAAAGGATTTACTAGGACCAATGTATCTTCTTGAGAAGCACCAGTCTTATTTGCGCAAAAAAAAAATAGTTCTCTTAGAATGTGTATAAACTACCGTCAGTTAAACAAAGTCACTGTCAAGAATAAGTACCCACTTCCTAGAATTAATGAGTTGTTCGACCAACTTCAGGCTGCCAGTTACTTTTCTTTGATAGAACCTCAGATTAGTCTATCATAAGCTCAGAGTCAGAGAATGAAACATTTTTAAAATAACTTTCAAAACTTGATATGGTCACTTCGAATTCCTAGTCATGTCATTTGGTATTATCAATGCCCCAGTAGCTTTCATTGACTTGATAAATTGTGTGTTCAAGCAGTACTTGGACATGTTCGGCATAATCTTCCTAGATGACATCCTTGTCTACTCCTGCAATAGACATAATCATGCAGACCATCTCAGAATAGTGTTACAAACTCTCAGAGCCCATTATTTTTTTCCCAAATTTAGTAAGTGTGAGTTTTGGCTAAGGTAAGTAGCATTCCTTGGTCATATAGTTTTCAGTAATGGCATTAGAGTTGATCTTCAAAAGACCAAAGTAGTGAGAAACTGGCATACACCCATCTCTCCATCAGATATCAAGAGTTTCTTGGGGTTGGATGGCTATTACTAATGGTTTGTTGAAGGGTTTTCGTCTATGCATCCCCCCATGTCCAGATTGACTCAGAAGAAAGTCAAGTTCCAGTGGTCAAATTCTTGTGAGAAGAGTTTTCAAGAGTTGAAGACTCGACTCACTACATCCCCAGTTTTGACTTTGTCCAATGGTTCTGATAGATTTATTGAATATTGTGATGCTTCTAGAGTTGTCTTGGGGTGTGTTTTTGTAACACCCCGTATTCAAGTACATGTATTGGCATATTCAAGTACGTGATTGGTCTTATTTATCTGGAATTAATTTTTTATTTTATTTATACCGGAATTTGCCCGTCGATGGTTCCATACGAAGGTTATTGAATAAGATTTCCAACGATATAAAGATTTCCAAAAACAAATAAGTTTTGGATATAATCGAGCACGTTCGAAACTATAAAACGGTGGTCGGGATATGGTGAATAGTAAATGTGCAGGAAAATTTCCTGCACACAAACTACTGAGGCCTGCAAGTTTTTTGGGTCGACTTTGAACGATCTTAACTCCCTTAATATAATGAACTGGGAGAGATACCACCTATCAAAAGAAATATCTTTGAGTCTTCTTTCCAATTCAATTGGTTTCATCCAAATCCAATATCTGAGTAAGGAGTTATACTCGTTTTACTTCAGCCTCCCAAAATAGCTTTTTAGGGTCAACTTCAAATAATCATAACTCCTTGTACAGGACGAACTGGGTGTCCTACTTTATATGAAATAAAATCCCTTTGAATTATCTTTCCAACAATACCAATTTCACCCAAATCAAATATCGGCACAATGAGTTATGGCCGATTTACATTAGCCTGTCAAAACAGTCCACCATGGATAGATTCGGATTTACTTAAATTTTTAAGGGCAATATGGTCATTTTCCATCACCTCATGGACGAAAATTGGTCATTATATACATATAATTAGTCTCATATCCATCAATTATCATCAAATTATTAAAAATAAGAAACCCTAGCCTAATTTCAACTCCAATTATCTTGTGATTCAACCGTAGAAAATCCAAATTGATTCTGTAGTTGTGTTCACCGTCTCGAGGGCTTCGAGAAGCACCCCTTATTTGTGCCAACAGGACATTGAAACCAAAAGGGCCATTTTATGGTAAGGATGTAAATTATGTTGGTGTTATTTATATGGATATGTATATATATATATATGCATGTGAGCATAAGAAGTATGTTATTTGATTGTTGTTGAAAGATGATTGGGAAATGATGTTGGATTATTCTTGTGCATGGTTGGATTATGTTGAATTGTGAAGGGATTTGGTATTGATGATGTGGTATTGAAATGATGATTATATATATATATATACACACACATAAACCTATTGTTCAAGTTGGTTTTTGGAATGTTTTGCAAATATTGGTTGTATGGAATTATGGAAGAGAATTGTGGTGTTGGGTTGCTAATACTAGATGCCAAATATTTCATTGTAGATAAGTGATTTGTAAAGGCGGGAAGGTATGTCGAATTGGTATCTGAATCTACAACGAGGTATGTAAAGCATACTCTAACGATGTTCTTTGGCATGAAGACACCAATGTTCCATCAAGTAAGATTCCGAGGTTGTCCAAAAACATGTATTGTTCTACATTACCAACGAAGTTGTTTCCATTCTA
This sequence comes from Capsicum baccatum var. pendulum, assembly GCA_030864225.1. Lineage (NCBI taxonomy): Eukaryota > Viridiplantae > Streptophyta > Magnoliopsida > Solanales > Solanaceae > Capsicum > Capsicum baccatum. The sequence continues at coordinate 50,823,797 of CM061554.1, read as the reverse complement.
TAAAGTGTCAAAATGTTTCATTGATATACCAAAAGGCTCCTATTTCATTGTTGTGATATTGATGATTCTGAAACACATTGTTGATGTACCAATGAGTCTTTATTACATCGTTATTGTATAGAAGGTCTATTACTTGATTTCTACTGATGTATCATTGTTCCAAAGGTACTATATTGGCATGAACACTAATGTAATAATCTCAAAAACTTTTGAAATAAGTTATTGGAAAGATCTCTTATGTGTGTTACTTGATATACGTGTGGGTGGTATCCCAGGGGCATAAGCCTAGCATGGGTTGATCCCTATTTATGTGTTTATGGGTGGTATCCCAGGGGCATAATCCTAGCATGGGTCGATCCCAGTTGATATGTACTGGGGGCAGCCTAATGGTCATAGTACGATACAGTATTGATTATTGTTAGGTGGTTGGAGGTTCGGGAGGAAGAGGTAATGGCGAATGATAATTGTAAAGAATGAAATGAACGAATGTATATCGTTCCACAAATGTGTTTGAATTCAAGAACCCAGTTCAGATTAATTATAATGTACATGATCCTAAAAGTGTTTATGAAGTGTGGTTCACTTCTATTATGATTTATTCACTTGCGTCTGATTTTCTTGATCCCCCATATCACATATGATTATTTACAGCTTTACATACTCAGTACATATTTCGTACTGACGTCCCTCACGGGGGACCTGCATTTCATGCTGCAGGCAAAGGTGCTTCAGCTCACTCACAGCATAGATAGGAGCCAGGTCATACAACTATTATTGGTGAGCTCCAGTTTGCTTCGGAGCTTTCCGAGTCGGTTCCTTATGTTTTGTCATTGTACAGGAGTCGTGTGTGGGCGGGGGTTTGTCCCGACCCTAGTTATGTCATGTATATCCTAGAAGATTTGTAGACATAAGGAAGGGTAAAGTCATGGAAGTTTATATAGTGATGTTATATTTGTATATGTGGTGGCCCCGACAGCCAAGTATTATATATATATATATACATATATATTTGTGCGTGTTGTGCTGATACAGGTAATTAGATTCTTATATATGCAACGAAGTGCTGTCCAAATTTTTAATGACATGTAAGTGAAAGTACATGTATTTGAACGGGTTCTCCCGGGCCTTCTCGGCTTCGGGTGCCAGTCCGGCCCAATGGAATTTTGGGGCGTAACAAAAGTGGTATCAGAGCGATTCGTCCTAGTGAGTCTACAAAGCCGTGTCTACGTAGAGTCTTGTTTATCGGTGTGTTGTGCACCACATCTATAAACAGGAGGCTATGGACATTTAGGAATTGTTTCTTTTCTTCATGTCTTGAGATCGTACGATAGAGCTTATATTGTATATGAAGTCATAGTTGACCACTGAATCAGTTTATTTCTCTTATTATAGTAATGATGCCGGTTACCAGAAGCAAAAATACCGGTAAGCAAGTAGATGTAGCTGCTGGAGAGGGGACTAGTAAGTCACCCACTATACTAGCTAATCAAAGTGAGGCTCCAGCTGAGCATGCATCAGAAACTTCCCCCAGTCCAGAAGAAATAAGGGGGAGGAGAACTATATCCCCAGAGCCACCTATTAATGTTGTTGATCAAGATCTTAGAAATACAGTGCAACTTTTGACTCGTATAGTTGCTGGGCAAACTCAAGGGCAAGTTATTCCTACTGCAGGTCCTAGTGGTATAGATAGGGCGGCTAGTCTTCGAACACAGGATTTTCTTAAGATGGATCTGCCTACTTTTACCTGATTCAATCTTAACGAAGATTTGCAGGACTTTATTGATCAGATCCAAAGGGCCCTAGAGGTGATGCATGTATCGGGCAGAGAGACAGTGGAGTTAGCCGCGTATAGATTCAAAGGTGAGGCTATATATTGGTATGAAGACTGGAAACGGTCAAGGGGCATTGATGCACCCCCAGCTACTTGGAAAGAGTTCAAAGAGGCATTTATTGATCATTATCTTCCATATGAGACTCGTCAGGCCCGTGCGGATCAGTTCTTAAATCTTCGACAGGGTCATACAAGTGTGAGGGAGTATAGTCTTCGATTTAATTCCTTGTCCAGATATGCTCCTAATGTTATAGCTACTATGGATGACAGAGTTCATCGGTATGTGAATGGATTGGATCCGTATTTGGTTAGGGATTGTACTATTGCTGCACTGAATAAAGACATGGATATAGCTAGGATCCAAGCATTTGCACAGAAAATGGAAGATCAGAGGCAAAGAAAAAGAACACAAGAATTTGAAAGCGGATCTTCTAAGAGGGACAGATCTACAGGGCAGTTTATGGCGCCACAGGGAGGTTTTAGACCTTAATTTTTTGCTATACCACCTAGGCCATTATTTTCTTATCCTGCAGCTAGTGCTCCACCACAGCATCAGGGGTTCAGAGGCAGTCAATTTGGGCAAAAAAGTGAGGGTCATAGTTCGCGATCTGTGGGTTATCATGGGCAAGGGAATATGAGCCAATCGAGACCTTCTCGAGAGCCATGCAATAAATGTGGAAGGCATCATACGGGCGTATGTCGAATGGGAACAAGTTTTTGTTTTTGGTGCGGTATAACGGGGTATATGATGAGAGAATGCCCACGAAGAGGCGTAGGTAGCGTAGCATGACCTTCGGGATCAGCTGTTGAATCATCGTCACCGATATCTTATTCTGGTAGGGGTGCACAACCTGCGGGTCACACTAGAAATGGAAAAAAGAGTCGCCAGTTCCAGCGGCACTCAAAATCACACTTATGCTTTAGCGGATCGACAAAATCTAGAGGCTTCCCCAGATGTGGTTACGGGTACGTTGTCTATATTTTCATTTGATGTATATCCTCTAATTGATCCCGGTTCTACATTATCATATGTTACTCCTTTGGTTGCTGGAAAGTTCAAAAGAACCCCCGAATTGTTAGAAGAGTCGTTGAAAGTGTCTACCCCGGTTGGGGAATCTATTATTGCTAGAAGTGTTTATAAAGATTGTGTAGTAACTGTGTGTGGTCGAGACATGATGGCCAATCTTGTGGAACTAGAAATGGTAGATTTTGATGTTATAATGGGCCTGGATTGGTTGGTGTCTTGTTATGCCAAAATTGACTGTTGTACGAAAAAGATTTATTTACATTTTCCTAATGAAGCAGTTATTGAATGGCAAGGTATGACTGGCGCACCAAGAGGTAGATTTATTTCTTATTTCAAAGCGAGAAAAATGATTTCCAAGGGATACATATATCATTTAGTTAGAGTAAGGGATACAGAAGCGGAACCACCAACTCTTAATGTTGTTCCGGTGGTAAATGAATTTCCTGAAGATTTTCCAGGTTTGCCTCCTGAACGAGAAGTAGAGTTTGGTATTGATGTAATACCAGGCACCCAACCAATTTCCATTCCTCCGTATAGAATGGCCCCAGCAGAATTACGAAAATTGAAAGAGCAATTGAAAGATTTGCTAGAGAAGGGATTCATAAGGCCTAGTATGTCCCCCTGGGGAGCACTAGTGTTATTTGTGCGCAAAAAAGATGGCTCACTGAGGATGTGTATTGATTATCGGTAATTGAATAAGGTGACTATTAAGAATAAATATCCTCTCCCAAGAATTGATGATTTATTTGATCAGTTACAGGGCGCCAAGTGCTTTTCTAAGATTGATTTGAGGTCAGGTTACCACCAAGTGAGGGTCAAAGAAAAAGATATACCCAAAATAGCTTTCCGAACAAGGTATGGTCATTATGAGTTTCTAGTTATGTCATTTGGGCTAACAAATGCACCTGCAGCTTTTATGGATTTGATGAATAGGGTGTTTAAGCCATTCCTGGATGTATTTGTGATAGTTTTTATAGATGATATTCTAGTTTATTCTAGATCAAAAGAGGACCATGACAATCGCTTACGACAGGCATTGCAGACTCTTCGTGATTGTAAGCTTTATGTAAAGTTCTCTAAATGTGAGTTTTGGTTAAAGTCGATGGCATTTTTGGGTCATATTGTGTCTAGTGAAGGGATAAAGGTTGATGCTCAAAAGATAGAAGCTGTGAAGAACTGGCCAAGGCCCACAACGCCTACGGAGATTCGTAGTTTTCTCAGGTTGGCCGGTTATTATAGAAGGTTTGTTAAAGAATTTTCTTCCATTTCAGCACACCCTTTACCAAGCTAACCCATAAAGCATCCAAATTCCAATGGAATGATGCATGTGAGAAGAGTTTTCAAGATTTAAAGAACAAGTTGATTTCTACACCCGTGTTGGTACTTCCAGAAGGCACCGAAGGGTATACAGCATGGTAATGTAATAGCATATGCTTTTAGACAATTGCTGCCACATGAGAAAAATTATCCTACATATGATCTTGAGCTGGAAGCAGTTATTTTTGCTTTAAAGATATGGTGCCATTACTTATATGGGGTTCATGATGATATATATACTGACCATAAGAGCTTGCAATATATTTTTAATCAGAAGGATCTAAATTTAAGGCAGCGGAGATGGCTTGAACTATTAAAAGACTACGATGTTGATATATTGTACCATCCAGGGAAAGCAAATGTGGTAGCTGATGCATTAAGTCGTAAGGCTATGATGGCGCCTATAGAAAGGCAAGGGATGATTAAAGATCTTCACCAGTTAGCTAGTTTGGGAGTTTGCCTTCTTAAAACTCCGGACAAAGAGCTTAACGCACATAATGCTGTGGAATCTTCATTAGTAGCTGAAGTGAAAGAGAAGCAATATGCAAATCCTATTTTATTATAACTTAAGGAGAACGTTCAAAGTGGTGCAACCAAGGCATTTGAGCTTACGCGAGAAGGAGTACTTCAGTGCCAAAACCGATTGTGTGTGCCGGATGCAGATGGGCTAAGAAACAAGATTATGACAGAGGCACATTTTTCAAGGTATTCCATTCATCCAGGATCAACCAAAATGTATCAATATTTGAAGGATGTATATTGGTGGAATGACATGAAAAGGAACATTGCAAAATTTGTAGCTGAATGTCCAAATTGCCAACGAGTTAAAGTGGAACATCAAAAGCCCAGAGGCTATATGCAATGCATAGATCTTCCAATTTGGAAGTGGGACATGATCAACATGGATTTTGTTACAGGTTTGCCTCGTACATCTCGGAAATTTGATTCTATATGGGTGATTGTGGATAGGCTTACTAAATTCGCACATTTCTTACCCGTTAAGACCACTTACACAGTTGAAGAATATTCGAAGCTGTATGTTAAAGAAATAGTCCGATTACATGGAGTGCCAACTTCTATTATATCGGATCGGGGAACTCAATTTACCGCAAAATTTTGAAAGTTTTTCCAACGAAGTTTGGGAACACAAGTGAATCTGAGTACAACTTTTCACCCTCAAATGGATGGACAAGCAGAGCGCACCATTCAAACACTTGAAGATATGGTACGAGCATGTGTTATAGATTTTAAAGGCAGCTGGGATGATCATTTATCTCTTATTGATTTTGCCTACAATAATAGCTATCATTAAAGTATCAAAATGGCACCATATGAAGCTTTATATAGGAGGAAGTGTAGATCACCAATAGGATGGTTCGAAGCGGGTGAAACTCTTATGTTCGGACCGGATCTTGTGAATCAAGCCATAGAAAAATTCAAGGTGATTCAGCAACGGTTGAAAACAGATCAAAGTCGACACAAGTCATATGCGGATAGTAGAAGAAGAGAGCTAGAGTTTTCGTTAGCCGATTGGGTATTTTTGAAGGTATCGCCAATGAAAGGGGTGATGAGATTTGGCAAGAAAGGAAAGTTGAGTCCATGATATATAGGCCTGTATAAGATTATTCGAAGATGTGGGCAAGTTGCTTATGAATTAGAGCTACCCCAGGAACTCTCATCAGTGCATCCAGATTTTATGTATCGATGCTTCGAAAGTGCATCGGAGATCCGTCCCTTATTACTTCTACTGAAGATGTACAAGTAACAAAAGATCTTACCTATGAGGAGATGCCTATTGCTATATTAGATCGTCAAGTTAAGAAGATGAGAAATAAAGAAGTAGCATCGGTGAAAGTACTTTGGAGAAATCAACAAAGGGAAGAGATTACATGGGAAGCTGAGGAAGCAATGAAATCTAAGTACCCTCGTTTGTTCAAAGATGAAAAGGAAGTTCAAGAAACGGAGTTAGAACATTAACAAGTAAGTTTTTGTTTATATATGCATAGTATTTATGTGATGATGTGAATGTTAATGGTGGACTTGAACTTGTTTTGGTTGAATAACTATGCTAACATTCGAGGACGAATGTCCTAAAGGGGGGAAGGATGTAACACCCCGTATTCAAGTACATGTATTGGCGTATTCAAGTACGTGATTGGTCTTATTTATATAGAATTAATTTTTTATTTTATTTATACCGGAATTTGCCCGTCAATGGTTCCATACGAAGGTTATTGAATAAGATTTCCAACGATATAAAGATTTCCAAAAACAAATAAGTTTCGGATATAATCGAGCACGTTCGAAACTATAAAACGGTGGCCGGGATATGGTGAATAGTAAAGGTGCAGGAAAATTTCCTGCACACAAACTACTGAGGCCTGCCAGTTTTTTGGGTCGACTTTGAATGATCATAACTCCCTTAATATAATGAACTGGGAGAGATACCACCTATCAAAAGAAATATCTTTGAGTCTTCTTTTCAATTCAATTAGTTTCATCCAAATCCAACATCTTAGTAAGGAGTTATACTCGTTTTACTTCAACCTCTCAAAATAGCTTTTTAGGGTCAACTTCAAACGATCATAACTCCTTGTAAAGGACGAACTGGGTGTCCTACTTTATATGAAATGAAAGCCCTTTGAATTATATTTCCAACAATACCAATTTCACCCAAATCAAATATCGGAGCAAAGAGTTATGGCCGATTTACTTTAGCCTGTCAAAACAGTCCACCATGGATAGATTCGGATTTACTTAAATTTTTAAGGGCAATATGGTCATTTTCCATCACCTCATGGACGAAAATTGGTCATTATATACATATAATTAGTCTCATATCCATCAATTATCATCAAATTATTGAAAATAAGAAACCCTAGCCTAATTTCAACTCCAATTATCTTGTGATTCAACCGTAGAAAATCCAAATTGATTCCGTAGTTGTGTTCACCGTCTCGAGGGCTTCGAGAAGCACCCCTTATTTGTGCCAACAGGACTTTGAAACCAAAAGGGCCATTTCATGGTAAGGATGTAAATTATGTTGGTGTTATTTATATAGATATGTATATATATATATATGCATGTGAGCATAAGAAGTATGTTATTTGATTGTTGTTGAAAGATGATTGGGAAATGATGTTGGATTATTCTTGTGCATGGTTGGATTATGTTGAATTGTGAAGGGACTGGTATTGATGATGTGGTATTGAAATGATTATATATATATATATATATATATATATATATATATATATATATATATATATACACATATAAACCTATTGTTCAAGTTAGTTTTTGGAATGTTTTGCAAATATTGGTTGTATGGAATTATGGAAGAGAATTGTGGTGTTGGGTTGCTAATACTAGATGCCAAACATTTCATTGTAGATAAGTGATTTGTAAAGGCAGGAATTTGTGTCGAATTGGTATCCGAATCTATAACAAGGTATGTAAAGCATACTCTAACGATGTTCTTTGGCATGAAAACATCAATGTTCCATCAAGTAAGATTTCGAGGTTGTCCAAAAACATGTATTGTTCTACATTACCAACGAAGTTGTTTCCATTCTATAAAGTGTCAAAATGTTTCATTGATATACCAAAAGGCTCCTATTTCATTGTTGTGATATTGATGATTCTGAAACACATTGTTGATGTACCAATGAGTCTTTATTACATCGTTATTGTATAGAAGGTCTATTACTTGATTTCTACTGATGTATCATTGTTCCAAAGGTACTATATTGGCATGAACACTAATGTAATAATCTCAAAAGCTTTTGAAATAAGTTATTGGAAAGATCTCTAATGTGTGTTACTTGATATACGTGTGGGTGGTATCCCAGGGGCATAAGCCTAGCATGGGTCGATCCCTATTTATGTGTTTATGGGTGGTATACCAGGGGCATAATCCTAGCATGGGTCGATCCCAGTTGATATGTACTGGGGGCAGCCTAATGGTCACAGTACGATATAGTATTGATTATTGTTAGGTGGTTGGAGGTTCGGGAGGAGGAGGTAATGACGAATGATAATTGTAAAGAATGAAATGAACGAATGTATATCGTTCCACAAATGTGTTTGAATTCAAGAACCCAATTCAGATTAATTATAATGTACATGATCCTAAAAGTGTTTATGAAGTGTGGTTCACTTCTATTATGATTTATTCACTTGCGTCTGATTTTCTTGATCCCCCATATCACATATGATTATTTACAGCTTTACATACTCAGTACATATTTCGTACTGACGTCCCTCACGGGGGACCTGCATTTCATGCTGCAGGCACAGGTGCTTCAGCTTACTCACAGCATAGATAGGAGCCAGGTCATACAACTATTGTTAGTGAGCTCCAATTTGCTTCGGAGCTTTCCGAGTCGGTTCCTTATGTTTTATCATTGTACAGGAGTCGTGTGTGGGCGGGGGTTTGTCCCGACCCTAGTTATGTCATGTATATCCTTGAGGCTTTGTAGACATAAGGAAGGGTAAATTCATGAAAGTTTATATAGTGATGTTATATTTGTATATGTTGTGGCCCCGACGGCCAAGTATTATATATATATATTTGTGCGTGTTGTGCTGATACAGGTAATTAGATTCTTATATATGCAACGAAGTGTTGTCCAAATTTTTGGTGACATGTAAGTGAAAGTACAGGTATTTGAACGGGTTCTCCCGGGCCTTCTCGGCTTTGGGTGCCAGTCTGGCCCGATGGAATTTTAGGAGGTGACAGTTTTTATGCCAAAGGGTAAGGTAGTGGGCTACGCCTCTAGACAGCTTAAACCACATGAAAATAATTATCCCACCCATGATCTTGAATTAGTAGCTATTGTATTTGCCTTAAACATTTAGAGGCACTATCTGTATGGGTTACATATTGATGTGTTCACAGACCACAAAAGCCTACAGTATGTATTTTCACAGAAAGACCTAAACTTACATCAGAGAAGATGATTAGAGTTGTTGAAAAATTATGACATGAGTTTTCTGTATCATTCGGGAAAAGCCAACGTAGTGGCAGATGCCCTCAGTAGGTTGTCCATGGGTAGTGTTGCTCACGTTGAGGATGGTAAGAAGAAGTTAGTTCAGGAAGTTTATCAGCTTTCCAGACTAGGTGTCCATTTGGTTGATTCGTCCACAGATAGTGTTTGGGTGTAAAATTGTTTGAAATCTTCTTTAGTTTCTGAGGTAAAAAAAAAGCAGGACAAAGATCCCAGTTTAGTTAAGCTGAAAGAGTCAGTCAGAGATCAGAAAGTTAAGGTTTTCTCCCAAGGGGGAAATGGTGTGTTACACTGCCAGGGTTGACTTTGCATTCTAGGTGTTGATGGCTTGAGGCAGCAAATTGTTGCAGAAGTGCATGGTGAACGTTACTCTATTCATCCAGGGGCCACTAAGATGTACCACAATTTGCGGGAGATCTATTGGTGGAGTCGGATGAAGAGGGACATTGTAGAGTTTGTGGCTAAGTTCTCTACATATCAGCAAGTGAAGATTTAGCACCAAAAGCCTAGTGGTTTCATATAGGAGTTCAGTGTTCCCACATGGAAGTGTGAAGAAGTAAACATTGATTTCATAACGGTTTACCTCGTACTCATCACCAGCAAGATTTGATTTGGGTTACTATAGAAATGATGACCAAATCCACTAATTTCTTGCTAGTTCATACATCCTATTCAGCTAAGAATTGTACCAAGCTCTATATTAGAGAGTTGGACAGATTGCACGGAGTTTCGTCGTCCATCATTTTAGATAGAGGTACGCAGTTCACCTCTCACTTTTGGAAAGCATTCCAAAAGGGTTTTGGTACCTAAGTCTACCTCAGTACATCCTTTCACCCTCATACAAATGGTTAGGTAGAAAGGACCATTCAGACTCTAGAAGATATGTTGAGAGTGTGTGTTCTTGACTTTAAGGGTGGTTGGGATGACCACTTACCTTTGATTAAGTTTGCATATAATAACAGCTATCATTCCAATATTTATATGGCTCTATTTGAGACTCTTTATGAGAGAAGATATAGATCTCCCATTGATTGGTTTAAAGTAGGTGAGGACACGGTAGTGGGGCCTGACTTGGTGTTTGATGCTTTAAAGAAGGTGTAATTAATTACAGAGAGGCTTAAGACATCCCAGAGCCAACAAAAATCTTATGCAGATATGAGACGGAAAGATCTTAAATTTGAGATTGGTGATTATGTGTAGTTAAAAATCTCTCCCATGAAAGGGGTGAAGAGGTTTGGTAAGAAGGGGAAGCTTAGTCCCCGATATGTTGGTCCTTATAGGATTCTGAGTCATTTCTATAAGGTAACCTATGAACTTGAGTTACCTACAGGCTTAGCATCAATGCACCAATTGTTTCACGTCTCCTTGCTAAAGAAGTGCATAGGTGACCCAGCATTTATAGTCCCTATAGAGAGTGTAGATGTTCAAAACAGTCTCTCCTATGAGAAAGAGTCGAAATTCTTGATCATCATATTCATAGACTAAGAGACAAAAAAGTTCCCTTGGTCAAAGTTCTTTGGCGAAATCAGTCCATTGAGGGATCTACTTAGGAAGAAGAAGCAAACATGCAAACCAAGTACCCTCATATCTTCTCCATAAACCAAGACTCAGCCTAAAGTAATAGTCTTTCTTAGATTTACTATGTTCCATGCTCAATTATAGCTGCATAACATTCTCATATCATTCATGCATACATGAAATAGTTCAGTCATATGTCATGTCTCCAGAATTTACTCATGCTTCAGTTATGCATATCAGTGTAAGTACAGTTTCTCAGTTACTCTCAGTTCAGTCAGTCTCATTCGAGGATGAATGTTCCCAAGGGGGAGATATTGTAAGACCCCGCTAAAGTTTAGTTCAATTCAGTCCCATATATTTTGTAATAAGGGGTCCCATACTTAGAAAAATTCAGCTAAGTGTTAACACTTCGAAGCATTTTTAGCCTTCGTAATTGAAAGATCTTATTTTCGATCCTTACTACCTTAGAAGGTTAATTTTTAAGTTGATTCATGATCAGGGATATCAATAGGTCATATTGGGTGAGTTTCAGATTTTTCAAACATTATTTGAGTCACGTTTGGATGACCAAAATAGCATGCCAATGCAATCTCAATACCTCATGTTGGCTATCACATCGATAGCATCGACGCGGCACATCAGCAATCGCATCAACTTTATCGACGCGATGTGTCGGTCATCGGGCATAGTTTGTGTATTAAGTTATAGGTTTGTGGGGGTAATTAAGTCATTTTCCTCCCACATTAAACCCCTATAACATGAAATTCATCCCCTCAATAGGCAAAATACATTCACTCTTTCACAAAATTCTATCAATAAATAAACCCTGGTTCATCAAGCTTAAGATCAAGTTCCAAGAAATCCCCAACAATCTTCACGAATTTCGTCACTTAGGTATGTTAGGTGTTCATCCTTGGGTTTCCTTCCACCCTTGGAGTTCAAGAACCTTTTTTAAAACTTGAATTATGATTCCCATGTTATGAATTGAATTATGCTCGTGTTTGTGTTGTTGTATGGATTTCAAATTAAGATTTTTATGAGTACCATGAGATTAAGTTAGCATGTGTATTGAATTATGAATCTCTCATGTCAAAACCCTTAAATTTATAAGTTGCATGTTGAAGTTATGATTCCCTATGTGTTTATTTCTCATGTATAACAATCATGCCCCCCAAGTGTTTGATAAAATATCCATATGAGTAAATTATGCATGGTAACCTATTGTTGTGTTGTTAAAGTTGTGACATGAGTTTATCAATTATGCTATCGAGTCCTGGGGGTATTTAATACCCAAAATCTAGTTGTTTAATTAGTTACAGTAGTTATAGAATAGTCTCAGCAAAAGTCAAGAACATTAGTACTCAATTATTTAACAGAACGTAGTAAAATCACTCCAGTTCAGTTAGTCAACATGATCCGTGTCAGTTCAGTTAAGCCTAGTACAGTCTAGTGATCAGTTCAGTATTATTCAATTGGGAGTAAGATACAACACCAAGCAAACCTAGGGATGGGGGCATTCCTAACAGTTAGTGTTTGACCCTTAGTAGCAATCCCGGAGTTACAGAACTACGTAGCCAGCGTAGGGTAAGTTTTCCTTCTGCCAGACTAAGGTTGACGCAATCATATATATAATTCATGAGTCTTCCTGACAAATTAGGGTTGACACAACATTGTTAGTATCCTGTGGCAAGGTGTTAACACCCTTCCAATTGGGGTCTCAGGTTGGACCCCAAACCAGTCTATATCGGGGTATGTCGGTTAGATGAACACTCCCATAGTTACAGTTTCAGTCTTAGTATTCAGTAAAGAACTCTATCTGTTCTACGGAACCAAGGCTATCATTTATCAATTACTCAACCATCAGAAATTAGTATTCAATTTTAGTATAAGCTCAGATACACAATGTATACCTATATACACAGTATTGCATGTTCAGTATGTTCAATAATTACAGTTTTGCATGTACTCTCAACCAGTTACTTCGTGATGTTCATTTATTCAGTTATCATTTCATGCATATGAACCCATGTTTATTAGCTTTACCTCACTTAGCATACCAGTACATTCCATGTACTGATCGCATAATCTCTTTTGCGCTATGATTCTCATATCATAGGTTCAGACGCTCAGGTTCCTAACTGTACTTAGTAGTTTAGGCTATCAGCAGCAAATATAGTGGTGATTCCTCATATTTTAAGGACAGAGTTTATCTATTTTAGTATTCCAACAGTTCAGTAGTTATTTCAATCGGAGCTATTGGGGGTTTGTCCCATCAACTGCATATTCAAATAGTTAGAGGCTTTTAGACTAGCATAGTCAGTTATTCAGTTTTCAGATGTTATTGTCAGTTATACTCCGTTATTATTTAAGTATTTTGAGAACCTTGTGGCATTTTCAGATTTCTTCCGCATATACATATTCCAGTATTATATTCAATGCTCACAGCAGGTACCAGTCATGGGTTAGCTTATGGTCCTTTGGGGTTGTAAGCACTGTGTGACACCCAGAGTGTAGTATCGGGCCGTTACAATAACATAAACTAAAATGAAATTCTAAAAGCACTTAACTCTTGAAGCTTTCACAAAATTCATTTTACAATGAAATTCAGGTTGGCAGCCTTTTGCTATTTTCTTACTAACTCTAGTAATCAAACTTGTATAGGCAAGTGATTTTTGTACTGAGAAAAGGGATGAACTTCTTTTGAACAAAAGCCTCTATTTATCCCTAATCTTTATTGAATTAGGAAAAAGCAAGAGGCAAAAAAATATTTTTTTGACTTGTAATTGTCAAAACATTTTTTGCTCTTAAAGCCCACTTAATGACAACAACAACAACAACAAACCCAGTGTATTCCCACATAGTGAGGTCTGGGGAGGGTAAGATGTACGCAGTCCATACCTCTACCTCTAAAGAAGTAGAAAGGTTTTTTCCAATGGACCCCTGGCTCGAGACACGGAATACTAAATAAATTCATAGTAAAGCATGGAACAAGATGGCATAACATAAATGCGACACCCACAAGTAATAGTAAACAGAGAAAAGTAAACAAATTCGTAATAAAGCATGAAACAAGGTATCATAACAAGAATAATACCCCCACTAAGTAATTCCCTACACTAGCAACCCAAACTGACCCTAGCCTTCTGCCCTAATCCGTGTCCTCCAGATCTTCCTATCTAGGGTCATGTCCTCAGTGAGCTGTAACTGCTCCATGTCCCGCCTAATCACCTCTCCCCAGTACTTCTTCGGCCTACCCCTACCCCACCTAAAACCATCCAAAGCTAGCCTCTCACACCTACGAATCGGGGCATCCATTCCCCTCCTCATCACGTATCTGAACCATCTCAATCGTACTTCCCGCGTCTTATTCTCCACTGGAGTCACACTAACCTTTCCCCTGATAGTCTCATTCTGAACTCTATCCCCCTAGTCATCCCACATATCCAACGCAACATCCGTATTTTCGCCACCTTCATTTTTTGAATGTGGGAGTTCTTAACTAGCCAGCTCTCTGCTCCATACAACATGGCCAAACGGACTGCCACCCTGTAGAATTTTCCTTTAGGCTTGGGCGACACCTTCTTATCACACAACACCCCTAAAGAGAGCTTTCACTTTATCCATCCCACCCCAATACAGTGCGATACATCCTCGTCAATCTCACTATTACCCTGAGTCACGGACCTGAGATACTTGAAACTATCCCTCTTACATACCACCTGTGATTCCAACTTCACTACCACCTCATTCTCCATCCTCACGTCATTAAACTTGTATTCCAAATACTCTGTCTTGCTCCTACTCAACCTGAACCCTTTAGACTCAAGATTTTGTCTTCACACCTGTAATTTATCATTCACACACCCCCACCCCCCGCGTATCATCAATCAAAACTACATCTACAAAAATCATACACCAAGACACCTCTCCTAGAATATGCCGCGTCAACACATCCATCACCAAAGCAAACAAAAAGGGACTAAGAGTAGATCCTTGATGTAATCCTGTCAAGACAGTGAACTGCTCTGAGCCTCCTCCCGCCGTCCTCACCTGAGTTTTAGCTCCATCATACATGTCCTTAATTGCTCTGATATATGCCACCAGGACTCTAGTCACCTCCAAGCATATCCAAAGCACCTCCCTAGGGACTTTGTCGTATGCCTTCTCCAAGTCGATAAACAACATGTGCAGGTCCTTCTTCCTCTCCCTATACTGTTCCACCAACCTTTATAACAGGTGAATTTCCTCTATCATCTAGTGTCCAGGAATAAATCCAAACTGGTTCTCCAAAATAGACACTATCCGCCTCAGCCTCACCTCGACCACTCTCTCCCAAATCTTCATAGAGTGACTCAATAACTTAATATCCCTATAGTTATTGCAACTCTAAATGTCACCCTTGTTCTTATAAAGAGGGATCATAGTACTCCACCTCCAAGCCTCGAGAATTTTCGTCGTCTTGAAAATTCTGTTAAATAATCCAGTCAACCACCTTAAACCAGCCTCGCTAGAAAACTCCCAAAAATCCACAGGTATCTCATCAGGCCCCGTCGCCCTACCTCTTCACATCCGGCGAACAGCCTCTCTAACCTCCTCTACCTTAAAACGTCTACAATAACTAAAATCTCGACACTCCTCTGAGTGCTCCAGCTCCCCTAACACAATAGCTCTATCCCCTTCGTCATTCAAGAGCCTATGAAAATACGACTGCCATCTATTCTTAATGTGGCCATCCTCCACCAATATTGTACCGTCCTCCCCCTTAATGAACTTTACCTGATCGAGGTCACGACCCTTCCTCTCCCTAGCCTTAACGAGTCTAAACAACTTTTTTCCCCCTCCTTTCTCCTGTAACCCCGCATACAAGCTCTCAAATATTATCGACTTAGCCACCATAACTGCTAACTTAGCCTCCTTCCTAGATAACTTGTACTCTTTCCTGTTTACTCATTTCTCTTCTTCGTCCTTACTCTCAACCAACTTAGCATACGCCCCTTTCTTGGTCTCCACTTTCTTTTTAACCTCTTCATTCCACCACTAATCCCCCTGATGATGCCCGACCCAGCCCCTAGAAACATCCAATACCTCACTAGCATTCTCTCTGATGGACCTAGCCACCCTATACCACATACTATACACGTCCCCCCTACACTCTCACACCCCCATTCCTGCTAACTTTTCCCCTATCTCCCATATATTCATTGGCGTCAAGCCGCCCCACTTAATTCTAGGTCTACACTCATCACTCTTTCTCTTCCTATCTTTCTTTATACCCAAATTCATAACCAAGAGCCTATGCTGGGTCAAAAAATTCTCACTTGGGATGACCTTATAGTCCTTACACAATACCCTATCCCCTTTCTTAAGCAACAAAAAATCAATTTGGGTCTTGGCTATCGCACTTCGAAAGGTGATCAGGTGATCGTCCTTTTTCAGAAAGCTTGATTTCACCACCACCAGCCCAAAGGACCTTGCAAAATCCAATAGAGTATTCCCCTCTTCATTTCTTTCCCTAAAACCAAAACCACCATGCACATCACCAAAGCCTCCCGGTTAAAAACCCACTTAATGAGCAAAATATTTTTTGGTATTATAGTAAATATTTTTAATAAAAATTCAAAATATTTATTTTCCTTGTAGAAGACCAGTAAATAATATTACTTCTACTAGTAGGCTCATTTTATTTTTCAAAATTGATTAGTTAACCAGGTATAGCAGGGACCGCAGATTTATTGAGGCTTTCAATTATGATATTAATTTTTACATGAATGAATTACCATATGATAATAAATTACAAATTATTCCACTAAAAATCTGTGATTGCACTCCTCGATTTAATTTTAAAATCTGTCATTACATCTTATTTAACTTCACATATTAGAATTACCGACACCAATCAATTAATTAAATTAACTCATTAATTATTTTAATCTTTTATTTATAATGTTCAAATTATTTTGCATAATGAATATAAAATTTACATGCAGGAGTTTTACTTGAAAACTTATAAGTAATTATAAAAGGGTGTCTTATATCTAAAGTCTGAGACATGGTTCTATCAACTGATTATTATTTCAATAAGTGATTTGTCATCATCCAACTTATTAGGAATATATTGACTCACGAAAGATTCTCACCTTTTAATAGATTAAACAATAAACCAAACAACATAGATAATAATAATTATATCAAGATTAAGAGTATAAGCATATGTTATGGACTAGAGTAGTTGTTTATTAATATTCAGAATGTAAACAAACATCTCTAATTGGTCCACTCATTATATACGAAATGTACTAGCACAAGAAGTTGAAATATTACCACTTTCATAATTAAGATTAAATTATATTTAATCTTGTGCTACAATCATCAAGATGTTTTTCCTACCTCATCTTTGGTTGTGAACATTAATTTATAACTTATAAGAACTGACAATTTTAAACTTTTGTGCATGAGTTAAAATACTCCATTCACAAAATTATCTACTATATAAGTAAAGGACAAGCATGTTACACAATGATCTATTCAAATAAAAAAAATTAAGTAAATATAATAAATTGAATTTACATGAGATAAAAATATAATATTATAACATAAATCACATAGTTAATAGTATATCCTAACAAATATTATACAAGAATTTGATTAGTAAAGAAGCTTTCAACTCAATTATGAGTTAGGAGTTACTTATGGCCGTAATTCATATATAAAGAACTTCTCATACTATTAAGTCATTGAGTTTGGTTCTATACGCACTTGAAGAATGGTACTGATTTTAGCTTAAATTTTCGTGGTGTTACACTTAAATTTGTGTTTAGTTGTTAGATACCTTTCTTTCTTCTAATTTCTAATCTTTCTCAATTTTAGTTCTTAATATATCCTTATATCTTGTCTTATTTGGGTTTTATACGTCTCGTTTTACATTAACTTAACTCTAAGGAGAGGAACTCACTATCTGAATAGATAGGTATAAATGATTACTTATAACCGAAATGAGTTTTATGTTGTAAAGATATCTTATTTATGTTTCTGTCAATCTTTACAAACTTTTCATCATACAGAATAGTAAAAATAAGTTGTTTGTGTGTTTGTTTCTTCATTAGAAGTATAGTCTCATGAAAATTGAAACTTCTATGAGAATTTCTTTATGGATGAAAATCTAGGTAATGGAGGAACTTTGGACTGGTCTTGGGTTTTTTAGGTGGGGTTTGTGTTTGAAGTTTCTTAGTCTTTGTTACTCTAATTTGGTATCTCAAAAAAATAAATCTTAGTTTTCTAATTCTTCCTTATTCAGACTATTACTCTTTCATTTCTGTTTATCATTATAAAAATGAACTTGAAAGCTGATTGTTATCTTGGATTTTTGAAATCGGTGGTTGTGTTTAAATTAGCTTGGTTCTTGTTTCTCCTGTTTGGTGTCCTTCAAAATTAAACATTTAGTTTCTACATCTTCCACATTCAATGAAATATTATTTCATTCTATCTTTGTTGCAAAAAGATTCACACTGTAATTTGGTAGGTATGAAAAATTATTTGGATTGATATGTATTTTCATCTTCAGATTTTGATTTAGAGATGCAAACCTTTGGCACGTATAGTCGTAGTATTACAATTTTTCGTCTTTCCTACTTCTACTTATGCTAATAGACCAAATATTTATTGGATATGGCTAACAATACAATTAGGACACGTCTATGTCATTCTACTTCTATTAACTTATTGGCAGCTTATTTAACAGGATTTTGTCTTTTACAAATATCCAGGTGATGCTAAGGCAACAGTATATATATCGTATTTGGATTTTGAAAAAAATAAGTTGACATGTTGATGGAACTGTCTGACCATGCTATTGAGCAGGATTACAGCAACAGGGAAACTGGTGTATGTTTATGCTCTCCATTCTTTTCATCTTTATAACAGACCTCAATTGTTGATTTTTTTTATTTATGTTTTGCTGCAAGTTTACAAATACAAGGGTTTCTATATTAAAAAAATTAACTTCTTTTTAACTGAGTGTCATGAATTTTGTATAATTGTTAAAGTTAAAAATCTGACTCTGGATGGAGCTATTAACTTTTCAAACCCATGCATATAAAGAACCACATGGAGAGAATATTGTCATCTTTGAAAAAAAAGAATGGTGAATGGTGTAAGTAATTTTCTCAATCTTTTTATTGATATGTATTATGAAATGCTTTACATATAGATGATGGATTTTGGAAAAAAAGCCTAGGACCCTTCTTATCTCCAACTTTAATTTGTTGTATCTCTAGTTTGGTAAAATCTGAATTTTTTCACCAATAACTTCAAACACATGCCCAAATTAACATATGAACAATCAAATGAAGTTTAAACTCTATATTTACAACTTTCAACTTTTTACAATAAAATCAACCCAACTTATGAACAATAAAAAATGAAGTTCAAACTATTTTTTCTTGAAAATAGAAAAAAAAACAAATGTTAAGAACTTCAACACAAGTTCAACCAACTTATGAACTATCAAAATAAAGTTTCAAGAACTTCAAACACAAGTTCAAACAGTTGAAGAACTATCAATATGAAGTTCAAACAATTTTTTAGAAAAACAGTAAAAACCAACTTTACGAAAAAGAGATGAAACAAAATAATTCAAGTCCACTAAATTCATGGTGTGTCCTTAAGAAAATTATTTCCCACAAGTACCTAAGTTTATGAAATATATCCTCTCAGGATAAAATGAATCACTTTAATGGAATAGCGATACCTCAAATTCCGTCAAACTTCAAATGCACACGGCGGAAGTAAATCACACTAGAGTTTTTTCAAGAAAGAAGAGTATTTTTTCTTCAAAACTTCATGTCTACACCTGAGGAAAAATTCAAGTATTTATAGCCATCAAGGTATTGCTTCATGAAGAGAAGCAATGGTTCAAAAAGGTACATTCCTTCATAAAAGTGCAACTCTTCAAAATAGTCACAACTCATTGGAAAGATCATAACCATCCAAATAAAAAATGTGCCTATTCAAATTGCATCCTTTTTCTTGGTGTCTTTTTACAAAAAATATCTATTTATTTTCCATTCACACCTATTAAAATACAATAACTCCCCGCATTAATGGAAATGGCTATTTTATAAGAAAAATTATGAATAAGTATATGATTTACAAGCAAAGATTAGTTGCATCTGAATAAGTGGATTTTTCTTTGAACTTTCCTTAGTGAATTTGTATCAGGTGCACTCGGCCAATTGTTAGATGTGATATCTTTGAAGTGTAGATCTTTAATGTACACTCAGACAACACAAGTCATACAACCAGCCTTTTATCATTTATAGTTCTCATGATTTTATTCGTTTTAGCAATAAACATGTCCTAGTTCCATGAGAGCATAGAGAATAGGCCTTTACTAACATTCTCCTTGAAGTGACTTCCACTTCACTATCACAAAGGTGATTTCTAAATATTTAATCCTATAGATCAAACTATTTGGTCAAATCTGCCAAACATAAAATCATTAAAAAGCTTCAAACCATAAGCTTTATCCTTGTTTCCTGAAATTGTCTTCATCATGAGAATGGATTGGGTATATAAACAATGTTGAATCATCAGTCATAATTTTATTTTATCTCCTTGAACCTAGCTTTTGGGATCTCCAGTCTGCTAGGTAGAGTTACCGACATACTGACTTATTCTAAGCCATAAACTCATTCCCTTTGATGATCTCTCACTCCCCGTCTAGATAGGCCTTTTATAAGTGGATCCGATACATTATCCTTTGACTTCACATAGTCAACAGTGATAATTCCACTAGATAATAGTCTTTAAAGGTATTATCTCTCTGTCTTATATGATGAGATTTACCGTTGTACATCATGATCTCTGCCCTACCTATCGCCGCTTGACTATCACAGTGTTTACATATTGGTTCCAAAGGTTTGGTCTAATAAGGAATATATTTCAAGAAATTTCAGATCCATTCAGCTTCTTCACTAGCTTTATTTAATGCAATAAATTTAGATTACATTGAGAGTGGGCAATACATATCTGTTTGAACGATTTCCAAGAGACTTCTCCTCTACCTAAAGTAAATACATATCCACTCATGAATTTTACTTTATTCAATCAGTGATCTAATTTGTGTCCCTATATCCTTCAATTACCTCTGGAAATTTATTATAATTTAAAGCATAGTCTTGAGTATATTTTAGATACCCAAAATTTCTTTTCATTGTCATCCAATGAGTTTGATTGGGATTACTCATGAACCGACTCAATTTAATAATAGCACATGTTATATTTGGTCACATACAATTCATGATATGCATCAAATTTTCCAACACTCTTGCATAGTCCAACTTTGAGTCAGTTTCACCTTTATTCTTTTAAAGTGCAATGCTCACTTCAAATAGAATCTTGACAATATCAAAATTCAAATACTTGAACTTGTCAAGTACCTTTTTCAATGTAATGAGATTATGACAATGCTAATCCTTGTGGAGTTTTATGGAGTCTTTTATATTAAACTTGCTCTCAAGAATTCATTTCGTAGAATTTATATCGGAAATGTTTCTACTGATGATCAATATATCATTCCCATACAAACAAATAATGACTTTGTGATTTGAAGTGTCTTAATATAAACACATTTATCATATTCATTTATCTTGAAGTCACTTGCCAACATGGTTTGGTCAAACTTTACATGTCACTGTTAGGGTGCTTGTTTTAGTCCATATAGTGACTTAACAAGTTTGCACACTTTCTTTTCTTTATCAGAAACCACCAAACCTCAGGTTGTTTCATGTAAATTTCTTTCTCAAATTCTCCATTTAATAATGTTATTTTCAAATTCATTTGATGGATTTCAAGACCATATATCACCGCTAAGGCAACCAACATCTGAATGAATGTTATCCTTTTCACATGTGAGTATGTATCAAAATAATCAAGGCCTTTTTTTTATCTAAAGTCTTTCACAATGAGTCTTGCCTTGTATTTATCAATAGTACCATCAAATTTCATTTTCCTTTTGAAGATACATTTAGAACCTAAAGGTTTATTTTCTAGAGGAAGATCAATCAACTCCCAAGTATGGTTGCTTAAGATTGAATCCACCTCACCATTGACTGCCTCTTTCCAAGAGGATGCGTCTGAAGACGCATCACTTCTTCAAACATTAGATGCTCATTTTTAAGAAAAAATATCACAAAATCTAATCCAAATGAAGATGACGTTCATTGATGTATACTGCATATTGGATTCTCATTATTAAGTACATTCTTGTTTGGTCCATCTGAAGTTCGTTTAGACCCTCCGCCAGACTGCTCATGTCCAGTTTTATACGGATAAATATGTTCAAAGAACTCAGCATTGTCTGATTCATTACTGTATTTTCAGTGATATCCATATGTTTGGATTTATGAACCAAAAATTGACATATTTTACTGCTTTTAGCATATCAAATGAACACACAGTCTATAGTCTTAGGTCCTATTTTTACCCTTCAGATATTAGAACTTGGACTTTCGTTCGACAACCCCACACTTTAAAATATTTTAAGTTAGATTTTCTTTCTTTCCTTTTTTCATATGGAATTGAATATGTCTTACTATGAGGCACTCTATTGAGTATTCAGTTAGTTATAAGAATAGCTTTCCCCCATAAGTTTTGCGGTAAATCCAAACTTATGATTAAGGCATTCATTGTTTTCTTTAATGTTTGGTTTTTTCTTTTTACAATTCCATTTGATTGAGGTGAATACGAGGCAACAATTTGAGGGACAATTTTATTTTCTACACATATCTCAGCAAAAGGAGATTCATATTCTCCACCCCTATCACTACTTATCATTTTGACTTTTTTATCCAATTGATTTTCAACTTCTAATTTATATTGCCTAAACATGCCTATTGTTTCATCCTTACCATTTAGCAAATAAACATAACAATATCTAGTGCATTTGTCAATAAAAGTTATAAAATACTTTTTTCCACCACGAGATGATGTTGACTTAGTATCATAAACATCTGTATGGATCACAAACATCTGTATGGATTAAGTCTAAGGGATTGGAATTTCTTTCAAGACTTATACGGATGCTTAGCATACTTAGATTCCACACATATTTGACACTTTGATTTATTGCACTAAAAGTTAGGCAATACTTCCAAACTAATCAATTTTCACAAGGTTTTGTAATTGACATGTCCTAAACGACTATGCCACAAATCATTTGACTCTAGCAAGTAATAAAAAGTCTCAGCTTTCTTTATTTAAAAAATTTTTATATCAAGTTTGAAAAGGTTCTCACTGAGGTAGCCCTGTCCTACATATGTTTCATTCTTGCTTATTACAACTTTCTCCAAAATAAAACACACAATTAAATCAGATTTTAATGAGAAGTGTTGTCGACACTAAGTTCTTCCTAATTGTAGGAACATGGAGAACATTGTTGAGAGTCAACACCTTGCCGAAAGTCATTTTTCGGAATATCTTCTCACTTCCTTCAACCTTGACTGTTGTATTATTTTCCATGAAGATCATTTCTTTAGGATCAACGGTATTATAAGTGGCAAAATCTTCGTTGTCCGTACAAACATGTATAGTGGATCTTGAATCAAACCACTATTCATTTGTATTTTCAACTAGATTGCTTTAAGTGATCATGGCACACAGATTTGAAATCTTTTTCATTTTTTCCAATATGTTTATTTGATCTCATTTCTTGTTTTCATTCAGAACCTGACTATTTAGAGCTTCATGGCCAACATTACTACTATTGTAGCACTTACCTTTGAATGTTTTCTTGTACTTCTCTATCTCTTGTCCAGAAGACTTCTTCATCTTCTTATTATTTGGAGCATCATCCTTAAAAGATTTGAAACTATCATTGATAATTTCTCATTGAACTCATTATCCTCTTCTATCTTGGGACGACTCACAAGATCTTTTAAATCAGACAATTAATTTTTAATTTTTATTTTTTTTGAAATATGAGGATTTATACTTGTCAACATTTTCATTTCAAGTTTGGTCAGCCAAAATAACATCGTTTACTGTCATTCTTTGAAGTTCACACCAAAATATTTTTTTTCGATTTCTCTGTCACTTTCATTGCTAGAACAATATCTGAAGGACTTAATGATGCAACATTGGTTGTCATTGCGACAACACCATTCACAATCGAATTAATTTGTTGTTCAGTTTCATTCATCATTTTTCTGTCAATCTTTGACATACACTTTAGTATTTTAGAATACTAAAAATAAAGATTTTAATCTTTATCCAACTTGTTTTTAGTCAACGATGAAGTTTTTATATCTTCAAATCATCAACCGAATGACTTTAAAACCTGACAAAAGTTTTATGACTTCAAATCAGCATCAAATACAAATAAAGTGAATACCTATAGGTTTTAAACTCCAGAAACCAATACAGAGAGTTTATGTAATTAGTACAGTTTTTATATTCTTCGAATTCCATACTGATTTCTTGGTAAAGTTTTTATATTTTTCTAATTGAGGGAGTAGAAATCAAAAGATTTTAGTCTCCACAAAATCAAACACAATACAGATTAACCAATTACTTGATTTATAAATAGTGATATTCTTTTTCTTTCTTTCACCAAACAAGCACTAAAATAAATATTTTTATAATTTTCTTAAGATTGTTGTATCTCTGATTTAGTAAAATCTGTATTTTTTCAACAATAACTTCAATACATGTTCAAATTACATTTGAACAATCAAATGAAGTTTAAACTCTATATTTACAACTTTGAATTTTTTACAATAAGTTCAACCAACTTATCAACAATCAAAAATGAAGTTCAAACTATTTTTTTCTTGAAAATAGAAAAAATCAAATGTTAAGAACTTCAACACAAGTTCAACCAACTTATGAACTATCAAAATGAAATTTCAAGAACTTCAAACACAAGTTCAAACGGTTGAAGAACTATCAATATGAAGTTTAAACTATTTTCTAGAAAAACAGTAAAAACCAACTTTACGAAAAAGAGATAAAACAGAAAGATTCAAGTCCACCAAATTCACGGTGTGTCCTTAAGAAAATTATTCCCTTCAAGTATCCGAGGTTATGAAATATATCCTCCCAAGATAAATGAATCACTTCGACGGAATAGTGGTACCTCAAATTCTGTCGAATTACGAACACACTCAATAAGAGCAAATTACACTAGAGTTTTTTCAAAAAAGAACAGTATTTTTTCTTCAAAATTTCATATCTATACCCGAGGAAAAATTCAGGTATTTATTACCATCAAGGTATTGCTTCATGAACAGAAGCAATGGTTCGAAAAGGTGCATCCCTTCATAAAGGTTGCAACTCTTCGAAAAATGTACAACTCTTCGAAAAAGTCACAATCCATCGGAAAGGTCATAATCATTCAAACCGAAAAGGCGCCTATTCAAATTACATTCTTTCTCTTGGTGTCTTTTTAAAAAAACACATATTCATTTTCCATTCACACCGCGTAAAACCCAACATAATTTTTATACACATATATGATATGATTTAGTATTAAGGTAATAACTGTTTAATCTAGAATTATTGTTTGTCTCTGTGTCGAGTTGGAATAACAATATTGACATATAATTGGCAGCCAATTTGCTTTGCATCTATACTTGTTGGCTAATTTATCTTGCTTTTTTTTTCAGTTTGTTTATTTGCTAAACTGAATTGGAGGAAGCATCACAGAAGGCAAGGAAAAAGAGAATGTTGAACTAATAGTCATTCTAGTCTTGAGCTAAAGTTGTTTATATAGATTCACCTCTTTAATTAGTACAAGTAGTATTTGCTACATTTCAATGGCCTAAATTATGTACTTATTATGTATACACCTAGTTTTCTGGATTTTTGAAAGTGGAATTTGTTTCACTTAAATGCGGAATGTTTTAATCAAGAAGTAGTACTCTATCATATAAAGTTTAGCTTTTTGGTGTGCATTTAAGGGGGTGGCTTCATGGTCAATCTTATGTGACGGAGAATCATGAGATCTCACTAAAAGTCTCGAATATTTGTATAAACATGACGTGGTTTGAGAATCTAACGTTTTAGGTTCAATTTTTAATAGAGATAAAAAATATTAGGTAATTCTTTTTATTTGTTCTAGTTTTGATGTATAAAGTTATCTAATATTTATTATTAGTGAGATTTAACAGATATTTAATTTAATTAATTGAGACGTACAAAAGCTGGTCAAAATACCCAATTACCAAAATAATAATAAAAAACCTCTTTGAAACACCAAATCCCAAACTCAACCCACCCACAACCCACACCCTCATAAATTCTTTCAGTTTTCTTTTTCCACCCCACCCTGCCCTCCCTCCTCCCCCACCCCCACCCCCAACACCATATGCATCAGTCCGCTCCAATCCATTTTCATTGTTGCATTAAATATATATAAATATATTTAAGATATTTTTTTTACTTTTATATCGAACAAAAAAAATTAAATAAAAAATAATTTATTTTCATAAAAAATATTTTCCTTCATATGGAACACACCCTAAAACTTAATTCTTCTATTTCTTCCACGGTTGGTAGAAGAGTATTACCAACTGTTTATTGCAAGCTATAGAACTAGCGATGCTAATGGGGCGGAGCAGGGCAGATGTGAGGGCAAAGCCGAATTAAATCCATAGATTTTGAACAGCCCCGCCTCACATAGCATAATTTTAGGAAAATTATATAGATATTTTATATTTAAAAAATATTTACAATTTATAGTAATAGAATTTCTTTCAGATATAATAATTATAATATATTTGTATCACATGCATAAATCACTTTTAATACATTGTGCAGATTTCTTACCTAACAAACATAATACATTTTAAAACACATAATACATCTATATTGCATACATAATATATTTTTAATACATAGTGAAATTGTTATCAATGGTAGTAATAAACAACAGAGCAATGTTTTAAAATAGTAAGTATTTATTAAAAGATAATTAAGCAAGTAATCAGTGCCATAATTGTTTGATTTTGCCATGCCCCGCATATTTTGCTTTTGTTATGCAGTTTACCTTAAGCAGCCTATAATCTTTAGCTTTTAGTTTCTAGCAAAACAGACTCTTGTTCACATGCTACGTTGATATTGTGTGATTTAAGTTGATGATATTTAACTATGGCTACATGCCTAAATTGCTTTTTGATCTTTGATGCATAATTAGAGTAACAAGTAACGATATGCCATATTATATACGGTGAGCAATATGAGAAGCGAAATTGCAACAGAAGTCATGAAACAGATTCTATGGATACGTAGAATATAGGAGTTTGGAGTGTAAAGGTAATTTAAAATTTTAAAGAGGCATATGAAAATGAAAAAAATTCAAAACAAACAAGTGTTTATCTTATTCATTAAAAGTTAACATCGTTAGTTACAAGGTAAATAAAGTCACTTACATTCTTTTTTGATGAAAAAGTTGGTGAGGGCTGGGAAGTTAATGCCACCAATACTTGTCCATTTTGGGATGTCTAGCAATATGCGTTCAGTTTATTAAATCAATGGATAAATATTTAGTTTTACCTATTTTATCCTTGATATTAAATATAATATATCACTCATTACATTTTTCAAATCAAAAAATTTATTATATTCAAAGGCTAATATAGTAAAATCACCCATCTATTATTGTTTCTTAAGGTATATGTCATGTCAAAAGTGAATAAGTATTTATGAACGGAGGAGTATTTAGTGATGAATTTATTTCAATTGCAGTGCAAGGCTGGGAGACTGTTTTACCTTACAAGGTAAAATGTGTCCCTTATTAATTTTCTTTCATAAACCACCCGTTTCTTTCATTTTTTGTTCAGATTATTTGTTTGTTCACCTGTTTCACTCTCTTCATTCACATTATTTTGAATGTTTGTTCATGTTCTTGTTGAAAGTCTATTTCATCAAAAATCTTACATTTTTAGATATATTTCAATCACCTTTTTATATAATCATTCCAATAACTAACAAACAAGTATGTAGTATTAATATTATTAATCATCTTTTTAGCTTTTACTAATTTGCAAAATGTTATTGTTATCGTGCCAATGTGTTAAGCCTAAACCTAGGTTAAATCATTATTGTCTATCTAATTCTTTTTTGAATTTATTGTTTGCACAACAAAGATGTTAAATTTGAACATGCATGTGTAAAAAACTTGCCCTTTAAGCTCCACACTCCCTTTAGTTGCATGCTTGTGTAAACTGGTCAATTCATCAAATTATTACTTCACATAAATGTTTATGAAACAACATATCAAAACTAATTTCAATTTTCTTTGTGTATAGATATGGAAATCAACAGTTTGTCCATCTAAGATCATCACAATATGACGTATATGCCACGCAAAGTAAGCATCAGTCTAAGACTATTTTGAGAGGCACATTAAAGGAAGAAAAGGCATGTTTAGCGAACCATCTTGATACTAATATTTGGGTCCTTTTTTCTTTGAAAAATGCAATAAGTGATGTATTGTATTTAATAGTAAGGGTAAATAGGTAAAAATGAATAAATTATTCATTGATTTTATAAATTGGACAACTATTGTTGGACATCTCAAAATAGAAAAGTAGACAAATAAGAATAGACGAAATGAGTACATTAATGTCATTAAATTTCTAACTCTCATTTTCAATCAAAGGATAAGGTAAGTGACTTCATTTACCTTGCAAAGTAAAATCATAATTTTACTTTGCACTTTCTCGAGTAATTAAAAACATTAACTTTTAGTGGACTAGATAAACACATGTTTACCTTGTTAATTTTAAAATTTGCTCATTTTCATATGCCCTTTTAAAATTTTCAAAGAAAAACACTTGTCTTTAGGCTCCCGACTCTATAGTATCTAATTATATGTTACTGGATTTTAATCTTTTTACTTCCAAGTGTTTTGTGTATAGCATAAACAACTAATAACTGATATTATTAGTGTTTTAAAGTATTTATTTTTCTAAGAAAAAGTACTTTGTTGAAATAATTTTTTTTTTTTTTTTTTTTTTAGCTTTTGTTTTGTTTAAATCCGCAAAATCTCACAACCCGCTCCCGCATTATTTTTTAAATGATTATTTCAACTTTTCAACCCACCATACCTTGCACCGCATTGCCCAAAACCAGCACCCGCACCCCATTGTCATCCCGACAGAACACAAGTTCTTAGTGGAACCCAAGGGCGGAGCAGTAGGGGCAGAAATCGAACTAAAACTCCTTTATCAAAAGTGTCGCCACGCAATAAAGTTAGAAATGATTTCTTGCTAGACATAATTTTTATACCCCCTTGACACAAATGAAGATTCTAGTGCAGATGTAAAGGGGGTCCAAAGTGCTTTAAATTACAAGTTCATATACAAAGTGTGACACTAGTAACAATATTTTGAAAGTCCTCCGTACGCTAATGAAGCATGTGGTACCTTCCACTAAACGAATGAACCTGAACCTTTTGAAAATGCTAACAGTGGGAATATAGCTTCTACATGCAAACCACTTGAAATCTGTGCGCGCACACACAAAGGATGTTGCTCGTAGCTCTGCCTATATTGATCATGAGCAATCAAATAGCCCCGAGATATAACCAAACAGGCGATAACCCTCCAAATAAGCATTCGAAAAGAAAAATCTGGATTGCTAAAATTCCAAAATTCTTAGAACGACCATTAAGTGCAAAATAGGAGTCTTTCTTAACCATTAATATATACAAAGGATAAAATCACTAAGCATAACAATACTGGAGCATTTGATCTGCTTCGCAAAAATATGAAGCATTTCCTGATCGCAAAGATATTGTAGCATTGGCTCGATGAGCAGACTGAACAGCTGCAGAGGCAAAACTGGGACAAGTCAACAGAGGCCAGCTTTGTTCCTCTCCCTCGGATTTAGCTTTACATCCAGATATCAGAGGTAGTTTATTTTGCCACTGAGCCCACGGCATTCATTTGACTCGAGAATCAAAGCTGCCATTCATGGGCACCAGGATACCATACATTGTAAAGCTGCCAACACGGATGCTCCTATGAACCCATCCCAAACAAAACCAAGGACATGAGGCTGTCCCAAGCATCACTGATGCCAATTTGTGATGTCCACTTTAACTGCCAACTCATCTATGCTTTTTTGCTCTTTTTAAGAAATTGAGACATCTGCTCAATGTAATCAGGACCTGCACAGTGCCCTTCCAACAACCAGTCCAGAGCCTCAGCTGCTGCATCTTTTTCAGCTTGCTTTTTGTTGTTGCAAGGTCGTCCCATTATCTGCATTCCATTGAACTCCACAGCAGCTTGAAACTGATTGTTATTAAGTTGCAAAGACTTGTAGGTTGGCGTTGCATATCCTGCTCGATTAAGCAACGTCTGTAGCTGAGACTTGGCATTGTCACCTCCCGGACCACTTTCTATCCTTGACATTGTAGCTGGTGGTGGTGCTCCAGCGCATGGCTTGGAAGGAAGTAAAATCTGATGGTTAAAAATGAATCTGCCACCGCATTGATCCTCTGAGATAAGCAACCGTATTGCTGAAAGAAGTTCATGATAACCGTGTACATCCATCCTAGGATTCAAGAGCTGTACCATGTGGATTGCCAACTTGAGTTAAATATTATCTCAAAAAGACGAATGAAACCACAGCTTCTTCAGACTTGACAATACAGCATTTCATCTGTTCTGAACCAATCCTTAATCAGAACTGACAATAAAGTGAGGTAGTAAACGATCACTTACTTTAGTGTGAATTAACTCGTCAAGCTCTCTTCTTAGACTTCTGTACATTTCTGCTATGGTAGGGTCCATAAAGAACTCTAAGTATCCACCCAACATTTTCAAGTGACCGTCCTGTAAAAATGAAGTAAAACGATTCCAATCAACTGAGAGTATGTAAGCAGGTTAATTTATACTTGGCTGTAACCGATACACAAATTTCCCTTCAGGATCTAGGATCAACAGAAGGCGAGAAGGGGAGCTCACCGCTTCCCCTTTTGTGATGGTTCCTCCAAATAGAAGCAGCACTGAGTCGGAGATAGCCGTAGAATCCCGGAGAAAGACAGAGTTTACTTTGATCTTTTCATTGAAAACCAGCCAAGGGTATGGTATCCTGGAGTCCCGGGCATTAACAGAGTTCTTTGCATACATCAGAAAGACAGCAAGATCAATGGGACTTCTATTAAATAAAACGAAATACTCAGCTAGCAAACTCACCGAGTGTAAAAACACCTGACCATCTTCCATTGTTTTCAATGAAAATGACTTTTCATTATGCTGCAAAAGCAATAATATCAGTAACATTAGAAGCAAGGATACTTCAATGCTCAATATATATATATATATATATATATATATATTTGCAGTTTCACTAAAGCTTCAAATCATCCATAAGGGCACTTTACTACTATAAAATTATACATTTATAATTATGGATACACTCCAGGTTGTTTCAAAATGAAAAGGTAGAGATGAAGATGATATATGGTTAATGCAAATATGATCTCTACGATGCAATATTGAAGCAAATAAAGAAAGAAACCAGGTTTTACCAGTACAGAACAGATTCCAGGATACAACCCATAGCAGATAATCGCTCGAAGGAGATGCTCATCATAACTCCAAGAATTATACATGGTAATGTTGCTGTCAACAAGCCCAGTATCATTCAGCAAAGAGTAGAACTCCTTGCGAAGAGAATCAACAGCTTTCATAGACTGTGCAGACAGAAAATTCTTCCAGCAGTATTCATATCCAGCTAGGTCTCTTTCAGCATCCCTCCAACCCTCATATGCTCGGACAAGAGCAAGATGATCACTAAAATCACGTGAAAAATGAGCCTTAGCAGCCTCTGCAAGCTGAAAACAACAGCTAACATGTCAAAATCATTACTGGTCTCTCAAAAAAAGTTATGTCCATTCCAACTAATGGGGATGAAGCAAATAATGACTAACAGCAACACGGAGGCTCAACTTACATCTTTCTTGTCAAGTGGTGACAAGAAGGGATCTCGGACACTAAGACCAGAAACAATAGTTAATATCGGGTCCAAACAATTCAAAATTGCCCCCAGTATAAGCATTTTCCCGAGTTTAGGCTCCATTGGAAGCATTGTTAAGTAACGCCCTGCCATTGAACCACAACAAAAGCAGAGAAAAATCAGCGAACCAAATATTTAAGACTTGAATACGATTAAAATTCAATTTTCATACCTAAAACAGTCAAATTTTCACTCTCATCTAAAGCTCCAATGATTTTCAGATACTCAATAGCATTTTGAACCTATCAGCAAAACAAAAGAAACCTTCACTGAAGCAACAAACGGAGGTTGAACGTGTACCGTCCACGAGATGGTCTGAACTTATATCAGAGGCCAGTAAACTGTACTACCGAATAAAAATTGCTAACATATTCATTACCACACAAGTAAGAATAATAAATCCGACAGGAGCATTACCGCTAATAACTCAGGAGATTGCAAAGCCCTTGAGAGGAACTCAGAAATACTACCAAGTTTCAAACTTTTAATTTGCAAACACAGGGATTGCAAAGGAGTCCTCAGGATTTCCGGTAATTGAAAATCTGCAAAAGCATCATATACACATCTGGGATAAAGATGATAGCATTCTCCAGGCTGAACACGTCCGGCTCGTCCCCTTCTCTATCAATTTCATGGGTAAACAAACATCATACAATTAAAATTTTGTCGGCAGTACCCAAAAGATTAGTAGCATGAAAAGGGAGAACTTCCTTCTAAGGAAACAGAAAGTACCAACAAGGTGTAAACTTGTCATGAGCAACAAAAACTGGAGCGGAAAAGAAGTGAAATAATTAAATAAAATACTTGCCCCCTTACTCATTTTACATCACATCATTATAGCAGTCGGTCATTATTTACCAACACCGGCATTTTGAGCTCGTTATCTGTGTGTGTTGTGGTGAGTGTGTTTTCATACGTTATAAGAATCTTATTTTTCTAAGCAATTTCCTTCTCTTTGCATTCAACTCAAACTCCAAGCTTTTTGCAACCACAGGTCCAAGGACCTATCTTGCTTAGACCCGGGAACTCTTGGTCTTGACATTAAAAGGACTAGTAAATAACAAACTTGTTTCACACAAGAAGATCCATGAAGGCAGAGTCCTTTGAATATATAGTCAGGGTTTACTTTTGTTCTTTTTTTCTTTTAAATGCTATTTTGGATGTAACCACAGCACTTTCAGAGCTGGCTTTTGACATAAATAATGCTTACGCCTTCAACAAAGAAATTCAACTATGACTACGATTGTTATGCAATGACAAGCTAAAGCTACAGCTATACTATTGTATATAATGTTGTTTTTGGTCTTTGGCAAAAAAAAAAAAAAATCTGGTGAGTCCAGTCCCTGACAAACTCTTTGTAGTGCTAGTTTCCTTGGCAGTATGTATCAATGAAACCATCTGTCCCAAATTATAATGATCACTTAGCCTTTTTTTTCGTATAAAGATAATGACCAATTCACGGGTTCAAGGCTTGGAAACAGCCTCTAGCAGAAATGAAAGGTAAGGCTGCGTACAATAGACCCTCGTGGTCGGGCACTTCCCCGTACCCTGCGCATAGCGGGAGCTTTAGTGCACCAGGCTTCCCTTTTTATTAAGAAAATAAGGACCACTTAACCATCTCTATCAAAACATTAAAAGTCTACTTAACCTTACTGGATCTCCAAAGACGATCTCACTTTCTTGAAGAGTAACTTCTATTCAATATTTTATAGCCAGAATTCTTATCCAAAAGCAATATTTTATAGCAACACTTGCAATTGGCATTCACGGGCGTAATGACGAGCAAACACTCGAACGTGAGAGCAAACGGTCTCCAGCAGCCGCAGCTACATCTCAGCACCGGAACTCCCCGGAACCCGGTCTACGCTGGGTTTTGGTCTCCGGCTTGGTCTACAAGCGTAACTCGGTGACTTCTAACCTTTGTTATTTCATTCTTCGTATTATGCTAGTATTATCCACTGTACCTTGACTTGCGTTTGATTTGTTGATATTGTCTGTTGTCTGTTGTTGTTGCGGTGGTCGTTTCTTGCACTGCTTTTGATTGGGTTATCGGCTTGGGGCTTTGTTTTTGGGGCTGGGGGTGTTGAGTCCAGTGGTGTTTGCTCTCTATTTGAGTTTAGTTTGGTTTCTTGATTATTTCTTTGATTTTGTGTGAGCCTTGTATTTCTTGTTGCTGCTTTGCTACTACCATCGTTTATATTTTTATATTTTCTTATATTTTCTTGTAGTAGTGGCTGTGGGCGGTAATGGTTGGATAGGGTCATGTTCGAGGGGGTTGGGGCGTGGGGCCGTTGTGGGGGCGGGGGATGAGGAAAGGGCGGGAGTGGGAGGGAGGCCAAGGTTTGGCCGCGGGGGTGGTACAGAAGGGCGTGTGGACAGTGATGGTAGGCTGAGGGTTGGGTCTTGGAATATAGGGACCCTTTAGGGTAAGTCCATAGAGCTTGTGAAGATCCTTAGGAAGAGGAGGATCAATATTGCGTGTGTTCAGGAGACCAAGTGGGTAGGGTCTAAGGCTAGGGATGTGGATGGTTACAAGATGTGGTACTCTGGGAGCGAGAGGCGTAGGAATGGAGTTGACATCTTAGTAGATGAAGAGCTTAGAGGTCAGGTAGTAGAGGTGAAGAGGATCAACGATAGGTTGATGACTATTAAGTTGGTTATTCGGGGGTTTACCTTGAACGTGTGCAGTGCTTATGCACCGCAAGTGGGCTCGGAGGGGGAGGAGAAGATGCGGTTTTGGGAGGTTTTGGAAGAGGTGGTGAGAGGCGTGCCTAGCTCGGAGAAGATTGTTGTAGCAGGAGATTTCAACGGGCACATCGGGGCATTACCGGAAGGCTTTGGTGATGTGCATGGTGGTTTTGGTTTTAGGGAGAGAAATGAAGAGGGGACTACTCTATTGGAGTTTGCGAGGTTCTTTGGGCTAGTGGTGGTGAACTCGGGCTTCCCGAAGAAGGACGAGCACCTGATCACCTTTCGAAGGGCGATAGCCAGGACCCAGATTGACTTTTTATTGCTTAGGAAAGGGGATAGGGTGTTGTGTAAGGATTGTAAGGTCATCCCGAGTGAGAATCTTTCGACCCAGCATAGGCTCTTGGTTATGGATTTGGGTATAAAGAAGAATAGAAAGAGGAGGAGTAAGGAGGGTAGACCTAGAATTAAGTGGGGCGGCTTGACGCCAGTGAATGCGTGGGAGATAGGGGAGAAGTTGGCGGGAATGAGGGTGTGGAAGTGTAGGGGGGACGTGGATAGTATGTGGGATAGGGCGGCTAGGTGCATCAGGGAGAATGCAAGTGAGGTGTTAGGTGTTTCTAGAGGCCGGGCCGGGCATCATCGGGGGGATTGGTGGTGGAATGAAGAGGTGGAGAAGAAAGTGGGGACCAAGAAAGGGGCGTATGCTAAGTTGGTTGAGAGTAAGGACGAAGAACAGAAGCGGATAAACAGGAAGGAGTACAAGCTAGCTAGGAAGGAGGATAAGTCAGCAGTCACGGCAGCTAAGGCGGCCGCTTTTGAGAGCTTGTATGCAGGGTTACAGGGGAAAGGAGGGGAGAAAAAGTTGTTTAGTCTCGCTAAGGCTAGGGAGAGGAAGGGTCGTGACCTCGACTAGGTGAGGTGCATTAAGGGGGAGGATGGTAGAGTGTTGGTGGAGGACGGCCACATTAAGAATAGATGGCAGTCGTACTTTCATAGGCTCTTGAATGACGAAGGGGATAGAGCTATTGTGTTAGGGGAACTGGAGCACTCAGAGGAGTGTCGGGATTTTAGTTATTGTAGACGTTTTAAGGTAGAAGAGGTTAGGGAGGTTGTTCGCAGGATGCGAAGGGGTAGGACGACGGGGCCGGATGAGATACCGGTGGAGTTTTGGAAGTTCGTTGGAGAGGCTGGTGTAAGGTGGCTGACTGGATTGTTCAACGAAATCTTCAAGACGGCAAAGATGCCCGAGGCTTGGAGGTGGAGTACCATGATCCCTCTCTATAAGAATAAGGGTGACATCCAGAGTTGCAATAACTATAGGGGGATTAAGTTATTGAGTCACTCTATGAAGATTTGGGAGAGAGTGGTCGAGGTGAGGCTGAGACGGATAGTGTCTATTTCGAAAAATTAGTTTGGATTTATGCCTGACCGCTCGACGACGGAGGCAATTCACCTGGTACGGAGGCTGGTGGAACAGTATAGGGAAAGGAAGAAGGACCTGCACATGGTGCTTATCGACCTGGAGAAGGCATACGACAAAGTCCCCAGGGAGGTGATATGGAGGTGCTTGGAGGTGAGTGGAGTCCCGCTGGCATACATCAGAGCAATTAAGGACATGTATGAGGGAGCGAAAACTCAGGTGAGGACGGCGGGAGGAGACTCAGAGCATTTCACTGTCTTGACAGGATTGCATCAGGGATCTACTCTTAGTCCTTTTTTGTTTGCTTTGGTGATGGATGTGTTGACGCGGCGTATTCAAGGGGAGGTGTCATGGTGTATGCTTTTTGCAGACGATGTAGTTCTGATTGATGAGACTCGAGGGGGGGTGAATGACAAATTAGAGGTGTGGAGACAAACTCTTGAGTCTAAAGGGTTCAGGTTGAGCAGAAGCAAGACAGAGTATTTGGAATGCAAGTTTAATGACGTGAGGCTGGAGAATGAGGTGGTAGTGAAGCTAGAAGCACAGGAGGTATGTAAGAGGGATAGTTTCAAGTATCTCGGGTCCGTGATCCAGGGTAACGGTGAGATTGACGAGGATGTCTCGCACCGTATTGGGGCGGGATGGATGAAGTGGAAGCTCGCGTCGGGGGTGTTGTGTGATAAGAAGGTGCCGCCCAAGCTTAAAGGCAAATTCTACAGGGTGGTAGTCCGTCCGGTTATGTTGTATGGAGCGGAGTGTTGGCCAGTTAAGAATTCCCACATCCAAAAATGAAGGTGGCAGAAATGCGGATGTTGCGCTGGATGTGTGGGCTGACTAGAGGGGATAGAGTTCGGAATGAGACTATCAGGGAGAAGGTTGGTGTGACTCCAGTGGAGTGCAAGATGCGGGAAGTCCGATTGAGATGGTTCGGACACGTGAAGAGGAGGGGCATGGATGCCCCAGTTCGTAGGTGTGAGAGGCTAGCGTTGGATGGTTTTAGGCGAGGTAGGGGTAGGCCGAAGAAGTACTGGGGTGAGGTGATTAGGCAGGACATGGAGCAGTTACAGCTCACCGAGGACATGACCCTAGATAGGAAGGTCTGAAGGACGCGAATTAGGGCAGAAGACTAGGGCCAGTTTGGGTCGCTAGTGTAGGGAATTACTTGGTGGGGGTAGTATCCTTGTTATGATTCCGTGTTCCTTGTTTTAGTACGAATCTGGGTGCTTTCCTCTGTTGTCTATTACTTATGGGTGCCGTATTTATGTTATGTAATCTTGTTCTGTGCTTTACTATGTATTTGTGTGGTATCTCGTGTCTTGAGCCGGGGTCTATCGGAAACAACCTTTCTACTTCTTTAGAGGTAGAGGTATGGACTGCGTACATCTTACCCCCCAGACCCCACTAGGTGGGAATACACTGGGTTTGTTGTTGTTGTTTTCTGTTAAAAATCAAAAAGCACCTCAATGGTGCTTTCCCATTTGAATACTCACCAAAACCATTTTTTCAGCCTTCCTCCTGATAAGCCTTTACTGATATGAACCTGAGGTCTTATGGTTCTCACTTCATTGACCACTAGGCCACACCGTTAGGTGCAACCATTTTCTCTACCTTAAGTTGAAGAACATGCATCTTTTATAAGCCTCAAATAAATCATCCTTAAAAAGGCTATCACCAAATATATATTATGACGATTGACTTCTAAGACAAGTAGGAGTTCAAATGAAACTGAAAAATATTAATGTCATGGGTAGAGATCCAGCAACGAGATCCCCATACAATGAATTGTGGTACCAGTCAAAAATTATCAGACCCTTGAATCGAAGGACTTCCAGAAATAAAACCTAAGGTTAAAAAAGTACCGGTCAAGTCTGAACTTCAAATTGAAATGTGCATTCATCAAAGAAAAGGTTCAAGTGTGAGGATTCAGAAACGTAATATTCTAAGTTGCTTGGACTCGGGTGGGGAAGTCCGATACAGGTGCAGATCTAGAGGTGGTATCCTTAATGAGCTAAATTTTAAGATTCTGGGATACGGATCTAGGTATGGATATGGATGCGGCGATTCGGCTAAAAATAATTCAAATATCTAAAAATAAAGTTGTAAAACCTAAATTAGGAGATATCATGTGGAGAACTTAGGAGAAAATGGAGAAAATATTGATAAAGAGGAGAATCCTACTAAAAGGAGATAAAAGGAAAAGGAGCGGTATAAAAATTTCTATATACAAGTTACTCAATTTTCTTCAAAGTACCAAAAATCGGTCACTCCTTTTCATTGAATCAGTACGGAATTATCAATCGATTTAGGTCGATGTATCCAAAATCAGTTGACCAGATCAGGTATGGATCCCACACCCACGCCCATGTCGTGTCGACACGGGTGCGGCATTGGAAGTGAAGAATCCGAGTAACTTAGGTGATATTCATATGAAATTTCAACAGTTTGTGGATTTCCATCTGGTGATGCATTGTCATCATCACAAATTAGTAGATC
This sequence comes from Capsicum baccatum var. pendulum, assembly GCA_030864225.1. Classification (NCBI taxonomy): domain Eukaryota; kingdom Viridiplantae; phylum Streptophyta; class Magnoliopsida; order Solanales; family Solanaceae; genus Capsicum; species Capsicum baccatum. Next base: position 50,785,470 of record CM061554.1, on the reverse strand, counting down.
ACTTAAAGAACTGAAGGGTTACACTGTTATCATTATTTCTCAGCTAGTCAATCTCTCTATTCACAGCTATCAAGTGTTTCTTCCCATGTGCACCCTTCCTCTTCCCCTCCCCCTCCCACACCGTTACACTGAACCAGGGAAAAAACAATCATCACAAAAATTGTAACCATCATATTATGCAATTTATTATAAAAGACATATATAAAGGTATCTTTGAAGCAGATTCAGAAACAAAAGGACCAGCAAGGCTTCGTACTTGTCGAGCTGAAACCTTTGAAATCCAAGAAGGAAGCAAACGAGGAGTATTATTAAGTGCATCATATGACGTCTCTTTTGCCTTGCCACAGTCAATAACAAAAACTACATCATCGATCGTGATACTAGTCTCAGCAATATTTGTAGTCAACACAATCTTCCTCACCCCATCTTCAGGCTTGTCAAAGATTAACCTCTACATGTAAACAACGATTAATGAATAAGCAGCACATAAAGAGATTAGACAATAAACTGGACAATTGAGATCATGAAATCCTTTTTATTTCAGATGAGTAGGAATTAGTAAATTATAGAACCTGCTCAATCTAACAAGTCAAATGGTAAAAAAAAAAAAAGCAAGTACCAGTTAATGGGCAGAACACCTATTCCAATGACCAAACATACAAAGAGAACAGAAAATATGAACTGACTTAGTAATGCTTATACTGTAATATTAGATTAGTAACAGAAGACTTATCCTTGAGAAAAGCTTGTAACAAACATATAGTTTACATGAAGGCAAATGCAAGGTAAAAGCATTAATGTAAATTTCTTCACCTGCTCTGTACTTGCCATAGAACCATGGCATGCCAATAATAAAACACGGGTCGTATTCCCCAAGATGGGATGACATTGTAGCTTATCCTTCAAAGAACTTATGTCGTCCCAACCAGTCATAAAAACTAAAACAGCACCAGGCCTTTCATTCTCACAAATATGGCATAGAATATATTCTATAAAATTGAAGCCTATACAATCAGGATTCCAACAAGACAAAGACTTTTGTGTCTCAGGGCTAAATTCTTGGAAATCAGCAGCTCTGAGAGTGTCCTGACGACAAAGAAAATATCAGCAGAGAAGTAGTAGTAAATGAAAACTGTGGAAGTAGCTTTTAAATTAGAAACCTCGACAGCAGAAGCAATCTGACTCTTCCTTTTTCTTGGAGCTTGCTTGTTCATTTTCCACACTCTCTCCTGACCATAATCATCAATCTGATTGTCCGGCGTCAACCTGTACCCCGACATCTCCAGAATATTTTCCAGGAAATGAGTACGAACTGGATATGTAAATCCCTGATAGAGACCATGGGAAAAAATTTCAAAAATAATGTGGAAGCAATGTAAGTATGGATTAAATTGTATCCAGGAAAAAAAGGGATGAAATGTGGATTCACTGTCTGGTTCCTTACCAAGATAGCAAACAGGAATGATGTTAAATACCGATGCTCTACCCAATAAGAGAAGAAATGAAGTATATCAATACTCAATTAGGAATATACACGTCCTGAACAGGAAAATTTCACTCCTATTCCTTTCAGCCACTTGGAAGGTCTCTGGATTTTCTCTATATTTAATAAGCACCGCAAAATAAGATGTTGATCGAATCCCAATCTCAACTATTATTGTCAAAATCATTCATGCAAGTAATCATTCTAGTTTTTTTTTGAGGGATAAATTCAACTATAAAGATACTACACTACTAAGCTACAGTATGAAGGTTTGGGAGAGGGTGTTCATCGACATAGAAAAGGCATACAACAAAGTTTATTGTTCGACCTCCTTGGTTACTAGACCTATATTTCACCAATTCAAGCCATTTGAAGAATTACTTTAGCCTATCCCATTTTGACCTACCAATGAACATGTTGAATCAACTAACCGTTTACTCCAGAAAGTTAATTGTTTGACAGGCCAAAATTCCCAGAACAACCTCTCACCAAGATTTAGAAGAATCTATTTCAGGGTTGAAATTTTCGCATCAATAGCCCTAACCTAATTGTGATCTTAAATGTTACTAGAAAAGAAGTATCATCAATAGTAACTACCAGCTAGCATAAGTTGTTGCTCTCTGTCTCAACTCTCAAGTTATATGCTTCACTTACAATTTGAAGATGTCCTTGAATATTTTCATCCTTTTAAGATGTTTTTCCATAAAGTACTTCTGTGTAATTTTATATGAAGGTAACTTGGATGGACTTGGAGTTTAATATGTTCTTGACTGTTTATTAGTTATAAAGGAAGAGTGATACGATTCAAATGGCCGCCTTAGCTTCCAATGACATCATTCGAAGTCAGTACGTGGGGCATCAAGCTTTGGTCGCATTAAGGAAATGGGATCCTACATGGAGGGGCCGATTTGAGTACACCAAAGAGCAATCCCACGTGTGAAAGATTGCTTGGAGCATTGAAGATTGAGGACTCATGGTTTTTGGCCTTTATTAAGGACATTTTGGTTACTTAGCCTTGTCCAAGTAACACTCCATGACCACCCCTTTTCATTAAGGATATTGTGGTCATTTTGTTATGTAATAAGTTAGACTATAAATAGGTTCTATTAGTTCATTTGCTAGTTCGTTTATGAAAGATGAAAGATTGAAACACTTGAAATCCTCTCTCTTAAGAGTAGAACACCTTAGTAGAGTCTTAGTTAGGACTTGTAAAAGTCATCCTTAGTATAGGGCTTGGAAAAGCCAATATTATTCCTTGCTTGGAAACGGTGAATCTTGAAGTGAGTCGATTACCTTGGCGGTCACCGTAAGAGTGTGGTTTTGATTATTACATTTATTAGGGGTTAATGTTGAAATATACTTGGTTCTTCATCTTGTAATAATCTTGGTCTCACTATCTATCCTTTCATTATTTTGCAAATCCGTATGTTTTTGTGTTTGTCATCTTGTATCCCTTTGTGTTGCTTGTTCTTCTCATGTTTTGTGGACTGTTTTGGCATCTTGGTGGACTGATTTGTATCATTTGGTATCAGAGCAAGGATTGATTTTGTTCCAACAAAATCAATCTTGGGCTTGTTAGTTGAAAAATTAAAAAAAAAGTGTTGAAATCCGAAAATCTCAAAAAAAGAAATTTGTCCCGTTTTTGTATTTGAGCTGAAGTTTGAGATTTAGATTTAGGATATTTTAGTGTGTTTTATTGTTTCTAGTGTTATTTCCTTCTTCACTAACACTTATAGAGTCTAGATCTAAATTTTGAGTCATTTCCAAGTTGTTTTTGAACTTTGAAGGTTGCTGTTTTTTTGAGAATTGGTGGCTTGAAAGAGTGTTGTTGAAGTTTGTTGTTGAGATTGTGGCTTAAAAACGTTTTTTTTGGATGTTGTTGTTGAGGGTTGGAGCTTGAAAAATGTGCTGTTGATGTGTGGGATCCAACTTGAACCATAGAACTCCAAGATTCAAAAGTTGTGTTCTTGGTGTTCTTCACTATCTTCATATTTTGTTGAAGAGAAAATGATTGTTTGATCTTAGAAATTGAAGAAAGAGGGTGTGTCTTGTTGTTAGTCTTGAAAGACACAATTCTAAGACATCCAAAGGGGAAAGGGAAAAAAAGGGTTTCAAAAGTTGTCTTTCCAAAAGGGAGAAAGTCCACCTACCAAGACTTACAAAAAGGGAAAGAGCCAAAAGTCTTTCAAAGGGTGTTTAGCCAAAAAGGTGCAAAAAAGTCAAACACTTTTTGAACTTGAAAAAAAGGGCTCCAAAGTCTTGTTGTTACCCTCCCATAGCCGAAATTCCACCATTCCCCACTTGGAATTTGATTAATACAATTTGAAGACAAGAAAATTTCTCAAACTTTCAACAATTTTAACGTCCAATAGGAGGTTGCCATGTCATCACCCTAAAAAATGACACTTAGGCTCAAAATTTCAAATTTCTAAGTTTCATTTCTTGTTTCTTTAGTTTCAATTTTCTTGATCCTAGTACTAATAGACAAACTAGTAATCACCTACTAGGTTGTTAATTAGTTTTTGAATACGTTTCTTTCGTGTCTTCGTTATTTGTGTGCTTTTCTCGTTTGTAACTCGTAGTAACTTCTTTGTTTCAAGTTCGTAAGTGAATTTTGTTTTGTGTCTTGAGTCAATCAAAATAATAATCCATTCCGACTGCCAAGAGGATTGACATCTTATTGACTACCGAAGTATAAGCAACTTTCAATATTCGCCGCTTCAATTGTGAGAATCACAAAGGTGAGTGTATCGAGTAATGGTAAGGAGCTTTTACTACTAATCTTGTTTGTTTTATTTTGTTTGTTGTTGTCTCTTTTTTTTGTTTAGGTACCATGGTTGCCCATAATTTTAAGGCCACGTGTAATCGCATCCATGACGATCTTGAAGATATGCAACAGCACATTGAAATTATACGCCAATTGTTACCCAAACTCTTCCCTCAAAATCCAATTGTCCAAACAACTTGCGATAAGATCTTTATGAAGGAAGTTGTTGCCCAATCTTGTGATGGACTTTCACACCGAGGTAAAGACGAACATAGTCATGAACTTCAAGGTAAAATGGCTAACCCTTACACTTTTGTGCATGTGAATGATAATTGTGTGGCTAGTAGCCCATTGAGTGTGAGTTATAGCTTGCCTATATGTGAGTCTACTGTTTTTTTGCCACTTGCTGATGATGTACTTGTTGTGAGTGTGGATACACTAGTTGATCCTATTGATGACCGAATCGACTCTTCTTGTAAGATCGATTTATGTCCACCTAGTGTTGAAACCATTGTGTTGAATGAAAGTACATCGTCTTGTGAAATTTATGTTGATCAACTTTTGTGTGAAAATTGCCCACCACTTGAGGATGTGAGTGATGTGATTAATGAATCTCAAGTGTGTGATGATGTTGAAAATATTGATCAAAGGAATAGGAGTGAACCCGGGAGCTATTCTTGGGATAATCTTGCACTTGAAATCTCTTTGAAACTTGATATTAATCTTTTAGAGAGTGATGAATGTGTTTGTTCCGAATCTGCCCGTGAAATAGATCATGCGCTCTTAAGGTATAATGTCTTGTTTGAGGATGATATAACCACTCCTAATGAACCAAGTGGCGAAAATGATGGTATAGCTTGCCTTAGAAGCTATAGCCGATATGCTAACCCACTATGGTGTGACAACATTCCTCCTAAAGATAAAAATCTCTTCTTGGAAGATGAGAGTACTCTTAAGGGTAAGGGATGTGTGGCTTTGGAAACTAATTCTCCTTCTACTTTGTGTGACTTTATTGTTGAGAGTACTCATGGTGATGATTGTGAAACTAGTAGTGAGTACACACATGAGGGCACCTTAGTAGAAGTTGACTTGAGTGATACCTTTCTCTACTTTCTGTTTGCTTTGGATAATATGTATGCTATTGTAGAGAGTATGCCGTTTAGTTTGGGTGAAGACCACGGGAAAGGGGAGTGTTGTCTAGACCCGTGTCTATGGCCACTCTTCCCGTTTGACCCCGGTGCCAAATATAGAATTGGTGATGATGGTGCACCCAACTTGTTGCTTGGTTTACATGACAAGCAAAGTATCATTTTTCGTGAATTCTATAGCCAAATTCTTTGTGCATTTTTCATTAATTATGTAATATTTAGTTCAAAGGATCCTTGGTTATATTCTAAATATGTGCAACCTTGGCATGTTGAGGAGATTTGTCGTGCTTACCCTAACCCTCATGCCATGAGGAGTTTGTATTTGTGTGTCCTTTCTTTGGTTTTGCAAGGTTTGGATTCGAGGTCGAATCCTTTTCAAGAATGGGAGGATGATACGATTTAAATGGCCGCCTTAGCTTTCAATGACATCATTCGAAGTCAATACGTGGGGCATCAAGCTTTGGTCGATTTAAGGAAATGGGATCCTACATGGAGGAGCCGATTTGAGTACACCAAAGAGCAATCCCACGTGTGAAAGATTGCTTGGAGCATTGAAGATTGAGGACTCATGGTTTTGGGCCTTTATTAAGAACATTTTGGTTACTTAGCCTTGTCTAAGTAACACTCCATGACCACCCCTTTTCATTAAGGGTATTGTGGTCATTTTGTTATATAATAAGTTAAGACTATAAATAGGTTCTATTAGTTCATTTGCTAGTTCGTTTATGAAAGATGAAAGATTGAAACACTTGAAATCCTCTCCCTTGAGAGTAGAACACCTTAGTATAGTCTTAGTTAGGACTTGTAAAAGTCATCCTTAGTATAGGGCTTGAAAAATTCAATATTGCTCTTTGCTTGGAAACGGTGGATCTTGAAGTGAGTCGATTACCTTGGCGGTCACCGTAAGAGTGTGGTTTTGATTATTACATTTTTTAGGGGTTAATGTTGAAATATACTTGGTTCTTCATCTTGTAATAATCTTGGTCTCACTATCTATCCTTTCATTATTTTGCAAATCCGTGTGTTTTTGTGTTTGTCATCTTGTATCCCTTTGTGTTGCTTGTTCTTCTCACGTTTTGTGGACTATTTTGGCATGTTTTGGCATCTTGGTGGACTGGTTTGTATCAAAGAGAATATTAAAGTAATGGTGGAAAAGTTAGTTCTACATAGACATATAAAAATTTAAAAATTTGAATGATTTAAAGTATATAAGCTCATGAAAGTTGTGAGTTGTATAAAAATGGAATCAAGTCAACATCTTGGATGTCCGAAATAGAAAGAATGACGCATAAATTGGGTCTGATGAAAAGAAAGGAATGCCAAATGCTTTGAAGGAAGATGAAGCTCAATTGACAAGAGGTCCAGATCATTTTCTTAACCGCGGTGCCGAGGCCAACTAGAGCTCATCTCGACTAATTCCACTAGGTACCTGCTACAATATGCAAAGTAAGGACTATATAGGAGCACCTGAAGCTGCCCCCCAAAAAAAGGCAAAGGAAGAAAGAGGAAGGAGTGGTGAACTGATGAAGTGAGTGCAGGTGGAACAGAATACCATAGGAAAGAGTCGTCTGATAACAAGGATGCTGAATTTAATAACAACGAAACAGGGAGAAATTTGTTTTAGATTTGATCAGGGCTTTCTTTGGGGCGTCCTCACGCTTGGTTCTTCCTCAGCTACAAGATTTCATTCTTTTTTAACTTAATTCATCTCAAGTCTGTTTAAAGAAATTTATTTCACTTGTTAAGTTGTATTGTATAGTTTTAGTCATTGTGTTGGCCTTGAAACAGTTATATGTAACCAAATTTGTGATTCATCTTCTTTCACTTGCATCTTTCATATAATTTGCCCTTCAGTTATATGCAAGTCATTTTTAAAATGTGTATATTGATATATCTTATTATATAAGAGGGAGTTTGAGCATAAGCACACACCTCATGGTCAACATGCTTGCTGTCCATGAGGGCAATTATGAGATTCACAGAAAATTGTGCCTTTTTGTGTTACACATCATTGAATGAAAATTTGGACTGTCGCTTAAATTGACTGTAACCCCATGTGTATTTAGTTTATTCTGAATGAATCCACTGTAGTAGGATTTATGGTCCCTTTTATAGCAACTTTTTTCCCTTCATTTTTAAATTTATTTCATTATCAATTCAGATACTTTTTGGTAAATATAGTCAACACCAAGTGTTTTTTAAAATGTATGGAAAGGGGATACTCTGCTCAATGGGCACGTGGTGTAATCAGAGAGTACTTTCTATTATTGTACGGTAACCTATTTATGAGATCCTTAGCACTATTCCACCATTCTTTTTTCATATTTTTGTGGTTTTTCCAATACTCCTCCTTAAACATTACACCCAAACAAATTAGAAATGAGGAAATAAATATTTTTCAATTCTTCAAATATGAAAATATTCTTGCAAAAAAACAAAACCCGCGAAAAAGAGGATTACTCAATTTTATATTTTATGGGAAAAATTGGATAAACTTAATTAAAGACCACTAAAATTTTATTTGGATTGAGAAAGTCCTTTCAATATATAAATTTCATAATATGTATTGGTTCCCACATTTTAACCAAGAGAGATATTTGCCATTCTGCAATGTATTGAAGGAAAAAATGAAAATATGAAGAAGAGATGAATAGACAAGGGAGAGGAATGAAAAAATGGCTAATGCTATTTTGCACAATTTATTGATAAAATCAAACTTAAGTATTGATTTTTATAAAAGCTATCCAGTAAAAAAATTATTTTTCATCACCCCTAATTAATTATTTTAAGTCAGACAACAACAACACACCACTAACCTTTTGAAGTAGAAAGGTTGCTTCCGAGAGACCCCGGGCTCAAAACAAAGAGACAGTAAATAAGGTCGTAATAAAACATGAAACAAGATGAAGTAACAGAAATAAGGCACCCATAAAGTATTACGATACACTAACCAACCGCAAGCACGCACCTCCCCCAACCCACCTAACTAGAGACTCCATCTTATGAGCAAAGTCCTACAACCACTAGCAGGCTACCCCAAAGCGCACCTAACTACTGGGTACCACTCACCCCACACATTAACCTTCTACGCCAATCCGTATTCTCCCAACTTTCCTATCTAGGGTCATGTCCTCAGTAAGCTGTAACTGTAACTGCTCCAAGTCCAGTCTAATCACCTCCCTCCAATATTAGAAAACTAATGATATTTAATTAAAAAAGGTAAAATAGAAGCAAAATGATGAATAACTCTTGATGTTTTAAATTAACTTAACGTCTTATATTGGGCTCACTTAAAAAAATCACAAGTATTTTTATAGTAATTTTACCAAATCACTTCTAATTGGTGAATATAAGTCATTTAAAATAAAAGGATAAAATAGATACGAAATGATAAATAAGAAATAGACGGATAAAGTAGTTTTCAATAGTAATATTTTTGTCAAAAAGAGTATGGGAGTAGTACGATTATTGAGATCTATGTGATTAGATTAAAATAAAAATTAAATACATAATTATGAGCTAAGATCTGAATGATCAAAATTCTAATTTTTGTTATGCAGAAATAAATGAAGCATAAAACATATAAAAGGGGAATTAAATTTTAAATTTTGTTTTTATTACTTTTTTGCTTTCAATTTATGTTACACCATTTGATTTGGCATGGAGTAGAAAGAATGGAATGCTTTTGCAATTCGTGGTATAAAATAAACCTTAAATTTTGTGTGGTCATAAATCATTTCATTGAAAAATAAAACTAAAATTTTAAAAACAAATTCCTTTTTGAACGAATTAAAAAGTAAAATATGTCACATAAATTGAGACAAAAAAGTATAACTATTGGGCCAGTGCTCAGCACGGGAAACATGCCACTAGTATCAATATAATTTGCTTTTTATTTATACTCATATATGCTTTCTCTAAATGACTTTGTGTTAGAACCTGTTTTTATTAACTAACTGGGTTCATGGAGACATAGCGCCATTCATCTGTGATGATATATGAAAACAAATGCATGAAGACAAATGCATATACACGGTATAGACAATCAAGTGATACAATGAAATACGAGAAAATACATGTCAGGAAGAACAAAAATTTAACTGTGTCCAAAATTTTAACTTTGTTTTTAATAATTCTGTTGAAATTTAAAAAGAAAATAGTACCATATAGAACCTGTCATCAGATATGGTTCAGTAAATGATTTGCTCCATAATGGTTTGAAAGAAAGGGGACGACCCGGTTCATACCTACTCCGTAGGTGTCGGGGAGGGGGGGACCACTCCGGGCCTGACCTACGCGCCCTCACCCCAGCTTTGCTGGAGGGGCGTTTCGAAAATGGTTTGAAACAAATAGTGTTAAAATATAGATTAAATTTCCATATATAAAAGTTTTAAGAATTAAAATATGATACATGTAGTTTAATTGATAAGGAGAAAACTGATGTACAAAATATATAAAAGTAGCAAATCTCAGATAAAAAGATCTTGACAAAGAGAAACACCTCACACTATAGCATTTTTCTGACACCACATTATTCAAATATAATTTCTTATATAACGACCTTTTTAAGAATGGTAATATTATTTCTTATATAACAACTGTTTTAACCTTTTCTTCTACTACTACCAAAATAATACAACAACATACCCGGTGTAGTCCTACAAAGTGGGATTTGAGGAGGGTAGAGTGTATGCAAACCTTAACCCTACCTCAGAGGTAGAAAGGCTGTTTCCACTACTGAAAAATTAACCTTAAACTTTCTGCATAGTTCAAACTAAGTCTTATCACTAAAATGGGATTCAGGTTGTACACAAGAGGGAGAGGAATGGGACCATTGGCATAAATTAATGTGAAACATCAATTGAAAACGCAATTAGTCAACCAACTTACTCACCGGAATGCGGACTAGTGGAGCCCCATCAAAGTATGACGAGAAAAGCTCTGCATCTAAGGTGGCACTCATCAAAATCAACCTTAATTCTGGCCGGCGTGGGAGTAAATCCTTTAGAACTATTAGCAGAAAGTCTGGGATAATACGTACTCAATTGTTAGAAAGTAGATCCATGAATTCCACAATCTCTTTAAAGACAACTATATACCTTCGTTCATTCCACGCTCATGAATCTCATCCACAATTACATGTGTGATTCCCTTCAGATTTCTATCAACTAGTAGTCTTCTTAACAAGATACCAGTGGTACAGAAGAGGAGGTGAGTGTCCCTTCCTTTAACACCTTCTAGCCTAACTTTATATCCAACCTGCAAAGACATCAAAGAAGACAGAATACTTGACTCAAATTTAAGTCATGCGTGATGTAATGTAAGCCAGTTAATTTGCTAGTACATAAACTCACTGTTTCACCCAACAACTCCCCTCTCTCCGCAGCAACTCTTTCAGATACTGCCATAACAGATATTCTTCTTGGCTGTGTACATATGATACTGCACATGGCTCCACGAACAGACTCAATTTCAGACTCTAAAATAAATTGTGGAATCTGTGTGGTCTTCCCACAGCCAGTTTCACCAGAGACAATAACCACCTGTGCACGCGGAAAAGCTTGTCCTAATATCAGCATCATCATGAGAAGTTTTAGAAAAGATCAAGCCTTTGCGAAAGCATTTAACTATTTCATGTTTTCTTTTACACAGTCCATTTGAACTATATCAGTTTCCTAAATAAATTAGAAAAAAACAAAAAACTAACAGCCAAGAGCAGGCATCAACACTCTTCAAATGCAGAGAGGTCATTTGCAGACAAAGCTAACACCCAGCACTGGTTAGAAAATAGCGTATCAGAATGCTAGACGAATTTGATAGAGCTTCAACGGGCTCCAAGAGCTGTATTTCGCCATCTTATTCAATCTGTATGCTTTAAATATTTTCATTTTGCACTTTTTCTCTGATGCCACACTCCTAAATCCCCAAGCAAGAAGAAGAGATTTACAAAGCTGGGACATATTTCAAAACAGACACCTTTTATGTACAACTTTTTTTATTTTATCGCCCATCATCTGCTTTATGCTTGATCAACGAAAAGGATTTTAGTTCTTCCACTATATGTGAATGCTTTGTTAGATATCTCACATGGCAACATTTTGTGCAGGTTCAGTTGGTGTCTGACGTCTTCAGCCGGGGGTCTATCGGAAACAGCCTCTCTACTCCCTCGGGGGTAGTGGTATGGACTGCGTACATTTTACCCTCCCCAGACCCCACTATGTGGGAGTATACTTGGTTTGTTGTTGTTGTTGTTGTTGTCAGTTGGTGTCTGATAAAGGAACTGAATAAACAATCAATGGCGACTGGTCTAATTTGGGATTACCAGTGTTGTAAAAGGCGCTCGCCACGTCGCCAATGGCGAATGGTGAGGCGAGACGAGGCATAGTTGCCTCTTTTCGCCGTGGCGCTGCGACATCCAAAAGGCGACGTCTTTGCAAGAAAGGTGACAAGGTGAGGCGACAATGGCATCGCCTTTTTAATTTTTTAAAAACAATTAGGGCTTTTGAGATAAAATCTAATTTTAGGGCTTATTTTCCTATTTTGGCTCTACCAACTTACTCGATTGGCGACTGCACCTGCTACCATTACCATCTCTCAAGTTCGATTTCGACTTCGGCAACCGGCGGCGGCTACTCCGGCCACTCCAGCTACTCCGGTAAGGATTGATTTCTAATTTTTCTTTCTTCTTTCTTATTCTTCTTAATCCGGCGACTGAACTCCAGCTACTACTTTTTTTTCTTCCTCTTTTTCTCTTCTTCTATTTTTCTTCCTCTAACAGTAATACAGTGTTACACTTTCACTGTAACAATAAGCATAAATGTACTATGTAAAAAAAACTTATTTTTAATAACTTATATAACACAATATGATAGTAATATACTAATTAAATGACTTGATCATTTACAACTATTTCAATTTCAATGGCATTTTAGTATTGCTTGTTTTATGGATGTTGAAGTGTTAAGTCGTTCAAGTTCTACACTTTTAGTATCTATCTACTATTTATTTTTAATTCTTGACTAGAAATATTTTCTAATATATTAGTGCTGTTGAAATTTTGATCATTTATATATTATTTTTATTTTTTTGTATTAATTATCGCCACACTTCAAAAGGCGATCGCTTCGCCGCTCGCCTCGCCGCGTGGCGAAGCGAAGCCTTGTCGCCTTTCGCCTTCCAAAACACTGGCGATTACTAATCCATGGTCCACCATCTATCCAAGGGAGTGAGGAGTCACGTTGGATAAACAATCCTAGGATTAGGTGTCAAGAGATCATCTTGACATTCACCTGTAAATAGGACAACACCAAACCTAGACCAACCATTCTTTCTTCCTTTTGACATCTTAATCTTATTCTCTTTCTCCTTCACTCCACTATGGAACAACCTACAATCCCCATCCCTCTCCAGGGACACTCGTCGCCTCATCTTTTTCCCTTCACCTTCCTTGCCAGAATCCCGCCTTTCAATCCCGTCCCTCTCTGTTTCTCCTTCCTACCAATTTCCTCTTTTCCCTCTCTTCCTCCCAAATGCATGTCATTAGCGCGCGCGCTCTCTCTCTTAGTCACTCTCAATCTCCGTTCTTATCACATAATCTCATTCTCTATCTCTCTCTCTCACTCCTATCTTCTTTTTGTTTTACTTTCTATTTCTTTCAGTTTGCAACAATCCCCTTTTATCTCTTGTTGTTTTACTTGATTGTAATATATAACTGTTCAATATCAATTGCAAGAATTTCTGGAGGAATTCATAATGACCTTTAATGTCTAGGGTTGGCTACTCAGATTCTTTCACACAATACAACAACACCAACAACAACAATCCCAGTGTATTCCCACAAAGTGAGGTCTGGGGAGGGTAAGATGTACGCAGTCTATACCACTACCTCCGCAGAAGTAGAAAGGCTGTTTTCGATAGACCCCGACTCAATACCAGAACCAAATTAACCGTTTGAGCTACTAACTTACATGACTACATCAGGCCCTCTCTATACTCCAAGCTCACTTTTCAATGTCCTCTCTCAACGTCAGCCTATTTCAACCCTGCTTTCTCCACTCCATGTCCTCTTCTCTACATGTTTAGCCAAGCCAAAAAAACGAAAACAAAAGAACAGATATTTTATCCCATGTCAATCCTAGTGTTCCGAAACGTGTTAGAGATATAATACTGAAACTGCCCTTGTCAAAAACAAAATGTAATACTGAAACTGTTCTAAACTGTCTACGGGTTCCAAAGGATAATCATCCTGGATTTCAATCCAACAAGTTCATTAAGATTTTGGGTTGAAAGCTCACATTTTTTACCATGTTTCTCATTATTCCCTTTCGTTTTTGCTTCAAAAAGTTTGTAGATAATAAAGATTTCTTATAAAATTTGAAAGAAAAAACAAAAAAAATCCCAGTAGACTTTTGAAAAACGCAGGGGAGACAGGTAGGTATGAAGTTGTTGACTAGGTTGTTTAATGTCATTCTTAGGACAGCTAAAATGCCAGAAGAATACAGGTGGAATATAATGGTGTCATTGTATAAGAATTGTTAAGTATCTCACATCGGAAAAGGGATGGGTAATTGGTCTCCTTATATGGACTTGGACAATCCTCCCTTCATGAGCTAGCTATTGGGGTTGAGTTAGGCCCAAAATCCATTCTTTACATGGTATCAGAGCGTTCGTGAGAAAATATCATCCGACGTCACTGTGTCGTTTTCCAATAACAGAAGCCGTTGTCCAAATAAATATATTTTTCGTCGGTGTATTTCAAAACAAACCAACACCATCATCATGTTCGGAACTTCCCGACGAGCAAACCCCAGTCAGGCTCGCCGAGAGTAGGCATCACACGCGCCGTCATGCGCCGCCGAAAGATATTCTCCGACGAGCTCGTTAGTCCAGGCGCCGGCGCATGCAGTATCTTCTAGCAAATTTTCCAGCAATTTCTTTTTTTCAGTAGCCTCGCCTCTTCGTTACGAGGCTGCTTATATGATTAATTGTTGATTCCGAGAAACTTTCGGATACCAGATCTTATATCCGGTGACCCTTTTTTTTCCGGACAAATTCCGGCAATATTTCGTTTTTCCTAATTAAATCTGAATCTTAATGAGGAGATCAAAAACTCAGATGTCAGAGTTTATAAAGAATTGACGAGGGGAAGGTCGATTTGGAAGATCTCGACCTAGGTGTAGTTATTGTATTAGGCTTGGACATACTCGTGGAATATGTTATTCTTTGCATGGTCGACCACCTAAAAATGCTCATATTGCTCAGTCTAATACCACAGGTGATCAATGGGTGTATTTATCCGACAAGGAATATAATGAATATCTTCAATATCGAGCAAGCAAGTATATATATCCACCAATAGCCTCAACTACACAATCTCCTACCTTTGAATCATGGGTTGTGGACTCGGGTGCTTTTGATCATATTTCTGGTGACAAATTACTTTTATCCGATATTGCCTGCTATTACTTTAGCTAATGGAATCCGAGCAGCGCCAAAAGAAGTTGGACAAGCCAAACCCCTATCTTCTGTCACTTTAGATTCCGTTCTTTATGTCCCCGGTTGTCCTTTTAATCTTGCATTTGTTGGTCGTTTGACACGTGCCCTTCATTGTAGTATAACTTTTTTTATGATTCTTTTATAATGCAGGACCGCAAAACGGGACATACAATTGGCATAGAACATGAATCACAAGGCCTTTACCATCTTACCTCCTCAAATTCCTTTATAACATGCTCCGCTACAAATCCTCCCAACCTTATTCATAAACGTTTGGGACATCCAAGTCTATCCAAGCTACAAAAGATGGTATCAGAGCCAAACTCATCCCAAATCTTTGTTCACCGATGTTGGCCCCCATATTATATTGTCCACGCTCCATATTATATTGTCCACGCTCTAGTCTATCCATATTAGATTGTGTCGTGTCAACTTGGGAAACACACTCGTGCTACATTTTCACGCAGTATTGAGTCGCTCAGAGTCTATTTTCTTATTAGTCCATTTAGATATTTGGGGTCCTAGTAGAGTCGGTTCAACCTTAGGATTTCGTTACTGTTACTTTTATCGATCATTTTTCAAGATGTACTTGGGTTTACTTGATGAAAAATCGTTCCAAGTTATTCTCTATATTCAAGAGTTTTTGTGTTGAAATACAAAATCAATTTGGTGTTTCTATTCGTGTTTTTCGTAGTGATAATGCCTTAGAATACTTATCCTCAGGAATTTATGACTCATCAAGAAATCATTCACCAAACATCATATCCATACACCCCTCAGCAAAACAGTATATCAGAAAGGAAAAATAGGCATCTCATTGAGACTGCTCACACTCTTCTCATTGAATCCCATGTTCCGCTACGTTTTTGGGGCAATGCAGTCCTCGCATCTCGCTATCTTATTAACAAAATGCCATCATCTTCGATCCAAAATAAAATTCTTCATTCCATACTATTTCCTCAGTCACATCTCTACTCTATCCCCCCTCGTGTTTTTAGGAGCACATGTTTTGTTCATAACTTAGCCTCGGGAAAAGATAAATAAGCCCCTCGTGCTCTCAAAAAGAGTATCGATGCTATTCACCTGATCTGGGTCTACCTTATATCTGCTAATGTCACATTCTTAGAATCTCAACCTTACTATACATTTTCTAATCATCTTAATATCTCTGAGGTTTTAACTATACCTCCAGTCTTATCCACACCAATCTTTGAGGAATCTACGGTTACTTCACCATCTATAGTGCCACCACTTTTGACTTATCACCGTCGCCCACGTCTAGCATCAGTCCCAGATGATTCATGTTATGCGCCTGACGCTTCCCCTACTGCGGACCTGCCTCTTCCTAGCCAATCAGTTGCCCTTCAAAAAGGTAAAAGATTCACTCGTAATGCTAACCCACATTATACTTTCCTGAGTTATCATCGTTTGTCATCACCCCATTATGCTTTTGTATCATCTTTGTCCTCTATTTCCATCCCTAAGCCTAAAGATGAAGCACTTTCCCATTCAGGATGGAAACAAGCTATGATTGATGAGATGTCTGCTTTACATACGAGTGGTACTTGGGAGCTTCTTTACCTTCCTACAGGTAAATTTACTGTTAGTTGTCGTTGGGTTTATCTAGTCAAAGTTGGTTCAGATGGTCAAGTTGATCGACTGAAGGCTCGTCTTGTTGCCAAAGGATATACACAGATATTTGGGCTTGATTATAGTGACACTTTCTCTCCCGTCGCTAAAATAGCATCAGTCCGTCTTTTTCTCTCTATGGCTGTCGTTCGTCATTGGCCTCTTTATCAGTTGGACATTAAGAATGTTTTTCTGCATGGTGATCTTGAGGAAGAAGTCTATATAGAGCAACCGCCTAGTTTTATTGCTCAGGGGAGTCTAGTAGCCTTGTATGTCGATTGCGCAAGTCACTCTAAGGTTTGAAATAGTCCCCTCGAGCCTGGTTCGAAAAGTTTAGCACAGTTATTCAGGAGTTGGCATGATTCATGGTAGAGCTGATCATTCAGTGTTTTATCGTCATTCTGAACCAAATATGTGTATTCATTTGGTGGTTTATGTTGACGATATTGTTATCACCGGCAATGATCAAGATGGTATCACTAACTTGAAGCAACATCTCTTTCAGCATTTTAGGACTAAAGACCTTGTCAGCTTGAAATACTTTCTAGGTATTGAGGTTGCTCAGTCCAGATCAAGTATTGTTATTTCTTAACGCAAGTATGCTTTAGACATTCTTGAGGAAACAAGAATGATGGGATGTCGACCCATTGACACTCTTATGGATCCAAATCCTAAACTTCTGCCAAGAAAGGGGGAACCACTCAGTGATCCTAGAAGGTATAGGCGGCTAGTTGAAAAGTTGAATTATCTCTCAGTGACTAGACCTGACATTTCTTTTCCCGTGAGTGCGGTAAGTCAATTTATAACTTCTCCCTGTGATAGTCATTGCGATGCAGTTGTTCACATTTTGCAATATATAAAGTCATCCCAAGTAAAGAACTACTCTTCGAGGATCGAAGCCATGAGCATATCATTGGATATACAGATGCCGATTGGGCGGGATCACCCTCTGATAGATGCTCTACATCTGGATATTGTGTTTTAGTAGGAGGTAATTTGGTGTCCTAGAAAAGTAAGAAGCAGTGTGGTTGCTCGATCTAGTGCTGAACCAGAACATCGAGCAATGGCTACAGCTGGATCAAGCAATTGCTGAGAGAACTAAAATTTGGAGAAACAGGTAAGATGGAAGTTGTATGTGATAATCAAGCAGCCCTTCATATTGCATCTAATCCAGTTTTCCATGAGAGGACCAAGCACATAGAGACTTGATTGTCACTTTGTCAGAGAAAAGATACTCTCGGTAGATATTGTTACAAAATTTGTAAAGTCAAGTGATCAACTTGCAGATATCTTCACCAAGTCCCTCACCAGTCCTAGTATTAATTACATTTGTAACAAGCTTGGTACATATGACTTGTATGCACCAACTTGAGGGGAAGTGTTAGAATATGAGTAGGAAAAGGAATAATATACAAAATCTTACTTGGAAAAATTGTAATGTAGTGTCTATAAATAGGGTGTCAATGTAATTATGTAAACACAAAATTCAATAATATTTTTCTCCATTATTTCTCACACGAACAAAAGTGACATTCAGAATTGCAACTACCATAGGGTATCACGCTACTAAGCTATATTATGAAAGTTTGGGTAGGATGGTTGAGATGAGGATGAGGAAGGGTGTGTCTGTCTCTGAGAACCAATTGGGATTCATGCACAGGCAATCAACTATAGAAGTCATTCATTATGTAAGGAGATTGCTAGAGCAGCATAGGGACAAGAAGACAGACATACACATGGTGTTCATTGACCTAGAAAAATCGTAAGATAAAGTCCCGGTCCCCTAAGATGTTTGGAGTCTAGAGGTGTACCAATGGCTCACATCAAAAGCAATTAAGGACATGTAGATGGAGCCAAGACCCGGATTAGAACAACGAGAGGCAACTCAGAACACTTCCCAATTGTGATGGGGTTACATCAGCGATTAGACCTTGGCATGTTCCTATTTGCCTTAGTGATAGACAAATTGAGACGATATATTCAACAGAGGTTATTGTGCAATGGAATTAACGATAGGTTGAAAGTTTGGAGACATACCTTAGATTAAATTTTTCATATTGCGCACTGGGGTGCAAGTTTAGTGATGTGAAGCATGATGCGAAAGTGGACGTAAAGATTAATGCACAACTAATACCCAATAGAGAAAGTTTAAGTATCTTGGGTCCATTATCCAAGGAGATAAGGAGATTGGGAGATTGATGATGATATCCCACATTGTATTGGAGCAGGGTGGATAAAAAGTCCTTGTGTTTAGGATATTGTGCAATAAGAATGTGTCGCCAAGGCTTAAAGGTAAGTTTTACAGAGTGATGATTAGACCAACATTGTTGTATAGGCAGAAATTTGGCCTATCAAGAACGCTCGCATTCAGAATATGAATGTAAGGGAGATGAGGATGCTCAAATGGATGTCTAAGCATATTAGGAGAGATATGATTGGGAACAAAGTTATACGGGGCAATATAGGACTGGCCTTTGTAGCAGACAAGATAAAGAAAGCGAGGTTGAGATGGTTCAAGCATGTGAAGAGGAAGTGCACAGATGTGCTAGTAAGGAGTTGTGAGATGTTGGTTGTAACAAGAGCTAGGAGAGGTAGAGGTAGGTCAAAGAAGAACTGAGGGAGGTAATTAGATAGAGCATTGTACAACTTCAACTTACTGAGGACATGACCCTACATAGGAAGGTGTAAGGGTTAAGGATTGGGGGAAAGGTTAGCAAGTAGCCAAGTGTTGTCTCACTTAATGTGGAAGAGGTAGATAGCTCGCCTCATTCTCTCCCCCTAATAGTAGTAGTATTTAGTAATAACATAGTTTTTTCCCTTCAGTGTGTATTACACTATTACTATTTGTTATTTGTTGCTTCATTTGCTTTGTATCTTGCTGTTGTGCTTTCATATTTTTCTTGCACCCTATTTTAAAAAGTTGTCTTTCGAACCACGGGTTTTTTGAAAACAACCTCTCTATCCCACAAAATTAGGGATAAGATCTGCACACACCCTACCCTCCCGAACCCCACTTGTGGGATTACACTGAGTTTTTTTAAATCAAGGGGATTACACCCGAGTATGTTGCAATTGAAAGAACAATCAAATTTGTATCAACTAGTTGTGACAGATTTACTTTGATGATGAATATTGCAGAAAAAATTTTCAACTAAAAATAAAAGTTCTTTCAAAAGTACTTTTGTTACTAGATTCTAGAATTTTAAATTCGAGTTCAAGCTGAACGTTGGGGTGAATAGTTGCCCCAATTTTTCCGGTTAGTAGTACAAAAAACCTATCATTAGACAAAAGAAAGTAAAACTACATTTAGTCTCCTGATTACAGTCCAACATGCCTGGATTCTAACCATGGGATGTCTTGCTTTCCTACCAACCATCCTGAATGAATTTTAATTGTTAAAAATATAACAAAAGGTTTTTACTCTTATAGAATATTATTTGATGATAGCTTCACAATCATATTTATTTAAGATCTTATCCAAATGTATCATAAAAACAACAAATCAAAAGAAACTCTCCCTTTCTTCTTTTTATCCTTTACCAGTGACGTAAAATGCACATGGCACATGGCACTGCTCTAATGCCGTTATGACAAGCCAAGTGGCGAGGATACATTTCTCAAGATCTGACATACCTGGTTCTTTGAAATGGCACTTAATATTGTGTCTTTTCCCTTATACGCAGGTAGACTACTACGAAATTCCAGCATCTTCCTACCCTCAGGTGATTCCTGTAACAAACACAAATGTTATTCCACAAATCGACACAGGGAACCAAAAAGAAAAAAGAATACTGATAAAATTTTGAAACATTGTACAAACCAACAAACATACCACACTCGAAAAGAAAAAAAAAGACTATAAAACGTTACAAACTGCGGCGGAACAGCATAGAGCATATAGTGCAGGCAAGATCTAAGTGAAGGGATCAAAGGAACAAATTCACAGCAGAGTGTATACACTCTGCACATACTGCTCTCCCTACAAACAGTTGAGACAACATACCCAATGTATTCCCACATAGTGGGGTCTGGGGAGGATAGAGTGTACGCAGACCATACCACTACCTGGGTGAAGTGTAGAGAGGCTGTTTCCGATAGACCCCGGCTTAGGACCGATAATAATATAACAAACACAAAACATAAATGCATATAAACTAGAACAGTATGCAAAAAATAAACTAACACTGTTAGCCAAAAGATAATACTAAAAACTATCTATCCAAAATCATACACATCACTCAACACCATGAACAGGAAACTTCATGAACGGGAAACTTCAGACACAAATAAAGAACGTTCCCCTACTATTACCGACACAGTCCCACCCCCTAACCCTCTACAGTCTACCCTAATCCGTGTTCTTCACACCTTCCTATCAAGGGTCATGTCCTCCGTAAGCTGTAACTGCTCCATATCATGCCTAATCACCTCCCTCCAATACTTCTCCGACCTACCTCTACTCCGCCTAAAACCATCCATAGCCAGTATCTCACACCTCCGCACGAGAGCATTAGAGCCCCTCCTTATCACGTGCCCGAACCAACATAACCTCACTTCTCGCATCTTGTCCTCCACCGAAGTCACTCTCACCTTCTCCCAAATAATCTCATTCCTCGCCCTATCTTTCCTGATATGGCCACACATCTACCACAACATCTTCATCTCCGCAACCTTCAACTTTTGAATGTGCAAGTTCTTAACTGGCCAACACTCCACTCCATAAACATAGTCGGTCAGACTGCCACTCTACAGAACTTTCCTTTAAGCTTCGGGGGCACTTTTTTATCACATAAAACCCCCGAAGAGAACCTCCATTTCAACCACCCTGTCCAATACGATGCGTGACATCCTCATCAATCTCTCCATTGCCCTGAATTATAGATCCCAGATACTTTAAACTCTCCCTCTTCTGAATGGCCTCTTCTAAATGACCTGAGAGTCTCCTGCAACCCATCACTAAACTTACACTCCAAGTACTCCTGTCTATGTCCTACAACAATAACAACAAACCCAGTGTATTCCCACCTAGTGGGGTCTGGGGGGTAAGATGTACGCAGTCCATACCTCAACCTCTAACGAAGTAGAAAGGCTGTTTCCGATAGACCCCCGGCTCAAGACACGAGATACCACGCAAATACATAGTAAAGCACAGAACAAGATTTCATAACATAAATACGGCACCCATAAGTAATAGAAAACAGAGGGAAGCACCCAGGTTCATAATAAAACATGGAACACGGAATCATAACAAGGATACTACCCCCACCAAGTAACTCCCTACACTAGCGACCCAAACTGGCCCTAGTCTTCTGCCCTAATTCGCGTCCTCCAGACCTTCCTATCTAGGGTCATGTCCTCGGTGAGCTGTAACTGCTCCATGTCCCGCCTAATCACCTCACCCCAGTACTTCTTCGGCCTACCCCTACCCCGCCTAAAACCATCCAACGCTAGCCTCTCACACCTACGAACCGGGGCATCCATGCCTTTCCTCTTCACGTGTCCGAACCATCTCAATCGGACTTCCCGCATCTTGCACTCCACTGGAGTCACACCAACATTCTCCCTGATAGTCTCATTCCGAACTCTATCCCCTCTAGTCAGCCCACACATCCAGCGCAACATCCGCATTTCTGCCACCTTCATTTTTTGGATGTGGGAATTCTTAACTGGCCAACACTCCACTCCATACAACATGGCCGGACGGACTACCACCCTGTAGAATTTGCCTTTAAGCTTGGGCGACACCTTCTTATCACACAACACCCCCGACGCGAGCTTTCACTTCATCCATCCCGCCCCAATACGGTGCGAGACATCCTCGTCAATCTCACCGTTTCCTTGGATCACGGACCCGAGATACTTGAAACTATCCCTCTTACATACCTCCTGTGATTCCAGCTTCACTACCACTTCATTCTCCAACCTCACGTCATTAAACTTGCATTCCAAATACTCTGTCTTGCTTCTGCTCAGCCTGAACCCTTTAGACTCAAGAGTTTGTCTCCACACCTCTAATTTGTCATTCACACCCCCTCGAGTCTCATCAATCAGAACTACATCGTCTGCAAAAAGCATACACCACGGCACCTCCTCTTGAATACGCCGCGTCAACACATCCATCAACAAAGCAAACAAAAAGGGACTAAGAGTAGATCCCTGATGCAATCCTGTCAAGACAATGAAATGCTCTGAGTCTCCCCCCGCCGTCCTCACCTGAGTTTTCGCTCCATCATGCATGTCCTTAATTGCTCTGATATATGCCAGCGGGACTCCACTCACCTCCAAGCACCTCCATAGCACCTCCCTGGGGACTTTGTCGTATGCCTTCTCCAGGTCGATAAACACCATGTGCAGGTCCTTGTTCCTTTCCCTATACTGTTCCACCAACCTCCGTACCAGGTGAATTGCCTCCGTCGTCGAGCGGCCAGGCATAAATCCAAACTGGTTTTCCGAAATAGACACTATCCGTCTCAGCCTCACCTCGACCACTCTCTCCCAAATCTTCATAGAGTGACTCAATAACTTAATCCCCCTATAGTTATTGCAACTCTGGATGTCACCCTTATTCTTATAGAGAGGGATCATGGTACTCCACCTCCAAGCCTCGGGCATCTTTGCCGTCTTGAAGATTTCGTTGAACAATCCAGTCAACCACCTTACACCAGCCTCTCCCACGAACTTCCAGAACTTCACCGGTATCTCATCCGGCCCCGTCGCCCTACCCCTTCGCATCCTGCGAACAGCCTCTCTAACCTCTTCTACCTTAAAACATCTACAATAACTAAAATCCCGACACTCCTCTGTGTGCTCCAGTTCCCCTAACACAATAGCTCTATCCCCTTCGTCATTCAAGAGCCTATGAAAGTACGACTGCCATCTATTCTTAATGTGGCCATCCTCCACCAACACTCTACCGTCCTCCCCCTTAATGCACCTCACCTGGTCGAGGTCACGACCCTTCCTCTCCCTAGCCTTAGCGAGTCTAAACAACTTTTTCTCCCCTCCTTTCCCCTGTAACTCTTGTCTATGTCCTGCTCAACCAAAATCCTTTAGACTCAAGGGTCTGTCTCTAAATCTCCAACTTATCACAAACTCCTCCCCGAGTCTCGTCAATTAGTACCACATCATCATCAAATAACATACACCAAGGCACCTCCCCTTGAATATGTCGCGTCAAAACATCCATCACCAAGGCAAATAACAAAGGGCTAAGAGTCGATCCCTGATGCAACCCTATCAAAATCGAAAAGCGCTCCAAATCTCCACCTACAGTCCTCACATGAGTCTTCACGTTATTATATATGTCCTGGATCGACCTAGTGTATGCCACGGGAACCCCTCCAGCCTCCAAGCACCTTCATAGAATCTCTCTGGGAACTCTGTCATAAGTTTTTTCAAGATCAATAAACACCATGTGCAAGTCCTTCTTCCTCCCACGAAAATGCTTCACTAATCTCCTCACAAGGTGAATGGCCTCAGTAGTCGAGAGACCTGGCGTGAAACCGAACTGATTTTTAGAAATTCGTTTCCTAAAAATTTTCCAATATTGGTTGCTAAAGTTGTCAAGACATATATTAGATTTGAAGATATTTTTTTCCAATGAATAGAGATATTATAGGTTTGCATAAAAAATCACTTAAAATTAAGAAATTCCACCTTCTTGCAATTCAGTTGAAGACATAGGGGACTTTTTGCTTGACGTCTTGAACAAGGATCTCTCTTAGGATTTGTTCTTAGTTTCTCTATAAAAAATAAGCTTTTATATGAACTAAAACATTTCACAACGCATAAACTCCAGCTAGCACCAACATTTATGTCAAATCTTCCCGCACCTAAGCTTCAAAAAATCGAATGAGACCTAGCAATAAAGAAGTGACCAATTTGCTGAGGAACGAAGTAGCTCGCCTGAAAGAAGAGGAACAAAGCTTCATGTTTTTACACATCCTAATTCAAGACTCTAAACCAGAAGCTTATCATGACCATCAACTAAAACCAAAGCCCTCGATAATTTTTGATAGGTCAGATTCTTCATAACTCAAATATGATTGATATGTTCCTACCTAGGCATCAAGTTCACCAAAAGTCAAAGATGACTAATATTCTTCTTGTTTATATGCCCAAATATTACTGGTAAAACCAAAAAAGAGAAGTGCAGTCTAAAATAACGAAATGTGAGCCCCTCAACAGTCAACAAAAGAAAAAAGAACTAATGGAGAAAGAAGGAGAAAAGGGATGAAAGCAAAAGCAAGGGCATGGTGTATTATATCCTACAACTGTTACCATTTTCTCAATTAATTGGGAATGTTATGTATAATCGTTTAGGAATAACCATAAAACGTGTTTCCAACTAAACAACAATTATAACTTTTGACTTCAGCATGTTGCGGCCTTATCTTTTACAAACATACTCGGACTCTTAAAAAATGTCAACAGGTGCATGTCGAATTCTCCAAAAGTAGTGTATTTTTGGCACTATAATTAAGTACACGACTTCATGGATCTTCCATCTCTCACCCTACGCATGTTAGAGGAAAACAACAAGTGAACAACAATTTTTTTTCCTTTCTTGAGAAGTTAGAGAAAAGATGATAATTATTTTCGAACAAAGATGTGCAGAAAAATAAAACAGCTACTATCTAGTTATGTCATCAACATTTTAAGCGTTGCCCCAGCAACAGTATATTCAATTGCACCTGCTTAAGGAAGCATTAGAAGATAAAAGTCTTTATTGAGTTTTTTCCTTGCAATAGATTGTGCAAATCTCCTGGCCCCTCACCTCTTGCTCCTAGTGTCTTACTAGATTAACAAGAAAATGACACTACCTGGTGTATCTATAAATGATAAGAGGTCCATGTGCAAGGATGGTGCTATACAAGCCCTAGGAAGACCATCGTCGCCAAGGTCTCAAACTAAGGAGTTACAAGCAAAAAATTATTCAGCTTCAGATGCTTAACATGGAAGAGAGAATTGTGGAGAAGAATGGGCTAAACACTATAAATATTTCATGATTCAAGTCCCAGCCCAAGAGGAAGAAGATTGGGGCCAATGAGTAGCAGCCCAAAGAACTTAAAATCAACCCCACATGGGGCTAAAAATTGTTCCCAAAATGAGCTTGAAATCCTCACACAAAAGGGAGGAAAATTCACGTACAAGTCTTGGAAGGGGCACACGTTTTTCGATTGAAATATGGAAGTCTACCTTATTTCCTTAGGGAAGAATTTTTGGAATTATTTTTACATGTTTTTCTAATTTAAGTTTCCGAGTTAGAATTTTATTTATTACAACAACAAACCCAGTGTATTCCCACAAAGTGGGATCTGGGGAGGGTAGAATGTACGCAGTCCATACCGCTACCTCCAAAGAAGTAGAGAATTTTATTTATTATTTCCATAAAAGCATATTTTAATCCCATGCTATTTGGGATAGAGTATTCCCTATAGGTGGATTTTGTTATTTTTCACGCAACATTATTATTGTTATTAATTGAGAGTTTCCCTTCTTTACATCTTTGTGTGTGGCTACTTGAAATTTATCTTACATCTTTATAAGAGGGTATTTGGATAAGATTATAAGTTGGTCAAAATGGCTTAAAAGCCATTTTTTACTTTTAGGAGTGTTTGGCAAATTTACTTTTAGGAATGCTTAAGATTATTCAGGAGAAGGTGGGAGTTGCCTCGGTGGAGGATAAGTTGCGAGAAGTGAGGCTACGTTGGTTCGGGCATGTGATGAGGAGGGGCCATGATGCTCCAGTGCGGAGGTGTGAGACTCTGGCTAGGGATGGTTTTAAGCGGGCTAAAGGTAGACCGAAGAAATATTGGAGGGAGGTGATTAGGCATGATATAGAGCAATTACAGCTTACAGAGAACATAACCCTTCATAACCCTTGATAGGAAGGTGTGGAGGACGCGGATTAGGGTAAAGGGTTAGAGGGTGGGAGCGCGGAGGTAGTAATAGAGGAGTGCTCCTTTGGGTCTGGAGTTTCTGGTTCGTAGTGTTGTGGCTGTAATTTGGGGCTAGTGGTGTTGGCTTTTTTGCATCCCGTACTAGTTTATTATGCACTTATCTTTTGTGTTTGTTATACGGTTAGTTTGTTTTGTGTACCATACTAGTTTATATGTGCCTACTTTTTGTATTTGTTATACTGTTATTGGTCCTAAGCCGGGGGTCTATCGGAAACAGCCTCTCTACTTCTCTTCTTGAGATAGTGGTATGGTCTGCGTACACTCTACCCTCCCCAGATCCCACTAGGTGGGAATACACTGGGTATGTTGTTGTTGTTGTTAAAAAAAGCCAATTTTGGCTTTTTAAAAGCCAAAAGCTAGAAGTTATCCATTCCCTACTTTTTTTTAGCTTATAATCCATTAAAAGTTGACCAAGTAAAAGACATTTTTGTCCCTTATAATTCTTACTTATTCCAAAATTACCCTCGTGTAACCCTAAAACACACTTTTCTTTCACTACAACACACTTCTTGTATTAATTAAACATTTTCACTTTTTGTATTTATGGCGAACTTAATTCTAGCCATATTAGTACCTCTTTTGTATGAAACTTCTAATTTATGAAATATGATTTTTATGTATTATTCTCATTCTTTAATATATTCTTTTTAAATTTGGACAATTATTATTGTATAACATATGAATTTCTCTAAGAAAAAACAACTCACCAACCAAGATACATGGAGAACACTCACTGAAGATATACAACTTCATGAACCATTAGTGAACGATTCATGTATATTTGACGATGCAACGTTCGTATTTGACAAGGTTTTAATAGTGATATAGTCATTACTCAATCAACGAGTAACATATTTTTAAGTAAGTCATTTTAGCAAACAAATAGTATCATTTGTGACCAACTATTCATCTAGTAATGTAATTATAATGATTAGTAATGTGAGAAATATAAGAGAAAAATATTATTGAATTGTTGTAGCTACATTATTACATTGAGGCCCTATTTATAGACAATATTTTCCAATCCTTTTTCTAATAGGACACTACATTAGAATCCTTTTCCAAGTAGAATTTTATATGCTATTCCTATTTCTACTCATATTCTAACAAGTAACATATATATTTTGTTTGATGATTTAAACTCTTTTAACCAAGAAAAAAGATTTTTTTAGCGCACAAATTTAATAGTCATTCATGAAAAAATATATACATAGTGTATATATATATAGTGTGTGTGTATATATAGTGTGTATATATATATATAGTGTGTATATATATTGAAACTAAATTAAAAATATATATATTAATTTTAATTTGAATCATTTTAGAAATAAAAATTAATAATAATCAACTCTACATATTGTTATTAATAGCTTTAAGGGTATTTCAGTCATTTTGACCAAAAAAAGTGCTTAACAACACTTATTTACCAAACACATCAACAACTTTTTTTCAGTTTAAGTACTTATATCCAAACACGTAACTGCTTATTTTTAAAATAAGTTTCCGCACTTTCAAAAACACTTTTAAAGAACTTTTTAAAAGGCACTTTTTTCAGCCTATCCAAACGGGCTCTAAGAACAATTCTTTAAGGGATAAGATCAATTCATTAACCATAAATCCTTGGGTCTTATTCGTAAACTAAAGAAGGTAATTAGTTGTATACTAATTATTGTCTCTAATTTCTTTGAAATTACGGGTCTATATCACCTTCGTTTCGTTTCTTAAACTGGTAACTTAGGGATCTAGATTATCTTTTAATGTAAGTTCTTACATTGACTCTATTAGTATCATAATTCGCATTAATCCACCAATTTTTTAATACTAAAATCAATTAGGGTTCTTGGCACTTGATTTCGAAATTTGGATATTTTATTCTTAATTTTTGCCCATCTTGTATTTATTGTCCTTAATCTTCATATTTTCTGATTCTGCATTATTTCTTGTTTATTCAAGTATCCCAGTTCTTATCAATAAACATTTTGACAGATCAGCTAGTGTAATTTTATTCTGGTTTCTTCTTTGGTACTTGATTAACACATGCACGTACTTGTATTGTTACACCTTCAGCATGTTATTGGACAGAATGCACTCTCAACGCCTATTTTCATTGCTTAGTCCAGACTCTAGACAAATTAAGAAGCCTGTATCATTACAGCATATTTAATTCTCACTCCATGATGAGGTTTCAGGCAGCAAAAACTACGATTATCATGTCTGAACTATAGAAAGTAGACCAAGACAACCAGCACCTTGCTTAAAGAAGACGAGGATGGGAGAGGGAGATAATTCTTAAATTTTACAGATGTTAGCGTGCTTTAAAATTTTGAGGTTAGTGAACCTGCCAAGTTTGCTGCTCTGTTTGCATTTGTTTACTCCTTTGCCAAAGGATCTTCATAGAACCCTTACTTTGAGGAAGTGCCTCTGACTGCTCAAATAGACCCTCATCAGTAGCTATACTGCCATTACTGCTTGATCGTGAAAGTACATCCGTGCTCCTTGGCTTACGAGACAAATATTCTCCAAGAAAAGCATCTACTCGTCTGGGTAAACCCGGAGGCAGGATCACCTGACAATTGTTTAGAGTTCGCAGTCTTATCAGTAATGAGATCAAGGACAGAAAGAGAGGTAGAAGGGGTGAAGAGGGAATACAGGAACCAGGAATGAATTAAAACCAAAAAAGCCTGATCTAGTAGGAAGCAACAGGAATGTAAATCCAGACAGAGACAATCAAATAAGAGAAAAGAGAAGTGGAAACATTGATGTTGAGTCAGAATTTAAATTACTGAATGAGAATATCTAAGAGGTCAAGAACACACCTCTCTCTGAGGACGCTTATAATCCAAATCAAACCTGTAGTTAGGTAACGGAAACTTGCTGACAACAACTACTTTTGAATATAAGTTGCTGCAAAGGAAGGTGGCATTTTAAAAGTCCTGTACCAAAACAAATGCAGAAACAAGACACTTCCTGATCAAAGATACCTATATAAACCCATTTTGCTTGCTAAAGCTGATATTTGCTCATAATCACGCCTATCCTTTTTCTCCCTTGAGAGCACCTCTTGTTTATCATTGTTGTGTAACAAAGCAGTGAGCTTCCATTTCCATGCTTCAGCGTTATCAGATGTGGCAGCACCCTGGAATCCATTTAATGTTATAGGACAGTCAGATGGCTTATATTTGTGATACATGAAGATGGGAACAATTAGCTGTAAATGCATGCACACCATAACATGGATAAGATTAGCTGAACATGAGAAGTTATTTTAAATAACAAAGCAAACATTCGCTAACACATATAAAACCTAATCATCAGATCAAAATAGAAAGTCAAACCTCATCCACGTCAGGAATGCTCCAAATAGAAAAGATGCCAGTCAAGCCTAAACCTATGGGTTAAGGTTGATTCCTTTGGATTAATGGTCAAGTTCAAGCAGTTTTATCAATGGCGAGTGCCATGTCGCCAATGGCAAATGGCAAGGCGAGGTAGTGTCGCCACCTGCCTTCGTGGCGATGCGACCTGCGAAAGGCAACACCAAGGCGAGGATAGCGACATGGCGTGGCGAGGCAAGGCGCTAAAGGCGATGCCTTTCTCATTTTTTAAAAAAAAAAATTAGGGATAAAAGGTAATTTTAGGGCTTTTTTCCATTTTGCTTCGACTGACTCAAAGCTTGGCGACTGCCACCAAGCCCTAAGGCAACTGCAAGTCTGCGACGACTGTGACTGAGAGATTCCGGCGACCGTCTGCGCCAACTCCGGCGGCAGCAACTGGTAAGGGTTGTTTCTTTTATTTTTTTTCTACTTTCTTCTTATTTTCTCGACTGGTCAATACATAGTCTACTGATTTCTTCTTGATTTTTTTATTTTAACAAAGAGTAACCCTGTAACTGGTGGACAGAGTTACCTGGTACGTACCTGTTGCTGCTGGTGGGAGGTGGCAGGTATCCCATGGATTTAGTCGAGGTGCGCGCAAGCTGACCCGGACACCACGGTTATCAAAAAAAAAAAAAAAAGCATAACACTATAACAGTAAATAGTCTATACTCCATACGTAAAAAGTCTTACTTTCTTTATAACCTATATAATATACTAATTAATATCGTAATTGTTTGATGACTTGACCATTATTCAATGGCGTCTCAATCTACTAGTAGCAAACAAAGGGACATTGGATGGAATTATGGTATGCAACGACCATCAAAAGATGCGGTGATATGTAATTTTTATCGACGTACTATCAATGGAGGTATTTTTGACTTGAAATATTTCCTAATATATTACTACTATTATGAAGATTTTGATCATTTATATATGCAATTAATTATTTTAATTTTTTGGTATTAATTGTCGCTGCACTTTCAAAAGGCGATCGCCTCACCGCGTGGTGAGGCAGAGCCTTGTCACTTTTCGCCGTCCAAAACATTGAGTTCTAGTTTCCACCATGTGTGTGTGCCTATCATCCAAGTGTAAGTTGATTCATTCACAATATGTCCAAATCAGTAATTCCATCATTCCAGCAGCAGAGAAATGCTGACAACATAGATGTGTAGTTAAGTTGACACATGATATATTAGGGCCACAAGAACAGTTTGTTCACTGCAACTTAACGGAGAGGTACTAATGCCATATTTATGCTTAAGCAAGTTGTAGCGTTTTTCAATTAACTTTTTTATATAACTGTGGCGTCCGGACTAGCTTGTTTGCACCTCGACTAACTCCACGGATATCTGGTGCAAATCGGCACAGGTAATTGGTAACTTTATCTAACAAGGACAAGACAGATCGAAAGAAATCACCTTCTGTTTTTGCTTCTGGTGGGACTCGAACCTTCTCAGAGTTCTCAATCCACTTCCTAGACCACTAGGTCACACCCTTGGGTGTAAGTGTAACATTTTTCAGTTAATTGCTTTTAACTACATATATCTCAATAAGAATATGACTGCAGCAAAATCCAGCATTAGTCGTTTAAAACAATCCATTAACTCCAGAAAAAACACTAGTGCAAACACTGATCAGCATATTACTTGATAATTAGGCAGGTTTCAGGACAAGTAACTTAAGAGCATATCATGAAGACTAACACCATTTAGCATTTAATCCATATTCAGTAACACCAGATAGGATGAAGATATGATATCTAACTCAACATGAAGAATGCCGCCACTAAATTTCCCTGTCTATGATAAAGAGTTACAGTACAATCTATTTTTCCTAGAAAAGGTGATGCAATATAATCCTATTGTGTGGTGCACCAAGTTAACAAACTAAAATATCTCATCCTATCATATACTACCTGATCAACTATGGCATTAATAAATAAATAAAAACAGCTAAATGTGGAGAAGCACCAACCGTTGAAGAAAGATGTTGACGAGAAAGAGAGATGAAATCTTATAAAAGAAATTAGAAGATTTACAAGGTCCAAGAAGAAAAAGATGAACAGCCACACTGGCGCAAAAAGGTCATAGATCCAACCAAAAAAAATTTTAAAAATAAAATAAAAATAATTAAAAAAAATAATATATATATATAGATAGATAGATATAGATATATAGCTCAGAATAGAGTGAGGACTGAATTTGATCTGTCTATTTGTTGATAATACTTGCTTAATTCAGGTCAACTCATAACACACTGTAAACCATCCATGCTCAAGCTAATATGCATGTGATGATTGTAATGCACTTCAGTGCTTAAACACATAAGATCCTTGATTACATCTTTACTCACATAGGGTGGCATCATAGATCTAAAACTCTATATTCAGTTATGCAGATTTTTTTTTTTTTGATAACCCAGGTATCCGGGCCAGCTTTCTCGCACCTCAACTAGTTCCACGGGATACCTTACCTCCCACCAGCAGCAAGTATCAAGTACCGAAACAAATGGAAGAGCAAATTTCTTTTAGTTCAACGACACAATGCATCACCTTCCCTCTAATACACATCTCTTTCGTTCACCCTAGACCCGACCACCAATATATGGGACATGTCAAAAATGAAGACTGAAGACAAAGATTCAAGACAACACAAAGATGCGATGTCCACGGAATTTTAAAATAAAATGTAGGGTACATCACACAGAAACAGGCTCTCTACTTCACCTGAGGTAGTGGTATGGTATGTGTACACTTTACCCACCCCAGTGGGTATGTTGTTGTTGTTGTACATCACCCATAAACCAAAACAATATTCTCTAGTCCTTAGATTATGCAATATTCTCTATTCCATAGATTATGTAACTACCCAAGTAAGCTTACATAATACAATCATGACCCAAATTTAAGTTTAACATAACATAAACACTATTTGAGTTAACTTGCACAGCCATCGAGTTTTAATTGAAATTAGGCAATAATTAAGATGAAATTAGCCAATCATCTTTTCCCAATAAAAACTAGGCCATCATTGAGATTTCCAAAGTTTTCATTTCCTAAGACCAATTAACTTGTTCCTACTGAGTAAGATTGAATCATTATATAGCAGTTCAAACATAAACCAATAAAGGGGGAAACTGTTGGTTATCACACCGACGCAATCCTTAAAATCAATTGTATAGACAGCAATTTTAAGCATAGCGAATACTGAATTTGGACCCCAAGATTCTTCAAACTAATTTGCACATTTAATTGCCCAAGCTACCTCGGTATATTAAATACTCCCTCCATTTCATTTATTCCTACTTTCCTTTTTAGTTCATTTCAAGAAGAATGCCTCTTTCCTTTTTTGGCAACTAATTTATTCTAACTTTCGACGTGGCATGTTTAAGACTACAAGATTAAAAGACATTTTGGTACATACAACATA
Organism: Capsicum baccatum var. pendulum; assembly: GCA_030864225.1. Lineage (NCBI taxonomy): Eukaryota > Viridiplantae > Streptophyta > Magnoliopsida > Solanales > Solanaceae > Capsicum > Capsicum baccatum. The sequence continues at coordinate 50,752,178 of CM061554.1, read as the reverse complement.
TCTTTAGTTTAAGAATAAGATTCAAAAATCTTCTTTACTTCCTCAAACTATGTGCCAAGTCAAAAACAGACAAACAAAATGAAACGGAGGTGCATCAACACCTCAATCCCAGACTAGTTGAGGCCAACAATATGAATCATATCTATACATTCTTCTCTAATCAGGCAATTTAATTGAAACCCTTTGTCCAATTAACCCTTAAGTTGGGTACGAATGTAATGCATGCCTAGGGGAACACGGCTCAAAGAACATTTTCTTTATTTGTATTGTATTTTTTTCCTCCTTTTTTTGTAACTATGGAAATGTTCTATTGTTATTATCTTTCCTTTTCTAAAAACTTTTTTATTCCAACTATCTGGCATTTTTAAGGAAAAAAGATCGACATATCTTTAATTTAATCAAGATTTAAACTTCTTTTTAATTTCTTAAACTCTGTTAAGTCAAAACAACACAAATAAATTAAAACGGAGAGGGAGTATGTTTTTATTCTTTTTTTTTTATTTTGCTTTTATTGCAAGTATGGAAATGTTGCAAGTACGGAAACAAATTAAAACAGAGAGTGAGTTTCCTACTTGAGCTATCACTGACGATTTATCAAAACAAACTTGAACTTCACCTTTCCTAAAATTGATAGTTCAGGTGTGTTTTGTTTGTTTTGATAAACAATTGGTGATAGTTCATAGTTAAGGTAGGAACTCACACACTTGATATCAAGTATGAAACTCAAAAACCAGGATATTTTAATTGTGTTTTTGACTAATAACACTTCTTTCAATTTTTTCCCTCCTTTCATTGTAACAATGGAAATGTTCTATCATTAATCAATTTCCTGACATTGATTGAACTTCAAAGTACTACAGACAGACGTTATCTCACCTACCTGATATGGCGTAAGCTCAGAAATCTCATCAAATTGTGGACTTCTCTTATGTTGCAATCGCACTGCTTGCTGTTGTTGTTGCTGCTGCTGCTGCTGCTGCTGAGGCGGCGCCAAGTAAGGGTAGGACGACTTGACAGTATTGTTCGAATTAGGCTTTTGATGATCGATTGAAGCAGTAGAGGGAACAGTCATTAGAGAACGGAGCCGTTGATGTGGAGGTACGTAAACGGCGCCGCCGCATGATAACGGCGGCCGGTCCTTCATCGCCAACGACGGAAGCGGCGGTGGTGTAATGTTCAAGGGTTTAAGGTTTCTGTATGTGAATAATAATTGGAGAGTATATAGGCTCATACACTGTTCGAGTTCACTCCGGCGAGAACGTAACGGAGCGTCAGCGTTACGGCGGCGTTGTGTCGGAGGTTTGGTAGTTGGTCGGGAGTTGAGACTTTCACAGTGGTCGGCGACGGCGGAGTACTGTTTAGAAAAGAACGATGGAACCGAGGATGATTTGTAAACTTAGGAAGGAAAGTTTTAATCACGTGATGTGCACGTGAGTGAGTATATGTTGAAACGGGTAGAGGGGGTACACGTAAATTCTTTGGGAGGATGTGGAATACAGATAAGCGATTAAAATAAAAAGAAAAAAAGAGAATCGGTTTGGATAGGCCCAAAAAAAATGGATTTTAAAAAGTTTTTAAAAGTGTTTTTAAAAAGTACTAAAATTTATTTTAAAAGTAAACAGTTATGTATTTGAATAAAAATGGTGAAATTGAAAAAAAAATTATTGATGTATTTGATAAATAAGTGTTGTTAAGCACTTTTTTTGTCAAAATGTCTAAAATATCATTAAAGTTGTTAATAATATGTAGAGTTGATTATTATTAAAAAAAAATCTAAAATGATTCAAATTAAAATTAATTTAATTTCAGTATAAACATCATTTTCTAAACATGCATACCTACTTGATTTAATTTCACATTATTTTGTATTTGCTTTTCAATCACACTTATTCTTTTTTTTCTACTTCGTGTTGTTGGTGTGTCTCTTTACAATTAGTTTATTTTATATGATTAGCATAGCAATTGAGTTCCTTAAGGACTATGATAATGAATTGACACCTAATTCGTACGTAAAAATTGTTCTTAACTGATCGCTTCTTAGTTATATTACTTCACATGTGGAACTTCATGACAAAGTCCTAGAATCTCACTCGTAAAATTTAAAATTTCATGATAATGATAAGTAAATTTTATTAATCACATAAGCTAAAATATGATTAGCAATTTGTAATTTGTAGATAAAATTATTTTCTAATAATTTCAGATTGTTTATTGAAAACATTGTTTGAAACTAAAAAATAGTAAAAAAATAATTTTCACTGTAATATAAAATTACTAACTGCAATAAGAATAAAAAGAATTTTCTTATCAATTTTTTTTGTCACGAAAAAATTTAAATTAAAGTGACATTCATTGTGATGAAAGAGGAATATGTTCTGCTTCTACCTACAGACTTTTCAAATAATATTTAATATTTTTTAATTAATAAAATCTTTGAATAATAAAATTTGAATAACGAAATAAACTAATCAATCATAACATTACAAAGCTGCTAAGAAAAAAAAAATAAACTATGATAGAGAGCAGTCAAGGGAGAGAGCAAGAAATGGAAGAATAAGTTAGAATAAGGAAGGATATTCTAATCGTTTCAAGAACATGCAAGGGTGTCACGCCCCAAAATCCCATCGGGCCGGACTGGCACCCGAAGCCGAGAAGGCCCGGGAGAACCCGTTCAAATACCTGTACTTTCACTTATATGTCACCAAAAATTTGGACAACACTTCGTTGCATATAGAAGGGTCTAATTACCTGTATCAGCACAACACGCACAAATATATATATATAATACTTGGCCGTCGGGGCCACCACATATACAAATATAACATCACTATATAACTTCCATGACTTTACCCTTCCTTATGTCTACAAAAACTCTAGGATATACATGACATAACTAGGGTCGGGACAAACCCCCGCCCACACATGACTCCTGTACAATAACAAAACATAAGGAACCGACTCGGAAAGCTCCGAAGCAAACTAGAGCTCACCAACAATAGTTGTATGACCTGGCTCTTATCTATGCTGTGAATGAGCTGAAGCACCTGTGCCTGCAACATGAAATGCAGGTCCCCCGTGAGGGACGTCAGTACAAAATATGTATTGAGTATGTAAAACTGTAAATAATCATATGTGATATGGGGGATCAAGAAAATCAGACGCAAGTGAATAAATCATAATAGAAGTGAACCACACTTCATAAATACTTTTAGGATCATTTACATTATCATTAATCTGAATTGGCTTCTTGAATTCAAACCAATTTGTGGAACGGTATACATTCGTTTATTTCATTCTTTACAATTATCATTCGCCATTGCCTCCTCCTCCCGAACCTTCAATCACCTAACAATAATCAATACTGTACCATACTGTGACCATTAGGCTGCCCCCAATACATATCAACTGTAATCATATCAAGTATCGGGATCGGCCCATGCTAGGCTTAAGCCCCTGAGCTACCACCCATACGTATATCAAGTAACACACATAAGAGATCTTTCCAATAACTTAGTTCAAAAGCTTTTGAGATTATTACATTAGTGTTCATGACAATATAGTACCTTTAGAACAATGATACATCAATAGGAACCAAGTAATAGACCTTCTATACAATAACGATGTAATAAAGACTCATTGGTACATCAACAATGTGTTTCAGAATCATCAATATCACAACAATGAAATAGGAGCCTTTTGGTATATCAATGAAACATTTTGACACGTTATAGAATGGAAGCAACTTCGTTGGTAATGTAGAACAATACATGTTTTTGGACAACCTCGGAATCTTACTTGACGGAACATTGGTGTTTTCATGCCAACGAACATCGTTAGAGTATGCTTTACATACCTCATTGTAGATTCGGATACCAATTCAACACAACTTCCCGCCTTTACAAATCACTTATCTACAATGAAATGTTTGGCATCTAGTATTTGCAACCCAACACCACTATTCTCTTCCATAATTCCATACAACCAATATTTGCAAAGCATTCCAAAAACTAACTTGAACAATAGGTTTATGTGTATATATATATATATAATCATCATTTCAATACCATATCATCACACCAAATCCCTTCACAATTCAACATAATCCAACCATGCACAAGAATAATCCAACATCATTTCCCAATCATCTTTCCACAACAATCAAATAACATACTTCTTATGCTTACATGCATATATATATATACATATCCATATAAATAACACCAACACAATTTACATACTTACCATAAAATGGCCCTTTTAATTTCGAAGTCCTGTTGGCACAAATAAGAGGTGCTTTTCGAAGCCCTCGAGACGGTGAACACAACTACGGAATCAATTTGGATTTTCTACGGTTGAATCACAAGATAATTGGAGTTGAACTTAGGCTAGGGTTTCTTATTCTTCAATAATTTGGATGATAAATGATGGATATGAGGCTAAGTATATGTATATAATGACCAATTTTCGTCCATGAGGTGATGGAAAATGACCATATTGCCCTTAAAATTTAAGTAAATCCGAATCTGTCCATGGTGGACTGTTTTGTTAGGATAAAGTAAATCGACCATAACTCTTTGATCCGTTAATGGATTTGGGTGAAACTAATTGCATTAGAAAGAAGACTCTCGGGGCTTCTCATCGATATATAGCAACTCACACAGTTCATTTTGTACAAGGAGTTATGATCGTTTAAAGTTGATCCAAAAATCTGTTTGGTTGCAGTACTTTTGTGTGCAGAAAATTTCTGCACATTTACTGTTCATTGCGTCCACAGTTTTCAAGTTTCGAACATGCTCGCTTATATTCGATACTCATCTATTTTCAAAAATCTTTATATCGTTGGAAAGCTAACTCGATAAACTTTGTATAGAAATTTCGACGAGAAAATTTCGGTATAAATAAAGTCGATTCCTATACACATATAATCAAACTATACACTTGAAACCATCTCAAAATAATCAATACTCATACTTAAACTCATATATACCTAACTTATGATCAATACATATACTCCAACACATATAACCATGGTAATGCATGTAATTAAGTACGGGGTGTTACATCCTTCCCCCCTTAAGGACATTCGTCCTCGAATGTGAATGTAGTTATTTAGCCGAAACAAGTTCGAATTCATAATTGATATTCACATCATCATATAGATATTATGCATATGTAAAAACATACTTGTTAGTGTCCCAGTTCCACTCCTTGCACTTCTTTTTCACCTTTGAACAAATAAGGGTATTTCGATTTCATTGCTTCCTCCGCTTCCCATAGAATCTCTTCCCTTTGTTGATTTCTCCAAAGTACTTTCACCGATGCTACTTCTTTATTTCTCATCTTCTTAACTTGACGATCTAATATAGCAATAGGCATCTCCTCATGGGTAAGATCTTCTGTTACTTGCACATCTTCAGTAGAAGTAATAAGGGACGGATCTCCGATGCACTTTTGAAGCATCGATACATGGAATACTGGATGCACTGATGAGAGTTCCTGGGGTAGCTCTAATTCATAAGCAACTTGCCCACATCTTCGAATAATCTTATACGAGCCTATATATTGTAGACTCAACTTTCCTTTCTTGCCAAATCTCATCACCCCTTTTATTGGAGATGCCTTCAAAAATACCCAATCGCCTAATGAAAATTCTAGCCCTCTTCTTCTACTATCCGCATATGACTTGTGTCGACTTTGGGCTGTTTTCAACCGTTGCTGAATCACCTTGACTTTTTCTATGGCTTGATACACAAGATCCGGTCCGAACATAAGAGTTTCACCCGCTTTGAACCATCCTATTATTGATCTACACTTCCTCCCATATAAAGCTTCAAGTGTTTGAATGGTGCGCTCTGTTTGTCCGTCCGTCTGAGGGTGAACTCAGATTCACTTATGTTCCCAAACTCCGTTGGAAAGACTTCCAAAAGTTTGCGGTAAATTGAGTTCCCCGATCCGATATAATAGAAGTTGGCACTCCATGTAATCAAACTGTTTCTTTAACATACAGCTTTGAATATTCTTCAACTGTGTAAGTGGTCTTAACGGGTAAGAAATATGCGAATTTAGTGAGCCTATCCATAATCACCCATATAGAATCAAATTTCTGAGCTGTACGAGGCAAACCTGTAACAAAATCCATATTGATCATGTCCCACTTCCAAATTGGAAGATCTATGCATTGCATATAGCCTCCGGGCTTTTGATGTTCCACTTTAACTCGTTGGCAATTTGGACATTCAGCTATAAATTCTACGATATTCCTTTTCATGTCATTCCACCAATATACATCCTTCAAATCTTGATACATTTTGGTTGACCCTGGATGAATAGAATACCTTGAGAAATGTGCCTCAGTCATAATTCTTTTTCTTAGCTCATCAACAATAGGCACACATAGCCAATTTTGGCATAGAATAACTCCTTCTTACGAAAGCTCAAATACCTTCGTCGCACCATTTTGAACATTCTCCTTGAGTTGCAATAAAACAGGATCTGCATCTTGCTTCTCTTTCACCTCAGCTACTAATGAGGATTCCGCGGCATTATGCACAATAAGCTCCTCGTCCGGAGTTTCGAGAAGATGAACTCCTAGACTAGCTAATTGATGAAGATCTTTAATCATCCCTTGCCTTTCTACAGGTGCTATCATAGCATTACGACTCAACGTATCAGCTACTATATTCGCTTTCCCGGGTGATACAAAATATCAACATCATAATCTTTTAATAGTTCCACCCACCTTCGCTGCCTCAGATTTAGATCCTTCTGACTGAAAACATATTGTAAGCTCTTGTGATCAGTATATATATCAATATGAATCCCATATAAATAGTGGCGCCATATTTTTAAAGCAAAGATAACTGCTGCCAGCTCAAGATCATGTGTGGGGTAATTTTTCTCATGTGGCCTCAATTGCCTTGAGGCATATGCTATCACCTTACCATGCTGCATTAATACACATTCTAAACCAATTCTCGAAGCATCACAATACACTGTATACCCTTCTGTACCTTCTGGAAGTACCAACATAGGTGTAGAAGTCAACTTATTCTTCAATTCTTGGAAACTCTCCTCACACGCATCACTCCATTAGAACTTGGATGTTTTATGCGTTAGCTTAGTTAAGGGTGCTGAAATAGAAGAAAAACCCTCAACAAACTTTCTATAATAACCAACCAACCCAAGAAAACTACGAATCTCCGTAGGCGTTGTGGCCTTGGCCAATTCTTCACAGCTTCTATCTTTTAAGTATCAACCTGTATGCCTTCATTTGATACAATATGGCCCAGAAATGCCACTGACTTTAGCCAAAATTCACATTTAGAAAATTTTGCATACAACTTGCAATCACGAAGAGTTTACAACGCCTGCCGCAAATGATTAGCATGATCCTCTTCTGATCTAGAATAAACTAGAATATCATTAATGAAAACTATCACGGATACATCTAGAAATGGCTTAAACACCCTATTCATTAAATCCATGAAAGCTGCAGGTGCATTAGTTAGCCCAAATGACATAACTAGAAACTCATAATGACCATACCTTGTTCGGAAAACTGTTTTGGGTATATCTTTTTCTTTGACTCTCACTTGATGATTACCTGACCTCAAATCAATCTTAGAAAAACATTTGGCACCCTGTAACTGATCAAATAAATCATCAATTCTTGGAAGAGGATATTTATTTTTAAGAGTCACTTTATTCAGCTGCCTATAATCAATACACATTCTCAATGTGCCATCTTTCTTGCGCACAAACAGCACTGGTGCTCCCCAAGGGGAAATACTAGGCGTAATGAACCCCTTTTCTAGCAAATCTTTCAATTGCTCTTTCAATTCTCGTAATTCTGTTGGGGCCATCCTATACGGAGGAATTGAGATTGGCTTAGTGCCTGGTATCACATCAATACCAAATTCTATTTCTCGTTCAGGAGGTAAATCTGGAAGATCTTCAGGGAATACATCAAGAAATTCACTTACTACTGGTACAGTGTGAAGATCTGGTGATTCCGATTCCGTATCCTTTACTCTAACTAAATGACATATGTAGCCCTTGGAAATCATTTTTCTTGCTTTGAAATAAGAAATAAATCTACCTCTTGGTGCGCCAATCTTACCTTGCCATTCAATAACTGCTTCATTAGGAAAATGTAAATACATCTTTTTCGTACAACAGTCAATTTCGGCATAACAAGACGCCAACCAATCCATACCCATTATAACATCAAAATCTACCATTTCTAGTTCCACAAGATTGGCCATCGTGTCTCGACCACACACAGTTACTACACAATCTTTATAAACTCTTCTAGTAATAATAGATTCCCCAACTGGGGTAGACACTTCCAACGGCTTTTCCACCAATTCGGGGGGTTCTTTTGAACTTTACAGCAACCAAAGGAGTAACATATGATAATGTAGAACAGGGATCAATTAGAGCATATACATCAAATGAAAATATGGGCAACGTACCCGTAACCATATCTGGGGAAGCCTCTAGATTTTGTCGATCCTCTAAAGTATAAGTGCGATTCTGAGTCCCGCTGGAACTGGCGATTCTTTTTTCATTCCTAGCGTGACCCGCAGGTTGTGCGCCTCTACCAGAATAAGATACCGGTGACGATGATGCAACAGCTGATACCGAAGGTCGTGCTACGCCATCTGCGCTCCTTCGTGGGCATTCTCTCATCATATGCCCCATTATACCGCACCAAAAACAAACATTTGTTCCCATTCGATATACGCCCATATGATGCTTTCCGCATCGATTACATAGCTCCCGAGAAGGTCTCGATTGGCTCATGTTCCCTTGCCCATGATAACCCACTGATCGCAAACTATGACCCTCACTTCTTTGCCCAAATTGACTACCTCTGAATCTCTGATGCTGTGGTGGAGCACTAGCTGCAGAATAAGAAAATAATAGCCTAGGTGGTCTAGCAGAAAATTAAGGTCTAAAACCTCTCTGTGGCGCCATAAACTGCCCTGTAGATCTGGCCCTCTTAGAAGATCCGCTTTCAAATTCCTGTGTTCTTTTTCTTTGCCTCTGGTCTTCCATTTTCTGTGCAAATGCTTGGATCCTAGCTATATCTATGTCTTTATTCAGTGCAGCAATAGTACAATCCCTAACCAAATACGGATCCAATCCATCCACATACTGATGAACTCTGTCATCCATAGTAGCTATAACATTAGGAGCATATTTGGACAAAGAATTAAATCGAAGACTATACTCCCTCACACTTGTATTACCCTGTCGAAGATTTAAGAACTGATCCGCATGGGCCTGACGAGTCTCATATGGAAGATAATGATCAATAAATGCCTCTTTGAACTCTTTCCAAGTAGCTGGGGTGCATCAATGCCCCTTGACCGTTTCCAGTCTTCATACCAATATATAGCCTCATATTTGAATCTATACGCGGCTAACTCCACTGTCTCTCTGCCCAATACATGCATTACCTCTAGGGCCCTTTGGATCTGATCAATAAAGTCCTGCGGATCTTCGTTAAGATCGGATCCGGTAAAAGTAGGCGGATCCATCTTAAGAAAATCTTGCGTCCGAAGATTAGCCACCCTATCAGTACTGCTAGAACCCACAGCAAGAATAGCTTGCCCTTGGACTTGACCGACAATAATCCAGGTCAACAGTTGTACTGCATCCCTCATATCATGATCAGCAACATTAACAAGTGGTTCTGTGAATGTGGTTCGCCTCCAACTTATTTCATCTAGAGTGGAAGACATTTCAGATACCCGCTTAGCTTGAGCTTTACTCTGATTAACTTGTACAGGTGGTGACTTACTAGTCCCTTCTCCGGCAGCCACGTCTACCCGCTCGCCGGTATTCTTACTTCCGGTATCCGACATTCTTACTGTAATAAGAGAAACAAATGGATTCAGTGTTCAACTATGACTTCATTTGCTATATAAACTCTATGGCACGATCTATGATCTGAAGAAAAGAAACAATTTCCTAAATATCCATAGCCTCCTGTTAATAGATGTGGTGCACAACACACCGATAAACAAGACTCTACTTAGACACGGCTTTGTAGACTCACTAGGATGAACCTCTCTGATACCACTTTTATCACGCCCCAAAATCCCATCGGGCCGGACTGGAAGAATAAACTAATAAATCATAACATTACAAAGCTGCTAAGAAAAAAAAATAAACTATGATAGAGAGCAGTCAAGGGAGAGAGCAAGAAATGGAAGAATAAGTTAGAATAAGGAAGGATATTCTAATCGTTTCAAGAACATGCAAGGGTGTCACGCTCCAAAATCCCATCGGGCCGGACTGGCACCCGAAGCCGAGAAGGCCCGGGAGAACCCGTTCAAATACCTGTACTTTCACTTATATGTCACCAAAAATTTGGACAGCACTTTGTTGCATATAGAAGGGTCTAATTACCTGTATCAGCACAACACGCACAAATATATATATATATAATACTTGGCCGTCGGGGCCACCACATATACAAATATAACAGCACTATATAACTTCCATGACTTTACCCTTCCTTATGTCTACAAAAACTCTAGGATATACATGACATAACTAGGGTCGGGACAAACCCCCGCCCACACATGACTCCTGTACAATAACAAAACATAAGGAACCGACTCGGAAAGCTCCGAAGCAAACTAGAGCTCACCAACAATAGTTGTATGACCTGGCTCTTATCTATGCTGTGAATGAGCTGAATCACCTGTGCCTGCAACATGAAATGCAGGTCCCCCGTGAGGGACGTCAGTACAAAATATGTATTGAGTATGTAAAACTGTAAATAATCATATGTGATATGGGGGATCAAGAAAATCAGACGCAAGTGAATAAATCATAATAGAAGTGAACCACACTTCATAAATACTTTTAGGATCATTTACATTATCATTAATCTGAATTGGCTTCTTGAATTCAAACCAATTTGTGGAACGGTATACATTCGTTTATTTCATTCTTTACAATTATCATTCGCCATTGCCTCCTCCTCCCGAACCTTCAATCACCTAACAATAATCAATACTGTACCATACTGTGACCATTAGGCTGCCCCCAATACATATCAACTGTAATCATATCAAGTATCGGGATCGGCCCATGCTAGGCTTAAGCCCCTGAGCTACCACTCATACGTATATCAAGTAACACACATAAGAGATCTTTCCAATAACTTAGTTCAAAAGCTTTTGAGATTATTACATTAGTGTTCATGACAATATAGTACCTTTAGAACAATGATACATCAATAGGAACCAAGTAATAGACCTTCTATACAATAACGATGTAATAAAGACTCATTGGTACATCAACAATGTGTTTCAGAATCATCAATATCACAACAATGAAATAGGAGCCTTTTGGTATATCAATGAAACATTTTGACACGTTATAGAATGGAAGCAACTTCGTTGGTAATGTAGAACAATACATGTTTTTGGACAACCTCGGAATCTTACTTGACGGAACATTGGTGTTTTCATGCCAACGAACATCGTTAGAGTATGCTTTACATACCTCATTGTAGATTCGGATACCAATTCAACACAACTTCCCGCCTTTACAAATCACTTATCTACAATGAAATGTTTGGCATCTAGTATTAGCAACCCAACACCACTATTCTCTTCCATAATTCTATACAACCAATATTTGCAAAGCATTCCAAAAACCAACTTGAACAATAGGTTTATGTGTGTATATATATATAATCATCATTTCAATACCATATCATCACACCAAATCCCTTCACAATTCAACATAATCCAACCATGCACAAGAATAATCCAACATCATTTCCCAATCATCTTTCAACAACGATCAAATAACATACTTCTTATGCTTACATGCATATATATATATATATACATATCCATATAAATAACACCAACATAACTTACATCCTTACCATAAAATGACCCTTTTGATTTCGAAGTCCTGTTGGCACAAATAAGAGGTGCTTCTCGAAGCCCTCGAGACGATGAACACAACTACGGAATCAATTTGGATTTTCTACGGTTGAATCACAAGATAATTGGAGTTGAACTTAGGCTAGGGTTTCTTATTCTTCAATAATTTGGATGATAAATGATGGATATGAGGCTAAGTATATGTATATAATTACCAATTTTCATCCATGAGGTGATGGAAAATGACCATATTGCCCTTAAAATTTAAGTAAATCCGAATCTGTCCATGGTGGACTGTTTTGTTAGGCTAAAGTAAATCAACCATAACTCTTTGCTCTGATAATGGATTTGGGTGAAACCAATTGAATTAGAAAGAAGACTCTCGGGGCTTCTCATCGATATATAGCAGCTCACACAGTTCATTTTGTACAAGGAGTTATGATCGTTTAAAGTCGACCCAAAAATCTGTTTGGTTGCAGTACTTTTGTGTGCAGAAAATTTCTGCACATTTATTGTTCATTGCGTCCACCGTTTTCAAGTTTCGAACATGCTCGCTTATATCCGATACTAATCTGTTTTCAGAAATCTTTATATCGTTGGAAAGCTAACTCGATAAACTTCGCATAGAAACTTCGACGAGCAAATTCCGGTATAAATAAAGTCGATTCCTATACACATATAATCAAACTATACACTTGGAACCATCTCAAAATAATCAATACTCATACTTAAACTCATATATACCTAACTTATGATCAATACATATACTCCAACACATATAACCATGGCTAATGCACGTAATTAAATACGGGGTGTTACAAAGGGATAATAAAGTAAATTACTTGGTCAAACTTAAAATAGAATTTAAGCCAAAAGCAATAAGTTGATGTAGACCAACTTATAGCTTTTGACTTATTTTAGCTTAAAAGCACTTATTTTTAAGCATTTTTGTTGTTTACCAAATACCCAAATAAGTAAAAAAAAAAGACTTTTAAGCTGGTTTGACCAGCTTTTAAGCCAATCCAAACACTCTCAAAGAATTATTCTTTGAATATGCGTTCATTTGAGAAACATATTTTAAAAAGGTAATTAAGCTTGAAGAAAAGAAAATTTGGCGAATAAGCCTCTTTCAAGTTTTCAATTAGTAAAATGGTCTATTTTTGATTTTCTCATTTTAAAATAAAATAAAAAATAATTTTAATAAAAAATTAGATTATAATAACATATTAAAAATTATGGAAGCTACTTACAATTATACTTAAAACATAAAATCCTAATCCATTTTTTCAATTTCAAATTATTTCTTTCTCTCTGTCTAATTTCTTCTCCTCCATTTTTATTGAAAACTCATTGATTCTTCAACTTTCTCATTTTTGAAACTCGTATTTTATTTCTAAATGTTCTATCTCCTCCCAAATTTGTAAGTTTTTCTACTCTACTTTAAATTTCATACCATTTTTTAAAAAATAAAAATGTTTGTTTATAAATATATAATCAGTCAGATAAAAAGAGATCGATGATTAATTCGTCAGATAAAAAATGAGCGATGATTAATTTGTCGAACTAAATACTATAATCAATGAGATATTGAATAGCATAGAAGACTGATGTTGGATCGATAATTGATCTGTCTATATATTATTCAGATTGATAATCGATCTGTCGAATCGATAATCAATAAATCCATACATCATTTGAATCAATAATCGATCGGTTCATGTATCGATCAGATCGATAATAGATTTGTCCATCGTAAATCAGGTTGTTAATTAATTTATAAAATTTTAAAAAGATTTTGGTGGGAGGAGTTTTGTTTAAATTCTATAATTTGGTGACTTGTGGACTAATTTGTAACTTTTAAAATTTGTAAATAATTTTAATATTTAAAAGTGGGTCAGTTTCCTAAAAAAAAGAAACTTATGATATAGTTAATTAAAAAGCAGACTTAAAGAGACCATTTAACAAAGAATCCCTCGAAAAACTAATAACTTTATTTTGTCAAGATCGATATTTTATTGTTGAGTTATACCTCTTTCTCTTTCAATCAAAAAAGAGAATTGATTAATTCCAAGTTAAATGATCAAAAATCTTAATACTATTATTCCTACATTTGGGGTTGGATCCTTGTTTCGCGTTATTATAGATATAAAAATAATGATCAAAATTAAATTCAAATAAGACAAAAAATATCAATCTAAAATAAAATAATTATATCAATATGTAACAATCATCAATTTTAGTTCAATATAGCCTTTTTATTGGAAAAATTTATGCGACAAATCAAATTAAATTAAATAAATATTCATTTTTACCTCAAACTTCATAATTATTAACCTATTTAGCCTAAATAATCTTTTTATTATCTGATAAAATATTTTTTTTTCACAATCAATATTTTTCTTCTACTAATAAATAAGTGAGATTTCGCACAACTTACTAGACGTAGTCACTGAGACAAAGTCAACATAAGTTTATTAAACTAGACTGTACCATCATTTTGGAACCAAGTCGAGAAACTATAGAAAATTTCTTCACATTTTGATAGAGTCTGGATCTTTCATAGTTACCATGTAAATGAGGTTTGATCTTCAACATAGATATAAGAGGCTTCTTAGCCGGACATAGTCACGGCTGCAAAAAGGAAGAAATTGTATTAAAAGCACAACAAAAGAAGAAAGAATAAATACCTTAAAATGGCCGAAGTGCAAGGCTTGAATCGTATTCAAACTGCAAGCTACAGCTAATGCCTTTTTATTTATTTGCTAAGTATATTACAAGAGAGAAGAGAGAGCTAGAGAGAAAAATGAAAGAAAGAAATTAAAAACTTCTGCCTCTCCTTACTGAGATGAGTCATCTATTTATAATAGAAAAAAAAGAATCTTTGCACAGTACTTTGTGGGACCCTGTGCACAGTTTTTCAATAATTTAAGTGGGTCGTCATATTTTATCCTTATCTTTTCTTTTTGACTGATAGAGGAATGCCTCAACGTTTTCCATTTCTTCAGCATTAAGGATATTTTCCGGAGAAGGTGTTTGAGATTCTTGAATTTCTTCAGATTCAATAGTTTCATCACTGGTGAGGCTTTTCATGAACGTTTCTGAACATTGTTCGACTGTTTTTATAAGATTTTTCTTGACTTCCTTTAAATATTTGTCAATCATCTCCATTTTATCGCCCTCATGGGCAAAGATTCTCATGGAAATATAATTTAAATTTTTATCTTCCACAATATTCTTTTGTGGAGTAGTCTCATAATCAACCAGAGTTTTTTGAATGGATTCTAGCAATTCTTTCCCATAAGGAATCTTTGTGAGCGGGTCTTTTCTTGTCAGCTTATCCTAAAAATTGGTATAGAACACCCTATACAGTCCGGGTATTTGTTCTTTAGTATAGCCAAATTCGACATTCCATTTGTGTATCCATGGAATGGAGAATTCAATAAAAAAATACATTTGATCGATTTAGTCTAAATTACAGACATGGTCAGAATAATATAATTCATTTAAAAATGGGGATACTTTAACCCTTTTTTGTATATAAATGAAGATATTCTGCTGGCAAAATTTCTACCGTAGGGCCATGACATGTCCATCATTGGATGAACCAGTTAGGAATTTGATTTTAAAAAACTTTAGCACAAATCTTCAAAAACTATGTGTGCTTGTGTTTTATATTATTGTAATAAAAAGTTTGAGTGAATGCCTTGATATAGTCCCAATAGGTAAAACAAACCTTTGAATCTCGCATAGACATGGTTTTTTCATCCATATAGGTCGTGCCCAAATTTTTGGGAAATTAAGCTCATCCCATTTGATAGGTCTTGTCGTAGTGACTCTGGATTTTGCAAAATTTGTCTCAATTAGAATGGTATAATCAGAAGCATTATCCACTAATTTACATCGAGGATTCATTGTAGATAATAAGTGGTAATAAATATGATAGAATAAACATATAAGTTCAGATCTGGGCGCATAATTATAACCATGAGTTTTTACATTTAGAGTTAAAGCATCAAGAATATTTTGATCAGTCAAAGACAATTGTAAATCTGGTTGAGTATTGAAATAAACATGGTCATATGCAAGAGTGGACTCAATAGATCCCATCAGAGACTGTCTAAAATTTAAATTTCTAGCATCGCGCAGTACAGCTAGAAATGTCTCTGGAAGTCCCTTTAAAGTTAAGGGTTTAAAAGGAATTTGTACTAAGCCAATATGCATAAAACTATAATGATTTTTAAACATATCAATATCATTTTGATTAAGCAGTTTAATAGTTTGTTCATCAGTATTTAAAACAATACATTGTTCAGTGGTTTTTATTATTTGTTTATATTTGAATTTATCAAAAAAGTCATAATCATAAATAGTTTTATATTAATTTTTGGAATTGTCCATTTATTTAAGAGATTCGTATTTTGAGGTAAGTCTACCTCTTCTAGTCTAGTATTTTTGGTACTAACTTCTCCCATATCCATGTTTGTCCTATAATGGTGATGCAATATATGAATGGAGCATAGATAGATTGTCTGATAGGCAAATCTCAATTCTTATTCATCGTATGCCAATGTATTCTACTATAGCAAAAGTCACGGCATCTGCCGAAAATCGTTCAAGACAAAATGATGAAACTATTTGTAAAATGATAGTTGCTGATTTTACTGGCCAACTTCATGGATGGTGGGACAACTTCTTAACCGCAGAAAAAAGAAATGCCATTTTTACTGGTAGGAATAATACTCCTGGTGAAGATAACCTGGATAGACCTTTACTTGCGGGTAGAGAAAATGATGTATATACTCTTATACTTACTATTATAGAATATTTTGGAGGAAGATTTACCAACCAATATGAAAACATAAGGACACTCCTAAATGGTCTTAGATGCAGAACCCTAGGAGAATTTAAGTGATAACGACAAAGGAAACAATCGTAATAAAATTTTACAAGAGAGTGTTTTCTCTCCACCTATTAAACATATGTCCCATTTTTCTTTTTTATCTTAATAAGGTCGACTTTCTCCATTGTTTACACTATTCTCTTGCTCTTTGATCCTTTTTCCTTCTCCCTCAGTTGATTGTTATTTTATTCTTTCCCTTTTTGTCATGGACAAAAATTAATAATGAAACGTGAAGAACTTTGTTGCACTAAAAAGGCCTGGTAATATATTCAAATGCATTGACAAATATTTTAATATTAATATTTTTTCTTTGATATTCTATGTAGATCTCACTTTACAATTTTTCATCAATTTGACACCTAAAGCAAGGAAAATCCTTTTCCTCTCAAGGTTCTTCCTCAAAACTTCATTAGTAATAGAAAATTGATTTTCTACTTTTAATTGTGAATTTTGTAAGTTTATCTCCTTTTATGAACTTTTTTGTTGTTTAAATTGAGAGTAAGTGTCAATTTTGTAAGTGGTACATCAATCTTTATTTTTTTTTCACCACTATTTGCTAGCTGACAAATTTAAAATTTTTTGGACAAGTGAATCGAGTTCAAGAAACACTTCGATGCGATTTTGACTTTTACTGTTAGTTTCAATTGAATTTCTTGATGGATATGTCACAAATCTTGCACATGTATGCATCTATAGTTTGGTTTAAAAATTTTCAATTTGAGTTTCCAAAATACATTTGGGTGTGTGCTTGTTTCTATTTGGCTCTATTGAGTTTTCCTTTCTAATGCATCTACTTTTTGCTTGCTAGATTTATTAGTGGATATCTGATAGTTTCTTGAGAAAATTGAAGGAAAGGTGTCTTTTAACTCTTGAATAAAGGATTGGTGACATTGACCAATTTAAATGGTCAAACATAATTAGAAAACTTGATTAAGTTAATTGTGGACTTGATTAATATTTTTAAAACTTTCTAATCTTTTCAAAAATACAAATTAACCCAACTCACACCCCTCTTCAATCCAAATCATCATCCGTCTCTCCTCTTTCTCAAAACTTCTCTCAACCAATAGTTTTGCAAACTTCTCCTTTCAATCCCTGACGATTTCGACCTCCGAGGACAAACAGTTGGGCTTTGAGTTCCTTTTTGACTTCAACCGTTAATCAATATGACAGCCTTGCTCTCCAGCCACAACAACTTCAAATTCTTTATCATTCCCTTTCTTCTTTCACAGGTAAAACATTATGGCTTTTTTAGTTTTGAAGAAAACGAGGAACTTGAACCAACTTCTCTTATAGTATTGGTTAACAATTTCAATATTTGTTGTTTTAATTTAAAATGTGGTCTGAATAAAACTCTAATTTCTATTATTTCTTCTCTTGTCTTATTTCTGGTATTTCTTCTCTTGTCTTCTCTTTTCTTGTCCTCTTTTGTTGTCTGATTTTGAAGTTTAATTTGTTTCGCCCGTTACTGAGTTGATTTGTTCTTGTTCTTAGTAAAAATGGTGATATTATTATTGTTCTGTTGAACAAAATCGTGCTATAATTTTTTCTCCAATAGATTATCCATCTGCTATAATATATTAACCATCTTATGCAACAGATTTAGCATATGATGCAACAGATCAACCATCTGATGCAATAGAGAAATCATCAGATTAAAATTCTGATGCAACAAATTAACCATCTGATGCAACAGATTAATCATCTAATATAATAGAGGAACTATTAGATAAAAATTTGATACAATAAATTTAGCATATAATGCAATAGTTTAACCATGTAATGCAATAGTTTAATCATCCGATGCAATAGATTAAGCATATGTTGCAATAGATTAACCATCTGATGCAACAGATTTACTATCGGATGCAACAGAGGACCATCAGATTAAAAATCTAATGCAACAGATTAACCATCTGATGCAATGAAGGAATTATCAGATTAAAGATCTGATGCAACAGATGAACCTCTTATTGGATAAAATCCTATCAACTCTTCCAATAGGACATGTCCTAGACTTGATTTTTCTAATTGATCATTCATCTATCGTGATAGACGACCCTTCTATTGAAAGAAATCTAAACAATATTGACCGTTGATAAGTGTTCCAATAGATTACCCATATGTTACAACAAATGTGTGATTTAGTGCACAGACCATTCGTCTTTCTCAACAGATGAGTGATATGTTTTATATTATCGCAACAGATTACTCATTTATTGCAATAAGGTATTTAAATGTTCCAATAGATTACTTATATGTCGCTACAAATATGTGATCTGTTTCACAAACCATTCATCTGTCTTAAAAGATGAGTAATATATTTTGTATTATTGCAACAGATTACTCATCTATTGCAACAGGTTAGTTATTTGGTGCAACGGATAACTTACTTGGTACAACAAACGTGTGATTTATTACAACTGTTATTTTACTGTTTTACGTGTTAGATTTACTGTTATCTTTTTTAATGATGCATTAATCAACTATAATATATTTTTATGTTCCTGTTAATTTTAGATAATATGGCTCCCAAAAGAATAGAAACTAAATCAAGTCTAAGTAAAGGAACAAGTGAAGCAACCAGGCTACATCCACCACTCTATGAGTTTTCTTTACAAGTGTTATCTCAATTAGGAGCAGAATATGATGAACACGAAGAGGAGGAATGTTTCAAAAGAGATGATCCAAATGCTAATAGCCCTTCCACCGAAGAGTTAGTCAAAATCTTCAACATTGATCATTATCCTATGAGAATATAGTGCGATGGTGCCACAGATTTAATAGGTGATTTCGTGGTTAAGTCAGCCATGAGAAAATTTTTCGATGCCTTCAGAAAAATACTTTGAGAATAAAAATTGTATACTTATTTAAGGGACAGCTGCTTTGGAAAATATCTTGATTTGCCGGAGGACAACAATGCTTGTTTCCAAATGAAAATGGTATATGAACTTGTCAAGCGTAGGGTTATGTATGGAAACAAAGATAAGACAAATGAGGTGTGGATAAATTACTGTGGCATGACTGTTTGTTTTGGTTGGAAGGAGTTTGCCATAGTTACTGGACTAAAATATTATTCTCCTTCTCCTTCTCATGTTATACCTATTCTAACCTAAAAAAAGCATCCCACATACCTAAAAAAGGCAAAGGCATGTCTTGTGATCGTGATGACCTGGTGTCCATTATTGGTCCAAACTTCAAAAACAAAAATTTTATAGAAGCGTTGAAAGGTAAAATTTTTTTAAAGAAGAATAAGCAGTCATGGTGCTTAGTTTGGTTTGTACATAATATTCTTTGGGAGAGAGACGCTAACAATAACATAAGTCATTGTTTAATAAATCTCTCCAAGGATCTTGAGGTGTTTAACAACTATCCTTGGGGTTATGAAAGATTCAAAATGACTGTCAAATATTTGTTGACTCCGTTAGCACCAAAGATAGTCAACTTATATGACTTTCCATGGACTTTCATGGTAAATGTTTCTTTCTTTTATTATGATATCATTCATTTTTTAATCAATAATAGTTTTGATTTATGGGCGTTATTTTATAGGCTTGGGCGTTTGAAGTCATTTCTTATTTGAGACAACAAGTGAACTACCAGGAAGAAGTTTCTTGTCCAAGAATCTTGAGATGGTTGTCGGCCAAAAATGATAAAAAACAAATTTCTTGATCTCTTCAACTCCCCGAAGGATGTAGTAAGTATAATTATAATTAAGTTTTTGTTTTAATTAATGATTTTTTTGAATGGTGTAATCATCATTCTAATATATGTAATGATTTATGTTAGATTGTGCATCCGTCGCTAGTTCCGACCAATCGAGAGTTGAAGCTGCCATTTTTTAACTTTATGGTCTATGCAAACTTTATCGAACCCTAAGGTCATTGACAGAATAAAAATGGAATTGTTTAGAGCAACAACCATTACAAGAAAAATAATTTTGAAGGGTAGACTTGTTGTTATTGATGGTCTTAGTGGTGATGGAGTTGTTAGTGGTGGTAGTGGTGCTGCTGTTGGTGCTAATGATGCTCCTCTTACAGTATTTAAAACAAACCATTATGAGTATGATCATACTGGTTATACAGATTTTGCCTCTCCCATCATACGTTCTGGATGCAAATGTAAAGACTATAAGGCAAAACATCATGTAGTGATTAATGCTATTAATGCATTAACTGCTTCTTTAAAGGAATTAACATCTAAGAGGGGTGTCATTCTATTAAAGAGGATTTTATATCCATCCACTTCATTAGAGATTAAGGCTAAGAGAAAAAGAAAATTAATTTTCAAGGCATTATCAAGCATCCAAAAAAGCAAAATTGCAACTTCTCTATCCGTGTTTTGCATTGAGAAATGTACAATAGCCAAAGGAGAGCAGCACGAGATGAAGAAGGTGAATATATATGTATATTCCAACTAACAAACAAACACATATCTGTTTCAACAGATGACACATCTGTTGAAAATTATCAAACAGATATATATATCTGTTGTAACAATTGACTAACTTGTTGCATCAAATAAAGTATCTATTACAACATATGTCTCATCTATTTTAGCAAATCAAATAGCTCTTCGTACCACTTTTATTTGTACCAATAGATGACCTATCTCCTGCAATAGATGAGTCATATATTGTAATAGATGGTTTATTCATTGAAAATTATCATACAGGCCTTTCCCATGTAGAAATTTATCCCAACAGTTGATTTATCTGTTGCAACAGAAATATAATCTGTTTGGGATAATTTAAAACATGAGGAAGACTTGTTTAATTTGCTAGAACAGATGAGTTATCCTTTTTTCATTTTGTTGTATCCCCGTGATTAACATTGAGCAATTCTGGCTTTTTAGGTGGATGTAGAAGCTACTGCTGAACAATATTGACAATATGCTAATCCTTTTATAGAAATATGAAGAACAGAAAGCGAAAAATCGTACGTAAGCGACAATAAAGATCCACGGTGATCAAAGCTGAATTTCGTAGCATCGGATGAAGAATAACTTGTCCATATTACGTAGATCTTTATAGCTCGAGTCTGTCAAAGTAATAAGCTCACCCCTCCTTAGGAATTCTTAGCATCAATACTTAAATTGTTGATGTATTTATTTAGATTTGTACACATAATTTTTGTTTACATTCCATTTATTTATTGATTTATTTCAGCTAATTTCTGAAGGCTTCAATTTATTTTATTTTTTCTATGAATTTTATTTTTCCTTAGATTTGAACTTATTAATTAAAATGGAATACTAAATTCAAATATTGCAATAGATAAAGTATCTGTTGCAACAGATGACACATCTGTTGGAAAATATCAAACAGATTTAGACATATGTTGCAATAGGTAGGTAATCTGTTGAAAATTATCAAACAGGTCTTCCCACTGTTGCAACTGATAGACTTAGACAGAAACATCAACATAATGCAATAGATGACCAACCTGTTGCAATAAATAAACTATATGTCAGAACAAGTAGAATATCTATTACAACAGATAAATAATCTGTTGTATTATAAAAATTCAGCTTTCATTAGACATAAACAATTATCAGTATATGTAAAAAAGTGAAAGTGACTTGAAATAAAAAAGGCGGAACCCATTGACAGTGTTCAATTTAAACACCTAAAATAAAATAGATATCAAGTAGACAGTGTTCATTTTAAACTCGTAAAATAAAATAGGCACCAAATGTGTTAGTTTGTCACTTTTTGCCCTGTTGGCTGCTCGCGTGTAATTCACGCAGCCAAGGCTAGTTGAACCCCCATTTTTGCTGATTTCGCTTCCAACAGTTGTTTTTCTCCCATTGTCTTATATATTCATCTTCTTCCTAAATTTAACCCTAAATTTTCAAATCTTTTTTTTAAATTTTTTTTCTTTATCCAAATTTATCTCGATTATTTGAATTTTTTTCTGCGTATTTTTTTTTCCAACTGAGCTTGACAATGTCGAGCTTATCTTCCATTCTTTTTTGTGACAAAGATTTTCGATATTGTAAGTTCGGTCATGAAGCTCTATTAAAGACTTCTTGGACTCAACAAAATCCAGGTCGTAGGTTTTTTACTTGTAAGATTTGAAAAGTACTATTTTTTTTATTTAATTAGTTGATTAATTATTGACTTGTAATTATTTTGTAATTGTGTTCTTGTTTTTATAGAAATTTGGTGTATGCGATTACTTTGATTGGTATGAAGAACGACCCCTTTCACAAACAAATCGTGTAATCTGGGGTTTGTTGAAGAAAGTCAAGGCTTCTGAAGAGAAATAAAATTGAGCAAAAAAATTCTACATTGTTGTCATTATTGCTACTGGTTTGGTGGTGTTGGGAACATGGATATTCAAGCCTAATTGCTGAAATTTTCATGGTGGTGTATTTGCTACTGGTTTGATTTTGTCGAGCACATAGATATTCAAGCATAATTGTTGAAAAATATCAAACAGATATAGGCATATATTGCAAAATTTAGGTCTTCTATTGGAAATTTTTAGAATGGTCTTCCCACTATTGCAAAAGATTAGACTTAGATTAGATAGAAATAACATCAACATAATGCAACAAATGATCAACCTATTGCAATAGATAAACTATCTATCAGAACAGATAGAATATATTTTACTATAGATTGACAATCTATTATATTATAAAAAACACAACTTTAATCAGAAAAAATTATTGCCACTACATGTACATGTAATGTAAAGTGAAGTGTAACTTAAAATAAAAAATTATTATTTTACAGGTTCTCTTTTATACACAGGCTCCAAGCGTCTAGTTAGTACCCTATAAGCCCAGAACTCTTGCAGGTTTGCCATAGAGTTATCGTCAAGAAAGGTCATTGGCTCATCTATTTCTGTGCCGGTCAGCAAACATTTGATGTGTGCAAGCGCGTGCGAGCTGCACGCAAAACTGGTATCATTTTTTGGAAGGTTCATGTCGTTGTTTTGACCTTCAAAATCCCATGATTTCTTCATCAACACTTTCTCCGGCAAATGATACATCAGTTTACTCTGCCTCAATAAGATGGGGAACAGGTCCATCCGTGGCTGCATGTGGACAAAAAAATAACTCCGTCGATGGCAGATTCATTGCAGTCATAAACGTTGATGTTTCCCTCCTCGAGTAGTATCTTAACAGCCTAATAATCTTTCTCTACGTGTGGATTTAGCCTATCCCCTCTAACATATCTTATCATTTCTTCATCCCAGTCCAACGTAGAAACTAACGAATCAAATCCCGCGCTACAAGACGACGCTAGATCATTGATTTGATCGTACTTATCCTTGATCTTCTTGTAGATGTCGAGGTTTATTATCCAATCGGCAGTGTTATAGCTTTTGGGTTCGCTAATTGCCTTTTCCTCATGAGGCAGAGGATTTCGTCAACATACTATGATATAAAGAGTCAATTTTTAAATAGGTTAGTAATTGTAAAAATGCAACGGATGGTCCATCTATTGTATAGGGTTCTATGAATCAATCCAGCACAACTTATGCAATAGATAGATAATAAGTTACAACAGAACCACTACCAGTTGCACCAGAATACACAACTGGTGCAATAGATTTCATATCTATTGCGTAGCTTCTTATTCATGGAGTAGATTAGAAGGATAGGTTAGGAAAAGTAAACTTACCTTATCCTCGTACCGCATACGCATATCTGTCATAATCTGGAAGTCTTGGGGGGGAAAGGGAGGCCTGGGGTAATCTGGTACGCCTCACTTGGTATTCTTGGCCTGTCGCAGATGATAACACCCAGACTACAACTCTCGTAAGAGTGTAAGCGGTCGCTGTCAAATATAGAACCCAACTAGGTTGGGTGTCGAATCCCACAGGGAATACTTGGTCACTAAGTGTTGCAACTATTAGTAGACTGTTGGTCGAAAATTCTATGAAAAAGGGGGGTTTGATTTATGCGTGAACTAATAATATCAAAGTAACGAATGAGATGAAGTATTTAGTAAGAGTTAATCACAAAGAATAATAAGTTAGGGTTATGTCCACCTTATGAGTTCTACGTATCTATTAACTATAGTAATGCGGAATGTAGACATGCATGCACTTATAGAGATTCGTATTCTAATGGTAAATCCTAGTGTTTCTCAACCATCAAGGATTATTTCACTTTAACTCTCTCGAGCTTAAAGTGTATAACTAATGGTACAAACTCTCTAAGAGGTTAATCCGGTTAAGGCATTAACGTGTAAACAGGGGTTGGCAGCCCTATTTCCTTGTCACACTCTTTTTTCCAAACATGTAACTTTTCTCTCAAACAAGTTAATGCTATACTAGCATATTCCTACGTTTGCAACCATAAGAATTCAATTAAAACGAAGAGAGTAATGATATAAGTAGCATACATATCAAGAATTCACAAACTCATAGCAATAGATAGTATCTCACCAGTTTTCCATAACCCTAACAGAGAAGTTTAGCTACTCATGATCACAACGAAAATCACAATAGACATAATCATCATACCACAACTAGAATAATCTTGGCGATGTGGATGATTTTTGGTGTCAAAAGGGATTGACGTTTTCTTTCTCTAGTCGTTTGTGTAGCGTTTTTCTCTGTTCTAGCTTATAGAATCTGTAAACTGAATAATACTAAGTGTCGAATGAAAAGAATAGATTGAATCAATCGATGAATGCTGAAAAATTCAGCAAATAAGGTTTTTATAACATCCTTGTCCTAGTCCTACTAGGTTACTGCTGCACCCCTAAGTATTAAGAAATACTGATTTTGCCCGGGACAGCTTTTCCATGCATCACATTCAGTCCACAAGCTTCCAAAAGTTACCTTCCTTCTAACGTGAAGTTTTCCTTTGCTGCCCAAAGGTCCACAAAGTGCTGAAATCTTCATCGTTAATACCTGAAAAACATGCTAATCACATAGGTTAGCTCACTTACAGGAAAATGGACTAAAAGTGCAGGAATTATATATTTTATCCTCAAAACTTAGCTATAACATGGGTAAATTATGGTGTTTAGGCGTGTAAATACGCCCGACATCAGCAGATCCCTCTTCTCTTTGGCGCCAAGTTTCATGTATATGTCGACTTTCTTCAATGGCCTTTGAACTTTAATTATTTTTTATTTTAGACTAGATATTACGTCACTAATTGCTCTTTTCTACCTCCTAACCGCCATTGTAGGAGTGTATGACTCTTTCGCCTTCTTAGATGGTATAACACCCCTCTTGAATTTGAATTCCTCGACATCTTTATGGATATCCTCTACTTTTTCAAAGAGTTTATCCTATCTATCCTTGCACTCTTCATAATTTGCAACGAGAACACGAAGGTGAAGAGGGGTGAGAGGGACCAGTGTAAGGGTGAGAGAAACCTGTAAAAGAGGTGTTTTCAAATATATTTATTTTTTCTTAAGCATCAACACACTCATCATCACGAGTGGTAGCAGCATAAGCATGCCTTACACCAACACCAACAACTCCACCAGAAGAAGCTCCTGGATCTGCCTCAGTAGGTTAGTCATGAAGAGCCTCAACATTAGGCTGACCTTGCCTTACTGCTCTTTTTATGGCTATTTCTCTAGCCAATTCCTTCTTTATTAACTCCACCATTGGGTCTGCTATAGTATCAATATAAACTAGAGTAATAAAAGAATTTATCCCTAACTCCTGCTCAGTAGGCACGATCCATGGACGCACAACCTATAAAAAAAGATAGATATATTTAAATTATATAATATAAGAATTTTCACAGTTGGGTTACATGTTAACACAGACAACTTATGCAATAGATGAACTGTGTGTCATAATAAATTAATAATATATTGTATCAGATTACCCATCTGTTGCGTAGTTTGCAGTAGATGGTTAAAATTTATTTTAGTCAGGTTCAGAGAACCAGATGGATAATCTGATGCAAAATTTCAATCATCTGTTGCAAAAGATTACCCATCTATTGCAACAGATTACCAATATGTTGCACCAGTTGGCATAAGACAGGTAATATGTTGGGTTAGATGTTAAGCAACAGATGATCTATATGTCGCAAAAAATTAATAATATGTTCTATCTGATTGCCCATCTGTTGCATAATTTGTAGTAGATGGTTAATCTGTTAGGAGTCCAGTTCAGAGAACCAAAGCAATAAATGGGTAATCTGATGCAAGACATTAATCATCTATCGTAATAACTTATCCATTTATTGCACCAGTTGGCACAGGACGGGTAATCTGTCATAACAGATGTCCCATCTGGTGTATTAGATATAACATCTGTTGCACTAGATATAATATCTATTCATTATCTTTTATTGAGTCAAATTATTTTACTTAAAGAAGACGTACTGCATTATCCGAAGGGTTAAAGAGATCAACCTCCTTAATTCTTGTGTTGTTCTTTGCAGCCAACCACCTAAACATCCTTGGATGAGAAATCTCATCCTAGGAATCCATTACCCGCTTTTAGAGAGGAAGAATGACTTTTAATGCCCAAGCCTAAAAACTATTAACAGGAAGCAAGCAAAAAAAATCATAATAACTATATTCAATATAAATTAATGGATGAGTAAAAATAGTGATTAATTTTATCATGAAAGCCCAAGAAAAGCCGTATAATGTGGTCGTCCCTAGGGATAGATTTGTCAGTAAATATTAGACTGTCAAGTAGAAGCTATCATATCCCTAGGGATAGTTATTGAATTTATCAAAATTCTCAGTACGAGCCAACAAATCATCTTCTATGGCCTTGTTGGCGTCTTTTACCAATATAATCAAATGGGCAAACCAAATTAAGCATAATTTCTCCCTGTACTGCTTTGGTATGGTTTTATCCTTGAGATCTGTCATAAAATCCTATGCTTTGTAGGCACGTCCAGCAATGTCCAACAACCCATTTATTTTTTCCTTGTGTTTGTTGATTTTGCTGGGTGATCGCTGGGACAATGCCTTTCCTCTATTTGCTTGTGGTAGTTTGGCTATCCTGATTGCCTTGGACCTTTTGTGGGGTGTTCCCTTGGTGATAAGTTCTTCTGGATGATCGCATCTCAAGCCTGTCACTATGGCAATGTTTTGCAATCCAAAATATACCGGCATGCCACAGTAGTTGATCCAAATATCATCCATCTTTTTGCCTCCTTCTCAGAATCTTTATCATCCCCCACGTACTTGATGCTGCACTTGAGAAGACCATATACCATCTTCATTTAGAAATAGGCAGGTTGGTCCTCAGGCAGCTCAAGAAAACATCTAAAGTAGCTCCTCTTAAAAAGCCCATCTATATTTTCGTTCTTCATAATATTCCTAAAATAATTAAAGTTTTCCCAAATTGACATCTAAGTACAAGTTCACCAATTAGTTCTTTTGGGTCATCTATCGGCATCGCAACTTGAAATCTGTCAATACTACTAGTTTTGACAGGATCATGTTGGGATGTCGATATTAATTCATACCCCATTGGTGATCCATTATCATCATGTTGATGATCATTCTCTTTCTCACTCTTTAATTCCTCCTATTTCTCACTTTAATTTGCTTCATCACCATCTACAGACCCTTGCCCATCTTTCTCAATGTTGTTTTCATATCTCTCCTTAACTTTACTTTTCCCTAATTGAGATTGTTCAAGAGGCTCCTTCGAATCTATCTGTACTGTAGCCTTTTTTGTTGGGTGGTCAGAAATTGATCCACTTTCACTTTTTTTTCTTTTGGGAGACATGCTTTACCTACAAAGAACAGAAAAAAAATTATATTACAATTAATATATGCATAAATTATAAAAAATACATTACAAACACCACCAATACCGATACACCAACGACCACCACGATAAAGATCACTAACCCATGCCACAAACACCATGAATATCGACACCACCAACATCCACCACTAACACCACCAGCCAATGCCACCAACATCCACTATAAACACCACCATTGCCACCATAACGACCACCACCACCACCACTATGACCACCAATACGAAAAATACCATACAACAATACCACGACAGTCGACGGAATACTGCGATAAAAACTAAGGTTTTCTCGAGTTCTTCCTATAATTTTACAATTAAAACTCAAAATTATAAACCTATTCTCAAAGATAATACAACTAAAAGTCTTCTTTTTCATCATTAACTTAAAAGCCCTTATTTTTTAGAAAAAATAACAAATATAGAACTCTTTTCAAACTCTGTTACCTATGAAAACAGATAAAACGACTGATACAAGCAAGAATGAAGTCAAAAATAACACCTATGTGGTTGAAAATGAGAATAAAATTGATCTATTGTGAAAGGTTGAGCAATTTGTTGAGTAGTTATTGTTTGTATTGTTGAGAGAGATAAAAGAGCAAGAACTCGAGAATTGAAATAATGAAACATTTTTCTTGCAAATGGATGATTTATATTTTCGAAAAGAATGACAAGTTTTGAAAAAGTTAATTTGGTCCGAATTAATCCGTATTATTTTTTAAAATTATAAAAGATATGCATAATTTTTAACTCTCTCATCATGCAATTTCTAAAAGACTTAATTAAAGTTGTAAGTGGCCCTATGAGAACTCATCCTTAGTCCTAGATTAATCAATTTAGTTATTAGTTGAACATATAAACTCAATTGAAATTGTGTTGCTACAGATGACCCATCCGTTGGAATTAATCAAACAAATTAAGTCATTTATTGTAACAGATTATCCATCTGTTGTAAATTATCAAATAAGCGTTGTCATTTATTGTAGTTGACCCTATGAGAACTCACCCCTAACCCTAGATTAATCAATTAAGGTATTAGTTGAACATATAAGGTAATAAGAATCGATTTAGCTCAGAGTGATCAATCAACGACTCTAGTTGAGAGGAACGCAATACCATCTCATCATGCAATTGCCAAAAGACTCAATTGAAGTTATAGATGACCTTATGAGAACTCACCCCTAGTCCTAGATTAATCAATTTAGGTATTAGTTGAATATATAAAGTAATAAGAATCGATTCAACTAAGAGTGATCGATCGACGACTCGGGTCGGGAGAAAAACATTACTGTCTCATCATGTGATTGCGAAAAGACTCAATTAAAGTTGTAGTTGACCCTATGAGAACTCACCCTAGTCCTAGATTAATCAATTTAGGTATTAGTTGAACATATAAGGTAATAAGAATTGCTTTTCCTCAGAGTGGTCGATCAACGACTATGGTCGGGAGGAATGCAATACCGTCTTATCATGCGATTGCAAAAAGACTCAATTGAAGTTGTAGTTGACCCTATGAGAACTTATCCCTAGTCCTAGATTAATTAATTTAGGTATTATTTGACCATATGAACTTAATTGAAATTGCATAAAAACAAATGTTCAACCTGTTGCAACAGATGACTCATCTAGTAGAATTAATCAACAGAATAAGTCATATGATAGATGACCCATATATTGGAGTTAATCAAATAGATTAAGTTATCTGTTGCAACAGATTACCCATTTATTTTAAATTATCAAATAAGTGTTGTCATTTTGTAGTTGACCCCATATAAACTCATCCCTAGTCCTAAATTAAACAATTAAGGTATTAGTTTAATATATAAGGTAATAAGAATCAATTCAGTTCAGAGTGATCGATCGACGACACTAGTCGAGAGGAACGCAATACCATTTCATCATGCAATTTCCATCAATCAAAGTTGTAGTTAACCCTATGAGAACTCACCCCTAGTCCTAGATTAATTAATTTAGGTATTAGTTGAACATATAAGGTAATAAGAATCACTTTACCTCAGAGTGATTGATCGACGACTCTGGTTGGGAGGACCACAATATTGTCTCATCATAAGATTGCTAAAAGACTTAATTCAAGTTGTAGTTGACCCTATGAGAACTTATACCTAGTCCTAGATTAATCAATTTAGGTATTAGTTAAATATATGAACTCAATTGAAATTTTATAAAAATAAATGTTCAACCTGTTGCTATAGATGACCCATCTATTGGAATTAATTAAATAGATTAAGTCATATGTTGCAATAGATAACCCATCTATTGGAATTAATCGAACAGATTAAGTCATCTATTGTAATAGATTTCCCATCTGTTGTAAATTATCAAATAGGTGATGTCATCTGTTGTAGTTAACCCTATGAGAATTCATCCCTAGTCCTAGATTAATCAATTCAGGTATTAGTTGAGCATATTAGGTAATAAGAATCGATTCATCTCAGAGTGATCGATCGACGACTCTGATCGAGAGGAGCACAATACCGTCTCATCATGCAATTACCAGCAGACTTAATTAAAGTTGTAGTTGACCCTATGAGAACTCACCCCTAGTCCTAGATTAATCAATTAAGGCATTAGTTGAACATATAAACTTAATTGTAATTGTATTAAAATAAATGTTTAATCTGTTGCAATCGATGAATTATCTATTGGAATTAATCAAACAGGTTAAGTTATTTGTTACAAAAGATTACCCATCTGTTGTAAGTCTTCTGTTGTGACAGATGACCGAGCTTTGGAAAATTTCAAACAGAAATTATCATCTATTGCAAAGTATGACTTAGATGCTTTAAGATCCTTTTTTTAAAAAAATTTTGGTATTTCTTGTCTGAGATAAAAAAGATAAAATACTAAGGTGGTAAAAAAAATTACTTGGATAACTCAAAAATCTCCTTAGTGAGTAGTCTTATCTGGTCTTTTTAATGTCACCGTCTCCTCATGCACCTCAAAAGTTATTAATGAATATTTAAAACCCATATCTAGATACTACTCTCTCCTTCAGCCATAAAGTAACTCAAAATGAGAACCTCAACTCATCTCTCCCCCTTCTTTACTCTCATTACCAGTTTTGTTTCATATTTATTGAGAAAGTTGAAGGAAAGGTCACTTTTAAGTCTTGAATTAATTAACCATTGTTTTTATTAAAATATGCAAACAAAGTCATCTGTTGTGAGAACTTAAAAATACTTATTGTTAGTATAGTTTTTTTTTATGTCTTTTGTTTGTTACTTTGGTGGTGCTATTATTGGGGGTGGTGGTGGTGTTGGAACATGTGGTGTTTATGTTGTTGATTGTATTGGAACATATGGTGCTGTTTCTTTGTTGTTGATGCTGTTGGTGGTGGTGTTGCAATAGTTTCCGCAATTATTGCAACCGATGAATTAGCTGTTGGAACAGACAGAGCAACTGTTTAAGAAAATCAAACTAGTAGCAAGGCTAGTTTGATTTATTCCAACAGATGACCCATCTGTTACAACATATCATTCATCTATTGCAATAGATGCCTCTCGATTGAACAGGGGAATTAGTTGCATCAGATTGGTCATCTGTTGATTCTTTCAATTTTATGTTACTCTTTGTAATATTTTTTTTGTTCTTCTCTTGTTTGACATCAAATGTATTTCTTTTGTTTGCAGATAAAAGAAAATGAAATCGGATCAACTTTTGCCCGACCAGCATTAAAGGCTAGAGCAAAGATGAGTTCGAAGGAATAAGCTACTTGCAGATGGAACTATTTCATATGTAGAAGGTATGTATTACTGATCAACCTATCGTGAAAACACATATCCAGTACAATGATTTTCTGAATGTTAGTTCTTTACCTATTAAGCGTTAATCCTCCAAACAAGCTATGACATTTTACAGTTAAGATTGTTAGGTTCGAATTGGTAAGTCTAAGGGACCAAGTAGGTGGTGTTGATACCCTGTTACAGTTTAATAAAGATTTTGCTAATGTTTATGTATCAAGTTTGAAGAAGGGCAAAGGTTTTTAGCGGCAGTGTAAATATTCAAATAGCTATTGCACTGACTTTAAGGGTTCAATGGACTTTTGAAAGGCCTCCGAAGCCTCGCACTGGTGCAAACAAGAATGAAAATAAATATACTTATTGATCTGATCCAAATTTATATGGATGAGTTGCTTGAAGAGAGTATTATACAGCAGAAGTTTATTGTAAGAATACCGATACGGGAAGGGGGCGGTGGAGAAGACCATATATCAAATCAAACCTTATTAAACAAGAAAGGAAACAACAAGGCATGGGATTTCTGCCCAACTTCAGATCTTCTGTTACTACTGCCATTGACCTGATCATAGCCATAAACAGAAGGCATGGCATGCAAGTTGGACTTCAGAAATTAACGCCTTAGCTTTCCTTATTTTTACTTCTGGAGTTATTGGTTCAGATTTCATTCTTGACTAAAAATCATACCAATCTCCTATGCTCGCAAAGTTTCTTCCTTAGAATTCTGGTCCTGCACTTTGTGAGTCTTCATTAAGGCCACTCTTACTAGTTGCAGTCTCTAGAAAAGTGACCAACTCCAGTCCTCATGATCATACTTCTTTTTCTTCAACGACTGATGGATTTTTATATTTGGATACACATCCATATTTGAAGATCATTCAGTTTTTTCATTCTCATGTCAATTTCATTGGCCATATTCGCTAGAAGTTCCTTACTTATTTCCCCGTGTTCCCTCTTAAACAAGGTATGAGATGGTATATGGTATTCTCCACCCCTTCCTCACCCCGCACAGGTATTCTCACAAGCACCTTTTGCTATACAATTATAACGCCCTGAATCTGGTACTCAGAATGCTACACGGTGCTTATAATCCCGAAGGACAACAAGCTAACCTATGACTGATATATATAACTGATCCCTGAATAATAATGGTAGTATAGTAAATATGGAACAAGAGCTGAAAGGACATAAGGTTCAATACTAACACATAACTCAAAAGATGGTATAATAATACTTTCATTGGCCAGATTCACTAGAAGTTCCTTACTTACTTCCCCGTGATTCCTTTTAAACAAGGTCTGAGATGGTATATGGTCTTCTCCACCCCCTCCCACACTGGTATTCTCTCAAGCACCTTCTTCTATATAATTATAACACCTCAAATCTAGTACTCAAAATGCTATATGATGCTTATAATCCCGAAGGATCACAAGCTAACCCATGACTGATATCTGTAACTGAGCCCTGAATAATGATGGTAGTATCGTAAATACGGAACATGAACTGAAAGGCCATAAAGTTCAATACTAACACATAACTGAAAATATGGTATAATAATACCAAAATAACTTAAATAACTATCTGAACATGCTGTGGTTTGAAAGCCTCTAAAACTAAACTGTCTGAATAAGGAGTTGATTGGATAATCCCCCAACTAACCCCATTCGCTAAAATAAACTAAGTACTAAAATAATGAAATAGTCAAATAATAACATCCTCGAATGATGAGGACTGACTGCTGACTTTGACTGCTGAAACTGGAATGCTACTGATACTCTGGAGTGCGTGCTTCTGAACTTATGGTATAAAACACCATAGCATAAATGCGTCTATACGATTGAATGTACTGGTATGCAAATGAGGTAGGCTTAATGCAATGGTTCATATGCATGAACAATACTATCTAACTGAATAACATGAATATGAGAATCCATGGATGAATACATAACTGTATCTGAGATCGTGATAATACTGACTGATAAATTCTGATAATGTGGATTTAATGATATCTGGGTACTAATACTGGGATATTTAAAGACTAACTCTATTGAGTACTGAGGAACTGATGTCATATTACTAATAAAGGAATGACTGTTTCTGACAGTTCTGATTATGAAGAACTAGTCTGATTGATTGTATTTGATAGTCCTGATATCTGAATATTGGGAACATAAATTTCATATAATTAATATACTATTAACTGGGTGACTGTGTCTGACAGTCCTAATTTTGATGGAACTAGCTGAGTTCCGTACTGAATGAGTGACTATATCTGATAGTCCTAAAACTGTAGAACTGAACAGAGTTCTATTACTGAGACTGGATCTGAAACTGAGACTGTGGGAGGTAATCATCTAACCGATATGCCCCAAAACTGAACTGGTGGGGTCCAAACTATAGCCCTAGCTGGAAGGGTGTCAGTACCGTGCCACGGGTAAAGATGAGCTGGGAGTAAAGCCTCTATGATAGGGAGCTCTTCCGTCAACCCCTCCTAGTAGGAAACTCAAATGAGGTGTATAATGCCTAATCTCTCCTAGTAGGAAACTCAAATGAGGTGTATAATACCTAAACTCGTAGGGTAAATACAAGGATTACTTTTATGGATCACACCCTCTACTGACTAATAGGTGAGTCCCCATCCTTGGGTTCACTCGGTGTTGAATCCTACTCCCAACTAAAGAGACACTGAATTGATTTAAACTGAACTGAACTATTATTGATAGTATCTTTTAGTTGATTTGAACATATTTCTCTAAATTTTGTTAACTGACGGAATACTACTACGATCGGATAACTAATTGAGGTTACTGAGTTTTCCTGAGTCATGTAACTAACTGAATTCTAATGATCATGGCTTGAATGAGAGTATCGTAAAAACTGACACTGGCTCTAGACAGATATCTAAATTATCGGGTACAAGTACCCCCAAGACTCGATAGCATGAAACTGACAAGACTTGACACTTCGTGAACACATAACCAATATCAACAATTCATAATATAATAAGTTGGGGATTTCATGAAACACATAGTTGTCATAATATTGTACATGGATGGAATTGCATATAGATATGTCATACTTTCATCAACTTAATGTCATGAACATTCCAACAAATACTCATTATGCACACAATATCATGGAAGTCAGTCTTGGTCATAAGGGTAAAGCATGCATTTATTATTTGAGTCATAATTGAGCTAAAATACCCAATTTCTATACTCCTAGCCATTTTGTCAAACACCATACATGCACAGCTTAGGGCATAGATGAAATCATCAAATTACATATCATAAACAACTCAATTCATGGATTTCATTATGCTTGCTAACGTAGTTTCATGAAAGCACATACAGATTCCAACTTGGGAATTATACAACAAGATAAACATGGTTAAAAACATCCCATAACATAAATATCATGTTTTATAATTTGAAAAAGGGTTCTTGGACTTCGTGGATGAAAGGAATCCATAAATTAATACTTTACATACCTTAGTTCCTGATTTTATAAAGACTGACAGAGAGATTCTTGAATATGAGTATTAAATTTGAATCCTTAATTGAAAACCCTAGCTTGTTCTTGAGAGAAACTTGAGAGAAACTCTATATTTTGGGTGAAATATGGCTGAACCACGTTTTATTGGGTTTATCTAAGGATGGGTAATTGACCCTTTTGCCTTTAAAAATACAGATATTTAATGACTAAAAACTGGGTACCGATGCTATAAGCGACGTGGGGCATTGATGGTTGCAATGCGACACCCGATGCATCATGCCATGATTGCATCAAGCCACAGAAGTTTTAGCTCTAGCATCCTGCACAAATGTTGACCAATGCGATTGGCGACGCGGCGTGCCATGATTGTATTGGTCCACTATTTTGGGACTCCGAACATGATCTAAATATGTTCTGAAAAATCCAAAACTTATTTGGGAACACCCATTGATCTTCTTGATCATGAACTAATAAAGATACGGACTATTAAAGGACATTAAGGTGGCTAAATGAGATTTCCAACTTTTGAAAGTCAATAATATGCTAAGTCTGGGAACCTAGCTAGAATTTTCTAAGTTTGAGATCTCTTGACAAGCTTAAAGGACTGAATTAAGCTTTAGGATTTTATGGGGTCTTACAATATCTCTCTCTTGAGAATATTTGTCCTCGAATGAGACTGACTGAGAGGGAAGAAAAGATAAACTAACGTACTTACTGAACATAAATGACTGGAACATGATTCCATAACTAACATGATCGATAAATTGAATGTATCATACTGAACATACATATCTGATGCATGATTAACTGGTTCATGAATGCATGACTGAATATGCAATGGTAATTGATACCAAGTTTATCATAGACATTTGAGCATGAAACTGGATAAGTTCAAGGGAGACTATTTCCTTAAATTGAAAATGCTAATGAGCCTAAAATTAATTACTAGATATGCATGAGCGGAAACACGTGAACATAATGGAGTTTAGAACGTGATACATGAGCTGGATATCGTGATCTGAAATGAGTACCTTGAATACGTGGCTTACGGAAGAGGTCAGAGTTTGAGGGTCAACTTTTAAGTACCCCCTCTCCAAATTGGATTCATTACGAGAATAGATAATGACATGTCTTATGTCATGAGTGTTCGGGGAATTATCGTGTAGCTTTCCCTTGGGACACTATGTCCCTTGAAGAATACTGATTTTGCTGAGATACTGAGGAAAACTAGGGTGATGCACAAGGCACCTACGAACTGAATTGCGGCTGAATATCTAGGATCTAAAGCTAAGACAAAGTGATTAGACCTTACGCACTACAAACTGAGACTACTGGAAAACTTTATGTGGGTGCTGAGCACGAATGCATAAATATATACTAACTTTATCTATTTAACTAAATAACTTACATCTGAATACTGGGCGTGTAAGACTGAACTTTACTTAATCTGGATAGCTGGACTGAGACTATAAGGTATTATACATAGGAGGTAATGACTGACTGGGAACATAAGATAACTGATCATGAGTGAGAGAAAATTGTATTACCTTAGAAACACAAGACTAGGTGTCTAATCATAATTCAGAAATATAATATAAACTCAAGTACTGTACTAATAACTGAGTAACTGATGGCCATATGCTATGGTTAGGTAATCTTGAAACTGGACTGAGTTTCTGATCTTACTACTGGACTAGGCCTGGGATTAAGATTGTAGC
Source organism: Capsicum baccatum var. pendulum (assembly GCA_030864225.1). Taxonomy (NCBI): domain Eukaryota; kingdom Viridiplantae; phylum Streptophyta; class Magnoliopsida; order Solanales; family Solanaceae; genus Capsicum; species Capsicum baccatum. The sequence continues at coordinate 50,714,667 of CM061554.1, read as the reverse complement.
TAAGATGGTAATTGAGACTGTAACCATAACTAAGACTATAACTGAGACTGAATGCTGGTTTTCTATAACTGAGGGTTAGACTGGTATGGGAGTACTGAATTCTAATGGCTAAGTAATTGATAACTGAAAGCCATGGTTTAGTAGGACCATCTAAGTCCTTTACTGAATATTGATTACTGAATTGACATTGTAACTGAGGCATGCGAGATGGAACATTAATAGTATAGATTCACCGAGGGATCTAAACTGAGGGTATACATGGCATAATATGAGTTTGACTGAACACTAGGAGTGAAGTCATGAATCGTGTGGGCTAAGCATACTGTAAAGCATGACATGAGTGCATGAGTCATGAGCTTCATGAACTAGGTTTGGAATTTCTAAATTTATGGAACATGATCCACAATATGGGATGAACTTGGACTCCTCGTACCAGAAACTTGAAACAGACACTATTCTACGAAAAACACATGGATATAAACTGTATTCATGGGACTAAAATGGAAAGCATACGCAAGTATCATAATGGTTGAAGTACAAAACTTTGCACTGAGATAGGAATGGATTAGGAATTATCTTTCCTTATGGATTTCCTACACATATTAGTATTACTACTGGAACCTGAAGGCCTGACTTTCAAAGATTTCATAACTGGATAGTTTCTGTATACCTGTCGGGCTGTGTTAGACTGACTAACTGGGGTAGGGACTGGAAAAAGGTCTTCTTAATATTTGGTTTGACCTTAAAGTTGAATGCTATGCAAAGAGTTACAAAAGAAAAAAAAGCTCCTAAATTTAAAGAAACGTGAACATGAAAATGAGGGATCTGTAACATACCTATGCCTGCATCAGGAGGACTTTCCTAATCCTGTCGGGATTGAAGTGCATAGAGTCTGTTTGGGTGTTGCCCACTGATAGGGCTGGAATTGGCACCCTGCTGATTCGGGGGACCAGACTGAGTTGAATAACGACTGTGCTTACTTCTAGGACCAGGCCTAGGACAATTTTGGACCTTGTGAGCTATCTCGCCATATCCAAAACACACATCACTACCGGCTCTACATATACCCTTATGATGCTTACCACACTTTTCGTAAAGTGGATGAGCAAAAACTCTACTCTCACTACCCTGGGCCTTAGAGCCTGGTGCTCTATCTCTACGGTCATTTCTAAATTTTGGTACTAGTGCACTAGCTGAAGATGGAACTGTGGATGAAAACTTCTATCTATGCTGAGAACGGTTACCACCCGGCGACCCTGGATGAGAAAAACAATAACTACTAGTTTTGACCCCTCTTAGTTTCCTTCTCCTTCTTCTTAAGTTTCTGCTCCTCAATTTGTTGAGCATGGACCATAAGTCTAGATATGTCCATCTCTTTAATCAACATCACATTCCTACACTTCTTAACTACTCTACCTGATATCCCATACATAAACTTATTCATTCTAGATCTACTGTCTGCTACTACCTGAGGAACGTACCTGGCTAACTGAGTGAACTTGAGGAAGTATTCTTTTACACTCATGCTACCTTATCCGAGGTTGATGAATTCTAACACTTTTGCTTCTTTCAGCTCTAGGGGAAAGAATCTACCTAAGAAAGCCGTAGCAAACTCTTCCCATTCTATGGGATTTATATCTTCACCCCTATCTGCCTTCTACTTCTTAAACCACGTATGGGCTATATCTTATAGCTGATAGGCGGCTAACTCTGCACTCTCACTGGAAGTCACTCCCATGATATCTGTGACTTTCTAAACCTGGTCGTGAAACTCCTGTAGATCCTCTTCAGACTTAGAACTAAAGAATAAGGAAGGATTCATTCAGATGAAGTCCCGAATCCTGGATGCAGTAGAATTGGCCACTGGGTTAGCCGGAACAGCAGTTGGCCGATCATTCTGAGCTGTGACTGAATTGGTTAGAGTAGAGAATGTAGTTTTGAATTTTGTATGAGAGACATTCTCATCCAGAAGATTTGCCTGGATAGGCTGAGGTGCTGACTAATTCCCTGTTCCTCTTTTGTTAGCCCTTTTGGGAGGCATGTTCAATAAACGGAAGACAAGAAGGGATTAAACTGAGAGTTTAACTGGAGCTCATGCTCACTCGTACTACATGAATACTGAAAGAAGGGAAATTATTCCTAAAATATCTTATAGCCTCCTGCACATAAGTGTGGTGCACAACACACCCATGTACAAGACTCTACTAGATGCGGATTTTCAGACTTCCTAGGATTTTGTTGAACCTTAGGCTTTGATACCAAGTTTGTAATGCCCTGAATCTGGTACCCAGAATGCAACACAGTGCTTATAATCCTGAAGGACCATAAGCTAACCCATGACCGATATCTGTAACTGAGCCTTGAATAAAAATGGTAATATCGTAAATGCAGAAATGTGAACTGAAAAGCAATAAGGTTCAATACTGACATATAACTGAAAATATAGTATACCAATACCAAAATAACTTAAATAACTGTCTGAATATGTTGTAGTCTGAAAGCCTCTAAAACTGAACTGTATGAATAAGAAGTTGATGGGATAATACCCCAACTAACCCTATCTGCTAAAATAAACTAAGTACTAAAAGAAAGAAATAGTCAAATAATAACATCCTCGAATGATGAGGACTCACTGCTGACTTTAACTGCTGAAATTGGAATGCTACTGATACTCTGGAGCGCGTGCTTCTGAACTTATGGTATTAAACACCATAGCGCAAACGCGTCTATACGATTGGATGTACTGGTATGCAAATGAGGTAGGCTGAATGCAATTGTTCATATGCATGAACAATACTAACTGATTGAATAACATGAATATGAGAATACATGCATGAATACGTAACTGTATCTGAGATCGTGATAACACTGAATCATGAATTTTGATAATATGGATTTACTGATATTTGGGTACTAATACTGGGATACTGAAATACTAACTCTATTGACTACTAAGGAACAGATGTCATATTACTGATAAAGGAAAGACTATTTTTGACAGTTCTGACTATGAAGAACTGGTTTGATTGACTGTATCTGACAATCCTGATATCTGAATATTGGTAACATGAATTTTGTATAATTAATATACTATTAACTAGGTGACTATGTCTGACAATCCTGATTCTGATGGAACTAGCTGAGTTCTATACTGAGCTGAGCGACTGTATCTAACAGTCCTAAAATTGTAGAACTGAACTGAGTTCTATTAATGAGATTGGATCCAAAACTGAGACTGAGGGAGGTAATAATCTAACCGACATGCCCCAAAACTGAACTGGTGCGGTCCAACCTATAACCTCAGCTATAAGGGTATTCATACCGTGCCATGGGTAAAGACGAGCTGTGAGTAAACCCTCTATGATAGGGAGCTCTTCCGTCAACCCCTCCTAGTAGGAAACTCAAATGAGGTGTATAATACCTAAACTCTCCTAGTAGGAAACTCAAATGAGGTGTATAATGCCTAAACTCGTAGGGTACATCTCAATCTACGCTGGCTATATAGTTTTGGAAATGCAAAGATTGCTTCTAAGGATCAAACCCTCTATTGACTAACAGGTGAGTCCCCATCCTTGGGTTCACTTGATGTTGAATCCTACTCCCAACTAAAGAGACACTGAACTGATTTAAACTAAATTGAACTATTACTGATAGTATCTTTTAGCTGATTTGAACAGAGTTCTCTAAATTTCATTGACAGACAGAATACTACCGAAGTTGGATAACTGACTGAGATTACTGAGATTATTAAGTTTTCCTCAGTCATATAACTGACAGAATTCTAATGTTCGTGGCTTGAATAGGAGTATCATGAAAACTGATACTGGATGTAGCCACATAGCTAAATTGTTGGGTACAAGTACCCCTAAGACTCGATAGCATGAAACTGACAAGACTTGACACTTCTTGAACACATAACCAATATCAACAATTCATGATACAATAAGTTGGGGATTTCCTGAAACACATGGTTGTCATAATGTTGTACATGGATAGAATTGCATATAGACATGTCATACTTTCATCAACCTAATTCTCATCAGCAGTAGGGCCCTCGAAGCACTGCCATAACATGTGGATAGGGTATTTCGTCCAAGTAAAAAACTCTACATATACAAGATCTTGTTTGAAGATCAACGGTGGCAACATCACCATGACCGGTGATACTAAATTGGTAATTTGCTATTTGATGAGATAATAACCTATTCCCCTAACTGATGTTCATTTATATTATTTTTTTGATCTCTATTTCTTCTTGGTCCCTCAAACTATACAAACGTTTTGTTAAAAAATTGGCCATATTTCTTGTTTATTATTTCAAATAGAGCCTTGATGGGAAATTCTATTTCATCTCCAAACAATGAACTCATCGATTCAGCTATATTTGATGTCATAATATTGTACCTATACAAAAGAATCATGTAGTACCACATCATACTAAACTTGTAACTCAAACAAGACATTAAATTCATGAGAATGTACCTATCTATCGGACAGAATGCTCGGCTCCATCTCTCAAAACTGACACGTACGAGAAGTTCTGCTACCTTGGGATGCATATTCATTATTTGATTGAAATGATCTAAAAACTCCTCTCTACTATATGCTTTAGCTGCTCTATAAAAAAGGTTCATGACCCTTTCATTGTGATAGGTCGTCTGAATGTTCTCTCTAAGTTGCCTGATGCAACAACCAAAGTAATCTAAAGTGAAGAAAATTGAACCCATCTTTGGAATACTTGGATGCCTATCCGAAATAAAACACAACTCTTCGGTATCTTCGACACAGCTTCTTAGTTGTTAAAAATAAACTATAAGAGGCATCACATTCCTTGTCTGCTACACAAAAAGTGACAGAAAAGATGTGATTCTCCGCATCCCGCACTACCTCCGCTAGCAAAATTCCATTATACTTGCTCCTCAAGAAGGTATCGTCGATGGCTATGCCTTTTCTCAGATGTCGAAAACCTTGAATCCAAGCACCATAGGATACAAAAAAGTACTTGAACCTTTTTTTCATCAATATGCAATGCCGTCTTACTTTCGAGATTTGTGGACTCAATCATGTAACGGTAGGCATCTAGTACTGCATACCCATGCTCGTGTGTCCCCCTAACCAAGTCCTTAGCAATACCCATTGCTATATATATCTTTCAATAACTAACCAGGACACCCAATTGTGTAATGAGTTAATTAGATATAACCCTTGTAGAAGGGCCTTTGCCATCAGGGAAACTACTCTTGAAATATTCAGTGAGGACCTTTGCCGTGGCGTGAGTATTTTGGCCCGAGATGGGCTTCGAACAAAATGTGTGATGCTTTTCATGTTTATGAATGATGAATCTGTCAGAACTTACGTACTTTACCGCTCTAAACCACCACTTGCAGTTTAGATTAGCACGTTTGTAGCAAAAGACACTGCTCGAATTAATCACCTTCTTTATTCTAAAATCTTTTTTCAAGCAAGAAATAAACAAAGTGGTAGATAGTTCATTCTTGTCCTTGAATGACATTCCATTGAAAAGGCTGGTCTCAATGTCTTGAAAATTGCCAGACTGTGTCGATCGAGAAGAACTGCCGATCGTATTGGTCGCATCAACGGGCTTAGGTGTTAAATCATCATCTAGAATATTCATGTCTAGATCATCCAACCTATCATCAAAGATGTTTTGTTGTTGTTGTTCTTCTATGTTCTGGTTCTTATTCTCTCTTCTCTTTTCAACCACGTACACCCTTAACACCGGTCTGGATGAATCACTAAGATAAGCACACAACAAAACCTGATCAATTATCTTGAAAGGTAGTACTCTCTAATTTTTAAAAGAGCTGTGTAGGTAGCTGATGATGAGTTTTTCAGTTGATAATTCAGTCCACAATAGCTGATGATTAAGTTCATAAACTCATCATATGAAACATCACTTTGGACTATCATAGCTATCGTCTTTAGTATTTCACCCCTTTTCCAATGCCATACATATCGATTAATATTTTCGATCCATTGACCATGACAATCCACCCCTATTGTTATTGATCCCTCAATTAGTGGTACCTAAATAAAATCATTTGTTAAAAAATATTAATAGTTATTTCATAGTGCCGTAAATAAATCCCAATAGATATGTAATCTGTTGCAACAGGTAAGTGATCAGTCGCAACAGATTACTTGCCTTTTGGGATTCATGTTAAGCTTTTAAAGCTGATTTTAATAGACCAGTCATCTGTTGTAACAGGTGAATCATATGTTGCAATAGACTATATATCTGTTGCAACAAATGAAGTGCATATTGGGATAGATGTTATAGTATTAAGGTACCTTTGAAGCTAATTCCAATAGATGAGTGACTTATTGCAATAGATAATTAACCTATTGCGACAGATGACTTACCTGTTGCAATAGATAAAAAATTGTTGGAATCGAGGTCAGGTTCTATCGCAACAGGTTACTAATATATTGCAACAGATATTTACCATCTGTTGGATTTGAGTTTAGGTGCTGTTGCAATAGATTAATAATATATTGCAACAAATATTTACCCTGTTGCAACAAACAACACGTCTATTAGAATGGAGTTCAGGTTCTGTTGTAATAGGTTACTAATCTATTGCAATAGATATTTATCATGTTGCACCTGATAACTAGTCTGTTGCAATAGATGGGTCATATATTGCAACAGATGACCAATTTGTTCGATTCATGTTATGACACTATAGAACCGTAAACTTGAATCCAACATATAAATATTCCATTGAAACAGATGTCTCATCTGTCGCAATAGATGATTGATCTATTTAAACAGATGGCTCTTATGTTGCAATCATGTTCGCATGCTCTCTATTATTGATAAAATAGTATAAAACAGTTACCCAGATGACAAATTCAACTAAAAATCATAATTTGACTTATCAAAGTCTCCTATGAAGTAATTCCAAAGTGAAAAGTGATGTACAAAATAAAATTTGACCTTAAAAATTGATCAAACAGCAACAGTAGCGGTAACAATAACAATAATAACAATGATCAACAAGAAGAAAATGAAGATGATAATGAAGTATAAGATGATGATAATAAAGCAGAAGATGATGAATAAAGCAACAACAATAATGAACAACAAAAGTCGCTAAGAGAGAGAAAACAACAATGGATGAGAAGAGAGATAAATATGCCTTTTTCCCTTTGTTTTCCGTTATATAAGGTAAACATTTGGATCAAAGTATAAATTTAAAAACTTTCGGGCTATTCTCAAATTTACCTAACTTTCTTAATCCATAATAAAGTAATTGTCACCTCCACTCAATTATTAAGACTTGTGTCACCTACATCTCATTTAAAACTCTTTTGTCACCTACAGCTCAAAGCCCCTAGTTTCTTTATGCCTTTGGATAATTTTTATTGAATTTCATATGCATATGAACCAAGATATATAGTTTGCACATTGATGCATTGAGGATGTTTGATAATATGTCATAATCGACTTGCTCTGATAACTTCTCTTTTAATTGGTATTCTACAACAGGGTTATTAGATACATTAGAAAAGTTCGGTCAAAACCAACACGTGCAAGTTTTACTTTCAATATTCTCTGCATATGAAATCATGTAAGCATCAAATTAGATATTAATGTGTATCAATAAACAAATAGGATGTTATGTTGAGTTATCTTCAACATTATACCTTTAATAGTTTTGGGCTTATTAAAATGAATTAAAATTTTAGGTTACTGATAACTTATTTTACGACATATGGTCTTCAGTTTCCGATAATTCTTGCATATAATTTAGGAAATGAATCAAATCAGTTATGGTATCCTACTAATAAAACAACATGAGTTTCTATTATTGCTGATATTAACTTCACCTGATAAAGTATTGCATTAAAATTGAATCAAAGAAGTTGTATGATATCCAAACACTTTCTAAAGATTCACTTGATAAAATAACAAATATATTCCTTAGTGTAAGCGTAGAGTTTGATATTGGTTTGATGCCGATAAACCAGTAGTTATATTTATTTCATGAAATTTTGATGCTAAATGAATAAGAGTTTTCCTCAGACGTAATCGATGTGATTATTTAATACTCCCCTATTTTTTTATTTGCTCCTTTTGGGTTGGACACACCCTTAATAAATCTCATAGTCCTACAAAATTAAAATAATTTATCAATATATCCTTAATTAGATTTTGTACCTCTTTTTAAATTAGTAATTAAATATATTAAAAAAGAATTTTTCAACTAATGATTTTGATAATTTGAACAAGGATATAATTGAAAGATTTTAATAAAATTATTCTTACAAGATTAAAAGAGCACTTAAAAAGAAATATAAACACACCTCAAAGGGAGCAAATAAAAAGCAATGGAGGGAGTTTTTGTTAATGTTCAAAGATTGTAATGATCGTGTCTATTTTAAACTTTATTCCTTTACAGCAATTCATAACGATTTGTTGCACCATTATATTTTTTTTTATTCTATCCTTCTTATGCTTTGAAGAATTTACTAGATTTATGCCTTCAGAAGGTGGAGTACTATAAGTAGAAGTTGAAAAACTTCTCCGCGAATAATAAATTATGCCAAGTTATATATAAACTCGATTGTGTTAAGTATAAGATAATATTTTTTACGTGCCAGTAACATTATTAAAGATCATAAAGTAGTAATAAAAAAACAAACACCCTGAATTAGTTAATAGTTTAAGCTCTATCATAAATAATTAGAAGTGGTGAATTAGCTCTCCCGACATAATTCATAATTTACAATTGAATATGCAGTCGCTTTGCTCAGTAAGTGGGTAGTCCTAAAAAAATTATTCATAAATTTTTTTTATAGCCCTTTCTCTGTATCGTCCTATTTCGAACCAATCGAAACAACACACAACATATGGTGGTCCTTGTTATTCTCGGATTTTGAAAATTTAGTTTTTAGAGTCGCCACCTAAAATTTTTAGTAAAATTAGGACAAAATTATTTTTATGTAAAACTCTATTTTAGTCGTTAGAAAATGTTTTGAGATTCTGAGTAAGGATTTTAGTTACTCGAGGGAAAGGTGTTAGACGCCCCTCAGAGCCTATCCGAAGATAATCCTTAAATTTAATTTAAAAAAATATTTAGAAAATATTTGATTCATTATTCGCTAAAAATTGTGATGAGAAACCATTATTATTTTTATTATTATTATTATTATATTTTATAAAAAGAAAGCTTAAGGTATAGGAAATGTGATGCTACCATGTACAAGAAAGTAATATAATTATTGCAAAAATATATATGTATTTTAAAATATGGAAAAGGATGGTGATATAATTTATACATATATTAGAAAGTGTAAAGTCTTATAATTCTACAAGAAAATTATTTAAAGATATGTGTAGTTAAGTATATAACTAAAACTATTATAGAGTAAATAAAAGTATTTTTTAATGGGTATGAGAAGTTATTTATAAAAAAAATATGTATATTTAAGAGTATGTGAAGAGTTATTGATAGATTGAAATTAAGTGAAAAATAAGTGTAATGGCATATGGTAGAGCTGAAATACGTATGAATAATAATAATAATAATTAATAGTTAAAATAATAATAATATTAATAATGTAACAATCTGAATTTTGATGAAATATGTGAAATATGTATTTTTGTGTGATTTAAGTATTTTAACCTCTCCGTAGTTGCATTGTGGTATTTTTGGGGTGTGGGATTGATGACACATCCCAATGCATTTTGGTGTTCTTTGTGCGAGACTGTGATTTTTGTTGGTACCGAAAGCTTTATATTTGATTTCTGTTGATGTATTTTGATCCGTGTGATGGATAAAAGAACAGACTGCACTAGCAGATCCGGAACGTCAATTTTAAGGTGGTAATATGTTTGGTCTGGTTCTATGACTTTTAAATCTCAGTTCGATCTCAGTTTGAAAAGTTGTAATTTTGGTTTTCAGGGTCAACTTTGTAAAAACAATGTCTTTTCAAAAATCTTATATCTTCATTGAGTCCAGAGCATCGAATTTGATAGGGTAGCATAGTTTGTATGCATTCACGGAATTTTAAATGAATTCCGAGAGGCCTGTGGGGACTAGAATGATCCAAAATCCCCAACTGATGCACCACATATCTGGTTCACCCGCGATCGTGATAGGGCCAATAGTCAGGATGTCGCAACCGCGACCCTATTCTAAAGACAATTAAAAAATATTACATTTCTACGTCAAAGTGAAATATAATACTTGTCGCAATCGTGATACCCCTGACAAGTGAGATACTGAGATTGCAACCCGTGGTCTACAATCGCAAGTACTGAGTATAAGTATCTATGTTTCGTTATTTTTCACCATTCTTGAGACTTGGAGCTTAGGGTTTCGTGGTTTTGAGCAATTTTCTTCATTTCTAAGTTTGTGTAAGCTCCATTACACTCATTTCAACTAAATTCTTTCATCTTTCACATTGGATTCTTGTTTTAATTCGAATTTGAAAGTAGAAATTAAGGATTTTAGCTCCGGAAGCCCAAAATTAAATTTCTTCGAATTAAGCTCCAATTTAATATATTTTCACTTGAATAATATTCCTAGTCCTATAATTACTAGTTTTCCTCAATTTCATCTTCAAAATAACTTCGACTCTCAATTTTTAAATTGATTTTAAAGATTGTTTTCGGTAAAGTTTAAAAATGGTATTTTTTCAATTTGTATCTCGTTTTAACTCATTTTTGCTTGGGTTTTCAGTTGTAGACTTCTAAAAACATGAGAAATATGTTTTTGAAACAAAGTTATGATTTTCCCCTTCTTTTTCAAAAACTCATTTTAGAGGTCCGTTTTAGCCCCAACTAAAAAATAGGCAATATAGGTATTGTTGGTTTCCTTTTGACACATAGGTTCTGTATTTTGATGTTTTAGTTGATTTTGGGACTGTTCGTGATAAGTAAGATGTGGGATTGAAGGCTTTTGTTGCGATTTTCAGTCTTTAAGGTAGGTTATGGATTAACTCTTTCAGACTGAGCTGGGTAGAGAATTTGTATACAAAATGCAAGTTAAAGGGATGAGAACTAATAATGAAATTTGTTATCTTAATGTGTTATGCTTGTGTGGGGTCCTATATTTGATAATTTTTTGTTTTGAGACATTAAGTGATATGTGTAACCGTGTGGGATCTAATATGATCTTAATAGCCTTATACACACATGAATAATTGTATCTTGTTGATGAAAACGCATGTTGGGGTACTATTTCTGTATTGTGACATATCATACATTATTGACATATGAAACATGTGGATATTCATGGATGGCTTGAAATAATGAGTGGATATTGGGTCACGTGGTTGTAAAAATGTATCATTATGGTTGGTAGTGAAATTACATCATGTGGTTGATTGTGGAAACACTCATCATTATTTATTATGAGCATTACATCTTAATATCATACTCATTCATGAAATAATGGCACCATCGTAGAAATACTGGCAATACCTTTTGATAAAATCTTCCCCGAGGGATGTGCTAGGGAATAGATATCGTGACATCTTATAAACCATCCCTAAGGTATGTGCCGGGGAGGAGATATGATATATGGATTGTATACAGGTTGATGAACCCTCCATGGGTCCTACATCGAGAATCTTTAGCTCTGTAGGTGTATATAAAGACTGTGATGGCCTCGAAAGTTGTGTGACAATCTCGTGCATCATCATCTCATCATCTCATTATATCAACTTCATTATCCTTGTGATGTGATTGTACTTCTGTTTTGATTTTTTACTTTTATAATTGTTATATCTTTATTTACTTGTACTTGATGATCTTGTGTATATAGATATATCGTCCTTCCTTGTTCTGCCTGTATGTGTTATATTGTATATTTATGACCCCTTTCTGGTTTGTTGCAATATATGTGATGTTATTGAACTGTTAGTGTAAGCGGTGTGGGCTACCATAGTAGGACATTTACTGATTACAAGAGACATTCCCTTAGTGTTATTTTGTATGCTTTATTTTCTACTCTGTTCGATCGGTCTATGATACTTACTGAGTACAAGTGGACCGTACTCACTTCTGCTATACACTTTCAATATAGATTTAGGTTTGGGTGCGCCCCACGTTGCTTGATTCGAGCGGTATTTGGAATTTTCAAGGTAGTGCATAATTTTTAGGCATACAAATGTCTTCTACTACTTTTCTCTAAAGACTATGTCTTTACTTTCATTTTAGAGACAAAGTTTCTCTTATATTTTGGACATCTTATGTATTTTATTTAGATTCGAGTCGTATTAGATACGTTCTTACACAATTGACAACGAGTTTTGGGATGTATGCTATCTTGGTTATGTTTCATTCTGCATTTGTGACATTGTTATGGTCTGGCCTTGTTCTAGAAGCCCTACCTTGGGGTTATTGTTATATTTTTCCCCTTGTATATCACTTTGGGTGATAGGCTTACTTGTCAAGATTCGCCGTGACAAGTGACATCACACCCCTCATTTTTGGGTCCTGACAAATTGATATCAGATCAACCAGGTTCATTGATCTCAAAAGTGTAAGAACGGGATGTCTAATAGAGTCCTACGGATCGGTACGTAGACGTTCGTATCTATCTTCATGAGGCTATAGGATGTCTTTAGGAAACTTCCCTCATTTTGTTTATTATCGTGCGAATTTCTTCCACACCTTGTGTTCTAAGTCATGTTTCACTATTTATGTGCAGATGGTGTTGATTAGGTCTACCCATAGAACGATCCTTAAGTTGTGGATGGACTCGAGGGAGTGGAGGGCCCGTTGATCAGCCCCATCTAGGAGGAGTGCTAGGGGACTCTCCCCTGAGCCTCAAGATATAACACCCCGCATTGTTGAGCTAGAAACTGAACCATTGTTTCTACATATATAAACTCCAATAGCATGACTTATAATAGAATACATATGTCATGATCATTATCCTAGTGTATGAAGTGCTTATGAGGTGAAAAATATTCATAGGAATCTCTTAGAGCAAGGTTGAGCTAAGAACCTTTGATTCAGCTAAAATTTGGTATTCGATTCTACAAGGGTCAACTTTGAACGTGTATAACTTTTTATAAATGTGGAATTTTTCAGATAAAGACCCACTAAATTATAGATAATTGAATTAGCTCTCCAACGATACCAATTTCATCTTAATTCGATATCCGAATGAAAAGTTATGATCATTTTTGTCAGAACCAATAATCTGTCGCAATAATACCGCGACCCGAGACTAAATTAACGTGTCTAGCTCCGCGACGCGGAGTTATGTTTTCCTGCATCCATAAATACATGTCCAAAAGGCGTTTTAGTTATTTCCCCTTGCCTCCCAACACCCAAGTGACGGATTAAAACAACAAAAGGGTATTATTTGCCCACTGTTCATCGTCAAATCCATATGTAAACCCATCCCTTCCCAAGAACAAAAATCCAAACCCTTTTCCCCAAGAATCTAAGAATTAAAGCTTCCAAGTTCAAGAATCTTTAATAAATTAGGGTTTCTTTCACAAGTTCATCATTAAAGACCCAAGATTCAAGCTTTATTCCTCAAGAATTCTAGGGGTCGAGTTCCAATTTCAAGTTTCTTCAAGAATTCGTTCAATTAAGGTATGTGGGTGTTCATCCATGAGTCCCTTTCACCCATGGATCCCAAAAACCTTCTTTTTAACTAAAGTATGGATTTTTCTCTTATTATGGAGTTTTATTTGTTCAAGATGGATTAAATTCAAGTCTTTACTTAGTAATTGAACTCAATTTCATGTTCACGTATGATTCCAGGAAAGATTAGGTTATTTCATCTTTTAAACTACAATTTCCCACGTCATGTTCAAGTGAATTTCATGTTAAATCCCCAATTTATTAATTTAGCCATGTAATTATGTTAAATTCCCATGTTTAACACATACCTTGTTCAAGTTCATGATTCTCACTTTCTCGGGGGAATGTTCATGATTTGAGTCTTTGAACCATGATTCCCATACTACAGTTTTAAGTGTTGATATCGTGCTTTATGGTTATTCAGTGCTGGCGAGTTATGAACACCCGATACCTATGTGTTTTTACATATTTTTATTTTCAAGTAACAAGCCAGTCAGAACCATGGTTTTATCCCCATACTCAAATTATCGTTTTTATAATGAACCCACCAGTTTCATTCAATGATTAATACCTCAGTTTACAAGTTCGTGGTTACTTCAGATCATGCATGCACTGTCAGTGTTTCAGAACATCATGTTTGAGCATATCAGTCTTCAGTGCATGCACTAGTTCATAATTTTAGTGTCAATTCATTTGGGAGTAGGATTTAGCATCGAACTAACCCAGGGATTGGGGCTCACCTATTAGTAGAGGATGTGACCTTTAGTAGCAATCTTTGAGTTTCAGAAATATGTAGCTAGCATATGTTTGAGATGTTTTCTTGCCAGTTATGGGTTGACACATATCTCATGAGAGCACCTGCCAGTAGAGAGTGAATCTTTAGTCCTTTGAAACACCCGTTTAGTGGATCTACATAACCAATGTTAGTAACCGTGGCATGGTACTGACACTCTAACAACTGAGGTTACAGGTTGGACCTCGATTAGCTCAGATTGGGGCATATTGGTTACATGATACCTCTCACAGTTTCAATTCAATTATTCATACTAAGTACAATTCAATATTACATGATCAATATTCAGATATCAGTTAATTAGTATACAGATATTAGTTAATCAATATACCAATACCAGTTAATCTGTATTCAAATGTCAGTTATTTAGTATTTAGTCATTAGCTATTCTGTGTTCGGATATCAGTCAACCGGTATTCATATATCAGCTACTCAGTATATAGACATTAGTTATCCTTTTACTTAGATTTCAATCATTCAGTCACCTAGGCATCAGTTGTTCAGTTAATCAGATCAGCTCAGTACATGTTATGTTTGTTTTTTTATGTTCATGCATTTATGCTTAGTGTATTGGTATATTCATATCCTTGATTTATGTCAGTTTCTATCCCATAGTTTTATACTCAAAATTCATACATGATCCTCAATATAGTTTTACAGCATGTTTAGTTTTACATGAGATGTACATATAGTATTCATGTTTTACCTCTTCCCAGTTTCAGTTCTACTTATTCTATAAAAGTAAAGATTTAATAAACTAAGTGTAATGATTCACTAGCTTTATTATGTTTGTATTCATGTCTTAAAATACTACAACTTTCAGTTAATGTTAATCTCTTGGTGAGTCTACTTCTACTTAGAATGCATGTTTTAAGATTATATATGTAATCAATTTTACTTAATGCATTCACCCCCACTTACTCAGTACATTCCAAAGTACTAATCCATATATATGTCTATGTGCTACATTGTCTCATAATGTAGGTACCAGTTGTAGCCTACACATCACAATCAGACAGTTGCAGCTTCTAATCGATAGGGGATGAGTTCCCCTATTTTGAGGACTCTAGTCAGATGTTGTTCATGTAATTTATTTTTATTATTCATATGTATTGATTAGCGGTAGTTGAAGGCATGTCCCAGCTATCTATAGTAAGTATAGTAGAGGCTTCATAGATAGTTAGTCAGAGTCATGAAATGTAAATTCCATTTCTCTCTTCAGCTTTATCAGATTGTAAACTTTATCAGTATTTTATTTATCCAGATTATGTCACGATTATGTTTTATTTATTCTAAATCAGTTGCTCAAGTATCATGCCAGTTCATGGGTTATCTTGGGATCACTTATGGTTCTAAGCACTGTATTACGACCAGGGGTAGTCTCGAGTTATGAAAAACTTGGTATCAGATTCTAGAGTTCAAGTGTCCTACGGTGTCTATGAAGTCGTGTCTAGTAAAGTCTTGCGAAACGGTACGGAGACGTCTGTACTTTTCTTCGAGAGGATACAAGGCATTTAAGAAACTAGTTTAGGTGTACGTGCCTTACGCGTGTACATCACGTTATTGAATTCAAACATTACACTAAATAGGACATTATTTAAATAATAAAGACGAATACAATAATTAAATTCAAAATCTTTTGGAGAATTTAATTAATTAAACCTAACTTTTACCAAAAAGATTTGTCAAAGCTGATCGATGTTCATCTACCACTCGTAAACTGCAACAAAAAAATATGATGATAGAGACATCAAAACAATATAATTAAATCTAACCTTTACATAAAAAATTTCTCAAAGTCATCTGACACTCATCTATCACCGGTAAACTATAATAAAATAATATGCTAATAGAGATATCAAAATAATACAACTATATTCAACCATTTCTATGTCATTGACTGGGTCTCTCCTCCTCTGGGAATCCATAGAAATATTAATACAAAAAAAATTCTCAAAATAGAGATATAAAAACAATACAATTAAACCTAATCGTTACCTAAAAAAATTTCTCAAAGAAAACTGACATTCATCTACCACCTATAAATTCATCTACAACTTATAAACTACAATAAAATAATACAATAATGATCACAAAACTTCAGTTTTGATGAAAATAATTCTCGTCTGAGCAAAAATTTTGACCGTAAAGAATAACTTGAATGAAAACAAAGAAGATATATATACACACATGTTGAATTCTATTATGCTGACAAAAATAGTGAAGAAGTTGAGAGTTAGAAAATTCAGCATCCACCAATCTAGACATGCAACCTAATCAAGTTAGATTAGCATCAATCATATTTTCCTAATAAGTAAACTAATTTCTTTGGTAGTTTAACGTGCATCTCAATATTTGTAGAACATTTCCTTAATAGAGTCATACAATAGGAGTATTTTTCTATCCTCTTATAGGAGTATTTTTCTATCCTATTTTAGGAGTATTTTTCTAATTGGTCAGTACAAAGAAAAATATTAATTGTTTCTCCTTCCATATATTTTACGAGTCTAGTTAATATAATATAAATAATAGATTGAAGAAAGTAGTGAAAAGACAGTTTTGTCTAAAGGAAAATCTTTTAATGAAGGGAAAAAAATTCAAATCACTTTTCTAAGGGTCTTCACACTTTTAATATTTTATATATATTAACTAAATAATGGATCCTTAAAATAATTTAATTTTAATAAATAGCTATGCTAGTCTCTCATTTTTTCATTTTTCTATTATTATCTATTAGTTTGTGATGAATTAACGAAAAATGGTTCACAATGAGCAATTCATGTTTCTTAGACACCTTTCATCAATTAAACTTTAATAATAGTAGTTTATCTATATTATTATTAAGTATTACCAAAAAGAAATATTTCAAACGTTATTTATGTTTTTGGGGTTAAAAATTAGGTTAAAAGAAATAGCATTAGAGATTATTAAGGGTCCTCTATTTACCACTATCTTTAATATGTTATTCCCTCCTTCAATTCAGTCAAATTTTTCATCTAAATCTCATTTTTTCTCTCCAATTTATTCATTTAACTTATTCTTCCCCACCTTCACTTTCTTTTTCTCTCCCGATATCAACTTCACGCTATATTAATTATAACCAGCTTTAGTGTAACATTGCAACTCCAATGATTTTCCCCTCTATAGTTCACCTTATAATTATAATTAAGAACCACATGAGTTGCTTGAACTACTGCTAATAGATTAGATTAGGTCGATATTTTAAAAATAAAATTTAGATATTAAAAAATTATATGAAAAATACTATAACTTTGCTTAAATTGGTATGATAAAAAATATATCTTAGAATATTGATAAAAAATCATGTAGTTTGACTCTCAAAAAATAAATTGCGATAAACATTATGAAACGAAAAAAAGAAACTATATTTTGTGGAAGGGTGATGCTTCAATTCTTCATTTAAAAATATTATCTAAAACTGAAACATGCACCCTTTCTTTAACTATTGGTTCTATAGGATATATCATTAATCAACATGCATGCAGAGACTTAAAAAATTTATATGTCATGCAACAGAGTTGAGTGGTCCTTACACTTAACGTTTAGGCAATAAGTCTCTACATAAAGTATTTCAATTAAAATATAAACATAAAAAATCATAAAACTCCACATAACAATATATCGAATTTCATCCAAACCTTTTCAAATAAATAGTAACGAATAATGAATGAGAAGAAAGTACTTCAATGATACCAATATTGTTGGTGAAGAGTGCATCAACTTTCTATTTTCGAAGACAACCTAAATGAAAATTAAAAAGAAAAATATTAAAACGCCATATAAACATTAAAGAATGAGAAGAAAGTACCTTAATAACACCAAAATTATTGGTGAAGAGTTTACCGAGCTTTTTCTTTTTTCAGAGACTACTTGAATTAAAATCAAAATACGAAGACGTTGAAACCGCAAACATATTAAATAATTTATGAAAATTTTAGGCAAAAAAAAGAAGTGTGATAAATTCTCCTTGTCATATTTGAACGAACATAATCTCATTTACCAATAAACAACTTCGACATAAATTATCACACAACTCCATAGAACAATAAATAGAATTCCATCCAAACTTTTTTAAGAAAATATTAATGAACAACAAATGAGAAGAAAGTACTTCAACGACATCAAGATATTGTTGGTGCTTTTTTTGTAGAGAGTCCACACTTCCCATTTTTAAAAGCTAACTCTTTTTATAAAAGTATATTAATAAAACCTAAAAGAATTTGATTTAGAACTGCTATAAGATTTATGTTGCACATATATTCTTTATATTATATTAGGATAACACTGAATTTTTTTCTTAAAAGGCAATTTTTTAGGACAAAATAAATGACTTTAAAATTTTTATTTTTCAAAAATAATTCAAGTTTTCATTGACTACTTATTTGTTATTCAAAAATAATACATCCTTTCCAAAAATAAGGTAATATGCAAGTTGTTAGGACAAAACATACGGGTTTAAAATTTTTAAAATTTTTATTTTCTAAAAGTAAATCAAGTTTGCATTAATTAGTTCTTTGTTTTCGAAAAATAAGACGGCCTTTTATTTTCTAAAAGAAAAAAAAAACACTCCTAACATCAATTTCTAATCGAGTCCTCTTCTAATTTATGGGAGTTATTTTCTATATTAATTGAGTCTTTTCTTTTCTAATTTAGCAACATGGAAACATTAACAATTTTCCTTACTATATATTTTAGTAGTCTAGTTAATATTATAAATATAATTATATAATAATTTGAGAAAATAAGCGTAAAGACGATTTTGTCTATTGCGGCAAGTTTTAACGAAGGGCAAAAAGTTTAAATTATTTTTTAAGGGTCTTCACACTTTTAATATATTATAGATGTTTTTCTTCTTTCATGTCTCAGATCGTGCAATAGAATTGTTCTTTAAGGAACTTATGCAGCTTCTTACGTGAATCCATTCGTGCCAACTTTGCCTTATTCTTGAGGCAACAGAAATAGCCCAGCTTAAATCCTTATAGATAAAGTTTTCACAGAAAGTCCCCGCAGACAGTTATGGGATTGTATGCAGGCTTGAAAGTATCCATTAATGCTTTTGAAATCCAAAGTTTGAAAGATTTTGTTCATGTTCAAGAAAATCATGCACTAAGAGAAAGTCATATGTGCCCTCAAATCCCTTCTCAGAATCCTATGACAGCATATGATCTAGAGTTAAAAGCATGAACCAAGAAGTTTAGCAATAGTAAATTGGGGATAGTGTTTATCAGGATTTAGTAGATTATGTATCCATGGGGCTGGTTGTATGAAAGATGATTCGGTAGGCTTGAAACAGTGTATGCAATAATTTAAGTTTATTGATTTGAAATTAAGTATGATGATGTGTGTATGATCTGGAGGTGTACCTAAGGTGATAAGGGATTGTATTATTTCTAAGTTTTAACAAGATGTATGCTTAGATATTACCCTTGATTTGTTAAGTGTGAATGAGGCTATGTATTATATGATGTTCTTATTAGCTAACTTATGGGTTATAGGTTGATGATGTTGGGTATATTGGTGTAATGGTAATTCTTCTGGTTTAGGGAAAAATACAAATTTAAAGGTGTGACATTAGTAGTCTATAAAGGAAATTAGTATGGTTCATTAAAATCTTGGGAATGTCCATGTTAAGTGTTAGAATTTAAGTTTCAATCCTTGTTAAATGAGCTAATAGAAAAAAGATAGGAAATTCTAGATGGTGTGAATTCAGAGGGAAGTACTAGCAGTGGTTTTTACACTTTCAGGTATAGTCTTTCAGGGTGAGTTTAGTACATATGTGTATTGTTATATCTCGAACTCTAGAGTAAAATAGTTGTAGTTCAATTTAGAGTTAGTAAAGGGCTCTACAGACTTAGAATGATGGCTTGAATCTAAGGGGGAGATAATTGAACAAGAAACCAAGTCAGGCTCTCAGATTCGAGTAGTGAGGCTGGTGTTTTATAGAGCAACAGTAGGGGAGGAAGATGTCCGACTCATTCTTATCTCAGTGCAAAGTTTTGTACTTCATTCATCACGATATCTACTCATGCCTTACATGTCAGCTCCATAATAATAACTCATATTTATGTACTTTCCATAGAATTATGTATGCTCTCAATTCCTAGTATGAGGAGTTACAATTCACTCAGTAGTACAAATAATACTCCATGAATTTATGAACTCCAAACTTAAGTCATGTAGGTCATGACTCATGTACTCATGTTTTACATATGTTCAGTTCCAGATACTCATGTTACACTTTTAATGATCAGTGAAATTCACATCATGTCATGTATGTCCTCAGTTTTGATCTCTTTAATGAATTCATGCTTTTGATACTCTATTCTTTAGGCCTCAGTTAATTGTCCAAGTTATGCATAGTATTCTATATGATTCAGGTACTCAGGTTCTAACCCTTCAGTGACCTTTCCTTATGTAATGATAATGGTGATGAGAAATTGTTTAGATAGAAGAGAGTAAATATCTCATGTTGGGGAAAGATTGTTACATGTTTGTTGTATCTCAAGCTATAAGTATGAAGGGTGATTGAGGAAGAACTTTTGATATATGTCATGGTTAGTTGAGAATCTATGTGTTTCTTCTTAAGAATAGTGCAAGAAAATTTTTATTGATAGAGGCTTAGAGAATATGAGAAAGATACATTTATGGGTGTTTGCCTAGAAGTTTGTATGTGGTTATAATGATAGGATTGAATATCATGTTGGTATATAAGTAGATGGATGTATTGTGCGCTAGTGAATTCCTAGTAAGAGGCTAAATCTAGTTACTGAAATGGTAAGAAGAATTATTCTTGAGATGAGAAGTTGTGAAAAAGTATGGGGTATTAAATTCACGGTTCAGACTAGTATTATGGTGTTATGTGCAGTATTGAAGGGAAAACATATAGTTGAGGGAGTATTTGAGAAGTATGTCTAAGTTTTGAAGTAGCAGTTGCATTACCTAAGGACTAGTAATTCTATCATAGTTTATGTTTCATAAGCCTATATTCCATGCTACAGAATTAAAGCCATATTAAGATTCCTTACTTAGATATCTTATTCAGATCATGCTCAAGAATTCTTTGCTCCCTACTGTTATTAGGACTTCTTTGATAGAGTGTTGAATAGATACTCCAGTTGAGCATAAGCTTTTAGTATAATTCAGACCATATAGCTAGTAATTCAGTTTAGCAGTCAGACAGATAAGTTTCTATCTATCTTTTGATCTAGTCTTAGTATCTGAAGTTTCATGAGTATGGCCATTTCAAGAGGTAATTTGTTCACATCCATGCAAATTGTGAATTTAGTTCAGTTCATGCATTATGTTCAAATTTAGATATTCAATCATGATTCAGTTCTTAAGTGTCCGTGCATTATCTCAGTCTTTCTTTAGTATTTTGGCCAAGTCAGTATCATTCGGGGGACGAATGATCCCAAGGGGGATATGTTGTAATACCTTGAGTTTTCATGTCCTAAACCTATCAAATTTTCTTCACGAAACTAGATCCATATTGAGGTAATGGTTACTCATAAGTTGACTCTCTTGTTTCTATCTCAACCTTATAACTATTTTTATATCATTGCATGTATTCAAGAAATCAATTAAGTTTAGGTATCATGCTCAGAATCTATTAGGAAATCACGTTCCAAGTCATGCATGTTCATTATATGGTCGCAGTTACCTTAGTATTCTCATTCTAACCAATCTCATTCGAGGATGAATGATTCCATGGGGGAGATAATGTAACACCCCACATTCTTGAGCTAGAAATTAAATCATCGTTCCAATGTGTATAAACTCAAATACCACAATTTAAATTAGAATACATGTGTCATTATCTCTATCCTAGTGTGTGAAGTGCTTATGAGGTGAAAAATGTTCATAGGAATCACTTAGAGCAAGGTTGAGCTAAGAGCCTTTGATTCAACCAAAATTTGGTATTCGATTCTACAAGGGTCAACTTTGACTGTGTATAAATTTTTATATATGTAGAATTTTTAAGCTCAAGACCCACCAAATTATAGATAATTTAATTAGCTTTCCAACGATATCAATTTCTCCTTAATTCTTTCCTGTATCCGTAAATACAAGACCAAAGGGAATTTTAGTCATTTCCCCTTGCCCCAAGCACCCAAGTTACAAATTAAAACACCAAAAGGGCATTATTTGCCCACTTTTCATCATCAAATCTATATGTAAATCCTTCCCTTCCCATGTACAAAAATCCAAACCCTTTTCCCTAATAATCCAAGAATTCAAGCTTCCAAGATCAAGAATCTTCCAGAAAACATCAAGAATAAGGTTTCTTTCACAAGTTCATCATTCAAGACCCAAAATTCAAGCTTTCTTCCTCAAGAATTCAAGGGTTCAAGTTCAAATTTCAAATTTCTTCATGAATTCATTCCATTAAGGTATGTGGGTGTTCATACGTGGGTCCCTTTCACCCATGGAGCCCAAAAATCTTATTTTCAACTAAAGTATGGATTTTTCTCTTATTATGGAGTTTTATTTGTTCAAGATGGATCAAATCCATGTCTTTTCTTAGTAATTGAACTCAATTTCAAGTTCACGTATGATTCCATAAAAGATTAGGTTAATTCATCTTTTAAACTATTATTTCCTTTGTCATGTTCAAGTGAATTTCATGTTAAATCCCCAATTTATGAATTTAGCCATGTAATCATGTTGAATTCTCATGTTTAACACATTTCCAAGTTCAAGTTCATGATTCTCACTTGCTTGGGGGAATGTTCATGATTTGAGTCTTTGAACCATGATTCCCATACTACAGTTTTAAGTGTTAATATCATGCTTTATGACCATTCAGTGCTGGCGGGTATGAACACCCGATACCTATGTGTTTTTTCATATTTCCATTTTAAAGTAACAAGTCAGTCAGAATCATGGTTTTATCCCTATACTCAGATTATTATTTTTATAAAAAACCCACCAGTGTTATTTCATGATAAATACCTCAGTTCATAAGTTCATGGTTACTTTAGATTATGCATGCACTGTCAGTTTTCAGAACACTATGTTTGAACATATCAGTCTTCAGTGCATGCACCAGTTCATGATTTCAATGTCATTTCAGTTGGGAGTACGATTTAGCATTGAGCGAACCTAGGGATGAGGGCTCACCTGCCAGTAAAGGGTATGACCTTTAGTTGCAGTCCATGAGTTCCAGAGCTACATAGCCATCATAGGTTTGGGATGTCTTCCTTATAGTTAAGGGTTGAAACATATCTTATGAGAGCACTTGCCAATAAAGGTTGACTTCTTAGTCCTTCAGGACATCAGTTTAGTGGATCAACACAACCAGTGTTAGTACCTGTGTCATGGTACTGACACCCTTCCAATTGAGGTTACAGGTTGGACCCCCGATTATCTTAGATTGGGGCATGGCGGTTACATGATAGCTACCACAGTTTTAGTTTAGTTATTCAGACTAAGTACAATTCAGTATTACATAATCAATATCCAAATATCAGTTAATCAATATACAAATATCAGTTAATCAGTATACAGATACCAGTTGATTAGTATTCATATGTTAGTTATTCAGTATTCAATCATCAACTATTCAGTGCTCGAATATCATTTAGCCCATATTTATATATCAGCTACTCAGTATATAAACATTAGTTATCCTTTTACTTAGATTTTATTCATTCAGTCACCCAGGCATCAGTTATTCAGTTAATCAGTTCAGCTCAGTAAATGTTATGTTTGTTTTTATGTGTTCATGCATTCATGCTTAGTATATTTGTATATTCATATCCTCGAGTTACATCAGTTTCCATCCCATAGTTTTAGACCCAGAATTCATACATGATCCTCAGTATAGTTTTACAACATGTTCGGCTTTACATGAGATGTACATACAATATTCATGTTTTACCGCTTCCCAACTTCAGTTCTACTTATACTATAAAAGTAAAGATTTAAGAAAATAAATGTAGGGATTCATCATTTTAACATGTTATATTTGTATTCATGTCTTAAAATACTACAACTTTCAATTGATGTTAGTCTCTTGGTGCGTCTACTTGCACTTAGCATGCATGTTGCAAAATCAGACAGTTGCAGCTTCCAACCGACAGGTGATGAGTTCTCCTATTTTGGGGACTCCAGTTAGATATTTTTGATGTAATTTATTTTTATTGTTTATATGTATTAATTAGCGGCAAATTTAGCTATTTTATTTATTTTAAATAAGTTGCTCAAGTATGATGCCAGTTCATGGGTTAGCTTGGGATCACTTGTGGTTCCAAGCACTGTGTTTGGACTAGCGGTAGTCTTCAATCATGACATAAATTGAGCATGTTGGGGGTGCAGGTTTTGCTACAGTTCCTCAGAGTTAATCTTCCCCAGTCTTAAAGGGGTTGTTAGTGTGTCTACTGACCCTTTTAGAGGGTTCTCCTTTGGTTATGTTGGGTATTCCTTTAGTTTTGAGTGTGGATCCTCTAGTTGCACCTACTTCTATTTTTGGTACTTCTATGACCCCAAGTACTATTCCTCCATCAATGCCGATATCTGAGCATGTTTCTCCTAGATCAGGAGTTTAACCTTTATCTATGTTATCTCCCTAGATGGGATATCTGCCTACCAGATTCACTTTGAGAGATTTACTTATTTGTGTCCTCCTAGATTTAGTGGTGCAGTGTATGAAGTTTCCTATGAGTTCTAGATTAATTGCCGAGAGAAATTACATAATTTGGGTTTGCTTGAGTCGTATGGAGTTGCTTATACTACTTATCAGTTGAGAAATGCTGCTAGAGATTGATGGAAATCACTTGTTGGTTTTAGACCTCTTGATTCTCTTGAGATGATGTGGTATCAATTTGTTGATGCCTTTTTGAAGTTATTTATGCTTTACAATCTGAGGGATCAAATGTGAGACGAGTTTGATCGCCTGGAGAAGGGCTCCATAATTGTTGTAGACTATGAAGTACACTTCCATGCCTTGTCCAGATATTCTTATGCCAGTATTTCCACTGAGCCTAAGAAGATTTGAACGTTCGTGAAGGGTTTGGATGTTTCTCTTCAGTTTCCCACGTCTTATATGGTTGTATTTGGAGCATCCTTTCAGATTATAATAGATCATGATAAGATGACTAGGGGTATTCTGCGAGCATCTCTAGCAAGCGCCAAAAAGGTGCGTTGTTTTGGTGAGTTCAGAGGTTTGGCTTCTCAAGCTAGATATTTTAAAGGTTCTAGTGGTTATCATGGTAGATCAGTGCAGGCAACCTTTTTGAGTTTGAGTAGTGGGTCTTCTGGTCCAGTAGTTTAGGCTGGCTGTCCGGGCTCATTCGTACCTTCTTTTATTGAGTTAGTCTATAGAGGTTGCTTTATGTATGATAAGATTGGCCATGTGGCCAAGGACAGTCCTCATCATGTGATTAGAGCTACTTCTTTTTCAACTGTGAGAGGTAGGGGTACTAATAGAGGTGTGAGAGGCAGAGGTAGCGGAGCCTATAGTGGGGGTCGCGAGGATACTCAGCCAGTTGGTGGTCGTGGGCAGTGTTATGCTATACCTATCGTTACAGAGGTAGATATTTCTGATGCTGCAATCACAGGTATTATCCTCGTTTATTTTAGATCTGGATCTATTTTATTTGATCTGGGATCGACTTTTTTCTATGTGTCTGCATATTTTTCTTTGTGTTTTGATTCTCTTAGTAAGCCTCTTGTCATGCGTATTCGTGTATTTATCCTTGTAGGAGATTCTTTAGTAGTGGATCGGGAGTACTGAACTTGTGTTGTGACTTTATCTGGGCGTGAGACTTGGGTAAATTTGTTTGTATTAGATATGGTGGATTTTGATATTATTATGGGTATGGATTGATTGGCTCCTTATGCTGTCCTAGATTGTTATGCTAAGACTGTGACTTTGCTTTGCCGGGTGTGTCAAGGATATCCTCGAGTGGTGAATTTCATTCAGGTCCTAAGAGGGTTTTATCATATGTTCAGGCTTGTATATTGGTTGGGAGGGGATGTTTGTCTTATTTGTCTTATATCCATGATACTAGTGTTGTTTTACCACTTTCTTTAGATTTTATTCGTGCTGCCCGTGAGTTCATGGATGTGTTCCCTACGGATTTGCCTAGTATGCCTCTGGATTGTGATATTGATTTTACTATTGATGTTGATTTGGGAACCAAGCCTATTTGCCATGGCCTGAACCAGGGTCTGGCCATGGCGGGTATCTCAACTCCACCGAGGATTGGAGACCACCCCCTTTGCCTAGCCAAATAGAATATAATACCCCTAACAATGGCTGAATTCCAAATATATAACAAAATAGCATAAGATAAGCTTAAAGATATTAGAGTATGTCTATAGCTGATAACCGTTAACCAACCAAAACAACACAGCACCACACAAGTCCATAGTAGCCTACAAAGCCTTCTATCAATACCGAAAACAAATCTAAGTCGAGACATATCTCCGAACCTGACAATGACAATGTTAATAATAATATTAAATCTCAATTCTATTCTATTAAAAGAAAGCCTATCAACTGATCAAGTCTTTCAGAGAATGAAATATCACTACTTCACTGCAAGCGACCGACGAATCGAGTCGATCCACCTAATTCTATGCAGGAAAAGTAGACTTGACTTCGGACCTTGCATCGCGTGGGAATATAACGTCTGGAGATGGTTAGTGGGCAAGGATAAAATAATGTCATCATCACGAACCAAGTCAAACCAATGCATATGTACACGTTCACACATATCCATAAGTATATACATAAGATTAAATGTTAGGAGAGGGAATCAGGCTTAAAATGTAGTTTAAAAACCTTAACCTAGATTGTGTAGCTTGACCGTCCTAATACCACCCACGGGCTATATGGGTCTATTTGTTACCACCTAGTCGAGCCCTAATGCATGTTAACCACACGAATCGAGGACCTCACAGAAGTTTGAGGATTCACTTGTACCCTTCGCCAACCATGATACATTTATATATATTGTGACACAAGCACACAATCATTTATACCAACCCTCATGTCGGCAAACATGAGTTTTCGGTGTCCGTCCGTCGGAGTCACACCTTCATGGCTAGTTATCACAACCCTTGTTAATGCCCAATTAAAACATTTAACACATAACTCATCCACCAATTCAAGGAGTTAATTGTTAAGGCATTATTAAGTGGTATCATCATACCGACTATACCTTGTAGGAAATATCATTAGCCAATACTTTGGGGATTCCTTCGCACCTCGCAAACTCCATTAATAAAATCTCCTGGGGAATTCTTTCGTACCCCGCAAGGTTTTCAAGATCATTAATGTTATTTTCCAGTTACCCATTTATTCCAAGAATTAGTTTCAACGATAATGATCCAAACCAAATGATAATTTACATTCCAAAATCAATTATACAAATGGGTTAAGGTTATTATCATTTTCCATACCAAAACCAATTATTTAGGGATTTTGGTGTACCCCTATTGCCGTAGATTATGAATTTGGGGAGTCCATTGTACTCCTATTTCATCCACCATTACCATTCACCCCAATAAGTGTACAAACCAATAATTTAATGTATAATAATTCAATAGTAATCATGAGAAAACATTCAAACAATTATATCCAAAACCCTCAACCCATAGTTCAAAACCCAACATCAAAACCATGAATAATAAACCAATTTTCATTCTCTTAAAAAATACAAGTGTAGGGAAAGAGTTACATGCCTAAATTACCAAGAAATTTGAAAAAGATAGCACCCTTAGAACCCTAGATGACCCCTTTCCTAGAAACCTGAGCCTTTACTTGAATGAGGAATTTGAGAAAGAATTGGAGTGTGTTTAATATGTCAAAGTATTGGAAATTACCCTCCTTAGATGTTTTATGGACGTGGAGAAATAAGAAAATTACCAAGATATCCCTAATTAAAAGACTGAAAATATCGCCTCACCGCTACTGGTGACTTCACGACTTGTAGGGTCACCCTGTGACTTGTTTAGTCCAGTCGTAGTCCGGATAGTGTCCAAGGCTACCCCACACTGGTTTGGTTATGAGTAGAACCTTACGACTCATATCCAGTCCTTACGATTCGTACCTTCCTTTTATACCCAAAACAAGAATTTTTATGGCATACACTGACATACTAAGATTTCCACCTTACGACTCATTACTCCCAAGTCGTCACCAAAATAGTAACTTAGGAAAATCTCACTATCCACCTTATGACAGGGGTTATATAACCCATATTTTTACCCTGCAACTAGTAGGGTGAGTCGTATTCAGGACAATGAGGATAAAATTTTAGAAATTTTCAAGCACCAAAATTTGGGGTGTTACATTTACCCCTTAGTATTATTAGCCCTCGAATGACTAGTCAAGGTATCTATTTTCATGATTTAACACAGAGTACACCCACGCTTGCCTTTAAAAATGACAAAAAACTAATATGATAAAGAATACACATATCTCATACACGATTATTCAAAGGGGAAAACAAGAATGGGTATTTGGACTTCATTTCCTCTTTAGCTTCCCAAGTGGCCTCCTCAACCTTATGGTTCCTCCTAAGAATCTTTACCAAAGACACATCCTTAGTTCGTAATCGACGGAATTGCCGGTACAAGATCTTTACCGATTCTTCTTTGTGACACAAGGAATCTAAAATACCCACACGTTCTAATGGAACCACCAATGATGGATCACCCACAGATTTCCTCAACATTGAAACATGAAAGATCGAGTGAATAGAACCCAAGGTTGAATGCAATTACAATTTATAAGCCACATTGGCCACTCATTTCAAAATATGATATGGACCAACATAGCGGGGACTAATCTTCCCCTTCTTTCCAAATTATAACACCCCCTTCATAGAAAACACTTTCAACAACAACAAATAATCTACCTCAAATTTCAAGTCACTTCGCCTTGCATCCGCATAAGACTTCTGGTGACTTTAGGTGGTCTTAAGTCTATCTCGAATCACCTTCACCTTTTCCTTAGCTTGATGAACCAAGTTAGGACCATATAACTTATTTTCACCAACCTCAAACCACCCAATAGGATACCTACATCTCCTACCATACAAAGCCTTAAACGGAGCTATCCCAAGGCTATAATGGAAACTATTATTATATGCAAACTCAACAAGCGGCAAATGGTCAACCTAACTACCACCAAAATCAATCACAAAAGACCTTAGCATATCTTCCAAAGTCTGTATCATCCTCTCTGCTTGTCCATCTGTCTGAAGGTGGAAAGTGGTGCTAAGGTTCAGATTAGTCCCCAAACCTCACTAAAAAAAATGTCAAAAGTGAGACGAAAATCGAGTAACTTGATCAGAGATGATGGAAACTGGAGCACCATGCAACTTCACAATCTCTTCAATGAAAAGATTAGCGTAATCATCTGCCGAATAATTAGTCCTCACTGGCAAGAAGTAAGCGGACTCAGTCATCCTATCCATGATGACCTAAATAAAATTGAACTGGTGATGGGACCGTGGAAGACCAGTAACAAAATCCATATTATCACTTCCCAGTTCCATAAGGACAACATAATATCTTGAGACAACCCACCAGGTCTCAAGTATTCCACTTTCACTTGTTGGCAAACCTTACACTTGGCCGCAAAACTCGCCACATCCATCTTTATGTTGTTCCACCAATAGATTTTTTTCAAGTCATGATACATCTTCATCGAACCCGAATGGACAGTGTACCTCGACTCATGAGACTCAGCCAAGATTTTTTGTCGCAGCCCATCAACATTGAGCACATATAATCTACCTTAGGACCACAAGATACCATCACCACTAATCTCGAAGGCCATAACGCTCTGTTGTCCCATATCATCCTTAATTTGCATCAAGACAGGGTCCAATAACTGCTTTTCTTTCACCTCAGCACCAAAAGATGACTTTGCTACCTCTTGCACAAGTACCCCACCATATTTAGAGTCCAAGTGATGAATTCTAAGATCAGCCAGATAGTGAATATCCTTCACCAATTCTCATTTTTCCTCATTTATATGAGATAAGCTTCACATGGACAACTTGCTAAGAGCATTAGCAACCATGTTAGCCTTACCTATATGGTAATAGAGAAACTCAAGCCATCATCTCTGCTTGAAATTCAACTCCTTCTATATGAATACATACTACAATCTCTAATGATCTGAGAAGATGTCAACATGGACCTCATGCAAATAATGGTGCTAAATATTGAAAGCAAAGTCCACAGCTAACAATTCTAAATCATTAGCTGGATATCTTCTCATGCACCTTCAACAGTCTAGAATCATATACAAACACCTTACAATGCTAAATCAACACACCACCCAATCCTACATGGGACACATCATAATAAACAACAAAACCCTCGGTACCTCGGGTAGAGTCAAAATTAGAGACAAAGTTAACTTATCCTCCAACTTATTAAAACTACCCTCAAAAGCATCCAACCACAAAAACTTTACTTTCTTATGAGTCAACTTAGTCAATGGCGCAGCAATAGAAGAGAAATTTTCCACAAACCTTCTATAATAACTAGTTAAACCTAAGAAGCTTTGAATATCAGTTGGAGTCATGGATCTAGGCTACTTAAACCACCATAACTTTTTGTGGATCCACTATGATCCCTTCACTAGAAATAAAATGACCCAGATAGGTCACAATATTCAACCAGAACTCACGCTTCCAGAACTTTGCATACAACCACTGATCTTTCAAGGTTACAACACAATTCAGAGGTGATCGACATGATCTGCCTCACTCTTAGATTACACTAAAATATCATAAATAAACATAATTACGAACAAATCCAAGAATAAATGAAAGACTCTATTCATGAGGTCTATAAATGCCGCTGGGGTATTAGTCAAACCAAAGGACATCACCTAAAAGCCAAAAGATCATACCGGGTCTGGAAGGTAGTCTTAGGGATATCTACCTCCCTAATCTTCAACTGATGGTAACTTGACCGAAGATCCATCTTAGAAAAGTACTTAGCATCTTAAAGTTGATTAAAGAGATCATCAAGCCTATGAAGCGGATACTTATTCTTCATAGTCACCGTATTCAACTGGCGGTAATGTATACACATCCGCAGGGAACCATTTTTCTTTAGCATAAAGAGAACAGGTGCACCTCACAAAAAAACACTGAGGCGATAAAACCTTTGTCCAGGAGGACTTTCAGCTGCTCCTTAAGCCTTTTTAACTCAATAGAAGCCATTCTATAAGGAGGGATAGAGATAGAATGAGTTGCTGGAAGAAGATCAATCCCAAAATCAATTTCCCTATTGGGAGGAATACCAAGAAGATCATCTTGGAACACTTTGAGAAATTCATAGACCATATGGATAGACTGCAAGGAGGGACCTTTGGATTTAGAATCCTTGGCATGCCTAAATAGTAGAGGTACCCCTTGGAAATCAATTTTTGGGCACTAAGATATAAAATAAACCTTTTCTTAGGCATTAGGGAACTATCTTCTCATTCAATTATTGGCTCATTAGGAAAGTGAAAACTGACCCTTCGAGTCCAACAATCAAGAGACGCATAGCACGAATGCAACTAATCCATCCCCAAAATCACATCAAAATCTAACATGTCTAATTCAACCAAAACTACCCAAGTTTCCCTACCACCAAAAATACCACACAACCCCTGTAGAGTCTCCTAGAAACCATAGAGTCACCTACCATGGTAGATACAGAAAGACATTCGAAATACACTCAGGACTAAAACCAAAAGGGATAGCCATAAATAGGGTCATATAAGAAAGGGTGGACCTCATATCAAGTAAACAATGGAAATCACAAGAAAAGAGTTTCAACATACAAGTGACAACATCTGGAGATGCCTCAAATTCCTGATGAGTAGCAAGAGCATACAAGCGATTTCGGCCAGCACCAATACTAGAAGTGGCACCCTTTGGTGTAGGAGCTGATAAAGAGGTAACATGAACCTTGTTTTCCTCAGTATGTGTCCTGGATGAACATAATTAAAACACCTATTATTCCCATCATCATAGAAACCATGATGCATCTGACTACAAAATATGTAAGAGGGATACGATGGAGCTGACTAGGTGCTACTAGCCTGACATGGGGCATCCTGTGAATTAGAACCATCACCATTCAAAAAATAGAGATCACCCAACGAATTCAGATAAGGAGCACTAGC
Source organism: Capsicum baccatum var. pendulum (assembly GCA_030864225.1). NCBI lineage: Eukaryota > Viridiplantae > Streptophyta > Magnoliopsida > Solanales > Solanaceae > Capsicum > Capsicum baccatum. The sequence goes on along the minus strand of CM061554.1, from coordinate 50,682,129 downwards.
TATAGAGTAGGAACCAAAACTGCCCCACTTTTTTTTATACTATTTAATACCATGTCTCTTACTCTGCTGCTGACCTCCACCCTGGTTCGAATACTAAAACTTCTTATTTTTCCTTTCACTCATCTCTGCTTGCTTTTTCTTTTTCTTTTTCACTTATTGTATATGCATCATAAGTCTAGTGATGTCCATATCTTTGTTTAATAAGTCAGGATTGCTTTTTAATATCAAATCATGGGATAAACCAAAAGGAAATTTCCTTATTCTAGCCATCATGCTAGACACTAATTTTAGAGCATATCACTATAGCTGATAAGACTTCAAAGCATACTCCTTCACAGTCATCCTGTCTTGCTTAAAGTTCACAAATTCCTTAACCTTTGCCTTCCTCAACTCCTGCAGAAAGAAGCGATCAAGAAAAGCACTAGAGGAATTATTCCATAAAGTGGACTCAGTATCATCAGCTCTAGACTGGTCCTACTCCTCATACCATTAATGCACTATATTCTTTAATTAATAAGTAGTGAACTCCACTCCCATCACATCAGTAGTATACATCACATGAAAAATATTCTTTATATCATCAATGAACCACTAAGGATCTTTCTCAACCTTGGAACCAATGAAAGTCGAAGGACTCAACCTCATAAATTGACCAACTCTAGTGGCCTCAGAAGATGGAGCAACAAAAGTAATACGCTCAGTTTGAGAGGCTACCAACTAGGTCAGCAAATGAATTAGATGACAAAATTTATCATTTGTGACATCAACCCAAGGAGCCCAATAAGGACTAGTGGAATTTGGGTGAACCCCACGAGTTCCATCAGAAGCAGTGGCCCTAGATCGAGTCTGAACCTCATAAGTAGGATGGGGTTCATGAATATTATCCTCAAGGGAGTTTCTAGGAGCATCAGATCTTTGAGGCGTGATCTTAACTGTGAAAAAACAAACATTAGAAGAAATTTAAGACCTTAGACTCTATAGCCCTAAAGTAGATCATAAGAAACTAAAATATTCATAAATGCCTTGTAGCCTCCCTTATTAGTGTGGTGCACTACACTCTCATACAAGATACTCTACTTGACATAACTTTGTGGACACCCAATGACACCAAACATAGGCTATGATACCAACTTTGTTATGGACCAAACTAGGGCCTGGCCGTGATGGGTATCTCAAGTCCACTGAGGATAGGAGACCACCCCCTTTACCTAGCCACAGAACATAATACCTCTAATAATTATTAAATTTCAAATATATAACAAGATAGAATAAGATAAGCATAAAGAGATTAGAGTATGTCTATAACTGATAGTCGTTAACCAACCAAAACAACCCAAAACCATCTAATTCCACATTATCCCATAAAACCTCTATTAATATAAAAAATAAATCTAAGTCAGGATATGCCCCCGGCCCTGACAATGACAATGACAATGTTAATGATAATGTGAACTCTCAATTCTATTTTATGAAAATAAAACCAATGAACTAATTAAGTCTTTCAGAGAATAGAAGCTCACCACTTTACTGCATGCAACTGATGAATCGAACTGATCCACCTAACTCAGCAAAAAAAAAGTAGACTTATCTTTGGACCCTACATCTCGTGTGGATACCGTGTCCAAAAATAGTTAGTTGGTTAAGTACTAACATGAAACTCAAGGATAGAGGATAAAATAATGCCATCATCATAAAACCAAGTCAAATCAATGCACATGTACAAATTCAGACATATCCATAAGTATATACATAAGTCTAAATAATGGGAGAAGGAACCGGGCTTAGCATGTACATTAAGAAACTTAACCTGGATTGTGTAGCTTGACTATCTTAATACCACCCATGAGATATACGGGTCCAGTTACAACCCCCTAGTCGGGCCCTAGTATGTGTTAGACGTACAAATTGGGGATATCACAGAAGGCTGGGGATTCTTTCGTAACCTTATCTAACCATGATACATTTATATGTAGTGTAACACAAGTACACAGTTATTTAAACCAACCTTTACGTTGGAAAACATGAGTTTTCAGTGTCCATCCTTCGGACTCACACCTTCACGACCAACTATCGCAACCGCCGTTAATGCCCAATTAGAATATTTAACACATAACCCATCCACCAATTTCAGGAGTCAATTATTAAGGCATTATTAAGTGGTATCGTTATACCGTCTATAGCTTGCAAGCAATATCATTAGCCAACACTTTGGAGATTCCTTTGTACCCTATAGATTCCATTAATAAAATCAATTAGGTGATTCTTTCATGCCATGCAAGGTTTTCAAGATCATTATTGTTATTATCCAGTTATCCATTTATGCGAAGCATTAGTTTCAAAGAGAAAGAGTCAAACCAAATGATAATTTACAAACTTGGGGAGTCCATTGGACCCCGATTTCATCGATCATTCCCATGCACCCTAATGAGTGTACAAACCAACAATTTAATGTATAATATTTCAATAGTAATCACAAGAAAATATTCAAACAATTATATCCAAAACCCTCAACCCATAGTTCAAAACTCAACATCAAAACCATGAATAATAAACTAATTTTCATGCCATTAAGAAAATACAAGTGTACGAAAAGAGGTACATGTCTTAATTACTAAGAAATTTGAAGAAGATAGCACCCTTAGAATATTAGATGACCATTTTTCTTAAAAATCTAGCCTTTACTTGAATGGGTAATTTGAGAGAGAATTGGAAAGTGTTTAATATTTAAAAGTATTAGATATAACCCTCCTTAGATATTTTATAAATATGGGGTCTGGGTGGGAAAACAAGGAAATTACCAAGATTTCCCTAATTAAAAGATTGAAAAATATCGCCCCATCTCTACGGGTGACCTCATGACTCATAGGGTCACTCAATGAATTAATTAGTCCAGTCGTAGTCTGGATAGTATCCACAGCCCCTCCTACTGGTCTGGTTATGGGTCATACTTAATGACTCGTACCCTCTTTCTGTACCTAAGATAAGAATTTTTATAACATACACTGGACACCCTACGATTTCTACCTTACGACTTGTATGGAGTCATTATGACTCATCATCCCCAAGTTGTTACAAAAATAGTAACTCAAGTAAATCTTACTGGCCACCTTACGACAAGGGTTCTATGACCCGTATTATCACCTTATAACTCTTAGGGTGAGTCACATTCAGTACAGTAAGGATAAAATTTCAAAAAAATTTAAGGACTGGGGTATTACAATATTTTTATTCCTTCTTGTAAAATAGCCTCGTGGAGTTAAAAGAATTAAAGGATCAGTTGCAGGACTTATTGGATAAGGTATACATTCAACCTAGTGTATCGCCTTATGGTGTGCCTATTTTATTTGTAAATAAAAAGAATGGTTCTATATGAATGTGTATTGATTATCGGTAGTTGAACAAAGAGATGATTAAGAATAATTATCCTCTTTCTCATATTAATGATTTATTTAATCATATTTAGGGTGTTACGGTGTTTATGAAGATTTATTTAAGGTTTGGGTATCACTAGTTGAGGATTAGAGATTTGGATATTCCAAAGACAACTTTCCAGACTCGATCTGGTCATATGAGTTCATGTCCTTTGGGTTGACCAATGCCCCAGACATATTAATAGAGTTGATGGACTGGGTATTTCAACCATATCTTGTCTCATCTGTTATTGTATTTATAGATAATATCTTGGTTTATTCCAAGAGTGAGGCTGAGTATGAGGAACATTTATGGATTATGCTTCAGAGAATGAGGGTTGAGAAGTTCTATGCCAAGTTCTCCAAGTGTGAGTTTTGCTTGGAGTCTGTTTCTTTCTTGGGTCATATGGTGACTAAGAAAGGTATTATAGTTGATCCAGGCAAGGTTGCAGTGGTTCATGATTGGACTAAAACTTTTTTGTCCATCAAGATTTGGAGTTTTGTTGGCTTGTTCAATTATTATCAGTATTTTACTGAAGGTTTCTAATCCATTGCAACTCCTTTGACCAAGTTGGCTCAAAAGAAGATTTTATTTCGGTGATCTGATTCTTATAAGGAGGGATTTCAAAATCTAAAAGATGTGTTGACTTCAGCTCCCATCTTGACTTTGTCAAGGAGGGTGTGGGTTTCACCATCTTTTGTGATACTTCAGGTGTTGGGTTACGTAATGTGTTAATGCAGAAGGGTAAGGCGATTGCATATACTTCTTGCTAGTTTAAGCCCCATAAAAGGAATTACCCTACCCATGATTTAAAGTTTTATGTGGTGGTTGTTTCTTTGAAATTATGAAGGCACCACTTGTATGGAGTCCATTGTAAGATTTTCTTAGATCATCGTATCCTTTAGTACATCTTCACCCAGCAGGATCTTAATACAGGGCAGTGTCGTTAGCTTGAGTTGTTTAAGAATTATTACTTGACTATTCTCTATTATCCGGGTAAAGCTAATATGGTTGCAGATGATGTGAGCTGAAATTCGACTAGTATAGGTAGCTTGGCGCATCTTTTGACCTAGGAGAGGCCTTTATCCTTAGAGATTCAGTGTTTAGCTAACCAGATAGTTAGGCTTGATATTTCAACACCTAAGTATGTTTTGGCATTTGTGGAGTCTAGGTCTTTCTTGATGGATCAGATTCAAGCTTATTAGATTGATGATATTGGGATGGGATCAATTTGAGATAAGGTGTTAAGTGGTGAGGCTAAGAAAACCTCACTTGATTCAGATAGAGTTTTGAGAATTGTGGACCGAGAGTGGGTGATTGGATTAGATTAATTATGGAAGAGGCCCCTTGTTCCAGGTATTTTATCCATCCAGAAGTGAGTAAGATGTATTATGATTTGAGGTAGCATTGCTGGTGAAATGGTATGAGAAAAGATATAGCAAATTTTGTAGCTCATTTCTTTTGTTGCTAATGGGTGATGGCTGAGCATTTGAGACTTGGTGGATTGCTCTAGAGGTTACCCATTCCCAAGTAGAGGTGGGAACAAATCACTACGGATTTCGTGACTAAGTTATCTCATACTTCCCATAGATCTGATAGTGTTTGGGTCATTGTAGATCGATTGACCAAGTCTGCACATTTTGTTCCTATGAAGGTCTCCTTTATTGCTGAGAGGTTAGCCCGTATATATATTCGCAAGATTGTGTGATCTTTAGTATGGCGGTTTTTATAATATCAGATCGAGGCTCTATGTTCACTTCTCACTTTTGGGGGATTTTTTAGGATAAGTTGGGTACACGGGTTGACCTTAGAGGATATTTTTCAGGCTCTATATTCGCGAGATTGTGTGATCTTTTAGAGGATATGTTTCACGCTTGTGTAATTGATTTTGGTGGACAGTGGGAGAGATATTTGGCTTTAGTAGAGTTTATGTATAATAAAGATACCATTCCAGTATCGATATGGCTCCCATTGAGACTTTGTATAGCAGGCATTGTTGCTTTCTCCAATAGGTTGGTTTGATATTTTTGAGGCTAGACCTTGAGGTACGGACATGCTTCGTAAGTCCTTGGATAGATTTCGGATCATATAGGATTAGACTTCGAATGGCTCAGAGCAGGTAGAAGTATTATGCTGATCGTAGACTTTGTGAATTGAGATTTGGTGTTAGTAATCATATTTTTCTTTAAGTTTACCATAAAGGATTTTATGAGGTTTAGGAAGAGAGGCAAGCTTATCCCCAGGTATATTGTCCTATTCGAGATTCTTCGAACTATTGGTTATGTGGCCTATGAGTTAGCTTTGCCCATAGTTTTAGTTGTTCAACCAGCTTTTTATGTTTCTATGATTCACTGTAATATTTTGAATAAGTCTCATGTCATTCATTGGGAGTAGGTTCATTTAGATGAGAGGTTGTCTTTCATTGAGGAGACGGTCTCTATTTTGGCTAGGGATGTTAGATGGTTGGATTATAGAGTTATCATTGTGATTAAGGTCCAGTCGTGACATCGACTTGTAGATGAGGCTACTTGGGAGGTTGAGTCTGATAAGCGTAGTTCCTATCCCCTGCTTTTTGTTGATTCAGGTATTTCTTTTGCCATAAGTTCGAGAACGAACTAGATTTTTAGTGGTGGATATTGTAATGACCTTAATTTTAATGAAATATGTGAAATATGTGTTTTTGTGTAATTTAACTATTTTACCCCTCCCCGCAGTTGCATTATGGTATTTATGGGGTATGAGACTGATTGGCATGGTTTTCAATGCATTTCAGTGTCATTTGTGCGATATTGTGGTTTTTGGTGGCTTCAAAAGTCTTATATTTGATTTCAGTTGATATCTTTTGATATGGGTGATGAATGATAGAATGAAATAAACCAATAGATCCGAAACGTCGATTTGAGGGTGGTAACGTGTTTAGTCTAGTTCTATGTCTTTTAAATCTCAGTTCGACCCTCGATTTGGAAAGTTATGACTTTTGGTTTTGAAGGTCAACTTTATCAAAACGTCATCTTTTTGAAAATCTGATATCACCATTGAGTCCGGAGAATCAAATTTGATAGGTAGTATAGTTTGTTTATGTTCACAGAATTTCGAATAGATCTCGAGGAACCCGCGGGGACTCAGAATAATCCAAAATCCCAGTTGGTGCACCAAATATCTTATGCACTCCTGATCATGATAGGTCCAGCAGTCTAGATGTCGCGATCAAGATACCCCTGACAGAAGAGATAACACGATATCAAGCCGTGGCCCGCGATCGTGGGTACTAAGTATAAAAAACCCATATTTCATCATTTTCACTATTTTTTAGACTTGGAGCTTAGGGTATCATGGTTTTGAACAACATTCTCCATATTCAAAACTAGAATTATGAGTTTCCCTCAATTTCATATTCAAAACTACTTCGATGCTCGATTTTTAAATGGATTTTAAAGATTTTTCCTAGTAAAATTTAAAAATAGTATTTTTCTTCAATTTGGACCTCATTTTTAACTCATTTTTATTGGATTTTCAGCTATAGACTTCTAAAAACACGGAGAACATATTTTTGAAAACAAGTTCAGATTTTTCCCTTTTTTTTCGAAAACCCATATTGGGGGGTCTACTTTGACCCCAACTCAAAAATAGGCAATATGGGTATCGTTGGCTTCTATTTGATGCATAGATTCTATATTTTACGTTTTAGTTGATTTTGGGACCCTTCATGAGAATTAATGTGTGGAATTGAAGGCTTTTGTCACAATTTTTGGCCTTCAAGGTAGGTTATGGCTTAACTCCATTAAATCGGGATAGGTAGTTAATTTGTATACAAAATGCAAGTTAAGGAAATGATAACTAATCATGAAATTGGCTATCTTAATGTGTTGTGCCCATGTGGGGCCTATATGTGATGTAATTATTAACTTTGAGAAATATTTTGATATGTGTGACTGTGTGGGGTTGTAACGCCCCGAATCTGATACCCGAAACGCTACACAGTGCTAGCAATCCAGAAAGATCACAAGTTAACCCATGACTGATATCTGTAACTAAGCACTGCATAATATATTGTATAAATGCGGAATAAAAGGGATGAAAGGCCATAAGGTTCAAATATCTGATAAAACATAACATCTGGAAATACGGTGTATCAATACCAAAACTGAAATAAACTGTCTGAACATAATAGTTTGAAAGCCTCTAAACTGTCTAAAAACTGTGGAGTTGATAGGACATGTCCCCAACTAACTCCGTCTATTAAGACTGAAATAATGAAGTAATGAAATAATCATGCTATCTTTGATGATGAAGACTCACTGCAAATCAACTGTTGCTGGGTGAATCTAAAGCTAAGAGCAATCAGGAACTTGAGCATTCGAACCTATGGTATAAAATATCATAGCGTAGAGGAAAAGTACGCGTTAGTATGTCTGAATTTACTGGTAAGCAAAGTGAGGTAGGCTGAATACATGGGGTTCATATGCATGAACAATACTAACTGACTGAATAAGATGAATGTGAGAATACATGCATGAATACGTAACTGTAAATGTGATCGTGATAATACTGACTACTGAGTCTGAATACTGATAACATGAGTTTCATATAACTGATATACTATTAACTGAGTGATTGTGTCTGACAGTCTTGATTCTGATGGAACTAGCTAAGTTTCGTACTGAACTGAGTGACTGTATTTGACAGTCCTAAATCTGAAGAACTATCTGAGTTCTTTTATCGAGACTAAGACTGAGACTGTGGGAACTAATCATCTAACTAACATGCCCCAAATCTGAACTGGTGGGGGTCCACCCTGTAACCCCAGCTGGAAGGGTGTCAGTACCGTGCCACGGGTAAAGACAAGATGTAAGTTAACCCTCTCTGACAGGGATCTCTTCCGTTAAACCCTTTTAGTAGGAAAACTCAAATGAGATGTATAATCCCTAGACTCATAGGGGTACATCTCAACCTACACTGGATATGTAGTTCTAGAACGCAAGGATTGCTTCCAAGGATCATACCCTCTACTGGCTGACAGGTGAGCCCTCATCCCTGGGTTCACTCGATGCTTAATCCTACTCCCAACTGAATAGACACTGAACTGATTTCCTAGTTCATACTAGGCTTGAATGAGCTGTCACTGATCATGTTACTAAATGAACTAGACTGATTTTACTAAGTTCCATTGACTGACGGTATACTACTAAGATATGATAACTGAGATTATTGAGATTACTGAGTACTGTGAATGAGTGGACTAATACTAAATTTACTGAGTTTTCCTGAGTCATGTGACTGACTGAATTCTAAGGATCATGGCTTGACTGAGAGTATATTGAAAACTGACGCTGGCTCCAGGCACACAGCTAAATTATTGGGTACAAGTACCCCTAGGACTCAATAGCATGAAACTAACAAGACATGAAACTTTTTTGAATACATAACCATAGGCTACAATTCATAATACAATCATTGGGGGATTTCATGAAGCACTTGATATTCATAATCTTTTACAAGGATAGAAATGTATTTAAACATATCATAATTTCACAATTCTAAACTCATGAGTATTCCGTCAAACAACTATAAGACATAGATTTAGCATGGGAGTCATTTTGAACATCTAGTTGTAGCCTAAGTTCATTATTTAGATCAACAAAGGGTCACAAAACACAATTCTAGTCACTTAGGCATTTTATCAAACACATGGGATGTATATACTTAGGCTTGGGCATGAACACTAAATAATTACATCTTGGCTACTCTAATCAACTAAATTTCATGAAATTCAGTCCACATGCTAATATAATATTAAGGAATACATAAAGATTCCATCATGGAAACCACACAAATCAATAACATGGATACAATTTCAATCCACAACATGAACATCATTATTTAAGCTTTAAAAAAATGGTTTCTTGAACTCCAAGGAGGAAGGGATCCTTGGATGAACATTTTGCATACCTAGGTGGATGATTTATTGAAGATTGGTAAAGGAAAGCTTGAATCCTTGGCTTGAAATTGATCACCTAGAGTTCCTTGTTCTTGAGAAATTGTGGAATAAGGAATGTATTTAGCCAATACAGGGATAAATTTCATTTTTATGAGGGCTTAAGGTCGAGGAAAATAACCTAATTACCCTTAAGGATGCAGTCATTTAATGACTAAAACTGGGCACCGACGCATTATGCGGCGTGGTGCGTCAATGACACTGACGCGATACTCGATGCGGCGCTCCATGATCGTGCCAAGCCTCAGTACTTTTGGCTTTGGCAACCTGCAACAATGTTAACCAACGTGATAGGCGACGCAACGCACTAAGATCGCGTTGATCCACTATTTTGGGATACCAAACGTGGTCTAAACGAGGTTCATAAAATCTAAAACTCTTTCGGGAACACCTATTGACCTCCCTAATCATGAACTGGCAAGAATACCGACCATTAAAGAACATTAAGGTCGTGAAATGAGATTGCCAACTTTCAGGGGCCAAAAATAAACTAAGTCTGGAAACTTTACTAGAATTTTCTATGTCTGGGACCCCTTTGACAAGCTTAAAGGACTGAAATAAGCTTAGGAATTTTGTAGGGTCTTATAATATCTCCCCCTTGAGAATATTCATCCTCAAATGGGACTGACTGAGATGGGAGAAATGATAAGCTGAAGTACATACTGAACATGAACAACTGAAACATGAGTACACGACTGATAAGCTGAATGTATTATACTAAACATGCATATCTGATGGATGAATAGCTGACTCAATGAATGAATGACTTGGATTACTGGTAAACTGAATTTATCAAGCTGAGCATGCATATCTGATGCATGAATACATGACTGAACTGACACATGAACATATGACTGAATATGCAATAGTAATTGATACCAAGTTTATAATAGGAATCTGAGCATGAAACTGAATACCAAGTTTGTAATACAATCTAAACATGGAATTGAGTGAATTTATGGAAGACCGTTACCTTAAATAAAAAATACTGATGAACCCGAGATCACTTACTAGGAACGAGTAAATGGGAATATGGGAACATATTTGAGACTGAAACGTGGTATATAAACTGAATATCGTAATCTGAACTAAGCACCTTGAATACGTGGCTTATAGCTGAGGTCGGAGTTTAAGGGTCAACTTATGAGTACTTCTTACTCCTAAATATATTCATTACGAGGAGAGAGCATGGCATGTTTATGTCATGAAAGTTTGGGGGATTATAGTGTACCTCCCCCTTGGGACACTAGGTCCCTCAAAGAATATTGATTTTGTTGAAATGTTCAGAAAAACTAAGGCAATACATAAGGCACCTACGAACTAAATTATGACTGAATATCTAGGATCTGGAACTAAGACGTGATACATGAACTAAGCTGAGCACGCAACTACCTGGTTGGTCCTCCTTAGAATGATCAAATTTATGGGACTCCAGATAGTGCGACTAGATGGAACGAAGGGAAACCACACCATCTAAACTTGTTCGCCTGACTACTAAATTAAATTACTGGCTGCTTAAACTAACTCATACTAAAAACTTATACTTAACTAAAGTACTTCTCCGGCACTCTTTCAACTATACTCTCCACCTTAGTACAACACGTCACTTGAAACTACCGAAAACATTCAAAATTAGGTATTGAGCACGACTACTTAAATATACTGCTCATCTGATTAACTGAAGGACTGATACCTAAATACTAGGTCTGCAAGACTTAACTGAACTTAGTCTGAACAACTGGACTGAAACTGTAGAGTATAATGCATAGAAGGTAATGACTGACTGGGTAACATAAGGTAACTGAGCATGAGTGAGTAAAAATTATATTACCTTAAGAATGCAAGATCAGGCATCTAACATGTTTTGAAAATATTCTGCAAACTGGGGTACTGAAATACTAATAACTAAGTAACTGATGGCCATATACTATGGTTGGGAAATCCTAAAACTAAACTGAGTTACTGAACTGATTATTGGGCTAGGACTGGGACTGAGATTGTAGCTAAGACGGTAATTGAGAATGTAATTGTAACTAAGACTATAACTGAAATTGAATGATAGTTTTTGATAACCGAGGTTTAGACTGGTACTGAAGTATTGAATTCTGATGGCTAAGTAACTGATAACTGAAAGCCATGGTCCTGTAGGACTATCTGAGTCCTTTACTGAATATTGATTACTGAACTAACCCTGTAATCGAGGCCTGAAGTATAGAGCATTAACACCACAAATTCACTGAGGGATCTAAACTGAGAGTATACGTGACATAATCTGAGTTTGGCTGATCACTAGGAGTGGAGCATGAGTCATGATTTGCATGACCTCAGCCTGGAATTTCTGTGTTCATGGGACATGATTCGTAACACTGGGTGAACTGGAACTCCTCATACTAGGAACTTGAAACACACACTATTCTATGAAAAATGCGTGGATATAAGCTGTATTCATGGGACTAAAATGTAAAGCATGCGTACGTATCATGATGGTTGAAGTACAAAACTTTGCACCGAGGTAGGAATGGGTTAGGAATCATCTTCTCTTATGATACTTACCACACTCTTTGCAAAGTGGATTAGTAAAACTCCTTCTCTCACTACCCTGGTCTTTGGAGCCTGGTGCCCCATCCCTACGGTCAATTCTGAACTTTGGTACAGGTGCAATAGCTGAGGATGGAACTAGGACTAAAAACTTTTAACTATGCTAAGAACGGTTACCACCCTGCAACCCTGGCTAAGAAAACCTATAGCTACCTGTTCTAGCTCTCTTATTCTCTCTCTCCTTCTTCTTAAGCTTCTGCTCTTCAATTTTTTTAGCATGGACCATAAGCCTAGATATGTCTATCTCCTTAATCAACATCATAGTCCTGCACTCCTTAACTATTCTACGTAATACCCCAAACACAAACTTGCTCATTCTGGATCTACTGTCTGCTACTACATAGGGAGCATACCTGGATAACTAAGTAAACTTGAGGGAGTATTCTATTACGCTCATGATACCTTGTATGAGATTGACACTTTGGCTTCTTTCTGCTCTAGGGGAAAGAATCGGTATAGGAAGGCAGTAGAAAACTCTTCGCGCTCTATGGGCTCTGCATCTATACCTATGTCTACCTTTCATTACTTAAACCATGTATGAGCTATATTTTGTAGCTGATAATTGGCTAACTCAGCACTCTCACTGGAAGTCACTCCCATGATATCTGTGACTTTTTAAACTAGGTCGAGGAACTTCTATGGATCCTCTTCGAATTTAGAACCTGAGAATAGGGGAGGATTCATTCGGGTTAAGTCCAGAATCCTGGCTGCAGCAGTATTGGCCACTGATTTGGCTAGAATAGCAGCTGACTATTTATTCTGAGTTGTGGCTGACTTGGCTAAAGTAGTAAATACAGTCCTAAATTCTTCATGGAAGACATGCTCATCTAGGGGATCTGCTTGAATGTGCTGAGGGGCTGACTGATTTTTGTTTCTATTTTTGGGAGGCATGTTTTGTAAATGTAAAGGGAGAAACAGATTAGACTGATAGTTAAATTTGAGCTCATGCTCACTGGCACGACATGAATACTGAAAGAAGGGAAACTATTCGTAAACATCTTATAGCCTTCTGTACATAAATGTAGCGCGCAATACACCCATGCACAAGACTCTACTAAATGCAACTTTTCAGATTTCCTAGGTCACTATTGAATATTAGGCTCTAATACCAAGTTTGTAACCTCCTGAATCTGATACCCAAAATGCTACATGGTGCTAGCAATCCCGAAGGACCACAAGCTAACCCATGACTGATATCTGTAATTGAGCACTACAAAATATACTGTGTAAATATGGAATAAAAGGGCTGAAAGGCCATAAGGTTCAAATATCTGATAAAACATAACATCTAGAAATACGATGTATCAATACCAAAACTGAAATAACCGTCTGAACATACTAGTCTGAAAGCCTCTAAACTATCTAAAAATTATGGAGTTGATGGTACATGTCCCCAACAAACTCCATCTACTAAAACTGAAATAATGAAATAATCATGCTATCCTAGAATGATGAGGACTCACTGCAAATCTACTGCAGCTGGCTGAATCTGAAGCTAAGTGCAATCGAGAACTTGAGCGTTCGAACCTATGGTATAAAACACCATAGCACAGAGGAAAAGTATGCGTCAGTACATCTGAATGTACTGGTATACAAAGTGAGATAGGCTGAATGCATGGGGTTCATATGCATGAACAATACTAACTGACTGAATAAGATAAACATGAGAATACATGCATGAATACGTAACTATAAATCAGAATGTAATAATACTGATTACTGAGTCTGAATACTAATAACATGAGTTTCGTATAATTGATATACTGTTAACTGAGTAATTGTGTCTGACAGTCCTAATTCTGATGGAATTAGCTGAGTTCCATACTGAACAAAGTGACTGTATCTGACAGTCCTAAATCTGAAGAACTATCTGAGCTTTTTTACCGAGACTAAGACTGAGACTGCTGGAAGTAATCATCTAACCAACATGCCTTGAATCTGAACTGGTGGGGGTCCAACCTGTAACCCCAGCTGGAAGGGTGTCAGTACAGTGCCATGGGTAAAGACAAGCTGTGAGTTAACCCTCTATGATAGGGATCTCTTTCGTCAATCCCTCCTAGTAGGAAAACTCAAATGAGATGTATAATCCCTAGACTCATAAGGGTAAATCTCAACCTACGTTGGCTACGTAGTTCTGGAACGCAAGGATTGTTTCCAAGGATCACACCCTCTACTGGCTGACAGGTGAGCCCTCATCCCTGGGTTCACCCGGTGCTGACTCCTACTCCCAACTTAATAGACACTAAACTGATTTCCTAGTTCATACTAGGCTTGACTGAGTTATCACTGATCGTGTTACTGACTGAACTGGACTGATTTCACTAAGTTCCGTTAACTAACGAAATACTACTAAGATATGATAATTGATTGAGATTACTGAGTACTGTGAAGGACTAGACTGATACTGAATTTACTGAGTTTTTCTAAGTCATGTGACTGACTGAATTCTAAGGATCATGGCTTGACTAAGAGTATATTGAAAACAGACGCTAGCTTCATGCACATATTTAAATTGTCGGGTGCAAGTACCCCCAAGACTCGATAGCATGAAACTAACAAGACATGACACTTCTTTGAATACATAACCATAGGCCACAATTCATAATACAATCATTGGGGGATTTCATGAAGCACGTAATATTCATAATCTTGTACATGGATAGAAATACATTCAAAGATAATTTCACAATTCTAGTCTCATGACATTCCATCAAACCACTATACGACATATATTTAGCATGGGAGTCATTTTGAACATCTAATTGTAGCCTAAGTTCATCATTTAGATCGACAAAAGGTCATAAAACACAATTCTACTCACTTAGGCATTTTATCAAACACATGGGATGTATATACTTAGGCTTGGGCATGAACACTAAACAATTACATCTTGGATACTCTAATCAACTAAATTTCATAAAATTTAATCCACATGCTAACATAATATCAAGGAATACATAAATATTCCATCATGGAAACCACACAAATCAACAACATGGATACATTTTCAATCCACAACATGAACATCATTATTTAAGCTTTAAAAAATGGTTTCTTGAACTCCAAGGATGAAGGGATCCTTGGATGAACACTTTACATACCTAGGTGGATGATTTCTTAAAGATTGATGGAGGAAAGCTTAAATACTTAGCTTGAAATTGATCACCCAAGGTTTCTTGTTCTTGAGCAATTGTGGAATAAGGAATGTATTTAGCCAAAAGAGGGATAAATTTCGTGTTTATGAGGGCTGAAGGTCAAGGAAAATAACCTAATTATCCTTAAGGATGCGGTTATTTAATGACTAAAATTGGGCACCGACGCGTTGAGCGATGCGGCACGTCAATGGTACCAATGTGATACTCGATGCGTCACGCCATGATCGCGCCATGCCTCAATACTTTTGGCTCTGTCAACCTAAAAAAATATTAACCAACCCGATAGGCGACGCGGCGTGCCAAGATCGCGTTGGTCCACTATTTTGGGACACCAAAGGTAGTCTAAACGAGGTTTGAAAAATTTAAAACTTGTCTGGAAACACTTATTCACCTCCCTGATCATGAACTATCAAGAATACCTACCATTAAAGGACATTAAGGTCATGAAATGAGAGTGTCAACTTTCGAAGGTGAAAAATAAACTAAGTCTGAAAACTTAGCTAGAATTTTCTAAGTCTGGGACCCCCTAACAAGCTTAAAGGACTGAATTAAGCTTAGAAATTTTGTGGGTTCTTACAGGGTTCTTATATGATGTTGATAGCCTTATACACATGTGAATAATTGTATCTTGTTGATGAAAAACTGTGTTGGGGTACTATTTATATATTATAATATATTCAAACTTTATTAGCATATGAAATATGTGGATATTCATGTATGGCTGAAAATAATCAGTGGATATTGGCTCATGTGGGTGTGGAAATGTATCATTGTGGTTGGTTATGAAAATACTTCATGTGGTCATTTGTGGAAATACTCATTGTGATTGATTGTGAGCATTACATCCTCATATCTTACTCATTTATGAAATAATCATACCATTGTGGAAATACTGAGAAATGTTGGCAATACCTTTTTGTAAAACTCTCTTCGTGGAATGTGCTAGGAAGGAAATATTATGACAACTTATAAAATCCTCTCTGAGGGAAGTGCCGGGGAGGAGATCTGATATATGGATTATATATAGGTTGACTAACCCCTTATGGATCCTACGTTGGGAAGCTTTATCTCCATAGGTGTATAGATATTATGCGACGGTCTTAGAGGTTGTGCAACAACCACATGCATCATCATCATCATCAACATCAACATTCTCATTGTATCTACTTCATTATGCTTGTGATACGATTGTACTTCTGTTTGATTTGTTACATATCTAATTGTTATATCTTCCTATACTTGTACTTGATGATCTTATGTATATAGATATATCTTCCTTTCTTGTTTTGCCTGTATGTGTTATATTGTATACTTATGATTCCTTTCTGGTTTGATACAATATATGTGATATTATAGAACTATTAGTGCAAGTGGTGTGGGCTATCATTGTGGGATATTTTTCAATTGCAAATGTCGTGACCTTAGTGTGTATTTTGTATGTTTTATTTTCTACTTTTGCTCGGTCAGCCTATGATACCTACTGAGTACAAGTGGACTGTACTCACTTTTACTGTACCATTTCGGTGCAGATTCATGTCCGAGTGAGCCCCACGTTGCTTGATTCAGGCGGTATTTGGAGCTTTCAAGGTAGTAGGTGATTTTCAGGCGTCCGATGTCTTCTACTGCCTTTTTCTATAGACTATGTCTTTATTTTCATTTCGAAAATAGAGTTTCTCTTGTATTTTGGACATCATATGTATTTCGAGTTGTATGAGATACGTTCATACATTATTGACACCAGGCTTTGGAGATATATGGTATCTTGTTATGTTTCTTTCCGCATTTGTGATATTGTTATGGTTCGACTTTATTCTAGAAACCCTACCTTGGGTTATTATTATATTTTCCCCCTTGTGTTTCAGTTTGAGTGATAGTCTTACTTGTCAAGATTCGCTGCAACAAGTTTCATCATGACCCTCATTTTTGAATCGTGACAAATAATGTTAATAAAAATAATAGTTATAAAATATACCTCGTATATTGTAGCGTGAATACATGTATATACCTTGCATTTGAAACCTTTTGAAATCTGAAAACTCAAACAAAGCTTGAAACATAGCAGAACTATGGACCTTTTTGGTTGATTAATTGCATTCTCATATATAGACGAATTTTCTTTTCCTTTTTTCTCCTATATAATTTTGTCATCGATCACATTAAATTAAGTTACGATTTTTTAGAGTAATATATAATTCAACTTTATTAGTAGAATTCTCAAACGACTGTCCGATAACCGAACTGTCAGTCTCCGTAAGTCATAAATAACTTGAGATAGTTGTAGAAATGCTCTAGATGCTCGGAACATAGGAAAACGATGGGGGTGACCAGGAGGGTCATTACAGCATATCTTATAAATTTTGGCGTGAGCCTGCCTGAGATCCTTAGGATCACGACAACATTGAGGGTTGGTTACGGGTTGTCGAAGGTATGTTTTGGATTCAGACATTGGTGTGAACATTCAAATATTTGTCCTGCATTCATTCGTGAAGGTACTCCTAATGGGAAAGACCATCACCATATCAACGGATCTTCCATCTTGTAAATAAGGCATATCTTCTCTTGGCAAATTTTTTGAAATGATACCCTTATTTTCGTGTCTTACGGCTACTTTATCACCTGCTTACAATCGAGATTATTTAACTTATAGAAATAACTTGAAATTGATGATTTGAAAAAAATCCAAATCCTTTAGCAGCTTATTCTCCTACCGAATTAATATTGAAGTGTCATCTTTTTGTTTTTAAGCAAAACTTGAGGTTGCAACGTCTATTTTTGAAAAAGTATCTTATAAACCTAGTTTTTACATACTACTCAATGCCCAACGAATGACTTTTTCCTAACAACGAGTATTTTACGCCTTGAAATCTATTTTATTATACTTTCAAGAAACAAACTTTCAATGTCTAAAAAAAACTGCATTCTTGGCTTCAAAATCTGATCGTCAACTCTTTAAAAAGTGTGATTTACTAAAAAAATTGTACTTTTGATATTTATAAAATATGTATGTTAAGTTTACAAAATAGCTTGTTTCGCCCTTTGAAAATCGGCATTTTCAACTCTTGAAAAAGTTGTATATTTGATCTCCAAAATCTGCGATTTTAGCTACTACAAAAGCTATATTTTGGACATAAAAAAACTGCACTTTAAATGTTAAATGACTGCACCTAAAGCCCCAAGAAAAATTAATTTTTTACCCTAAAAATATTTGCGTTCTTACCTTAAAAATCTGCAGTTTTTACACTGTTAAAGGGGGTATATGTTTATGCTTAAAAACAACATTTTAGATTGGAATAGCCAATAAAACCAATTCTAGATGATAAAAGTTAAACAAAGCTAAACAAATATGAAGTTATTCAACATCGATCAATCCACACAAAATAAATATTAGAAGAAATACAAGATTAATAGAATAAATAACAATAATAAGAAAATGTGAAGAAAGCAAAGGACTAGATACAACCAAGTTCTTTTAGAAAGGGGCCAATTCCTAATGGTGTAGACCCCGAATGCTTAAGATCCTAAAACGGTTGATCCGATCTTTGGGTCAGAAATGAGTTTCGATCGAAACTCCAACTCCTCAAATCACATAAAATAAAGAAAGTGATAATAATTAGGAACCAAACTTGAGGGATATAACTGAGAAATGAAAATAATAAATAATCAGTTGCAATAATTTTGTGTTTGTTGGAAGAAATTTGTATTTGCTAACATGGTAGCACGTGATTGATAGATATGGTGTGGGATGGATTGATGATGTCGATATGAGGATTGGACCAAGTTTTGGGCCCTTTTTTGGGGGGCCTCTTTCAGCTGAAATTTATGGATAAGAATTGAGTTTAGTAAAATAAAATTAAAATTGAATTATTGTTATCTCAAATGTTCTTTTTCTATCAAAAGTAATTTTATCAATGCTTCTAATTTTAACATATATCCATATTGGAAGATTTTGAGCAAATTATTCTTACAATATTAAATGAGCACTTAAAAAGAAATATAAGCACACCACAAAATGAGCAAATCAAAAAAATGGCGAGAGTATTTGTTATTGGTCAAAGATTGTAATGATCGTGTCTATTTTAAACTTTGTTCCTTTACAACAATTCATAACGAGTTGTTGCACTATTATCTTTTATTTTTTTTAATTCTATCCTGCTTTTGCTTAGAAGAATTTTCTAGATTTATGTCTTAAGAAGGTAGAGTACTATGCGCAGAAGTTGAAAAACTTCTACACAAATCACATTCACACGGATGAGAAGATGCATTATAAATTATGACAAGTTATATAGAAGATCGAGTTTCTCTTAAGTATAGGTCAATAGTTTTCACTTGCCATTAACATTAACAAAGATCATAGAGTAATAGTAAAACAACAAACACCCTCAAATTTTAGAATATATTTCTCTGTTTGGGTAATTGTATATCTTTTTAAGAAGCAATAGGAAATGGCCTAATAGTTTAAGCTCTATCATAAACAATCAGAAGTGGTAAATTTTTTCAGTTTAAACTAAGTGAATCTCTCACTACACAATTTATAATTTAAAATTGATATTGCAATGACTCTGTTCAATAAGTGGGTAGCTGTAAAAAAATTTTCACAGAAAATTTTGTAACCCTTTTTTTATGTCGCACCCTATTTCGAACTGGTTGAAACAACACACAACATATGGTGGTTTTTGTGATTCTTGAGCTTTAAAAATTTACTTTTTAGAGGTCGGCACCTAAATTTTTTAGTAAAATTTAGACAAAATCATTTTTTATGTAAAATTTTGTTCTGATCTTTCGAAAACGTTTTGAGATTTTGAGTAAGAATTTTGGTTACTAGAGGGAAAGGTGTTAGGCATCCCTCAGAGCCTATTTGAAGATAGTCCTTAGACTCAATTTATAAAAATATTTAAAAAATATTTGCTTTATTTTTTGCTAAAAATTGTGATAAGAAACCTTTATTATTTTCATTATTATTATTTTTTATAAAAGGAAGTTTAAGGTATAGGAAATGTGATGCTAACATGTACAAGGAAGTAATTTAACTATTGCAAAAATATATATGTATTTTAAATATGAGAAAAAATGGTGATATAATTTATACATATAGCAGAAAGTATAAACTCTTATAATTCTATAAAAAAAAATATTTAAATATTTGTGAAGTTAAGCCTTTGTTTGGATGGTGGTTTGTCATGGTTTCATAATGTATGGTACAGTATGGTATGGTATGATATATTACAGTATGGTATAATACCATATTTGGATAGACTGTATCGTTCACTATGATTTAATAATAATTTTTTTATTTGGTTTGATGGTATGGTATTGTATGATAACAAGTAAATTTATCAAAATGCCCCTAATTATTAATAAATTAGGTATCCATGCAGTTTCACTTGGAATAATCTGTGAACAATGCAAATTTTTAAAAACAAGTACAGTGAAAAACTATGCCAAAGGATAATATATTCATAGAAACGACTTGAAGAATAACCCAAACCTTTTCCTCACTTTCATTCTTGTTACATCTGTAATAGCTGGTTTAAGACTCCACGTTAACTTGCAAGCAAGATGGCAGGTTTGCTAGCGAAACTGTAATAGTTTGGACTAAATTAGTAGTAGTTCAATAAATCATTTGGTAATTTCCGGATTGCAAAATCTTGAAAATTATTGTTTCTTGAATGTTGTTTTACAGGTAAAGATTGGATTTTTTTTCCTGATTCTTTTTTGATAAAGTTTTTTTTTAATCAGTTGTTTTTTATTTGAATTGAGGTTTTTTGGAATTTTGTTGACAAAAGTTTATTTTTTAAATCAACTCAGGAGTTGACATGTATTTTGTTGATAAGGGTAAAATAGGATTATATATATATATATATATATATATATATATATATGGGCATAGTTGGAAAAAAAAAAAATCATGGCATACCATTAAATTGGTGGTTCAAGAAATTGATGGATTCCATGGTTATCAAACCATGGAAAAATACCATACCATACTATCCCTTTTAGCAAACAATCAAAACAAACATGGTTCCCATGATAACCATACCATACCATACTATGGAAAACCACCATCCAAACAGACTGTAAGTATATAACTAAAATCATTGTAGAGTAAATAAAAATATTTTTTTAATGGGCGTGAATTTATTTACGAAAAAAAAAATTATGCATATTTAAGAGTATGTGAAAAAGATGTGAAAAGTTATTAATAGATTGAAATTAAGTGAAAAAAAAAGTAATAGCATGTGATAGAGCTGAAATGATGTATAAACCATAACAATAATAATTAAAATAACAATAATAATTATGATAAAAATAATAATGTTAATAAAAATAATAATAATAGTTATAAAATATACCTCATATTTGATAGCGTGAATACACGTATATACCTTGCATTTTGAAACCTTTTGCAATCTGAAAATTCAAACAAATCTTGTAACGTAGAACAATCGAGATTGTTTAACTTATAGAAATAACTCAAAATTGGTGATTTGAAAAAAAGCCAAATTCTTTAGCGACTTATTCTCCTACCAAATTAATACTGAAGTTTCATTCTTTTTTTGTTTTTAAGCGAAACTTGAGGTTGTGACATTCATTTTAGAGAAAGTATCTTTATAAATTTAGTTTTAACAAAGTACTCAATGCCCAGGTAAAGATTTTTTCCTAAAAATATGTATTTTACCCCTTGAAAGCTATGTTATTATACTTTAAAGAAACAAACTTTCAAGCTCTAAAACAAACTGCATTCTTGGCTCAAAAATTGATCGTTAACTCTTTAAAAAGTGTTCTCAACTCAAAAAAAAAAAGTACTTTTGACATTTAAAAATGTTGTATGTTAAGTTTACACAATAACTTGTTTCGCCCTTTGAAAATTTGCATTTTTAACTCGTGAAAAAATTGTATATTTGGACCCCAAAATCTACGGTTCTAACTGTTGCAAAAATAATATTTTGCACAGAAAAAATTCGTACTTTAAATGCTAAAATGACAGAACTTTAAAGCCCCCCCAAAAGTATTTTTTTCCTGAAAAACTTGCATTTTTACCTTAAAAATCTGTAATTTTTGCTCTTTTAATGGGGTATATTTTTATACTAAAAACTAACATTTTAGATTGGAACAGCCAATAAAATCAATTCTAGATGATTAAAGCTAAACATATGAAGTTAATTCAACATTGATCAATCTACACCATATTAATGTTCGAAGAAATACAACGCTAGTAGAATATATAACAAAAATAAGAAAATGTGAAGAAAACAAAGGACTAGATACAACCAAGTTCTTTTAGGAAAGGGCCAATTTCTAATGGCGTAGACTCCGAATGTTGACGATTTTAGAGTGGTTGATTCGATTTTTTGGTCAAAAATGAGTTTTGATCGAAGTTCCAATTCCCCAGATCACATGAAACAAAGAAAATGATAAGAATTAGGAACTAAACTTGAGTGATATAACTGAATAACAAGAACAATGTATGTAGGGTTACAGAGTGTGGAAGCGTGATAAATTCAACCAAAGATTCTGAGAAATTAATAAAAACAGTAAAATTGACACCAAGGTTTTAGGTGGAAAAACCCTCTTTAAATAGAGGAAAAAAAACCACCGGCGAGAGAGCCAAAAATTTCACTAATATTGACGAGAGTACAAAATATTTTCTCGGGACTAACAAGACAAAATAGCCCCTTACAAATTCTCTACGAGTATGGAAATACTCAACCAAGAAGTAGAGAAAGAAGAAAATATAAAGGAGAGATTGGCTATTGAAATGTTGTGGAGGTGTGTTTGCAAATGAAGTAGCATTGGCTTTTATAGCCAAATCTGGACCTCAAAAGTCTTGCCTTCATATATGAATGCAGCCACTGATGTTGAAAACACAAAGTCACAAATGTCTTCATCATCCACAATTGTTGAAATATGAGCAGCAGTTGTTGACAAAAGGAGAGCAGCCAACAAATCTCCACCTTGATCTCCTTTTGACCGGAAATACTCTCTCGCCATGAAATCCTGTTAACAATGAATAATACCAGCTAAGTCCAAGCAATGATCGAACTTAGCGGCTGGAAGTGGTTTGGTTAACATATCTGCAGAATTTTCAGTTGTATGGATTTTTTCCACAGTAATTTCTCCTGCATCAACAATATCTCGGATAAAGTGGCGTTTAATATCAATATGCTTGGTCTTTGAGTGATGCTTGCTATTCCTGGCCAAGTGGACAGCACTCTGACTGTCGCAGAACATAACAAGAATGTGTTGTTGTAAGCCAAGTTCAGCAACCAAGCCTCGGAGCCAGATAACCTCTTTCACTCCTTCAGTAGCAGCAATATATTCTGCTTCAGTGGTGGACAAAGCCGCAATGGCTTGAAGTGATGAATACCAACTGATAGCAGAGCCGCAGAGTGTAAAGATATAGGCTGAAAGTGATCTTCTCCAATCTAAATCACCACCGTAGTCGGCGTCAACATAACCAACTACGCCTCCTGGATCAGACTTTTGTCTATCAAATACCAAACCAACATCAGGAGAACCCTTCAAGTAACGAAGGATCCATTTGACAGATTCCCAATGCTGTTTTCCTGGGTTGTGCATGAATCTGCTAACAACACTAACCGCATAAGCCAAATCAGGCCTAGTACATACCATAACATACATAAGGCTTCCGACTGCATTAGAATACGGGACATGTGACATGCGCTTTTGTTCCTCTTCTGATTGTGGACACTGATCTGATGACAACTTGAAGTGGGCAGCAAGTGGAGTATTAACAGCTTTGCAATCTCGCATTCCAAATCTGTCAAGCATCTTCATTACATACCTTTTCTGTGATAGAAAAAGTTTTCCAGCTTGACGATCTCTGTTAATCTCCATTCCAAGAATCTTCTTGGCAGGACCTAGATCTTTCATATCAAATTCACTGTTGAGCTGCACCTTTAACTTGTCAACAAGAGTTTTATCTCTTGCAGCAATTAACATATCATCAACATATAACAGCAAGTATACTAGTGATCCATCAGATATTTTTTGAAGATAGACGCAGTTATCATAACTACTTCTAGAATAGCCATGTCCAGTCATGAAGGAATCAAACCTTTTATACCATTGTCTTGGTGATTGCTTCAAACCATAAAGAGATTTCTTCATACGACATACATGGTTCTCCTTTCCAGGAACAACGAACCCCTCTGGCTGCTGGATATAAATTTCTTCCTCAAGGTTACCATGAAGAAAAGCAGTTTTCACATCTAACTGTTCTAGCTCCAAATCATACAAGGCAACTAGAGCAAGTAATACACGAATTGAAGAATGACGAACAACGGGAGAAAATACTTCGTTAAAGTCAATACCTTCCTGTTGATCAAAACCTCTTACTACGAATCTTGCTTTGTACCTTGCATTTTCAACACCGGGGATGCCTTCTTTTCTCTTAAAAATCCATTTGCAACTAATGACTCGCTTGCCTTCCGGTAACATCACCAAATCCCATGTTTCATTTTTGAGAAGACTCTCGACTTCTTCTTGCATAGCAGCAGTCCACTTTGCTGAGTCATCACCAGAGATTGCTTCAGAATAATTCTTGGGTTCACCATCTTCACCCATATCTTGTGCAACAGTCAATGCATAAGCAATGTTGGCAGATTCTGTGATCAGCCTTTGAGTCGGTTTTCTTGGCCTTTGTTGTGGAAGTTCTTGAGCCATAGACCATGGTTGTGGTAAACCTTGACGTTGAGGTGGATGTTGTCGTGGAATCATTTGTTCAGCAGTGACTTCATCTTCTTGAGTGGTGGAAGAATTAGGGATATTTGCTTCCAAAATGGGAGCTTCAGTCTCAAACTCCACCTTCTCTCGAACATCCTCCTGATCACCTGTATCAGTGGAGGGAACAATAGTATCTTTTCCAGAAGATAGCAAAATGCATTTTTTAGCACGAGGTTCCAATTTTCCCTCGTTCACATGAGAATAAGCAGGGCAACCAAATATTCTAAAATTAGAATAATCAACAGGGTTACCTGACCAAACTTCTTCTGGAATTTTGCAGTCGAGTGATCGATTTGGTGAGCGGTTTATCAAGTAGCATGATGTTGAAGCTGCTTCTGCCCAAAATTCTTTCCCCAGAGTAGAATGGGAGAGCATACAACGAACTTTCTCCAAGATAGTTCTGTTCATCCTTTCAGAAACTCCGTTTTGTTGTGGAGTTCTTGGAACGGTGAAATGTCTGGCAATACCTTCTTTCTTGCAGAAATAATTAAACTCATTAGAACAAAATTCGAGGCCATTGTCCGTCCTTAGCCTCTTGATCTTCTTGCCAGTCTGGTTCTCAATTAATAATTTCCACTCTTTAAAGGTGGAAAAAGCTTCATTCTTAAGAAAATATACCCAGAGTTTACGTGAAAAATCATCAATAAATGTCAGCATATAATGACATTTACCTCTGGAGGGAACTCTCAATGGACCCCAAAGATCTGAATGGATGTAGTCCAAAGTACCTTTGGTCCTGTGAATGGCTTTTGAAAAGGTAACCTTTCTCTGCTTACCAAAAATACAATGCTCGCAGAAATCGACCTTACCGGTACAATGGTTGCCAAGATAGCCTTTCTTTTTGAGAATTTGGATTCCCTTCTCACTCATGTGGCCCAACCTCAAATGCCACAACTTCGTGTTGTCTTTGTTGGATGAGGCGACGGCTGCAGAGCCTATAACAGTTGAACCCTGAAGCAAATACAAACTACCAGATCGAATTGCCTTTAGTAACACTAGAGCTCCTTTGGACACTTTTAAAACTCCACCTTCAGCTGAGTATCTACACCCTTGAGATTCAAGAGTGCCTAGGGAAATGAGATTCCGTTTCAAATCAGGGACATGTCTGACAATGGTCAAAGTTCTAATGACTCCATCATGTGTCTTGATTTTGATTGTGCCTTTGCCGACAACTTTGCATTGAGCATCGTTGCCCATTAAGACAAGACCACCATTAAAAGATTCATAGGTGGTAAACCAGTCTCTATTAGGAGACATATGAAATGTACAACCAGAATCAAGAACCCACTCATTTTTTGACCTTTGTTCAGTACCAGAAGCAATAAAACACTCTCCATCAGATTCGGTTTCTACAAGACTAGCTTCGGCAGATTTTTCGGGTTGCTTACCTATCTTCTCTGTTTTGCTTATTTTTCAATTTGTAGCACTCAGAGATTTCATGATTTCTTTTCTTGCAATAACGGCAATACTTAGAGTTTTTACCTTTGGATTTGGATTGGTTTTTACCGCTAGCACCTACTTCGTGGTTTCTCCCTCTAACTACTAGTCCCTCACCCAAACTTTTAGAATGAATTTAGGTATCAAATTTTTCTTTGGACAGTAGGTTAGACTTGACATCATCAAAGCTCAAGGTAATATTATTACCATATAGCATAATTTCTTTGAAATGTCTATATGAGGGTGGCAAAGAAACAATAAGTAGTACGGCTTTATCCTCATCATCAATTTCGACATCCAGATTTTCCAAATCAATTATGATGGAATTAAATTCACCAAGATGAGATTGGATGGGCGTACCTTTAGACATACAGAGTGTGAAAAGTCGCTCCTTTAACCGGAGTTTATTTGCAAGACTTTTGGTCATGTACAGAGACTCCAATTTACTCCATATGCCGGCTGCAGTTTTCTCATTGATGACTTCGTGTAGCACCTCACGGGACAAGC
Organism: Capsicum baccatum var. pendulum; assembly: GCA_030864225.1. Lineage (NCBI taxonomy): Eukaryota > Viridiplantae > Streptophyta > Magnoliopsida > Solanales > Solanaceae > Capsicum > Capsicum baccatum. The sequence goes on along the minus strand of CM061554.1, from coordinate 50,655,282 downwards.
ATAATTGGATTGTGGGTAACGCCTTTTCATCCGTCTCTTCCCACTGCTCCTCCGTTGTAGTGGCTGGCTTCGCCGATTTGCCGGACAGAACCTTCTTTAGGCCATTCTGGGTAAGAACAGCCAGCATCTGGACTCGCCAGATAGAAAAACTAATTTTTCCATCAAATTTCTCAATATCGAACTTCGTTGACATTTTTAATAAAAAAATCCCGGTTGAATTATCGTGGCTCTGATACCAATTTGTAGGGCTACAGAGTGTGGAAGCGTGATAAATTCAACCAAAGATTCTGAGAAATTAATAAAACAGTAAAATTGACACCAAGGTTTTAGGTGGAAAAACCCTCTTTAAATAGAGGAAAAAAAACCACCGGCGAGAGAGCCAAAAATTTCACTAATATTGACGAGAGTACAAAATATTTTCTTGGGACTAACAAGACAAAATAGCCCCTTACAAATTCTCTACGAGTATGGAAATACTCAACCAAGAAGTAGAGAAAGAAGAAAATATAAAGGAGAGATTGACTATTGAAATGTTGTGGAGGTGTGTTTGCAAATGAAGTAGCATTGACTTTTATAGCCAAATCTGGACCTCAAAAGTCTTGCCTTCATATATGAATGCAGCCACTGATGTTGAAAACACAAAGTCACAAATGTCTTCATCATCCACAATTGTTGAAATATGAGCAGCAGTTGTTGACAAAAGGAGAGCAGCCAACAATGTATAACCAGTGACCAAATAGATTACGTAATCCAAAAGTAAATAAGCCTAAACATGAGCTTAGTAAATCATCATCCAAATAAAGTGAACATATGCATATTTTAGCACAATTGAGTCTTGATGAACTCCAAACCAACAATCCCAACATATTTCAAACTATTTAACAAAATTGTTATCTTAATCTAAGAAAAATCAAGAGCAACTCCCACCTTAAATTTTTTCAAAGAACAGGAACATGACAATGTAAACTAATCCAACCAAATCTCCATTCATGTTCATGAAAAAAAACTTACAACAGCTCATTAATGGAGACCTTAGCATTCATATAGAATAAGGGAAGGAACACATCTTTCTCAAAAATGTCTCCTGTAACTACACACTATTGGACACTAAAATGCACAGATAGATATTAGAATGAAAGGTAATTTTGATAAAATTAGACCAATATTGGCACTCGATTTAATTTCTTAAGGTCGTGTAGGCTCAACAAAACGAAAATAGGGCAGCAACATTCTTGAACTCAACTTGCAAAAAAAGTAGCCAACCTATACTCCTCATATGATCACAAAAGTTAGATCGAGCAAAAGAAAGTACTCCCTCCCTCCCATTTTACCTGTCCCAAATTGGCTAAGTTGATGTCTCATTTTACTTGTCCCATTTTACTTATCAAGATAAGACAAACTTTTCTTTCCATATTTTACCCTTTGCATTAATTACCTTTTTCTTTAAATTAAAATGTAAACATCATTTAATAAGAGTACTTTGATAAACTAGCTATATTATTCATTATTTTTTTTTAATTATTGTGCGATCCCAATTTGGGACAAATGAAATAGCACGGAGGGAGTATGAAAGGAATGACTTTATCCAGACCAATTTTCAGAAAAAGCGTTAGTATAGACGCACATATACATATATGTTTAGTGAGCCCATATATTCAAACAAGAAACAACTTTTTCAAAAATTAACTTTCACTCACAGAGTTGAAGGAAAACAAACAACGATGTGAGTATTAAAATAAAAATAGAATCACATAGTCATGAAATCGAAACAATAACAAAATCAGACAGGACAGATTCGCACTTGTGTTGCAAAACAGCCTCGCTTGAAACAAATGAATATTTTAAAGATTAAAAGAGACAGAACTATATTTTGAAATTGATTTTCAGATAACAAACAACAACACCATGATCAAACGTACATCATACACCTGCAAATTCATTTTTCGACACCAACGACGACTTAAACTATCTGGAGATTCATATACAAGAATTCGTTTTTCAATAACATCAACATAAAAAAAAATTAACGGATTTAAACTAAAATAACGTGATCAATGAACCAAACAAGATGAGAGAAAATGATATGGAAGTGAGACGAGAAAGGGATTCGCACCTTTTTCGGGACAGAAAAACTAGATTTTGATGAAAAGGATTTTCTGACAATTCGAACTTGGACCAAAATCATAAAGAAACTAGCGACTTCGAGACTTTCCAGTGAACCTCCCACTTGTTTCACTTGTTTTCTCTCTAATTTCTAACCGTTTACACTATTTTTTTCACTCCCCGTCTTCAAACTCTCTTTTTGTTTTTGATTTTTCTCTTTTTTTTCCTTCTATGCCTCTGCCTGCCTTTTCAAGTTTTCACTCTTTTTCTTGACCAACAAACCTTGTTCTTCATGAAAATAGGGAGGCCCATATTTATAGGTGCAAATCCGAACTTTAAAATCTGAATTTGAAATATAAAGATTTATAAAAAAACGTGTGAAAGAAGAGGGGATTTGAAATCCTCGAGTGTCGTCTCTTTCGTGGATGATTTTGAGGTCCGAATTTGAATTTTTGCATGAATTTGGAATTGAATTCTCTGTCATCGCTGATTTCACGGGTTGAGAATGGGAGAATCTTGATAGGCCTGGCGGATGAAAATTAATTTAGTAAAATAAAAATGAAATTGAAATATTGTTGGCCCCAATAATTTTTTCTATCAAAATTAGTTTTATCAATGCTTCTCATCGATATGATTATTTAATTCTCCCTTCATTTTTTTTTTATTTGTTTCGTTTGGGTTTGACACACCCTTAATAAAGCCCTCACTCCTAAAAAATTAAAAATAATTTTATCAATATGTCCTTAATTGAATTTTGTACCTCTTTTCAAATTAGTAATTAAATACATTGGAAAAGAAATTCTCAACTAATGATTTTGGTAATTTGAACAGGGATATAATAGAAAGATGTTGATCAAATTATTCTTACAAGATTAAAGGAGCACTTAAACACAAATATAAGCACAACCCAAAAGGATCAAATAAAAAAAATGGAGGGAGTATTAGTTAATGTTCAAAGATTGTAATGATCGTATCTATTTTAAACTTTGTTCCTTTACAACAATTCATAACGAGTTGTTACATCATTATTTTATTTTATTTTTAATTTTATTCTGTTTTTGCTTTGAAGAATTTACTAGATTTATGTGTTAAGAAGGTAGAGTACTATGAGTAGAACTTGAAAACTTCTACACGAAGTACATACACACGGCTAAGGAGATGCATTATAAATTATGTCAAGTTATATAGAAACTCGAGTTTCTCTTAAGTATAGACTCATAGTTTAACTAGAGTTTCTCTTAGTATAGGCTAATAGTTTCCACTTGCCGGTAACATTAACAAAGATCATAGAGTAGTAGTAAAAAACGAACCCCCTGAATAATTAGAGTATATTTTTTTATTTGTGTAATTGTATATCTTGTTAACAAGCCATAGAAAATAGTCTAATAGTTAGAATCTATCATAAACAACTAGAAGTGGTGAATTTTTTTAGTTTAAACTATCTCTCACTACATAATTCATAATTTAAAATTGATAATGCATTGGCTTTGTTCAGTAAATAGGTAGTCTTAAAAAAATTATTTGCAGAATATTTTGTAGCCCTTTTTTTTTGAATTTTGCTCTCTATAATCGCCGCAGAAATTTTGTTCTGTTGCTTTATAGATAAACAAGCTTGTTTTTTAAAAAAACTTTTGACAATCCGCTACAAGAGGGGAAGAAGAAAAAGAAAGAAACTAAAAGAGTAAAATAAAACTTCAGACTCACTTCTAACATTGTTTAAATATTGAATCATTTTCTATTTTTTCTTTTTGATTAATTGACAAAAAATTAATTCTCAAATTTTAAGATGCTCTATTGCAAATAGATAGTTTTTTTGCGCTAAACAATAGATCTCTTTTTTTTTAGCACCAACAAAGTGCATGTGTTTTTGGTTAATAAAAACACAAATATACGCTCGAGGATTAAAATTATACATAGGACAAAGTATAGAGAAATAAAGTTTTGATGATTGACTTATGAATGAAACATGTTAGTAATGTTGGTTCTCACAGGAGAAAGTGTAGAGCAAGGATGATGATAAAATCATGATTGAAGTTAGAAGTTGACAAGCAAGCAAATTCAGCATTTGTCACGTGTAGAAAAGAAGTTTGGAAAGAAGATAAACACTACGCTTGGAGATTGAGTTAATAAAGGAATCCTACCCAGACAAGGAGATATATTGTAACAAGGAGTGAAACTAACTGAGAGTCCTATTGAAGAAAGAAGATTACATCATCTAAGGACTCCATCTAGAGTTGGCTTAAAAAGAAGAGACAGCTTCAAAGAGTTCCATTCACACACTAATAAGAAAAGCATCAATCAACAAATTCATTCACCTGCTTGAAGAAAGACCTATTCTTTTACTTAGAGAGTCGTAGACTTTGTGTAATAGATTGATTCTTTGAGTTTTAATGAGTTTTATTTCAAGTCTCAGTGAAATATAAACTGAGTTAGGAGTTGTGTCTTCAAGTTAGAGAACTCGAAGACTTGGGAACACTTATCTTGGGAAGATTTGTATTATTATAGAAATATGAGTTAAAGTTTAATTCTTAGTTTACAAGAGTCTTGTAATTTGTTGATTGTTGAGGCTCAAGAGTTTTAGTGAAGTTGGGGTTAAATCCTGTAGAGGTACATGTCATGTTTATTGAGCTGGGTGTTTTTCACGTAAAAATACTTCTTGTCATTTACTCTTCATAAGTGAACCACGTTAGTATACTTGTTCCACTGATAGACAACAAATAGAGCAAAATAGTAAAATCAGTAAGGTACGCACTCTAACAAGTGATATCAGAGCGAGGTTGTCTTAAATAGGGTTGACACCTAAGAAACGATCACTATGATGAACTTCACACCTCCTACTAGTCACAATGAAGGTCAGTCAACTACTAGACCTCCACTCTTTGATGGTTCTCACTTCATCTGGTGAAAAGTTAGGATGAAAATATTTATTCAAGGGGAAGACTACGAATTATGGGATAGGATCATTGATGGTCCTACTATCCAAAGAAAGCTAGTTGGTAGTGAATAGGTCAAGAAAGTAAGAAGTGAGTTTACTACTTATGACTTGCTAGCATTAAAGAAGAATGTTAAGGCCAAGAATATCTTGGCCTGTGGATTAGGGCCAGCTGAATACAACAGAGTATCAAATTATACCACTGCTAAGAAAATTTGGGATGCCCTAGTCAATGCACATGAGGCCACCTCTCAAGTAAGGAAATTTAGAATTGCCCTTCTCTTTACTGAATATGAAGCTTTCAAGATGAAGGAGAATGAATCACTTCATAAATGATGATCAGGCTTACTGCCCTAACAAATGAATTGACCTCCTCGGGAAAAGACATTCCTGTAGAGGAATAAGTTGAAAAGGTGTTGAGGGTATTGCCTAAGTCTAAATGGGATATTAAAGTCACTACCATTAGGGAAGCAAAGGATCTCACTCAAATGACATTAGATGAACTGGTAGGTAATCTTAAGACCTATGAAATGCAAATTGATAGGATCAAGAAAGAAGTGGTAGTCCCTGAGAGAACCTTGGTATTGAAGGCATCAGACAGTGATGAAGAAGTTGAACTTGATGAAGAACAAGTTGCCTTCATAACTAAGAACTTCAACAAGTTTTTAAAAACGAAAAGAGAAACAGGTAGCAAAAAGTGTTCCAATGACAATCCAAATAGATGCTAAAAGTGTGGTAAGACTGATCATCAGATTAGGGACTGTCTTGTATGGGAAATAGAGTGGAAGAAGGAAGGAGCAAAAAAAAATTAAAAGAAAAGGCTAAAAAGAGGGAAGAGTATGCTATGGTAACCACTTAGGGATCTGATTCAGATGAGTCAGAAGATGAAGAAATTGATGAGACTGCACTCATGGCCATTGGAGATTCAGAATTGGAAAAAGAAGATGGTACTTCTGAGGTAAGCATTCTTGAGCTTAAAGAAAATCTGCATTTATTTTCTAAAATAAAACTTATGTCCTTAATGAGTGCTCTAATTAATGATTTTCAAGAATTAACTTCTGATAGGGATGAGTTATTCAACAACCTTGCAAGCCTTAAATTTGACTTCATTGATTTAGAAGCTTGTAAAAATACTGTTGAAAAGGAAAACAACACTCTTAAGAAACAAGTTGTACAACTTTATTCTGCAAATGTCACACTCAAAACTGAAGTCCTAAAACTGACACTCATTGAAAGAGGAAAAACTGGTAAGAGCAAGGAACATGAAAATGTTGAACTTGAGTTAATCAAGTACTAACAAGAGTGCAGTGATGTAAAAGAAATGATGAATAATTTGAGTCAAGAAATTATCAAACTAAAGCTTGATCTTGAAAGAGCAAACATATGGAAAAATTCTTCAAGAATTGTTAACAAACTAAGTGAGAGAAATCACAATGAAAAAGATGGACTGGGTTTTTACAAAAGCTTTGATATTATTCAAGATTTGTCCTGTATATGTGGAAATTCAAGTCATCCAACTACTAAATGTCCTATTGCTACTAAAAGCAGGTCTAGGAGTATAAATCCGGAATATAAACCAGCTCAAACCAATATAAGGAAAACAAAAATTATGAAAAAATAGGTTGTGCAACCTGTTGCCTGCATGGACTAGAAGAAAACTGATTCATCATTTTATTCGTAAAAAAGGGCCCAAGCTTGTCTTGGTTCCTAAATTTAACCCCTAATTTATATTTACAGGTAAGAGTGAAAGGAATCAAAAAACATTGTTACCTGGATAGTGCATGCTCAAGACAAATGACTAGTGATAAAGAAAAATTCCTTTCACTCTCCAAAATAAGTGGGGTGGAGTTTCATTTAGTGATGGTAAAAAGAGAATCATTATAGGATTTGGAAATACTGGTACATCTGAATCAAGGGAATTGGAGGATGTCTACCTTGTGGAAGGATTGAAGCACAACCTACTCAGCATATCACAACTGTGTGATAAAGGTAACAAAGTTGTTTTTACTTTTGCAGGAGTCAAGGTCAAAAGGATGGACACCAATGAGGTTGTACTCACTACAGGAAGACACAGAAATATGTAAAAAGATGATATAATGACAATGCCAGGAAAAAAGATGACCTATTTAAGTGCTATAGAAAATGATCCCCTCCTTTGGCATAAGAGACTTGGACATGCAAGTCTGAAATAATTAAACAAACTCTCTTCTAAGGATATAGTATTGGGCTTGCCTAAAACCAAATTCAAAGAAGAAAAGGTTTGTAGTGCTTGTGTAAGGGGGAAGTAGGTAAAGTCTTCTTTCAAGTCAAAAAACCATGTCAGTACAAGTAAGTGCCTTGACCTAATCCATACGGATCTGTGTGGGCCAATGAGACTGTAAAGTAGAGGTGGAAAGAGGTATGTTTTTGTGATTGTAGATGATTATTCTAGATTTACCTGGACATTGTTCCTAGCTTCCAAAGAAGATGTTTTTGATGTCTTTGCTATTTTCATTAAGAAATTTGAAAATAAACTAGGCACTTTCCTAAGATCTGAGCATGGTACAAAATTTGAAAATGTCAAGATTTTGGAATTTGTTCTGCAAATGTATTGATCGCAATTTCTCTGCTTCCAGAACACCTCAACAAAATGGAGTAGTAGAAAGAAAAAATAGGACTTTGGAAGATATAGCTAGAACAATGATGTTTGCAGGAAATCTTACTAAAGACCTTTGGACTGAGAAAACTAGTACTGCTACATATATCATAAATAGATGCATGATCAAACCTACTCTAAAGAAGACTCCCTATGAATTACTAAAAGGAAGAAAACCAAATATTTATCATTTTAGAACTTTTGGTTGTAAATGTTTCATTCATAATTATGGAAGGATCAATTGGGAAAATTTGATACTAAGACTGATGAGGGAATCTTCTTAGGATATTCATATCATAGTAAGACATATAAGGTTATAAACAACAAAACAAATTATATTGAAGAAAGTGTGCATGTAGTTTTTGATAAATCTTGTGCTAAGACTAACTTACAGGAAGGGAGTGATTCAGAAGAACAGGTTAATTAATCCAGTCCATCCACTGGAGTTACCAAACATAGAGGTACCTCGACAGGGGGAACTGATTCTAGAAGCACATTTACAAGGAGAACTGAACCACCAACTACCCTAGCTCAGAAGAATTGCAGTAATCTTAGTAGCTCACTAGGATTGGTGCCAAAAGGATACAAGTTTTAAGGATCACATCCTATAGAAAATGTACTCACTAATCTCATATATAGGATCACCACAAGGTCTGGGTTGAGAAGCATGTGTGCTTTCAAAGCATTCTTGTAAGAAATTGAGCCAAAGAAAGTGCCTGAAGCACTGCTTGATGCTGATTGGATCATATCCATGCAAGAAGAGTAAAATCAGTTTGAAAGAAGAAAAGTGTGGCACTTAGCTTCTCTTCCAAAAGATAGAGCAATGATTGGAACTAAGTGGGTGTATAGAAACAAGGTAGATAAACATGGAACAGTTACAAGGAATAAGGCAATATTGGTGGTCCAAGGATACAATCAAGAAGAAGACATAGACTTTGATGAAACCTTTGCTCCTGTTGCTAGAATTGAAGCAATAAGGCTTCTTGTAACTTTTGCAACTTATATGGAGTTCATTCTCCATCAAATGGATGTTAAGAGTGTTTTTTGAATGAAATTCTAAAGGAAGAGGTGTATGTCAAACAACCACTAGGTTTTGAAAGTAAGGAGTTCCCTGATTATGTGTACAGTCTTGACAAGGCTTTGTATTGACTGAAACAAGCTTCAAGAGCTTGGTATAAAAGATTGTCAAAAATTTTTCTAGAGCATGGTCATACTAGAGGTAAAATTGACAACATTTTTTTCTTGAAAACTAATAGAAAAGATCTGTTGGTTGTGAAGATGTATCTTAATGACATCATTTTTGGCTCTACAAACATGAACATGACACATGACTTTGCAAAACTTATGAGTTGTGAATTTGCGATAAGTACGATGGGGGAGCTAAGTTACTTCTTAGGATTGCAAATAAAAAAAACAACATCTGGAACCATGATCCATCAATAGAAGTATGTCAAGGAGCTTCTAAAAAGATTTTTCATGGAAGAGGCAAAAGAGATCAGCACTCCAATAGCCACTGCCACAAAACTAGATTTGGATGAAACAGGTCCTGATGTGGAGCAAAAGCTATACAGAGGGATGATAGGATCATTACTGTATCTTATAATAAACAAACCTGATATTGTGTTCAGTGTGGGACTATGTGCAAGGTTTCAAGCAAATCCTAAAGAATCTCTTTTGAAATTTGTGAAGAGAATCTTTAGATATCTCAAAGGAACTAATGATCTTGGCGTATGGTATCCAAAATATAGTAATTTTAACTTGGCAGGTTATTCTGATGCTGACTATACAGACTATTTAGTGGACAGGAAGAGCACCACAGGCATGGCTCACTTTTTTGGATCATGTTCAATTACCTAGTCCACGAAGAAACAAAACTCAGTAGTTCTGTCTACTGTTGAGGCTGAGTATGTTGTTGTTAGATCTTGTTGTGCTCAGTCATTATGGATTAAACAACAACACATGGATTTTAGTGTGGAAGTTGGTTATGTTCCTATTTTCTGTAACAATACAAGTGCCATTAATATTGCAAAGAATCATATTCAACATAAAAGAACTATATTGATATTAGACATCACTTTCTTAGAGATAATATTGTGATCTAACCTTCATTTATTTAATTTTTACAGTGATGTTGGAACACTTAAAGCAATTTTGTTCAGAATTTTCAAGAGTTCAGGTATGATTATCAACTTATCTTATATTGACTAAGGAGAAATAGGTTTGCACTCTTGGTTCTTTAAATTTTTCTAAACCGCCAAATCCCAAGAGTCCAACATTTTTAAAAAGCTGCCACCACAATCCCATCACTACTGTAACTCTTTATTATTATCGTGTCACCCATCAAATTTCTCTCCTTTACGTTGTAACTTCTCTTTTCCTTCTTATATTTGTTTTTTTTTCTCTCACCTCATTCATTCACCATCTCAAAAGCAAGAATAACTTAGTGTTTCTTCCTCACTGTGGCATCTTCGTCATTATTTCTATCTTCTGACTCCTTTACACCTCCCTCTGCAACTATCATTCTTCATCCCACTGCTAACACAACACCTTCCATTCCACCTACCATTCCAATTAAACTATCCAATTTTGCCGTCTTCAAAAATCTCAAAAACCTTTTTGCTTAATTTTTTTTCTATCCTTCATTCTTTCCTAAACCCACTCCACCAACTCTAATTCCTCTCCAAATTATCGACCCTGATGATGTTTCTATTGCTAACTTGATCCCAAGAGAGTCAACATCTCAATAAAAAAAACATTCTTCCTCCACCATTGTTGTTGAGGACCATGATTTTGTTGAACCTTTTCCTGTTGTACCCACTCCTATAACTCCTCATACTCGCCGAAACAAATAATAAGAAGAATCATCCCTTGCTAAAGTTTTGTAAGCTAGCAAGAGGAAATATGTGAATACATCCGTCCCTCCTCCTTTTCCTCCTCATCCGCTATATTTCTCTCAAGATGTGCTACTCCAATCTATACACAAAGGAAAAATAGTAAAATAGACTATTCCAAAACCCTTTGCCTTTCATACACCTTCGAGCCAGCCAAAATTCACTCCTACTTTAAAGACTTCATCCACTTCCAAATCCACTGCAAAAAGAGCCTCCACACGTTCAAGGAAACAGGTTAACATACATGTTCCCTTCGATTTCTCTGAATCTGAGTCACTTCCTGATGCTCCTGCTGAGTTAGACCCTGACTTTGAGCTTGATGAATCATCAAAAATCTTGACTCTTCTGCAGAGCATTTTCTACATTTTCAAAAGTGTAAGTTGACTAGAGAACGAGTAGTTAGTGGTTTTGGGGGTACCGACATGGAAGTTTTATTGACAAAATTAGAGGCCTAGGGGTGGTCACACTTATTTCTTCAAGGTGATTCACAAAAAAAAGTTTGCAAAAGCTGAGATTTATGAATTCTACACCAATGGGGTTGGTATTGGAGAGATATTCTCTACCACTATAAGGGATGTTACAATAAATCTTTATGCTGCCGATATTTCTAGAATCCTAAACTTTCCTATGGAGGGATGGGGTCACTATGTCAAGGTCACTTGGCCTCTACTTGATAATATTGCATCAGCCCTTTATATTTCTCAAAAGTTTTTTGGTAATCCTCAGCTTGTTAATCATTGTAGGGTTCTCAAGAGAGAGATGTCTCTATTTCATCGTCTCTATTTTGATGTTGTTCACAAGATGATCACACATAGAAAGAAAAAAAGGACTGTAGCAAATTTCCTTGATCTCACACTCATGGAGCTGCTTGATACTGAGGTGCAAATTGATCTTCCTAGGATTATTCTAGAGCACATGCAGAGGGTTCTTCTAAAATATGTGAATGGTCATGCTCTCTCATATGAATTTTGGCTCACTCCTATATTTGAAGAATTCAGGGTACCTGTTCAAGTGTGGTCGCTGCAGACCACCAAAGATGTTATAGGGACAGTGAGCCATACGACACTACCTATTTCAATGAGGAGTGCTGACAATCCTATGTAGTGATTAAGGAATACACTTACTGCTAAGACTGCTGAATTGGAGCTGTGCAGGTTGAAAATCTGCAACTTCATGCTCAGATTGCTTCTCTTCAAGCTGCCCTTGAGAGTGAAAGATCCTCAAATGCTGAAATCGTGCACAAATTGACTGCTCTCATTCCCTCTGCTTCCTCTTTCTCAAATTATCTCTCTTCTTAGCATATTAGGTGTACTTTTGTTTTTGTGGCTTTTATGTTTATATTTATCAGTTTTTTGGTACTAGTTGATTATAGCTTGCTTTTGGATGTACTGGAATTTATTGCTTTTTGTGTCTTGCTCCTGTTTAATCTAATGAATGATGGTTCCTTACTCTAGCTTTTGATTGTTTTAGTGATAGCCCCAGTGGCCATGGATTATTAAACATCTTTTACTTTAATGAGCGATTTCTTTTTTATGATGTCAAAAGGAAGAAGAATTAGATTGTGCAATGTTTATAACTCAAATAACTAACCTGTTTCATTCTTGTTTCCTTGTGCTAAATCCTTTATTGAGTATGTCATGAACTTAAGAGAAAAGTTGTGATGTTGTGAAACATATGCTGGTTTATCATCATTAAAATGGGAGAATTTGTTAGAGAAATGAAGTTTTGATGATTGACTTATGAATGAAACATGTTAGTCATGTTGGTTCTTATAGGAGAAAGTGTTGAGCAAGGCTGATGATAAAATCATGGTTGAAGTCAGAAGTTGATAAGCAAGCAAATTCGGCATTTGTCACTTGCAGAAAAGAAGTTTGGAAAGAAGATAAACACGACACTTGAAGATTGAGTTAATAAAGAAATCCTACCCAGACAATGCGATATATTGCAACAAGGAGTGAAACAAACTGAGAGGCCTATTGAAGAAAGAAAATTACATCATCTAAGGACTCCATCAAGATTTGGCTTAAATAGAAGAGACTGCTTCAAAGATTTTCATTCACGCACTAATAAGAAAAGCATCAATCAATGAATTCGTTCACCAGCTTGAAGAAGAGCATGTTCCTTTACTTAGAGAGTCGTAGACTTTGTGTAATAGGTTGGTTCTTTGAGTTATAATGAGTTTTATTTCCAGTCTCAGCGAAATATAAACTGAGTTAGGAGTTGTGTCTTCAAGTTAGGGAACTCGAAGACTTGGGAACACTTATCTTGGGAAGATTTGTGTTCTTGTAGAAATAGGAGTTAGAGTTTAATTCCTAGTTTACAAGAGTCCTGTAATTTGTTGATTGTTGAGGTTCATGAGTTTTAGTGAAGTTGGGGTTAAATCCTGTAGAGGTACATGTCGTGGCTTTTTACACCTTTCCTGAGCTAGGTATTTTCCACGTAAAAACACTGTCTTCTCATTTACTCTTCATAAGTGAACCACGTTAGTATACTTGTTCCACTGATAGGCAACAAATAGAGCAAAACAGTAAAATCAGTAGGGTACGCACTCTAACACAAAGGCCTTCAAAAATGAAAGAATTGTTTGGGCATTTCTCTACTTATTCAAGAAATTCCTTTCTTGTCATTTACATATGTGAGAGCGAGCTATGCTTAGGCCAGTTTCTTCAGTCCACTTTTTCGTATATCACGAATAGTTATAATTATTCATGTATATATTTTGGTGATAATGCTCAGACAAAGATCAAATACATGTTAAGATTCGTCCATTTAATCATAGAGAAGCAGACAATAAATAATGTCGATTAGGGTATGCTCCTCTATATTATGAATTTTTATATTACTGTTAAACTACATATGTTACTATGTCTATCAATTGCATCAGTCTCTGAAATCATATCCTGAATAAACTTAAAATAGAATATTATGAAGATTTATAAAGTATTTATTTTTTATTGGATATGACTAAGTTAATTCTAAACCCAACCACTTCTAATTCACTATAGTCAATGAAGATTTTGATTCTAAAATAATGGACAAATCCAGTTCCTCGAGAAACAAATCAATAAATCATAATCTTTACTTGATTTTTTTGTTCGCAAGGGAGTAACTGAAATAGTAGAAGTATTCATAATAAAGTACTTGATGATGAGGTTGTTGTTGATATTGTTCAAACTGACACTGTTGTTAATAATGTTAATGTGTAAGTTTAAATCCGCAAGGTATGTAAGATTTCTGTCAAGTTTAAATTTTTTTATGAATTATTGTTTAGTATATTCAGTAGCAACTTGTTATTTAGTTGATCTTTTGGGTATGTATATATTTATTTCTTTCAAAATGGTGCGATTAAAATGTAAAAGAGCCTAATTTAATTTCTTCAAACCCAATTTTAAAAGCAAGATGGCCAGTGAAACTGGAGAAAAGAATGTAGAGTGAGGCCGAAAAATGTGAAAGATTAAAATAACTTATCATATAAATTATGATTTAATTTTTAGATAATTTTTGCTATACATTTGACGATTCTAATACTTAGTTTTCTGTCGCCTCAAATGAAATATGTGTTATCTGCAACCGGTGTTAGAATTCAGTTTTTACTTAATTATAGAATCAAACTTTGTATTAGCTGAATGAAGGAGAATGAACAGGCACTTAAAGGCTAGAACTAGATCACGCCAACATAGACAATGTGATCGTGTATGTCTTTCTAGCAAGTTCAAGATCCTACACGAATAACTTTGTTCTCAAATGAATTTATATACTATAATGCATATTATGTTACTATTAGTTTCATGTATTTTACTCCCTCCGTTTAAAAAAGAATTACCTACTTTTCTTTTTAGTTCGTTTTAAAAAAAAGACCTCTTTCCCTTTCTAACAATTTTTTACTTTTAACTTTCCACGTGGCATGCTTAAGACCACAAGATTGAAGGACATTTTGGTACATTTATCATATCCTTAATTTAAGGCCACAAAATTTAAAAATCTTCTTTATTTTCTTAAACTTCATGTCAAGTCAAAATAGGTCATTATTTTTTAAACTAGAGAATATCTTTTTTGAATAATCCTACTAAATAATTCAACCAAGAGTGGAATTACTCCCCCCCCCCCCCCCCCCCCAATTAGATCTCTTTTGTACAAAATTGTTCAAAAAACATGCACGAGTCATGTAGTATATTTTTAGGATTCGACTCCTCTCCATTTCCCTTCTCTTCAATTTTTCTAAGTTTCTATTTTATTTATCGACACATGGCAAAGGTTAAATTTAATGGTTAAGATTTAACTATTTAAAGTAAATCTTCAATCATGATTTAAATAATAATAAAATTATATTATTTAGTTTCAAAAATTATTATAATCCCATAATCCTAACAACATATTATCTTGTCCATAAATATATTTGAAAAATTTATCTTCCTAATTGTTTTTTTTTTCTCCAGACAGATCCAACTTTCAATTTTTGTTTAAATTAATCTTTATATTGCAATTTTTTCTTTCAAACCTTCTCTTTAACAATTATCTTCAGAAAATTTATTTCACAACAAAAATATGGAGAAACTAGGTGAAATAATATAGCAAAAATAATTGGTTCTCCATTAGCTTATGTTTAAAGAAAAAACTTCCAAAAAAGGCAATGAAAAATTAATTTAAAAATAAAATAAAAAGATGAATCCGCGTAGGAACAAAAATTAGGAATATATATATATATATATATATATATATATATATATATATATATATATATATATATATAGGAGAAGGTGGGAGTAACTTCGGTGGAGGATAAGTTGCGGGAAGTAAGGTTGAGATGGTTTGGCCACATGATGTCCCAGTTCGTAGGTGTGAGAGGTTAGCCTTGGAGGGTTTTAAGCGGGTTAGGGGTAGACCGAAGAGGTACTGGAGAGGAGTGATTAGACGTGACATGGAGCAGTTACAACTTACTGAGGACATGACCCTCGATAGAAAGGTTTGGAGGAAGAGTACTAAATTAGAGGGCTAAGGTGTGTGGTCGAGTCGTAGTCTGTAAGTAGGAGGGTTAGGCGTAGCTTGGTTGGTAGTTCTAGATTTGGGGGAGGAGGGTCTTTGGTTGGGTAATTGCACTTCTTTTTTGTGGATGATGTTTCTCTGTTATTTTATCATTTTGCTCGCCTTTTGGTCTACGGTCCTTCGTCTTGAGCTGGGGGTCTATCGGAAATAGCCTCTCTACTCCCTCGGGGGTAGTGGTATGGACTACGTACATTTTATCCTCCCCAGACCCCACTATGTGGGAATATATTGGGTTTGTTGTTGTTATATATATATATTGACAAGATAATATGTTGCTTGTATTGTGGGATTATAATAGTTTTTGAAACCAAATAATATAGTTCAATTGTTATCTAAATCATAATTAAAAATGTACTTTGAAGAATTAAATCGTAATCATTAAATTTAACTTCTGACATGAGTTACTAATTCAAGTAAAAACTTGAAAAAATTGGAAAGAAAAAAAATGAAAAGAAGCTGGATCCATATTTCTACGCAACTCCGATCGTTGTGTACTCCTTGTTCACACTTCTTTCTACTAGCTTTGTCACTTGACGATCTTCTTCTACTACATTAAATCTCACGGTGTTTAGCAAACATAGGATTGATTTAACCTAAATTTTAATTAATTATAATTCATAGCGTCTCTTGCCAATTAAACACAATCTATAACCACCCTTCTTCTTTCCTTTCTCACAATATCACTCGCCTCCCTCCCCCATCTCCTTCTCTCTTGCTGCCTCCCGCGCTCCATCTCTCTATCGCTAACTCTCAGCTCTCACATCCTCTCTCTTTTTTTTTTAAGAAAAAAAATCATTTTTGTATGAAAAAACTTACAATTATGTATTTGAATTTGGTTTTAAATACCTAATAAATTTTGATACAAAACTGAAAGTTTAAAAAAATGATGATACAAATTGAATCACTTATACAAATGAGCATGCACTAGTTAATATACAAATGATAAATTTGATATATTTGAGAAAGTGGAGGTGAAAATATAAAATAAAAAGAAGAAAAAGAGGAGTGAAAATACAAAATACATAAAAAAAAAAAAAAAAGAGGTTTGTATTCGTTGTTACACCTATATTCGTTGATACAAATACAGTGATACAATGGCTATATAGTGAAAATACAAAATATATATATAAAAAAGAGAAAGATAGATTTATATTCGCTAATACACTTGTATTTATTTGCCGATGGTCTATCGGAAACAACTTCTCTACTCCCTCGGGGGTAGTGGTATGGACTGCGTACATTTACCCTCCCCAGACCCCACTATGTGGGAATATATTGGGTTTGTTGTTGTTGTTGTTGATACACTTGTATTTATTCAGTGCATGACCTAGATATAATGTAGGCTACAACTTGTAATTTTACAAGTTATGGCTACTCGCTGCCTATTTCTTCATTAACGCAGCCATTTTCTGGAAGTTTTCCAGCTAAAAATAGAGAAAGTAAAATTAGTAAGGGACTTTTTCGATTTGATATCTCAAGGCCATAAGTTTATTCATTATTGTTATTAATCACTATAGTGGTACCCCTTGAGATATTGACCTCTCAAGATTATGTACTTCCTAAGGTTATCTAATGGAAATGAATGTATTGTTTTTGCCAATTGAGGTTTTTAATCAAGTTTTTGATTATTTATGTGTAGGGGGAAAGATTCAGGGAAGATGAAACTAATGGTTAGTGAAGCTTTGGTGTTGTACCGGAATAGTAGGGATAAAACTTTGGTGTTGTACCGGAATAGTAGGGATGAAGCTGTGATGTTATTGTAGTGGTAGAGATTAAATTTTTTGCTTCATGAAATTAAGAAACTAAAATAACTTGGTTAAGGCATTGAATCTCTTGGCATAATCGATAAAAAGACACTCAAACTTCATCTAAACTATTAAGTAAGCGTGTGACACATCGAGGTTAAGATTAGTGCCTCAAAAGCTGGAGATTAACTGGACTAGCTGCTGAAATTTAGCTTACAGCTTTAAAGTTGGATTAATTTTAGGTAAATAAGCCTGCAATCATGCAAAATTTGATTTTATAACAGTTGCTGATCTTTAGGCAATATTGTTAGAGATATGATAGCTTATTTTACTCCTTTAATTAAGCCTTTTCAGTTATGATTTTATGTATAAATGTGGCGGTGATCATTTCAATAAGCAATGAAATATAACAAAACTTTTCTGCTCTTTCTCTTCTTAGTTCAAGTTCTGTTTTTTTTTCTTATACAGATTCAATTCAGTTCTGTTCTTTCTTTCCTACAGATTGGTATCAAGAGCATTGCTATCTTGAGGGACCTGTGAGAAGAGAGTGAATAAGAAAACAAGTCCTTTCTATATAACCTTTGTTTAAATTGTTACCTTAAATAGTTTATAGAAAATGAATTATGAAACAAACTTTCTAACTCCACCTGTATTCAATGATGAGAATTATCAAGCTTGGGTAATTAGACTGACGATTCATCTTGAAGCACTGGATCTATGGGAAACAATAAAGGAGGACTATGAAGTAGCTCCTCTTGGAGCTAATCCAACAGTGAATCAGATGAAACATCACAAGGAGAGAAAGACAAGGAAAGCCAAAGGCAAAGCATGTCTTTTCTCTGTAGTATCTCCTTCAATTCTTACTAGAATTATGCAAATGAAGTTCGCTGCAGAAATTTAGGAGTATCTCAAAAATGAATATCAAGGAAATGAAAGAGTGAAGAATATGCAAGTGATGAATCTGATTCGGAAATTTGAAATGAAGAGAATGAAAGAATCAGAAACTATAAAAGATTATGCGAACCAGCTACTTGACTTAGCCAACAAGGTGAGATTGTTTGGTAAGGATTTTATTGATGAAAGAATTGTTCGAAAAATTCTTGTCACACTTTCTGAGAAATATGAAGCCACAATCTCTTCTTTAGAGAATTCTAAGGATCTGTCAAGCATTTCCTTGGCAGAACTTGTTAATATTGAGCAAAGGAGAATAATGAGGAAAGAAGGTTCTACTGAAGGTGCTTTTCAAGCTAAATCATAGAACGAGTCATACAAGAGAAACAAAAAGAACTAGAAGCAAATGCAATGCAATAATTACAACAATCAGGGAGGAAGTAATCCACACTGTCCTTATTACAAAAAGACAAATCACTCTCAATAGAAATCCTGGTGGAGACCAAATTTCAAGTACAATAAATGTGATCAACTGGGCCATGTAGAGAGGGTATGCAAGTCACAAACGCAACAAGAGAAGCCAAGGTTGATGTAAATCAATATGATGAAGAGCAGTTATTTATAGCAACTTGTTTTGCTAGCAAAAACACTTCTATAAATTAGTTGATTGATAGCGGATCACAAATCATATGACCGGTGATCAAAAGCTCTTTAAAGAACTATATAGATCTGTTATTTCCAAAGTCAAAATTAGAAATGGAGAATATCTTGATGCAAAAGGCAAATAAACAATTACAATTCAAAGCCCTACAGGTTTGAAACTTATAACTAATGTTTTCTTTGTTCCTGATCTTGATCAAAACCTCTTAAGTGTTGGGCAGTTACTTGAAAATGATTTCAAAGTATTGTTTGAAGAAAAAACATATGTCATCAAGGATTCTGATAATAAGGAGATGTTCAAGGTCAAGATGAGAAGAAGGAGTTTTTTCTTAAATCTATTGGACGGTGAGCAAGCAACATTGTCAGGTTGGAAAATGAGTCCGAGTTATACAACAAAAGACTCGAACATTATCATCATGATGTCATACTCTTCATAAAAAAAATCAACTAGCAGAAGGTCTCCCGAGCCTTAAGAAAAATCTGCCTGTCTTTGATTAAGCTTTTTCAGTTATGATTTTATGTATAAATGTGGCAGTGATCATTTCAATAAGCAATGAAATATAACAAAGCTTTTCTGCTCTTCCTCTTCTTAGTTCAAGTTCTATTTTTTTTCTTATACAGATTAAGTTCTGTTCTTTCTTTCCTACAGAATACATATTTAGACATTTCAATTTTGTTTCAACTGATAATTAGACACTTCAACTTGTTTTCACAATTTCGTATGGATACTCAAGGTTCACGTGGCATATAAATTTTGGAGGTGTGTACATGATCATTTCTTAAATTAGAGTGTCTAATTGATACTGTAAGGGATAGTTGATGAGTCTAGATGTATATATTTAAAGTTGTATTTACTTGTTAGTTGAGGCAAAGGGTGACACAAGTTGTCCTTGTATGTGTCTTTTTACAAAAGGTCTGGATCTAAATTTGTTATAATTGTTATGTCTATTAATGTCATGAGCTATTGAAACCCTTATAGAGCTTTCAAATGTAGTAAACTATTTGAAGAAAGAGTTTAAAATGAAATGTCTTGGATACAAGATATATTCTGATCTACAAATTAAGTATATGAAAGATGAAATTTTTGTCTACCAATCAATATATACCAAAAATATACTAAAGAAATTTTACATGGACAAAACATATCTATTAAGTACTCCAATATTTGTGAAATTATTTAACGTGAATAAAAATTTATTTCGACCTCATAAAAATGATGAAAATTTTTTTGGAGCTGAAGATCATATCTTAGTACAATTAAAGTATTAACCTATCTTGTCAATAATACCTGATCAGATATAACATTCTCTCTGAACTTATTAGCAAGATTTAACTCTTCATTTATGTGAATATATTAAAATAACATTAAGTATATATTCAGATGCCTCTAAGAAATAATTAATATAAGTTTATTCAACTCAAATGATCCAACGTATCATTTATAGGTTATGCAGATGTAAATTATTTATATGACTCAGATAAAGTTAGATCACATACAGGTTATTTATTTACATATAGAGGTAGACCCATGTCATGATGATCAACAAAAATAGATTGAGTGTTAGTTCTTCTAATCATATGAAGATAATCGTCATTCACAAAGCAATTCGGGAACTGGTGGAGATCAATAACTCAATACATCTAAAAAATACGTGATCTTCCACTAAACAACATTGTACAAAAATAATATTATTTGCGTAGATTAATTAAAAGGAGAATGACAAAGCTACACATTTCACTAAAATCTTTTTACACTCATGATCTTCATAAGAAATAGTGAAATAGATGTTAGCTCAAGCAAGACATACCAATTCACCTAGAAACTACCAACCTCAACGTTTAGAGCACAGATATGCAGGAGTGTAATGTGTTAACTCCAAATATTAACTGATGGAAAAACAAAATACACAATGTACTCTTTTTCATTTAAGTAAGATTTATCCCAATTGAATTTTTTTGGTAAGAT
Source organism: Capsicum baccatum var. pendulum (assembly GCA_030864225.1). NCBI lineage: Eukaryota > Viridiplantae > Streptophyta > Magnoliopsida > Solanales > Solanaceae > Capsicum > Capsicum baccatum. The sequence goes on along the minus strand of CM061554.1, from coordinate 50,634,416 downwards.
TTTCAATAAAGCAGCTAAAAATATGTATTACCAGAGATATATACACTCTTTTTTCTTTTACAAGGCGTATTTTTCAAAAAGAAATTACTAATAAGATTTTAACGAACATATTATGTATTAATGCATCTTAGAGATGTGTTACAAGTACACTAAATTGTGAATGTTCGTTGGGCTCCTAAAAAATCTTGTACTGGCATTCCAAATTTTATAATCAAGCGAGCAGCTTACAAGTAACTCTAACATGCAACCTGCGAGCAACATCTAGTGTTACAATGGAAAGCATGTCACGTGACACATGACGAGCATGCACATGTGACATATGGAAAGCACTCCTCAAGACATAAAACACACATGGAGAGTGACACTATCGGCTATGCAAGCATCATGAGTCAGAAAACTTGACTTACAGCATGACACGTATCACACTTTAGTTTAATCTCACATTTTTCGTCCTCTATAAATAGTTTATTATGACTTTTTCAATTATACATCAAGTTCAAAGGAAATAATTTTTCCCTCTCTCTCTCTCCTTCATTTCTTTAGATATATTACTTATTTTGTAATTTGTTATTTCATAATAATTTAGCTATTTTGACTCTTAACTTTCAACTTATTATTATAAGTATATTCTATAATGATTTGAATTTGTGGTTTTTTTCATTTCTATATGTTATAATCATTTTTTTCTTTTCCTAGTTGCTACATGTTGATTTTAAGGTTCTGGAATGGTTAGCACAGTTTTCGGTGCAATTCGGAACGAGTTATGCGTGTTTATGCGTTTTTAGAGGTTTGGGAGCCATATAGTTGATTTTGGTCAATATTTACTGTTCTAAGTGTTGGATAACAAAACGGACTTTGTCAATAAATATCAAATTTAATTAGTAGAGGATTTGGTTTGATTTTGAGATTATTATATCTCATTTCGACCCTTTATTTGAAAAATGGGAGAATATAATTTTGGGGGTTCATTTTTTTAAAAAATCTGACATCGTCATTGAGTCTAGAACATCGAATTTAGCTTATTAGCATATATAATTTTCTTTTGTCATGTCCCAAACGAATTCCAAGGATCCGTTCGGAGATATTTTTAACACGGTTTCTACTGCCCGTGTAGCATTTTCTGGTGCATCAAACCCTTCACTGCGATTGTATGGACATGTGTCACAATTTTCGTCCTTGATGACTCCCTTCATTGCGATCGCATGGTAGTAGTACCGCGATCCCAATGAGTATTCAGGTAGATTGGGTCAGGTTGACTTATCACGATCGCGAGGCCTGGCTATGCAACTATTATTACCAGCCTCATTGTCGATGAACGTTGACCCTAAGGATCATGATGTGGGGGCCCGCGACTGGGAGGCACTGTTCACTAAACAGTATAAAATAATTTACTTTATTTTTGGACCTCCAAGCTTAGGAAAAGGCAATATTTAAGGGTGTCAACGTTGATTTTCGTGTGGGTAACTTCTAAACTCATAATCCCACTATTTCCCATTAATTTTATCTTTAAAATCACCTTTAAATCATGATTCAAAAGTGAAAAATTGGGGGGTTTTACTGGTAAAGTTTTGAACCTAGATTTAAATTCATTTTTGCATGATTTTTCTCCGGTAGACTCCTATAACCTTGGGGAATGTGTTTTGATACAAAATTATGATTTTACCCCTTTTATTCTCTAACTTGTTTTTCAATTTTCATTTTGGCCCCGGTCCAAATATGGGTATCATTAGCTTTTTTTTAAGTAGATGTTATATTTGAATGTTATAGTCATTCTGAGGTTGTTCGTGAGAGGAAAGCTCCGTGTTGAAGCACTTATGGACCAAAATTTCATCATTTTGAGGTAGCTTATAGCTTAAATTCTTTCATATTGAGTTGGGTAGTCACTATATAAGTAAAACATGTTATGGATTGAGGAAAGTAACTATAGGGGTAATTCAACATTATTTTACTATTGTGTGCCTATGGGGGTTTATATTCTGTTGTAGTTGACTTGCGGTATCTGATATTATGTGTTGCCCGTGTGAGGACTTTATTTGACATCATTGGCCTTATCTATGCATTTTTAAACTTCCATTCTAGATATAATAACCTAGTGGGGGCTTAATTTGATAATATAGTTCTTATTTGAGCATTGACTGCTTTTGTCGTGACAAAATACCTGAGTTAGGGTTGATATGATAATAATGATATCTTGCATGTATATTTATTGTGATGGTACCTATTTGGAGTTGATGAATCATAAATTATGGAAATATTAAGTTAATTTCTGGGCTCACTCCTATACTTACGTATTGATTGGATTGGATATCCTCATTTTGGGATGAATGTGAGCATTACATCCTTATTCCATATATATTCATTCATGAGATATTGGTACCTCTGAGACACTCTATTTTTAAAAAATGAGATACTTTTATGAAAACCCTCTCCGACATATTATTTTAAAAGAAAATTAGATTGAGATTGAGATATTAGATATAGTATATGGATTGCAAAATCCCCTCCCCCCATGGGTCCTTCCTGGTAGCTGTGAGCTTGCTGGGTGTATACAAAAAGTCATACAATGGCTTTCATCACCCATTCCATCCACATTGCATTGCATTACATACATATATTATTTATTTTTCGTGGTTTCTTTGACGTTTGTGTGGTTTCCATGCATTTTTCTACTTCATATCTATGTTGTTACTGATTTTGTATACTTATATATGTTAGAATTATTAGTGGAGACGATGTGATCTACCATTTGACATTTCTTTGTTTGCAGGTTGCATGCTCATAAGTATATTTTACTTATTTTATTTCCTACTTTTCTCAGTTGGCCTATGATACTTACTGAGTATAAGTGGATCGTACTCACTCTTATTGTGCCCTTTTGATATAGATCTAGCATGAGTAAGACACAAGAAGTTTGAAATCATGTCGTTGATTGGTGATATTCGAGGTACTGGACCGTTCTAGTGTTCAGGACGGATTCCCGGATCTCACTTTGTCTTACTTGCATCTTTATTTAGGTTAGAGATAGATTTTGTACTTTCTGTTTTGAATTTGTACTTAGATTGGCCTTATATTATGACACCAGGTTTTTGGTGGTAAACTACTAGGGGCTCATGTAGTCCATGCTGGATTAATCGTATTTTGTGTTGAAGCAATGAACCTATTTGAAGTAGCCTATTTCGTACCCGAGAAGCCTATTGATGTTGAGCGTATTTACACGCCTAAAGCACTATAATTTACCCATATTTTAGCTAAGTTTTAAGGACAAAATATATAATTCCTGCACTTTTAGTCCATTTTCCTGTAAGTGAGCTAACCAACGTGATTAGCATATTTTCAGGTATTTATAATGAAGATTTCAGCACTTTGTGGACCTTTCGGTAGCAAAGGGAAACTTCCCATAAGATGGAAGGCAGCTTTTGGAAGCTTGAGGACTAAATATGATGCATGGAGAATCTGTCCAGGGCAAAAACAGTATTTTTACATACTTAAGGGTGCAGCAGTAACCTAGTAGGAATATGACAAGGATATTATAAAAACCCTATTTGCTGAATTTTTCAGCAAGCATTATCATTCATTCTATTTTCTTTTCATACGTCACTTTTAGTAGAATTCACGTTACAGAATCTGTAAGTCCAAGATAGAGAAAGGGCGGCAAACACTTGATCAACGGAAGGAGCAAAAAACGTCCAACCCTAGTTGACGTTAACATCATCAATTGCGAAGATTATTCTAGGTTGTGGTATGATGATTATATCTATTGTGAGCTCCGTTGTAATCATGAGTAGCTAAACTCCTCTGTTAGGGTTATGGAAGCCTTGTGATATACTATTTATTACTATGAGTGTGCGAATTCTTGATACGTATGCTACTTATATCATTCCTCTCTTCATCTTAATTGAATTCTTGTGGTTGCAAACATATAGAATACGCTAGTATAGCATTAACTTGTTCGAGAGAAAAGTTACATGTCTGGAAAAGAGAGTGTGACAAGGAAATAGGGCTACCAACCCCTGTTTACACGTTAGTGCCATAACTGGATTAACCTCTTGGAGAGTTTGTACCGTTAGTTACACTTTAAGCTCGAGAGAGTTAAAGTGAAATAATTCTGGATGGTCGAGAGACACTAGGATTTACCATTAGAATACGAATCTCTATAAGTGCATGGATGTCTGAATTCCGCATAACTCATAGTTAATAGATACGTAGAACTCATAAGGTGGACATAACCCTAAATTATTATTTTTTGTTATAAAATCTTACTACATAAATCGTTTCATTCATTACTTTGGTTACAGTAATTCACGCCACAAGTTAAATCCCCTCTTCCGTAGAATTTTCGACCAACAGTCTACTAATAGTTGCATACTTAGTGACCGAGTATTCCCTGTGGGATTCGACACCTAACCCAGTTGGGTTCTATATTTGACAGCGATCGCTTACACTCTTACGAGAGCTGTAGTTTGAGCGTTATCACCTATGTATGAACAAGGATTGATTTTACTTCCCCACCTATTTACTCTAGGTTGGGGGATAGGCCCTATGGGAGAAGTTATAGACACCTTTCCATACTTTGTATCTGGAGTATTTTATTTAATTTCTTCTGCAGTATTGGGATTTGGCAGCATTTATCATGCACTTCTGGGATCTGAGACATTTGAAGAATCTTTTTCCTTCTTTGGTTATGTCTGGAAAGATCAAAATAAAATGACCACAATTTCAGTGAATTATCATTTACTGATCTCATCTTTTTCGAAATTGATCTTCTTTGACTATACAAGAATATGTGGAGCTCAGCATGTCTGGAAGCACAGGAGAACATTCGTTTGTTGCTATTATTACCATTATTCAATACTGGGTCATTCATAGCATTACGATACTTTTCCTATTCATTACGGGTTCGTTATTTGTCAACACCGATTTAGCTTACGATGTGTTAGAAAGCCCTCGGCAAAATAAGTATTTTACAGAGACCCGACAAGGAATTCCATTAATAATTGGTCGTTTTGATCCTTGGAACAACACGATGAATTTAGTAGACCGTTTTAGGAGTCCCTAATGATTATAGATCGAACCAATTCAACTTTTACAGTACAAAGGTTGGTTGTTCACAGCCTAGTTGTACCTACCATTTTTGGGGATCAATATCAACAATGGAGTTCATCCAACGATAAACTTAATTCAATTTATAGAGCCACAACACAATCAAACCCGAGCGAACAAAATGTTGAATTGAATCATACTAGTCTCTAATGGGGGTTATTACTCATTTTTATACTTTCTGTTTTATTTTCCAATTATTTCATTAATTAAGAAAAAGAAAGAGAATAAATAAGATTCTCTTAGCTCATTCAGAAGGATCTCATAATTTAATTATCCCTGGCTATTTATGTCTCTAGCATGTCTACTTGATGAAATCTGAAGGGAGGTGGGGTAAATGGCCGATACTACGGGAAGGATTCCTCTTCGGATAATAGGTATTGTAGCTGGTATTCTTGTAATCGGTTTAATTGGTATTTTCTTTAATGGTTCATATTCCGGATTGGGTTCATCCCTGTAGTAATCGAATGAATTAAGTTATCAACATGAAAGCATAAGAACTCAACGGGATTCCCTCCTTTGTTTGATTCAAAGGGGAAAGGCCCGTTGAGTTCTTAAGAATCATACTATTTTTTTCGTCTAAATGATAAAATAAAATAATAAAATGGAATTCTTTTTCTTTTCAAATACTCCATTTTTTCTCATTTTTCTGATCATACTGTTTAAAAATTCACTTCATTGATTTATTCAAACCATCTCTTCTTTTAATATGATGGTATCTATCGGTACTTTCAAAGTTGGAAGAAAGATGAAATCACTGAATTTCTTGGCTGCTATAATATATAGATAGCATGCAAGTCCTTTCTATACTAATCTAATGTAGAAACTTACTCTCTATATTACATTACTCTATTTATTTTTTATTATTTTCCTATTTCATCATCAAATTTTGTATAAGATATGTTGATTGAAGAAGTTTTATTTGATTAATAAAATTTTCTCTCTTTTCTTGTGTTGTTTGGCCACCACTCCAAATACTATACGTAAAGGGGGCATAAGGTAAGGGTTTCTGATACAACTAAAAAATTGAAATCAATACTAGGAATTTTTAACAAACGGGATCAAGAATCATTATTCTTTCTTTTCAACACAAGAAAAAAGATTTTTTCTACACCCCTTTCGTGTGTCGACTAGAAAAACAAATAATTCCTTCTAGGATTTTTTCTTCCACGTATTTATCCCCCACTTCCTTATGTCTAGTATTTAGATAAATTTTACTTTCTTTCTTTTTTGAATAGAAAACTACCGATACGTCTTATGTCTTACGACATTGAAATCTATCAATAGTAACATAGTCCTACTTCTCCAATAAAAAAAACTAAATCAAAATAATGAAAGTCAAATACTCTTCTTCAAATTCTACATTACATACTTTTTCTACGAGATGCTGAGAATCCCTTATACCACATAGTGTGTAGATTTTGAAGAAAAGTATAAATAAGACAAAAGAGTTTTCAGAATTTAATTAATATTTGATTTTTTTTATCATAAATAATCGCCAACAAGAATTTGGTTCTTTTTACGAACTTGATATCGATAAATCTGCTAATCTAGAAATTTATTTCTGCCAATTGAAGCTTCTCGAACTATTTTTTTTAAGAACCAAAAAGATTTGTGCCAAAATAACAGATGCCAAGAAGAGAAAAAGTCCTTCGACACGTAATTGATCTTAAAGTACTATTTCTACATCTCCCTGACCAAATCCGCCTACATTAGGATTGGTTGTTAATGGTTGATCATATTTGATAGATTTTGTAATGCCCCAAAAATGGTCCCGAGATGTCACATGGTGCTTAGGAGCACAAGTGATCCCAAGCTAACTCTTCTACTGGCATAACTCATAAACAACTAAATAAAATACATACATCTGAATGAAATAAGTGGAAGATTACTATTTTCTAAATCTGACCAATACAAAACTAAATTAAAATAAGTACGACTCTTCTTTTACAAACAAAACTGGAATCAAATACCTTAACTCTACTGACTGTCTATGAAGCTTCTACTAGTATTGACTTTAGGTAGCCGGGACATGACCCCTAACTATCCCAAATCAATACGACTAAATAAATAAAATAAAATACTACTCAAACTATATGACTGACTCGAGCCCTTGAATCAAAAGGGTCCATCACCTGCTGACTGGAAGCTGCAATCTGTCTGAATATGGTATGAGTACTACAACTGAACTGATATCTACATTATGAGATAATGTAGCACATAGACGTATATGTGGATCAGTATTTTGAGGATGTACTGAGTATATGGGGTGAATGCATAAGTAAAACATAATATCAATCATCATAATTTGTAAAATCATGCATGCTAAATGTAAATGACTCACATAAGCTCGAATATATGAAATACTGAAGATCATGAGTAACAAATCATACTTTATAAATCTAGTGAGTCATAACATTTAGTTCTAAAAGCTGAACTTACATTCTCTCTTTAAATCATACTGTCTAAGTATAGAAAGGACTCACTCTTTAAATCTAAAATCTGAAACTAATATATTTCTGTAAAGCATAATCTGAGTAAGCTTTGTGAGCCTTTACACTTAGTTTTATAAAAGTTTTCTGTTATTCTTTTCTGAGGAACTATTTTGAAAATCTTTACCATTAAGCTGTAAGGAAAAACACTTTATCTTAAGGCTTTAAACCAATAGACTGTTTCAATAGTAGGGGACATCTTTTGGGAGGTTCTTCTAATCGACATACACCATGTGAGCATCCATGGAGTCCCACGACTGGCCCCCGTTAGGTAGGGCTGTTCTACCCTTGCCATCGGAATAGAACTTCTAATTTGAGTGATCACAATTTGAGTCATCCACGTAGAAGTGGAAATAATTTGAATTTATACCTATGGTGGCACGTAGTTCTGGGGTATGAAACCTTTGTAACATACCCAACTCGGTGCTAAATTCTACTCCTAATCTTATGCTCAAAATTTTAAGAAATCCACTTTAACAAATTGCACAAGGGTTTACAAGAAAATCAATTATGCTTTTTCTTTTCTTTAAATATCAAATCATATGAACAAAGTGGATTCTTTATCTTAGCTTAGGACCAAAAAGGTTAAATATTTATCTAAAATCTAAAAATAATATAGTCATGGGGTGCTTATAGCACAAACAATCTTGAAACAACAATCTTTAAATGAGGTCTAATGACCCAAGCATCAATCTCATGTTAAAACATCTCAAAATTCATACTTGGTAATGTAAACATTCATAAATCATCTTAAAATCTGGAAATCTCAATAATATGCATGGAAATATAAACATAATCATATGATTCAACTTTTAAATCATGAAAAATCTCATAATCTTACAAATAATGATAATGGGTATAAACCCTAACTTAAAATTCATGGAAAATCATATAAATTGCTGTAAATTTATAATAAAAATAAAGTTTTGGGCACAAGGATGAAAAATTTATCATTGTTCAAATCTCACATACCTCAATTGATGATCTTAGATGCTAAAACTTGAATCTTGGATCTCTAAGCATTGAAGATGAATTCTTAGAGTTCTTGTATTGGGAATCCTTAATCTTGAGTTTTCTTGGAGAATTAATGGAGGAAGTTGGATTTCTTGGAGAGAAAGTTTGAGCTTTAGGGTTTTCTTTTGAGAGTGAATAGATAAAAAGTTAATTTGATAAGCTTTGAATGGGTTAAATTCTCTGTTATTCACGACCCGGGGCTTGGAAAAGACCAAAGAGCCCTTTTTAAACTTCAAGTTAGAACTGAAAAATGCAATATTTTTTCCAATTTGGTTGGCCATCGCGACGCGTCACAATTGCGGTGGCTCACTGGAAAGGACGAATGGGAACTGGACGCTCACCGCGACACGCCACAATCACGGTGCCCCTTAGATTGCTATTTTGGCCCTTGGCGCGACACGACAGAATCGCGGAGTCTCACTGGAATGGGAAAATTGGGAAAATGGGCTTCTCCGCAAGGCTATCGCGGATGGCCACTGGAATTTGACAATTGCGGATTTTTCTTACTCCGCGATGCGCTGAGAGTCTAGGTGGCACACTGTTAACTAAAAACACTCTAACTTCTTCACCGAGTGTCGGAATTGGGCAAATTTGGTATCGATGGAAAGCTTATTCAATTTTCCACACAATAAAAAGATAAAATCTTAAAAATACCTCATGAAATAAATGGTATTCGTCTTTGAAGTAAATTCTTGACATTCTAGGGATGAATTTAAGCTATGAAATATATGGGGTATTACAATATCTCCCCCTTAGAAACAAGAAATTCTGGTCCGATAGGGATATTATCAACTACTTGACGTTCCTCTGATGCATCCGTTATGGTTATCTCATAGCCTCCTTTTTCTTTTTGTATGATTTTTCTTACTATGCCTGTTGTTGTAGCATTATAAACCCTATTGTTACTCTTGCTGCCGTCGGGATAAATTTGACCTTTTCCCTTGTTCCTGCCTGCGTATATAGGATATTATAAGAAGTGTACATCCTTCATAGTAGCAGGGTACGGGGAAATAATAGGCAAGGTTATTTCATAATATTTTTTACCAGGAACAGGGCCTACCACAAGAATATTTTTTTTATTGGGGCGATAGCTATAAAAAGACAAATTATTAATCTTTTCTTTCATTTTGGGAGAAATACGATCAGGAGGAGCTAATTCAAACCCCCTCGGTAAAATAAGAACAACCCCACGTTCAACCCCTCCCGCCTTTACCATTAGCAAGAACTTATTTCAGTTGCATATCATAAGGAATTCAAATAACGACTTCAAATATAGTATCAAGAAGTACCATTTGTGGAACCTCAATCTCCATGGGCTTATAAGCTAAATGACAATTGGTACATACAATACCCCCATTCGCTTCTCACGAATTTTCATAACCCGATTGTGCACAAAATAGGATATGCACTTGAAATGGATGTCTGAGTTAAGATATATATCATGAGTGATACGGAAATAGATCGAGTAATCTGTTTCTTTAGCCAAGAAAAAGCATTTCGAGTTTGCATGGTCCAATCATTGATCGCAAAAATTTCTACAATAAATTGGGTAGGTCGCTAGTATAGTTCCCTAGCCATAATTCTGCTATTTGCTGGAATAATCTAGAAATAATATAGGAAGAATCTTCTCGATGGTTAGAAATAGAAAGATAAAATATGATTTTTAATACTTTGCTTATGTACAACTACAAAGTACCAAGAATTCTAATTGGATTAGATTAATATCAATGGGTCTTTTATCAGTCATTCATTAAATGGTAAATAACTACAAGTGACGGAGACATATGATTTAAATAATGGAAAATTCAATATTTAAAAATTGCATCGAGAATGACTAGAAGGGTGGAAACAAGACGGGATATAATTTGATCATTTTGAACAAATCCAGAATCTTTATAGATAGAGCCAATAATTAACTCCCAACTGCGTGGTGAATGGAATCTGATACATAAGTTAGTTAATAAAAGAATAGAAAAAGCTTTTACTGTGTCACTTAGTTATATAGGAATTTCTGAGCCCAAGAGTTAAGAATAATAAGTTTTTCATTTCCCAAAATTGAATACCCGCTTAGAATAATAAAACAAATGATATTTGTTGAGAAGTACAAAATTGTATGGATATGATTCTCATTTTGCATCTTGATTAATTGGACCTTTTCTTTATCGATTCCTATCCCAAACTCTTCGAGATGTGTTTTCGAGCATTCCTTGATCATTTCGTCTAAAAAGAGGAGTTTCTCTAATTCTATGAATTTTTCTAGAAGACTCTTTTCTTGACTAGTATTCAAGAAAATTTCGAATTGCCCAGTATTCCACCAATTAGTAACCCAAGATTTCAGACATTTATTAACTAAGAAAGAAATCCACCAGGGCAAAAATACTATAGATGCAAGATAGAAAAGAGGGGTGAATGCTTTCTTTTTTGCCATTTTTCATCTATAAATTGCTAATGCGATCGAATATTTCTTACACACATGAGTTTTATACAAGGTATCAAACTTATGAATTTATTTTCTTTGTGATTTATTGTTAGTCTTTCAATATAGAAAGAATACATAAATAGACTAACAATTCACTTCGAATAAAGAAATTGAGAATATTGTTTTCTGATATCTCAATTGGTCAAATTCAAAATCAAGTGTCTCCTTTCGATGAATGATCGAAAGAACCACTTTAAGTAATGAATAATGTTCAGATTTTGACAAGAAAGAACTCATTTGCTATCAAAATGTCCAATATTTCAAAAAAATTCACTAATTACCCATAGTCAGGAATAGAATAATTGAGGAAAAGATATTACGCTGATAAAAAAATGACTGGCAAAAGATAAATTGACTAGTTCTCATTATTTAATTAAGAAATCCAATTGTTGGTCACTAAATAATACAAAAGAAGGAATTTCCAATTTACAAGATATGATCTATCTGGATCTAAAGTGTCAATTCCAACAGATATTGAACTAAAAAAAATTCTTGATTTAGAAATGGTTTGCCATCTGAGATGAATCTATTATTTTGATTTGTTATTTGTTATTGAATTGTGTGGGTTTGTATACGAATAAAGAACATAAAATAGTTTCATTTTATGTTTCTTTCGTATACGTTTTCTTTCATTGAATGAACATTCTGATTCTCAATTTCTCAAAATACTTCAATTGATACACATAAGAAATAGACCAATTCAGCAGCCTTTTGTTCAATTTCTTATGGAATCAAATTCTCATCATTACGGGTTAAGGGGGGTCAAACTTCTTGGATAAAAAGAATATAATTAAATAAATAATTGAAATCCTTTTGAAGAGAATATGAGTCCTGGCACTGCATAAATAAGATCCGGTTATATATCATATATGTGGGTACATATTGTGTATCAAGAACAAAAAAATAAGGATATGATCGAATGGTAAAATTTCTCTTTGCCGAGGAGAAGATACGGGTTTGATTCTCGCTATTCGCCTAAGATCCAAGATAAAGTAATTTTACTATTTATTATTTAATTTCATAAATAGCATTAAATATATCCTTAAATTAAGGATTTGGTATAGTTGGTCATGATAGTATAGTGATTCTATCCCTCCCCTATGTTTTCTTTTGCCTTCCACCCCCAAAAAGTGAAAGGCTGGAATTAATTACTAGTTACCAAAGTCAACCCTAAAATAGTTTGGCAAAACAAGATATTGTGGAGACAGGATTTGAACCCGTAATATCAAGGTTATGAGCCTTGCGAGCTACCAAAACACTCTACCCCATACAGAAGATAAGAAATGAAAACTAATAGATAAACAAGGATTAAATGCGGTCTTCCACCCTATCTGTACAAAAAAGAATAGCCCATTTATACAGAATGGTAAATAGGATTCTATGATCATTGACCATAGAAATATAAATGAAGTATTAATCCTTACCAACTTGATCTTATTGCTCCTGGCAACAAACATGCTTGAACCATTTCATAAAGTGTGTGTCCAGATAGTCCGAAATCTCTATAGTTATCTCTCCACCTTTCGATCAAAAAATAATGTCGATGAAGGCATGTGGGTGCACTATTCTATGGTAGGGATTGTAACTTTCCATAAATTTTTCATTTGTCACTTAACGATGGAACCTTTCTTATTTTCATTTTTTGAGGATCGACGAATCAAATGATATCTCTGTTCCAATTTTTCCTCTTCTTCTCCCTCTGAATCAAACTTTTCTTTGCCGTAATGGTTGAATTCCTACTAGTATCTATGATAAAAGTTGAATCCTAGATGTAAAAATAGAAGAAGGTGAGCCCCCTCTCCATTGAAAGAAATGAGATTATCGCTGATACACACATTAATTTACCAAATTTGCCCGATGTATAAGCATCAAGAAAGCCGCATAATTGAATATATAACCTACAGAAAAGTGAGCTATCCAATCAATCTTGCTTGTACAACGGAAAGGGCTACTGGTTTTTATCTCTCCAATGAATCAAATTGGCCAAATGTGTGCGTTCATGAGCCCATGCTAAAGTTTCAATCAATTCTTGCCAATATCCATACCAGGAAATTAAGAACATAAATCTAGTAGCCCAAATAAGATGTCCAAATAAAAACATCAGTGCCTAAACCGATAAACTATTCAAACCAAAAGGGTTATATCCATTGATAAGTTGTGAAGAGTTTAACCATAAATAATCCCTTAATCGGCCCATCAAATAAGTGGAAGATTCATTAAACTATGAAACGTTACCCGGCCATAATGTGATGCGCTTCTAATTCCAATAAAACATAACCATCCAATAGTATTTAACATCCAAAAAATTGCCAAATAAAATGCGTCCCATGCTGAAATATCATAAGTTCCACCTCATCCTAGGTCATCGCACGAAAAACTATAATCGAAATCCTTTTTATCAAGCATTTACTTGGAACCACATGCATCTAAAGTACCTTTTACTAAGATCAATATAGTTGTATGTAAACCAAGAGCAATATCATGATGAACTAAAAAGGTTTTAGGACCTATTGTTAAGAATAATGAATTACTATTTTCATTATTCAGAAGTAGAAGAAATTATGTTATCTACTAATAGTGGTCAAATTGGCATATTACCAAATCACGCCCCTATTGCCACAACTGTAGATATAGGGATTTTGAGAATACGCCTTAATAACTAATGGTTAACGATGGCTCTGATGGGTGGTTTTTCTAGAATAGGCAATAATGAGATCACTGTTTTAGTAAATAATGCGGAGAAGGGTAGTGACATTGATCCCAAAGAAGCTCAGAAAACTCTTGAAATGGCGGAATCTAATATATAAATAGCTGAAGGAAGGAGATAAAAAATTAAGGAAAATCTAGCTCTCCGACGAGCTAGAACACTAGTGGAGGCTATCAATCCGATTTCATAAATAGTTAGTATGACTAGTTAGTGCATTCGAATAATAAAATGAAGTTCTCTTTATAATCTTATTTAGATTCTTTCAGGCGAATACAATTAAACAGAAGCCAATTCTGATGTAAAAATTCAAATTAAAAAATTAAATAGAAAAGATACAAAATCAAAAAATAAATATCACTAAAGGTGGATCATAAACCTTATTAGATACCATTGACTATGGTATCTAATAAGTTTTACCTACTATTGTATTTGAACCAATGACTCCCACCGTATGAAAGCAATACTCTAACCACTGAGTTAAGTAGGTCATTTATCATTCCAAAGAGAACCAAAGAAAACCCATCCTATCGATGGATTATATAAATCATATTACTTATAAGCAATACTAATCTAAGGAATACCACTCACAAAGATCAAAGATTGTCGATGTTGGATCATGGAATATTTATCTTGACACGAATTTATCTACATGATAAAATATATATCACAAGCATTAAAGGCTATAGCTCAGTTGGTAGAGCAACTCGTTTACGTGCGCGCCAATGTTTTTAAGGGAGTTCATGATACAATTAGAAAAATCAATCTTATTGAGAAATCGATGTCTTACTCCATAACTTTGAGGGAACCATAGCCTGACAATGAGCTCGGTCCAATTTGGACTTCCATTTAGTAGGTGCCAAACAGACCCCATAATTGATTTAAGATTTTGATAAGGTGAATACCCAGTCTATTCAATGCTAGGCATAATGAGTATAAGGACCTCAAGAAAATCTCTTTTTGTTACATGAAATTTTTAAGGTGTATGAAGTTTGACACCCTCTAATTTTTAGTTAACAATAGGAATAGACGTATTGGTTCACGTAAGGGTGAACGTAGAATACCAAAGGAAGTTATTCATGTTCAAGAAAGTTTTAATAATACCATTTTCACTGTTACATATGTACGAGGTCAATTAGTTTCTTGGTCCTCCATTGGTACTTCTGGATTCAAAGGTACGAGAAGAGGAACACCATTTGCTACTCAAACCGCAGCAGCAAACGCTATCCATACCATAATGGATCAAGATATGCAATGAGCAGAAGTCATGATAAAAGGTCCCGGTCTCATAAGAGATACATCATTACGAGCTATACATTCAGGTGGTATACTATTAAATTTTGTACGGGATATAACTCTTCTGCCACATAATGGTTGTAGACCTTTGAAAAAAATGTGTGTAGAACTGAACATTGAAAAAATCTCAGGAGAAATAAAAGATTCGATGATCATCACATAATAGTACTATGGTTCGAAATAAAGTAACAGTATCTACTCGGACACTACAGTGGAGGTGTGTTGAATCAAGAACAGAAAGTAAACGCCTTTATTATGGACGCATTATTCTATCTCCACTTATGAAAGGCCAAGCTGACACAATAGGCATTGTTATGTGAAGAGCTTTACTTATAGAAATAAAAGAAACATGTATCACACGTGTAAAATCTGAGAAAGTCCTACATGAATATTCTACCATAACGAGCATTCAAGAATTGGTACATGAAATTTTAATGAATTTAAAAGAAATTGTATTAAGAAGTAATCTATATGGAACTTTTGACGCGACTATTTGTCTCAAGGGTCCTGGATATGTAACTGCTCAAGATATCATCTTGCCATTTTATGTAGAAACTATTGATAATACACAACATATAACTAGTTTAACAGAACCAATTGATTTTTTGTATTGGATTACAAATAGAGAGAAATCGTGGATATCTTATAAAAATACCACATAACTTTCAAGATGGAAGTTATCCTATAGATGTCGTATTTATGCCTGCTCGAAACGCAGATCGTAGTATTCATTCTTATGAGGATGAAAATGAAAAACAAGAGATACTTTTTATCGAAATATGGACAAACGGAAGTTTAACTCCGAAAGAAGCTCTTCATGATGCATCCTGAAATTTAATTGATTTATTTATTCTCTTTTTACATATGGAGGAGACAATTTATATTTACAGGACAATCAACACACGGTTTCTTTATCTCCTTTTGCCTTTCATGATAAATTGGCTAAACTCATAAAAAAAAACATTGAAATCGATTTTTATTGCCAGCCAGAATTGCCTTTCAGGATCTATAATTGCCTCAAAATATATCATATATATACATTATTGGACCTTTTGAATAACAACCAAGAAGATCTTAAGAAAATTGAATATTTTTGTAGCGAAGATATAAAGCAGATATTGGGCACTTTATAAAAATATTTCATAATTGATTTAGCAAAAAATAACTTCTAAATCTATTGGAATTGTTTATTCAAAATAGATTGAAATCTTAAGCATAATTAATATATCATATTAGAAATAAATTCAGAATTAAATTGACTAGATGTATCTAGGGAGAATTCGCTTTGAAGAAACTATTTTCTAAATACACATGTCGTGTTATTTCACAATTGAATCAATTAAAAATTAAAAATTAAAAAATACCTAAAGTTAGGGATTTATCAATAGGTAATGTTGCACCAATGTCCAACCAAAGGGCGACTACGATACCAACCAAAAAGAAAGTCATCGCTACTAGACGGAGAAATGAATTTTGAAATTTCTAAACTTCCTATAAAAAAGGTACTGTTAATAATTCCTCGGTAATTGAAACCATTAAAAGAAACCCCAACAATTTATTGGTAACTGTATGAAGTATTTGAAATACAGAAAAGAAATACTATTTAGGTAAGATTTCTAAAGGATTTCCAAAAGGATCTGCTGGTTCACAAATCATTGATGGTTCTAAATGGCTAAGCCTACATTACATACAATAGTACCTAGAATTACTACTGAAAAATATATAAAAGATTATTATACAGTGCGGGCTCTCCATAATAATTATGATTCATACCTTTAGCCAATTTAGCTCTTAATACAGGATCATTCAAGTCAGGATTTTTTGTTATTGGGATAGATGAATTCTCATAGATCCATCCCCCGAGGGAACTAGACATGATAACTCTTAATCATCCAGCTCGAGCAAGAATGAAAAGAATTAAATGAATACATATATCCATATAATATATATATATATATATATATATATATATATATATATGTTACCTATCTTTACACATGCACATATATGATAGAGGAATGGTTCAATGTAAGAAAATTTTGACTGAATTCTTTTTTATAGAATTGCAACTATCCATTACAAAACAAAGAATTGTGTTCTTACAAGTAAATACTCAAAACCCAAGTAGACTTACAAATCAGATCATGATATGATCAAGTGCTTTCTGGGTCATCTTAGACCTTCTAGTTGGCATTTATCTCCAAAATACTTAGAGATACACATACAAGGTTTGCTTATTACTAATATAGTCTATCCTTTCTTCTTCTTTAGATCCCTAATTTCACTCCGATAGTAGTATTGATCATGTCAATACAGAGGAAATGAATACATTTACACACTATTAAATCTTATAAGTGAACTAGATAAAACAAAATCAAGATTCTATTTTATCTAGTTCACTTATACTGGACCTTCGGACCTGATCATAGAAAAGATTTTCCTTTATGCAAACCAGCCTATCCTCTATATTAGGCTTATATGACTATTGGAACAAAGGCACATTTGGTTGTGAATTCCCATGTGACAAGCATATATCTACACAGACCAATCAATAATTCAAGTCACGCACTCCCATAATCAATTTTCTCTTAATAAAATTCCTTTCAATCCCCCCGTTTAGTTGACATGAATAGTTAAAGGGAAATATTCAAATCCATGTCCTATTATTTTCAATAATCCATACTTATAGCTATGAAATACCATATATTCCTCCACCAAGTGATAAATGATTGATTATAAATATTTACAAATATTTAGGATGTATTTTTTTTTTGCTCTATTTATAAAGGCCCAGAAATACCTTGTTTACGTATCATTGGAAAGTGCATTAATATAAATACAATAGTAAGAAGTGGAAATACAAAAGAGTGTAAACTATAAAAATAAGTCAAAGTAGATCGTCCCATACTAGCGCTTTCGCACAATAATTCGACCAAAGGTGATCTTATTACAAAAATAACGTCAGGGACACCTGTTACTAGTTTCACTACCCAATAACCAATTTAGTCGTGAGGCAAGGAATAACTAATTACGCCAAAAGATACAGTTAATACAGCCAGAACCACACCTGTAACCCAAGTCAATTTATGAGGTTTTTTAAATCCACTGATGAGATACATACGAAATACATGCAGGATCAACATTAGGAACATCATACTTGCTGACCATCGATGAAATAATTAGATTAACCAACCAAAGTTGGCTTCAATCAGTATGTATTAAATATAAGCAAACGCCTCAGTAACGGTCGGACGGTAGTAAAAAGTCATAGCAAATCCAGTAGCTACTTGTTCTAAAAATCAAGAAAACATAATTTCCCCTAAAAAATAAAATATATTAACGTGAGGAAGGACGTATTTACTAGTTATATTATCCGTAATTGCTTGAATCTCAATACATTCTTCAAACCAATCATATACTTTATTGAGATAGACGGAACTCTCCCTCTGAGAACTGTATATGAGACTTCCATCTCGTACAGCTCAAGCAAAAGCACTCAAATAATAGTTGCAATGGATATGGAATAGAAAGTTTTAAAGTTATTAAGTTTTGATCCCATCTTCTCAAAAGTTTTAAAGTTATTAAGTTTTGATCCCATCTTCTCTGGAAAATCCGAAAGCTCTTCTTTGTAGAGATAATACTAAAATATTAAGTTGGAACAGTCGTCTTTATCTTTATTTTGATACTTATGGGCCTCTTGAATTCTCTTTTTCCCTATTTCTTTCTAGAATTTGTTTTTGTGGAATATAGCTTTTATTCTTTATTTTCTTTATTATTGATAGAAATTCTCTTGTTAAGACCCTATGAATCAATTAAAACCTCAGATTCATACTAGAACCATGATGATTCAGTAAAAAAATCTAAGCTAAATCAAATCAAGGATTCTCTTAGTAAGAATCATCACTTATTCCCTGGATAAATATAATGACTAAAAATTTAAAGAAAGGTTTTGCTTTTGGTCAAAATATAAATAGGGGTTAAAAGAAAAGAATTTTTCAATTTAGAAATTCGAATTCTTTGTTTGAAATTTTTTTGGAGCCAATTATAAGACCCCACAAAATCCTAAGTTCAACTCATTCTTTTAAGCTTGCCAAGGGGTCCCAGACTTAAAAGAATTCTAGCTAAGTATTCAGACTTAGTATTATTTTGGCCTTGTAAGTTGGCAATTATATTTCACAACTCTTATGACCTTAAAGTATCGATCTTTGGATTGATCCATGATCAGGAATGTTAGTAGGTGTTTTCGGACGAGTTTTGAATTTTTTGGACCTCGTTTAGACCATTTCAAGTGATCAAAATAGTGAGTCGATGCTATCTCGGCGCATCGCATTGTCCATCACATCGATAGATAATTTTTCCCTCAGCTCAGAGCAAATTCCAGTGAATCGATGCGGACTCCACGAGGTATATTGGCCATCGCATCGATGCCAATGATGCGGCACGTCGATCTGCACGTCGACAGTTCAGTTTTTAGTCATTACAAAGTCGCGTCCTTAGGGGTATTTGGGTATTTTTCCACGTCTTTTAGCCCCCCAAAACATAAAATTTAGCCTTCTATTTGCAACATACACTCATTATTTGACAAATTGCTCAAGAACAAAAAATTCTAGGTGATTAAATTTCAAATTCAAGGCTCAAGATTCCACTGTTAATCTTCAAGAATTTAGCAACCAAGGTATGTCAAGTGTTCATCAACGGGTTACTTCCATCCTTGGAGTCCAAGAAGCTCCTTTAAACTTCAAGTAGCTTGATTTCATGCTTTTCATGATTTGGATTCAAGTGTATTCATGATTATAATGTTGGTTGAATTTCTAATCCATGATTAAGTGCAAGATTTATGTAAATACAACTATCATGTATATAGTATCATGTGAATTCATGTTAAAGACTTGAAATTGTGATGCTCGTGTGTTGATTAGTACTATGTGCATATACAATGCCTTCCAAGTATTTGATGAGTTGTTCATGAGAATTAAATAATGAAATTATATCATGATATCATGTATTCAAGTTCATGTCCTGCAAGTGTTTCCTAGAATGTCCCAATGAATGAATGATGATCAAGTAGTTATTTATCATATTTCAAGATTATGTCATGTCTTATAATTTATGCTATCGAATCCTGGGGGTATTTAATATTCGATAATTTAGCTGATTACCTAGAGCTATGGTCAGTATCAAGATAGTATCAGTCATGTCAGTTACAAAACTCAGGAAAAACTCAGTATACTCAGTATCAATCTAGTCCAGTTTAGGCCTTAGTAAATTTAGCTAGTTAACAGAATTCAGTAATATTCCATCAGTCAACGGAACTCAGTAAACTCAGTCCTGTCTAGTTAGACAGTATAATCAGTAACAGTTTAGTCAAGCCTAGTATGATCTAAAAATCACTTCAGTGTCTATTCAGTTAGGAGTAGGATTCAGCACCGAGTTAACCAGAGATGGGGGCATTTCTGCCAGCAGAGGGTTTGACCCTTAGTAGCAATCCCTGCATTACAGAACTACGTAGCCAGTGTAGATTGAGATATCTTCCTGCCAGATATTATGAGGGTTGATACATCTCATTCGAATTTTCCTGCCAGCGAGGGTTGATAAAAGAGCTTTCTATCAGAGAGGGTTAACTCACATTTTGTCTTTACCTGTAGCACGGTATTTGCACCCTTCCAACTAGGGTTATAGGTTGTACCCTAATCTATTTATAAAGGGGCATGTCGGTCAGATGATTACCTCCCACAGTCTCAGTTTCAAATTCAGTCTCAGTACAGAACTCAGTTTAGTTTTACAAATTCAGGATTGTCAGACACAGTCACTCCATTTAGTATGGAACTTAGTATAGTTTTACAAAATAAAGACTGTCAGCTACAGTCATTCAGTTATCAGTAATTCAGTATCAGTATACTCAGATATCAGTTAATCAGTATTCAGACTCAGTATCCATTATTATCACGATCTCAATTACAGTATACGTATTCATGCATGTACTCTCATTCAGTTATATTCATGTCATTCAATCAGTATTGTTCATGCATATGGACCCATACATTTCAGCCACCTCACTTATCATACCAGTATATTTAAAGTATTGACGCATATTTTTTTCTTGCGCTATAATATCTTATATCATAGGTTCAGACGCACGTGATTCTGATCAACTCTAGCATTTATAGATTTTCAGTAGTCAGAGTTAGTGCTAAGTATTTTAGATAGATATTTTAGCAGACAATTTATAGGTTTTTCATACTAGAGTATTTTCAGACAGATATTTCAGTTTTGGTATTATTATACCGTATTCAGTTTTATTTTAGTATTGAACCTTATGGCATGTTTTCCATCAAATTTTCATATATTACAGTATTATCATTCAGTTTTTGCAGCATGTACCAGTCATGGGTTAGCTTGTGGTCCTTCGGGATTATAAACACCGTGTAGCACCCAGGGTATAGACTCGAGGCGTTACAAACTTGGTATCAGAGCCTAAGGTTCTACAGAGTCCTAGGAAGTCTGAAAGGCACATCTAGTAGAGTCTTGTGCATGGGTGTGTAGCGCGCCACACTTATGGAAAGGAGGCTGCTAGGTATTTTAGGAAAAGTTTCCCTTCTTTCAGTATTCATATCGTGTGAGTGAGCATGAGCTCAGGTTAAGCTCTCAGTCTAATTCATATCTTCCTTATGCTTCCAGAACATGTCTTCTAGATAAGCTAATAAAAGAAGTAATGAAAAACAGTCAGCCCCTCTGCCCGTTCAGGCAGATCCCCTGAATGACCATGTTTCTCACGCTGAATTTATAGTTGTTTTCACCGCCTTAGCTCATTCAGTAGTTGCTCAGAATAGTCAGTTGGATATTATCCTATCTAGTCTTACAGATCATGCTCTACAGATTAAGGAGAAGAGGCGTAAGAGAAAGGGGGAAAGAATAAGAGGGGTAGAACATCTAGGCAAAAGAGTGGCCGAACCAATCCCCTTTGTATGAAATATGGTAGAAACCACTAGGGTATCTGCAGAGCTGGCAGTGATGTATGTTTTGGGTGTGGCAAGCTAGGTCACAGAGTCAGAGATTGTCCCCAGTCAGGTTCTCAGGGTCAATATAACTGTTCCCCATCTTAGTCCGATCATCTGAATCAGCAGGGTGCCGCTTCCAATGCCACCAGTGGGCAGCGCCCAAATAGATTCTATGCTCTTCAACCCTGACAGGATTAGTAGAGTTCTCCTGATGTGGTCAATGGTACGTTACAAGTTTATCATTTGCATGTTTATGCTTTGCTAGACCCAGGAGCTTCCTTGTCCTTTGCTACTCCTTATATAACTATTGACTTCGGAGTCAGTCCCGAAATCCTAGCAGAGCCTTTCTTAGTCTCTACCCCAGTGGGTAAATCTATCATAGTCCGATGGGTATACAGGAACTATTCAATTGTAGTATCTCAATATTTTAGCCAGCATGTCTTCCATACTTCCAGAATTAGATGTGGTGGCGTCACGTCTTCCAGGGGGAACGTACAAACCACTCTTTTCATTCTTGTTCTTCCAACTTCCTTGGTCTTTGTTTCCAGATTTATCATAGTAGTTCCGACCTTGGTTTCCTTGGGTATTCCCTTGGAAACCCCCTGATTGTTCAAGTAGTTGGCCTCTTCTTCCGAATCAGATTCGTCTCTTCCTTTTGACGCAATAGCTTTGACTTTTTCGGTCTTCCCTGATAATAAATGCTTTGTAAGAAGATCCACTTGTGTTTTCATGTGCGCCATATCTTGATCACGTTCTTCTTCTCTTCTTCTTTGGTCTGCAGTCATGCCAATAGATAAAGTGGGGCTTGCTACCTCAGAATCCCTGGTATGCCAAGCTCTACTTTGCTTCGTCATACGATCTAGCATATTGCTTGCTTGACCAAAGGTGAGGTCCATAAAAGATCCTCCAGCCGCATTATCCACCACTGGTTTAGTTATTGAATTCAAGGCTCTGTATAATATCTCCATTAGGTGAACATTAGTCATGTGATGGTTTGGGCATCTCGCTAGCTTTGTCTTGAACCTCTCCCATGTTTCATGAAGGGCTTCAGTTGGAAGCTGACAAAAGTTGCTGATTTCATCTCTCAATTGTGCTCTTTTGGATGGCGGAAAGAATCTTTCTAAGAAAGCATCTCTTAATTGCCTCCAATTTGTAATAGAATCAGGAGTCAGCCCATTCAACCATAGAGTTGCCTCCCCAGACATAGACAATGGAAAAGACGTAATCGAATTGCATTTTGACCAACACCAGGATTGTCAAACGACTTGCATGTAGAAATAAAGTTGATGAGATGCATATTCGGATCATCGCCTGCTAGTCCACCAAATAATCCCTTGAGTTGCAATAACTGAATCATGGTGCTTGTGATGTTAAACTTGGCTCCGGGCGCTAATGGTGGAGGAATAATGGCTCCTGTGGCTCCGGCTCCATCAAGATCATCATCATTGTGGTCAAAAGCTGGTTGCATGGGTTGGC
This sequence comes from Capsicum baccatum var. pendulum, assembly GCA_030864225.1. Taxonomy (NCBI): domain Eukaryota; kingdom Viridiplantae; phylum Streptophyta; class Magnoliopsida; order Solanales; family Solanaceae; genus Capsicum; species Capsicum baccatum. Next base: position 50,610,860 of record CM061554.1, on the reverse strand, counting down.
GATCATACCTAAACCGAGCTTGACGACCTCTTCTGTTGGCAGGTGTTGCGATTTCAGCATCATGCCTTGGGTTTAGTAACTCGTCATCACCTAAATCCTCATCGTCAGGATTTGTTGCTCGCCCAGGGTTATCAATGTTTTGTTGGTGTACTTGGGCGGTGGCAAGATCAGCTAATCTCGCCTACTCCTGTTGAGCAGCCATTCTTTCAATTTCCGTTTGTGCCTCCATTCTGCCAATTCGTTACGGTTCAGGATTGATAGGTAATAACGGTTGACCAGAACTTCGAGTATGGGGCATTCACTGAATAAAAACCTGCAGAAAACAAAAACAAAAACTAAAAGTAAAAGTACGAGAATCTTTGACCAAAGGTTCTAGTAATTATCACAAACTTAATTGACACTCGTATTCCCGGTAACGATGCCAATTTTTGATAACACTCAATCTACAGCTCTCGTAGGAGTGTAAAGCGGTCGTTAGCAAATATAAAACCCAACTGGGTTGGGTATCGATCCCACAGGGAATAGCTTGGTCAACAAGTAAGCAAAGATTACTAGACTTTTAGTGCAAGTCTCGTAAAAAAGGGGGATTGTAATGTGTAACCAAATTATTAAAGTAAAAATTGAAATAGTAAAGTAAAAAGAAAGAATGTTTATTAGGTTGTAAAACAATGAGAATTGAAGAGTTGGGGTTATGTCCACCTTCTGAGTTTACGTCTCTATTAGCTATGAGTTGTGCGGAATTCAGACATGCATGTGCTTATAGAGAATTGTATTCGATGGTAAATCCAGGCGTCTTTCGACCTATTCGAGGATTATTTCACTTTAACTCTTTCGAGCTTAAAGCGTATCTAACTGTACAAATTCTCCAAGAGGTTAATCCAGTTACGACACTAACTTTTTAATAGGGGATGGGACCCTATTACCTTGACATTATCTCTTTTCCACACATATAACTTTTCTTTCGAACAAGTTAATGCTATACTGGCGTATTCTTGCGTTTGCAACCACAAAGAATTTAGATTAGGATGAAGAGAATAATGATATAAGCAGCATACGTGTCACAAACTCACAAACTCATAGCACTAGATAGTATCTCATACGGCTTCCATAACCCCAACAGAGAGGTTTAGTTACCCATGAGTGCGAAGGAAATCACAATCGACATTGTTATTATACCACAATAAAGATTTCGTATAGTAATGGTGTGGTAGGCGTTAGGCGTGAATTCCTGGCAAAGTAACGTTTCTCTTGTTGCGGAAATTAAGAATTGAATAGATGAATAGAAGAAGAATAAAAAGTAGAATTAATGGAAAGATTAGAAGAGTTGTAAGGTAAGATGAGAGTTAAAACTAGAATGTGAATTGTTGTTAAGTAGAATGAATGAAAATCTATAGCAAAATAGGGTATTTATAATACCCATATCCTATTCCTACTAAGCTAATGAAATACTTAACAAAATCCTACTAAGCTAATGAAACACTTAACCCAATTGTACTAGGTTAATGTATCATTATCCTAATCCTAATAAATTATTGCTAGTCCCCAAAGTCTTCAGAAATGCTATTTTAGCCCGGGACAGATTTTTCATTCATCACTTTTGGTCCTTAGGCATCCAAGCTTCCTTTTCTCCTTTCGTGAAGCTTTCTTTGGAGTCAAGTTATCCATAAAATGCTGAATTCTGCATCATTTATACCTGAAACTTTGCTAATCATGTTCGTTAGCTCACTTACAGGAAAAAGGACTAAAAGTGCATGAAATATATAATTTGTTCTTAAAACATTGCTAAAATATGGGTAAAATATAGCACTATAGGCGTGTAAATTCGCCTATCATCAACACCCCACACTTGAAGCTTTGTTCGTCCTCGAAAAAACTATCATGTCCATCTAAACATTAACTTAGGGTTTCACAGTAACAACACAAAATATTCGTCAAGACAAGCATAACAATCATTAACAAAGAGTAGTTTTCTGCTCATTAGTAGAAACAATTCAACCTCCAACATAGACTCGTGATGGTAGTTAATTTATATCTAAAAGTTAAGGTACAAAGAATCATACACAACTATCCAAAACACTTCAACCATGTGTGTCTCACATTACCCATAATCACACTCAAGCATAGTATATTTATCAAACATGGGTATAGAAATATCCTTGCTCTAGCTCTCACAAAGAATTCATATGCAGCAACTGATGAACATAGGCTTGCCCTTAGTGTAATGCTCCACTAAATGTTAGAATGCTAAGCTTAGGATCAACTAGGTCTTTTACGGGTTGTAATGTAGGCTAAGGGACAGGTAGGGCTATTTTGGCCAGAAATAGTGACTATGTTCCTAAGCGCTTTAATACATCACATTGTATCATTGACACTTTTCTTTCAAACAACCTTTCTACTTTCTTTTATTCTACCACCCCTTTTTCTCCTCTTTTGTTCAATTTTAAACATGACTATCTTTTCAGTTTTCCTTTCCTTTTTGTTTTCATAACATACCTCTTATGGTAGCACTTTTCTTTTTCATAACAAATTCAAGCACCAATACATTCTAAAGCATCATACTCACCCAATTTCCTCTTATTTTGTCACGTAACTTTACACTTTAAAGCACTTAGGAATTTGGATCAAATTATGGTCTTGAAAAAAAATGGATTAGGCTTACATATGAGGTTGTCAAAGAAAATAGGCTAAAGGCTCAAAAGGGTTAACTAGGATAATGTCCATGGGTAGGTAAAAAGAAGGTAAACAAGTATAGGTTGCCAAAGAAATGCCTAAATCATCTCCTAGACTTACACTCTTTATTTTCGCTTTACATACATACCAGGCAAGTTCTAGCATCAGCCACAAACATAGAATATACTATTATCTCACTCACGCAAGGCACATGGTCAACTTTATTGGGAGTAGTATAGACTCTTGCCCCAATAGATGAAGGAATTGAACCACACAATATGACATAGTGAGTCACAATTAGAGTCTAAACGTCTCAATAGTCATGATTTTAGCACGTACTCTTGTTATAATCTCATGCTGCCTATTAGAATAATTTCATGCAAAGCTGAGTTAAAAAAATATAAAAAAATTTAACTAAAAAAATGGAAAACAACAAAAAAAAAATACTAAGCAAACAAACATAAATAAATGCAATGCAAATGCGGATAAAGGAGTATAGCATGCAAATACCATCACCCCACACTTAGCCGGGACACTGCCCTCAGTGGAAAATAAATACGAAGAACCTAGTCAGTCGGACTCCTCCTCTATGTCGGGGGTCATACCCCCTTCGTCGGAATCATCATAGGAGTCGTCGTCATCAGAATTCTTCTCCACGTCGGAGTCTGGCATGCGTCGCTCATCATCGGTCGGCACATCGTCATCAAGAGGTTCCTCAAAGTATGTACCTACTCCACACATCTCCCTTGCATGCACATTCATTGGATAGTTATGATCCAACTGTTGGAGCTCTGCAGCAGTTGGAACACATCCACCACTCATCATTGTGAACCGAGTCATACCATAAAGATGGCGAAAGAAACTCTCATCCCGAGCATGTCTCTCTGCCGTAGTAAGGTTGACGCCATGTGTGGTTTCAGCATCTTTGACCTTTGTGAAGTCAACCTTCTTTGGATTGTGTGGGAGTCTATGATCAGCCAGTTCCTCTTCAATGTCTTCCTTCCTCAAGATTGCAGTCAACAAGTTGCCGAAATTGAAATGGGACCGCTTGTGTAGCCTGGCTTTCCGCATGGTGGATCGAATAATTGCCCCAAAGTTGATAGGGACATTCGTCATCAGCGCGTATACCAAGCACACTCTATCTCTTGTGATCTTGGTGTACTGGGTCCCTGGTATGAGGCAAGAGTTGACAATACGCAACCATATCCTTGCTTCCCTATTCAAAGGAGCATATGGGAAGGTGTTGTGTCGTCCGGTGTCTTTTTGTGTGCTCCACCTTGCCATGGATCTACTTCCACATAGTGTGTGTCGAATTGCTCTATATGGAGGTCTCATGTACAGCTCTTTGAATGATAATGGATCAACTGAAGGCAAGCCAAGAAAGGAGTTGAAGAAATCCAAATTGAGTTGTAAAACTTGGCCCCGAATCTTACCTCGCTGCCTGTGGTTTTCGGCGACCAGTTGGCATAAAATTCTCTTGTCAAATCGAGATTACATTCTCCCATGTCTCGGAAGATGAAATCAAGATGTAATGCCATGATCTTGGCCAACATGCGCGGCTCCTTCTTCGCTAGGCTTTCCTTATTTATCAAGTCCACATGAACATATGTTCTTTCCTTGTTGTTCCTATACCATTCCTTCGCTTCCTCCTCAAGAACCCATTTTATTCCAAACATGCGGCGTGGTAATTGCATTGAGGATAATTCTCCTTGCTCTTTGCGGCCTCTTTTCTTGCCTTTTTGGGAAGTGGTAGCCTTATCTTTGCTTTGTCTTGCTTTGGGTGCCATTGTACCTGAGACTTAGAACAATGTTCATGTTAGCATCATCAATGGATACAATCTATACACAAGTAGTAGGGTACCACCCCACACTTAGATTGTTGATAAAAATTAGTGAAGTAAAAGTGGGCGATTACTTAGACTTCATCGACATTCGTTTTAGGCGCTATATTCCAACAAATTAACCAGAGATGTCACCCTTCTTGTAATCTTTGAAATACTTTCATGATGGATATAGCAAGACTACTACATAGGGATTACATGAAGGTATAACATCTAACAATAATCACAACCTCCTATGTTGGCATTCCGATGAACAAGTCATTCCAACATGTAAGTATTCAAGTGACAAGATTATGCAATGTTAGGATTATGTCAATTCCGTAAGTAGTATAACAATGCAACAAAATCAAATTCAAGTTGGAAACAAGTTAAGATTATCCCAACGTATATGTTCACTCACTTGGTTGTGTATCAACAATTCAAACACATTCTTATCACCAATATTTCTTCAAGATTTAGCAATTCAAAATAAGCATGATAATGTAGTACTTTCGAAAAATAAATGAAGAACAAGGAAGCACTTACTTGATTAATGCCTTTGGTTGATGTTCATGTGAAGAATTAGAGCAAAAGGAAAATTTTTGAGATGATTTGGAGAGTATGTGCGGTGCCTAGTTAGGTTTTTCAATGTGTTTGTGTTTCAAGACTAAGTCTCTTATTTATAGAAAAAGGTTGGGTCGGGTTTTGACCCATTTAAAATTGGTTTTGGAGACAAAAAGTGACCATAGGCGGCGCCTTTAGCTTTGCCTATGCTTGGCATAGGCGGCGCCTTTTGCTTTGCCTTTGGTGAGCATAGGCGGCGCCTAGTGCAAGGCCTTTAGTGACCATAGGCGGCACCTATCACTTTGCATTTGAGATTCAGAGACAAAAGGCTTTAGCACAGGCGGCGCCTATGCTATGGCACACTAGATTCCGAGACCTTAGGCCATAGTATAGGCCTTGCCTTGTTCGTGGCCTAGTTTTACCTAGGCCTAGCCTTGTTCGATGCCTATATTTTCATGAGCAATGCTCAATCCATAGCCTTTTGCATCTTCATTCCTAACTTACCACCTTTACCATGCAATCCGTCCAAATCAAAATTTGAAACCGATCTCCTCATTGTATACCTCTCGCACCTACATTTGCTCAAAACCAATGAAAACAATTAGTACGATGGGTTGCCTCCCACCAAGCACCTTAGTTTTTTTCATGGCACGACTCTTCTTTTTGGATTTTTATTAATCAAAAGCAAAACACATACTAGAACAAAAAAATGATAAACAATGGGTTGCCTCCCATCTAGCGCCTTATTTATTGTTGCGGCACGACATAGTTACCTCGAGTACTTAGACTTCGTTGAGATAAGTGATGGCCATATAATTTATCGAATCAAGCGGACCGATATAGGGTTTAACTCGTTGGCCATTCACTTTGAAGATAACACCATTGGTGTCTTCCAACTCAACTACTCCAGACGAGTAGACTTGGATAACTTTGTATGGACCAGACCACTTGGAATTTAACTTACCTGGGAATATCTTCAATCTGGAGTTGAAGAGAAGCACCATATCATCCTTTTGAAAGTTTCGTCGAACAATCCACTGATCATGATACTTCTTCATCCACTCCTTGTATAGGTCCGATCTCTCATAAGCATGTAGACGGAATTCATCCATCTTGTTCAGTTGCTCCAATCTCAGCTTCATTGCATCATCCCAATTCAGATTCAATCGCTTTAATGCCCACAATGCCTTATGCTCAAGATCAATGGGTAAGTGACAAGCTTTCCCATAAACTAGTTGATAAGGGGACATGCCAATTGGTATTTTGAATGCAGTCCTATAGGCCCATAGTGCATCGTCCAGCTTCCGAGACCAATCTGTCCTGTTAGAATTTACCGTTTTAGCAAGGATTTGCTTGATCTCTCGGTTGGAAACCTCTACTTGGCCGCTAGTTTGTGGGTGATAAGGCGTGGCTACCTAATGTTGCTTGACACCATATTTTGCCAACTCGGATTTGAATAGCTTGTTGCAAAAGTGAGATCCTCCATCGCTTATAATAGTACGTGGTACTCCAAAGCGAGAGAAGATATTTCTCTTTACGAATTCTACAACACGCTTTCCCTCATTGTCGGCCAACGCTACAGCTTCAACCCATTTTGAGACATAATCTACAGCAACTAGGATGTACTTCATTCCAAACGAATTTACGAATGAACCCATGAAATCAATACCCCATACGTCAAAGAGCTCTACTTCAAGGATTTTTGACATGGGCATCTCATGGTGTTTCGAAATAGCACCTTGTCTTTGGCATTGGTCGCATCTTCTAATAAAGTCGTAGGCATCTCTGAATATCGAAGGCCAATAATATCCACTTTGCAATACCTTTCTTGCTGTCCGATTACCTGCGTGATGTCCACCAACTTGGGAAGTGTGGCATGCTTCCAATATATTTGGCACCTCTACATGGGATATACATCATCGAATAACACCATCCGCACATCGTCGAAACAAATATGGCTCATCCCAAAAGTAGTGTTGTACATCATGCATAAACTTCCTCTTTTGATGGTAAGATAAGTTTGCAGGTATCACATTACTCACCACAAAATTTGCAAAGTCGACATACCATGGTAATCCTTCCATTTTTGCTGCTAAGATCTCTTCATCAGGGAATGCATCATCAATCTCGATTTCAGGCTGCGCCACATACTCGTTCTCGAGTCTAGACAGATGGTCAGCCACTTGGTTCTCACAACCTCTTCTATCTTTAACCTCGAAATCAAATTCTTGCAGCAGCAAAACCCATAGAATTAGTCTTGGTTTTGCATCCTTCTTTGTCATTAGATACCTTAGAGCTGCATGGTCTGTATGAACAATCACTTTGGTACCCAATAAATAAGCTCGGAACTTCTCAAACGCATACACAACCGCTAGGAGCTCTTGTTCTGTGACAGTGTAGTTCTTTTGGGCTTCGTTCAGGACCTTACTCGCATAGTAGATAGGATGAAATAGCTTCTCCTTTCTTTGTCCAAGTACATCACCAACGGCTACCCCACTAGCATCACACATGATTTCGAACGAGAGAGACCAATCTGGTGCTACCATGATGGGGGCTTCAATTAATTTTTCTTTGAGGCATTCAAATGCCTTCACACAATCTTTATTGAAGTCAAACTTTGCATCTTTCTCCAAGAGTTTGCACAATGGACTAGCAATTTTGGAGAAGTCTTTGATAAACCGTCGATAGAAACCTGCGTGACCGAGGAAACTACGAACACCTTTCACAGAGATTGGGGGTGGAAGCTTCTCAATAACTTCAATTTTTGCTCGATCCACCTCAATTCCTCTTTCGGAGATTTTATGCCCAAGAACGATACCTTCTTTTACCATAAAATGGCACTTCTCCCAATTCAGCACTAGGTTGAATTCTACACATCTTTTCAATGCCATGCTTAGGTTTGCCAAGCACGCTTCAAAAGACTCACCAACAATTGAAAAATCGTCCATAAATACCTCCAAAGTGTTTTCAACCATATCACAAAAAATGGACATCATACATCGCTGAAAGGTGGCTGGTGCGTTACATAGCCCGAATTCCATACGTTTGAAGGCAAACGTACCATATGGGCAGGTGATCGTTGTCTTCTCTTGGTCTTCGGGAGCAATACAAATCTGATTATAGCCGGAATAACCATCTAAGAAACAAAACCATCCTTTCCCCGCTAATCGATCTAGTATTTGGTCCATAAATGGCATTGGAAAGTGATCTTTGAGTGTCCATAAATTTAGCTTTCGGTAGTCCATGCATACCCTCCATCCGGTGATGGGTCTAAGTGGAATAAGCTCATTCTTTTCATTCGCGACCACCGTCATGCCTCCTTTCTTGGGAACACATTGTACCGGGCTTACCTATGTACTATCAGAGATTGGATACACAACTCCTGCGTCTAACCACTTAATTATTTCTCTCTTCACCACTTCTTGCATAGGTGGGTTTAGACGTCTTTGATGCTTAATGGTGGGTGTGCAATTCTCTTCAAGCTTAATCTTGTCTGTACAAATCCCAGGTGGAATACCAATAATATCCGCAATGGTCCATCCAATGGCTCTTATATACTTCCGTAGAATAGCAATGAGAGCGGCAACTTTTTGCTCACCCAAATCTGCCGCCACAATGACTAGAAGTGTATTTCCTCTTCCTAAGAATGCGTACTTTAAATGACTTGGCAGCTCCTTCAATTCTAACGTGGGTGGCTCTTCAATAGATGGCTTAGCTGGTGGTGTGGGTCGATTTTTTAGATCAAGGTTCAGCTTCTTGGGAGCATGGAGATATGTCCCTAATCCTGATAGAGCACAAATAGCTTCTTCATAATTTTCAGCATCCTTACTCTCACCATTCATAAGCAAAGTCGCCAATGGGTCATCAATCAGCTGCTCCTCTTCAAGTAATTCTTTCTCATCATCAAAGTAAACATCAGTCACCGAGAATACATTCAGCTCTTTGGGTTGCTTCATTGATTTGCAAACATCAAAGCGAACTACTTCGTCATTTATTCAAATGAAAGCTCATTAGCTCTCAAATAAATAAGCACACTTCCCGTAGCAAGGAAAGGGTACCCCAAGATTATGGGAACTTCTGAATCTGCCTCACAATCCAAAATAACAAAGTCTGCCGGAAAGATAAATGAAGAAACCTTTACCAATACATCACATAGAATACCAACAGGTCGTTTTACCGACCTATCCGCCATTACGAGCCTCATATTGGTTGGAGTAGGATCACCCAACCCCAACTTTTTATAGATAGATAGTGGCATCAAATTGATGCTGGCTCCTAAATCACATAATGCCTTGGCAAAATTTAGAGATCCAACGGTGCAAGGAATAGTGAAAGCACCCGGGTCAGCCTTTTTCTGAGCTATTGATCGGGTCGCGATTGCGCTGCAGTGATGAACATCATCTTTCAACTCATAACTTGCTGCCCGCTTCTTTGTCAAAAGATCCTTCATAAATTTCGCATACCCAGGCATTTGTTCAAGTGCCTCCACCAATGGAACATTAATGGTCAGCTGCTTTAACATAGTCATGAATTTGCTGAACTTCGTGTCATCCGCCACCTTCTTCAATCTTTGAGGGAAAGGTGGTGGTGGGTATGGAATTGTTCTCTCCACGGTTTTCTTCTCTTCTTGCTTCCGTTTTTCAGCTTTTTCAGGTTGCAAATCGTAAGGGGTGACGTTATGGACGTCGGGATCAGCTACTGCGGCATCTTTCCCTTTCACCTTATCATCAATGTCCACTAGTTCGTCAACCACTTGCTTGCCTTTTGCTGAAGTTTCCAGCACCTTACCACTTCGGGTAGTAATGGACATGCATGACCCATCATTCCTTGGGTTTTGCACAGTATCGCTAGGTAAAGTGCCAGCCTTTCTTTGATTGAGTGCTGCTGAAAGTTGGCTCAATTGCTGCTCTATTTGCTTAATTGAAGTGGAATGAGAATCAACTATTTGTTTCATAGAGGACAAATCATTAACTACCTCCGTTACTTTCGCGCTTGTTGCTTTCACTCCTTTTAATATTTTAGCCAGCATGTCTTCCATACTTCCAGAATTAGATGTGGTGGTGTCACGTCTTCCAGGGGGAACGTACAAACCACTCTTTTTATTCTTGTTCTTCCAACTTCTTTGGTCTTTGTTTCCAGATTTATCATAGTAGTTCCGACCTTGGTTTCCTTGGGTATTCCCTCGGAAACCCCCCTGATTGTTCAAGTAGTTGGCCTCTTCTTCCGAATCAGATTCGTCTCTTCCTTTTGACGCAATAGCTTTGACTTTTTCGGTCTTCCCTGATAATAAATGCTTTGTAAGAAGATCCGCTTGTGTTTTCATGTGCGCCATATCTTGATCACGTTCTTCTTCTCTTCTACTTTGGTCTGCAGTCATGCCAATAGATAAAGTGGGGCTTGCTACCTCAGAATCCCTGGTACGCCAAGCTCTACTTTGCTTCGTCATACGATCTAGCATATTGCTTGCTTGACCAAAGGTGAGGTCCATAAAAGATCCTCCAGCCGCATTATCCACCACTGGTTTAGTTATTGAATTCAAGGCTCTGTATAATATCTCCATTAGGTGAACATTAGTCATGTGATGGTTTGGGCATCTCGCTAGCTTTGTCTTGAACCTCTCCCATGTTTCATGAAGGGCTTCAGTTGGAAGCTGACGATAGTTGCTGATTTCATCTCTCAATTGTGCTCTTTTGGATGGCAGAAAGAATCTTTCTAAGAAAGCATCTCTTAATTGCCTCCAATTTGTAATAGAATCAGGAGTCAGCCCATTCAACCATAGAGTTGCCTCCCCAGACAGAGACAATAGAAATAGACGTAATCGAATTGTATTCTGACCAACACCAGGATTGTCAAACGACTTGCATGTAGAAATAAAGTTGATGAGATGCATATTTGAATCATCGCCTGCTAGTCCACCAAATAATCCCTTGAGTTGCAATAACTGAATCATGGTGCTTGTGATGTTAAACTTGGCTCCGGGCGCTAATGGTGGAGAAATAATGGCTCCTGTGGCTCTGGCTCCATCAAGATCATCATCATCATCGTCAAAAGCTGGTTGCATGGTTTGGCGATCATACCTAAACCGATCTTGACGACCTCTTCTGTTGGCAGGTGTTGCGATTTTAGCATCATGCCTTGGGTTTAGTAACTCGTCATCACCTAAATCCTCATCGTCAGGATTTGTTGCTCGCCCAGGGTTATCAATGTTTTGTTGGTGTACTTGGGCGGCGGTAAGAGCAGCTAATCTCGCCTGCTCTTGTTGAGCATCCATTTTTTCAATTTCCGTTTGTGCCTCCATTCTGCCAATTCGTTGCGGTTCAGGATTGATAGGTAATAACGGTTGACCAGAACTTCGAGTATGGGGCATGCACTGAATAAAAACCTGCAGAAAACAAAAACAAAAACTAAAAGTAAAAGTACGAGAATCTTTGACCAAAGGGTCTAGTAATTATCACAAACTTAATTGACACTCGTATTCCCCGGCAACGGCGCCAATTTTTGATAACGCTCAATCTACAGCTCTCGTAGGAGTGTAAAGCGGTCGTTAGCAAATATAGAACCCAACTGGGTTGGGTATCGATCCCACAGGGAATAGCTTGGTCAACAAGTAAGCAAAGATTACTAGACTTTTAGTGCAAGTCTCATAAAAATGGGGGATTGTAATGTGTAACCAAATTATTAAAGTAAAAACTGAAATAGTAAAGTAAAAAGAAAGAATGTTTAGTAGGTTGTAAAACAATGAGAATTGAAGAGTTGGGGTTATGTCCACCTTCTGAGTTTACGTCTCTATTAGCTATGAGTTGTGCGGAATTCAGACATGCATGTGCTTATAGAGAATTGTATTCGATGGTAAATCCAGGCGTCTTTCGACCTATTCGAGGATTATTTCACTTTAACTCTTTCGAGCTTAAAGCGTATCTAACGGTACAAATTCTCCAAGAGGTTAATCCAGTTACGGCACTAACTTTTTAATAGGGGATGGGACCCTATTACCTTGACATTATCTCTTTTCCAGACATATAATTTTTCTTTCGAACAAGTTAATGCTATACTGGCGTATTCTTGCGTTTGCAACTACAAAGAATTTAGATTAGGATGAAGAGAATAATGATATAAGCAGCATACGTGTCACAAACTCACAAACTCATAGCACTAGATAGTATCTCATACGGCTTCCATAACCCTAACAGAGAGGTTTAGTTACCCATGAGTGCGAAGAAAATCACAATCGACATTGTTATTATACCACAATAAAGATTTCGTATAGTAATGGTGTGGTAGGCGTTAGGCGTGAATTCCTGGCAAAGTAACGTTTCTCTTGTTGCAGAAATTAAGAATTAAATAGATGAATAGAAGAAGAATAAAAAGTAGAATTAATGAAAATATTAGAAGAGTTGTAAGGTAAGATGAGAGTTAAAACTAGAATGTGAATTGTTGTTAAGTAGAATGAATGAAAATCTATAGCAAAATAGGATATTTATAATACCCATATCCTATTCCTACTAAGCTAATGAAATACTAAACCAAATCCTACTAAGCTAATGAAACACTTAACCCAATTGTACTAGGTTAATGTATCATTATCCTAATCCTAATAAATTACTGCTAGTCCCCAAAGTCTTCAGAAATGTTGTTTTAGCCCGGGACAGATTTTCCATTCATCACTTTTGGTCCTTAGGCGTCCAAGCTTCCTTTTCTCCTTTCGTGAAGCTTTCTTTGGCGTCAAGTTATCTATAAAATGCTGAATTCTGCATCATTTATACCTGAAACTTTGCTAATCATGTTTGTTAGCTCACTTACAGGAAAAAGGACTAAAAGTGCATGAAATATATAATTTGTTCTTAAAACATTGCTAAAATATGGGTAAAATATAGCACTATAGGCGTGTAAATTCGCCTATCATCAGTCAGGAACAAGTATCCACTTCCCAAAATCGATGACTTATTTGATCAACTTCAGGGTGCCAGTTACTTCTCCAAGATAGACCTCAGATTAGGCTATCATCAGCTCAGGGTCAGCGAATGTGACTTCCTGAAAATAGCTTTTAGAACTCGGTATGGTCACTTTAAATTCTTAGTTATGTCATTTGGTCTTACTAATTCCCCAACGGTTTTCATGGACTTGATGAACTGTGTGTTCAAACAGTACTTAGACATGTTCGTCATAGTCTACATAGATGACACTCTTTATCTATTCCTATAATGAGGATGAACCCGCTAATCATCTCAGACTCGTACTTCAGACTCTCAAAAACAATCAGTTATCATGATATTTATTCATGTCTTACATGTCAGCTCTATGATCATAGCCTATACTCGTGCACGTTAGTAATCATGCACGCTTACAATTCCTAGTATAAGGAGTTCCATTCCACCCAGTGTTACAAATTATGTTCCATGAATATAGAAACTCCAAACTCAGGTCATGTAGCTCATGACTCAGGTATCCATGTCATGCTATACAGTATGCTTAGTTTCCATGACCCATTCTACACTCCTAGCAATCGGCTAAATTCAAATTTTGTCATGCATATCCTCAGTTTAGATCTTTTGATAAATCCATGGTATAGATATTTTGGTCCTCAAACCTCAGTTAAGTATTGAGTTTGGTATAGTATTCATGCATACCTCAGGTTCTCATGTTCTAACCCTTACAAAATAATGTAGTGATGAGCAGTTGCTTAGAAGGGAGAGAGTAAAAGTTTCATGTTAAGAAAAGATTATTGCATGCTAGTTTTACACGAGGCTGTAGTTATGAAGATAGGCTTGAATGTCATGTTGATGTGTAAGTGGCTAAATATATTTTGGAGATTTGAGTAGGATTGAACATAGTGAGAGAATTCAGTCTAGATCAGACCTCAGTAGGTAAAGTTATCAGAACCCAGTATCCAGTTCCAGTATAGTCTCAGTTGTAGTCTTAGTTACAGTCTCAATCACAGTCCCAGTCCAGTAATCAGATCAGTAACTCAATTCATTTTTAGATTTGCTTGACCATAGCATACAGTTATCAGTTATTTAGTTATCAGTATTTCAATACCTCAGTTACAGACTATTTCAGAGTCATGTTATACGCTTGGTCTTGCCTTCTCAAATAGTATAGTTTTCAAGAATTTATGCTCAGTTGTCCCTACTGTATATGCATAATACTATGCAGTTTTAGTCCAGACTAAGTAAAGTTCAATTCTACATAATCGGTATTCAGCTATCAGCCACTCATTTAATCAGATAAGTTAGTACATTTATGTGTTCATGCTCAGTGCCCATGTGAATATTTTCAGTAACCTCAAGTGAAATGAATGCAGTGTTGAAGTAGAAATTCCAATTGAGGGAATAGTCGAGGGATGTGGCTAAGATTGCAAGCTAGTAATTTCAGTGCATAAGGCTTAGTAACTCTATCTTAGATGACATTTTGTAGGCCTTGCTCCATATTACAGAATAGCATCCACGTGGTGATTTCTTATTCAGGTGTCTTATTCAAACCACATCAAGATTTTCTTGCTCCCTAAAGCCACTAGAACTCTATAGAAAGAGTGTCAAAGAAAGGTTTCGATCGAATATAAGTTGTCAGCATAAGTTAGTCCACAAAACCAACAATTCAGTTTAGTAGTTAGGAGGACAGTACTCGTACGGTTGGGTTTCCCATATTTCCATCTAGTCGCACTATCCAAAGTTTCATAAATGTAACTATTCCAATATAGAGCAACCATGTGGTTGCGAGTTCAGCTCAGTTCAGGTGTCATGCCTCAGTTTCAAATCCCCAATATACAGTCACGATTCAGTTCGTAGGTGCCCTGTGCATCATCTCAATTTTTCCTCAGTATCTCAGCCAAGTCAGCATTCTTTAGGGGACAAATATCCCAAGGGAGAGATGCACTATAATCCCCGAGCTTTCATGACCTAAACCTTCCATCTTCTCTTCATGTAACAAATTCAGTTTGGAGTAATGGGTACTCATAAGTGGACCCATAAGTTCCAATCTCAGCCGTAAGCCATGTAATCAGGGGCTCAATTTTGTTCATGATATTCAGTTCTTATATCACATTTTAGGCTCAGTTTTGTTCTCATGTTCCTGTCAGTAAATGATATCGATTTGGAGATCGATGATTTTGTATTCTTAAAAATCTCTCCTATGAAAGAAGTGAAGAGGTTTGGCAAGAAGGGATCCTCGATATGTCGGTCCTTACCAAATTCTTAGTTGTGTCGGAAAGGTAGCTTACAAGCTTGAGTTGCTTCAAACTTAGCTTTAGTGCATCCAGTGTTCTATGTCTCCTTGATTTAGAAATGCATAGGTGACCCAGCAGTCGTAGTCCCTATAGAGGGCATAGATATTTAGAACAACCTCTCTTATGAAGAGACTCTCGTTGAAATCCTTGATTATCAGATTCGCAAACTGAGGAACAAATAAGTCCCTCTAGTCAAAGTACTTTGGCAAAATTAGTCCGTTAAGGGAGCTACTTGGGAAGCAGAAGCAAACATGCGGACCAAGTATCCTTACCTCTTCTCCACAAGCTCAGATTCAGCCTAAGGTAACAGTTTTCCTTTGGATTTACTCAGTCTCATGTTCAGATATAGCTACCAACTCGGTATCAATTAACGTTGCATACTCAGTCATGCATTCACAAATCAGTTCAGTCATGTACTCATGCATCAGACATGCATGTCCAGTATATAAGCTCAGCTTATCAATAATCCCAGCCATGCATTCATAAATCATGTTCAGCTATGTACTCATGCATCAGATATGCATGTTCAGTATGATAATTCAGTATATCAGTAATTTCAGTCATGAAATCATTCTTTAGTTGTACATGTCCAGTATCTAAATCTAGTCTATCAGTATTCTCAGTTTAATCAGTCTCATTCGAGAATGAATATTTCCAAGGGGGAGATATTATAAGACCCCGCAAAATCCTAAGTTTAAATCAGTTTTTTAAGCTTGCTAAGGGGTCCTAGACTTGGAAAAATTCTAGCTAAGTATTCATACTTAGTATTATTTTAGCCTTCGTAAGTTGGCAACTCTATTTCATGACTCTTATGACCTTAAAGTATCTATCTTTAGATTGATCCATGATCAGGAATATTAGTAGGTGTTTTCGAACGAGTTTTAAATTTTGCGAACCTTGTTTAGACCATGTTCAAGTGACCAAAATAGTGAGTTGATGCGATCTCGACGTGTCGCGTCATCCATTGCGTCGACAGATAATTTTTCCCTCAGCTCAGCGCAAATTCCAGTGAACCAACATGGACTCGACACGGTGCGTTGGCCATCATGTTTGATGAGTTGTTCAGTAAAGCCTAGTATAAACTAGAAATTAGTTTAATGTCTATTCCGTTGGGAGTAGGATTCAGCACCGAGTTAACCCAGGGATGGGGGCATTCCTGCCAGCAGAGGGTTTGACCCTTAGTAGAAATCCCTACATTACAGAACTACATAGCCAGCGTAGGTTGAGATATCTTCCTACCAGATATTATGAGGGTTGATACATCTCATTCAAGTTTTCCTGCCGGCGATGATTGACGAAAGAGCTTTCTGTCAGAGAGGGTTAACTCACAGCTTGTCTTTACTTATGGTACGGTATTGGCACCTTTCCTACTAGGGTTACAGGTTATACCCCCATCTATTTAGAAAGGGGCATGTCGGTTAGATGATTACCTCCTACAGTCTCAGTTTCAGATTCAGTCTCAGTACAGAACTCAGTTCAGTTCTACAGATTCAGGACTATCAGACACAGTCACTCCTTTCAGTATAAAACTCGGTATAGTTTCACAGAATCAAGACTATCAGATATAGTCATTCAGTTATCAGTAATTCAGTATCAGTATACCCAGATATCAATTAATCAGTATTCAGACTCAGTATCTATTGTTATCACAATCTCAGTTACAGTATACATATTCATGCATGTACTCCCATTCAGTTATATTCATGTCATTCAGTCAATATTTTTCATGCATATGGACCCATGCATTTCAACCTACCCACGTAGAATACCAGTACATTCAAAGTACTGACGCATACTGTTCTCTTGCGCTATGATGTCTTATATCATAGGCTCAAACGCACAGGCTTCCGATTATCCCTAGAATTTACAGATTTTTAGAAGTCAGAGTTAGTGGTAAGTCCTTATAGTTTGAGGACATGATTATTATTTCAACATTTTAGTTTTATTTCAGTAGCCGGAGTTAGTTGGGGACTTGTTCCATTAACTTCACATCTCAGACAGTTTAGAGGCTTTTCAGACAAGAGTATTTTCAAACAGATGTTTCAGTTTTGGTATTGTTATACCGTATTTAATTTTATTTCGGTATTGAACCTTATGGAATATTTTTTGTCAAATTTTTGCATATCGCAGTACTATCATTCAGTTATTGTAGCAGGTACCACTCATGGGTTAGCTTGTGGTCCTTCGGGATTATGAGCACCGTGTAGCGTCCGGGGTACAAACTGGGGCATTACACTAAGACACGGGCTCTAAATATTTAGTATGAATCATAGTTCAAATATTTCTTAATCTATTTTGTGTTCCAAATATTAGAATAAATATCTGACAAAGTAGAATCATCTCTATCAAGATGACAGACGCATTCTCTGTACTATCAATAGGATCAATTATAACATGTCACACACTCATACTTTGGAAAGACAGAAATAAAGAAATTCCACGATCGAACTACCAAACCAAAATAGAATGTACTATAAATCGGAGATCTAAATGATTCATTTTAGACTCAAAAGTAAGGACTTCACGGTTCTTTACAATAGGTCCTGGAGACGGTATGCCGCCACTCGGACTTGAACCAAGATACATTAGCACTGCTTTCTAAGAGCAGCGTGTCTACTAATTTCACAATAGCGGCCTGTCTTGAACCCATACTAGCCTATGAATAAGCAATCACCGAGATTGAGTAAGCAATTTTAGTTTAGTAATGATTCAAATGCATTAATAACAATAAAAAATTGTTCAAATAGGAATTGGAGGTGAAGGTTTATTATTTTAGATTTGGGTTTAGAGTCTTAGTTTTTTTATTTAAGCTGAAACTTTTCTATATTTTATGTTATCCGCGAATTAAACTTTTGTAACTAAACTGTTCTATATTCAATTAAGGAATAGAGTTCAAATATTTTTTATTTTTATTGTTTAATCAGTAATTTATTTTTTATTTATTTTTCATAAATCTAAAACAAAAAAGGAATTTTGATGACAAAATAGAAAGAAAAGAACCTACTTTGCATCACTCAATATTGACAATTAGTCATACAAAATTTCATTAAGCAATTTTCTCTATTGAGTTAAAGGAAAGATATACATGGGGTCTATATAATAATTCGAAGAAAATAAAAAGTTAGAAAGTTAGACAAAACATAGAAGTTGCAAAATAGAATCAATTAGTTTCAATGAGTTTTTAACTTTCACTAAAGATTTTTATATACCTTCTTCTCTAGATATGGAGAGATGGAAATAGAATTGAAATATAGAATTTTTTTGAATTTAATTCTGCAATGAAATAGGTAGATGGGAAAAATCAAACTCCCCACCTTGGAATAGAAACGATCTTTATTCTTTTGTCAACAAAAAAATTATTATTCAGTGAATAGTAAATGGAGGATTTTCTAATTCTATTATTTTCTATATCAATCAGAAAAGCGAATAGAGTTCCATTACTTATTGATTAGTGAGCTAATCAATATCAAATATGAAAGAAAATTCGTTAAATTATTGAATTATTATCTAATTGAATAATTTAAGAATATATTAAATTATTTTTTCAAGTTGATTCAAATTAATCTAACGTTTTGTTACTTACTTATTTTTGTTTGGCGTACAAAAAAATCTTTGAATTCTCAGTAGAAAGAAATTTCGCTAACAAAAAAGCCTTTAATGCTACCCAATATCCCTTTCTTTTTCAAATATATATATATATATATATATATATATATATATATATATATATATATATATATATAATTTCGTGATTGGCCTGACTTCTTTCTAGAAGTCTCTCTTGGGTTCATGCTATTATCAATTTTGTTTTCTTTGTATCAGTTTGAATGATTAGCTTCCTTATCAAGACTCAATCACGATAAGTGTCATCATAACCCATTTTTGAATTGTGACATATTCACATTATTTCTCCACCGATAATTGGCTCTATTCTTTGAAATTTTTCTATCCTTTAAGCTTCTTTGCAGTCTCAATCTTACCCATTTGATTGGGCTTCTTTTACGTAAAGTGACGTCAATGAAACTCTCCAGTCATTAATCCTTGTGGATATCAACAATCATCTCAATGGGTCAATTTTGAACACTCATTTTTTTACTTTTTTACTTTATTTTTTTATTATATAGAAGAGTGAGTTGGAGGACGATCGAGGGCATTATAATAACTTCACAATATAAATTCATCATTCAAAATTCATCTCTTTTTGTGGACTCCATTTTTCATTCAATCTTTTTCTTTCTTCTTTAAAATGCACTACTTATCACTTTAGCTAGATAACCCAAAAGAAAATTCTCAAAATAATCTACAATTTAATATTTACTATAATATTTTAAATTAATATCATTTTAACAAGTTTTGAATTTCAATTACTGCATTTAGTTGACAATTATTCAATCAAAAAGATTATAAAATTTTGTTCCTAGTTGTTTTTGTGTAATAAAACGTTAAAATACTCTCAAATTATATATGAAAAGACCTCCCTCTCTAATACACTATTTGAAAATAATTTGAAAGAAAATTTTGAAAAATATATAGTGATTTCATATATGTCTACATGAGAAGCATCATTATGTAGGAGTATACTACTTCATCTATGATTAAACTCAGTTTGATACTTTTTCTGATTCATTACAAATTCAATGTTACATAAATTCAAAATGCATAAATATATAATTAAGAATTCTGTAATAAACAAAGAAATGAAATGAGATAAAAGTATAAAAAATGAATAATTTCTATTACAAATGAACTAAAAATTTTAAAATAATTGAAAATACTAAAGAAGTATAGCTATATATTTTAAATTTAATAAGAAATTATATTATAAATAGTATTTTTAGGACAATTTGATCAATTTTTAAATTTAGTAGTGTACAACCTTTTTAAAAATAAGACACAAAGTTTAAAACACATATAATAATACTATAAATTGGGTTAAAAGATTAATATACTGTAAATTACCATGTAGTGTCAAATTTGATAAGTACTATTACAAAGTGATTGAGAATTCTGAGATATTACTAAGATCTCAAAAAAATCAAAAATAAATAAATATAATGAAATAGAAAAATAATATATGAAAATCTATCTCTTTTTTGTCATGACATAAAAAAGTATATTTATATATTTTTTCATTTTAAATAAATCATGAAATATTATTAAACAAGAAAAATGTTGCGTCCATGCATAGCACGAGATACATAATCCAGTTTACTCTTATATATAAGTGGCTTAAATCAGACAGGACACCATTGTCCTCTCTGCTTCTTCACCTGCTTCAGCTGCTTCAATCCGTAATTTTACTATATCACCCCTAATTAATTAATATAAATTATTTATATATTAAAAAATTAAGATTATTTAATGATAAAAAATAAATAACCATTTATGACCTGTGTACTTCAACTGCTTCAACCCATGATTTTGCTATATCACCCCTAATTAATTATTATATGGCATTAACACGTTCAAAAATTAATGATATTTAATATAAAAAAAATAAATAATCATTCATGACGTGTCTACTTCAGCTGCTTCAACCCGTAATTTTGCTATATCACCCCTAATTAATTATTATAAGTCATTAACATATTCAAAAATTAATAATATGTAACAAAAAAAGAAAATAATCATTTATGACATGCCTGTTACAACTGCTTCTACCCGTGATTTTAGTATATCATCCCTAATTAATTATTATAAGTCATTTACTTATTAGAAAATTAATAAAATTTAGTAAGAAAAATAAAAATAGATATTTATAACATGTCTGTTTTAGCTGCTTAAATTGTTATTTTACTATATCACCCTATTTAATAATTATAAGTCATTTAAGTATTAAAAATTTATAATATTTAATAAGAAAAATAAAATAGACATAAATGATAAATTAACACTTGATGTTTTATATTAACTTAACGTCTATGAGACCCACCTTAATTTTTTTCACAAGTATTTTTTTTACAAAAATTTTTATATCACTTGTAATTAGTTATTCTGGGTCATTTAAGACATGTCTGCTTTGCTACTTCAATCGTAATATTTAGTTGACACTTGAAATTATATCGGTATCACTTAAATATGAATAGAAGAAAAAGTATTATAAATCACAATAATTAAAAACTTAAATTATTTTTAAAATATAATTGACTATCAATGCCACAAAAGTTTGGACAAGGAGAGAATATTATAAATTACAATAACTAATGGCTTAAAATAGTATATTACAGTGCGGAAAAAGTATTATAAATTACAATAGCTAACAACTTAAAATATCCAAACAAAAATATTAAACATATAATTGATTATCTAAATTTTATTTATGTCACATAAATTGAGAGCAAATGAATACGTAAAAAATACAATAGATCACAATAATTAACAACTTACAACTTTTAAAAGATATAAAATATTTGATGGACTCTCAAAATTATACCAGTGTCACTTAAATTGTAATGGAAGAGAAAATATTATAAATCAAAATAATTAAAAAAATTAAATTATTTTAAATATATAATTATTGACTATCAATACCATAAAAGTTTGGATAAGGAGAGCAAGATATATTAATTGCATTACATGAAAAGTATTATAAATTATAATAGTAAACAGTTTAAAATGTCTAAATAAAATTAATTTGTTATATATTTTTAAAAATATAAAAATATTATAAATCACAATAATTAACAATTTAAAAAATTTAAAAGATGTAATATAAATGCTTGACTGTCAAAATTGTATCAATTCCACTTAAATTGAAACTGAAGAAACAAATATTATAAATCTCAATAATTAAAAACATAAATTATTTTAAAATATAATTGACTATTAATACCACAAAATTTTGGACAAGGAGAGTAACATATATTATTTGAAACTTACATAAAAATTATTATAAATTATAATAGTTAACAACTTAAATTTCAAAAAATTCATTAAAAATATGATTAATTATCTAAATTCTATCCATGTCATATAAATTAAAATAAAAAAATATAAATGCACGGGCCCTCGGCATCTAGTACTAATACGAATTATTTATTATATATATATATATATATATATTATATAGAAGAGTGAAGAGTGGGACGACTAAGGGTATATTTGTCATTTCAAAAAAAAAATATCTTGTTTGATTATGCCAAGGGCAATACTATAATTTTGATCAATATTAATGGCATTTACCAATTAACTATCCTATAATTTGGGAATTTTCCTCAAATTTTCTAAAAAAAATACTAAACACGTCAAAAGTATTCTTCTCTTTTAGTTGGCATGCAATGTCATTTACACATTTTTAAAAAATAATAAATCATTTAATTCATCAAATTCATTTAACCAAAATTATAAATTTATTTTTTTTCTAAAAAAATGTATAATTTAATTTTCATTCTTGGGAATTCTTTGTCATACATCTTTACCATATTATTTTACATGCAAATTAAAACTTTTGTATAACTTATTTAATTTAGTGATATTATTTTTTCAGAAAACAACTGATTTTTTTTAGGCAATTATATATACAAAAAATGAATGATTATCTAGAAATATAACTCTAAAAAAATATAAATATCTAAGAATGAGAATTTCTTCTTAATAAAATAATGTACTTTTTTAAGAAAAATAAGATTGTAATTTTGGTTAAATGAGTTTGCTAAGTTAATATGTTTATTATTTTTAAAAAAAATGATGGTTTACTCATATGACATACTAATTAGAAGAGGAAGAGACTTTTGAGGTATTTAGTAATTTTTTGAGAAAAATATTGATAACTGAGTGATATTATTGTCTTAGCAAACATAAAAGTGATTTTTTTCCAAAAACAAGAATAACAATTCAAGAAAATAACTTTAGAAAAATAAAAAGTTTAAGTAATGGTAAAAGATTTCTAAGCATGAAAACTCCTTCTTAATAAACTAATATATTTTTCTAAAGAAAAGAATAAGAATATAATTTTAACTAAATAAGTTTAATGAGTTAAATAGGTATTTTATTAAAAAATGGTTTACATGGCTTGCCAGTTAGAAGAGAAAGAGACGTATGATATTTAGTTGTTTTTTAGACTAACAGTGATAGTTGCGTCATATTATTATCTCTAAAAAAAATCTGAAGTAATTTTTTTTGGCAATTCAAAAAATATGAGTGGTCATTCAGAAAAATAACTCTTGAAAAAATATATATCAAGTTTTAGTATCGATAAAGTTTTTCTAAGTATAAAATTTTCTTTATAATAAATTATAGTATTTTTTTAAAAAAAAAATATAATTGTATTTTTTATTAAATGAGTTTGATGAGTTATAGGTTTAGTAATTTTTTTTAAAAAAATTAATGACATGACATGCCAACTAAGAGAGAGAGAAGGTTTTTGAGGTGTTTAGTGTTTTTTAAGTAAAAGAGTGATAGCTGAGTAATATTGTGGTCTTAAATAAAACATAAGTGATATCTGAAGGAAATATACAAAACTTGAGTGACTATTTAGGGAATTCACGCACATTTTTTGCATTTTCTTACCCGATTGATTTCTCTATTGACGTCTCTATCAATACTTTAAATTTTCAGACTTTCTATCAATAGTCATTTAAGCGTTTTCTCTCAACTACATAAATAGAGTGGAGAGCGAATTATTTCTTTTTCTTTTTAGTGTTTTAAGGTCTAATTCTTGCGTCTATTTATTTTGTTGAAGTTTTCAGAAAAATTTTAACTTTACAGAAATTTAAAAAAAAAAATATTCAAAGAAATATAGCGGGGTGAATGATTTTCGTTTTGTGTAGACTGATAAGATTATATCAGTTGTAAAAATAGTTTTAAAAAAATAAGTCTTTTAGTCTCCAACTCGTGAAAAGCGTTTGACATAGGCTACATCAAAGATATGTTTACAAACAATGACCCCTGCAGCGCACAAACCTAACATGTTTTTTGATGCATTTTTTTAGTTACAGTTAACTTGTGGGTAATACAGCTAAAACAATCGATTGCACTTGATCAAATGCCTTGATACTAACACGGCAAAACATGACATCCTTATACACACACACACATACACACATATACACACACACACATATATGTGTGTGAAATGGATAAACAATTTTGGGAGCACAAAAGTAGCTTGATGGAATTGAGATATAGGAGTAAAAACTTCTTAATTAGTGCAGTTTAGATACTTAGATATCTGCTAACGATAAAAAAATTTTTAGTAAAAGACCTTTCAACCTCTTATTCATTGTATAGAATTAGGTATGGAGAAGTGATTATAGTGAAAAATATATAAAAATGATGTTGTACTATTTAGAAATTTTTATCCTTATGTATATTAAATTTAATTTTTTTCCTCTCTGCTCGGAATTTTCATTCAATTAAATTAAGAGTTAGCAAATTTTTTGAATTTTTAGTGCAGAAGCATGTTCAATTTTGTATATCAGCTGGAAAGTAATAATGTCGGCAATTCACCTGTCTCTGAATAAGGTCAGTATATAAGCGGTGGTCTTGTTATCTTATGTAACACTTGGTATATAGATTTTGCTTTTTTTGAAGTTTTTGAGTAGATAAGTTATAAATCAGACAAATGATAATTGAGAAGCTTTTCTTGAGATTTTTGCTATAATAAACTGTCAATCTGACATGACCAAAGAATTTTGAACTCTTACTAAATTAAATTACTTTTTCAAGAAATGAGAGGCATTTAATCATATGACTAAAGAAAATTTTTCATTGATAAAAAAAAATAAAGATTGTATTTTAATCTATTTGAATTTGAAATTTTAAATTTTGTGTTGTTGTGGTTGAAGATCTATGAGTTATATATATTCATCAATAATGAAAAATCACGCATAAGAGAGCAACCAAGGTTGAACATTGTTGCCATGAGTACTTCTACAACATTGACTAGAAAGTCTTTCATCCCAAGAAGTTGTGATTGTTTTGTATGTATTTATTCATGCATGTTTGCTCAAGTGAGCGTTTGAGTTATATGTCTTGAAGTTCATATTAATAATGATTGTCAGTATTTGTACTATTCATCAGGTCACTTTATTCTACAATAATATTATCTAATCCTATGTAAATTGAATATCCATGACACTTGTATGGACGCGACATGCACTTCTTCTATGACGTGTGATTTGAAATGAAATCTGTCAAATCTTTATTCTATTGATGAGTATTTTATTGTGAATTTTGTACTATAAAATCTCTGAATCTTTATTTTATTGATTAATATTTTATAGTGGACTCTATTGATTAGTATTTTACTACAGATCTTGTACTTTTATTATATAAATGCAAATTTTCATTAAATATTCTTGAGTTGCTATATCTTAAAACTAACATTATGTTAAATCATCAATTTTTTCGTTGTAGTTTCTTTATTTAGAGATAAGAAAAAAAATATTTTAAAGTGCAATAGATGTGAATTTTTTATCAAAACAACAATCACATTAGATAGAAAAAGATGAAAAAAGATTCTCGAAAAATAATCTACAGAATCAGTTGTCCTAATTGTTGATAATCGAGGTACAAGCTCTCAATTTAAGTTTTAAATTTGATCTAGCATTGGCCAAAGAATGATTTCCATTCTCACTCTAGAATTGATTGTTAATGGATATTGAATTGACTTTATTTTCTTTTACTTATGTAGTGTTATCCTTATGACCTTTTTTATGTTTGCTACTTTGTAAAGGATAAAACTTTGCTTTTTATTTATAAATTCTGGTTGTTATGAGGTATGTATGTCAATTTAGCGTTTAAATAATGGATGCAACTAAAATTAAACACAAATGAAACTATCTTTGAATTTAAAATATTGGGCCCGTGCATAGTGCTTATCTAGTACTCCATCCGTTTCAAAAAGAATGATCTACTTTGACATGACACAAAGTTTAAGAAGATAAAGCAGACTTTTGAATCTTGTGGTCTTAAATTAAAGTTATGTCAAATGTATCAAAATGACCTTTAATCTTGTGGTCCTAAACATGTCATGTGGAAAGTTGAAATTAAAGAATTGCCAAAAAAAAAGGGTCATTCTTTTTAAAACGGATTAAAAAGGAAAGTAGGTCATTCTTTGCTTGGCATTGTCCTGCCAGCTTAAGTAGAGGTAAAATTGGCATTCACTGTAGCACATACACACATGGCACTAGCCATTTTGCAATACACATGCCCAACTCCGGGTCCCACTTACAGTTTGTCTTTAATGTGAAGGGGGCTTTATCCCCCCTCCCCCCCCCCCCCCCCCCCCCCCCCCCGCTATCTATTCAAAGAGATGATGAGAGTTTTGAAATAATTACAATTTCATTAATATTTGGAGAATTATATTTGGTATTTCCTTCACAAACTAAAGTGACAGTAAAACAATAAAGCACGAAGCTCAATTTACAAAGGCGTAGAAAGAAAAAATCCAAAAATGAAGAAAATGGGCTACAGATTACATAACCATGGAAAGAACAAGTAAAAAAGTAAAATCTACAAACAAAGAGACATCATTAAGAACCACTAATTCTTCTTTCAAACTGTATCAACCAATTGTTTTGTTTCCCAATCTATATATATAAATAAAAGAGAAACATGAGGCTGCTGATGTGGCAGACCTCTAAAGTCGGTATTTATATTTATCTTTTTTCCTATTTTTGGGCATTTTATTCCTTTTAATTCTCTTTTATAAACAAAAAAAATCTACCAATTAATTTTCCTTAATAAAATTCATTAATTTTCCTTTATTAAATTTATCAAATACACCATACCGGCAAAATTATTACATATTACAGTTTTCAACAAACTTCCCCGTCTTCCTCTTTTCTTCCCTATTATTATTAACCCTTCTTCTGAAAAATTCAATAATCAAATCATGGTGCCACAATTGTTTCTTACTCTTAGAGAAAAAGTAAAAATTAATTAACAGAGGAGGAGAATTCAACCCATCAGATGTATTATTCCAGATCAAAAACTTAAAGATTTCAATTTTAAGAAGGTATGAAACTTCATGTTTTCTTGATTTTTCTTTCATGGGTATTTGTATTACTCTTTCTCTTACATTTATTATTCTTATTATCAATCTTACAAACTTTGTGCAATTTGTCATAGTTTGGGAGGAGCTGTTATTCTAATGTACCTCTTAACACGTCGAATTGCGGAAGAGCCCCATAGGCTTTCAAGATTAAACTTATTATCTCCTGTTGGGTTTCATCATGATTCCAATCCTGTATTCACTATGATGGAATACTTATTCCTGCTATTGTCAGCTCTACTTTACCTTTTTATGTCAGCTTTCTATATTCTCACTCGATTTTTTCGCATTTTGTTTAACAAATTAGCTCGAGACTTCCACAACTTACCAATAGTTGGAGGCCTTATGGAAACTCTCATATAAGTTATTTGGTTGGTGGATACAGTTCCAACTAGGTTGGAGTCTTAGGGTTACCAAACTACAATATGAATGACATGCCAACTATTTCATTCCGCGTGGCTCTTCATTTGGCATAGATCAAGAACAGACGGAAGTTTATAATGTTTGACTATAGGAGTGCAGTTGCGAACATGGAAGCTTATGGTTTCCTTTAGCCTTTAGATTTGGAGGAGTACTATTTCCTTACTGATATTCTGGTTGATCTTGTTGCTGGGAGAAACGACAAGGTCATTAGGCCATCCATGGTAAGGAAACATTATAAGCTAATGAAGGATGCAGGTGTCGAGATGTCATATAATGAGTTTGAGTAAGCTCATTTGGATTTTATATTTTCCCGTCATGAAGAACTATTGGCATATGTTATGTCTCGATTAAATTTAGTAGGTGCTTCTATGAAGCAGCAACGCTGCCAGACCATTGAAGATCAGGAGAAAAGAGGCCTTAGGTATTGCAGTTTCATTACTGATAACTATGTCTTTAGGTGAATGGTTCTTCTTTTAAGTTATTCCTATTCGTAAGGTATGTATACTCATCTTCTATTTGAAGTTGTCTGATGAAGGTAGAGGAGCTTCTGAATCTTCGTTTATAAAGATGCGATCAAATTTGCATGCTTAGTGGCCAAACAACACAAATATTCTAGCTCGGATAGATTTTTTTGATGACATTCCTTGGTATAAAAACTTCTTGAAGGGTGCAATTGAAGATTTGCCTATTATTAAGGGCAAGTACTTGAAAAAAGACACTTTTTATTTGTGAGAATGATATTTTCTTGTACAAACGTGCTACAGGGCGATTAATAAAAAACATCACCTTACCATTAGAAGTTGGTTTGTTCATTGCTTGTATTACTCTTTCTCTTGCGTTTATTATTCTTATTATTCTATATTTTTTTATTGTTTCAGGCCTTAGGTATTGCGGTTTTGTTGTTGCTAACTATGTCTTTAGAAGAGCGGTTCTTCTTTTAAGTTATTCCTATTCGTAAGGTATGTATACTTATATCCTCATGCCTTCTCGATTTTCAGTTGTTTATGTTTATACATTACTTGAATATTTTGCTTATTTCTCTTAGATCATGTAAACTGAGTAATTGTTACTTTCTCTATTTTTGTGTTGTTTAGTGGTTTAACATTGTATATTATTATGCATATAAAAAAAATAATGTACAATTATCAGAGGCTATACAAAAATTCAAAAGTTTTTCATGTTTTCCTACAAGATTGAACACTTCATGTCCTGCTTATTTATCTCAACATGTTGTAGGGCTCAAGAATTTGATGGATGACCATAAAAATGAATTCGAGATGATGCAAGATCAACTTGATCAAAGAGAAAGGGAGCTATAAGTTGTCTGTATTATACGGACGGGATGCATCTACAAGATAAGTTTAGCAAATAAAATCTATCATGATCCATTAATAATTCGGCATAATTTTGATATTCGTACAAAAGTTATTGTTTCACAAAAATATTTCATAAAATGTATTCATAGGCTTTCTTTCTTATATAAGTAATGAACCTTGTGTTAAGCTTCATGACAGATAGTTAGCCCATCAAAAGCTTCTAAAAGCAAGGGATACTCGATAGTCATTGTGATATATGGACTACAAGAGTTTGAGATGATACAAAATAAATATTTCTAAATTTGTAATAATGAAAGTTGAATATCCTTAACTACACAAAATATGAAAGTGGTTGAATATGCTTGAGAAATAAATTGCGTTAAAGTGTAGTGGGTTGTCACTAACAATTGTTGAGATTAAATTTATCAAACTATTATTGTGGTCGTATATGAGTTTCTTTTGTAACTAAATATTACTGCTTAAGGGTTAAAAGAGAGGAATGAAAATTTTAACATTTTAAAAAATAAAGAGAATAAGAAAGAAAAGTATTTAATTAAACAAGATAAAAGAGGATAAAGATACAATTTCATCAGTTAGATTAAGTATCCTGAAAATCCAATATATTTGGATTTAAAGTTTAAATCTTTTTTCATGGAGTAAAAAATTATTTGTAGGCTTAACAAGAAGAATTATTACCACGCGTGAACCGCGGATATGTTACCTAGTTTACAAATATAATAAATCTTTCAACTTGCAAGTATCACAGAATCTCTAATTTTTTCATCTATTTTATTTGTAGTTTAATGAAATCAGAAGTTTAGTGAACACGTGTAAGAGAGATTGGCCATCGGAGAGGAGTCGGGTCTACTTTTGTGATACCTACTAATCCACTTATACAAAACCTTTTCGTTTCAAAATTCTATATAAGAGTTCAAAAAAATCTTACATTAATTTATATTTTAATTTAACCATATCAAAATTCTATTAATCTTATATAATTGGGACAAAGTAAGTAATGTATATATTATTTGAAATTGACATAAAAGTACGATAAATTACAATAATAGTTTAAGTCATCGACAATCACTTTAAGTTGTCTTGAAAATTCAGTTAAACCCCTCAACTAAATTCTGTACCTATCAGGCCTAACCCACTTAAATTTTGATCCAACTAGGCATTTCTTGCTTACATGGCATGCCGCGTGCTATGTACTCGTAGAGGGCGCGTGAAAATTCATTTTTTGGTTGATTTCTTTCTTTTTTGGTCTTCTTCTCTATTATATTTTTCATTTTAGATTAGTCACCATTGCCGTCTTCCTTTTTCATCAAAAAAAATGGAGATTATCATTACAACTTTCAAATCTTATACTTTTTCTCACACTTTCTATTCCTACTCTTTTTTCAACCAACAGATTTGAGATTTTTTTTACATACCAAGCAAAGTTGAAAAAATTATTGCAAAAAAAAATAAAATCAATTGTAAAGTGTGGATGAGGAAGAAAATGTAAAAGAGAAGAAACATACTGAATTCACACTTAGTTCTATCAAGAACTTTATTTTTTTTCTAATCAAATTCATTCTCTTGATTATTAAATAAAATCCAATATTGTTACAAATGATGTCTATTTTTATGTTAAGAATTGGTGATTTCTTGGTTTGTTCAAATGGATTTTCATTGATTATGGTTAGAAATAAGTGGGGTAGGTGAAGATGATGGGATGGGGGGGGGGACTTTGTGCGTGAAGACGATGGGGGGAGGGGGGTTAAAAAAAATTAAGAAATTATTAGTAAATATTGTATTAATGAATAATTTAAGTTTAAATTTTAATAAATTTTTAAATATCCTATGATGTGTAATTAATGAAATTTTTATTTTTATTTTTATTTTTTTGTGGGCGTGGGGTGGGGCTTTGGGGGGGGGGGGGAGGTCGAATTTGTTTATATTAATAATTTATTTATATAATAATTTACTTTTGCCTTTATTTTTAACTTATAGTTATTTTTTAAAAATCTATTGTCACGTTTTTTTTTAATTGGTTATTTTTATCAAGACACGCGAGTGTGTTACACACACTCTATATATTTTGTTGATTGTCCAAAAAAGGCCTAAATGGATAAAAATTTGGGTAGGTTAGGGGTCTGATAGATACAGGCCTAAGTTGAAGGGTTTAAGTGAAATTTTAGGACAACTTAAAGGGGTTACCGATGACTTAAGCCTACAATAATTAACAACTTAGATATTTATAGGTTTAAGTCATCGATAACCTCTTAAACTTGTTTCAAATTTAGTGTTGAACCTATTGAACACCCAAATAATTCAAATGTATACTTATTAGGCACAAATTACTGATGTGACAAGAAAAGTGTAACACACTTTACACTTTTCTTAGACACGTGTTGAGTATCAATTAATATTTTATTTTTATTTTTATTAAAAAATTATACTTTAATTATTTTATTAATATATTCTTTAATAAATAATAATTTCTTAATTTAAAAAGAAAGTGTCCCCCCAACCCAACGTCTTCACGCCCCCCTCCCCTCCCCCCAATTTAAGTAACATATTTGGAAAAAGGAGGTTCAATTCCGGCGATCTTTGACTCCACCAATTTTGAATTTGGCTGTACCAATTATGTCGTCTTTGACTCTACCATTTCTCTGATCCCTGCAATTCGGCTGTACCAATACTTCATCAATTTCGGGCGGCGATTTCACAGTTGACGCCATCCAATTTCGATGCAAATCTTTGTTGTTGTGGACGCGCCGCCGCCGCCACCTTTCCCGCCGCCTCGTCCAGTCTCTCAGGTTGCCCAGAACTTGCAAGACCTTGAGTTCTACAAATCACCTTTCACATCACTCTGAAATTTGAACAATAATTAGCTTGTTAAAAAATCTAATGAGATGCATACCATACTGAGAAAAGTTCCTGTATTTTCTGCCTGAAATTTTGTCTACCCAGAATCTTAATAGGTAGAAAGCTTCCATGTTATGAATAGGTAGAGTCCAATTGTAGGGAGTTCCGAGGAAGAAGAAGGGAGATTCAGGGTGGGTGGGTTGGAAGGGGAGCATGGGAAGTTAGGTGTGGGGGTGGGTATAAATATATATATAAAAGATATTTTCTTTTTTAAAAATTTATAATTACTTTTTAGTAATTGGTTAGGTCATCAATACCACATGGCGTTTTTTAATTTGTCAATTTTGCCATGTCAGCATAAGTGTAGAAAACATACTTCATAATTTTTGTTGAATATCCGAAATGACTAATAGGAACAATTTTTTATACAATATACGAGTTCAATAGGTATCAATCTTAGTTGAGGAGTCCAAGTGAAATTTCGAAACAAGTTTAGAATTTTATCGATGACTTAAGTCATATTTAAAAGACATTAAAGAAAAAATTACATAGTACCACAACTTAAGTTCACTAATCTACTTAAAATTCCTATTCTTTTTTATTAATTACAATAATCCCTAATTTTTAACATAGCCTAAGAAAACTCGGATACATCCTTAAAATTCTTATTTACTTTCTCTCTCTTAAAACATGGAATAAATCACAAAAATTGGGAATCCACCGCCTACTGGACCTATTTTCTTGGCTAAAATTTATCTCCATTATTTATTGTTCCTTATCTCCATTATTTACTGTTCCTTTCATCTTCAATTTCTCTATTACTATAATTCAATTTCTCTATTAAGATGTCACTTTTTCTCCGCCACCACCTAGTTGCTTTCACATATTTTGTTTGGCATTTGATTCATGAGATGTGAAGCAACTGGATCTTATTCTTGCATTATTTTTTCATCTTCTTCTCCACCAATTTTTTTTATATAAATTATTTTTTTATTTTCCCTCATTTGAGCAAAGAAAAGAAAAAAGTGAAAAAAATAAGATTTTAATTTCTTTAAAGTATCGAAATCACATTCGCCGACATTTTACCATGAAATGTGTCTGGTATGTCCTCCGCGGAAATGTTACTTGAAAAATTCAATGGAGGTGAAGAAGAGTAGGGTGTCGCAACTTCATGATGTATCTGTTATTAATGGCGGAGTGGTGGTGCTTCAAAAGGCAAAATGAGGTTTTATTGTTTTGAAAGACAAAGTGGGTGCTTCAAAACGGTATTATGAATATGTATTGAAACAAAAAGATAGTGAGATACATTATTTATGTCAGATTCAAGTATCTGATACATAATTATTATGTATCTCTCTTAATTATTTTATAGAATAATGTATCTCGATCAAAATAGTTATAAAGTGTAATGTATCTCAATCATTTTTATTCTACTAATAAACTCATCATTCAACTAATACATTTATTGATGAATAACCAAGTAATAATCTAAATGTTACATTTTAATGTATTTGAATATAAGGTATGCAATATGTATTCGTACTTGATATCAGTCAGTCAAACACTGAATTGTTGTAACAACATAGTGGTATTCATTATGAAACGTTCAAAAATAACAAAAAAAAAACTGCAACAATTAGAGAAGAGAGGAGAATCATGTTTCTGCCAGAAGAATGAGGATCCTTTTTTTTTTTTTTTAAGTTCAAAACTTGAACTACTTATTCTTGGGATTTTGAGAGTACAATACAAAGTATGTCGCATGAGTTGTTTCACAAATAAAAGATTTTCATTATTTTTTTTTAACACACATTAACTTCTTGTTAGGATGTATCGGTTGTCAAATTATGTATCTGAAAAATCAAAATCAGATATTTTACGTAATTTTATTAAAAGAAGAAATAGAGAGTAAGTAGGGGTAAACTTGTTGCGATTTATGTAAGTTTTACTATAAAAAACATAATTGACTCTTTAAATGACAAATACTATAAATGACAAATTGAAACGGAGGAAAAAACATACATTATTTAAAAATTACATAGAAAATACTATAAAACACAATAATTAATAATTTAAAATATTTAAAAAAACATATATAAAAGATTTGCTTGACTCTCCAAATTCATCAGTATAAACAAAATTGGGACCAAGAAATTAATATGTACTATCTGAAAATTATGTTGAAAGTATCATAAATCTTAATAATTAACAACTTAATAATTAAAATTGTAACATAATTACAAAAAATTAATTGACTCTATAAACTACATCTGGATCACATAAATGACACAAAAAGATAGCATATATTGGGCTTGTTCTTGCACTGGCCCTTGTATCTAATTTTTATAACTAAGTCATGATGAATTGATGATAACTAGCTACTTCAAGCATGCATTTGGTCATATTTTTCACTTTATTTAAAATATGAAGTTAAATTTAAAGATGGAGTTGTATTTAACTATACTTTTGCAATGAATATTTGAAATAATGTTCATATTTGAATGTACTATAAAAAAAATTATAAAAAAAAAATATAACTAGTAATGTTACATTACAAAATATAGTCCATTCTAGATTACATTATCAAATATGACCCAGTTATATAGAAAAAGAAAGTTACTATATATTCTTAGCCAATTATTACTCTCTCTCACACACACATCTCCCATCTTCATCTAACAAAATAGGAAACTGGATTTGATTTTAAATTTTCACAAGATTAGACATTTCTCATCAAAACTTGCTACTTACAGAAGCAGTAAAGTTTATAACATCTTTCTTTTCCTGCGACCTATTCGTGCATGATAGTCCTTCCATTGGTTGTAAATGAATATTCTCGTAGAATTTTTTAGATGCATGTTAAGTGTTGCTATATTTTTATTTTAAAATTTTTGTGTTAGCTCTCCAACTTAACATGTCAAATCATCAGATAGAAGCTTCTAAATTACATACCTACTTATTGTTGCAGTTTGAATTAAACTCAATTACTTTTTACGCTCTTTGACTCTGCATGATCTTTCAGTAGCATAAGTAGGGAATCACCGACTTCCATAAGTCTATTATATCTTAAAAACTATACAGTATGAAACATAACCTGAATTTTACTTTTCATTAGCTCCACAAGGCAGCCTTTCATGTTTGAACATGATTTTAGGCTTAGATGGAAGTCTATTGAATGAAGTAGAGGAATCGAAGTTTGATTAGAAGTAAAGTAAGACATTAACGAAGCTTTTCCTTCTTGGGTAACTCCAAAATCCTGTCTGTTGGAATCAAGGAAGCAGACAAGGTAAAAAATCTTGTATAATATTTGTATAGTATTGTATAAGAGTATACTATCCACCTTTTATATAATTTTGAATAAATTATATATTAGGTATATATATATAATTATACAATAATATACATTATTATACAAATATATGCACACACATATATAATGTTTAAATTATGTATTACATTGTATAATTAATAAGTGTGTATAAAATGTAAAGGAAGAAGAAAATCACCGAAATAAAGATATTGTATTATATATACAACAATATACAATAGAAATATATACGTCGTTGTATCCAAAAACAGACTCCATCTTCTTTCTTGATTCCAAACATCAATCCATTCAAAAATATCTCAAAATTATACCAAATCATTTAAAATTTTAAATTTGGGCTCCTCAATACATAATCAATTTTTTATAACTATATCCATAAAATAGAGCTTATTTATGAAAATATTGAAATCTCGAGTTGTGAAAAAAAAAAACTTGAAACAATGATGAATTATTCACTAATTTGTTTGAAATTTTTTGAGAGAGAAGAGAGAAAGAATTGAAGTGAAAATTGCGAAGAAGAAGCTGAAAATTTGGTATGAGAAGTGTTCTTTCCTATATAATTAGAAAGAAAAGTTAATTAACAGTGATTGGTGAAATCAAATTTTGGGCTGTAAAATATAAAGTATATTTTTGACTATTTAAATGTAAAGTATATTTACTAGTTGTGCTTTTGTGCAATTATTTCAATATACAATCTTAAAAGTGAAAAGTAAACTGAAAAACATGTTATAAGTTGTTTTTTAAATTTGAAAAATACAACTTTAAGCTAAATTTTAAATTTTCATGGTTAAACATTAATTTTCAAAAAAAATAAGAAATCTGAAAAAAAAAAAAAAGTGAATTAACCTTCGGATAAATTGATATAAATAGTCATGCACCAAAGTAACAACCAACAAGTGTATATTCATTGTATTTCAATACATATATAACAATATATGTACTTTATACATAATAATGTATATTTCTATATATTTAGTTACCAAATGCTTCCTCCGTCTCATATTAGTTGGTCATCTTACTAAAAATAGTTGTTCTATATTCGTTGGTCACTTTACTCAATCAAAAAATTATTCATTTAATTTTTTTCACATTAACCTCGCAATTAATTCTTTTAGAAAGTGTTCGCACTTGTTTGTAAAGTTCCCAAGAACTTTTTAAGGGGTGAGTTAGTAAAATTATCTTTTTATTTATATTTTTAATCACCGTATAAAGTAGAATGTGTCCAACTAATATGAAATGGATGGGGTATAATTATATTGGTCCATCGGCTAATTTACCTTAATTTTTATGACCAAATGAGTCCTAGTGTTCTTTGATGTTTTCCATAAAATTTTCTTGCAGAAAGGGAAAAAGGGAATTAAGGCAACAAATATTTAGGGATCGTTTGGTAGAACGTATAAGAATAGTACTGAATAGAGCGTATTAGCAATGCTAAGATTAGTAATACTGAAATTAGTAGTATTGGCTTATTTCTTATCCAGTAGTTGATTTGATGTATTAAAAATAATTTGTATTGCTATATTTTCTTAAAACTATTATTTGTTTACAAAAATGTCCTTCATATTCTATACTTTTGTGTATTTTCTTTCCATAGTTCTATTATTTATTCTTAAAAACAATTTTTTTATCCTCACTTAAATTATTTGAGAGTAAATAATTGTTATCTTAATAAATTGATTCACTCACAAAACGTCAAATTTCAATTAAAAATAAGAGTCGATAAAATTATTAGATAGAGTTTTATAGGGTGATCCCTCCTAATTTAAACAGGTTCCGTTAACCTTACTGCTTTATAATTTTTACTTTTGGTGGTGAAATAAGATTCGATAGTAATCCCCTCTCCCTGCCCCCCGAAACACCCTAGAATTTAGGGACTTTGAAAATTTTGAGATTTGAGCTTACTACCTAAGCTATAACTCACCCAACGAGTTGTAAGGTCTCCTTATGAATCATAGGGTAACCAGTGAGGTTATCCATATCTTCTGTCCTAACCAGGAATCCCACTTAATGAGTCGTGAAGACTCTATACGAGCCGTATAGGTGTCATCCATAACCAAACTAGTGTAATAGCCAAGGTTTCTATTATGGCTACAACTGAGATGTCACGAGTCGTAATGACTCTATACCGATCGTAGGGTGCTTAACATAGCCAAATCAGAGTAGGTGACCAATGTCAGTATTTTGATTATGACTAGGACCCTATGAGTCATAAGATTTGTGTATGAGTCATAGGGTTAAAAGTGATGAGGCCCTATGTCTCTTCCAGACTACGAGTCATCGCCACGACTCGTAATCAGACGTCACGAGTCGTGATGTGATTCGTAGTCACCGACGATAGTCTTTTCCTGTGTTTAAGTTGGGGGTACTTTTTGTCATTTTCCTCTTTCTCAATTGTGATCCATGACCTTAAAACCCTTTTGGGACCTTATTATTATTATCCAAAAACATAATCGAACACACTCTCAAACTCTCTCAAATCCCTAAGTCTAGAATAGGTAGGGT
Source organism: Capsicum baccatum var. pendulum (assembly GCA_030864225.1). NCBI lineage: Eukaryota > Viridiplantae > Streptophyta > Magnoliopsida > Solanales > Solanaceae > Capsicum > Capsicum baccatum. The sequence continues at coordinate 50,573,170 of CM061554.1, read as the reverse complement.
TTCTTAGGGTTGATCATTTAAAGCTTTCAAGTGGTGATTTTTCTCCATAATTGTGATACTTTCAAGTATATACCTCTTCCCTTAAACTTGTTTTACTTAAAACATGTGTTTAAATGGTTATTCATGTGGATTTGATTATGGATTTTGATTTGGTTTGAGGATTTTGAAATTAATATTACTTGAATTGAATTCCCATGATTTTATATGCATTGTTCATGCTTTATCAATGATTTTAAACTAATTAGGTGCATGGGTATGAAAATTGAAAAGAGGGTTGAGGCATTCCCCCAATTTGATGATTTTGGTTTGAAATTTGATTTTAGAAATTATGTTCTCTCAACCCATTTGCATAATTGGATTTGAATGATGGCTAATCACTTGATTTGACTTGCTTCCCTAAACTATTGCATTGCATAAATGGTTAAATGGATAAAAAGGATTTTGAAGGTCTTTTTGGCCATGTTGTTAATTTAAAACATGATTTAATGAACAAAGGTGATCGTGGCATTTTCCCAACTTGATTTGATGAACAAAGGGGGTCGTGGCATTCTTCCAAGTTGATGAAATTAGTATGACATAATTATAAGCTTGCAAGCGTAATGGTATGACGATACCCAAGGTTGATGTCTCAACAGATAATTCCTTGGTTAATGTGTTGACACCTAATTTTTGCCCTCCGCGACTAAGTTTAATTTCGAGTTTCTTCATTTTAAATAAAATATAACATTTATTTTACCTGAATAAAATAATCTTCAAAATATTTATCTTGGTAATTTTGTTATTTAAGTAGCGATTAAATATTTTCGTATTCAATTATAAAAAATTAAATAATTTTGTTACCTAAATATTTATGTTACGAAATATCGGATTTTAATCAAGACTTATCTTGAAAATTAATTCAAACGGTTGAAATCTTGATTTAATTACAATTAGTCTAAAAAATAATTTATTTTAAAAATATTTATTTGATTTTAATAAATTAAGAAGCTCGGAATTAAATTGGTTGATAATTTATTTTAAATTTTGATTTAATGTAGTCAATTTATTGGATTCGGTCATAATTGAAACCTATTTGACCACAATTGCTATGCAATTGGCCAATAGACTTATCAATTTAACTAAATTATAAATAAAATTGACTAAAGCTTCAACCCATTTAGGCTATTTCTTAAATGACTTGATCTATCCCTTCCCCTTTACTTTATTTCAGACTCATCAGGCCAAAAATCGACCCACCGACCCAACAACACTTCAGCCAACCCAGCCCACACCCCATATTCCCTAGGGGAAAATTTCAGAAATATCAACTATAGAACCTTAATTGTAACTTTTATAGCAACAGCTTCATAATTACAAAAACAATAGCAAATTGTATATTGTATTTAAGTAAATCGTTGCTATATAAATACATATACAATAAGATTTATTGTCCTTATTTTACTCAAATTAATTGAGTTAAATAAGGAATAATTATCCTATCTAATTAAATTCTCATAAATTACTGTTATTTAAATTAGTAGATTCTTTTTCCAAATCAAACTCAAATATGAAGATTATTATTTTCATGATCTTCAAAATTTCAAAATATCATTCTCTTATATCTCTAACTATTTTTTCTTGTTGGTTTTTTCATTTTTTTTTATCTTTTTTCATTTTATTTTTTATTTATTTTTTATTTTTTTCTTTCCACTTTATTTTCTTTCTTCTACTTCTCTTTTTTTTCCTTTTTCCTTTTTTTTCTTTTTTCATTTTCCTTTTTTTTTCCTTTTCTCATATTCTTTTTCGTTTTCTTCTTCTACTTTTTTATTTTTTATTTTTTTTGCTTTTATTTTTACACTTCTATTTCTATTTCTCTTTCTTCTTCTTTTTTCCTTTTTCACTTTTTTTTTGAATTTTTATTTTTTGGTTTTGTTTTTTCCTTTTTTTTACTCTTCTATCTCTATATTTTATTTTTAAAAGACAAATATCTATATCATATATACATATTCAAAAAAATACAAAAGAAAAAACCTTACAGATCTGCATATGTATTTACGGTAAAACACATATGTATATATATATATATATATATATATATATATATATATATATATATATATATATATATATATATATATATATATATCTGCATATGTATTTACAGAAATACATATCTGACTCACATGTATATATAAATATATAGGACACAGAATCTCTATAATAAAAATGACAATTATACATATAGGTAATAAAAAAAATACATGATACATATCTTAAACAGTAAAAGAAAACAAATAAGTACATATGTTACCCTATAAAATGACATAGTATATACAGTTCAAAGACAAATTCAACACCGTATAAAATACATATAACTCTGCATATGTATTTACACAATACACATCTGATCTATATGTATATTTTTATTTTATATGGGTTACCTTTGTATTTCGCAAATACATATGAAGATATATAGTATAGTTATATTTGTTACTGTTTAATATGAATACGATATGTATTTCGTAAATACATATGTATGTTTTGTACCGTAAATACATATCCAGATCTGTATGTCTATGTATTTTATATGTTTTTTAAATATGTGTATGTGATAAACATATTTGTCTTTTCAAAATAAAAGTTAGAGATAGAAAAGTAAAACAAGGAAAAAAACAAAAAGAAAAAAAAAGAGAAGTGAAGAAGAATAAAAAAGAAAGAAAGAGAAATAGAAGTGTGAAAATAAAAGAAAAAAAGAAACAAAATAAAATAGAAAAAAGAAGAAGAAAATGAAAATAGAAAAAGAAAAAAAAAAGAAATGAGAAAGGAAAAAAAAAGAAATAGAAGAGAAAAAATAAAGTGGAAAGAAAAAAATGAAAAAGAAAAAGAAAAAGAAATCAAAATAAAAAAATAAAATGATAAAAAATAAGATGAAAAAAAAAACTAACAAGAAAAAAAAGGTAGAGATATAAGAGAGTGAAATACAGTAATGATGTTTTATTTTGAAATCTTGAAGATCATGGAGATAATTATCTTATAATATGAAAAAAAAAAAAAAGAAAACAAAAAAAATAAAAGAGAGAATATAAAGTGAAAATTAAAAAATAAAATAAAATAAAATAAAATAAAATAAAATAAAATAAAATGATAAAAAAAGAAAGTGAAAAAAAAAGGTAAAAGATATGGCTATATTTGGGGAGGTGAAATAGTGGAGTAAAAATAAAAAAATATAAAGTAGTAAGAGTAAAACATGCACTTGACTAGTTAATGAGTAAATAATGTTACTTTTATATAAACTATAATTTTATAAAAATATTATTCCCTCCGTTTCAAATTATATGTCGTCATTTTTTTTTAATCCGTCCCAAAATAAGTGTCGCCTTTCCTTATTAGACAACTTTTTAAAAACACAATTACCCTTTTATCTTTATTGGTTCCACTTAATTAAAAAAAATATTAACATATTTTTTAATAAAAGATAATTTGATAAACTTTACCAAATCTTTTTTTTCTTAAATTTCATACCTTATTAAATGATGACACATAAAATAAGACATTCCCTCTCTCACCTTGTGTGTATTGTGTGTATCACACAACAACAACATACAAACAAAACCCGTACCAACTTCCAACAACAAAAGCAGCGGCAAATCCCAATACCCAAATAGCTTCCCACAGTGTCAAAAACAACAGCAATTTCAACAACGTTTAACAACGACAAACAACGTTCAGCGACAAGAACAACTTTGTCGATACCAACGAGCAACAACAATTTCAATAGTTTCAAAGTGCAAATCCGATTTCAACCCGTACCCGTCGGCGACCCAACCCACAAACACCGCTAGTTCAACCAAACAAACCCCCTAAATCATGAAATATCTCCCTTCATCTTATCTCTGCAATTTTGCATACTTAGAGCCATCGTTGTTGATTTTGGCTCAAGATTGTGTGTTTCCAAACCCAAAATCCAATCCAAATCAGAAGATGTTCGAATTTTAGGGATATGTATGGAAAAGCCAATATCTTTCCCTATAAATAGGGATTGAAGGGAAGAAGGCAAGGGGGGATTTTTTGAGGATTTCTTGGGGAAAATTTTGGAGATTCTGGAGGAGCTTTCCTCTAATCTCACGTAGAAATTCGTTGAATTCATCAATTCCAGCAAAAATCAAGCTAAATTCTGATTTTTGAAGTCGTCTTTGTCGTCTCGTCGTCCCGGTTCCTGCGTCTAAAAAGGTAATACTCCCCCTACTCTCATCTTAATTACTCACTGCTTATTTGATGATATTTGAATTTGGCTTGTTAGTTCGAATGTGATTTGGTTGAATCAGTTTTCCCAGGTTTGGTTTAATTACTGGAATGACATGATAAAGATCTAAATGTGCATCCCCTGTCAAGTCCGTTAACTAAAGATGGTCATTGTGATTCCTTGCTAATCATCAATGTTTTCTTGCTAGCCCGGTGTCATCTTTTGTTTTCTTGAGCATGCTTCTTTTGTCTCCTTATAAGGATGGAGATCAGTACAACCATCTAGATTAGTAGATGGTATTGTTTTGAGTCGTAATCCACCCCCTTTATGGTCGGCCAGATCATGTCGGGTGTACAAGCCATACATCTTGGGGTAGATATTAGTTTTCCCCAAGAACGTGAAGCTTAGTTTAGCTACGCTCTAATATCTTCTTACAGAATCGAGTTTTGTTTTCTTTACTTGATCATGTTGGTCAGCTTTTGGTTGCATTAGAGAGACATATAGTAAATATTGAACATACTGCAAAATCACGCTTTCTTGAGCAGGTGTCGATTAGTTTACATATTGGTCTGCAGATTATTTTGCGGGTACATGGTTGACTATGAGATGGACTGATTTAGTTTCATTCAAGGCTTTGTTACTTGTTATAAAAATTAGTGTCAGGGTTTGCCCATGTCTCTGGAATGGGCATCTTGTGAAAAAAATAAACTTCTCCTCCAAACTCGGGTGTTTTCTTTATTCATGCACTCGTCCTCGGTCCCTTGCCCTTCTTGCTTGACTTTAGTCTTAAGGAAAATGTCCTCGAATCTACAAAGTGTTTTCCTGTTGAACATTTAAAAGCAAGAATAATGACGAACTATCTCTTGTCTGGTTCCAATATGCGTACTTGAAAATAATTGTGTGGATAATATGGAAGGAATAATGGGACAAATTAGAATTGCGAAAATCAATGGTGGGTTTGAGAGAGAGCGATTTTTGGGACCTCATTGTTTGTGCCTCTCTTTTTGCCACACTTCGATTTGCTGTTATTTTTTTGAATATGTGATGTCCCTAAAGTCGAGACTTTGGTCAAATGTGAAATGATTTTTCTTTCTTTCCACTCAAAGTCCTTTTCCTTATAGGAATAATAAATAAATGAGCATTGAAAACACATTTGAACTGTCAATTATCCTTCCTTATTCGAAAGTTCATATATAAAAAAATCAAAGAAAGATATTTTTAATAAATAGTTTGAGATATATTTGTGAGTCAAGTTTGTACTTTCTAAAGTTTGATTTTCTCTCAATGTCCTTTTAACGTATATAGAATTTGTTCTTTGAGGCTAATCTATTTCTCTCTTTCTATGCGTGAATCTGCCTCACCGAGTCCACGGGACTCCAATCCTTACATCCCTTCGGCCAAAGCTCATTCTTTCAAGTCAAAAAATGGATTAATGAGCAAAAACAGTTGTTGGTATACACTGATATACACCATATTTATGGGCTTTGCGTGTTAAAAGTAGCTGGTATATACTCAATATATGATGCATTGCAAAGTTGAAAGCAAGTGTACGAATTTGCATACATGGATATACATCAGATTAGCAAAAACGCAGGGGAAAAATATTTGCAGTATACAGATGATATACACTGAAATAATGAACAGAAATCCATGGGATTTAGGCCCAAAAGCTGGCAAGCCCATTAATGGGCCGAAAGGGCCCTATTTTAACTCTTTTTTTTTTATGGGAAAAGGACACCCCCATGAATGGGCCAAAAGGGCCCTATTTTAACTCTTTTTTTTTTATGGGAAAAGGACACCCCATGGCACTTTTAAAAAATAATGGCCCACGTTTCAAGTTTTGGACAGAAATAACACTTCAGATCTTTTTAATACCATTTTTAGCCCTTCCTTTAATAAGGCATAATTCTGTTAGCTAAAGGACAAAAAAGACCTACAGGTGTCCTTTTTCCGAAAATAAAAAGACTTAACTGCTAAGTACAATGTCCTTTTTTCTAGTATTCTTTCCGATTAGGGTTTTCTGAAGTCTGTGGTGATGAAATTCAAGAAAAAGCTTAATATTGATTCGAAATTAGCTGGCAAAGGTATTAGATATGATTCTAATTTCGCTGTTAGTGATGATGATTTTGAAGATTTAACAAATCGTGATGTTTAGTTGAAGGATTTGAAGAATGTTCATCCTACTCCTAGTCGAATTATTAGGTCTCAAGGTAAATTATTAGGTGATTCATCAATGGCGGAACAAAAAAATCAGCTAAAAAAGGCAAATAGATGTGAGTGGTGAAGCAGATCTTGTTGTTCTTCCCAAAAAAAAAAAAAAAAGGAGTCATTCAAAAAATGATGAAGATGATGGTAAGTCATCTAAAGGAAAGAAAAAGATAAGTGTGAATGATAAAGGAGATACTCTTGTTCCTCAAAAAAAAAAAAGAATTGATCAAATGATGGAGAAGATGATGCTCAATCATCCAAAAAGAAAAGTAAAATGGTTTATGTTCATTGGAAGAGAAAAATACCCAAATTAACTGATTTTGGTGTGTGCTTTCTATCTATTAATTATGTCTGATAGTTATTTTAATTTTTTGTGTTGAATTTGTGTATGTTTGAAATATGTGTGTTATTGTTGTATATAACATGTGTCGGTATTATATATGAAATATATAGGGTTGAGATATTTGTGTAATTTAGCGTATAGTGGCTATATAATTTTGAGATATGTGATGTTATTACTATTTGTGCATCAACAATATATAAAAAAATGTGTATAGTTTGTATCTTTATATTGTTACTATGTAAAATTTGTAACAGTGTAGTAATGAATACTTTATGAGTAATATATGTAGCTTTTTGAAATATGTAGACCTTAAAGTACACTAACTTATTGCAGGTTTGGGATTTGTTTCTTGGTCCATCTGATCATTATAAGTGTCAGCTCAGTGTGCACACAAACTGTGGTATTATGATTGCCTTGAAATCTAAGTTGGATAAGAAGCAACTTAATTTATTTAAGAATAGTTGCTTTGGATATTTCTTATCTTTACCAAATATTTTTTCTCAAAATCAACTTATTCATGGAATATTGCTTAGGAAACTTGTTTGTGAGAGAGATGATGAAATATGGATTAAAGTGAATAACACTAAGTTACGATTTGACTTATAAGAGTTTTCTATAATTAGCGACTTAAAATGTATTGAAAATTACAATAACGAGTTTGCTCTTACTCAAATTTTTCAGAAAAATTCAAGGTCACAAAGCTTGATTTAGAAAGTGTTTCATGGAAAAAAGGTGGCAATGTGATGAAGATGCTTTACAAATTTTTATTTTGTTCTTTATTAATACCTTTATTTTTTCTATCACGTATAGTGATGTTATAACAAAGAATAATTTCTCATTGGTAGAATCTGGAAACTATAAAACATTTTCTTGGGAAAAATTATGTTTTCGTCTGATGTTGGAGTCAATGTAGTCTAAGGTTTATTAGAGAAAAATTATGTATCGTTGTGCTGGTTTCCCCTTAGCATTTCTGTGTTGGTTTTATGAGTGTTGTTCTTATGTTGATGGTCATTTTGCTGATCGAGTTGGTGATGGTGTGCCACGTATACTTAATTGGTTTGTAAAGCATAAACCAACGTACAAGGAGGTCAAGTCTGCATTTTTTTATATTAGGCAAGAGAGGGTATATAATTGTTTTAAAATGTAATTTATATATGTTTTGTTAAATGGTTATGTGCTTTTTAACTGTCGGTGTTGTTTTGTATGTGCAGGTAGTGTTGAGTAATATTACGCCGATGATTCTTGAAAAATCAATCCTTCAATTACCTGATTTCAAATCTGTGAATGCGGTTGTGAACTCTGTTGATTTGCCTGGTACCAATAAACAAGAATGTAGTCATTTGAGCTCAGATAATGAATTGACACTTTTGAGAAGTGATGTTAAAATGGTACGTGGAAGGTTTTTATTAATATTTGTATGTTTTTGTTAATTGATGTTTTGACTTTTTTCTTTTTATGTTTAGTTAACGGAAAAGGTTTCCTCGATGGAGAAGTTTATGAAATCCTCATTTGAATTGATTTTTCGAGCTCTACATATAAAGAATGAATCTAAGGTATTCTTTTCCTGAAATTTTTCTGTTTTTTTAACAAAACTTATATACACTATTGTAATTATTTTACAAAGTTTTTTGTACAGCTTGCTACATCAAATGGGTATAACAATGGTGACAACTCAAAGAAAAAAGATGATTATACACCTAATGTTGGTGGTATAGGTGATGATCAAGTTGATGATCCACCTAATGTGGGACAACAAAATGCTGTTGCACTGGAACTGAATCATATAAGTGACAATTTGATGGATGATGTAGAAAAAAAACAGATTATGTAGGTGGTGATGTATTTGATCATTTGGTGGATGACGTTGGAGAGAGTTAATTTTGTAGGTGATTATGTAGTTGGTCATGTCGATGTTGAGTCTGCGGCCGAAACTTTTAAGGATGGTGCTTGGAAGAATTTTTCAAATTTTGATTTTTTGAAGTTCACACAAAGTTCAGGTGAAAATAAGGTTATAGGGAGGGAAGAAATAGTCAGGTTGACAGTGATTGGTCTAATTTTACTGATTCTGAAGTGTTCAAATTTACTCAATCTTTTCGTGTTAAAAAAATACAAAAAGAAGGTGATGTGGCAGTGCTTAGCCAGAATGAGTTTGATTGATCAGAAATTTCAGATGTTAGAAATTTCTAAGTTCACTCAACCCGATAAGAGTGTTGTAATGATTGATGCAACTGGTTTAGTATGTGATAATGTTAGAAGGGTTGATCCAAATGCAAGTGATAATGTTAGAGGGATTGAGGAAAATATAGTGGTTGCCTCTGTTATGTTGGCTGAAAATATATGGATCATTTTTCATAGCCTATATCAAATAGATACTCCTTCACCCTATTATCAATTTTGTTTATTTCTTTTATAAGACGATCAAAGTCTGTCTTTATGTATATTCTGACCATTGTAAAGAAGATCCCTTTTAATTGCTTTTGATTCTTCTTAAATCTACCCTTGATGTTGTTCCATAGATAGTAGATGCATATACAGTGAGCCACATTTGGATATACAATTGCAGCACCTTTTAATATGCTATCATGCCTCTCAGATACTATGCGCATGTCTTCTCTTTCACCAAAAGTAATGTTAAACATGCGAAAAAACTATTCCCATGAAGCGTCATTTTCATAATCAACAACAACATATGCTAGTGGAAAAATATATCCTGATTAAGCAAGTGAAAAAGTGTCTATCAGTGCATGACAGCATATACATAATTTTGTCTAAATAAGTTTCAGAAAACTCACTTGCTGGATCCAACACACTAGAAGACAATATTGTCCCCTTGTATGCAGATTTTGGAAAAGTTTCATCAACAACAATAATAGGCATACAATATTTCCTGACCTTAATTGATGTGTTCAACGCGATAAAAGCATATAAAAAGTGATTGTCCTTCGTTTGGTGTAACCTTGTGAGCAATTCTGAATTTATTGTGTTTACCATATATAGGTAAGCTGGCAATTTAGCATAAAATTCACGCAGGGAGCCTCTGACCAGTTCAAGTGCTTTTTTTTTGGCTCTATATGCCTTTTTGTAGTTCATCCTAATTTCATACAAGTTTCTCATTTTATCCATGATCTCTGCTGGAGTGTATCTTGACTTTAGATTTAGAAAGTTGTGCTTCACCATTTTAACAATGGCTAATGAAGTAGCATGTCGTTGTGAAAGTATTCTGTCTGAAATTGGACAGGTGGGATCATCAACAAATTGTCACCATGAAAACTATTGAATTGTGTTGACTGGAAGATCTAAAAATCTAACTGCATCTTTGATTGATACACTTAAGATAGTACCTAGATACATTTATATACAATAATGGTATATTTATATAATATGGGTATACAGTAGGTATACAGTTCATATGCAGTATTTTATATGCAGTATATATACAGATCCTATACAGTAGTTACACAGTAGGTACACAATTTATATGCAGTACTTTATATGCAATATATATACAAGTCCTATACAGTAGTTACACAGTAGATACATAGTTTATATGCAGTATATTTACAGGTCCTATGCAGTAGTTACACAATTATATGAAGTATTTAGGCAAGTTTATACCTATATTCCAACAAAATATAAATCTTATACATTGTTGATACAGGTTATATAAAGTAGTTATATAATTTAATATCCAATATATATGCATATTCTATACAATAGTTACACAATTTATATGTAGTATTTAGGCAAGTTCATTGTTATATCCAAACAACATATAGACCTTATACATTGTTGATACATGTTATATAAAGTAGTTATATAGTTTAACATCAATATATATATCAACAAATTTTGTCACCATGAAAACTTCTGAATTTTGTTGACTTAAAGATCTAAAAGTCCAATTGCATCTCTGATTGATACAGTTAAGATAGTACCTAGATACATTTATGTACAATAATTGTACATTTATATAATATGGGTATACAGTAGGTACACAGTTCATATGCTGTACTTTACATGCAGTATATATACAGGTCCTACACAGTAGGTACACAATTCATATGCAGTACTTTATATGCAGTATATATACAGGTTCTATACAGTAGTTACACAGTAGGTACACAGTTTATATGCAGTATATATATAGGTCCTATGCAGTAGTTACACAATTATATGCAGTATTTAGGCAAGTTTATACCTATATTCCAACAAAATATAAACTTTTATACATTGTTGATACATGTTATATAAAGTAGTTATAGAGTTTATACCTTGATGATGATGATATTTTCACCTTAAATTGAAATATCTCACAGATTGCATAATATTTCATCAAACTTGATACTGTATTTTTATCCCAGTACAGTTGTTCTTCTTCAACATCTCTATGAAGTAGATCTTTTATTATAGATTCAGGCTCTTCTTCCATTTCTTCCTTAGAAGAATTATCTTCAATTGTATAATCAGAAATAGGTATTGGATGAACTTGAATAGCAGTCAGAGATGTTTCAATCAAATTTTCAATTGAGGATTTTCCATTTTCAAATGCGTTTTGTAATGTTATACACAATGAAAATTCATTTATATTCAAAAGAAATTTCTTCATCTCCATATAAAGTCTAACACTCATATCATTGAAAATAGTCATAGATCCACTCTTTACAATGTATTTTATCATCATTAAACCAGAATTTCGCTCTAAATTCAACTGCTTATACAGTTCATCAATAAAATATTCGTACCTACATTCGAATTCAAAAGTACTCCATTGATTGTAAATTTTTCAAACTAGATATCACTTAATCACTCTCCTCCGTATTGTAGCATAATTGAAACTAAAACTGAACTTGAAACCATAATTTTATATCAATTTCAACTAATTGTGAATGAAAAATACTTTATGAAGTTAATTGACCGAGGATTTTTATAGATTTATATACAATTTATGAAAATATTTAAGGTAATATGTTTTATCTGAAAAAGGAATTGTGAGGTTTTAATGAAAAGGGAATCTTGAGGTAAAATTGAGGAAGGAAAGTGTGAGTTTTAATCGAAAAGAAAAGATATTTATTAGCCTAATTTCGCGGTTTTTTTTATGGTTAGACGATGGAATTAGTTTAACGGCTATTAAGAGGGAATTAAAATTAGGAGCTATTTTTGCGGAATTAGTTTTATGCAAGGGGCTATTTTTGTCCTTCTTTCTTTTTTTATTTCCCATTCTTACTTATTTGTATTTACTTGAACACTCTAACTAATCAATCTAGATAAATTTCCTAAGACGTTACCATTCTATTTTATCACAGCTTTTAGTCAATTCGCAGTTTTCTCACCTAATTCATCTCGTCTAAAAGAATTAAAGTGGTTCTGTCAATTTTTATTTTTTTATTTTTAGTTATTTGATTTTTCTCTAAAACTAATCTTAAAAGAAAAGTTGTTAAGCATTTTATTTTAAAATGACATTTGTCTTGTTCATATGACTAACAGCCTACTTGGGTTAAAATAATTTACTTCAAACCAAGAAAATTAATTTTTTTCGTAAACCCTAATTTTTCATAATTGATAAAATATTTTTAACATGACATCTCCCTAACCTTTTTCAAAAGTGTTATCTATAACAAAATTGACCTTTTTCTTTTATGTATATATAATAAAAGAAATGATACTAATGACAATAATGATAATAATAAAAAATAATTATGTAATTTCTTTTTTATCATAAAAACACAAACTTATTTCCTTCTTAAATTCAAGTGTACCACTTATTTAAATAGGTTTCTCTTTAATTCAAGTAGAATATTTCGTAATTTTTTTTCTTAGAAATAATTATGAAGTAAGTAGAATTTTCTCAATTAGAATGTTCCTTGGCTTTTTTTCTCAAATTCAAACTTTTCGTGATTAATTATGAATTAAGTAAAATATTTCTCGAGTAGAATATTTTGTAACGTCTCTAAAAAGTCAATCGTGAATTAAGTGAAATATTTCATATTTTTTCTTAGAAATTAGTAATGGATTAAACGATACATGTTGTAGATTTTTCTAATACAAGTAGAATATTTCTCGTTTGAATAAACAAATGTCAATTTTAAATATATAAATAAATAATTTTATAAAAGCAATCCTTTTGCAAAGTTAGTCATCCTTTCAAGTTAGTCAAAAATGATCTTTTGGTGAACCATTTTAAAACAGAAGCTCCTAGTATCGTAAAAACCTTCTTAGGGTGTTAATTGAACCCTTATTTAGTTTCTCTAATTTCAAAGATTTATTTCTATTTTTGAATCTTTGAAATTTCTTAAAGTTTTTTTCTTGATATTTTTTTCTATAAAAATCAAGTGGCGATTCTGTGAATTCTTAAAAAAATTATTTTGAAATTTTCTTGAATTTTTGAAATAATTTTAAAGAGGTCAAAACCATTTTCTTCAAAATAAAATTTGAAAAGGGATAAAACAAAATGGATGGGTTATGTAAAACTTGTTTTAATTGGGCTTAAAGGGGATTGTGTATCTAGGTCGTAAAGGTGAGGTCTTGGAAGGACTGATACTTAAACTCACGTTTGTTGGCGTAAGGGTTGATCTTGATGACTATATATATATATATATATATATATATATATATATGCATCCTGGATTGACGTGTGGTCAGGGCATTCCTTGGATATCTCTAGTTCGTGCGACTAACAGGCACTGGGGCCCTTTCAGCAGAGGGAGATGGACCCATATAACCCATGGGTGTTTTTATGACGGTTGAGCTACACGGTCCAAGCTAATATTTTAATTTCATGCTAAACCTCATTTCCTATCCCGACATATTATATATATGTATATGATTATGTCATTAGTTTTGAATGGTTTTAGACTGACTCAATCATGACAATATTTTATCCTTATCCTGAGTTACATGCTAGCACTTACCCCGCTAACCGTCTCCGAACGTTGTATCTCCATGCGATGCAGGATCGGAGACACTTTTATTTTTTCTGCGTAGTGTTAGGTGATCCATGGATTGCTCGTGAGTCATCTTGAAATGGTGAGCTTCCATTCTTCGGAAGACCCTCGTTTCTTGTTTTGGTTTCACTATGTCGTAGACTATTTTCAGTTTCTTTTTGGCTATCGTCGAGGGTATGTCCCGACTTAGATTGATGTTGGTTTCTTAGAGGCTTATGGATTACTGTGGATTGGGATGGTTGTTGAAATTCTTAGATTTTTTTTTTGGGTTAGTTGAATTACCTATCTTGTTATATGTTTGAAATTCATCTGTTGGTATTTGTATTGTGTTCTAATTGGCTAGGGTAAAGGGAGTGGTCTCCGATCCTTGACGAACTTGAGGTACCCGTCACGATCAGACCTGATTCGGATCGTGACACTCCCACAAAAAAAGAAGCTAAACAGCTCATATTTCAAATATTATATCGATTGATATCTGATTTAATTTAGCAACGGACAACTCTCTCTAAATAATAAAATTTCTAAGCTAATTTATTAAATAAATTTATTAGTACAAATACAAAAAAATCAAGAAATAAAAAAATACTTAAAAGAATTTGAAGAATATTTTTGTTTTTATATATATTAGTTTCATAGTATTAAATCTTATGTATTACTAATACCACAAAATAGAAGGTATTAGTTATACAACCAATAATATCAAGTAGGGTGTATTATTAGTTATACATAGGCCCAAATTCCTACCAAACATAGTATAAATAGAAAAAATTAAAGAAAATAGCATACTTAAAATTATAGTTACAATAAATATCAATATTTTTATTAAAATTATGGATTATAGCAACAATAGCATTATTTTATTCATTAACTCGGCAAGTGTATGTTTTATCTTACATTTTTCTATTTTCACTTCACTATTTCACCTCCCCAAAATATAGTCATATCTTTAACCCTTTTTTGTCATCTTATTTTCTTTATCATTTTTTTTTTTTTTTTTGTATTTCCACTTTATTTTCTCTCATATATTTCTCTTCTTTTTTCCTTTTTCCTTTTTTTATTTTTTTATTTTTTGTTTTCTTTTTTTTTTCTTTTTCATATTTGAAGATAATTATCTCCATGATCTGCAAGATTTCAAAATAAAACATCATTATTGTCTTTCACTATCTTATGTCTCTACCTTTTTTTTCTTGTTAATTTTTTTAATCTTATTTTTTTATCATTTTATTTTTTATTTTAATTTTTTTTCATTTCCACTTTATTTTCTCTTTTCTATTTCTCTTTTTTTTGTTTCCTTTTTCATTTTTTTTCCTTTCTCATATCTTTTTTTTCTTTTTCTATTTTCATTTTCTTCTTATTTTTTTATTTTATTTTGTTTCTTTTTTTCTTTTATTCCTACACTTCTATTTCTCTTTCTTTTTTTTTTCCCTTTTTCAATTCTCATTTTTTTATTTTTTTATTTTTATATTTTTGTTTTTTCCCCTTTTTTACTTTTCTATCTCTAACTTTTATTTTGAAAAGACAAATATGTATATCACATACACTATTCAAAAAACATACAAAATACATAGCCATACAAATCTGGATATGTATTTATGATACAAAACATACATATGTATTTACGATATACATACCATATTCATATTAAATAGTAACAAACATAACTATACTGTATATCTTCATATATATTTGCGAAATTCAAAGGTGACTCATATAAAATAAGAATATACATATGGATCAGGTATTATTCTGTAAATACATAAGTAGAGCTATATGTATTTTATACAGTATTGGATTTATCTTTGAACTGTACATACCATGACATTTTAGAGGGTAACATATGTACTTATTTGTTTTCTTTTACTGTTTAAGATATCTATCATGTATTTTTTTATTACCTTTATGTATATGTATATAATTGTCATTTTATCATACAGAGTTTGTGTCATATATGTTTATATATACATGTGAGTCAGATATGTATTTCT
This sequence comes from Capsicum baccatum var. pendulum, assembly GCA_030864225.1. Taxonomy (NCBI): domain Eukaryota; kingdom Viridiplantae; phylum Streptophyta; class Magnoliopsida; order Solanales; family Solanaceae; genus Capsicum; species Capsicum baccatum. The sequence continues at coordinate 50,557,471 of CM061554.1, read as the reverse complement.
GTAAACATATGCATATTTTTTTACCGTAAAGACATATGCAGGTTTGCATGTCTATTTATTTTGTATATTTTTTTAATATGTATATATCATATAGATATTCGTCTTTTAAAAATAAAAGATAAAGATAGAAGAGTAAAAAAAAAGGAAAAAGGAAAAAAAAAAAGAAAGAGAAATAGAAACTAGAAATAAAAGTGTAAAAATAAAAGCAAAAAAAAAAATGGAAAAGAAGAAGAATAAAAAAACGAAAAAAATACGAGAAAAAAAAATGAAAAAAGAAAAAATAAATAAAAAAAGGAAAAAGAAAAAAAAAAGAAAAGTAGAAGAGAAAAAATAAAGTGGAAAAAAAAAGTGACAAAAGAAAAAGAAATTAAAATGAAAAAAAAGAAAAAAAATGAAAAAACTAAAAAACTAAATAGTTAGAGATATAAGAGAATGATATTTTGAAATTTTGAAAATCATGAAAATAATAATCTTCATATTTGATTTTGATTTGGAAAAGGATCTACTAATATAAATAAGAGTAATTTATGAAAATTTAATTAGATGTGATAATTATTTCTTATTTAACTTAACTAATTTGAATAAAATAAAGATAGTAAATCTTGTTGTATATGTATTTGTATAGCAACAGTTTACTTAAATACAAAATACAATTTATTATTTTTCATAATTATCTCTTATTATAAAAATTACAATTGAAGCTCTATAATTGCTATTTCTGAAATTTTTCCTACTAAATAATATTATACATAATATATGAACTATTTCTCCTAATACATCCTAACGGATTCCTTAGTGGACCCAAAAAAGAAGGCCCATATCAAAGAACGGAAAAATCAGAGCCAAGCCATGTGATAGACGCTAGAGAAGTGGGAGCTTTGATTGTTATATTTGTTCTTTGATTGGGAAAGAGTTATTTTTGGATAATTAATTTTAAAATTATTTATTTCAAAAATTATTTTTTCATTATGTATATGGGATAATTTATCCCATAACTATGGTATAAATAATGGGATAAATAATTCTAGTACTAATTAATATCTCATACTAAATATGAGATAAAATAGTCTTTCATAAATAGCTAATCTCAAAATTTATAATTTTAAAATAATTTATTTTTCAATCAAATGATCCAGTAAAGCCAATTTGGAAAAGCAGAGACACAAGACTGAAATAACTAGAGAGAATGAAAAGCTTGTATGCTTTGTGGATCAGTCAAATCTACGAATAGAGAAGAGAAAATATCTCAAATGATAACTATTCTCATTTTCAATTCTAAAATTGTACTCCTTTTATTTTGAAATAAATGAATTGTTGGGGTATTTATTAATATTTTAAAATAGATTAATTATTGAAATTTTTAAAAATTTACCTCTATGATTTGATAATTAATTAACTTTTAAAAAAATATTATAAAATTAATCTTTTTTTTGAATAAAAATAAAAAATTATGTTAAATTTATATATTTAATACTTTTTCTTAATATGGAAGGGAGTAAGTTTGAGTCACAAAAAGATCGAAAGAAAAAAAAAAAGTGAGCTCATGGTAAAAAACCTGTACAGTTTTGCGGCCGAGAAAGTTTATGGATATTCGATTCAAACGCTGTCATTTGATTAGTCGCAGCTACTTGTACGTGCACGCACTTCAAAGAACTTTAAATATACAAGGTTTGATGTTAATTTCGACAAAATCTAACTTCACCCATAATGTACAAAATTTCATATGGCTTTGAGTTATGTCATTTTTGTCAAATAGAATCACATTTTGTTCAAACTTAGCCTTTCATGGCTAAAGTTCAATAAAATGACTGAAATCCAATTATTTTTACCTAAAATAAAAATAATTGAAATTCAATTACCTTTACCTAAAATCGATACTCATTGCAGACATTGTGTCTGAAGTTTAATTTAAATATAACTTATATAAATTTTAAATTTTAATAAGTTATAATACTTTTTATCATAATTTTGTTAAATTACACGATATTTTGAATTTTGATTTTTGTAATACATATTTTTAGCCTTGATACATAGGCATTGTAATACATTTGCAACTGAGTGGTTAGTTAAATAAGAAAGTAACTGATTTTCAATTATTATGGAAAAGTAAATCACGCGCAAATCATGACATAAAATTAAGAAAGTAACTGATTTATCATTATGATATATCTGGTAAAATTATTCATATCCCATTCAAAATTCAATCTCACATAAAAATAAATAGTTTACATATGTCAAATATATGTTAAATGTACCAAACACTTATAACTGAATCGAAAAGCATTTATCATATGTATCACCAGTATTCTGACGATAAATGTATCACTTATATCTATCACCAATATAGTGATATCAAATGTATCGCTCATATGTATCACTGTTTACTATACGTAAATATATCAAGAAATTAACAACATTATATATGTATCAAACACATTAATCAAAAATATATGTATCGATGCCGACGGACCGTTGTAGTGGTCATCCTCATTGTCATAGTTCCGTCGAAAATTATGAGATTTTTTAGCTTCTACAGTATGAAGATTCTTCAAAAGAATATGAATATTTGTCAACATGAAGCACACAGTAAAACTTTTAAATTTTAAGAAAAAAATTAATATAAATGAAAAAAAATTGAACCAAATTATAAATTGCAAATGATAAGACCAAATGAAAAAATTTTAATTTGAGTTTTTTGTTCTAGATATTTAAGAAATTCTCTTCCATTATTTACTCTCCTAAATAAATGAAATCTGTTACTTTCTTATTTAATATATATCAAGAGAAAAAGAAAAAAATATGGAATATTATGAAATGTTTAAAAGATAAGTGATTTTATATATTTATGCCTCTTAAATTTATATTTTTGTGTAATTTATTCTTAAATAAAATCTATTTTCATGTGTGTGTTTAAATTTTTTATCTTGTGGGACTTACTAACACATACATATAGCATGCTTGAATACGCTTATTTTTCTTTCAAAGTGCTTATTTTTTCTCAAAAGTACTTAGAGAGTGTTTGGATGAGATTAAAAGCTGGTCAAAATAGCTTTTAAGCTATTTTTTTTTCTTTTTTAAGTGTTTGAAAAATTGTATTAAAAAAATCAAAAATTATTTTTTTAAAAGTCATTCTAGTTTGACCAAGTAAAAGACATTTTTCCCCCTCATAATTCTCACATATTTTAAAATTACCCTCATGTTTGTCTCATAACATTTGTTTACTTCTACCATTTTTGTGTTTTCTCTCTATTTTTGTGTTTCTCTCTTCATGTTTGTATTTTTCTCTCCATTTTGTGTTTTTATTTTTTTAGGGTTGCTAGCAATTTGATGCTTGTGGAGTTTATGAGAAATTGAGAAGAATTATTTTTTTGGTAGTTCATTTGATTGAAAAACAAATTTTAATGGGTTGTTAGCAATTTAGCTTCTTTTTGGGCGACTTTTGTTTAATTTTTCTGAAAAAAAAATGAAAAATCAATAAATCTACTTAGCCGAAACAATAATTTTTGCTCCCTTTTTAGTATGTTTTGTTCAATTTTTAGAAGAAAAAAAATTCGTAAAACAAAAATGAGTTAATTAGTGTGGCAAAATTCTCAAAGAAAAACGAATCTATATAATGAACCAACAAATTTTGCTCCTTTTTGAATCTTTTTTCTTTAATTTTAAGAAGAAAAATGAAGCACAAATAACTTATTTTTCATGAAAATATTCTTAAAAAATAAATATATTAAGTAGTTTATACTGAAATTGAATTAAAATATAAATTAATTTTAATTTAAATTATTTTAAAAATAAAATCTAATAGTAATCAACTTTATATAATGTTAATAATTATAAGGATATTTTAGATATTTTGACTAAAGGAAAGTGTTTAACAACAATCGTCTACCAAATACATCTACAATTTTTTTCAGTATTAGCACTTTTATCCAAATACGTAATTGTTTATTTTTAAAATAAATTTCAATACTTTCACAAACACTTTTAAAAACCACTTTTTTTTAGCCTATCCAAATAGACTCGTATTTTAAAAATGAGATATTTGATTAAGCATTCAAAAATAAGTACTTTTGAAAGTAGAAAAATTAATTTTTTATAAGCTAAAAACTAGCTTCTTGCTAAGGCATTTATTTGAAAAACACTTTTGAAAAGGTATACTTAAAAACACACAATTTGACCGAATAATAATTATTGCTTAAAAATATATTTTAAATTTATTGATCAAACACAAACTGTTTCACCAAAAATATATTTTTAAAAAAGTATTTCTAAAAAAAATACTTTTCAAAATAAGTATTTTAAAAGCTTATCGAATAGATTAATGACTCCCACGTGTATTAGTATATGAAAAAAAATTGACTCCCTTTGTTCTTCTTTTTTTCTTTTCATTCCTTGTTTGTTGGTCAGGTTTGAAGGAGATAACTTTGAAATTCTTTTTGGCGAAATGATCTTGTGAACTTTTGTACTTGTTCGAATTTGTAAAGTGAACGTCTCTACTTAAACTTCTGTCAACTGAACCTCAACTCAATAAAATTCAACATTTTATACCCTATTTCGGTATGTGTAACACAATTACTGTCACGTCAGTTTCCACATAAATTTCACGTCATTTTTCAATTAGAGATAGAAAATAAATAAGCTTACCTCCCCCTCCTCCTCCCAACATCAGCTTTCACATAGATTTCACATCATTTTTCAATCAGAGATATAAAATAATCTTTTTTTTTTTTTTAAAAAAAAGCTTACCTCCCCCTCCTTCTCCCCCCCTCCATCTTTAGTCTTCATTAACATCTCATTTCCTCTTCTCTCACCTACATTTTTGAACATCACCTTCATTAGCCATCTCTGTATGACATTTGAAAATTCACATCACAAATGAATTGAAAAAATTGAAAAATTTACTTGTAAAAATTATAGGTTTTGAAATTTCTTGTTTAGTTTGAAAAGATTTTTAGTTAGAATTATTAATTGAGAAAATTATAATTTTGATAGTTTGATCTCAATCATTAATTATAGTTTTAAAGACGATAAAAAAATGAAGGAGTGGAGGTACGATGGTGGTGGAAAATGAAGGATTAGGAATCCGTTAATGGTAAAAATGAAGAATAAAAGACGGGTAACGAAGGGGGTAGGAGTATGATGGTGGGGGCAGAGACGGATCTAGAATTTAAAGGTTGTGAATTTCTAACTTATAATTTTTATCACTAGACCAATAACACACTTTGTTTGTGGGTTTCCAACTTATAATTCTTATATATTTATTAGTTTTTTCAATATAAATTTAAGAACCGTACGAAAGTTATTGATTCCCGAGAACCCACACGTAAAATTGTGCATCCGCCCCTGAGGAGGGGGAGGTAGGAGTTGGAAATGATGCCCACTCGGACTAATGCATGTAACTACACACGCCATGTCCAACTCAATCACCTTAATGCCACATAAGTTTGATTAACAGTCAAAGAAATTTAAAATATTATATTTTAATGAATTGAGGGGTTCAGATGACAAAGAATTAAGAAGAAATGTCCATTTTACAAACAAAAATAAATACAAAGATCCACGAGACCATTTGACCATTCTCTTTAATTCTTATACTTCAGAATTACACAGGTTATGTGAGAAAGCATAGTCTTTTTTTAAAATTTCATCAGGTATTCCTTTATATGGGAAAAAGTAAGAACAACGTACACTGACGATGCACTTTCCTTAAAAGAAATTATTGGAACACAACAGTATCTTATGTATTAAAAATAACTCTTTGACAACTTTTATTTGTTATACTCCCTCCGTTCCTGATTAATTTTATTATTATTAAAAATAAATATTCATTAATATTTGTTATTTTATAAATGAAATCTAATTACTTATGTGTTTTTCTTTTTACCCTAGTAAATACAGGTAATTTAATAAATTTAGCATGTTGTTAATTTTTTTTGTCGAAGTAAGTGCAAACAAAAATACGACAACCATGAAACAAATTTAGAAACGATTGTCCAAACGAAAACTAGCAAAAAAAAAAAAAAAAAAAAAGAGAAATGTAGAATTTATTTCAGTTTATACCGAACACTTCAAATGACCTTTTTGGATGGCAGATAAAAACGAAGCTTCCAAAATGTTTTTAAGAATAAATAAAGAAATTTTGTAGTTACTTTTCGAAACTCATTTTTCTTAAAGAGAAAATATTTTTCAAAATATATCAACTAACCAAACATAAAAAATAAAAATACATTTTCCTCCTTATCAGATGCACCCTAAATAAATTGAAAACAGTTTCCTCCCTCTCAAAACACACCTTAAAAAAGTCTGTTGTGGCACAAATTTATATAATTCAGGCCTACAACAATAACATTGACATCCACACTACTACTTCAGCACTACTGCTTTCTGAAGTAGAGAAGCTGTTTAAATATGAATATTAGATACTGATGGAGAAACGGATTTAGGAGTTAATTGTGGTGTTTCAACCCCACGAACCTTAAATTCTAATTCCGCTAGTACTCCCACGACGTAATTTCTAAATAAGTCCCCAAATTATTATGAAAATAACTCTAAAACTATGCGGCCAATTTAGAAATGAAGTAATCCAATCACCAAATAAATGTTTTATGCCATGGTAATCCGGAAAAGGAAAATTGCAAAATATTAGTCCCGTCGAAAACTACGAACAAAAAAAGAACCTTTCTTTTTTACAGTAGTGAAAAAGAACTTCACATAAATAAAGCTCTTCAAAAACTGGAAAATAATTTCCAAAAAACTACTGTATCAAAAAACCAAAAAAACATTTTTATAAGTAAAATAAAATGAAAACCTCATCAGAAATTCTTCATCATCATCATCATCGCCAGCCATGTAAATTCATCTTAAAGAAAACCAATCAAGCACATCCCACACAACGCGCCTTCGCGTGATCTCCACGCGCTCGTCGGAAACTAAAGGCGATCGACAGATCGGACAAATAAAATTGAAAGTATCTAACCATCCATCAAAACATTCTTTATGAAAAACATGTTTACAACTCAATTTCCTTACATGTTCACCATCACCAAACCTACTCAAGCAAACAACGCAGCTCGAACCGGATGCTTCATCATCACCTTGATCATCGAAAGCATACGAAAACATCCGGTTCAAATTGAGCTGCTCGGCTAGCATAACCATCCCGGCTAGACCGGAACCCACTGTTTCATATAGAACGTCTTCTCGATGAACTGGAGGATGATGATTCATTTGAGAAGTCGACATGACGAAGAATTGACTGAAAGAGAAAATGAAGGAACGGAGATTGCCTAAGCAATTAATAAGAAGGGTAACTAGTAAGATTGGGATTGATTCAGTAGAAACATCAGTTAATTGATTTTGTAATCCCATTTTTTGGGGGGATTATTAGAGTTCGGTAGATTTCAATCACTTTGGTTATGGCTTTTTTAAAGCTTAGCGGTTATATATATAAAGTTGGTGTGTGAAATGAGTGTACATAGAGTGCTTTTTCGGGGTGGGGGGGTGGGTGCGCGTGGGGTTGGGTGTAATTTGGAGGGACGGGGTTACGTGGGAAGGGATAGAGAGGGACAGACAATTAGGTGTGTTCAAGTGTCATCCGCTTCATCGCAGCAATTTCTACTTTACGTTACTTGATTTATTTATTTTTTTCTGAAAAATATTGTGATTTATAATCTTTCCTTCAAATTTGATCTACTTCATTTTAAAAATTTATTTGATGATACGAAATTATCTCAGATGAAACTGAAGTTTATATGAACATACAATTTAAATTTTTTAAGTTGTATATTTTTTTAAAATTAATATTTTAAATAATTATTTAATTTATAATTTTATCTCAAAAAGTTATATTATTATAATTTTTAATCGAAAATTACTCAACTAATTATTTTTTTCTCAAAAAATTACTGAATTATAAATATATTATTTATAAGTCACTCGATTTATTTAATTCATTTTTTTCTTAAATTTTACTCACAATAAATTTTAATTTAAATCCAAAATTAAAAAAAAAAAAGGAAGATAAACCCAAACTCAAATTTATAATGTGGCTTTGTCCACCTACTCAACATTACATACTAATTCATAATAAGCCGAATTAGTCTTTAATCTACAAGTTAAAATATCTCTCTCTCTCAAATATTTAATTTTTATTATATATTAATAGTCTAAAACATTTTAATCTATTACTATAGTTGCGCTTAATTTGAACGATTTAAAGCCACCTACTTAACATTACATAGTAATTCATAATAAATCGAATTAGTCTCTAATCGACAAGTTAAAATATATATATCTCCCCAATATTTAATTTTTATATATTAATAGTCTAAAACATTTTAATCTATTACTATAATTGCGTTTATTCTGAACGATTTAAAGCCACCTACTCAACATTACATACTAATTCATAATAAATCGAATTAGTCTCTAATCGATAAGTTAAAATATATATATATCTCCCTAATATTTAATTTTTATATATTAATAGTCTAAAATATTTTAATTTATTACTATAATTGCGCTGTGAACAATTTTAAAAAGTTCATAAAATTCCCTAATTCTTATTTATGTCATCATCAATTTAATTTGTTGCTCAACTTTTTAAATGTCAGGCCAAATACTACGCTGAAAACTAGTTCATAAAATAAGAATTATTCAAGATTATATAAGAATATCAGTAACCCACATCTACATCTTTTGTACTCTATATCAACTCATTCTGGGTATTTAAGTCAGTAAAACTAGAATTGATTAATTCATGCAAGTATGGGAAGAATGGGTAAAGTGTGTTTAGGTGGCATTCCTTTCAAAGCTGTTGTAAAATCATTTAAATGTTTTAAAAGGGGTCAATGTTATATTTTTAGCGACTTGGGTCATTAACAGCCTGTTTGGATGGTGGTTTCCCATGGTATAGTTATCATGGGAACTATGTTTGTTTTCATGATTTTCTAAAAATGGTGGTAAGGTATGTTACTATTCCATGGTTTGATAACCATGAAATGAAGCAATTTATTGAACCACCAAATTGGTGGTGTGCCATGGTTTTCATTTTTCTTTTCCAACTATACCCTTATATAATTTTCTTTAATTCTATTTTATCCTTATCAACAAAATATATGTTAAGACTACGCATTTATTAACAAGATCGAAGATTGCAAGACTTCCTGTTAGCAATATAAAAATTCAAAGAGTGAGAAAAATGATCACAGTTATTTAGTAGTGGTTTTTAATGCCAATAAAAACTCAATTCAATTAAAAAAAAATTGAAAATTGAAGTGGAGGGAAACAGGGTGAATGCACAAAAAGCATATACATGGGAAGTGATTTTTGAACTCTAAGATACATACATGTATACCAATTGTTTTATTGATAGGGAAGTACTTCCCGATTGCATTAGTTTGCGTTCGTCAAACCTTTGTTTAGCAAATACCCTTGTGAATTTGACGTCTTAAAAGGATCATCGGGTAGCTATGAGAAGCATCAAGAAAGAAAGGACAACTGGTTACGCTAGCACTGATATGGATAAAAGAGTTGATATCTCAAATGTATTACAACTAGGGGCATTTTAGTAAATTTACCTGTTACCATACCGTACCATACCATCAAACCAAACAAAAAATCTATTATTAAACCGCAGTGAACGATACAGTTCATCCAAACATGGTACTGTACCATACCATACTATACCATACCATACTACACCATACCATACATTATGAAACCATGGCAAACCACCATCCAAACAGGCCGTAAATAGTCTAAACGATAATTTTTTTTGTTTCTTAGAATGTTGATTTAATTAAAATTCTATGTTGATAAATTTTAATTACAAAAATGATTTAATAGGTCGAATGATTTTGTAAGTAAATATTTATAATTGAATGACTTTTGAAATAAAAATTAAAGTTCAGTGACTTTTTGAAAAAAAAGCCGTAAATTGATTGACTTTTGAAGTAAAAACAAAACTTGAATGACTTTTTCTCATAGACATGGAAATCTCACAAGTTATGAAAAACTATTAAATTTCTCCAATTCTTATCTAATGTTATAAAAGGATAAGAAAATAGTTCACAAGTAGGATATCATAATATAGTAAGGCACTGCATTGGTAAATTGCATATCTTTATAAGCTAGTAAACTTATCCGTGCTTTACGTGGTCGTTATAAAAAAAATCAAATATCATTTAATGATAATTGTTAAAAAATAATAATTAAAAATATCAATCATTATTCATCTCAATTTAAGTTTATCTTTTCTCTATCTTTAACTAACATTATATGTTGTTCTAATTATATTTTTAGTGTTGATATCAAATGAAAAAAAAAAAAAAAACTCAATTCAACAAATTCAATAACAGCAAATGCGCTTCCTTAATTTTGATTATCTCATCTCATATGTAGCAAGAATTTTATGTTATTGATTTGGCAAAGACACCTTAGTCCTCGGTATAAATAACATAAATACCAACCTTTTAAAAGTAATTATACTTTTTCTCACTTTTTTAATTATTTTACTCTCTCTTCCTATTAATATACATAACACAACCGACATATACATAACATTCTGTGTATATGTGAGATTTTTGTAATATGTTTAGGAAGTTGAAATTTTTTGTAATATTGAAAACATAAATTGTATATTTGTGTAATTTTTAGCCCTCGATCTTAATTATTTTCTTAATATATTTAATAAATAATTTTTAAATTAAATACTTTGTTTTGCAATGTACGAATTGAATTTTAAGAATCAAAGAAGAATCATTTTGATGATGCTCTCATTACCTTACATTTTACAATCTCCTTTTTTTTGTTATTTTTATTGATTGTTACTTTTTTTTTTTCCTTTATCTTTTCCTCTATTTCTAATTTAATAGTTTTCGCTCATGTAATTCTATCCTACTCTTGTATTTATTTTTATATTATTTCTTGATTTTTTTTATACAAAGAAAATCGAGAAATTAATCACACCAAATCAATAATTTGAGTTTTTTTTTAGATCGATCTTCTTATAAAGATAAATAATTATCTAAAGTAGCCTAATAAATTTAGAGAGTCAAGAACATTAAAATTCTATCATTCTCCTTATCCATCCAATAAATACCTTTTAAAATATTTATTACAGTTCAAACACTATGAATTACAATTTTAGAATTAATTAATCTTTTCGTCTGAATGTTATAACCTCTTTGTTTTAAAAGATTTGCGATCTAATCTTCATCTAATTGAATTAGGTATACATAATTCTTGTTTAGGATATAATTCATATATTTGAATGTTAATGAAATATATCGTAAGTTATTAAACTTTATGCACATTTTTTCTTATTTCCTTTTTTTTAATAACCAAGTCAACTGTCTTTACACTTCTAATTTTGTGAAGAATGTTACAATTTTATAAGAAAATTAATTTTTTGCTAATCAGATAAATAATTAAAAAATATATTTGTAAAAGCTATGGTCTTAAGATTGTCCATTCAACAAAAATTTTCATCCTTGAAACTAGTCTGCGTAAATTATTATTGTAAATACTCTAATATTTGATTTACAATAAACTATAAAGTTATTTAAATACAAATAATGACCTGTGGAAATAAATCAGTGTCACATATAGATTCAAATTTAGCCAGGCTCTAACGCGTGGATAACACCCCCCTCCAAAAAAAAAAAAGTAAAAAAATCATTGTCACATACCTTTATAACTAAAGAATTCTTGACAAAATTATCTGAAGAGTCAAATTATATGATGCTGTAGAAACAATATAAAATCTTAATTATTATGTGACTATCTATGCTATTATTAAACTTTCCAAAAATTATAATAGGGAGATGAACTAAAGAGTAAAGGCCCCCCAAAAAATTCAAATCATAACATGGTTAAAACCATACTTGATTTCAAAATGGTACGGACACGAGGAGGCTACGATGATTTTGGATTGAGTGGTTTGTTTCACTCGTAAGAAAAAAAAAAAATTCGTTTGACCACAATGACATTTGAATGTCTATTCACACTACAAACTATTTTTTTTTTTAAATATTTTATCCCTTTTTAATTTAAATTTTTCTCAATACTTTATTAACTATTTTTAATACATGGGTCTTTTCTATATATGGAGATTGAATATTTTTCTTGCTCACTTTACTTGGACGAATTTTGTAAATAAATAATTTGATAAATAACTTTTTTTTTCCTTTTAATGCTAAGTGAAGAAATTTAAAAATATGAAATAACTTATGACAATTTTTAAGATCGGATAACTTTGGTTAATATTAGTTCGACTGTCTATTTTTTTAAAAATTTTATTTAAATATCTAGTAAATTTACACATATATTTTTGTTAAGGTGATCTCTAATTAAGTAATTTATTAATTATTATTTCTAACTAAATTTAAATATTTTCAAATAAAATTAAAAAATATTTTAATAATGACAATCAAAATTCATAACACTTTAAACATGATAGATATTGACATATTATAAAAATCATAAAAATTATATAGTTCATATGTGTCAACTATCACTAACAACAATCTAAGAGAGTCGCACGTTAATGTTGTAGTCTTGCTCCTTTATGTTATGTTGATTTTTGATAATTTTCTAATAATAACTTATATTTGTTATTAATATATGATCTCTAATAACGTAATTTTATTAATTATTATGATTAAATAAATTAAAACTACATATTTATATAATTTTTTGATATAATTTAAAGTATTTCAATAACACTAGTCACAACTCAAAATACTTGTAAAGTCTCGGGTTTTTGGTCCTTCAAAATTTTCTGAGTTCAGAGCTTTCTGCTCCGACAACGACTCAACTCATGAGTTGTAATGTGTCTTTACAGGTCCTAAGACCCAGTCGTAATGAGCCCAGAAGGATTTTTCTAAGTCACTATCTTAATAATGATTAGACTTAATGAGTCGTATAGACTCCTAACGAGTCGTAATGAGGGTATTTCGTAAGTTGTCCAGTGTAGTGCCTCTATGAAAATTGTTGAGACTGTGACTTGACCCTACGAGTCGTAGTGTCTCATTACGAGATGTAGGGTGCCAATTTTAGGGTTTATAGTGAAGATCCAAAGAGGGTTCTGGTTTTGCTATGAGGATGGTCCGAGTCGTAAGGTCACTCGTAGCGACTGGGCGGTGGTTTTCAACCTTTATAAAAAGGGTATTTTGGACATTTTTCTCTTGACCTAAACATATCCCATGACCTATAAAACCTATTGAGGCTTTGTTTTCATTTATAACTCATCAAAGCAAACACTCTTCTCTCTCAAATACTCTCTCAAGCAATAATACTTAGGATTTTCAAGAAGTGGGTCACTTAGAGCTTTCAAAGACATAATCTTTCCATAATCTTCGATATTTTAGGCATGCTACTCTTTTCTCATTGTTAATTTGTTAAAGACATGTGTTTTAAAGTATTTTCATGAGATGTTTGTGATGGTTTTGAAACAAAGGTTGGGAATTTTGAATGCTTATTATTAAACAGTGTTTTCCCATGTTTTACATATGATTATTCATGCTTTAATTATGATTTTGAACTTATGGTTTCATGGGTATGACGAATGAACTAGAAAATTGTGAATTTCTCAAACTTGTGACTTTTAAAGTAGTTATGGCCCCAACCCCATAATGTGAAATTGGTTTTCAACTATGAAAAATGTGAGAATTTTTAAAATTAAACTAGTCTTGAACTATTGCATGATATAAAGAGGTATTTGAAATACAATGAATTAATTTAATGAACAAAGGGAGTCGGTGTTCCCCCACCTTGTATTAACGAACAAAAGGAGTTTTTTTTCCCAAGTTAATGAAAATTATTTTGGCATGTTGTTATTACCTTGCAAGTGTAGTTGGTATGGCGATACCAACAATGTATGCCTTATTGTAGAATATGGTTCACTGAATGGGGATGTGTCATACTTGTTTTAATTGGGCTTTAATAAGAGTTGTACGGATGAGTCGTGAAAGAAGAGGTCCGAGAGACCGATATTGAAAACCACATTTGCCGATGCGGGGGTCAAAGTGACCAGGGAGGTTCGAGACCCCTCATTATTATTTCATGATTAGGGAGGTTCGAGTCCCCCGTAAATAATTACATGATCGGGTGCTTAAATCACCTTAGTATATGTTGGGAGATTCGAGTCCTCCATGTTCATATATATGAGATTATTCTCCGATTCGTGTGGGGCCCAAACAGGGAGTGAGAGTTAGGACCCATATAGCCCGTGGGTACTACTAAATAATGGTTGAGCTACACAATCCAGACTAAAGTCTTAAAGTGCATGTTAAACCTTGTTCCCTATCACAGCATGTGATATATATATATATATATATATATATATATATATATATATATATATATATATATATATATATATATATATATATATATATATATGCATCTGATTATATGTATTAGATTTTGAATGAGTTTGAAACTGTTGATCATGACATTATGTTATCCTTATTCCTGAGTTACATGTTAGCACTCACACCGCACCGTCTTTGGATGCAGTATTTCCATGCGATACATAAATTGGCTATACTTCTACTTCTCCTGCACGGTGATTCAGATTCAGGGTCAGTTTGTGAGTTGACACTGAAATGGTGAGCTGCCATACACCGGAAGTCTATATTTTATGTTTTAGTCTCTTATGTCTAAGATTGTTTAGACTTGTTTTGTCTATAGTCGGAGACATGTCCCAATACTTTATTGGTATTCAGTTTTGATCATTTGTTTAGAAGGCCTTGTTGGACTATTATAGTTATTAGGCAATGTCGGTTGTATGATTGCCTGGTCGTCAGTCGGTGGTTATAGACTTGAATTAAATTTTTCTTAATCTATTACACGCTTTTTTTATATGTTCAAAATTCATTCGAGATTGGGGTGTGTTGTGGTTGGTCTGGTTAAGTGCAGGGGTCCGGTCCACATAGGACTTGAGATACCTGTCACGGGCAGGCCCTAGTTTGGTTTGTGACAAAGATGGTATCAGAGCCTAGGTTTGGTGTCATTGTGTGTCCAACAAAGTCGTGTCAAGTAGAGTCTCTATTATGGGTGTGTAGCGCGCCACACTTATAAGGGAGAGACTATGAGCCATTTAGGAATGTTTTCCTATCTTGCGATCTATTCTTCGGTCTTTAGAGTCTAAGGTCATGAAATATCCTCTAATTGTCGAATGTTCGCTTTTCAAATCATGCCTCCCAGAAAATCTGATGCTCATGGAAAATCTTTTGTCTTGTCTAAGGACAATGTCACACCTCTTTTTTTGCTCGAGGAGTCGAAGAATTTTTCCAATTAAAGTGCGGGTTTTGAATAGGAATTATTTTTATCATTTTCAGAGTCGCCACTTGGAATTGAGTTATGGTGTTCTAAGCCACCTTATTGAATCTCTAATCAAAAGAAAATGACTCTATATTGGTCTGTAAAAATAGCAGACCGGGTAAGAAATTTTATTGACCGAGGGGAAGGTATGAGGCACCCTCAAGTCCCGTGGTTCTAGAACTCGTTTTATGGACTTATACTTAGATTTAACTATTTTGGATAAATTATATTTGCAGGCCTTAATTCTCTCATTTTTGAATATCTAGTATCTGTTTATACCTTTTAGATTGGGCTAATAGAAGTTAATTTTACGACGATCTTTACTGAGGTGCAATATCACATCCTTGAATTATTTTTAAATATCTCACAAATATGCGTACGTTGCATTCTTAATTGAAACAGATATATTAAATGCGCCTAAAACTTATTTAGTGTTAAAAGGCATTCATTCATCTCTTATAAACTCAAGACAATTTTTCTTATCTATTTTCACTCATTTTTTTAATCTTCTCCAAATTTTCCTAACATTTTTGTTTTCTCTCTGTCTTCGTTTTTATCTGTATTCGTTCTCTTTTATTTTCCTTCCTTTGAGAAAATTGACATTCAAACATAATCTGCAAGACACATATTTATTATCAAGAGAAATCATCATACTTGACATCTGTTTCTTGAATTTTGAACCTAAGTTCACTGTTTTATCATGCTAATAATATTAATTCTTATCCAAAAGATCTACTAATTTTGTCTTAAATGATCATTATAACATCTGAGGAAAACTATAGTTATGACTAGCAGAAAATGAGCTCATCTTCACAATCAATTTTTTTTATCTAAAAAAATGCTCAAATTAAACTGTGTTTAACAATAGTTTATCTTATAACAAAGATACCCATTAATAGTAATTATTAACACTTAGTTTATAAAGAATGCCTAATTTCTACTTGGAAAAAATAAATAATGTCAACTATATTTTCTTAAACAAGGTCTATATAACGCTAGTCTTTAATTATCATTAGCAATATAACTAATCAATTTTGAAACTCATATAATACCTAACAGATGAATATTGAATTTCTTTAACTTGAATAAGTTACCAAATTGAAAATTTAAATTAACCAAAATATAGTCCAAAGGAAAACATGCACATGTTTAGTTTAATCCAGATATCATATCAATGACACAATATAAAAGAGAATCATAAGCTAATAACAAACAACAAAAGGAGAAATTTTACATACTAAACAATGCATGGAATCATAAAAACAATTTCATACTTTGATGCATAAGGAAACTTACAAAATTAATAATACAAATATTGAATAAGAACCCGTAACAAATTAAACCGACTATAAAAGCAAGAACGCCATCACCGAAAACTCAAACGGAAACCTCGAACTCTACTCGTCACTTCCTTTCTGTCCTTTTCTAAGGGTTTTCTTCTTTTGTTTCTAAGTTTTCTCTAAGTTTTGTTGTCACTTCTCTTCCTCCGTTCCTCCTTCTTCTTACTTTTTCTGTTTTATTTTGTTCCTTTTCTTTCTTATTTTTTGTCTCCGCTTCTCTTTTTTTTTTCTTCTAAGTTTTTTGATTTGTGTATCCATCTGTCTGTGCCTCCTTCTCTTGGGTGGTGAGTGTGTTATATATATATAGTGTGCATGTGTAGTGGGAACACGGGGTGCAGGATGGAATTATGGGGATTTTGAGAAAAATATGGGAAATGTGGAGAGATTGGGGTAGTTTTCTTTAGGATATTTTTTTTTAATTTAATATATATATATATATATTTAATAAATACATAAATAATAATAAATTTAAAATAAATAAATAAATTAAATATTAACTAATCAATTTTTATACTAGGGGAGGATCAAAATTACGTGTCTGTTTTGCCTTTCTTTGTTTGAATACACGAAGTGTTTTCGTACAAAGAAGTAGACAACGAAACAAGTTTTGACCATCTGATCATTTGAAAGGGTAGAAGAAATAAAACAAGATGTGATTGAGTCTTGGTTTTGGACCACCTACAAATCCTGGGTTATAAGGAAATCAGGGCACGTGTAGTTCGGAGAGGTGAAATTGTAATACCCTGAAGTGTCCTAACTAATTTCGTCCTAAGAATGTCAAGTATTAGCTTCTAAATTGAATGATGTTTATTCAATGGAGAATTTTCAAGATTTTCACGTTTAGTTATGTGGGAAATTCAATAAGTTTTTCATCGATACAAGATTCGCCCAAATTCGATATCCGGGTAAGAAGTTATGACTATTTCAAGTCCCCGTCGTAAAATAGCTCCATGTTAGTTAGTGGCACTCCGCGCCACAAGAGAAAATGACATTTGTCAACTTCCAATGAGCCTCTGCGATTTCACCGCATCGCAAAAAACTTCCAGGTCCCAGTTGTCCAATTCCAGTAGGGATCCGCGATTTGTTCTGCATCGCGCCCTAGCCAGATTTCAGAATTTGTATGGCACCGCAATATCTCCGTGTCGCGCCATCAGCCCAGTTTCCAATTGTCACTTTCCAGTGACACGGCACAATAGCACCGCATCGCATCGAGTGCCAAAATTAGGATTTTAATCAGTTTCGAGATTTTAATGTCAAGGGCCTTTAAGTCTTTTTTTAATGGCCCTAATCAGATTAAGCACGTACTTAGCCCTAAAATTACATGGTAATATCATTACTCATCTAATTTTTCCCCAAATTGAGTTACTCTCTCTCAAGCCAAGAAACCCTAGCTCTCAAGAATCAAGGTCAATCTCAAGAAATCCATCCAACAACTCCAAAAACCTTTAAGATTTCCTTTCTAAGGTATGGATAGTGTTCATTCATGGACTCGTTTCATCCATGAAGCCCAAGAATCTCTTTTCAAAGTTCAAGTATATTGATTTTTATGAATTTCATGTTGGATTTGCTTTTGTTGATGTTGATAATGACCAATTGAATTCTAATCCATATTTGGTGATAAATTTTTAAGTGGAATTAATTATTATAGGTGTAGATTCATGTGAACCCATGATTAAACCCTTGAATGGTGAAATTAGAACTGAATCATGATGTTTACTTGTTGCGTAATGCTGTCTACATATACTATGCACACTATGTGTTTGATTAAATGCCTATGTGAAGGAAAAGTGTTATACTAGTATGATAATATGAAATCCCCATTCATATACATGTTCATACATGTCAAGTGTTTGATGAAATGTCTCAGTCAATGAATTATGGATATATGTGTAGTCATTGTTATGCTTTAGAATTTATGCCACAAATTACTTTTATGATATCGAGTCCTGGAGGTATTTAATACTCGATAATTTAGCTGTGTGCCTAGAGCCCATGTCATGTTTCCACGATACTCTCAGTCAAGCCATGATCCATAGGACTCAGTCAGTCATGTGACTCAGAAAAGCTCAGTAACTCAGTAATATCACTAGTATTCCGTTAGTCAATGGAGCTCAGTTAAATTAGTACAGTTCAGTTAATCATGTTCAGTGTATATTCAGATGGGAGTAGGATTTAGCACCGAGTGAACTCAACGATGGGAACTCACCTGCCAGTAGAGGGTGTGATTCTTAGAAGTAATCCTTGCGTCCCAGAACTACGTAGCCAACATAGGTTGATACATCAACCTGTCAGTTGAGGGTTGATGAGGTGGCTTAACTTGCCAGTCGAGGGTCCAACCATTCTCATTAGAGTACCTGGCAGTTGAGGGTAACTCACAACTTGTCCTTATCAATGGTGCGGTATTAGCACCCTTCCAGTTGGGGTTATAGATTGGACCCCAACTCAGCTACATTGCTTTATTTGAGGCATGTCGGTTAGATGACTACATCCCACAGTTTCAGTATCAGTCTCAGTAGTAGAACTCAGATAGTTCTATAGAATTCAGGACTATCAGATACAGTCAACTCAGAACAGTACAGAACTCAGCTAGTTCTATCAGATCCTAGACTATTAGATATAGTCGCTTAATATCGGTTATATCAGTTATCAGAAATTCATGTTATCATCATTCAGATTCAGTAATCATGTTATCACGATCTCAGTTACATTCACTATATGTTCATGTATGCATTCTCATGTTCATATTATCCAGTCAGTTAGTATTGTTCATACATATCAACCCCATGCATTCAGCCTGCCTTACATGCATACCAGTACATTCAATCGTACTAACGTATTTGCGCTATTGTGTTTTATTATATACCATAAGTTCAGAAGCATGCGCTCCAGAGCATCAGTAACATTCCAGTTTTAGCTGTCAAAGTTAGAAGTGAGTCCTCATCTTTGGAGGACATGATCATTACATTATATCTTCATTACTTAGTTTGTTTCAGTAGTTGGAGTTAGTTGGGGATATGTCCTATCAACTCTTTATTCAGATAGTTTAGTTTTAGAGGCTTTTCAGATTATAATATTGTTCAGATAGATTATTTCAGTATTAGGTATTTTATACCTCATTCAAACATTATTTTATTAGTTATGTTTTTATCAGTTTTGAACCTTATGGCCTTTTTGCCTTTATTTCTGCATTTATATAAGATATTATGCAGTGTTCAGGTACAAATATCAATCATGGGTTAACTTATGGTCCTTCGGGGTCATGAGCACCGTGTAGCATTTTGGGTATCAGATTTGGGGTGTTACAAACTTGGTATCAGAGTCTAAGGTTCAACAGTGTCCTAGGAAGTCTAAAAGCCGCATCTAGTAGAGTCTTGTACAAAGGTGTGTTGCACACCATATTTATGTGCAGGAGGCTATAAGATGTTTTAGGAACAGTTTCCCTTCTTTCAGTATTCATGTCATGCCAGTGAGCATGAGCTCAAGTTTTACTCTCAGTCTGATCTATTTCTCTCTTTTTTCTATAGAATATGCCTTCTAAGAGGAAAAACAAAAATTAGTCAGCCCCTCATTCTATCTAAGCAGATCCCTTGGACGAACATGTTTCTCATGCAGAGTTCAGAGCTATTTTCACTACTCTTTCTCAAATAGTTGCTACTTAGAATGAACGACCAGCTATCGTTTCGGCCAACCTAGTGGTCAATTCAGCTGCAGCTAGGATTTGAGACTTCACCCGAATGAATCCTCGATCTTTTTTTGGGTCTAAGTTAGATGAGGACACTCAAAAATTCATAAATCAGGTTCAAAAGGTTAAAGAAATCATGGGGGTGTCATCTATTGAGAATGCTGAGCTAGCTGCATATCAGTTGCAAGATATTGCTCATATTTGGTTCAAACAGTGGAAGTCAGAGAGGTCAGATGATGCAGGGCCTATTGAGTGGGAGAAGCTTGTCACCGCATTCTTAGATAGATTTTTTCCCCTAGAGCTGAGAGAAGCTAAGGTTTTAGCATTTATCAACTTCAGGTAGGGCAACATGACGGTGAAAGAGTATTCTCTTAAGTTTACTCAACTAGCCAGATATGCTCCTCATGTGGTTACAGACAGCAGGGCCAAGATGAGTAAGTTTGTTTCTGGGGTGAATGATAGCGTGGTCTATGAGTGCAAATCTGTGTTGTTGAATAGTAACATGAACATAGCTAGGCTTATGACCCATGCTCAACAGATAGAGAAGCAAAATATTAAGATGAGGGAGAAGTAGAATAAGAGAGCAAGGACAGGTAGTTTCAACTTTGCTCAGCCTAAATCAGAAGGAGGGAATCGTTCTCAATTCTGTCCTAAGTCATCTTTTCCAGCTCCTTTTTTGGCCAGTGCTCCAGCTCCTAAGTTCAGGGATGGTAATAGAGATATGGCGTCAGGCTCCAAGTCTTAGGGCAGTGTTACCAATACCCGAACTAATCCTCTTTGTCAGAATTGTGGCAAACAACATTAGGGTATTTGCAGAGCTGGCAACGATATTTGTTTTGGATGTGGCAAGCAAGGCCACAGAGTCAGGGATTGTCCTCAGATAGGTTCCCAGCGTCAGTAGAAACATTCTGTAGCTCAGTCTCGTTGCCCAAACCAGTAGGGTGCCACTTCCAGTGCTACTAGTGGGCGACGCCCTAACCGACTTTATGCTCTCCAGTCCTGGCAAGATCAGGAAAATTCTCTTGATATAATTACTGGTATGTTACAGATCTTTCATGTGCATGTTTATGCTTTGCTATATCCATGAGCTTTCTTGTCTTTTGTTACCCCTTACATAACAGTTGATTTTGGAGTCAGTCCCGAAATCCTAGCAGAGTCTTTTTCAGTATCTACCACAGTGGGTAAAACTATTATAGCCCAGCGGGTATAAAGAAACTGCCCGATTATGATATCTCAGAAAGTCACTTTAACAGACTTAGTCTAATTAGAGATGACTGATTTTGATATCATTCTCAGCATGGATTGGCTTTATTCCTGCTATGCCACAGTCGACTACAGAAATAGAATAGTCCAGCTTCAGTTTTCGAATGAACCTGTCCTAAAATGGAGGGGTAGTACTTCAGCATTCAGAGGTCAGTTTGTTTCCTACCTTCGAGCACGAAAAATGATATCTAAGGGTTGTGTCTATCATCTCATTCATGTTAAGGACTCTAGTTCTGAAACTACCAATCTTGAATTATTCCCAGTAGTAAATGAATATTCAGATGTCTTTCCCGAAGATCTTCCAGGAATTTCTCCTGAAAGGGAAATATACTTCGACATTGTTCTTCTTCTAGATACTCAACCTATATCTATTTTGCCATACAGAATGGCACCAGCAGAACTCAGAGAATTGAAAGAGCAGTTGAATGATATCTTAGATAAGGGATTCATCAGACACAAAATATCCTCGTGGGGTGCACTAGTCTGAATCATGCGCAAGAAAGATGGTTCTCTCAGAATGTGTATTGATTATCGCCAGCTTAATAAAGTCACAATCAAGAACAAGTATCCTCTTCCCCGAATGGATGACTTGTTTGACGAACTTCGGGGTGCCATTTATTTCTCAAAAATAGACCTCATATTAGGCTATCATCAGCTTAGAGTCAGAGAATATGACATCCCAAAAATAGCCTTCCATACTCGGTATGGTCTTCAAATTCTTAGTCATGTCCTTTGGTCTTACCAACGACTTAACAACTTTCATGGACTTAATGAACCATGTGTTTAAGTAGTACTTGGATATGTTCACATAGTTTTCATAGATGATATTCTGATCTATTCCTGCAGTGAGCGTGATCATACATACCATCTTAGAATAACACTTCAGACTCTCAGAGATCATCAACTATTTGCCAAATTCAGTAAGTGCGAGTTTTGGATAAGGTCAGTAGCATTCCTTGGTCATATCATATCTGGTGATGGCATTAGGGTTGATCCTTAAAAGACTAAAGCAGTAAAAAACTGGCCTCACCCTATCTCTCCATCAGATATTAGGAGTTTCTTAGGTTTGGCTGGCTGTTACAGACGGTTTGTTGAGGGATTTCCCTTTATTTCATTCCCTACATCCAGATTGACTTAAAAAAATTCAAGTTTTAGTGTTTAGATCTTTGTGAGAAGAATTTGTAGGAGTTGAAGACTCGACTCACCTCAGCTTTAGTCTTAGCCCTTCTAGATGGTCCAGATGGGTTCATAGTGTATTATGATAAATTCAGAGTAGGTTTAGGTTGTGTCCTCATGCAGCATGGTAAGATCATAGCCTACGCCTCCAGACAGCTTAAACCCCATGAGAGGAATTATCCGACTCATGATCTTGAGTTAGTAGCCGCGGTATTTGCCTTAGATTTAGAGGCATTATCTGTACAGAGTTCATGTAGATGTGTTCACTGATCATAAGAGCCTTTAGTATGTCTTTTCTCAGAAAGATCTCAATCTTCGTCAGAGAAGGTGGTTAGAGCTCTTGAAAAATTATGACATGAGTGTCCTTTATCATCTGGGCAAGGCTAACATAGTGGCCAACGCTCTCAGTAGACTGTCTATGGGTAGTGTTGCTCATGTTGAGGACAGTAAGAAAAAGTTAGCTCAGGAAGTCTATTAGCTTACTAGACTAGGTATTAGCTTAGTCGATACAGAAGTGGGTGATATATGGGTTCAGATTAGTTTATAATCATCTCTAGTTTCTGAGGTGAAACAAAAGCAAGATAGAGATCCTAACCTTATCAAGTTGAAAGAGTCAGTCAATTATCAGAAAGTAGAGGTTTTCTCCCAAGGGAGAGATGGTGTCTTATGTTGTCAGGGTCACATGTGTGTTCCAGGTGTAGATGATTTGAGGCAGTGAATTCTTACAGAAGCATATGGTGCACGTTACTCTATTCATCCAAGGGCCACTAAGATGTACCGCGACTTGCGGGAGATCTATTGGTGGGGTGGAATAAAGAGAGATATTACAAAGTTTGTGGCTAAGTGCTCTATATATCAGCAAGTTAAGATAGAGCATCAGAAGCCTAGTGGGTCCATGTAGGAGTTCAATATTCCCACTTGGAAGTAGGAAGAAATGAACATGGACTTTGTGATGGGTTTGCCTCAAACTCGTCATCAGCATGATTCAGTTTGGGTCATATTAGACAGAATGACCAAATCAAATCATTTTCTTCCAGTCCATACCTCCTATTTAACCGAGGATTATGCTAAATTCTACATCAGAGAGTTGGTCAGATTACACGGTGTTCCATTATCCATTATCTCAGATAGAGGTACCCAGTTCACCTCTTACTTCTGGAAAGCTTTCCATAAGGGTCTTGGTACCCAAGTTCATCTCTGTACAACCTTCCATCCTCAGGCAGATGGTCAAGTAGAAAGGACCATTCGGACTCTAGAAGATATGCTGCGAGCGTGTACAATTGATTTTAAGGGAAGTTGGGATGACCACTTGCCTTTGATTGAGTTTGCATGCAACAACAGTTATCATTCCAATATTAAGATGGCTCCATTTGAAGCTCTCTACGGTAGGAGATGTGGATCTCCAGTCGGTTTATTTGAAGTTAGTGAGGCCTCATTTATATAGCGTAACTTGGTATTCGACGCCTTGGTGAAAGTCCAGTTGATTAGAGAAAGACTCTAGGCTGCTTAAAGCCGATAGAAGTCTTATATAGATATACGCAAAAAGGATCTCGAGTTTGAGATTGGTGATTATGTTTATCTAAAGATCTATCCCATGAAGGGAGTGAAGAGATTCGGAAAGAAGGGAAAGCTTAGTCCCCGATATGTCAGTCCCTTCAAAGTTCTCAGTCGCTTCAGCAAAGTAGCTTATGAGTTTGAGTTGCCTTCAGATCATGCCTCAGTTCATCCAGTCTTCCATGTCTCTTTGCTCAAGAAGAGCATAGGCGACCCAATAGTTGTAGTCCCTATTCAGAGCATGGGTATTCATACCCATACCTCTCTTTCGAAGAGCTTCCAATAGAAATTCTTGATTATTAGATCACAGATTGAGGAACAAAGAAGTCCCTCTAGTCAAAGTTCTTTGGAAGAATCAATCTGTTGAGGAAGCTACTTGGGAAGCAGAAATAGATATGCGAACCAAGTACCCTCACCTCTTCTTTTCAAACTCAGATCTAGCTCAAGGTAACAGTTCTCTTTAAGCTTATTATGTTCATGTTCAGAATTCCATTATAAACTAGTACTAAGTACCATTGCATATTCAATCATATGTTCATACATCAGATCAGTCATGTGTTCATGCATCAGACATGCATTCTCTTTGTGAGAAACTCAGCTATCAGAAATCTCAGTCATGTATTCATGAGCCAGTTCAGTAAGGAAATCATGCATCAGATATGCATTCTTTGTATGAATCTTATAAATATCAGTCATGAAATCATGTTTCAATTGTTCATATTGAGCATGTACTTTAGTCTATCATTTCTTCCATCTCAGTCAGTCTCATTTGAGGACGAATGTTCCTAAGGGGGAGATATTATAATACCCTAAAGTTTCCTAACTAATTTCATCCCAAGAATGTCAAGTATTAGTTTCTAAATTGAATGATGTTTATTCTATGGGGAATTTTCAAGATTTTTCCCTAAATTGAGTTACTCTCTCTCATGCCAAGAAATCCTAACTCTCAAGAAATCCATACAAGAACTCCAAGAACCTTCAAGGTTTCCCTTATAAGATATGCATAGTGTTCATTCATGGACTTCTTTAGTCCATGAAGCCTAAGAATCTCTGTTCAAAGTTCAAGTATATGGATTTTTATCAATTCCATATTGGGTTTACTTTTGTTCATGTTGATAATGACCTATTGAATTCTAATTCATGTTTGGTGATAAATTTTTAAGTGAAATTAATTATTATAGGTGTATATTCATATGAACCTATGATTAAAACCTTGAATGGTGAAATTAGAACTGAATCATGATGTTTACTTGTTACGTAATGTTGTCTACATATACTATGCTCACTATGTGTTTGATTAAATGCCAATATGAAGGAAAAATGCCGTAATAATATGAAACCCCCATTCATATACAAGTTCATGCATGTCTAGTGTTTGATGAAATATCTTAGTCAATGGATTATGGATATATGTGTAGCCATTGTTGTGCTTTAGAATTTATGCCATGAATTACTTTTATGATATCAAGTCCTGGGGGTATTTAATACTCGACAATTTAGTTGTGTGCCTAGAGCCCGTGTCATGAATTTTCTCATGTTCATATTATCCAGTCAGTTAGTTTTGTTCATGCATATGAACCCCATGTATTCAGCCTGCCTCACATGCATACCAGCACATGCAATCATACTGATCCATTTGTTCTATGGTGTTTTATTCTATACTATAGGTTCGGAAGCACACTCTCTAGAGCATCAATAGCATTCCAGTTTCAGCAATCAGAGTTAGCAGAGAGTCCTCATCTTTTGAGGACATGATCATTATGTTATATCTTCATTACTTAGTTTATTTCAGTAGTTGGAGTTAGTTGGGGATATGTCCCATCAACTCCTTATTTAGACAGTTCAATTTTAGAGGCTTTTCAGACTACAGTATTGTTCAGACATATTATTTCAGTATTGGGTATTTTATACCCCATTCAGACATTATTTTATTAGTTATGTTTTTATCAGTTTTGAATCATATG
The DNA here is from genome assembly GCA_030864225.1 of Capsicum baccatum var. pendulum. Lineage (NCBI taxonomy): Eukaryota > Viridiplantae > Streptophyta > Magnoliopsida > Solanales > Solanaceae > Capsicum > Capsicum baccatum. The sequence continues at coordinate 50,531,168 of CM061554.1, read as the reverse complement.
GCCTTTTAGCCTTTATTTTTGCATTTATACAAGATATTATGCAGTGTTCAGGTACAGATATCAGTCATGGGTTAGCTTGTGGTCCTTTAGGTTCATGAGCACCATGTAGTATTTTGGGTATCAGATTTGGGGCATTACAGAAATGGTGGGACGATGAGTTAGAGAACGAGTGAGGTTCCTTTGAGTCTTCGATTTCGAATTCTATGTTTACATCCAAATGAATAACAAAAATGAAGATACAAGTGAAAGATCCTATCTATGTATCTTTTTTAAAATCTTGACTTAAATCTTCATAACTTCTTAAGTGTTGAGATAATCATTATTTTGAGTTGAACTTGGAAAATGAAATGTTCTTCTATGTTGACTTTTGGTACTGGAGAGAAACGTGACAATTGACTTATTCTTCAGACTTTCTACTGGCTTGAACTTGAAAATCTTCACTCTCTTCTTTAGGCAGGCTCCTGAACTTGTAACTAATAATCTTCACTCTATTCTCCAGGCGAGCTCCCGACCTTCTATTTCATCACCCTATTCTCCTGGTGGGCTCCTGACTTGTAATTTCTTTACTCTATTCTCCAGGCGAGATACTGACTTACAATTTCTTCACCTTAATCTCCAGGAAGGCTCCTGATCTTCAAAACCAAAAGTAATTTTAATTCTCCAAACATGTTCCCGAACTCAAAGAAAAAACTGAATTATAAAAGTAAATTCCCATTATCTAGGATGGTCCTGAGCCGAAAGTAATGTCCCATTATCCAGGAGGGTCCTGAGCATAAATTAAAGTCTCATTATCAATGAGGATCCCGAGCATAATAAATCTCATTATCCAGGAGGGTCCTGATTCGAAAGTAAAATCACATTATCCAGGAGGGTCTGAACAGAAAGTAAAATCCATTATCCAGAAGGGTCCTGAGAAGAAGTAAAATCCCATTATCCAGGAAGGTCCTAAGCAGAACATAAAGTTCCATTATCCTGGAGGGTCTTGAGTAGAAAATAAAGTCCCATTATCCAAGAGGGTCTCGAGCAGAAAATAAAGTTCCATTATCTAGGAGGGTCCTGGGCAGAAAATAAAATCCCATTATCTAGGAGGATCCTGAGCAAAAAATAAAATCCCATTAATCAGGAGGGTCCTGAGAAGAAAATAAAATCCTATTATCCAGGAGAGTCATGAGTATAAAGTAAGGCCCCCATTATCCATGAGGGTCCTGAGCAGAAAGTAAAATTCTATTATTTAGGAGGTCCTGAGCTGAAAATAAAATTTCATTATTCAGGAGGGTCCTGAGCAGTAAGTAAAATCTCATTATTTAGGAGGTTCTTGAGTAGAAAATAAAATCCCATTATTCAGGAGGGTCCTGAGCAGAAAATAAAATCCCATTATTCAGGAGGGTCCTGAGCATAACGTAAATTCCCATTATCCAGGAGAGTCCAAAGCAAAAAATAAAATTCTATTATCCAGGAGGGTCCTAAGAGAAATTTTAAGTTCCATTATCCAGGATGGTCTTGAGCAGAAAAGTAAAATCACCTACAATGCAAACAATTTTTTTCCTAGTTTGTAGCAGAATTTTTTTTAATGTCACCAGATCATAATTTTTAAAAGTGCAGTAAGGGGGTGAATCAAGGCCTTGATAAAGAAATGCATCTCTTGAGATTAAATTTGATGACCAAAATTAGAAAGTGCGTCTCCTAAGAGTTAATGTGGTGGGCTCTAACTAGAAAGTACATATTCTAGGAGTGAAGGTTCAAGTTAGAAAGTGCGTCACCTAACAAATGAAGTCTGAAATACCCAGAAAAGGAAGTCAGTCTCCTAGGGGTATAGGATGATGAATTTTTATCATGATGGTGATTATCAAACTTGCTTATAAATATCACCTCTTGCATTTGCATAAGTGGGAAATTGCACTTTTTGATATTTAGGCTTTGAAGTCCTTGATTTGAAAGTAACATATTTTTTTGTTTCATTTGAAAACACAGTGGTTGGTTTGTGTCATTTGGCTACAAAGGCAACCGCTCTTGCACTTGTCATGCTCAGCTCCATTTCAAATCATTGATAGGTATCGTTGACTTGTCATACTTTTGACCCCAAATTCTGGCTACTGAAAGTATTTGACTCAAATTGTATTTCCCTAGCATGATGCCTCTAGGTTTAACTTCTATGTACCTTTTATATTTTTATGAGTCCAAAAACTGCCAGATAACAGACTTTGTTGAGTATCTTACTTTATCTTGAAATATGTTAACTTTGTGCAATGACCCTTTGTCTTGCTTTATGCAATTGAGAAAGTTGGTAATAAGTTTTGAAGTTCTTTGTCACTTGTCTTGACATAAATTTGACTAAAAAACCGAGAAAAAATTGATGATTTTTCATTTGATAACAAAGACACAAAAATAAAAAAAAATAAAAAAAATATAGAAATAAAAGAAAAGATAATAGATATCTCTTTCAAAAACAACAGAAAGAAAAAGTTATCTGAGTGTCGTAGATGGTTCCAATGATTATGACATGCATTTTAAATTAACAATTTGATCTTTCCATCCCAATCATTTATTGACTTTTTCAACTTGTTGAATTTAAAACCATGTTGCTATTGAGCTTTTTGCCTTTGGATTACAGACTTTCTTCGGCTAGTAGCGGTTTAATAGATTTTCTCCAGCGAGCCTCTTTCATTTTAATTTTCTCTCAACTCACTGTCATCTTATCATGCTCATGAGGGTTTTCACCAATAAAACTCTCATTTTTATTTCTCATAACCCACTGTCGCCTTACGGTGCCCATAAAGATTTTTCACCAGTAAGACTCTCTTATTTTTATTTTTCTTATATTTTTATGTTGATGAAATAAAGTAGTTTCCAAAATATGGAACATCATATACCCATAAAATGCTTAGCCTTTACATTTTTAAATATTGATCTGAAGGTCTTTCTTTGATTCTAATTTTACTTTTGGATAGGGTTAGAAAGAAAGGGCGGCATAAGGCTCAAAATATACATAGCATAGGGTGAGACTTAAAACTTTTGGATCGCATAAAGAAAATAACTTTTTCTCTAGTTTTATTTCATACTGTGTAACTTGAATTTTTACTTGATTGGACCAAATTCCAGAGTAGGGCTGCCTATGTATCTTGTAATAGCAAGAATCAGGTCAAATGTAGTTCAGATATCTTTTGTTCTTTTGCTTGATTTTTGCTTCTTATTTTTTTGACTCTAACCTTTCTTTTTCTTTTTGAGACTTTTTTCAACTCTATTCTTTTTTCTTGACACTCTTTCCGACTTTATCTTTTAAAATCTTTTTGAAAATTTCTAACTCTATTTTGATTTCAAAAGAGGGATACAAAAGAAAATAAAACTACATCTCAAAAGGGGTAACAAAGGATGACACAATATTTGGATAGCAGAATGAAATGTCTTCATCATATCTATCCCTAAAAAAGCAAGTATATAACATGCAATCTGAGAGTGAATGTTGACACCTAATTTTTACCCGCCATACCTAAATTTAATTCTGAGTTTCTTCGATTTTGAATAAAATTATAACATTTATTTTGTCTGAATAAAAAGCTTTTCAAAGTATTTATTTGCATAAATTTGTCATTTTAAATAGCGATTATATACTATTGTATTCAATTGTACGAAATTTTATAATTTTGTCACTTAAATATTTTTTTTTACAAAATGTTGGATTTTAATCAAGGCTTAACTTGAAAATAAATATAAATGATAAAAATCTTGATTTAAATATAATTTATTCTCAAGAACAATTGATTTGGATAAATGTGTGTTTGATTTTATTAAACCAAGAAGCTCGGGATTAAGTAAGGTATTAATTCATATCGAATCTCGATTCAATTTGGCCAATCTATTAAATTCGGCTATAATCGAAATCAAACTAACCCCAATTACAATGCAATTGGCTAATTGATTCTCAATTTTTCTAAAAATTAAATGAATTTAGCTAATCCCTGATTTAATTGGGGTTATTTTTTAAAATAACTCCAAAATTGACCTAATCTACCCATTTATTAATCCCTAATTCCCAACACCATATCAATTTCAGCCCAATTTCAACCAAACAAATTTAGCAGCCCAATTAAAAATCACAACCAACCCAGCCCAACAAATGGTCTGACCCAGCCCGTTCCTTTATCTTCTCCCTCAAATTTCTGATAACAATGTACTGCTCTAATTTCCACGCAAAACCTAATAGCTCAACCTTAACTCGTTAAAACACCACCAAAACCCAAAACCAGCGACCCAAAGCCCAAACCCAATAATATTTTGTTTCCACATCGATACGTGCCAAGCACGGGATAGTAACATCGAGTGTTCTTGAAGCTGCTATGTGTTACCTTTCAATTCGTTTTTCAATTGCTACATTTCCAAATTCGAATCTCTCAAAAAACTTGTATGATTTTGGCTAGCTCAATTGATCGTGAATTTGAAATTGGTCAAAAAATTTGAAATTTCCCTCTAATTGTCCATCTCCCACATCGATGGTGTGTAAAAACCCTAATCCAACATTCTCCTATAGAAAGGGATTGCGGAAGAGAAAAAGGGGCACGTCTCAAAGAGGGGAAGCACCATTCTTGAGCGAAAACTAGTAAGTTTTTATTTTAGTAAAATTTAAGAAGCCGTCAATTTGATCAAAATTCTCGAAGGACCTATGACTTCCGACGTTAGCTCGAGGTTCTATTTTATTGCTCCTAAAGAGGTAAACTTCTCGACACTTTAGATTTTTTTTACTTTCTTAATTTTTCCCTGTTTTCAGTAATCGTAGTAGAAAATCTGGTTTTCTCGTATACTGGGAATGGTTTGCTGTAGAGGCCTTGAAGGCCGTAGGTTTTATTAGGATGATGTTCTTGTTGCAATATTTCTCTGATTTCAACCTCAAATCTGTGTTAAATGTTTAATTTCTGTGTGTTCATGTATTTTGCTGAGATATGAGATTTTTAAACATGTCTTTTTCCTTTGTCTTGCTCTACAAATGTAAATAATGCGTTAATTGAAAATCAATTAGGTCGAACTCTACACCTTGTTTTGTTTGTCGACTTGAGTTTAAAAATTACATCTTGTTGAAATCTTGCACAATGTATGTTCTTGATTTGTTTCATTCATAGTTGTTTGGATTTCTCTGGGTATGGTGTTGTTCATATATTGTTGGCATTCATCTATTTGAAATAGTATCCTAGCATAGTGTAAGCGTTAAATCCTCCCGATTGATATTTTTGCAAAAAGATGTTTCGAGTACTACACATATTTATTCTAGCTTGTCCTTTCTGTTTTTTTTTGCTTTTTTAATGTGGGTCTATCACCATGTTTTGTTCGACTAATAATGTCAAAAGGAAACAAGGGAGTTCATCCTCTAAATAAATAGTAAGCTAATATTCATTTTGAATTTTTGAGATTTAGTAATGTGGTTCCTTGAATTCGAGAAAACTCAAATCTTCCTTTTATTTTGTTGATTATCAGTCTGTCAATTGAATAAGAAAAACTGGATGTATGAAGCTGGAACTTCAATTCATGTTGTTTAGTGTTGTGTCGTTAAGAAATATTGATTAAATTGTGTTTGAAGTCTTGAGGATTTCCTTCAAAATATGTATACTGTTTTCTTTGTTTTATTTATTCTGGATCATGTTGCTCATCAAGTTTGTGCCTCAAAATTAAATTGTGTTGGAAGCCTTGGTGATTTCCTTCAAAAAAATGTATACTGTTTTCTTTGTTTTACTCTGGATCTTGTTGCTCATCAAGTTTATGCCTCAAAATTGTTCATCAATAAGATAGATAAATTTCTTAATCTCTCATTTAATTGGCATCATAGTAGACAAGTTAGTTTTTTTTTAAAACGGTTTGGGTTCCAAGTAAATTTGTCCAGATTGTTAGTTAACCTATTACCTATGGTGGTATGATTCATTTTTCGTCATTTCTTTAAGTATAAAAAATATAAATTGGTTGGCTAGTGTTAATAGGTATTTCTTACAAACTTAGATCATTAAGTTGTATTTCAGATATTCTCCCTCTTTGATTATCTTACCTCGATCACTATATAGATACTTTCATTTCTATTCATTTCTCTCCAGTATTTTGAGAATCGGGTTTCGCTTATAATTGAATTAGTTGATCTCATTCATTTTAGATCCTTTATGATTTGATGCTTAGTTTGGAAATATGTGTTACTTTTCTTTTTTTTTTATTCTCTTCTTCGTATGTGAATGTGGCTGAGTCCGAAACGGACTCAATCCCTCTTTGCATTTCCTTTACGGTCCATTGCGGCCCACCATCTCTATCGAGTCAACTCCTAAAGAAAGTTCTAATATCGATCGCATATCGTGTGGGTGCAAAAATCTAGAAGAAGAAGGAAAATGGGTTAAAGTCCCATCCTTGAAGCGGCTAACCATTATACATTTATTTGAGCCTTGAAGCCAAAGTTGTAAACTAACACAGGTAAACCAGATTGTGGGGCAAAAAGGGCTCGAAAATATGGATTAGGATAGGTGATGATGGGTCGAAAACCCAAATTAGTTTAGGACAGGTTTATTGGTTTAGGCCTAATGGCGTAAATCTTATAACTCCTTCCTTTCTCCCTTTATGTACTTATTTGCTTTTCATTTGCTTAGACTTGGTTAAATCCCCTACTAAGTCATCAAAATTTATTTTTCTAAAATCACTTTCTTTTCAAAAAACCGAATTCTCTTTTTCAAAGTTAGTCAAAGATAGTTTTCAAACAGTCCGGATAACCGCAAGTTTGCGGACATTTTAGGTGCCTTAAAAACCCTCCTAAAATGTTAATAGGAACCACTTACTCAAAATCTTCAAATTTAAATAATCTTTCTATTTTGGGTTTTTTAAGTAAATTTTCAGAGGTTTTTCTTGATTCTCCTAAATAAATTAAGTGGCGACTCTAAATAAGTCAATATTTTCGCAAAACAGTGAACATAAAGATCATGCACATCTTTTTCAACATTGATCGTGACTAAGCACATGAACTTGTGTCACTTCTTACATGCTTGTAAAACACACAAGTCCACTTGCATTCTACTTTCCTCACAATAGATGACTCATGCCCTTTTTGGAGCCAACTTCTTTCGCTTCTCCTGACAATGGAAACTATATATCCTCTATTGATCTCATTCAAAAACTTGAGATGGACCTTCTAATTGAACACCAAGTAGTTTTTATTCGTAAAGTGTTTGCCTCAATATATTCAAGTGTGGTTGTAACTAGAACCTCAAACATCTCAACACTTTACTTATTTTCTTATATGCATTTTTTTTCCAATTCTAGCTTCTTGGTTCTATATTTTCAGGATTAGATTGGGTGTTAAAATCTGGCTGAAAATTCAACATACATATTATATCACTAAAACCAACGCAAAATGTACTACATAAAGAAAATAAATGAACAACGTATATTAAAAGTAAAAGGTAAAGGGACACTGCATTTCATTGAAAAAGAAAAAAGAAAGAAGATAAAAAAATAATTAAAAGAGAAAATGGTCTGTTACCCCCCCGACCTTTATCTCAAATTTCAACTACACACTCAACCTTTAAAGGTGACCTATAACCCCCCTGAACTATTTTAAAGGGGAATTATTATCTCCATGAACTATTTAAAGTGAAATTATTAAACCCCCCAAAACTGACAACCAGTCATTGGAAATATAGTGTGATGCACGCGCCGCCACGTCATGCCACGTCATTACCACATCATTTTTTATTTTTTTTACTCTAAAAAAATAATAATTTAACATTATTATTTTCCAATTATTATTTTTCTTTCTTCTTCTTCTTCTTCTTCTTCTTCTTCAATTCTTTTTCTTCTTCTTCTTCTTCTTCTTCTTCTTCTTCTTCTTCTTCTTCTTTTTCTTCTTCTTCTTCTTCTTCTTCTTCTTATTCAATGGCATCCAAGAACCCATTAATGGCATTTCTTCATCAATAGCATCCAAGAACTCATCAATGGCATTCAAGATCAATTTATCATCTTCATCATCTCCTCATTCAAGAATTCAAGTTCTTAAACTTTTTCAAATTAATTCGGGTTCAATAGCATTTCTTATTCAATAGCATCCAAGAACTAATCAATGGCATTCAAGATTAATTTATCATCTTACTCATCTCCTTATTCAAGAATTCAAGTTCTTAATTTTTTTCAAGTTTTTTGAATCGAAGTTCTTAATTCAAGTGAGAACTCATTAATGGCATTTCTTCTTCTTCAATGGCATCCAAGAACTCGAATTATGTGAGAATGTTGAGTCAAAAAAGTTCAATACCATTGATTACGTGAAGATGAATCGACTGTTGAATCAACGTGTTGAATCAAAATGTTGAATCGAATTGCGTGAAATTCATCAAAAAAAAAGTCGATGAAATTTTAAATTTTCCGGTGCCGTCACTGTTCTTCGGCATTTCACCATTGAAGCTGCACCATTGAAGGCATTGAAAAAGAAGAATAGAAGAAGAAGAAAAAGAAGAAGGAGAAGAAGAAGCCATTGAAGAAGAAGAAGCCAATATTTATTAAGAAAAAATAATAGTTATTAAAAATAATGACGTGGCAATAAAAAAATAATGATTTTAAAGTGAAAAAAATTTAACTGACACGCTTATGGGCTCGTGTAGTCACATCCAGTGAAACGTCACCAACTGGGGGGTGTAATAAATTCGGTAAAAATAAGTTCAGAGGGGTAATAGGTCATATTAAAAGGTTGATTGTGTAGTTAAGATTTCGACTAAAGGTTGGGGGGGTAACAGACCATTTTATCTAATAAAAATAAAAGAGTTTGAACATAAATGACAAAGAAACAAGACAAGATAGACTTCAAACTACAACCCTGAAATAATTCAGAAAATAGAAAGAAAAACAAAGCAGACTACTAAAACTCCCTCCTCGTGGGGAGCAGAGTGACTTTCGAATTGCCGGGATTGACATCTTTGCCACTGATTTGCGCGTCATCCTTAATGGAGTCTCTACAATCATTGCTACAACTTTGGTTTTTCTTCTTGACCCCAAAGTATCTGAACTATTCTGAATTGTTTGAGTTGAAGCCTTAAGGGCTACTTGACTTGATTTTCTAAATTCAATTCCATTTTCATCCATTTCTCCAATTTTGATTTTTTCAACAAAGGTTTTACCTACTGTAGAAAGCAGGTGGCTAAAGTACTTGTGCTCTTGTGGTTGTAGGAAGACATCAATCATCTCTCTCTTTCCTTAACACAGATTCCTGTGGAATCAACTGATTGTGCATTTCTTTGTTGTCGAACTTTATGTCCTCTTTATGGGTCATTTGGACTTTTCTTTTGGACCTCTATTGTATGAATGATGTGCCATCTTAACCACAAATCGACCACCTTAATACTATTTTGACTTTAGAAATAAGGAATGTGTCAGGATTACACACTTTTAAAACTTTTTTGCTTTAAAAATATCACCGAACCCGATAAGGGTTGCCTCCATATCTCATCATGATGAGAATCAGGTGTGCATAGTTTGTGAAACTGGAGATATGAAGAAACACACTTTTTTTATTTAAATAGCGAGAAAGAAAATTTTTTCTTTTGAATTTATTCATAATGATAAAAAAACATATTCTTTTATATTTTCAAAAATAAATTAATTACTTTTTATATAAGGATCAAAACTCTTTTCTTTTGTTGAGGATGAAAGACAATCTTTTTTTAAAGATCAACGAACTCATGAAGGGTTGCTGACGTATCTCACTAATATGGGAATCAGGTGTGCGTAGTTCATGCAGATCATTAAATTATTTTTTATTTCCAAAAATTTCACTTTTTTAGGAAACAATTATGAAATTTGGAGGGGAAGATTCTCTCAATTGATTCATTAAGTTGCCTAAAGCTGGTCAACAATAAAATGGGCCTTCCAAATAAATGTCAAAGAGCACATTGGATGCACATGTCGGTCATTATAAAGAAGGTCACCTATGCTTGATAGACCCGACCCTTGTGTCGAGTACCGCTAAGTCAAATGCACATGATACAAATAAAGCAGAACCTAATAGGGATAACCACGTTCTGAGTTTTAGTTCTACTAAGTTTAGCTTGATGTAGATAGGTGTCAAGACTGGCTTACGCGAGTGGACACTCGAGTCGGAGAGGGATAACTTGTTCGATAGCAGTGATATTCCACATTTGTTGTTAATCCAAATCCCGCCTAACATGTGGGACTAATAATCCTTCACCAGGTGACTTGACACTCTGACTATCCCAAGAAGAAAGTAGAATGCATATTCTGCATTCCTTCTATGCTATTTTTAAAGACTCAAAGGGGGTTCAGAAGAGAAGACAATTTATAATACAATTCAACAATATCAAAGCTATAAATGAGCGAAATGTATCACATTAGGCCAATAAACATAATATCTAAATAATTAAAGCAATTAAAATCCAATATCAAAAGCTTGAATTCTAGTTATCCCCAGTAGAGTCGCCAGAGATGTCACGCCCATCTTTTGCTTGAGAAATCAAAGAGTTTTTCCAATTAAAGTGATGGTTTTGAGTAGGGATTATTTTTATTATTTTTAGAGTTGCCACTTGGATTTGAGTTATAGTGTTCCAAGCCACCTTATTGAATCTCCAATAAAAAAAATAACTCTTTATTGGTCTGCGAAAACAGAAGAGCGGGTAAGAAATTCTATTGACCAAGCGGAAGGTATGATGCTGTAACACCCCAAAAATGGCCCCGAGATGTAACACGATGCTTAGGACCACAAATAATTCCAAGGTAACCCTTCTACTGGCATAACTCATAAGCAACTGAATAAAATACATAAATCTGATCAAAATAAGCGAAAGATAACTATTTTCTGAATCTGATCAATACTGAACTAAATTAAAATGTTTACAACTCTAATTTTACAAAACAATACTGAAATCAAATACATTAACCCTACTGACTGTCTATGAAGCCTCTACTAGTATTGAATTTAGGTAGACGGGACATGCCCCCCAGCTATCCCAAATTAATACGACTAAATAAAGAAAAATACAATACTGCCAAGCTATATGACTAGCTCGAGCCCTAGAATTAAGAGGACTCATCATCTGCTGACTGGAAGCTGCAAACTATCTGAATATGGTATGCATGCTACGAGTGAACTGATACCTACATTATGAGACAATGTAGCACATAAACATATATGTGGATCAATACTTTGAGGATGTACTGAATATATGGGGGTAAAATGCATAAGTAAAACATCATCTCATCTTCATAATTTATAAAACAATGCATGCTAAATGTAAATAACTCACATAAGTTGGAATATTTGAAATACTAAAATAATAAAAAGTAAATCATACTTTATAAATCTAGTGAGTCATAACATTTAGTTCTGAACGATGTGTTTGTATTCTCTCTTTAAATCATACTGTCTAAGTTTAGAAAGAACTCACTTCTAAAATCTGAAATCTAAAAGCTGAAGTCTGTAGCTGTTATCTTTCTGGAAAGCATAATCTAAGTAAACTGTGAGCCTTTACACTTAGTTTTTCTGAAAATTTGTACTATTAAACTGTAGGGAAAACACTTTATCTTAAAGGAGGTTCTCTTAACCGACATTGTAAAGATGTGCTTTAAAGATGAATACACTTTTATACATGTGAAATTTTCAAGATTTTGAGTTTGCATACAACAACAGCTATCATTCCAGTGTAAAGATGCCTCCATTTGAAGCTCTCTATGGTATGAGGTGCTGATCTCCAATCGGTTGGTTCGAATTTAGTGAGGCCTCAGTTATAGGGCCTCACTTAGTATTCAATGCCTTCAAAAAATTTTAGATGATCAGAGAAAGTCTCTTGGCTTCTCAGAGTCGATAGAAGTGTCATACAGATGTGCACAGAAAAGATCTCGAGTTCGAGATTAGTGACTATGTTTATCGAAAGATCTTTCCCATAAAGAGACTGGAGAGATTCGGCAAGAAGGGAAAGCTCAGTCCCCGATATGTCGATCCCTTCAAAATTCTCAGTCATTTCGGCCAAGTAGCTTATGAGCTCGAGTTGCCTTCAGATCTAGCTTCAGTTTATCCAGTCTTCCATGACTCTTTTCTCAAGAAGTGCACTGGTGACCCAGTAGTTGTTGTCCCTATTCAGATATTAAGAACAACCTCTTTTCCTAAGAGATTTCGATAAAACTTCTTGACTATCAGACTCGCAGACTGAGGAACATAGGAGTCTCTTTAGTCAAAGTCCTTTGGCAAAATCAGTCCGTTGAGGGAGATACTTGGGAAGCAGAGGCAGAAAAGCGTACCAAGTATCCCCACCTCTTCTCCACTAATTCATACTCAGCCCAAGGTAACATCTTTCCTTAAGCCTTTTAGTTTTATGCTCAGATTTCAATTACAACTTGGTGTCCAGTTCATATTCAGAGTTCCATTATAAACTTGGTATCAATTATCATTGCATATTCCATCATATATTCATGCATCAGATGAGTCATGTGTTCATGCAACAGATATGCATTCTCCTTGTGAGAAACTCAGTTATCAGAAATCTCAGTCATATATTCATGAGTTAGTTCAGTCATAAAATCATGCATCAGATATGCATGCTTTGTATGAATCTCAGAAATATCAGTCATGGTTCAATTGTTCATGTTCAGTATGTACTTCAACTTATCATTTCTCCTATCTCAATCAGGCTCATTCGAGGACGAATATTCCCAAGGGGGAGATATTGTAATACCCCATACTTCTACCTAGCTTAAATTCATCCTAAAGATGTCAAAGATGTGCTTTAAATATGAATAAATTTTTATGCATGTGGAATTTTCAATATTTTAACTTTTTTTTTGTGTGAAAAATTCAATAAGATTTCCATTGATACCAAATTCGCTTAAATCCAATAACCGAGTAAGAAGTTATGGTGATTTAAAGTTTCAGTCCTAAATCCGATAACGGAGTAAGAAGTTATGGCGATTTAAAGTTTCATTTTTATAACACCGTCATTTCAGCCAGTGGCACATTGCGCCGTAAGATAAAATGATGTTTGTCAATTTCCAATAAGACTCTGCGATTATACCGCAACGCGGAGGGCTCCTAAATCCCAATTATTCTTTTTCCAGTGAATCTTCGCGATGGCTCCGCGTCGCGCATAACTTCCAGGTTACAAACAAAGTGGCAACGTGATAGCTCCGCATCGCGCCATCTCCTAATTTTCAAGTTGTCCAATTCGAGAGACATGGCGCGATAGCGCCGCGTCGCGCCAACCTGCCAAATTAGAAAATTTTGATGAAAAATAAATATTTCGTACAGGGATAAATTGGTCTTTTACCAAGGTTTTAACACGTCCAGGTGCGTGATTTAATCCCTAAAAATATTTCAAATCATTATTTACTCACTTTTTCCCTTAATCAAGAATATTCTCTCCCAAGAAACAAAACCCTAGCTTTCAAGAAATCAAAGCCAATTCCGAGAATCTCTCCAAGAACTTCAAGAAACTTACAATCAAGGTATGTCAAGTGTTTATTCATGGGTCCCTTTCACCCATGAATTCCAAGAATATCTTTTTCAAATTTCAAGTATATAGATTTTTATGAATCCTATGTTGGGTTTGCTTTTGTTTATGTTGATAATGACCAATTGAATTCTAATCCATGTTTGGTGATCAATTTTATGTGGAATTAGTTATTATATGAGTAGATTCATGTGAACCCATGATTAAACCCTTGAATTGTGAAATTAGAATTGAATCATCATGGTTACTTATTGTGCAATGTTGTCTACATATACTATGTTCATTATGTGCTTGATGAATTGCTTACGTGAACTAATAAGAGAAGAAACTATGCCATGATTAGTTTATATGCAAGTGTTTTATAAATTGTCCATGAGAATGGATTAATGCCACGATTTAGTATGCAGTTATGTATTCCCCATTCATGTACAAGTGATACACCCCAAGTGTCCGTTGAAGTGTTTTAATGAATAAATTGTGAGTATATAGCCATTGTTGGGCTTTTAGGCTTGTGTCATGATTTACATATTATGCTATAGAGTCCTGGGGGTATCTAATACCCGACAATTTAGTTGTGTGCCTAGAGCCAGTGTCATGTTTTCATGATATCCTCAGTCAAGCCATGTTCAGTAGAATTCAGTTAGTCATGTGACTCAGGAAAACTCAGTAAACTCAGTAATCCCAGTTATCTCAGAAAGGTCAGTACTTCAGTAATCTTAGTAGTATTCCATTTGTCAAAAAAACTCAATGAACCCAGTCCAGTTCAGTTCAATTAATCATGTTCAATGTCTATTCAGATAGGAGTAGGATTTAGCACTGAGTGAACACTAGGATGAGGACACACACTGACAGTTGAGGGTGTGATCCTTAAAAGCAATCCTTGCATTCCAGAATTATGTAGTCAGCATAGGTTAAGTCATCAACACTGACAGATGAGGGTTGATGAGGTGGATAAACACTGTCAGATGAGCGTCCCGCCATTTTCTTTTGGAGAAACTGCTAAATGAGGGTCACTTACAACTTCTCCTTACCAGTGGTGCGGTATTGACACCCTTCCAATTAGGGTTACAGATTGGACCCCAACTCAGCTATAATAGCTTATTAGGGGTATGTCTCTTAGATGACTACTTCCCACAGTTACAGTTTCAGATTCAGTCTCAATAATAGAACTTAGATAGTTTTTCAGAATTTCAGGACTGTCAGATATAGTCAACTCAGAATAGTATGGAACTTAGTTAGTTTCATCAGAACCTAGACTATCTGATACAGTCGCTCAGTATTAGTTATATCAGTTATCAGTGACTCATGTTATCAGTAATCAGACTCAGTATTCAGTACCATCACGAATTCAGTCACAGTCACTTATTCATGCATGTTTTCTCACATTCATGTTATTCAGTCAGTTAACATTGTTCATATATTTGAAACCTTTGCATTCAGCCTACCTCACTTGCATACCTGTACATTCAAACATACGACATATTTGTGCTATGGTATTTTATACCATAGGTTCAGAAGTACGAGCTCTAGAGCATCAGTAGCATTTCAATTTCAGCAGTTAGAGTTAGCAGTGAGTCCTCATTCTTCGAGGACATGATCATTACTTTATTTCTTCATTACTTAGTTTATTTTGGTAGTTGGAGTTAGTTGGGGACATGTCCCATCAACTCCTTATTTAGTTAGTTTAGAGGCTTTCAGACTATAATATTTTCAGACTAGATGTTTTCAGACATTGTTTCAGTTTTGGTATTGTCGTACCATATTATTCAGATATGGTTTTATTAGGTGTTTACCAATTTTGAACCTTATGGCATGTTTTAACCTACTATTTCTGTATTTATAGTATTTTATGTGGTGTTCAGGTACATATATCAGTCATGGGTTAGCTTGTGGTCCTTCAGGGTCATGAGTGTCGTGTAGTGTTCCGGGTACCAAATTCGGAGTGTTATAGACATAAATCATGCAATCTACATGGAGTCCAACGTCTCATTGTCCTAAGAAAGAAACCTCACATTGGGGAGAGGTGTCATACTCTTGCCAGGAAGAATAACCCACTTTCCATGTGATCGATCACAAGCTAAATCTATAATCCATATAGAAATGGAAATAATCTTATAATCTTTACCTACGTTGGCTACGTAGTTATATTGAATATAAGGCACGCTAATCCCACACTTCTCGCTCGGTGCTAAATACTACTCCCATTTTATTTGCTACGCTCATTCTGTTGGAAATCCACTTTAAAACTAGGATAAGGGTTTATCTAAAACCAATTATGCATTCATCTAATAAAATCTGTGAATAAAGCTGATCTAAATTCTGTAATCTATAAAAATCTGAAAAGTAGATTCCAAAGCTAATCCGATGATCAAAATATCAAAGATTTATTAAAAATCTATAAATAATCTGATAATAGGAAGATTAAAGCATCATCTTTCTTGAAATAATAATATTCAATCATGGGGTAATAACCCATACTTCAATCTTATGTCAAAACATCATAATAATCATGCTTGATATTAAAAACAATGATAATTCATCTCAAAATCTGTAAATTACTGCATTAGGCATGAAAATAAATTACAGCAAGAGGCATGAAAATATGAAAATAGACATGTAATTAAACTTCTAAAATACTTGAAATCTCAAAATCTTGCAAAGCGCAATAATAGGTATGGACCTTAATTCAAATCTCTTGAATAATCATTCAAAAATCATATAACTTTTAAATAAAAACTTGGTTTTAGGAACAAGGATGGAAGAAAATACTTGTTCATAAACCCCACATACCTTGATTGAAGATTAGATGAAGAAACTTGATCTATTGATTCTTATTTGGGTTCTTGGAGATGAGTTCTTGATTATCTTGCTTTGGGAATCCTCAATTTGGAGCTTTCTTGAAGAATCTATGGAGGCGTTTTTATTTCTTGGAGAAGAAGCTTTGGAACTTTAGGGTTTTGCTTTGAGAGAGAATAAATGAAAATGGGCATAAAGTGCTCAGAATAGGCTTAAATCTTATGTTTGGATGGATTGGGGGCTTGGGAATTGACCAAAATACCCTCTTTAAACTTCTTAACAGAATTGAAAAATGTTACATTTTTCCGAGTTGGGTAGCCACTACGACGCGCCACTTTCAAGGTGTCTTACTGGAAAGTGAACGAGTGGGAACTGGGCAGGCTCCGCGATGCGGATCCATCGTGGTACCCCTTTGGACTGCCATTTTAGACTCTGGAGCGATGTGCCAGTACCGCATTGGGCTACTGATTTTGACAATTGAGAATTTAGACCTTTCCGCGATGCACCAACATCGCAGAGTTCCACTGGAATTGACAGTTATGAAATTGTCCATCACCTCAATGTGGTGGTTGCTCTCGTGGGACACTGTCAACTTAAAAATGCTCTAACTCCTCAACCGAGTATCAGATTTGGGTAAATCTGGAAAATATTGCATGAAATAAAAGGTATTCATCTTTGAAGCAAATCATTGACATTCTAGGAACGGTTTTAAGCTAGAAAAAGTGCGGGGTGTTATAATATCTCTCCCTTCAAAACATTCTTCCTCGAATGTGGCTAATTAAGCTGAAAATGCTGAGGAATATGAGGTTTTAGGCTATCATGCACGACAGTATGACTAAATCTCAACATAGTAAGCTACTAAATTGATTTGTGAGTGCATGAACTTACATGAAAATAGTTATATGGTTGAGATAGAAATGAGAGCATCAATTTATGAGTGACCATTACTTTAGGATGGATCATATTTCATGAGAAAAAGAATGAGAGGTTTATGACATGAAAACTCAGGGTATTACAACATCTCCCCCTTGGGATCGTTCGTCGTCGAATAATACTAATTTGGTTGAAATACTAGGAAAAGACTAAGATGATATGCAGGATACTTATGAAGTGAATCATGACTTAATATCTAAATCTGAAACTGATGCATGATGCATATACTGAGTTGAATCCACAATTTACATGGATGCAAACAAATTACCTCTTGAAATGGCCATACTCATGAAATTTCTGGTAGTAAGACTAGACTAAATCGGAAGATGGAAAACTATAGAAATTTATCTGTCCGACTGTTAAACTGGGTTGCTGGCTTTACGGACAGAATCATACTGAATGCTCATACTCATCTGGAGTGTTTCTCCAACACTCTTTTAAGAAATTTCTAATGCTATTAGGGAATAATGAACTTTGGACATGATCTGAACTAAACATCTGAATAAGAAATCACAACATTGCTACCACTCTATAGCATGGAACATAGATCTATAAATCATAAGCTAGGATAGAATTACTAGGCCTTAAGCAATGCAACCTCTTACTTTCAAGCTTAGCAACACTTTCTCAAGCACTCCCTCAACTATACTATTCTCCTTTAAATACCATAATCACTTAATTCAACTTGTAATTCTCACATGGGCATGGATAAATCCATATACTAAAGTCTAAATTGAACTAAATCCTCTCATCATTGTGAAGCCTAACTCGAAATCACGAGGTACTGCACATAACACCATAATACTAGTCTGAACCATGGATTCAATACCCCAAGCATTGTCATAACTACTCACTCTAGGATGATTCTTCTTATCACTTTAATAACTAAAGTCAATATCTTACTAGAAATTCATTAATGCACAACACATCTATCCTCTTATATACCAACGTGACGTTCAAGCCTATCTTCATAACCACATATGCGCTTCTAAACAAATACCCATAAGAGCACTTTTATCGTATTCTCTAACACCTCTATTAATAACATCTTTCATGCACTATTCTTAAGAAGGCATGCATAAAATATTCTCAAATAACCAAGCCATACACAAAAATCTTCACCTTAATATTTCTTCATTTATAGATTTACTTAAAACTAGCATATAACCATCATTCCCAACATAACATATTTACTCTCTCCCATCTACGCAATTGTTCATCATCACTATCTTGACCTAAGGAAAGGTCACTGAAAGGTTGGAATACCGGGGCCTGAAACATGAAGGGGTACCAAGCATAACTTGGCACTTTACCGAGGTCTGGGGAAAAGAGTGTTCACCACATGGATTCATTAAAGAGATCTAATCTTAGGACATACATGATATAAATCTGAATTTTTCTGATCGCTAAGAGTGTTGCCTGAGTGCTGAAACTGAACATACTGTAAAGCATGAGTGCGTGAGTCATGAGCTTCATGACCTGAATTTGGAGTTCATAACTTATGGAATATGATTCCATCTGTCGAATGAACTGGAACTCCTCATACTAATAACTGGGAGAGTACATGATTCTCTATTACGCACATGAACATGAACTATGATCATAGATCTGATACGCAAGGCATGAGTAGATGTCGGAGTAACTGAAGTACACCACTAACATAAGAATGAATTGGGCATCATCCTCCTTTTCTGATGTTTTATAACATACTGGCATCACTATTACAATCTGAGAGCTGAGAGTTTGACTTGGTTACTCGTTCTATCATCTCCACTTTTCTTTAAGCCATCATTCTAAGTATGAGGAACCCCTTTACTAGACTCTAAACTGGACTACACTCACTGTACTCTAGATTCTGGAACACAACAATACACGTAAATAACAACTTACTCTGAAAGACTGTACTTGAAAGTGTAAAAGCCACTTCCAATACTTCCTTCCAAGGTACAACTCTTTCTTTCTATAGCCCCACTAGTCGTTATATAATTCTTGAACACTTACTAACTTAGAATCTTCATGAGTATCACCACATCCTGAGTTCACACCATTTAGAGCTTCAACTCTACTTTGATGACCATCAACTGTTCAAACTTAATGTCTAGTGCTAAGCATAGTTCAACAACCCAACTTCACATACAATTCTCACTTGGAAACTATGAAATAAAACATCAAGAAATACTAGTCCATTAGAACTACATAACAACAATAATCGATCGTAATCGTATGGCCTATCTTATTTACAATCCATTAACACATACTAATTCTACACATTACTACTATTCACCCATCTATGCACCTAAATTACTATCATAGCTCTATGAGTTTCAACTAAACTCCTTTTGTAATCTCAAGGGATGCCTAAATTAATGATACTAAACCACCAAACACTTCTTTAATACCCTATACTTTTCAAACACAATAATTACCATTAATAAATTTTTCCATACTTCAAGCAGATAACAATTCACCTTAACTAATAACTCATTCTCCACCTTCGACTAAACTAGCACACAAGGGCATATCACCTTAACAAAACTAGACAACATACCTAAGTTTATCTCTATACTTTCTATTAATCGTCATTCCTACTTTTCTTGTCACTACTCTTCTATGCCCATACTTCCAACTATAAGGCTATACTATTTATAAATCATAATACTGAAGTTCATAATATCCCTCAAATGCTTGCTATATTTAATAGTCTAAGTTCACATAATCTCCTCTCATTACCACTATCTGTATTAAAAAGGGCCTATGAGTAATCTGAATACATATCTAATTCTATCTCAACTGAACAACTCATAAGGATGAGGACACAAATTTCAACTTGAGGGACTTATGACACACTTGAGAGTTTCTCTTAAGCCCTTAGGTGTGACTTATGAAACTTCTGCTAGCAAATCTGAGAGAATTATCTGGAAAGGAACTGGAACTTACTAATCATGTTATCTTAAGAATAAGTCATAGACAAGAATTTCTGAGAGAATTATTTTACTACACGATCTAGAGTATGAAAGGAGGGAAATTTTTATTAAATGCCTTGTAGCCTCTCGATGAAAAGTACAGACGTGTTCATACTATTTCGTAAAAGTACAGACGTGTTCATACTATTTCGTAAGACTCTACTAGACACGGCTTCACAGACACCCTAGGACACTTGAACCTTGTGCTCTGATACCAAGTTTGTAACACCCTGAAAATGGTCCTGAGATGTCACTCGATGCTTAGGACTACAAGTGATCCCAAGTAAACCCTTCTACTGACATAACTCATAAGCAACAAAATAAAATACATAAATATGATCAAAATAAGTGAAAGATAACTTTTTTCTAAATCTGATAAATACATCTCTGAATTAAAATGTTTACAACTCTTCTTTTACCAAACAATACTGAAATCAAATAAATTAACTCTACTGACTGTCTATGAAGCCTCTACTAGTATGGACTTTAGGTAACCGGGACATGACCCCCGACTAAATAAAGAAAAATACAATACTGCTCAAATTATATGACTGTCTCAAGCCCTTGAATCAAGAGGACTCACCTGCTGACTAGAAGCTGCAAACTATCTGAATATGGTGTGTGTGGTACAACTAAACTGATACCTACATTATGAGACAATGTAGCATATAGACATATATGTGGATCAGTACTTTGAGGATGTACTGAGTATATGGGGGTGAAATTCATAACTAAAACATCATCTCATCATCATAATTTATATAAAAAAAATACATTCTTAATGCAAATGACTCACATAAGTTGAAATATCTAAAATACTGAAATAATAAGAAGCAAATCATACTTTATAAATCTAGTAAGTCATAACATTTAGTTCTAAAAGCTGTGCTTGTATTCTCTCTTTAAATTATACTGTCTAAGTGTAGAAAGAGTTCACTTCTAAAATATGAAATCTAAAAGATGAAATCTGTAACTGTTATCTTTTTGTAAAGCATAATCTGAGTAAACTGTGAGCCTTTACACTTAGTATTTTTAAAAATCATTACTATTAAACTGTAGGGAAAATACTTTATCTGAAGGGAGGTTCTCTTAACCAACATAAACCATGCGAGTTATATGGAGTCCAACGCCTCATCCTCCTAAGAAAAAAACCTCACATTGGGGAGAGGTGTCATACTCTTGCCCGGGTATATTATATGATCGATCACAAGATAAATCTATCATTCATATAGAAATAGGAATAATCTCATAATCTGTACCTACGTTAGCTACGTATGTCACGGCCCAAAATCCCATCTGGCCGGACTGGCACCCGAAGCCGAGAAGGCCCGGGAGAACCCGTTCAAATACCTGTACTTTCACTTACATGTCACTAAAAATTTGGACAGCACTTCGTTGCATATATAAGAATCTAATTACCTGTATCAGCACAACACGCACAAATATATATATAATACTTGGCCATCGGGGTCACCACATATACAAACATAACATCACTATATAAACTTCCATGACTTTACCCTTCCTTATGTCTACAAAGCCTCTAGGATATACGTGACATAACTAGGGTCGGGACAAACCCCCGCCCACACATGACTCCTTTACAATAACAAAATATAAGGAACCGACTCGGAAAGCTCCGAAGTAATCTGGAGCTCACCAATAATAGCTGTATGACCTGGCTCCTATCTATGCTGTGAATAAGCTGAAGCACCTATGCCTGCAGCATGAAATGTAGGTCCCCCGTGAGGGACGTCAGTATGAAATATGTACTGAGTATGTAAAGCTGTAAATAATCATATGTGATGTAGGGGATCAAGAAAATCAGACGCAAGTGAATAAATCATAATAGAAATGAACCACACTTCATAAGCACTTTTAGGATCATGTACATTATCATTAATCTTAATTGGGTTCCTGAATTCAAACACATTTGTGGAACGGTATACATTCGTTTATTTCATTCTTTACAATCATCATTCGTCATTACCTCCTCCTCCCGAACCTCCAACCACCTAACAATAATCAATACTGTATCGTACTGTGACCATTAGGCTGCCTCCAGTACATATCAACTGGGATCGACCCATGCTAGGCTTATGCCCCTGGGATACCACCCACAAATATATCAAGTAACACACATACGAGATCTTTCCAATAACTTAGTTCAAAAGCTTTTGAAATTATTACATTAGTATTCATGCCGATATAGTACCTTTGGAACAATGATACATCAATAGGAATCAAGTAATAGACCTTCTATACAATAACGATGTAATAAAGACTCATTGGTACATCAACAATGTGTTTCAGAATCATCAATATCACAACAGTGAAATAGGAGCCTTTTGGTATATCAATGAAACATTTTGACACTTTATAGAATGGAAACAACTTCGTTGGTAACGTAGAACAATACATGTTTTAGGACAACCTCGGAATCTTACTTGATGGAACATTGGTGTTTTCATGCCAAAGAACATCGTTAGAGTATGCTTTACATACCTCATCGTAGATTCGGATACCAATTTAACACAACTTCCCGCCTTTACAAATCACTTATCTACAATGAAATGTTTGGCATCTAGTATTAGCAACCCAACACCACAATTCTCTTCCATAATTCCATACAACCAATATTTGCAAAACATTCCAAAAACCAACTTGAACAATAGGTTTATGTGTGTATATATATATATAATCATCATTTCAATACCACATCATCAATACCACATCATCACACCAAATCCTTCCACAATTCAACATAATCCAACCATGCACAAGAATTGTCCAACATTATTTCCAATCATCTTTCAACAACAATCAAATAACATACTTCTTATGCTCACATGCATATATATATATATATACATATCCATATAAATAACACCAACATAATTTACATCCTTACAATAAAATGGCCCTTTTGATTTTGAAGTCCTGTTGGCCCAAATAAGGGGTGCTTCTCGAAGCCCTTGAGACGGTGAACACAACTACGGAATCAATTTGGATTTTCTACGGTTGAATCACAAGATAATTGGAGTTGAACTTAGGCTAGGGTTTCCTTATTCTTCAATAATTTGGATAAAAATGATGGATATGAGGCTAAGTGTATGTATATAAAGACCAATTTTCGTCCATGAGGTGATGGAAAATGACCATATTTCCCTTAAAATTTTAAGTAAGTCCGAATCTGTCCATGGTGGACTGTTTTGATAGGCTAAAGTAAATCGGTCATAACTCTTTGCTCCGATATTGGATTTGGGTGAAATTGGTATTGTTGGAAAGATAATTCAAAGTTATTTCATTTAATATAAATTAGTCCACCCAGTTCATCCAGTACAAGGAGTTATGATCTTTTGAAGTTGACCCTAAAAAACTGTTTTGAGAGGCTGAAGTAAAACGAGTATAACTCCTTACTCAGATGTTGGATTTGGATGAAACCAATTGCATTGGAAATAAGACTCAAAGATGTTTCTTGTGATAGGTGGTAGCTATCCCAGTTCATTATATTGAGGGAGTTATGATCGTTCAAAGTCGACCCAAAAAACTGGCAGGCCTCAGTAGTTTGAATTTCCTGCACATTTACTGTTCACAATTATCCCGACCGCCATTTTATAGTTTCGAACGTGATCGATTATATCCGAAACTTATCCGTTTTTGGAAATCTTTATATCGTTGGAAACCTTATTCAATAAACTTCGTATGAAACCATCGACGGAAAAATTCCGGTATAAATAAAGTCGATTCCCATACACATATAATCAAACTATACAATTGAAACTATCTCAAAATAATCAATACTCATACTCAAACTCATATATACCTAACTTAGGATCAATACATATACTCCGACACATATAACCATAGCTAATGCACATAATTAAGTATGGGGTGTTACAACGTAGTTCTATAGAACATAGGGCACGCTAATCCCACACTTCTCGCTCGATGCTAAATACTACTCCTTTTTTATTTACTACACTCATTCTGTTGGAAATCCAGTTTAAAACTAGCATAAGGGTCTATCTAAAATCAATTATGCATTTATCTGATAAAATTAATAAATAAAGGTGATCTGAATTCTGTAATCTGTAATAATCTAAAAAGTGTATTTCATAGCTAATCTGATGATTGAGAGATCAAAGATTTGTTGAAAAACTTTAAATAATTTGATAATAGAAAGCTTAAAGCATCATTTTTCTTGAAATAATAGTAAATCATGGGGTAATAACCCATGCTTCAATCTCATGTCAAAATATCATAATAATTATACTTGATATTGAAAACAATGATAAGTCATCTCAAAATTTGTAAATTACTGTAATCGGCATGAAAATATGAAAATAGACATGCAATTCAACTTCAAAAATACTTGAAATATCAAAATCTTGCAAAGAGCAATAATGGGTATGAACCCTAATTCAAATCTCATGAATAATCATTTAAAATCATATAAATTTTAGATAAAAACTTGGTTTTGGGCACAAGAATGGAAGAAAATTCTTGTTGATAAACCCCACATACCTTGAATGAAGATTAGATGAAGAAACTTGATCTATTGATTTCTATTTGAGTTCTTGGAGATGATTTCTTGATTATCTTGCCTTGGAAATCCTCAATTTGGAGCTTTCTTGAAGAATCTAAGAAGTATTTTTGATATCTTGGAGAAGAAGCTTTGGAGCTTTAAGATTTTGCTTTGAGAGAGAATGGATGAAATTGGGCATAAAGTGCTCAGAATAGGCTTAAATCTTATGTTTGGACGGATTGGGGGCTTGGGAATTGACCAAAATATCCTCTTTAAACTGCTAAACGGAACTAAAAACCATAATATTTTTCCGAACTGGGTGGCCTCTATGATACGCCACTATCGCGGTGGCTTACTGGAAAGTGGATGAGTGGGAACTGGGCGGGCTCCGCTAAGCGGAGCCATTATGTTGCCCCTTTGGACTTCGTATGTTCAGATCAATGGCTAAACACACCTGGCTATAGCAATCCAAATATAATGTGTGCATCAAACACAATGGTTATAAACCCCCAACGTTGACAAATATAGTTTCTAGTGTTGGTTTCCCCTAGGACTACACCTTCTCGGTGAGCTACATAATTCCTATTATGCCCAAATTAAAAAAATTTGTACATAAACCAACCATTAATCCTGGAGTCTTTATTAAGGCATTTTCTAACTTGATATCATTATACCACTAGGCTTGCAAGCTATTCCATTCATTCCAACCCATAACCATAACCCATTTAGCCATTTAGACTCTAAATTTTATTTTAAGATCCAAAACCATAGCCACCAAGGGCGTTCCAAAGCCTTTTTATCCTTTTTTTTCATTTAATGCAATGAAAAATTCTTTTATAAGATGAGTTAGATTATGTAAAATCCATATTCAAAATCAATATTATAATATGGGTTGAGGGTGATGCCATTCCCATGCCATAATTCATCAATATTGTGAAACCTAGTACCAAAATCCACCATTTTCACAAATTACATATAATGACTCTTTAAGTCATTTTCCATTTTTCTACTTATTTTCATTGTTAGAGATTTTTCATAGCTTCCTTAAGTTATTTATGACTTGCTGGGACTGATACTTTGATTATCAGGCAGTTCATCTATTTTTTAGAGCCAATTTCCTATTTAGAAGTCTTTGTTGGTTCCAAATGGCCGTCAGGCCAAAACTTTAGTAAAAAATCTCTTATGAAAAATCTAACTTTCCCAACAGCTTTGGAATATAGATTTTAGACTAGGTAAACCTTTAGTTTGGGTCCTGAGGCATCCAATCTCATTTCGACCTAGTGGTCAGAAAGTTGAGAAATTGGAAATATGGGTGTGGGACCCATATTTGGTTGATACGGCCTTGGATGGAAATTCAAGTGTGCTATTGCATCTGAAAAATCAAATTTAGTTTGGTTACATAGTTTGTTTATGTATACGGGATTTCAAATACATCTCAAGCAGCCGGTCGAGCCTATTTTATGACTTGGAAAATCTGGTGGATTAGATTTTCTGGTGCACTGCGATTGCACCGCCTTAAACCCCAATTGTGACTCGATGTACATAGGAGATATTGTGATTGTGAAGAGATGTCATGATTGTGATCCTCGGGATCATGATAGCGAGTCCTGAGTCCTTGGACTAGGTATAAAATAACCCCATTTGCCCGAATTTGGTCATTTTCACCACTTTCTTGAGAGCCAAAAACCCTAAATAGTGTGTTAACTTAAAATTGAAGCTTGTTGATTATTGGAAATCTTGTGTAAAATTTATTTTTGTTATTATCATCCTATTTAAGTAAAAATTCACCCTTTTGTTAGTGAAATTTCTTGATTAATTGCTCAAAACCCCAAAACCTTTCAGGCTTGATTTTAGCCCCAATTTAGAATGGTATTCATCGATTTTTTAGTGTAATGATTCCTTCAGCTTGCATGAATGTTAGGTTGGTCTCAGAAATGCAATTTTCGTAAGTGGGACTCGCATGGGGTTTTGATGTCATTTTTGGACCCAACGCATAATGATGCAATATGGGTATCGATATTCTCATATCGATGAGTAAAATGTATTTTTGATAGCTTGACATCTTGAAAGGATTCAAGAAAGGGAAAAACAAAGGTTTTGCGGTTCGTTGAGGTTTCTTCGGCATCGAGGTACGCTAGGTTTATCCCTTGTTAGCTTGGTCTATGTCATATTATATTTATAATATCTTTTTAGTTAAGATGGGTTTAAGGCGTTAGTTGATGATATGCAAGACTTGGGAGTAGTTGGACCATTTAAGACATTTGAAACCATAAAATTGGAATATTTATCTTGTTTCCTTGAACCTTGGTGAATTGAACTTTATGTCTGAGTTGTAACGCCCCGAGTTTGGTAACCCAGACGCTACATGGTGCTAACAATCTAGAAAATAGTAATATTGTAATAACAACATAACTGAAATAAATGTGGAAATCTGGCGGAAAACTTGCCATAAGGTTCAAATACTAAATAATACTAAATAAAATAACGTCTGAAAAAGGTATGATAATACCAAGACTGAAATAACTATCTGACTATAGTCTGAAATCCTCTAAACTATCTAAATAAGGCATTGATGGGACATGTCCCCAATGAACTTCGTCTACTGAACTGAATGTGATGAATAAATGAAATAATATAACATCCTCGGATGATGAGGACTCACTGCTAATCTATTCATTGAATGTCTGATCTGCTAACGATGCTCTAGAGCTCGTACATCTGAATCTATGGTATAAATCACCATAGCATAAAAGAAAAGAATGTGTCAATACGTGTGAATGTACTAGTACACAAAGTTAGGTAAGGCTGAATGCAAGGGTTCCTATGCATGAACTATAACTAACTGGACATCATGAGAATAATTGAATAAGAATACATGCATGACTATATAGACTGTAACTGAAATCAAGAGGATTCTGAATATTGAGTTTCACTAATTACTTGGATTACTGATAAATGAAATAAATGAAAACTGAGTGACTATGTCTGGCAGTCCTGATTCTAATGGAACTAGCTGAGTTCTGTATTGAGCTAAGTGATTGTATCTGATAGTACTGATATCTATAAAACTATCTGAGTTCTCTTACTAAGACTAAGACTATGACTATGGGGGGTAGTCATCTAACCTACATTCCCCTAATAAGATATTATAACTTTGTTGGGGTCCAATCTGTAAAACCAATTGGAAGGGTGTCAATACCACGCCACTAGTAAGGACAAGCTATGAGTGACCCTCATCTGGCAGTGTTCCCAAAGGAGAATGGTGGGACCCTCATCTAACAGTGTTAATCCATCTCATCAACCCTCAACTGTCAGTGTTTATGTATCAACCTATGCTGGCTACATAGTTCTGGAATGCAAGGATTGCTTCTAAGGGTCACACCCTCTACTTTCTGTGTGTATCCTCATCCTTGGGTTTGCTCGGTACTGAATCCTACTCCTAACTGAATAGACACTAAAATGATTATACTAAGATGAACTGGACTAGTTCACTAAGTTTTGTGGACTTACGAAATATTACTGAGTTCATGAGATTACTAAGTTTTCCTGTGTCATGTGACTGATTGAATTCTACTGAGTTCTGAAACTAACTAAGAATACTACTGATCATGGCGTGACTAAGATTATTATAAAACTGACACTAGATCTAGGCATATAGATAAATTATAGGATATTAAATACCCCTAAGACTCGATATCATGAAAGTAAATAGGACATGACACTTCTTGAACCCATAACAATTGTCAATAATTCATATGACAATCATTAAGGGATTTCATAATGCACTTGATACTCATAGTCTTTTACATGAATAGGGATACGTTCCAACATATCATAAGTTCACAAATCTACTCTCGTGAACACTCCATCAAATCATTAAAGGACATAACATTAGCATGGGAGTCATTTTGAACATGTAGTTATAGCCTAACTTCATTATTTAGATTAATAAAGAATCATAAAACACAATTCTACTCATTTAGGGATTTTATCAAACACGTGGAATGCATATACTTAGGCTACCGAATGAACATTAAAAAATTACATCATGGCTATATTAATCAACTCAATTTCATAAAATTCAATCCACATGCTAACATAATCTCAAGAAATACATAAATATTCCATCATGGAAACCATACACAATTAACAACATGGATACAATTTCAATCCATAACATGAACATCATTATTTAAGTTTTAAAAATAGTTTCTTGAACTCCAAGGATGAAAGGGATCCTTGGATAAACACTTTACATACCTTGGTGGATGATTTCTTGAATATTGATGGAGGAAGGCTTGAAATTAATCACCTGAGGTTTCTAGTTCTTGTGAAATTGAGAAATAATAAATGTATTCTGCCAAAAGAGGGCTAAATTTTATGTTATGAGGGCTGAAGGTTGAGGGAAAATCACCTAATTAACCTTACGGATGCAATCATTTAATGATAAAAACTTGGCACCGATACGTTGAGCGACGCGGCACGTCGATGGCATCGACGCAATACTTGATGTGTCGCGCTAGGACCGTACCAAGTCTCAGTACTTTTGACTGGTAATTCCTGCAACAATATTAACCAATGTGATAGGTGATGCGGCACGCCAAGATCGCGTTGGTCTACTGTTTTGGACCTCCGAAGCTGGTCTAAATGAGGTCCAAAAAATTCAAAACTTGTTTGGGAATGCCTATTGACTTTCCTGATCATGAATCAACCAAAATATAGACCTTTAAAGGAAATTAAGGTCACAAAATAAGATATCCAACTTTCGAAGTCCAAAAATAAACTAAGTCTGGAAACTTAGCTAGAATTTTCTAAGTTTGGGACCCCTAGACAAGCTTTTAGGACTGAATTAAGCTTAGGAATTTTGCGGGGTCTTACAATATCTCCCCCTTGAGAACATTCTTCCTCGAATGAGACTGACTGAGATGGGATAAATTCTAAGTTGAAGTACATACTGAACATGAACAACTGAAACATGACTACATGACTAACATTAGTGAGATTCATACTAAGCATGCATATCTGATGCATGATTTTATGACTGAACTGATATATGAATGCATGACTGAGAGTACTGATAAGCTGATCACATATATCTGATGTGTGAATACATGACTGAACTTAACTACAATGGTAAGGATACCAAGTTTGAAATGGAAAACTGAGCATGAAATTGAACACCAAGTTTGTAACTGAAATCTAAACATGAAACTAAATAAGCTTAAAGAAAGCTATTACCTTGGGCTGAGTTTGAATTAGTGGAGAAGGGGTGAGGATATTTGGTCCGTATATCTGCTTCTGTTTCCCAAGTAGCTCCCTCAACAGACTAATTTTGCCAAAGAACTTTGACTAGAGGGACGTCTTTGTTCCTCAATCTGTGAATCTAATAGTCAAGGATTTCCACTGGAATTTCCTTATAAGAGAGACTGTTCTGGATATCTATGCCCCCAACAGGGACTATAACTGCTGGGTCACCTATGCCCTTTTTCAGCAAGGAGACATGAAAGACTGGATGCATTGAAGCCAGATCTGAAGGCAACTCGAGCTCATAAGCTACTTTGCTAAAGCAACTGAGAATTTTTAAGGGATCGACATATCGAGGACTAAGCTTTCCCTTCTTGCCGAACCTCTTCGCTCCCTTCATGGGAGAGATATTTAGGTACACATAATCACTAATCTCGAACTGGAGATCCTTTCTGCATATATCTGTATATGATTTCTGTCGACTCTGAGCTATCTTTAGGCTCTCTTTGATTACCTAAACTTTCTCTAAGGTATCAAAGATCAAGTCAGGCCCTACCACTGTGGCCTCACCGACTTTAAACCAACCAATTAGAGACCTGCATCTCCTACCACAGAGAGCTTCGAATGAAGCCATTTGAATACTGGAATAATAACTATTGTTGCATGCAAACTCAACCAAAGGCAAGTGGTCATCCCAATTACCCTTAAATTCAATTACACACGCTTTCAACATATCTTCTAAAATATGGATGGTCCTTTCTGGTTAACTATCGGTCTGAGGATGAAAGGCTATACTGAAGTGAACTCGGGTACCAATACCCTTTTAGAATGCTTTCCAAAAATAAGAGGTGAACTGGGTACCTCTATCTGAGATAATAGACAACAGAACACCAGACAATCTGATCAACTCTCTAATGTAGAGTTTGGCATAATCCTCATCTAAATAAAAGGTATGGAATGGAAAAAAATAAGTTGATTTGGTCATTCTGTCTACAATGACCCAAAATGAATCATGTTGATGATGAGTACAAGGCAAACCTGTCATAATGTCCATGTTCACTTCTTCCCACTTCTAAGTAAGAATACATAATTCCTGCATGGACCTACTTAGTTCTAATGCCCAATCTTAACTTGATGATAAGATGAGCACTTAGCCATAATCTCTGTAATGTCTCATTTTATCACACTCCACCAATAGATCTCCCACAAATTGCGGTACATTTTAATGGCCCATGGATTAATAGAGTAACGTGCAACATGCACTTCTGCAAGAATTCGCTACCTTAAGTCATCAACACTTGGATCACACACAGATGACCCTGATAACACAATACACCATCTCTCCCTTGGGAGAAAACCTCTACTTTTTAATCCTTGACTACCTCTCCGAACTTGACTAGACTGGGATCTCTATCTTGCTTTTCCTTTACCTTGGAAACTAGAGATGATTCTGAACTGTTCTGAACCCATATACTAGCTTCTGCTGAATTGACTAAGCGGACACCTAGTCTTGCTAACTGATAAAATTTTTGGTCTAACTTTTTCTTACTATCCTCAACATGAGCAACACTACCCATAGACAGTCTACTAAGAGCATCATCCACTATATTGGCCTAGCCCAAATGATAAATGACACTCATGTCATAATCTTTCAAGAGCTCTAACCACCTACTCTGATGAAGATTAAGATCTTTTTGAGAGAACATATAATGGAGGCTATTGTGATATGTGAACACATCTATATGCACCCCATACAAGCAGTGCCTCTAAATATTTAAGGCAAATACTGCGGTTGCTAACTCAAGATCATGAGTAGGATAATTATTCTCATGGTGCTTAAGTTTTCTAGAGGCATAGGCTATGACCTTACCATGCTGCATGAGGACACAACCCAAACCTACCCTTGATGCATCATAGTACACGACATACCCATCTAGACCATCTGGAAGAGTCAAAACTAGAGCTGAGGTGAGTCGAGTCTTCAACTCCTAAAAACTCTTCTCGCAAGAATCTAACCATTGGAATTTGACTTTCTTCTAAGTTAATCTAGACATAGGGGATGCATTAGATGAAGCCCTCAACAAACCATCTATAATAGCCAGCCAAACCTAAGAAACTCCTAAAATCTGATGGAGAGATAGGTCTAGGCCAATTTCTCGCTGCTTCGATCTTTTAATGATTGACTCTAATGCCATCACCGAAAATGATACGGCCAAGGAATGCTACTGACCTTAGCCAAAATTTGCACTTACTGAATTTGGTAAACAACTGATGATTTTTGAGAGTCTATAATATTATTTTTAGATGGTCTCCATGATCATGCTCGTTGTGGGAATAGACAGGAATGTCATCTATTAAGACTATAACGAACAGGTCAAAGTACTGCTTGAACACACGGTTTATCAATTCCATAAAAGTTGTTGGGTCATTATTAAGAACAAATGATATGACTAAGAATTCAAAGTGACTATACCATTACGGAAGGCTATTTTTGGAATGTCACATTCTCTGAATCTGAGCTGGTGATAGCTTGATCTGAGGTCTATCTTAGAGAAATAGCTGGCACGCCAAAGTTGGTCAAGCAAGTATCGATTCTGGGAAGTGGATACTTGTTCTTGACCGTGACCTTATTGAGCTGACAGTAATCTATATAGGTTTTGAGAGAACCATATTTATTGCGCATGAATAAGACTGGTGTGCCCAAGAGGGACACGCTGGGTCTGATAAATCCCTTATCTAGGAGATTCTTCAACTGTTCCTTCAATTCTCTGAGTTCTATTGGTTCCATTCTGTATGGAAGAATAGATATAATCTGAGTATCTGGAAGAAGGTAAATGCAAAAGTCTATTTCCCTTTTAGGAAGAATTCCTGGAAGATCTTTGGGAAAGATATCTACATATTCGTTCACTACTGGGACTGATTCAAGACTGGGAGTTTTGGAACTAGAGTCCTTAACTCGAACAAAATGATAGACACATCCTTTAGATATTATTTTCCTTGCTTGAAGGTAGGAAACAAGCTGACCCCTGAAGGCTGAAGTACTACCCCTCCACTCAAGGATAGATTTATCTGGGAACTAAAACTTGATAATTCTATTCTGTAGTTAACTGTGGTATAGTAGGAATGGAGCCAATCTATGCCGGGAATGACATCAAAATAAATTATCTGTAATTCAACTAAGTCTGCTGAAGTGACTTTCTGAGATATCATAACCTGACAGTTCCTGTATACCCACCGAGCTATGATAGTTTTACCCACTAGGGTAGAGACTGAGAAAGGATTTGCTATAATTTCAGGACTGACTTCAAAATCCATTGCTATATAAGGAGTAACAAAAGACAAAAAAGCTCCTGGATCTAGCAAAGAATAAATATGCAAATAAAAGATTTGTAACGTACCAGTGACCATATCAGGAGAATTTTCCTGATTCTGTTAGGAATGAAGAGCATATAGTTTGTTTGGGCGTTGCCCACTGGTGGCATTGAAAGTGGCACCCTGCTAGTTTAGGCGACCAAACTGAGTTAAGGAATGGTTATAATGAACTTGAAAACCTGACTGGGGATAATCTCTAACTCTGTGTCCTGGCTTGCCACATCTAAAACAAATATTTTTGCCAGCCCTGCAAATGCCCTGATGGTTCTTGCCATAAGTCTAACAAAGAGGATAAGTTTGGGCGCTGCTAATACTGCCCTGAGACTTAGAGCCTGGCTCCCTATCTTTGTTACCATTCCTGAACTTAGAAACTACAGCACTGGCTGAGGAAGGAGCTGGAACTAAGGACTATATGTGAAACTGATAATAATTTTTGCCCTCTAACTTAGGCTGACTGAAATCGAAGCTACCTATTCTAGCTCTCTTATTCTGCGTTTCCCTCTCCTTAATCTTCTGCTCCACTATCTATTAAGCATGGATCATAAGCCTAGCTATGTCTATCTCACTAATCAACATGGCGGTCCTGTATTTATTGACCACACTATTATTTACCCTAGAGACAAACTTACTCATCTTAGCCCTACTATCTACCACTACATGAGGAACGTATCTTGCTAATTGAGTAAACTTAAGAAAATACTCTTTCACATTTATGTTGCCCTACTTAAGATTAATGAACTTTAACACCTTAGCTTCTCTTAGATCTAGGGGAAAGAATCTATCGAGAAAAATAATGGCAAACTCTTCCCATTCTATAGGCCCTACATCTTTGGCCCTCTCTGCTTTCCACTATTTGAACAATATGTGAGCCACATCCTACAGTTAATAAACAACTATCTCAGCACTCTCACTAGCAGTAACCCCCATGGTAGTTGTAACCTTCTGAACCTGATCAAGGAATTCCTGAGGGTCCTTATCTATTTTAGACCCAAAAAAGGATAGAGGATTTATTCGGGTGAAGTTCCAAATACTAGCTACCACAAAATAGGCTGCTGGGTTGGATGGAATGACAGCTGGACGTTCATTCTGGGCGATAACTAAATAAGCAAGAGTAGTGAATGCAGCTCTGAATTCTGCATGGGAGACATGTTCGCCTAAAGGATTAGGCTGATTGGGCTGAGGGGATGGCTGATCCCCTGTTCCTCTTCACTGAGTTCTCTTTGGAGGCATTTTCTATAGATGGAAGAGAAGGAAGGATTAGAATGAGAGTTTAACTGTAGCTCACGCTCACTCGCACGGCATGAATACTGAAAGAATAGAAACTGTTTCTAAAATATCTCATAGACTCCTGTACAAAAATGTGGCACGTAATACACCCATGCACAAGACTCTACTAAATAAAGCTTTTCAGACTTCTTAGGACACTATTGAACCTTAGTCTCTAATACAAAGTTTGTAACACCCCGAGTTTGGTACCCCAAATACTACATTGTACAAACAATCCTGAAGGAGCACTAGCTAACCCATGACTGATATCTGTATCTAAGCACTGGATAATAGTAATATTGTAATAACAACCTAACTAAAATAAATGTGGAAATTTGGCGGAAAACTTTGCATAAGGTTAAAAATACCAAACAATACTGAATAAAACAACATCTGAACAAGGTATGATAATACCAAGATTGAAATAGCTATCTAAACATACTATAGTCTAAAAGCCTCTAAACTATCTGAATAAAGTGTTAATAGGACATATCCCCAACTAACATTATCTACTGAACTAAATGTGATGAATAAATGAAATAAGATAACATCCTCAGATGATGTGGACTCACTGCTAATCTGTTTGCTAAATGTCTAATCTGCTAAGGATGTTCTAGAGTTCGTATGTCTGAACCTATGGTATAAAAAACCATAGCATAAAAGAAAAGTACACATCAGTACGTGTGAATGTAATCGTACGCAAAGTGAGGTAAGGCTGAATGCAAGGGTTGATATGGAAGAACTATAACTGACTGGATATTATGAGAATAACTGAATGAGAATACATGCATGACTATATGGACTGTAACTGAAAGCATGAGGATTATGGATACTGAGTTTCACTGATAACATGGAATACTAATAACTGATTTAACTGAAAATTGAGTGACTATGTCTGACAGTCCTAGTTCTAATGGAACTAGCTGAGTTATGTACTGAGCTGAGTGACTATATCTGATAGTCCTGAAATTTGATGAACTATCTGAGTTCTATTACTGATATTGAGACTGTGACTGTAGGAGGTAGTCATCTAACCGACATGACTGTAATAAGATATTATAACTGAGTTGGGGTCTAATTTATAACCCTAACTAGAAGGGTGTCAATACCACGCCACTGGTAAGGAAAAGCTATGAGTGACCCTCATCTGGAGTGTCCCCAAAGAAGAATGGTAGGACCCTCATCTGGCAGTGATAATCCACCTCATCAACCCTCAACTATCAGTGTTAATGTCTCAACCTATGTTGGCTACATAGTTTTGAAATGCAAGGATTGCTTCTAAGGGTCACACCCTCTACTGTCCGTGTGTGTCCTCATCATTAGGTTCACGCATTGCTGAATCCTACTCCCAACTGAATAGACACTGAACTAATTATACTGAGATAAACTAGACTGAGTTCACTGAGTTTCATGAACTGACAAAATATTACTAAATTTTGTTAACTGACTGAGTTTATGAGATTACTGAGTTTTCCTGAGTCTTGTGACTGACTGAATTCTACTAAGTTCTAAAATTGACTAACAATACTACTGATCATGACGTGATTTAGATTATCATGAAACTGACACTGGCTCTAGGCACACAACTAACTTATTGGCTATTAAATACCCCCAGGACTCGATAGCATGAAAGTAAATAGGACATGGCACTTTTTAAACCCATAACAATTGTCAATAATTCATAAGACAATCATTGGGATATCATAATGCACTTGATAGTCATAGTCTTGTACATGAATAGGGATACATTCAATATCTTAAGTTCACAAATCTAGTCTTATGAACTTTCCATCAAATCATCAAAAGATGTAACATTAGCATGGGAGTCATTTTGAACATATAGTTATAGCCTAGGTCCATTATTTAGATCAATAACGGATTATAAAACATAGTTCTACTCATTTAGGCATTTTAACAAACACATGGAATGCATATACTTAGGATAGGGCATGAACATTAAACAATTACATCATGGCTATATTAATCAACCCAATTTCATAAAATTCAATCCACATTCTAACATAATATCAAGAAATACATAAAGATTCCATCATGGAAACCATACACAATTAACAACATAGATACAATTTCAATCCACAACATGAACATCATCATTTAAGTTTTAAAAATGGTTTCTTCAACTCCAAGGAAGAAAGGGATCCTTGGAGAAACACTGTACATACCTTGGTGGATGATTTATTGAGGATTGATGGAGGAAGACTTGAATTTTTGGCTTGAAATTAATCACCTAAGGTTTCTTGTTCTTATGAAATTGAGAAATAATGAATGTATTTAGCCAAAAGATGGCTAAATTTCATTTTATGTGGGCTGAAGGTCGGGGAAAAATGACCTAATTACCTTTAATACGTGGTCATTTAATGATTAAAAATTGAGCACCGACGCGTGGAGCGACGCGGCGCGTCGATGGCATCAATGTGATACTCGACGCTTCACGCCATGATCGTGCCAATCCTCGATAATTTTAACTAGAAATTCCTACAATAAAATTGACCAACGCGATAGGCGATGCAGCACGCCAAGATCGCGTTGGTCCACTATTTTGGTCTTCTAAACGTGGTCTAAACGAGGTTCGAAAAATCTAAAACTTGCCCAGGAACACCCATTAACTTTCCTGATCATGAATCAACAAAAATATAGACCTTTAAAGGACATTAAGGTGATGAAATCAGATTGCCAACTTTAGAAGGGCAAAAATAAACTAAGTCTGGAAACTTAGCAAGAATTTTCTAAGTCTAGGACCCCTTGACAAGATTAAAGGACTAAAGTAAGCTTAGGAATTTTGTGGGGTCTTACAAGAGTGACCTTATCACTCATGATTTGAGTAAAATTAGCCTTAGATACTTACACTAATGAAAGTTTCCTTTGTTCCCATTGAAATTAGTTAAAGATCTTGAGTAGGATCTTTACCTTAGGGAAAATTATGGCTTTCTATACATCTCAGAGTGGAATTAGATACTTTAGCCTAGTTCGAGGTAGAATTTAACTTAGAATGTG
Source organism: Capsicum baccatum var. pendulum (assembly GCA_030864225.1). Classification (NCBI taxonomy): domain Eukaryota; kingdom Viridiplantae; phylum Streptophyta; class Magnoliopsida; order Solanales; family Solanaceae; genus Capsicum; species Capsicum baccatum. Next base: position 50,493,597 of record CM061554.1, on the reverse strand, counting down.
TTTTGGGGATTTAAAAGTGAGCTCTTTGACCCACCTTAAGTCAAGATTGATGTTTAGCTCTCTTGGAACTCTTATACACTTATTGAATATTTAGAAATATTTGATGATTCCGTATTGAGAAACTTGGCACATAATGGTTAAGGTGATAATGACATTGGAAATAATGCTATGGATTATTTATCTAGATAATTGATTATGTTATGATGAGCTATTGAATATGCTATAGATTAAGACCACGCTTATGTTATTGATTAAGCCACTGATTAGGCTATTATTTGGGCCATTGACTATGCTATTGCTTATGCTTAAGATCGTGCTTGATAATTTTGCTAGTAATTATTCTAGAAATCATTCTTAATGATGATATTAGAAATTATGATGTTAATTATTCTAGAAGTCATGTTTATTGATTTTATGTGAATTTATACTATTAATTATACATGAAATCATGATGTTTGATTATAACAATACTCATGTTATTGATTTGCCATTGGCTATGATAATGTATTGATACCCAATAAAGCCGAAGGATATTGTGATGATATATTGATACCTGATAAGGATGGAGGATATTGTGATGATATAGTAATGCACGACAAGATTGGAGGATATTATGATGATGTATTGATATCCGACAAGGCCAGAGGATGATTATGATGATATATTAATACCCGGTAAGGCCAGAGGATATTGTGAAGATATATTGATACCCGACAAGGCCGAAGGATAATGTGATGATGTATTGATACCCAATAAGGATGGAGGATGATTATATTGTTATGTCTATGTGTATATCTACCGATTCGAGTCTGGCTATGCTCTATGTATAGCAATTATATGCTTATATATATAAACTTATATGAAATTTGGGTATGTTATTGATATTAGGGATGTCGATTATTGTCTGAAAGTGGTAAATATTTGTAAAGTGGTATAGTTGATGATTAGTGCTAAATAAGAATTAGTGGTGGATATTGTCTATGTGACTAAAAATGATTACTTGATAAACGAGGTTAAGTTTGAAAATGTGATTAGTAATAAATAATGGTAGTTGATAAATGTTGGTTATTTAATAAATGATGATTAGTTGAAATGAGTTAAATAGTTGCTTAAATGATAGCTAGAGGTCATATGATGTCTAGTAATCAAATGAATTAGTTAATAAGATATGGTTAGCTAATAAATAGTGACTAGTGATTATCAATGACAATATTATTAAATCATGATAAAATTATGGAATGTGAGTACTTTGTCAAATATTGGTAAATTGTAAAATATTGGGAAATGACTGATTGATGTTAATTGTGGATTAATGGTTAAATGATGATGAACGTTAGCTATAATGTTGGTTGATTGCTTTATCTCTCTCTTGAGTGTACTCTCCAGTCGTATGGGAGGTTGTGATGAGTTTTTTACTTTTCTACCAATTGATGTATGGGAGCTAATTTTTTAATTATGTTTGTTTGTGTTGATGCTTGAGATAAGTGTTTATTCCACATTGTTTACTTATTATGCACAACAATATTTAGATGTGTTGATGCCTTATGATTATACTGTTATTCTGATGTAATTACTTATTATGTACAACAATGTTGGAGATGATTTAGGTTTATTTCTGTACCTTGACTTAGTTATGTTATCTTGTATTTTATATACTTATATCATGATTTAGCTACTCTCCCAAAGATTCTTACTAAGTACCCATTATTTTGGTACTCATCCTATACTTATGTACCTTTTTGGTGCAAATTGAAGTACTAGTTACCATCATTGATCGACATTTATGCGGTGATTGATTTCTTGAGATAGATTGAGCTCTTGGAGTTTGAGTTGCCCATTTCCCTCTATCTTTATATTCAGTCTTTTATTTTGAGGTGGATGTATTGACTATTCTAAATGCTTGGGTTGTATTATTATTAGATCCTCTTGTACTGGCTCCACCAGGTCGTGGAATTAGTATCTTTGTATTGACTATTTATTCTATCTAGAACCTTTGTTATTTATAAATTGTGTTCATGAAATTTTGCCTATGTTAGACATTTCCTACCAAATTATCCCATTGCATTAGCTCCAGGTTAAGGTTTGGATTACCTACTAGCAGGATTTAGTAGGTGACATCATAACTTGTAAATTGGGTCATGACAAATTGGTTTCAGAGCCAGGTTTCACTGGTATTATTGGTACAAGAGCAAGTGTCTAGCAGTGTTCTATCAGAATAATGACGTCCATTTCTTTTATTTGAAAGGTTATGGGACATTCTTAGGATTTCATCACTTCTTTTACTCTTTTCATAATAAGAGTGTGAGTTGGTTTGTATAGTATTCCTTTGACTTTACTCTTTCATAGATGGCCAGGATTCGTAATACCGCTACATGAGGTAGGGGTCCTGAGGTTGAATCTAGGGATCTTACTACTTTTCATGGATGACCTAGAGGTTGTGGACAACTATGTGATGTTTCCCCTGCTAAGGGCCAGGATAGACTGCCTTTCCTAGACCTTATTCTCGCTCTTGAAATAAAGATTCTTCCCACCACAACCAATGGTGGGCCATGGACTATCCCAGGCTCCATCAAGGTTTATTCCTTCTTTATTGCTTAGAGATGCATTAGTTTAGATTTTATGTTTAGTTGTTGGTGTACTATCTAATGGTGCACAGTCTACTAAATAGAGTGGTACTGAGGCAGGGGTGCAGTCAGTAGGTGTGACTCCCAGAGTTTTGGTTCTTCCTGCATTGGTAGTTTCTCAGTCAATAGCTACTCATCCAGTGGTTGCCCAGCCAACTATGTCTATCAAAGATTAAAAGAAGTTGGGTGGATTCTTGAGATTGGCTCCGCCTAGGTGTTTTGGTGCACCGAGTGAGAATGCATATGAGTTTCTAATTGATTGTGAGGATAAACTCTGTAATTTAGGCCTTGTTGAGACTTGTGGTGTGGATTACAACATATTTCAATTAGACTTAGATGCTCGACATTGGTGGAGAGGTTATATGGATTATAGACTAGCTAGATATTCTCCTTTATCTTAGATTCAATTCTCCGAGATGTTCTTGGAGAGTATATGACTCAAGCCTTAGAAATCATTTGAGGGATTAGTTTATGATATTGGAGCAGGGCTCTAGGATAGTTGTTGAGTATGAGGCTCATTTTACACAAGTTGTTTAGACATGCCACTTCTAGTTTGGACTCTAAGTTTGAAAGAGTTAGATATTTTGGTAGAGGGTTAGGACTTCCCATTCATGTATCTACTCAGATTTTAGTTTTCTTGGGTATGTCTTTTACTGAGGTTTTGGATCACGCTCAGGTGATAGAGAAGATGGACCATGCGAGTCATGAGAGCCATGATAAGAGACCTAGGTTTTAGCGCATATTTAGTGGTATCCCTAGTAGTTCTTGATTCAGAGGTGGTATCTCTCATGATGGGTATACTCCGTGTCCATACCATCAGACTCAGAGTCAACCTAGTCGACTAGTTCAAGTAGCTCTTTAGATTTCTGAGGGAGGTCAGTCTAGTGCTAGAGACCACCTTGGTCAGGGTGGCAGTCAGTCTTTGAAGGTTTCATCTTTTATTTATTCTATATATGGTGGTTATTTCAGGTCAGTAAAATCTATTGGTTTGGTTCAACTCATGTTTCCTGTTTTACTTATCGAGCTCCTGGTCACTATTCATAGGATTTCCCTAGTTGTAGGGCGATTATTTCTTCAACTCAGAGTGTTCCCCCAATTAGAGCAGTTTATCCCTCAGCTAAAGGTGGTTCTCATGGTTGCAGGGGTGGTTTTGGGGGTACTGGAGAAGGTTCCCAGGCATGCAGGACAGATATCAATCAAGTGCCCAGCTGGTGGGTTTGGTCAGTTGCATGTAGTACCTGCTAGACCTGAGGTTGAGACTTTGGATATTGTTGTTATAGGTATGACTATGGTGTGCTTCCAGTTGTCCCTTGCTTTATTTGATCCGAGATCCACTTATTCTGATATTTCTGCTTATTATGCACTATGATTGGAGTTGTTTTGTGATTTATTATCTGTGTCATTGTGTGTATCTACTCCCGCGGGTGATTCTTTAGTAATGGATCAAGTATTCAGATCATGCATTACGATTGTTAGAGATGTTTCTACTTATGCCTATCTTATTATTCTGGATATGGTGGATTTTGATATGATTCTGGGCATGGACTGGTTATCCCACTATCATGCAGTCATGGACTATTTTTCTAAGATTGTTATGTTAACCATGCCCAGCGTACCCGTAGTTGTATGGAAATAAGCGATTAGTCGCCAGCTGATGGGGATCATTTCTTATGTTCGTGCTAAGAGGCTTATTTCTAGGGATTTGAGTCTTACCTCGCTTATATTTGTGATAATAGTGTGGAGAGTTCATCGCTTGACCCTGTTACTATTGTTTGTGAGATTCCTAATGTGTGCCCTACCAACCTTCCTTGTATTCTCCCTGTCTGTTAGATTGAGTTTGATAATAATCTTGAGCCTGACACCCAACTTATTTTTATGGTACCTACCATATGGATCCTGCCAAGCTTAAGGAGCTGAATTCTCAACTTTAGGATCTTCTTAATAAGGGTTTTATTAGACTGAGTGTGTCTTCTTAGGGAGCTTCTATGTTGTTTGTAAAGAAGAAAGATAGTTTTATGTATATGTGTATTGATTATTGGTAGCTTTATAAGATGTCGGTGATGAACCATTATCCTATGCCTTGCATTAAGGATTTTTTTGACTAGGTTCAGGGTGTAGCAGAGTTTTCTAAGACTAATTTGAAATCTGGTTACCAACAATTGAGAATTCTGGATGAGGATATCCCGAAGATAGCTTTTAGGAACAGATATGGTCATTATGAGTTCTTAGTAATGTTATTTGGGTTGACTAATTCCTCAGCCGCGTTCATGAATTTGATGAACCGAGTATTCAGGCCTTATTTGGATTCCTTCATGATTGTGTTCATTGACGACATCATTATGTATTTGAGGAGCAGAGAGAAGTATGCACAACATTTAACAATCGCTTTCTAGACTTTGAGAGATCATGTGTCTTTTCCAAAGTTCTCCACGTGTGAGTTTTGGCTAGAGTCGATGACATTCCTTGGACATGTGTTGTCTAAGGATGGTTTTATAGCAAACCCAACCAAGATTGAGGCAATTTATGGTTGGGCTAGACTGATATCTCTGACTGACATTCGTAGTTCTATTGGTTTGGTCGGTTATTATAGACTCTTTGCCAAGGTTTTTGCTACTATCTCAGCACCTATGACCAGATTGACTAAGAAGGAGGTTCCTTTTTTATGGTCCGAGAAATGTGAGTTAAGTTTGGAAAGCTCAACAAGTTTCTTATTTCAGCTCCTGTTCTAGCTCTTCCTATTGAGGTGAGGGACTCACCATGTTTTGTGATACTTTTAGTGTTGATTTGGGTTATGTATTGATGCAGTAGGACCGTGTTATTGCTTATACTTCTAGACAGCTTAAGGTGCATGAGCGCAACTATCCCACTCATGATTTGGAGTTAGCGGCAGTAGTTTTTGCACTTAAGATTTGGAGGCATTATCTTTATGGCGTGCATTGGGAGATTTTCACTACTTATCATAGTCTTCTGCATCTTATGACCCATAGGGAGCTAAATGCTAGACAGCATAGATGGATGGATTTGCTTAAGGATTATGATATCTTCATCTTGTATTATTTGCGCAAGTCAAATATGGTAGTGGATGCCTTGAGTCGGAACACAATGAGTATGGGTAGCTTGGCATGCATTTCAATTTCTCAGAGGCTGTTAGCATCGGACAGTCAGTCCTTCGCGAACTTGATGGTTTGCCTTGATATTTTAGTCCCGAAGAGGATTCTTACTTGTGCTGAGGCAAGGTCTTCATTATTTGAGCAAATTTGAGATCATTATTTTGAGGATAGTAAGCTTTGCTTCTTTCATGACTAGGTGTTGGTGATGAGTCCAGGAGGAACATCATAGATTCTAAGGGTGTTTTGAGATTTGGTAGATGCATTTGTGTTCTGCAAATTGATGACTTGATTTAGTTGATTTTGCATAAGGCTCACAGCTCTAGATATTCTATTTATCTCGGCACAACCAAGATGTATAGAGATTTGAGGCAGCATTATTAGTGGAGAGATATAAAGAGATATGGGGATTCATTTGGGCGATGATGATACAACAATGAATCTATGACTACAGTAGTTTCCAACCCATGAATCCGAGTCCTTTTTTATAGGTCTTTCCAGCATGATGTTATGCCATGAACACTTATTACCCCATTTCCATGTTCTAGCAGGTTTAACAAAGTATACCCAAACACATTATTCTATATTCATTTATTACATAATTTTCAATTCTCAACTTATTTATGCTTAAACATTATTAGAAAAAGACTACATGCTTTAGGAAATTCTTAACATGATAACCTTAGATTGACCACATAAGGATATCCAAGTATATCGTCAAAAACCAAATATAAATTAAGGAATATTTTAAATATCATAAAATCAAGACATATCTAACACATAGAAATGAAGACATACCCTGAAATCACATCCAATATTTACAATTTTGAGGTATTCCCTTTGAGCCACTCATCTAATATTACTCATAATAATCAATTACACCAAACTAATGCCTTAAAAGACCATACATCCAGATAAGTATTTAACATAATTATTACTTCATGATGTCTCCCTGTAAGTATAACCATTCACATAGCAAAAGATTTTCCTTTACCAATCATAATTGAAAATCTTGCGTAGAACTAAATCAACAAATACCTACATAAGGAATACACATAACATACTATCACCACCTCACAAAATATTCAAATACAAGTGTCTATCTGGTAAGCATAGTTATATATATATATAGAAAGAGAGATCAGTCTAACTAAAAAGTTATGGTTACCAACTGCACTAACACTACAATATTCAATAATATCAAATAACATATTCACCTAAGGATGCATTTATCACCCATTTTCAATATAACTTACCGTACTAGTTCAATAGTCCTACACTTCTTATTGAACTCTACTAGCTAGAATGACACTGTTCCAACCTTCCAAATATTACCAAGACACTATGAACACCCCAGAAATACACCTTGGATGTCATACGATGCTCACGGTCCTGAAAGACCACAAGCTAACCCATGAACTAGTACCTGTTATGAGCACTGAATAGTAGTAAAAAAATACACATATGTGGAATAACTGAATATCCCATAAGGTTTTAAGTACTGAGAGAACATTAAAAAATCATAAGTGTGAAAAAAACTATCTGAAAATTGATAAACATGATACTCTAACTGAATGTCTGTAGTTTCTGTAACCTTCTAGAACAGATTAAAAAAAAGTTGATGGGACAGGCCCCAACTAACTCCAACTGTCTAACTGAATTAAAAAGATGAATGACTAAAATAATTAAAATAAATAACCATGTCCTCGATAGATGAGGACTCACCACAACTACTGTTGTTGATAGGCTAATCTACCTAAGCACGGTCAAGAAACTGAGCGTCCAAACCTATGATATAAGACATCATAGCGCAAAGAAAATATATGCGATCAATACTTTGAATGTACTAGTATGTAAGATTAGGTTAGGATGAAAGACATGGGTTTATGTGCATGAGATAATGACTGAATGAATAGCATGAGATAACTGGTTTTAAATGCATAAAAGCTGCAAAATCTGAGAATGCATGACCAAGCATATAACATGATTCTGAAATAGTCTATAACTGAAATACTAAAATCTGGTAACTGAATAACTGATATTGTATGTTAATGAGTGGTGTTTTACCACTCATTCATACTCATTATTCGTGCAAAATACCTTGATTTGAATGTATAAATGAGACAAACATATGGTTAGATACACTAATATCCACTCGATGCAGGCTAAAAAGTTAAGGAGGTCAAAAGATATGGATTGGAGCTGAAAATGATAAAGAGGAAGCATAAAAGAGTGCAGATGAAGACTTGGATTGCATCAGCCCCAGTTACCATAACTGCGGTCCTCTAGCTACAGCCGCGTTCAGTCAATATGGTCAAAACAACCAGGTCTCAAAATCTAACTTCGGTTGTGTAGGTGCGGTTGGAGTCCAATACACATGATCGTAGATCAGTGGGAACTGGCCCAAGGAAAGAATTTAATATCATGGACGAATCCCAAATCATATATAAGCAAAATCCCTTTCTTTTTTGGGTATTGCTTGTCTCACAATATAGTTTGGAATTTTAAGCTTGAAACCCTAGTTGGGCAAGTATGTTATCAACTTTGGAGACTCAAATTTCTTAGTTTCTTATTAAAGAATGAATGTTTTTGTTGACCCACATGGTATATCTCTCTTTACTTTCTTCATGAGTAGCTAAGTAATTTAGACTTGGGATTATGCTGAATTAGTGTGTAATTGTGTATGGGTATTGTTGTGTTTGCATGGATTTTAGTTGTTGAGTATGTATTTCACCATTGCTTGAGCTTATGAGTTAGAATTTGATGGGTGAAAACTCCAAATTTCCAAATGGGTTTGATGGGTGAAAGCTTTAAGCTCTACAAACCCTTTGTCATCCTCAAAATAGGGACTTAGGTAAATATTAGGTAACCCATAACATCCTTGAAAGAGGGTTATCGGGGACAAGGCAATGATGAACAACTAGGTCTTTGGTTTTCTACCCTTTGCAATCCTAGGAATAAGTGTTTAAGAAGTGTAAATCATGTCAAGACCATCATCCTAGAAATAGGGATGCTTGGTTGAGGTTTTGGGTGGTTACATAAACTCCTAACTTATTAGGTGCTCGAAAGAGCCAATGGGTGAAATCGTTGTAGTTTTATCAAAACATTGACCTCAATGAAATTCGACCTAGCCTATCCATTACTTAACAACTAAATTCCTTGATAAACCAACATTATCCCACATATGTTACCTCTAAGGAAACATAATCCAAAGATTCCTCTAACTCTTGAATTTAGAACAAAGATAGCATTCACTCCGTACTAGTTAAAGTTTGTGTGAATAATTTTTACAAATTTACCCCATTTACTTATACATGTTGTTTCCATTAGCATTTCGGGTAACCTTATAGTAACTTGAGTACCCATAGGTTAGAATTCTATAGCGTTCACTCCTTGAGATTCAACCATAATTTATATTCGGTTACTTGACAACGACTGCCTCATCCCACAAATATGGGAGTGAGTTAAAAGTTATCAAAATGGCACCGTTGTCGGGGAGTGAAATATAGATTTCACTTGTGTGGTGCTATTCTTACTTGGGAATACCCAAAGTGGGGTAATTTACTTTATTTGTTATTTTTGACTATTTTGTAGGTGATTAAAGTGTGAACGGAGCGATGAGTGATAATGCAAGTAATTTTAGTCCCTTTGATGCTCCATTAGACGATGAGGGCCAATTGAATGAACTGGGGAAAACAAGTGCTATCCGCATCCCACCAACCATGGGAAATGGTGTGTTTCATGTGACTAGCATTATGATTCACATGTTGAAAATGAAAGGATTACATGGGGGTCATGCATATGAGGACCCAAATGTTCATTTGAAAAACATTGAGGAAGTTTGTGCAACATTTAACATAGCACATATTACACAAGAATCCATTCGGCTTCGACTCTTCTCATTTTACACTAACGGTAAAGGTGGTTTTATGGCTCTATTCACTTCCACCTGACTCAATCACCTCTTGGGAGGAGCTCACCACGGTGTTCCTTGATAGATACTTCCCACCATAAAAAATTCTTCAAAAGAGGGATGGGATTGTAAAATTCTAGAAATTGAATAGAGGGTCATTGTTTAAAGTGTGGGAGAGGTTAATTGGAAAGCTAGAACAACACCCAAATTATGAGGTCCCGGATAAGATGCTCCTTGAGATTTCCTATAGAGCTCTTGACCCATTGACAAAAAGGGTTGTGGAAATGCGGCGGGTGGATCTATTGTAAAATGGCATCATCTTGTGACTTTCTGATTGATAGGTAAAGTATCCAAACAAAACCGAGGGTGGCACACCCATGATGCCAATGTTCCTAAAACCCTTTCTCTACCTCCGTGGTGACCAATGAGCAAAGAAAATGAGAATAAGAGAAGGATGAGAACATGGCCAATATGATGATCCAGCTTGACCTTCTAACAAAACATGTTATAGGAGTACCCACAAAAGTGGTAAATGTCGTAACATCAAAGCCTTATCAAGATAATTATGAGGCAAAAAAGTTGGATGAAGAAATTCAGTACTTGGTAAACTACTCGGGGGGTCCCGACTCGCCTATCAAAGGCAAAGTGGGAATCAAGGTTGAATGTATCGAGACCGAGATCGATATTGGAAACATAGAGAACGTTACCATAACCACTACATTTCTCATGATAGAGCTAAGGCCAAGGAGTCAAATCTCATTGACCTCGAAAAGTTCAAGACCAAAGATGTTTTGGCATGAATCTTTAGTAGAGTTGAAGGTACAGATCAAATGGTCCATGAGTTGAAGGGTAATTTCTACGTACTCTCCCAAACAGTGGTGTCTCACTCCATATCCATCAAATAATTGGAGACCCAAGTCGGGCAAATCTCCACGCAACTAAACGCAAGGGCAAGATGTGGACTTCCGAGTGACAATTATTAACCCAAAGAATGAAACACAAGTCCTATCAATAGTCACTAGAAGTGGGAAAGCACTTCAAGATCCCCGTAGAGGAGAGGTTAGTGAAAATATGCCCAAGTCAAAGGCAAAAGAGGTGACACCTCAAAGAAAAAGAGCAAATGATGAGAAAGAGCTAGATAAAAGCTATGAGGAAATGTTCAAACTTGAAAAGCCACAAGGAGAAGCAAAGCCAACCATCCATGTTCCACCTCCATTCCCTCAACGTTTGTGTAACGCCCCAAAAATGGGCCTCGATATGTCACACAATGCTTAGGTCCACAAGTGAACCCTAGCTAACCCTTCTACTGGCATACTTAAAAGCAACTAAATAAAATACATAAATCTGAACAAAATCAGTGGAAATATAAAACTTCTCTGAACTTGATCAATACAAATCTGAATTTACAAGATTACAACTCTACTTTTACCAACATAATTGAAATTTAATACATTAACATCACTGACTGTCTATGAAGCCTCTACTAGTACTGACTATAGGTAGCCGGGTCATGACTCCCAACTATCCTAACTCAATACAACTGAATAAAGAAAGTAAAGAACATAATAAATATAATTGAAGTCCCCGAAGTAGGAGGACTCGTCATCTTGCTAGCTGGAATCTGCAACTGTCTTAGTCTAAATGTGCATACTAAAACTTGTACCTACATTATGAGACAATTTATAATATAGACATATATGTGGATCAGTACCTTGAGGATGTGCTGAGTATATGAGGGTGAAATACTTAAGTAAAAACATATCTCATAATCTTCAGTTATAAAATAATGAATGCTAAACGTAAATGACTCACATAAGCTTGATTAATCTGAAATTTAGAACTCATAAATCATGAATGGTAAAGCATGTAGTATAAATCTCATGATTCATTACACTTAGTTCTAAAATCTGTATTCTCTTATTGTTCTCAAATCTTGTAAGCTAAATGAAATCTGAAACTCATTCTATATAATAAAAACTTTATCTCAATACTTTTAATTAATAAATTATTTTTAAGAGTGGGGGACATCTTTGGGAGATTTTTCTAACCGACATGTACATCATGTGAGAGTCCATGATGTCCCATGACTTGACCCCGTATGGTTAGGGTTGTTCTACCCTTGCCATCGGAATAGAACAATCTCTTCTCAGTGATCACTATCTCAGTCATCCACATACAGTGGGAATAAGTATCTCAACCTACGGTGACACGTAGTTCTGTGGTATGAAACTGTAGTAACATGCCCAACTCGGTGCTAAATACTACTCCCAATCTTATGCTCAAAGTCTCAAGAAAATCCACTTTAAAAGTAATCTCATATTTCATAAGGAAATCAATTATAAAGTCTGTAATCTCATTTTGTAAAGTGGATTTTCAGTATTTTTGTGACCAAAAGGTCTATTCTTTCGAAATTCTTTCAAAATAGTCTAAACATGGGTGCATATAGCACAAAAATTCACAAAATCACATTCTAAAATAGGGCTTAGTGACACATGTGTCAATATCAATAAATAACATCTCAAAACTCATGCTTTATATCATAAACATGCATAAATCATTTGAAAATCTAGAAATTTCATCTTATTGCATAATAATATCAACATTCTCTTTTAATTCAACTTCTAAAGCATTGAAAATCTCATAATCTCATAAACAACAACATAAGGTATAAATTCATACTTCAAATTCATAGAAAAACATGTAAAATCATATATCTTTGTAATTTAATGCAAGTTTTGGGTACAAGAATGAAAGAAGTGCTCTTGTTCAAACCCCACATAACTTTGATGATAAACTTGGATGAACAACTTGCTTATGAGATGATATTAGTACTCTTGAATAAGGGTTCTTAGAGTTCTTGAACTAAGAACTTGGAATCTTGACCCAACTTGGAGAATTAATGGTGAACTTTAGGAGATTCTTTAATTTGGATGATGAAACGTAGGGTTTCTAGATGAGAGAATTTGATGAAAAAAGGGGTGTAATTTGTTCAATATCATCCTTAATCCTCTTTTTTTACGACCTGGGTTGAGGGAGAAAAAGACCCCATTGCCCCTCATTAATTTGAAGAAAAAAATCGTAACCCGCATCCCGATTTTGCCCTTCAGTGCGATGCGCTACCATCGTGGCAGCTTACAGCCTCACACTAAAATAGCTATAACTTTTTGCTCGGGTATCAGATTTTTGCGACATTGGTATTGTTAGAAATCTAATTCAATTATATACAATTTGATGGGTCTTGGGATGGAAAATTCCATGTATATGAAAGTTTATACACATTTAAAGTAGGCCCTTGTAGGATTGAATGCCAAATCTTGGACGAATCTAATATTCTTAGCTCCACTTGGCTCCAAATGACTTATATGAACATTATTCACCTAATAAGGACATCACATACTTGCGATTTAAGTAATGACACAAGAATTTGAATTATGGATCAAGAGTATGATAATTACACCTTCACCGCGATGCATAGAAATTGCGTTAAGCTACTGAAAAGGACGAGTGCAAATTTGCACTCTTGCGCAATGCGGGTGCTATCGCATTGAGCTACTGAAAATTGAAAATTGGGAATTTGAACCTCTACGCGATGCGCTAATATCGTGGAGGTCCACTGGAATATGATTATTGTCATTTTGGAATCCAGCGTGATGCGGTGCGTGCCCAGGTGGGACACTTTCAACTTAAAAATGTTCTAACTCCTCAACCGAGTGTCGAATTTGGGAAAATCTTATATCGTTGGAAAGCTTATTAAATTTTCCACTCAATGGGAGGTCTAAATCTGGAAAACTCCTTATGAAATAAAAGTTATTCATTCTTGAAACTAATCTTTGGCATTCTATGAATGAATTTAAGTTAGGAAAAATATGGGGTATTACAATATCTTCCCCCTGGGAACATTCTTCCTCGAATGTGGATAATTAATCTGAAAATACTAAGGAATATGAGGCTATAAGCTATCATACACAACTGAAATAAACTGTATGACTGAATCTCAACATAGTGAGCTACTGAACTGATCTGTGAGTGCATGAACTTGCATAAAAAAATAGCTATATGACTGAATCTAAGTTCGCGGAGAAGAATAGGCATACTCATGAGATTTTGGATAGTAAGACTAGATGGAAAATTGGAAATCTATATGAGCTTATCTATTTGGTTGTAAACTGGACTGCTGGCTACACGGACTGATTCATACTGAATGCTTACACCCAAATAGGGTATTTCTTCAACACTCTTCTAGGAAATTCTAACAGTATTAGGAGCAAAGAATTTTGGGCGTGGTCTGAATAAAACATCTGACTAGAGAATCACAACATTGATACAACTCTATAGCTTGGAACATAGACATAGAGATTATAAGCTAGGTTGGAATTTCTAGGCCTTAGGCAATGCAATTTCTTACTTTTCAATCTTAGCAACTCTTCTCGGATACTGCCTCAACTATATTATCCCCTCAAATGTCATACTCGATCGATTCGACTTATAATTCTCACATGTCATTGATAAACCCATATACTAAGGTCTAATTGAACCAATTCTCTCATCATGTTAAAGCCTAACTCGAAATCACAAGGTATTACACATCACACCATGACATAACACCAGTCTGTATCAAGAATTCACACACATCTGCATTTTCACAACTTCTCACCTCAAGAATAATTTTCATTACCACTTCAACAACTGCAATCGTCCTAGTACTTAGACATCCACTAATGCGCAATGCATCTTTACGCATATTTACAAACATGATATTCAAGCCTATCTTCATAGCCACATATGCGCTTCTAAACAAACACTCATAAGAACAACTTTCTCATATTTTGTAATACCTCTATCAATAACAACTTCTATGCAATATTCAATTCTTAAGAAGACACACATAAGCTATTCTCAACATACCAATTCATACACAAAACTTCACATCAATATTCCTCCAGACTCATAGAATTACATAAAACAAACATATAACAATCTTCCAAAATATAACACATAAAGCTTTAAATAACCATGAAATGTATCAATGACTTGGCCTCAATCTTACTTTCTGATGTTCTATAACATTCTAGCATCACTACTAACATTCGGGAGTCTGGCTTGGTTACTCATTGTATCATCTCCCCCTTAGACTTAAGCCATCACTCTATGTTTGTAAACCACTAAATAAACTCTAATTGAAACTGCAATCGCTTTACTCTATAGCCCAGGGGTATAACAATATACATAAATAGTAGAACTTAACCCAAAGGCTACACCTGAAAGTGTAAAGCCCACTTCTAATACTTCCTTCTGAGATACAACTTTATCTTTCTATATCCCCAATACTCATCATATAACAACTTAAACACTCACCAACTTAATTTCTAACACATAACATGGATATCTCTAAACCTTTACTAAACCATACTAACTTCCTTCATAGTTTACTAATATCACATTTCTAATCTTACACTAGCACACCCAATATCACCACCCTTTAACTCATAAGTTAACTGACAAGAACATCACATACCACGTAGCCTCATTCATTCCTATCAATTTAAGGGTTCTACTAACCACACAACGCTTAATAAATTTTGAAATAATAAAGCCCTATATTACCTAGGGCACACCTCTACATCATACCTGCAACATCCTACTAAATTAAGAATAATAAAACTTAAGCTCTTGCATACACTGTTCAAGCCTACTAGATCACTTCAATATAACTAGCATCACTACCCAATAAAATATTACATCCACCCTGATAGCCATACATTGTTCAAACTGAATGTCTAGTGATAAACATGATTTACAACATCTTACTCTGTTTATAGTAACTTGACACATAATATTCAATGATCTAAGAATACATATCTTACTCTGTGTTAGCTAAATGACTAATAAGAATGAGGACATAACTTTAAATTTGAGGGACTTATAACACACTAGAAGGCACCTCTCAAGCTGCTTTGTGAGACTTCTGAAACTTCCTACTAGTAAGTTTGAGAAAATTATCAGGGGAGGGAATTGGAACTTGCCAATCATGTTACCTTAAGAACAGTACATGGATAGGAAAGTATAGAATATCATTATGGATTCTGACGAGGAAATGTGAAAGCACATCTGACATGAGCTTAGTACACGATTTGTATGAACCTGAATAAAGGCCTTAAAACTTTAGAACATAAAAGCACCGATGAGATACTATTTAGCTCGTTTATAGTCCCCTAACTTTTTGTGAAGACTGTCTGAGAAATCAGTATCTGTAAAGATTTAAGCTTGACTGTTTCTAATATTTTGGAAATAAGGCAGAGATGGTCTGGATAGAGCAAGATGAGAATTTGTATAAGTTTCATAGAGACCCTTTCTATAGCATAATCTGAAACTTGAAAGAATGGAAATATTTCCTAAATTCCTTGTAGCCTCTCGAAGAAAAGTACAGACGTCTTCGTATCATTCTGCAAGACTCTACTAGATACAACTTCATAGACACCCTAGGACACTTGAACCGTGTTCTCTGATACCAAGTTTGTAACGCCCCAAAAATGGGCTCTGAGACATCACACAGTGCTTAGGTCCACAAGTGATCCGAATCTACCCTTCTACTAGCATACTTTTAAACAACTGAATAAAATACATAAATCTGAACAAAATCAGTGGAAATATAAAACTTCACTGAACTTGATTAATATAAATATGAATTAAAAGATTACAATTCTACTTTTACCAACAAAACTGAAATTTAATACATTAACATCACAGACTGACTATGAAGCCTCTACTAGTACTGACTATAGGTAGCCGGGTCATGACTCCAAACTATCCCAACTTAATACGACTGAATAAAGAAAGTAAAGAACATAATAAATCTCACTGAAGTCCCCAAAGTAGGAGGACTCGTCATCTTGCTGGCTGGAATCTGCAACTGTCTTAATCTGAATGTGCACACTAAAACTTGTACCTACATTATGAGACAATGTAGTAGATAGACATATAGGTTGATCAGCACCTTTAGGATGTACTGAGCATATGGGGTGAAATGCGTAAGTAAAAACATATCTCATAATTATTATTTATAAAATAATGCATGCTAAATGTAAATGACTCACATAAGCTTGAGTAATCTGAAATCTAGAACTCATAAATCACAAATGGTGAAGCATGTTGTATAAATCTCATAAGTCATTACACTTAGTTCTAAAATCTGTATTCTCTTCTTGTTCTCAAATCTTTTAAGCTAAATGAATTTGGTGGATCTTGGGGTGGAAAATTCCATGTATATGAAAGGTTATACACGTTTAAAGTAGGCCCTTGTAGGGTTGAATGCCAAATCTTAGATGAATCTAATGTTCTTAGCTCCACTTGGTTCTAACTGACTTCTATGAACATTGTTCACCTAATTAGTTTAGGACAGGTTTATTGGTTTAGGCCTAATGGCCTAAATGTTCTAACTCCTTCCTTTCTCTCTTTATGTGCTTATTTTCTTTTCATTTGCTTAGACTTGGTTAAATCCCCTAATAAGTTTTCAAAATTTATTTTCCTAAAATCACTTTCTTTTCAAAAAACCAAATTCTCTTTTTCAAAGTTAGTCAAAGTTAGTTTCAAACAGTCCAGATAACCGTAAGTTAGCGAACATTTTAGGTGCCTTAAAAACCCTCCTAAAATGTTAATAGGAACCACTTACTCAAAATCTTCAAATTTAAATAATTGTTCTATTTTGGATTGTTTAAGTAAATTTTCAGAGGTTTTTCTTGATTTTCCTAAATAAATTAAGTGGCGACTCTAAATAAGTCAATATTTTCGCAAAACAGTGAACATAAAGATCATGCACATCTTTTTCAACATTGATCGTGACTAAGCACATGCACGTGTGTCACTTCTTACATGCTTGTAAAACATACAAGTCCACTTGCATTCTACTTTCCTCATAATAGATGACTCATGCCTTTTTTGTAGCCAACTTTCTTTCGCTTCTCCTGACAATGGAAACTATATATCCTTTGATTGATCTCATTCAAAAACTTGAGATGGACTTTCTCATTGAAAACCAAGTAATTTTTATTTGTAAAGTGATTGGCTCAATAAATTCAAGTGTGGTTGTAACTAGAACCTCAAACATCTCAACACTTATTTTTATATATGCATTTTTTTGCAATTCAAACTTCTTGGTTCTATATTTTCAGGATTAGATTGGGTTTTAAAATCTGGCTAAAAAGTCAACAAACATATTATATCACTAAAACCAATGCAAAATGTACTGCATAAAGAAAACAAATGAACAACGTATAATAAAAATAAAAGGTAAAGGGACACTGCATTTCATTGAAAAAGAAAAAAGAAAGAAGATAAAAAAATAATAAAAATAAAAGAGTTTGAACATAAATGAAAAATAAACAAGATAAGATAGACTTCGAACTACAACCCTGAAATAATTCAGAAAATAGAAAGAAAAAAAAAAGCAAACTACTAAAACTCCCTTCTCATGGGGAGTAGAGTGACTTTTGAATTGCCGGAATTGACATCTTCACCACTGATTTCACGTCATCCTTAATAGAGTCTCTATAATCATTGCACGTCATCCTGAATGGAGTCTCTACAATCATTGCTGCAACTTTGGTTTTTCTTCTTGACCCTAAAGTGTCTGAACTATTCTGAATTGTCTGAGTTGTAGCCTTAAGGGCTACTTGACTTGCAACTTTTCTAAATTCAATTCCATTTTCATCCATTTCTCTAATTTTGATTATTTCAACAAAGGTTTTACCTACTGTAGAAAGCAGGTGGCTAAAGTACGTTTGCTCTTATGGTTGTAGGAAGACATCAATCATCTCTATCTCTTTTCTTGATACAGATTCCTATGGAATCAACTGAGTGTGTATTTCTTCACTGTTGAACTTTATGTCCTCTTTGTGGGTCATCTTGACTTTTCTTTTGGACCTCTATTGTATGAATGATGTTCCAGCTTAACCACAAATCGACCACCTTAATACTATTTTGACTTTAGAAATAAGGAATGTGTCAGGATTACACACTTTTAAAACTTTTTTTCTTTAAAAATATCACCGAACCCGATAAGGGTTGCCTCCATATCTCATCATGATGAGAATCAGGTGTGCATAATTCGTGAAACTGGAGATATGAAGAAACACACTTTTTTTTATTTGAATAGTGAGAAAGAAAATTTTTTCTTTTGAATTTATTCATAATGATAAAAAACATATTTTTTTATATTTTCAAAAATAAATTAATTACTTTTTATATAAGGATCAAAACTCTTTTTTTTTTTGAGGAGGAAAGACAACCTTTTTTTAAAGATCACCGAACTCATGAAGGGCTGCTGACGTATCTCATTAATATGAGAATCAGGTGTGCGTAGTTCATGCAGACCATTAAATTAATTTTTAATTTTCAAAAATTTCATTTTCTTAGGAAACAGTTATTAAATTTGGAGGGAAAGATTCTCTCATCTGTTTCATTAAGTTGCCTAAAGCTGGTCAACAATAAAATGGGCCTTCCAAATAAATGTCAAAGAGCACATAGGATGCACATGTCGGTCATTATAAAGAAGGACACCTGTGCTAGACAGACCCGACCCTTGTGCCGAGTCCCACTAAGTCAAATGCACATGATACAAATAAAGCGGAACCTAATAGGGATAACCACATTCTAAGTTTTAGTTCTACTAAGTTTAGCCTAATGTAGATAGGTGTCAAGACTCGCTTACGCGAGCAGACACTCGAGTAGGGGAGGAACAACTTGGTCGATAGTAGAGCTATTCCACCTTTGTTGTTGATCCCAATCCCGCCTAACATGTGGGACTAATAATCCTTCACCAGGTGCCTTGACACTCCGACTATCTCAAGAAGAAATTAGAATGCATATTCTGCACTCCTTCTATGTTATTTTTAAAGACTCAGGGGGGGTGCGGAAGAGAAGACAATTTATAATACAATTCAACAATATCAAAGATATAAATGAGCGACAAGTAGCACATTAGGCCAATCAACACAATATCTAAATAATTAAAGCAATTAAAAGCCAATATCAAAAGCTCAAATTCTAGTTATCCCCAGCAGAGTCCTCAGAGATGTCACACCCATTTTTCGCTTGAAAAATCAAAGAGTTTTTCCAAGTAAAGTAATGGTTTTGAATAGGGATTATTTTTATTATTTTCAGAGTTGCCACTTGAAATTGAGTTATAGTGTTCCAAGCCACCTTATTGAATCCCTAATAAAAAAATAACTCTTTATTGGTCTGCGCAAACAGAAGAGCGGGTAAGAAATTCAATTGACCAAGAGGAAGGTATGATGCTGTAACACCCCGAAAATGGTCTCGAGACGTCACACGGTGCTTAGGACCACAAGTGATTCCAAGCTAACCCTTCTACTGGCATAAATCATAAGCAACTGAATAAAATACATAAATCTGATCAAAATAAGCGAAAGATAACTATTTTCTGAATCTGATCAACACTGAACTAAATTAAAATGTTTACAACTCTACATTTACAAAACAATACTGGAATCAAATACATTAACTCTACTGACTGTCTATGAAGCCTCTACTAGTATTGACTTTAGGTAGACGGGACATGCCCCCCAAATATACTAATTAATATGACTAAATAAAGAAAAATACAATACTACTCAAGATATATGACTAGCTCGAGCCCTTGAATCAAGAGGACTCATCACCTACTGACTGGAAGTGGCAAACTATCTGAATATGGTATGCGTGCTACAACTGAACTGATACCTACATTATGAGACAATATAGCACATAGAAATATATGTTGATCAATACTTTAAGGATGTACTGAATATATGGGTGTGAAATGCATAAGTAAAACATCATCTCATCATCAAAATTTATAAAACAATGCATGCTAAATATAAATGACTCACATAAGTCGGAATATTTGAAATACTAAAATAATAAAAAGCAAATCATACTTTATAAATCTAGTGAGTCATAACATTTTGTTCTAAAAGTTGTGCTTGTATTCTCTCTTTAAATCATCCTGTCTAAGTTTAGAAAGAACTCACATCTAAAATCTGAAATCTAAAAGCTGAAGTCTGTAACTGTTAACTTTCTGTAAAGCATAATCTAAGTAAACTGTGAGCCTTTACACTTAGTTTTTCTGAAAATCTTTACTATTAAACTGTAGGGAAAACACTTTATCTTAACGGAGGTTCTCTTAACCGACATTGTAATACCCCGTACTTCTACCTAGCTTAAATTTATCCCGAAGATGTCAAAGACGTGCTTTAAAGATGAATACACTTTTATACATGTGGAATTTTCAAGATTTTGAGTTTGCATACAACAACAGCTATTATTCCAGTATTCAGATACTTCCATTCGAAGCTCTCTATGGTAGGAGGTGCAGATCTCCAATCGGTTGGTTCGAAGTTAGTGAGGCCTCAGTTATAGGGCCTGACTTAGTATTCGATGCCTTTGAAAAATTTTAGATGATCAGAGAAAGTCTCTGGGCTACTCAGAGCCGACAGAAGTCTCATGTAGATGTGTACAAAAAAGATCTCGAATTCGAGATTGGTGACTATGTTTATCGAAAGATATTTCCCATGAAGGGAGTGGAGAGATTCGGCAAGAATAGAAATTTCAATCCCCGATATGTCGATCCCTTCAAAATTCTCAGTCATTTCGGCCAAGTAGCATATGAGCTCGAGTTGCCTTTAGATCTAGCTTCAGTTCATCCAGTCTTCCATGACTCTTTGCTCAAGAAGTACATAGGTGACCCAGCAGTTGTAGTCCCTATTCAGAGCATAGATATTCAGAACAACCTCTTTTACTAAGAGATTCTGATAAAAATTCTTGACTATCAGACTCGCAGACTGAGGAACAAAGAAGTCCCTCTAGTCAAAGTTCTTTGGCAGAATCAGTCCGTTGAGGGAGATACTTGGGAAGCAGAAGAAGACATCTGTACCAGGTATCCCCACCTCTTCTCCGCTAATTCAGACTCAGTACAAGGTAAAATCTTATCTTAAGACTTTTAGTTTTATGCTCATATTTCAATTACAACTTGGTGTCCAGTTCATGTTCAGAATTCCATTATAAACTTGGTATCAATTACCATTGCATATTCAATTATATGTTCATGCATCATATCGGTCATGTGTTCATGTATCAGACATGCATTTTCCTTGTGAGAAACTCAGTTATTAGAAATCTCAGTCATATATTCATGAGTCAGTTCAGTCATAAAATCATGCATCAGATATGCATGCTGTGTATGAATCTCAGAAATGTCAGTCATGTAGTCATGTTTCAATTGTTCATGTTCAGCATGTACTTCAGCTTATCATTTCTCCCATCTCAATCAATCTCATTCGAGGACGAATGTTCCTAGGGGGAGATATTGTAATACCCCGTACTTCTACCTAGCTTAAATTTATCCTGAAGATGTTAAAGACATGCTTTAAAGATGAATAAACTTTTATACATATGGAATTTTCAATATTTTAACTTTTTTTGTGTGAAAAATTGAATAAGCTTTCCGACGATACCAAATTCGCCTAAATCCAATAACCGAGTAAGAATTATGGTGATTTAAAGTTTCAGTCCTAAATTCGATAACCGAGTAAGAAGTTATGGCGATTTAAAGCTTTAGTCATATAACACCGTCATTTCATCCAGTGGCACATCGCTCCATAAGCCAAAATGATGTTTGTCAGTTTCCAGTAAGACTCGACGATTATACCGCACCGCGGAGGGGTCCTAAATCCCAATTTTTCTTTTTCTAGTGAATCTCCACGATGTCTCCGAGTCGCGCCAAACTTCCAGGTTGCAAACAAAGTGACAACGTGATATCTCCACGTCGCGCCATCTCCTAATTTTCTAGTTGTCCAATTCCAGAGAAACGGCGTGATAGCGCCGCGTCGCGCCAACCTGCCAAATTGGAAAACTTTGATGAAAAATAAATATTTTGTCCATGGATAAATTGGTCTTTTCCCAAGGTTTTAACACATCCAGGTGCGGTATTTAATCCCAAAAAACACTTCAAATCATTATTTACTCACTTTTTCCCAAATTAAGAATATTCTCTCCCTAGAAACAAAACCCTAGCTTTCAAGAAATCAAAGCCAATTCCGAGAATCTCTCCAAGAACTTCAAGAAACTTACAATCAAGGTATGTCAAGTGTTGATTCATGGGTCCCTTTCACTCATGATTCTCAAGAATCTCTTTTTCAAAGTTCAAGTATATAGATTTTTATGAATCCCATGTTGGGTTTGCTTTTGTTTGTGTTAATAATGACCAATTGAATTCTAATCCATGTTTGGTGATAAATTTTATGTGGAATTAGTTATTATATGAGTAGATTCATGTGAACCCATGATTAAACCCTTGAATTGTGAAATTAGAATTGAATCATGATGTTTACTTATTGTGCAATGTCGTCTACATATACTACATTCATTAAGTGCTTGATGAATTGCCTATGTGAACTAATAAGAGAAGAAATCATGCCATGATTATTTTATGTGCAAGTGTTTAATAAATTGTCCATAAGAATGGATTAATGCCATGATATAGTATGCAATTATGTATTCCCTATTTATGTACAAGTGATACACCCCAAGTGTTCGTTGAAATGTTTTAATGAATGAATTGTGAGTATACAGCCATTGTTGGGATTTTAGGCTTTATGCTATAGAGTCCTGGGGGTATCTAATACCCGACAATTTAGTTGTGTGCCTAGAGCCAGTGTCATGTTTTCACGATATCCTCAATCAAGCCACGTTCAGTAAAATTCAGTTAGTCATGTGACTTAGGAAAATTCAGTAAACTTAGTAATCCCAGTAATCTTAGAAAGGTCAGTACTTCAGTAATCTCAGTAGTATTCCGTCAGTCAACAAAACTCAACGAACTCAGTCCATTCAGTTCAATTAATCATTTTCAATGTCTATTCAGATGGGAGTACGATTTAGCACCGAGTGAACACTAGGATAAGGACACACACTGACAGTTGAGGGTATGATCCTTAGAAGCAATCCTTGCGTTCCAGAACTATATAGCCAACATAGATTGAGACATCAACACTGACAGATAAGGGTTCATGAGTTGGATAAACACTATTATATGAGGGTCCCACCATTCTCTTTTGGATACACTGCTATATGAGGGTCACTCACAGCTTATCCTTACCAGTGGTGCGGTATTGACACCCTTCCAATTAGGGTTACAGATTGGACCCCAACTCAGCTATAATAGCTTATTAGGGGCATGTCGCTTAGATGACTACTTCCTACAGTTGCAGTTTCAAACTCAGTCTCAGTAATAGAACTCAGATAGTTCTTCAGAATTTCAGGACAGTCAGATACAGTCAACTCAGAATAGTATAGAACTCAGTTAGTTTCATCAGAACCTAGACTATCTGATAGTGTCGCTCAGTATTAGTTATATCAGCTATCAATGACTCATGTTATCAGTAATCAGACTCAGTAGTCAGTACCATCACAAATTCAGTCACAGTCACTTATTCATGCATGTATTCTCACGTTCATGTTATTCAGTCAGTTAGCATTGTTCATGTATTTGAACCCTTTGTATTCAGCCTACCTCACTTTCATACCAGTACATTCAAATGCACTGACGCATTTTTGCTATGGTATTTTATACCATAGGTTCAAAAGCACGAGCTCCAGAGCATTAGTAGCATTCCAGTTTCAACAGTTAGAGTTAGCAGTGAGTTGTCATCCTTCGAGGACATGATCATTACTTTATTTCTTCATTACTTAGTTTATTTTAGTAGTTGGAGTTAGTTGGGGACATATCCCATCAACTCCTTATTTAGATAGTTTAGAGGCTTTCAGACTACAGTATTTTCAGACTAGATGTTTTCAGACATTGTTTCAATTTTGGTATTGTCGTTCCACATTATTCAGATACAGTTTTATCAGATGTTTATCAATTTTGAACCTTATGGCATATTTTAGCCTACGATTTCTGCATTTATATAGTATTTTATGTAGTGCTCAGGTACAGATATCAGTCATGGGTTAGCTTATGGTCCTTCGGGGTCATGATCATCGTGTAGTGTTCTGGGTAACAAATTTGGGGCGTTACAGACATAAACCATGCAATCTACATGGAGTCCAACGCCTCGTCCTCCTAAGGAAGAAACCTCACGTTGAGGAGAAATGTCATACTCTTGCCAGAGAGAATAACCCACTTTCCATGTGATTGATCACAAGCTAAATCTATAATCCATATAGAAATGGGAATAATCTCATAATCTATACCTACATTGACTAGGTAGTTCTATGGAAGATAAGGTACGCTAATCCTACACTTCTCGCTCGGTGCCAAATACTACTCCTTTTTTATTTGTCACACTCATTCTGGTGGAAATCCACTTTAAAACTAGCATTTGGGTTTATTTAAAACCAATTATGCATTCATCTAATAAAATCTGTAAATAAATCTGATCTAAATTTTGTAATCTATAAAAATCTAAAAGGTAGATTCCAAAGCTAATCCGATGATCAAAATATCAAAGATTTACTAAAAATCTGTAAATAATCTGATAATAGGAAGATTAAAGCATCATCTTTCTTGAAATAATAATATTCAATCTTGGGATAATAACTCATGCTTCAATCTCACGTCAAAACATCATAATAATCATGCTTGACATTAAAAGCAATGATAATTCATCTAAAAATCTATAAATTACTGCATTATGCATGAAAATAAATTATTGCAATAGGCATGAAAATATGAAAATAGACATGCAATTAAACTTCTAAATTACTTGAAATCTCAAAATCTTGCAAAGCGCAATAATGGGTATGAACCTTAATTCAAATCTCATGAATAATCATTCAAAATCATATAACTTCTAAATAAAAACTTCGTTTTGGGCACAAGGATGGAAGAAAATACTTGTTCATAAACCCCACATACCTTGATTGAAGATTAGATTAAGAAACTTGATCTATTGATTCCTATTTGAGTTCTTGGAGATGAGTTCTTGATTATCTTGCTTTGGGAATCCTCAATTTGGAGCATTTTTGAAGAATCTATGGAGGATTTTTTAATTCTTGAAGAAGAAGCTTTGGAACTTTAGGGTTTTTCTTTGAGAGAGAATTAATAAAATTGGGCATAAAGTGCTCATATTAGGCTTAAATAGTATGGTTGGATGGATTGGGGGCTCGGGAATTGACCAAAATACCCTCTTTAAACTTCTAGATGAAACTGAAAAACGTAACATTTTTTCGAACTGGGTGGCCACTACGACACGCCACTATCACGGTGGCTTACTGGAAAGTGAACGAGTGGGAACTGGGTGAGCTCTGTGATGCGGATCCATCGCGGTGCCCCTTTGGACTGCCATTTTATCCATTGGTGCGACGCGCCAGTACCGCGTTGGGCTACTGGATTTTAACAATTGAGAATTTAGACCTCTCCGCGATGCGCCAACATCGCGGAGGTCCACTGGAATTGACAGTTATAAAATTATCCTTAACCACGATATGGTGGTTGCTCTGGTGGGACACTGTCAACTTAAAAATACTCTAACTCCTCAACCGAATATCGAATTTGAGTAAATCTGGAAAATACCGCATGAAAAAAAAGGTATTCACCTTTGAAGAAAATCATTGACATTCTAGGGACAGTTTTAAGCTAGGAAAAGTGTGGGGTGTTATAATATCTCCCCATTGGAAACATTCGTCCTCGAATGTGGATAATTAAGCTGAAAATACTGAGGAATCTGAGATTTTAGGCTATCATGCACAACAGTATAACTAAATCTCAACATAGTGAGCTACTAAACTGATTTATGAGTGCAGAAACTTACATGAAAATAGTTATATGGCTGAGATAGAAATAAGAACGTCAATTTATGAGTGACCATTACTTTAGGCTGGATCTGATTTCATGAGAAAAAAGAATGAGAGGTTTATGATATAAAAACTCAGGGTATTACAACATCTCCCCATTGGGATCGTTCATCGTCGAATGATACTGCTTTGGTTGAAATACTAGGAAAAGACTAAGATGATACGCAGGATACTTATGAACTGAATCATGACTTAATATCTAAATTTAAAACTGATGCATGATGCATATATTGAGTTGAATCCGCAATTTACATGGGTGCGAACAAATTACCTCTTGAAATGGCCATACTCATGAAATTTCAGGTAGTAAGACTAGACTAAATCGGAAGATGGAAAACTATAGAAATTTGTATGTCTGACTGTTAAACTGGAGTATTTCTCCAACACTCTTCTAAGAAATTTCTAATGCTATTAGGGAGAAAAGAACTTTGGACATG
Source organism: Capsicum baccatum var. pendulum (assembly GCA_030864225.1). NCBI lineage: Eukaryota > Viridiplantae > Streptophyta > Magnoliopsida > Solanales > Solanaceae > Capsicum > Capsicum baccatum. The sequence goes on along the minus strand of CM061554.1, from coordinate 50,466,668 downwards.
ATCTGAATAAAACATCTGAATAAGAAATCACAACATTGCTACCACTCTATAGCATAGAACATAGATCTATAAATCATAAGCTAGGATAGAATTACTAGGTCTTAAGCAATGCAACTTCTTACTTTCAAGCTTAGAAACACTTTCTCAAGCACTCCCTCAATCATACTATTCTCCACTAAATACCATATTCACTTGATTCAACTTGTAATTCTCACATGGGCATTGATAAATCCGTCTACTAAAGTCTAAATTGAACTAAATCCTCTCATCATTGTCAAGCCTAACTCGGAATCACGAGGTATTGCACATAACACCATAATACTAGTATGAACCATGGATTCAATACCCGAAGCATTGTCATATCTACTCACTCTAGGATGATTCTTCTTATCACTTTAATAACTAAATTCAACATCTTACTAGAGATTCATTGATGCACAACACACCTTTCCTCTTATACACCAATATGACATTCAAGCCTATCTTCATAACCACCTATGCGCTTCTAAACAAATACCCATAAGAGTAGTTTTCCCGTATTCTCTAACACCTCTATTAATAACATCTTCCATGCACTATTCTTGAGAAGGCACGCATAAAATATTCTGAACTAACCAAGTCATACACAAAAATCTTCACCTCAATATTTCTTCATTTATAGATTTACTTAAAACTAGCATACAACCATCATTCACAACATAGCATGTTTACTCTTTCCCATCTATACAACTGTTCATCATCACTATCTTGACCTAAGGGAAGGTCACTGAAAGGTTGGAATACCGGGGCCTTAAACATGAAGGGGTACCAAGCATAACTTGACATTTCATCGAGGTATGGGGAAAAGAGTGTTCACGACATGGATTCATTAAGGAGATCTAAGCTGAGGACATACATGATATAAATCTAAATTTTGCTGATCACTAAGAGTGTTGCCTGAGCACTGGAACTGAACATACTGTAAAGTATGAGTGCATGAATCATGAGCTTCATGACCTGAATTTGGAGTTCATAAATTATGGAATATGATTCCAACTGTTGAATAAACTGGAACTCCTCGTACTAGGAACTAGGAGAGTACATGATTTTCTATTACACACATGAACATGAACTATGATCATAGAGTTGATACGCAAGGCATGAGTAGATGTCGGGGTAACTGAAGTACACCACTAACATAAGAATGAATTGGGCATCATCCTTCTTTTCTGATGTTTTATAACATACTGGCATCACTACTAGAATCTGACAGCTAAGTTCTTGACTTGGTTACTCGTTCTATCATCTCCCCCTTTGCTTTAAGCCATCATTCTAACTCAAAGGATCCCCTTTACTAGACTCTAAACTGGACTACACTCACTGTACTCTAGATTCTGGAACACAACAATACACATAAATAACAAACTTACTCTGAAAGACTACACCTGAAAGTGTAAAACCCACTTTCAGTACTTCCTTCTAAGGTCTAACTCTTTCTTTCTATAACCCCACTAGTCGTTATATAATATCTTGAACACTTACTAACTTAGAATTTTCATGATTATCACCACATCTTGAGTTCACACCATTTAGAGCTTCAACTCTTATTTTTGTTTGCTCAATCTTTAAGGATTCAAACTTAGATTCTAGCACTTAACACGAATATCATCAACCTTTAATAAACCAAACTACTTTTGTCATAGCTTTCTAATATCATATCTATAAGCTTATATCTCTAAACCATAAGAATCAAGATTATATCAAGAAGGCTCAACATCATCAATCAAAACTCCTTAACTTAGCTATTTAGAATACCATACACTATATATAACTAGTATCCTTACTCTTAGAAATTCAACGATACCACCAACCACACAAAACACGTAATAACCTTAGAAGATAATACAACCCTATATCACCTTGGGCATACTTCTTCATCATACATACAACACCATACTTAATTACAGATTAAAATGGACTCAAACTATTGCACATACTGTTCAAGCCTACTAGATTACTTCCATATAACTAGCACCACTAACCAAGGAATCACTACATCCACTTTGATGACCATCAAATGTTCAAACTTAATGTCTAGTGCTAAACATACTTCAACAAACCAACTTCGCATACAATTCTCACTCAGAAACTATGAAATAAAACATCAAGAAACACTAGTCCATTAGAACTTCATAACAACAATAATCGATCGTAATCGTATGGACTATCTTATTTACAATCCATTAACGCATACTACTTCTACACATTACTGCTATTCACCCATCTATGAACCTAAATTACTATCATAGCTCTATGAGTTTCAACTAAACTCCTTTTTGTAATCTCAAGGGAAGCCTAAATTAATGATACTAAACCACCACACACTTCTTTAATACCCTATACTTTTCAAACACGATAATTACCATGAATAAATTTTTTCGTTCTTCAAGCAGATAACAATTCACCTTAACTAATAACTCATTCTCTACCTTCAACTACACTAGCACACAAGGACATATCACCTTAACAAAACTAGACAACATGCCTAAGTTTATCTCTATACTTTCTATCAATGGTCCCACTTTTCTTGTCACTACTCTTTTATGGCCATACTTCCAACTATAAGGCTCTACTATTTATAAATCATAACACTGAAGTTCATAATATCTCTCAAATGCATACTATATTTAATAGTCTAGGTTCACATAATCTCCTCTCATTAGCATTATTTGTATTGGAAAGGGCCAATGAGTAATCTGAATACATATCTAATTCTGTCTCAACTGAATAACTCATAAGGATGAGGACATAAATTTCAACTTGAGGGACTTATAACATACTTGAGAGCTTCTCTCAAGCCCTTAGGTGTGACTTCTAAAACTTTTGCTAGCAAATCTGAGAGAATTATCTGGAAAGGAACTGGAACTTACTAATCATGTTATCTTAAGAATAAGTCATAGATGAACAATTTTGGGGCAACACGCGAGTAGACAGGAATTTCTGAGAGAATTATTTTACTACACGATCTAGAGTATGAAAGGAGGGAAATTTTTCTTAAATTCCTTGTAGCCTCTCGATGAAAAGTACAGACGTTTCCATACCGTTTTGCAAGACTCTACAAGACACGGCTTCACAGACACCCTAGGACACTTGAACCTTGTGCTCTGATACCAAGTTTGTAAAACCCCAAAAATGGTCCTGAGATATCACACGGTGCTTAGGACCATAAGTGATCCCAAGCAAACCTTTCTACTGGCATAACTCATAAGAAACAGAATAAAATACAAAAATATAATTGAAATAAGCGAAAGATAACTCTTTTCTGAATCTGATCAATACAGAACTAAATTAAAATATTTACAACTCTGCTTTTATAGAACAATACTGAAATCAAATAAATTAACTCTACTGACTGCCTATGAAGCCTCTACTAGTATTGACTTTAGGTAGTCGAGATATGACCCCTAGCTATCCCAAATAAATACAACTAAATAAAAAAATACAATACTGCTCAAACTATATTACTGGCTCAAGCCCTTGAATCAAGAGAACTCACCTGCTGACTGAAAGTTGTAACCTATCTGAATATGGTATGCGTGTTACAACTGAACTGATACCTAAATTATGAGACAATATAGCACATAGACATATATGTGGATCAGTACTTTGAGGATGTACTGAGTATATGGGGGTGAAATGCATAACTAAAACATCATCTCATCATCATAATTTATAAAAAAAAAATGCATGCTTAATGCAAATGACTCACATACGTTGGAATATCTGAAATACTGAAATAATAAGAAGCAAATCATACATTATAAATCTAGTGAGTCATAAAATTTAGCTCTGAAAGTTGTGCTTGTATTCTCTCTTTAAATCATACTGTCTAAGTGTAGAAAGAGTTCACTTATAAAATCTGAAATCTAAAAGCTGAAGTCTGTAACTGTTATCTTTTTGTAAAGCATAATCTGAGTAAACTGTGAGCCTTTACACTTAGTTTTTTTAAAAATTGTTACTATTAAAATGTAGGGAAAACACTTTATCTTAAGGGATATTCTCTTAACCGACATAAACCATGCGAGCTATATGGAGTCCAACGTCTCGTCCTCCTAAGAAAAAAATTTCACGTTGAGGAGAGGTGTCATACTCTTGCTAGGGTGTATAACCTACTTTCCATTTGATCAATCACAAGCTAAATCTATCATCCATATAGAAATAGAAACAATCTCATAATCTGTACTTACATTGGCTACGTAGTTCTGTAGAAGATAGGGCACGCTAATCCCACACTTCCTGCTCGGTGCTAAATACTACTCCTTTTTTATTTGCTACACTCATTCCGTTGGAAATCTAGTTTAAAACTAGCATAAGGGTCTATCTAAAACCAATTATACATTTATCTGATAAAATCTTTAAATAAAGCTGATCTGAATTTTGTAATCTGTAATAATCTAAAAATCAGATTTCATAGCTAATCCGATGATTGAAAGATCAAAGATTTATTGAAAAATTATAAATAATCTGATAATAGAAAGCTTAAAGCATCATCTTTCTTGAAATAATAGTATTCAATCTTGGGGTAATGACCCATGCTTCAATCTCATGTCAAAACATCATAATAATCATACTTGATATTGAAAACAATGATAATTCATCTCAAAATCTATAAATTACTGCAATAGGCACGAAAATATGAAAATAGGCATGCAATTCAACTTCAAAAATACTTGAAATCTCAAAATCTTGCAAAGAGCAATAATGGGTATGAACCCTAATTCAAATCTCATGAATAATCATTCAAAATCATATAACTTTTAGATAAAAACTTGGTTTTGGGCACAAGAATGAAAGAAAATTCTTGTTCATAAACCCCGCATACCTTGAATGAAAATTAGATTAAGAAACTTGATCTATTGATTTCTATTTGAGTTCTTGGAGATGAGTTCTTGATTATCTTGCCTTGGGAATCATCAATTTGGAGCTTTCTTGAAGAATCTAAGGAGGATTTTTTATATCTTGGAGAATAAGCTTTGGAGCTTTAGGATTTTTCTTTGAGAGAGAATGGATGAAATTGGGCATAAAGTGCTCAGAATAGGCTTAAATCTTATGTTTGGACGGATTGGGGGCTTGGGAATTGACCAAAATACCCTCTTTAAACTTCTAAACGAAACTGAAAAATGTAACATTTTTTCGAACTGGGTGGCCACTATGATGCGCCACTATCGCGGTGGCTTACTGGAAAGTAAATGAGTGGGAACTGGGCGGACTCCACGACGCAGAGCCATTGTGGTGCCCCTTTAGACTGACATTTTAGCCACTGGCGCGATGCGGTAGTATTGTGTTGGGCTACTGGATTTCGACAATTGAGAATTTGGACCTCTTCGCGATGCACCAATATTGCGGAGGTCCACTAGAATTGACAATTATGAAATTGTCCTTCACCGCGACGCGGTGGTTGCTCAGGTGAGACACTGTCAATTTGAAAATGCTCTAACTCCTCAACCGAGTATCGGATTTGAGCGAATTTAGTATCGATGGAAAGATCATTCAATTTCCCACACAATAGAAAGTCTAAATCTATAAAACACAGTATGAAATAAGAGATATTTCTATTTGAATTAAATCATTGATATTCTAGTGACTGTTTTAAGCTAGGAAAGTGTAGGGTGTTACAGAGGCACTCCTCGAGACCCGTGGTTCTAGCACGATAACTTTATTGACTTATACTTAGCTTTAACTATTTTGAATAAATTATGTTTGCAGGCAAAAATTCGCTTATTTTTTAATATCTAGTATCTATCTATACCTCTTAGATTAGGCTAATAGAAGTTAATTTTATGACGATCTTTGCCGAGGTGCAATGTCACATCCTCGAATTATTTTTAAACATTTCATAAAGATGCACACCCCGCATTCTTAATTGAGACAAATATATTAAATGAGTCTAAAACTTATTTAGCGTTAAACGACATTCATTCATCTCTTATAAACTCCAGAGAATTTTTCTTATCTATTTTTCACTCCTTTTTTTACCCTTCTCCAAATTTTCGTAACATTTTTATTTCTCTCTTTTGTCGTTTTTATATGTATCCGTTCTCTTTTATTTTCCTTCCTTTGAGAAAATTGACATTCAAACATCATCTGTGAGACTCACATTTATTATCAAGAGAAATCACCATACTTGACATCTGTTTCTTGAATCTTGAACCAAAGTTCACTATTTAATCATGCTAATAATATTAATTCTTAGCCAAAAGACCCACTAATTTTGACTTAAATGATCATTATAACATCTGAGGAAAACTATAGTTAAGACTAGCTGAAAATGAACTCATCATCACAATTATTTTTCTTATCTAAAAAAAAATGCTCAAATTAAATTCTATTTAACAATAGTTTATCGTATAAAAAAGATACCCATTAATAGTAGTTATTAACACAGTTTATAAAGGATGCCAAGTTTCTACTTGAAAGAAATAAATAATATCAACTACATTTTCTTAAACAAGGTCTATGACATTAGTACATAAATATCATAGCAATATAACTAATCAATTTTGAAACTAACGTAATACCTAACAGATGAATCTTGAATTTATTTAACTTGAATAAGTTACCAAATTAAAAATTTAAACTAACCAAAATATAGTCCAACGGAAACCATGCACATAAACAATGCATGGAATCATATAAATAATTTCATTCATGCTTCGATTCATAACGAAATTTACAAAATTAATAATACAAAGATCGAATAAGAACCTGTAACAAATTAAATTGAGTGTAAAAGTAAGAACGCCGTCAGCAAAAACTCAAACGCAAACCTCGAACTCTACTGTCACTTTCTTTCTGTCCTTTTCTATGTTTTCTCTAAATTTTGTTATCATTTCTCTTCGTCCGTTTCCTCCTTGTTCTTAATTTTTCTCTTTTGTTTTGTTCCTTTTCTTTCTTGTTTTTTTTTTGTCTCCGCTTCTCTTATTTTTTCTTCTAAGTTTTTTGGTTTGTGTATTCATCCGTCTGTCCCTCCCTCTCTTAGATGGTGCGTGTGTTATGTATATATAGTGTGCATGTGTATGCATGTGTAGTGGGAGCGTGGGGTGCAGGTGGGAATTGTGGGGAGCTGAGAAAAATATGAAAAATGTGTGGAGGTTGGGGTAGTTTTCTTTAGGATAAGATTTTCTTTTTTTTTAATTTAAAATATATATAAAATAAATAATAATAAAATTTAAAATAAATAAATTAAATATTAACTAATTAATTTTTATACTTAAGATAATATAATAAAAATTTATAACTAGCCTAAAATAAAATATAATTAAGAGAACAATAAAATTACTAGCTTATTTATTAAAAGCTAGATTAAAAGAAAAAAAAATTGAAAATTTTTATATTATTTACAAAAATAAATGAATAAAAAAATAAAAAAATCTTAAAATGTAACTCTATTTTTTGAGAAAATCTTTTTCACAATTTTTCACGTATCACATAATAAAAATGAAGACAAAAGCTAAAAAAAATATATTAGACAAAAATAATTTGATACTAAAAATATGTAAAATTTAGGAGAGGGTCAAAATTACGTGTCTACTGACAATGTGGACGAAACTTGTCCTACCCCTGGGATACAGACCCGGTCTAGGGCCGTTGCTCCTTATTGACCTGGTGGAGTTTCACCGGTTCCCCTAGTCCTTCTCGAATACCTTAGGGTGAAGTGTTCAATGTTGAGTTTCGCCGTTCTATTCATCTATTGACCCAAATAGTAGTCTACTTGTCCCACCAGTCTGGTCTTATTGGTGGGAGAAAGAATCAGCCTAAGATAAAGGAGAGGAAGAACAAGAAGTTTAGATATTCAGAGCAGGGTGGGGGTCATCACAATAACGGTAGACATGAGAGACAATGGACTAAGGAAGAAAGCAGAGAAAATTCTGTTTCATACCCATAGTCCAGATCCCCTTACCTAAAGCCTTCCAGTGATCGTTATTTTTAAAAAGGTGTTGGTCCTAGGGCATAATATGCCCAATATCAGTCTAGTGAACCCAGTTTGTCCATTCCTATCTTCCTTATCAGTTTTATGGCTAGTGGCATCGTGGGTTTTGTCGTGAGGGGAAGAATTAATGCTTCAAGTGTGGTCAACTCGGTCATATGTAGCGGTATTGTCCTTCTATCAGTGTTGTTACTGGAGCCAATAAGATTTCTATTGCTAGCTCTTTGATTTTCACACCAAAGGGTGTTACTTTTGATATCGACACTAGACAAAATTATCTTTATACTCATGCTACCCGCCAAGAGTTTGAGGCTTCACCAAATATCGTTGCTGGTATTTTACAACTCTTTCCCTGTGAGGTGTATTTATTTTTTGTTCGAGGTCTATTCTCTCGTATGTTACCCTTTATGTGGCTGTTCATTTTAGTTTTGATCATGAGTGTATTTCTAATCCTTTTTTTGTGTCCTTCCCAGTGGATGAATCCATTGTGGCTAGAAGGGTCTATAGGGGTTGTGTAATGTCGGTCCATGGTAGAAAGATCTTGGTGGGTCTAATAGAGTTGGACATGGTAGACTTTGATGTGATTTTAGAGTGGATTGGTTGCATTCAGTGTCGAACCCGTGGTCAGTTTCCATTTCCCAAATGAGTCTGTGATTAAATGGGAAGGTAGTTCCCTAGTGCCTAATGAAAGGTTGATTTCGTATCTTAGAGCCCAAAAATTGATCTCCAAAAGGGTGCCTCTGCCATCTAATGCATGCTAAGGATTCTAGATCTGAAGGTCTTTATTTACCGTCTGCCCTTGTGGTTTGTGAATTTTTTGAGGTATTCCCTGATAATCTTCCTGGTGTGGCTCTCCGTAGAAAAATAGATTTTTGGGATTGGTCTCCTTTCGAACACTCATCCTATCTCTATTCCTTCTTACGGAATGGCTCCGATTGAGTTGAAATAACTTAAGGAGCAGTTGAAAGATCTTTTTGATAAGGGTTTGTTTGCCCTAGTGTTTCTCCATGGGGTGCCTTCGTAGAGAGAATGGTTTTCTCCAGATACGTATAGGTTATCGGTAGGTGAATAAAGAATTTAGGGTGACCTCCTCTGTTACTGGTGTATAATGGTTGTCAGATACCAAGTTTAAACTTTAGATGTTGATTTTGGTGAAAAGATTATGTTAGCTCGAGGATAGCAATGCAAGATTTTTGGGAGTAAATTGGTAGGCTTAATGGGGTGTGCGGAAGAGATGAGATTGATGACTTAGGGAATACTGGAATGGGAAAGTTATGATATATAGGCCGGAGGTCCAGGTTGGAACTGATAGATTGGGGGCCAAAGCCATTTTGATGTATTAGGGCATGGAGTTTGTAAGAATATGATGAACCCCTAGTAGCATCTGGATAGATGAGGTTTTAAGTATAAGAGAGCCAAGTTTCCCTAGTACATGTCCATGGTGGTACCCCTTAAAGCGAAGTATTGTGCTTGTAGGAGTAGTAATATAGAGATCGAGGGCTAATCTTAAATTTTCTCCTAGTGGTGAGATTCAGGGGAGAGCCGGAGTGAATTTGCTCCTATTCTAGTGATTCCCTCCCATTTTAATTAAGAGGGCACTCTACTAGTGGCGTACGCATTCTAATGGTGTTTATGCCTAAGGCCTACATTATACATGTCGTGTATGTCCATACTCCAGCCCCTAAACCAATGGCAATAATGGTTCTTAGAAATCCGAGCTTCAAGTGTTCAAGCTCTATGTCATGACGCTCATGATCCATACATTCATGTCTCACGTTATGCCTAGTTCCAAGAAACAGTTATTTCAATCGGAAATCCTTGCCTTGTTCCCTAAATATAAATCTCAATTTTATGTTATATTACCCCTGATATATGCAGTCATGTTTCTCTCGGTGCCCAGCCCTGAGGACTCGAGCTATGGTATGTTTATGTCAGAATGACCCTCTATTTATAACCTAGGTGGTTGCTATGAAGTACTTTGTGCCTATTATATCGTGTCTTATTTTGCGGGTCTCACCTTGAGTAGTACGACAAGTAAGAGTCGTAATTGAGAAGTAACCCCATCATTCTTAATGCTTGTACTCTAGTTCCTCAGTGATCTTTCTTATGCTAGGATGATATTGGCTATAGAAGCGTAGTAATGTTTTGGATTAGGGAGTATATGTTCTTTATTGTAAAAAATTGGGGTGACTACTCAGGCTAAATTATAGATAAAGATGGAAGAGTAAGATTAACCTTTGTTATGTGAAATAGTTAAGAAGAAGAGATGTGGTGAAATCTATCGCGATAATGATTGAAGTTTCTATTTTTGAGTGGGAGATCCACAAAAAGGAGGAGGTAGAAAGGCAGGCTTGAATGTTGTGATTGATGGATACACAAACCATTATGTTATGTGGTTAGTACTCCTTGATTAAGAGTTGAGGTTACTTGATTGTTGTTAGAAGATCGAGTAGTACTATTGGAGTGGTGGGGAGTAAAGGGACCATGACTTACACTACCACCTTTAACTCTGAGTTAGGCTTTAACATGGGAGGAAGATGCAACAAATGCTCAAGTCAGGTAGTTATGTGTTTTGTGCGCAGGGGAGGGGGGAATGGGGTGGTGGTAGGAGGTTGAAATGGTAGAGTGTTGTATTCATAGTTGAAAGCTTAGTAGAAAGTATGGTCATATTTAAGGGTTATTAGATATATTGTTTAGGAGGAAAGAGCTATGTGGGAAGCTAGAGAGGACATAAAATTCAAATATCCATTCTTATTACCCTCTCCTGATAATCATGCTTGAGGTATGTGTATTTCTTAACATTTTATTTTCTGTCTTTATTAAAGAAAATTATAAATCCTTTAGTATCTTGGTTTTTCTGTCTTTATTAAAGAAAATTATAAATCCTTTAGTATCTTGGTTTTCTGTCTTTATTAAAGGTAAGTCACTACTAAAACAACCGAAAAAACCGATCACAAAAAACCCACAACAAAATATGGTCGGAAAAACCGACCACATGTGATCGATTTTTAAATTTTTTAAAAAAAAATTATTCTTTTTATAAAAGCAACCACATGTGGTCGCTTTTATATTTTAAAAATTCAAAATAATTATTTTAATAATTTTTCTATTAATTAATATTTTTTTACAAATAAAAATTAAAAAAATAACAAAACTGACCACATGTGTTCAATTTTCTTTAAAAAAATATAATTAAAAAATATTTTAAAATCGACCACTTGTGGTCAATTTTTAAAAATTCTTTTTTAATTAATTTTTAAGAAAACCGACCACAAGTGATCGGGTTTTAATTAAAAAAAAAAGGAAAAAAAAGAATTTTAAAAAACCAACCACTTGTGATTGATTTTATTTAAAAACTATAATTAGAAACTATTTTTAAAACTGACCACCTGTGGATAAACCAAAAATCATGATTCAGGAAATGTTAGTAGACTGGATAAAACAAGGTATTTGTTTGTTAACTGTATTTATTTTCATGTTTCTTGAAAAGAGCTATCATTTTTTTTTGCTAGTTTGTTTTACTCAATGAATGATGACTGGTTGTAGTAGTAACTTGGGAATTGATTGCTGACGTCTTTTACTGGTGTAAACTTAGCTTTTGTGAAGCCCAAGTGTCTGAAGTTTTAGATTGTGTATGCTAAAAGGGGGAATTATTGTACTTGATGCAATGTATTATTAGGTTAAGATTCTGATGGAGTGAAACATAATTGATAAAGATGGGAAATCTATAACAGTCCCTCTCTCATAGATAAATTGTTTGAGTTATCCAGTTGTAATGGAGAAGTTTTAATCTGACTCAATTACCACATTGTGGTCTTGTCCTTAGCTGACATTTTTGTATTTCTTGCATTAACATACTAGTCTGTTTGCGTATTGTTTGAATTTACTAAAGTTTGGTAACTTGTGAAGTGAACTAGTGACTTGAAAATGTTGAAGTGTGGTCATTTGAGAAGTGAATAGGTGACTTGAAAATGTATAAATGTAGTACTTGAAATGTGAACTTTTCATTTTGAATTTAGTTTAGTTTGGTAACTTGTGAAGTGAATTAGTGACTTGAAATGTTTAAGTGTAGTCACTTGAATTATGAATTAGTAACTTTTATTTTGAATTTAGGTACTTAAAAAATGAACTTGTGTTTTGATTTTAGTAAAGTGTGGTCACTTGAGAAGTGAATTAGTGACTTGAAAATGTTTAAATGTAGGTACTTGAAATGTGAACTTTTTATTTTGAATTAAGTATAGTTTGGTAACTTGTGAAGTGAATTAGTGACTTGAAAATGTTAGGTGTAGGTACTTGAAATGTGAACTTTTCATTTTGAATTATGTTTAGTTTGTTAACTTGTGAAGTGACTTAATGACTTGAAAATGTTTAGGTGTAGGTACTTGAAATGTGAACTTTTCATTTTGAATTATGTTTAGTTTGTTAACTTGTGAAGTGACTTAGTGACTTGAAAATGTTTAGGTGTAGAGACTTGAAATGTGAACTTTTCATTTTAAATTTAGTTTAGTTTGGTAACTTGTGAAGTGACTTAGAGTCTTGAAAATGTTTAGGTGTAGGTACTTGAAATGTGAACTTTTCATTTTGAATTTAGTTTAGTTTGGTAACTAGTGAAGTGAATCAGTGACTTGAAATGTTTAAGTATAGTTACTTGAATTATAAATTAGTGACTTTTGTTTTGAATTTAGGTGCTTGAAATGTAAACTTGTGTTTTGATTTTAGTAAAGTGTGGTCACTTGAGAAGTGAATTGGTGACTTGAAGTGTTTAAGTGTAAGTAATTGTAATGTGAACTTTTAATTTTGAATTAAGTTTAGTTTGGTAACTTGTGAAGTGACTTAGTGACTTGAAAATGTTTAGGTGTAGGTACTTGAAATGTGAACTTTTCATTTTGAATTTAGTTTAGTTTGGTAACTTGTGAAGTGAATTAGTGACTTAAAAATGTCTAGGTGTAGTACTTGAAATGTGAACTTTTCATTTTGAATTTTGTTTAGTTTGGTAACTTGTGAAGTGACTTAGTAACTTGAAAATGTTTCGGTGTAGGTACTTGAAATGTGAACTTTTCATTTTGAATTATGTTTAATTTGTTAACTTGTGAAGTGACTTAGTGACTTAAAAATGTTTAGGTGTAGGTACTTGAAATGTGAACTTTTCATTTTGAATTTAGTTTAGTTTGGTAACTTGTGAAGTGACTTAGTGACTTGAAAATGTTTAGGTGTAGGTATTTGAAATATGAACTTTTCATTTGAATTAAGTTTAGTTTGTTAACTTGTGAAGTGAATTAGTCACTTGAAAATATTTAGGTGTAGGTACTTGAAATGTGAACTTTTTATTTTGAATTTAGTTTAGTTTGGTAACTTGTGAAGTGAATTAGTGACTTGAAATGTTTAGGTATAGATACTTGAAGTGTTAACTTTTCATTTTGAATTTAGTTTAGTTTGGTAACTTGTGAAGTGAACTAGTGACTTGAAAATGTTTAGGTGTAGGTACTTGAATTATGAATTAGTGACTTTTTTTTGAATTTAGGTACTTGAAATGTGAACTTGTGTTTTGATTTTTAGTCTTTTGTAAATTTTGTAGTTTGGATTTGGAACCACCATAAATTTTGCAAATAATTTAATTTTTAATGTTTGTATTCTAATGGTGGTTGATTGTATATTAAATGATTGGTGGCCTATGTTGCATAATGGAATGTAGCATAGCTATATGTTGTTATTTTTTTTTTACAAAATTACCAGAAAAATTTTTATTATTTTTTTTACAAAATTTCCACAAAATCGATCACATGTGGTCGGATTTTTGGAAAATTTATCAAAAAACCGACCACTTTTAAAAATATTTCCAGAATATCGACCATAAGTGGTCGGTTTAATATAATTAATTACAAATTTTTTTATTAAATACATTATTAAATAAAAAAATCGACCACAAGTGGTCGGTTTTTTATTTAAATTTATTAATTAATTTATAAAAAAACCGACCACATGTGGTCGATTTTTTATTTGAATTAATAATTTAATTTAAATACAAAACCGACCACGTGTGGTCGGTTTTTTTATAAATTAATTATTTAATTTAAATAAAATAGACTACATGTGGTCGATTTTTTATAAATTAATTATTTAATTTAAATAAAAAATTATAAATAATTATTTAATTTAAATAAAAAACTGAACTTTTTTTTTGAAAAATTTTTTTATTTAAAAAAAAATAAAAAAATAATATTGAATTTTAAATATATATATATATATATTTTAAAAAAACGACCACACATGGTCGGTTTTAAAAAAGCTATCATGCTTTTATCGATTACGCATTTTGGTCAGTTTTTTTTTGGAAATGCAGAAAAATCGACTACAGGTGGTCGGTTTTTTTGTCGGAAAATGCAGAAAAATCGACCACATGTGGTCGATTTTTGTGGTTGTTTTTCTGTTTTTTTAGTAGTGAGTGTTGTTGTATTTGGAGTTTAATCGTGCTAATAAATGTCTTGTCCTATCATTCGAGGACGAATGATCCTAAAAGGGGGGAGAGTATGTAACACCCTGCGTTTTTGGTCCTTGAAAATTTTCTGAGTTCTAAGCTTTCTGCCTTAGCAACGACTCAGCTGACGAGTCGTAATGAGTCTTTATGGGTCATAGAACCTAGTAGTAATGAGCCCAGAAGGATTTGTCTAAGTCACTGCCTTGATAACAGCTAGACTTAACGAGTCGTATAGACTCCTACCGAGTCATAAGGAGGTTATTTCGTAAGTTGTCCAGTGTAGTGCCTCTATGGAAATTGTTGAGACTACGACTTGACCCTACGAGTCGTAGTGTCTCATTACAAGACATAGGGTGTCAATCGTAGGGTTTACAGTGAAAACCCAAGGGGGTTGTGGTTTGGCTACGACTGGATGGTCCAAGTTTTAGGTGTAGTCACCTTATTTTTTATCTCCGAACTTAAAATTAACGTTTTCAAGCTTCTTGACCATTAAAGGGAACAAAATATAATTTTTACATATTTTTTACAATTGTTAATAAATTATTGATATTCATCGTTACTTTAAAATTTTATCAATTTATTTTTATATTCTTACTTTTAATAATTTATTGATAATTTTCTGTATATTTAAATTTTTAATCAATTGATTATCTTTTAATAGTTTTACAAACATTTGCACAAGTACGCGACATAACATCACATTTTTATAATATTTTAAATTAATTATATTTTTTTAATATTTTTTATATTTTTTCATAATTACAATTTAATGTCTATATTTTTACGGTCCACAAATAATAAGTTAAATTAATTATATTTACACAGTATAATAATCACATACAAAAGAAAAAATGGAGGAACAATCACTACATGAGAAAAATTTGAGAGGGTAGATTTTTATTTTCTATACTCTCAGCTTAAAAAAGGGCGAAAAGGGGGAGCGACACAATTCTTTGAAAAATAACAATATATACAGCCAACACACACACTACACAAACACCAACACACCTACGCAGGGGCGGATCTATTAAGGCCCGTGGGGGTGGCACGCCACCCGCAAACTTCGACGAAAACTCTATATATATAGTTGTATATATATACAGATATAGTTAAAAATTAAGTCTGCCACCCACAATAACAAGACACTGTCTAGTGCGGGTGGCAAAGAGCTGGTTTTGTAGCTCTAAGGTTCTTGTGTTCGAAACCTGCTGGCAGCATTTGTTTTTTAAAACCATTTTGTTAATAATTTTTCATTAAAAAGGTAAGGCACCAACTGACTTTGTTAATAATTGCAACAAGCATACTTGATACCCACCAGGTGGCTTTGTTAGTAATTGCAACGCGTACTTGATACCAAGCAAAGCCAAATTCCTATTTCCAAATAAAAAACACTATTTCCAAATTCCAAATCAAAACTTCGACTGAGACTCTTGTTCTTGAGGTTTCCTGTTGCTGCTACAGTGCTGTTGTTGCTTGCTCTCTCTCTCTGTTTGCTCTCCATAAGTTATATTAAAAAATTATTTTGTTTCTCTTTCTTGAGCCTAGAAACCCAAATTTGGAATTATCTATGTATCTTGATAACTTGATTTAGGAGAAAGTGTTCTAGTTTTGTGATTGAGAATTTGAGATGGAGAATTTTTACAAGAAGGTTAATTATTCACAATCAAGTTCTAGTAAGGTCAATGTCAATCGTTCTTGTCTTATAACTGACCTCGATTTGGATTCACTTAAAGTCGATCCGGGTGAAAGAAGACCTATTTCTGATTATGATCCTCGAATACGAGATGAAGTGAGGAAATATTATATTGAAAAAGGGCCTTGTCAACCTGTCTTAAAACATTAGTTGAGGCAAATATGATTTGGCAAAGGCATTAGTTGAGGCAAATCTTGTAGAGACTTATTCACTTGTTTATTTACTTGTGAAGTTGACTTTGATTTTACCCGTCGCTACAGCACCTGTTGAGAGAGCATTCTCTTCCATGAAGCACATAAAAAATGAAGTGCGAAATAGTATTGGTGATCAATATTTAAATGATTGTTTAGTATGTTACATGCGTGATGTATTTAAAAATGTAAGTAATGATGTCATCGTTGATCGTTTTCAGAATATGAAAACGCGTTGTGGGAAATTGTACTGAATTATGGATATTATGATATTAGTAATATTATTAAAAGTTTAAGTTTGGTCATTTTATTATTGTTCTTTTATTATTGATTGATTTGTTAATTATCCTATAAACCGAAAAGATGAATAATCCGATTGAATTACTTGGCACCCGGTGAGTTCGGATCCTAGATCCCCCTCTGCACATACGTATCTCCCTCCCTCAACACATTCATACCACCATCGTTTCACTGCCGCCGGTGAACCGCCGCCAACCACTTCTCCAGCCAGCGAAAACATTGGTGCCATCACGAACCAGATCTGTTGGCGACCACTCTCCTTACTTCTACCACCAGCAACTCCAGTCGGCTAACCTCCCAAAACCAGCCACCACCACCATTGCTGCACCAAAAACTGGCAGCCCGTTGTCGTCGCCCTCCCCCTCCTTTCTCTCTCCCTCTCACCACTGGTCTGATCCGACACTGGACAGCATCACACCAAAACTAGATCTGGTCACCAAACGCTGCCTCTCTCTCTTTCTTTTGGTCGCGCCTCGTCGAAGTTGGTCACAGGCGGGCGAGCCTCCACTATATCGTCTCCTTTTCCCTCACTTTTTTCTCTAAAGAGAACCATTTTTTTTGAAGATTTGTTCGGACATTGTGTTTTCGGCATTGCTCCACTGAAACTCTATTGAAGCAGCACCGATCACCTCTCTTCTTTGCTATGATTTGTCAGAAAATGCACTACTTTGATATTACAGTACCATTAAATTATGATAATGTTTGAATTTTTACTTCTTTGGTGAACATCACTATTTCGTAATTCATCTATGGTTATGTTGGCTAATTGTTGATATATTTTGTAATTTGTTTTGACGTTTGGTTGATTTTTATTTTATGTACATTTTGATAACTTTGTCAATCTTTTGATGGTCCTGTTCTGCTCATTGTTGTGTTTGGGAATTTGGGATTTTTTAGGTAGACTTTTATACCTTTTACTGATTTGTGGATGTGTTTGATTGATAACAAACGGATACTACACTAGGTCACCCCGTAATGAAAGACGGATCTTTATTTGTCAAGTCTTCTTATCATATCAAAATAAATACATGTCAATGACATTATCTCTCCGTCGGATACTTGAGGCTACCTCATTATAAAAGACAGACTTTATTTTCTCAAATTTATTTATTCATATCAAGTATCAATATATGGCAGATAAAAAAAATCTTCATCGATTTTCGAGGCTTCCCAAATAAAAAGACGGATATTACGTAAATAAAATATGTAATAAATGAATAAACTCGGGCGATGATGAGATCTCTATAATATTATGACAACACAAAAAGTTTTACGATTCGTGTCTTGGCAAGGCGATTTAGAGCGGCCGATTAATCGAGCAACCACTTCATAGTCATAGTCGTGGCATATCTAAAACTTAATTCGAGTTCAAGGTTTAATAAAAAATTTATTGTTATGTATATATGTACACGTAGATTTTTTTTTAATCTATTTTGTTTTGTTACTAATGTATTTGTACAGGTTCTCGGAAACACTTACCGAAAAAATGACATTCAAGGAAGAATTTTATACTTGTCTTTTTTTATAGTTGTACACATTAAACATAGTGAAGACTTTACTTTTTGGGGTGTTGGATGTGAACATTCTTTATTTACATATACATTAATATACGTTAGCAAGCTTAGATCGTTAATACTTTATAAAAGAATTAAGTTGATCAATTAGTTTACACATTTACATTATAAATGTTGTGTAGTTTTCTTATAAAATAAATCTTTGTTTTTTCCTATAATTTTAATCAAGTAAAAATTATTCGTAAATACTTTTCCCTTTCACGGCACATTAAAGATATTTCTCTTTTCATACATCACAAAATACTTTTCTTTTTCACATGTAATTTGCACATTTTTATACATATCTTTTACATGTTTTGACAACTATATGTTTTATTTATATACTTAATATACATATGCCTTCACATTTATATTTCTTCAAAAAAATTATTTTATACTTAATATACATATACCTTTGCATTTATATTTCTTCAAGAAAATTATTTTATACTTAATATACATATACCTTTGTATTTATATTTTTTGAAAGAATTATTTTACACTTAATACATATACACCTTTTACATTATTTTAAATATTTATACCTCCTTCCTCTTTGATAAATTTAGTCTAGCCAAGTACCACATTTGTGGATCCTGAAGGGTGCCTAACCTCTTCCCTTCGAAATAATTTGAATCATTACCTAGAATCTCAACTTGTTTTTTGCAGACGAAAATATCAATCATACTTGTTATAAATAAATAAGTTTTCTTATTTTCCTTACAAATTAGGTGACGACTCTGTACAAATTTTAGTTCTTTTAGATTTCATAAGTCGTGCTTATTTTAACCTTGGTAAAAATAGGGCATGACAGTAGGGTGAACCTACGAGTCTTAAGGTCACTCGTAGCGATTGGGCAGTGTTTTTCAGCCTTTGTACAAGGGTATTTTGAACAGTTTCCTATTTCCCTAAACATAACCCATGACCTATAAACTCTATTGATCCTTTATTTTCATGACTCATCAAAGAAAACACTCTCCTCTCTCAAAAACTCTCTCAAGCAACAATCTTAGGGTTTCCAAGAAATGGGTCAACTAGAGCTTCCAGAGGCAAATTCTCTCCATAATCTTGGGTATTTCAGACATGTTACTCTTCTCTCATTTTTAATTTGGTAAAAGCATGTGTTTTAAAGTATTGTCCATAAGATGTTTATGATGATTTTGAAACAAAGATTGGGGATTTTGAATGCTTTTTGTTGAACAATATTTTTTCATGGTTTATATATGATTATTTATACTTTAATTATGATTTTGAACTTGTGAGTGCATGAGTGTGGTGAATGAACTAGGAAACTATGAATTTTTCAAACTTGTGACTTGTGAAGTGGTTATGACCCCAACCCCATAATGTGAAATTGGTTTTCAACTATGAGAAATGTGGAAATTTGTAAAATTGAACTAGTATTGAACTATTGCATTGTATAAACAGGTATTTAAAACACAATGGCCTAATTTAATAAACAAAAGGAGTTGGTGTTCCCCCACATTGTATTAACGAATAAAGGGAGTTGTTTTTCCCAAGTCAATGAAAATGATTTTGGCATGTTGTTATTACCTTACAAGTGTAATTGGTATGACGATACCAATAATTTATGCCTTACTGTGGAATGGGGATGTGTGATGCTTGTTTTAATTGAGCTTTAATAAGAGTAGTGCAGCTGAGTTGTGAAAGTAGAGGTCCGAGCGACCGATATTAGAAACCGCATTTGTCGATGCGGGGGTCAAAGTAACCAGAAAGGTTTGAGTCCCTTTCATTATTATTTCATGATTAGGGAGGTTCGATTCCCCCTTAAATCATTACATGATCGGGTGCTTATGTCATCTTAGTATATGTTGGGAGGTTTGATTCCCCCATGTGCATATATATGAGATTATTCTTTGATTTGTGCGACTACACACATTAGGGCCCGACTAGGGGGTGATAGTTGGGGTCCATATAGCCCGTGGGTACTACTATATGATGGTTGAGCTACACAATGCAGGCTAAAATTTT
The DNA here is from genome assembly GCA_030864225.1 of Capsicum baccatum var. pendulum. Taxonomy (NCBI): domain Eukaryota; kingdom Viridiplantae; phylum Streptophyta; class Magnoliopsida; order Solanales; family Solanaceae; genus Capsicum; species Capsicum baccatum. The sequence goes on along the minus strand of CM061554.1, from coordinate 50,446,498 downwards.
AAAGTGGATGTTAAGCCTTGTTCCATATCCCGGCATGTGATATATATATACACACATACACACACATACACATACATATATATATATCATTATGTATATGCATTTGATTATGTGCATTGGATTTTGAATGAGTTTGAAACTGTTGATCATGATATTATGTTATCCTTATCCTTAAGTTACATGCTAGTGTTCACCTGGTTAACCGTCTTCGGACGTTGTATCCCCATGCGATGTAGGAATTGACCATACCTCTACTTTTTCTGTATAGTGATTCGGATTCGAGGTCAATTCGTGAGTTGACACTGAAGTAGTGAGCTTCCATACACCAGAAGTCTACATTTCATATTTTAGTCTCTTATGTCTCCGATTATTTAGACTTGTTTTGACTACAGTTGGGGTCATGTCCCAATACTTTATTGGTATTCAGTTTCGATCCTTTGCTTAGAAGGCTTTGTTGGACTACTGTGGTTATTGGGCGGTGTCGGTTGGTTGATTGGTCGGTGGTTATAGACTTGAACTAAAATTTTCTTAAGTTATTCCACGCTATCTTGTTGTATGTTTGAAATTCATATGACATTGGGATGTGTTGTGGTTGGTCCGATTAAGTGCATGGGAGTGATCTCCGATCCATGTAGGACTTGAGATACCCATCATGGCGAGACCCTAGTTCGGGTCATGACAATACTTCAGACATGATAGTTATTTACATGATATACAAATCCTAAAAATAATATAACTCATTTGTGTAGATAATAGTTAGCAACGACCCATTAGAGTTACGTTTTAAGGTTGTAGTGTCTTGTGCTATTATATTATGCCAATTTGTTAACTTGTGATTGAATCATTACTTATATTTGTTATTAATATATAATTAAGATTTTCAAATATTTAATCACGATAGTCTTAATTTAAAATACTTTAACATGGTAGACGTCGGCACATTATATAAATCATCTATTACTACTATCACGCACATTAGACACAAATAAAATTACTTTGTAATAAATTATACATTCGCTAACTTTTATTTTAAATTAATCCAAAAAAAAGAAAGAAAAAAAAATTTAGCCTCTTTCGACAATTTCTCCCCGAATTAAAAGATGTCGTGGTGATATTTCACTTAATTTTTTCTCTCTAATTGTTTATAAGGATGAGTACTAATCATGTCAGTTTTCACTTATTCGATTCAATTCATTTAATTTTTTTTAGTGCTTTAATTTCTACTTTTTAATATTAATTTTTAAATTTTACATTATTCATATTCCATTTTCTTTCTTTTTATTTCTCAATCTTTACATCTTGTAATTTTATGTTATTTATCATATATTTATTTTTTATTTGTTTATTTTTCTCATTTAGCATAACTGATTAACCACACTACTATTTTAATTTTTGAACTAAAGTAGAATTTATTGTTGAATGAGGTTATAGACTCACATTTCCTTTTCTTTTGAATTAAATTTAATTAAATTGTGCAGTTTATGAAAAGTTATCGAAAAATATGTATCCATTATTTTTACAATAGTAGTTCCAAATATATATATTTATTTATTTATATATTTTTAATAAATAATATATGTACCTTAAATATCAATTTAGTATCATTTACAAGGCTTAGTTACTATCAAATACTAGTCTTACTTTAGATATGGTGGATATCAACACATTATAGAAATCATAAAACTCATATATTTCACGTGTGTCGATCTAGTAAACAACAATCCTAGAAAGTTGTCCGCTAATGTTGTAGGTTTATACTCTCATGTCACGCTAATTTGATAACTTACAAATTATTATTTATATTTATTATTTATGACCTCTAATTATTAATTATTATATTTAAATAAAAAAAATTGATAACTCTCGGTCCAGGCCAACTTGCAATAAATTTAAACTATATATTTAGATAAGTTGAATAATAACAATAATAAAAATTTCAAAACACTCTTTAGACATGGATAGACATCGACACATTATAGAATCTAAAAATTCTATAGTTTTCATGTGTTGACCCTAGTTAATAACGAATCGAGATATTAAGACACATTAATGTTGTAGGTCTGGATCTCTATGTTACACCAATTTAATAATTTGTGAATTATTACTGATATTTGTTATTAATATGTCCTTTAATTAAGAAATTTTATAAAGTACTATATTTAAATCTATTTAAATAATTTTTAAATATAATTTGAAAATATTTCAGCATAACAGTCAAAATTCGAAACAAAACATGGTAGACCCCGGTATATTATAAAAATCATATAGCTCATATATTTTGATCCTAGTTAACAACAACTCAAGATAGTTAAGCATTAATGTTGTTGTCTTATGTCTGTATGTTACGGCAATTTTATAATTTGCAAATTATAACTTCTATTTGTTATGAATATAACCTCTATGACCTCTAATTAAATAATATTATATTTAAATAAAATTTAAACTATATATTTAAATAAATTTTAAATATAATTTGATATATTTCAATAACGACAGTCATTCAAATTAGTATAGATATGATAGATATTAACACATTATAGAAATCATGAAAATCATAAAGTTCACATGTGTCGACCCTAGTTAACAAAAACTAAAGATATCAAGACGCGTTAATATTGTAGTCTTGTACCTCTATGTTACGTAAATTTAATAACTTGTAAATCATTACTTGTATTTATTTTTAGTATGTCCTCTAATAAAAAAAAAACTAATTAATTATTATATTTCAATAAATTTGAACTATATTTAAATAATTTTTAAGTATAATTTAAAAATATTTCATTAGTGATAATCAAAATTCAAAATACTTTAGTCATAATAAACATTGACACATTATAAAAAATTATATTTTTCATATTTGTTGACCCTAATTAATGTTATAAGAAAAATATTTTTATGATAAACTTTAAAATTGAATGACTTTTGTATAATAATAAATAAATATGATAATTTCAAAATTAGTAAACCAATATGAACTTTATTCAAAAATATTTTAAAAAATTATGATAACATAGTTTTAAAATTTGATGAAAAAAAACATACTAAAGAGAAGATTGAGGGAGAAGAACGTATTGGGAAGGGTGAGAATGAGAAGAAGCTAATTTAGGTGGGTCCCATATTTGAAGTTATTGTAATTAAATAATTGTCTTTCACAACTTAATGTTAGTTATAACTTACCCAATATAAATTTTAGTTGCATTTGACTTTTTAAATTTAGAAGATAGTAAAGATTTATTTTTTTCTTAAGAAAAAAATTAGTAGAAAAAAAAAATCTAAATATATAACATTAGATTGTTTAATGCAAGTTATGATAATTTTTTTTAGTTTATAATTTATACGGAGTTTTTATTAAAAAAATTAAAATAGAATTTTTAATTTTCAAAAATGTGTTTCTATTTTTGGTAAAAAAAAAAATATACCCTTTAAAATAGATGGTGGTTTTTAAAGGATGTCAATCACCCCCAATTTTTCTCAAAAGGTTTTTAAGCAGCTTCTTCTTTTCCAAAAATATTTTCTTCTCCAACCATAATCTTCTTCAACAAATCAACAAAATATACCAATTGAAACATAAAATCTCTCAATTAAGGGTGGTATTTAATGCGGTTGAATTGGATTAAAATACTGACTAAAGTATTTTAATTGAAATTGCGGTTATTCAAAGAAAAAAATTGAAAACAACAAATCGATTATGTGAAAACATGGAGGGTGATAATTTACATTCAATCATGATACAACATGAAGGCAGATGGGATATCAAGGGTATTTTTTTATATATTCAGTCATAATCTCTCAAATATTTTTGATATTTATGGTGAGAAATTCTATAATAATACTAACTTAAGTATTTTAATTGAAGCTGAAGTTATTCAAAACGAAAAAAATGAAAAAGCCAAAATGATTTTCTAATAATATGGATGGTGATAATTTACATTCAATCATGATACAACATGGAGAAAGCTAAAATGTCTCATGTAATTGCAATTTTTTTCAATATTCAAATTCTTTCAACTTCATACATAAAATTACGTTGATTTGATTATATTTTATTTTTGTATTGATTTAAAAGGTACAGAAGCAAAATTCAAATTCAAAGAAATTATTTATTATTAAAAAAATAATATAATGACTGGACCAATGCGATTGCATATTGGTGTGTAGGTATATTTGAATCAAGAAAAGGTGAATAGAAATTTCTTCGTCAAGTATCCATTGTGTATAACGTTGAGGGATATGACTTTGGATGTATAGTGTGGTGTCGAATTCATTGTTGATGAAAATAGTTTACATTTAACTAAAGAAATTTGGGAGATAAAAGATCTATATTCAAACAATTGTTTGAGGCCAAAGCAATAATCAGTCAAATGTAGAAGATCTACCGATTCAACCATTAAACATGATGTGATTAGTTGTTTCTGCTTTACCGTTAAGATACATATTGATTGTATTGTATTGTATTGTATTCAAGAGGTATATAAATTAGTATTGTAAGAAAAAGGTATATAAATAGATGTCACATATAATGTGGTTAGTTGTTTCGTATGGTATGAAAAGAGTATTTAAAAAAAGATACTTAGTGCCGTGATTAGTTATTTCACATTTTATGAAAATGGTATCTAAATTGATATAAGACGATTGTAACAATGAATTAATTTAGTATGTAGTATGATATTTTAGACATCAGGTAATATATTATTTCAAAGATTGGATCTTGACAACATGTGTTATAGAGAATTTTGAAAATAATTCATCTAAATTATGTAGTACTTGGAATGAATATGTAAATTGGTATCACCTAATTAGATATCACAATTCAAAAAATATAAGTTTGTAATTTATTACATACACTAAAATAAATAAGAACATACAATATTTGGTGATACTCAATTTCTATACCAACTTCTGCAATCATTATACTCATTCCATATAAATATAACATGTAAGAAATTATTTTATAAACCTTGGACAAAATACTAATATTTCATACTGATTTTATATAGATTTCATACACGAAAATTCTAAGTAATATGTTCAAAGTATACACTCATTCAATCAAAGCAACTTTAAATCCCCAAAAAAAAATATATGACGGAAAATCCAACTTTATACTCTCGTGCCCTATTTCAAACCGACCGAAACAGCACACGGCATATGGTGGCGTTTAATGACTCTTGGAATTTGAAAATTTATTTTTAAAGTCGCCACCTAACTTTTTAGGAAAATTAGAAAAAAATCATCTTTTATTGTAAAACTCGGGGAAGATATTAGGTACCCCTCAGAGCCTATCCGAAGATAGTCCTTACGCTTAGTTTAAGAAAAACATTGTTTCTTTATTTGCTAAAATGACAATAGTTATACAAGTATTTATCAAATTAAAAGGAAAACCCGAAGTATGTAAATGTACACTTATGATTTGCGAATATGTCATATTGTATCCCGAAATATATATGCATGCTTCAAAATGAAAATGGAACGTTGAGGTTAACCTTAATATTTTATTGTAAAGTTTTATAATTTTCGCTAGAATATAAAGTTTAAAGGTATGTAATGCTACGTGCATAAAGAGATTATATACGAGTTAAGAGGAAACATATTTTGTAAATCATAAATTATTACGTAAGTATAAAAATATGAAAACTTGTGTACCTTGAGGATAAAACCTATAAATAATATCAAAATGCATTAACATACTAATTTTGTATGAAGTAGACTTGTATATTCTTGAGATGTAAGAAATCATGATATTATTCATTTATTAGTAAAAACCTTGTAGATGTAGTAGTTAAAATTAACTAAAGTAAGATAAAATATAAAATAAAGGCATAGTTGGAATAAGGTGTATTTGATGATAATAATAATAATTTTGATTTAAGAGATATAAACGAATAAAAAGCAAGACATTTCGTTAATGTGTACACATACATACCTTGAGTTTTTATTTTGTCCCTTTTGTTGGAGTCTTTTGAAATCTAGAAATCGAAACTAACAGAAAGAAGTGATTAAAAGTTCAGTGAACTTCCAATATAATTTAAACAAGTTAGAACTCATAAATAGTCTATTCTTTTTTAAAAAAAAAAAAAAATCGAGTTTTAACCATTTGTAAAGGGAAAAAAAACTGATCTCTTTTATTTAAAAAAAAAAAAAAAAAAGACGTAGCTTCATGCTCCACTTCTCTTGCGCTTGCTTGCATGAAGGCTTCGAGCCCTTTTCATTAGGTCCAAAAGCTTCTCAAAAGATCTGATCCAACAAAAATCCTGCATTGAGCATAGCTGATATGCGGCTCGAGCTCACAGTATTCGTTACTTCTTATAGAAATATATATATATATATATATATATTTTAGGGCGAATAATAGTCTTAAAAGGAAGGAATCGGCATGACGTATGCTAACCATTCGAAATGTCTACTAATTAATTAATTGCAAAAAAGTAGAAAGTTAATCCAAGTTAAAGGTAATTTGCGAATGTCAGGACAATACAAATATAATAATCAAATAGCGATACTTTAAACAATTATACTAAAATATCAATTCAAGTATCAAGAACCATTTATCATGATACAAATAATAAGTAAAGGAAAAAAAAAAAAAAATTCTATTTCGCGCGACTCCGAAGCTTTTGAGATCCTAGTAGCGATTGACCCGATAATTGGGTCAAGACGAGTTCCGTTACGAAACTCCAACTCCCGAGTACATGTAAAGAAAAAGATAAATAAATTAGTAATTAATAAAGTAGAGGGAGGAGGCAAAGCAAATTGAAGTAATCTAGTAAAGAGCTACAAATATATACATGAGCCTGGAACAATAAAATTAGGAACTTAGCCTATTTACAACGTACGAAACTTGTACCATGATAAGTTGAACAACAATTTCAGCTTTGTTAAAAATAGCTATTTTTAAAGAAAAACCAAGACAAATATCTTCCTAGTGGCTGTTTGGTTCACCATTAGTTCATACAAGAGCATGATATAGCGAGACTAATAAAAAGGTAGGGAACAAACACTATTCATACAAAAGTCATAACTGAAAAGGCAAAATAACCATATTCATGAATCTTATCACAAACTTTCAGTGATTATGATCACATAATGAGAAAATGAATAATTGCACAAATGTTTCAACAATTTAAGAGAGTTAAGCTATTCCACAAAGTTCGAAACGAGGGATAACCTGTATATACTAGAAATAAGTTCCCGTCACCCTAACCATTCATTTTTTCTTAACCAAAATTGTTCATGCATACTATTACTTACCTTGCCATGAACACGGATAATAATTAAATGAGAACAAGGGCTTGTCTATACCTTGTGAATACACAAACCAAATTGGGAAATGGCCAAGCCGCTACTACCATGTTAAAACATCTAAATCAACACCAAAATGATACCAAAATAAAAAAAAATAAAAAAGGGGACAAGCGTATAGGATTATCACCAAATATATTAAAGGGCGGAAAACTACCATTTCAATTTCATATTCGCAACTAGCAAAACGCAACAGCCCAGTTGCTTGAGACTTCAAACTTTACATGTTTCATTCAGGCCAAATGAAAACATCTCACAGAAAACATCATCCAATGAAGATATGAACTTTGTAAGCTTTGAACTTTTATTTTACATCTTTTATGCCCCAAAATCAGCCAGTAAACATTTTGATTTACCACACTAGAGGCAAAAGGCTAAGTGCGACGTAACTATGATGGGGTGGAGGCACAAAAGGAGGCAGTTTTTTACATCTCTCGTGTTAAAAATCTGGACAATCACGCATTAAAAGTGAAGTTTAAGATGGAACTAAATTTATGAAGTCCATCCGCGAACGATGAACAACTACATCGTGACCAAATTTGACACCAAACATAAATCATGGACTTGCAGGTCTGTTTTCCAACATCAACACTAACGTAACCTTAATTTAGCTCTACACAGAAACCCGATTTTTCAGAATCAATCAGCGGCTTAAGTGATCAAACTTCTTATATGGAACAATTCTCTTAGAACCCAAGTCATGTTTCATTCGCAAAAGTGAATGAAACGCCAACAAAAAAATTCAAGGATGGAGCGAAATCACGCATTCATAATCAATCGAGATGAACAAAATAAATGAAAACGGAAGAGATGAATAATGAAAAACAAAAGGGGAGATTCGCCTGTTTTCACATACATAGATACAAAACGGTCCCGAAATCAGAAAACCAGACCCCAAACTTGATTCCCTTGGCAAACAGACAACAATACCAACGCGGGATCGAAAACATTTTCAACAACAACATTAGCCGCAATTCATATACCCAAACTTCTCCGAATCGACAAAACAAGCCACCAAACTAACAATCATACGCTTAAAAACATAAAAAATGGGACGAAAAAAGAGAATACGAGGAACGAATTCATACCTTGTGTTGTGCAGTGAACCGGGGCTTTGAACGGCTAGGCTTTTCGGCGACAAAACTCAAACCCGAGAAACTCAAATTGGAACCCAACCAAAGAGATTACCGACCTTAACTTCAACTCCCTTTTGATCTTTTTTACACTGTTTCTTCAACCTGTCCGACCTCTGTTTTCACTCCTTTTTTTTTTAACTGCTTTCTTCTCCAAAGCTAAGCTCTATTTTTTTTCTCTCTTCACAGATCTTGAAACTTCCTAGGAATTTTTTTTTTTTGTTTTCTCCCTAATCTTCCTCCTTTTTCTCATTTTCCAAACTCTTTTATCTCAAAAACCTATGAAAACTAAGTTTTTTCTCTCTGAATTTTCTCATGAATTTTCTTCATATCTTTCTTGCTTTTCAAACTCTTTTATTTCAAAAACCTCAGAAAACTAAGCTTTTTCTCTCTAAATTTTCTCACGAATTTTCTTCCTATCTTTCTTGCTTTTCAAACTCTGCCTTCAAGCAAAGCATGGCTCTCCCCATTTATAGGCATAAATTCGGACTTCAATTCCGGATTTGAAACCCTAAAATTAAAAAAACGGATGGGAAATGAGGGAGATTTCAAATTTTGAATCAAGAATCTCCTCCAAATCAGCCTTTTCAGAGCCATTAATGGCCTATTTTCACCAAACCGCGACTGTTCCTTCTGAATCCGCCGAATTCACAGGCTGACAACGACGAAAAGCAGGTTCTCGCGTGATGGGGGGTTGCAGGCGGTAGCTGGCAACGGGTTTGGGGTTGCCGTTTTGGTGGGTGGTGGAAGGGAGGGATGAGGGAGAGAGGAGGAGAGGGGGAGGGGGGCGGAGGGGGTTATGGCCATGTGCTTTAGCACGCGTATTATTTTGGGGCAGGCAAAATCGTGTGACAAAAAGCGTGCAACTGTTACATTGTTTGATTAATTTGGATCCGTCCGATCGGACGGTTAAAATTAAATATTTTAAAAATAATAATGATAAAAAAAATATTTATATATCTAAAGAGATAAATACATGAAAGTTGATTTAAAATTAATTATGTTTATCCATCCGGTTATTTTGTCGGATGGATTAAATTTAATAATAAAAAAATAAAAATTAAATATATAGAGAGTATATATAATTAAAAATTTTGAATCTTTAGGTTAAAACAAATTCACGGGCTAGGTTGATTGGTGTCGGTTGGATGAAAAGGTGGAGCAAATTTAAGATTTGTACAGAGTTTCGGGCTAATTTTTGGGCTCTTAGTTGAAATTTATAAAATAGGAGTTAGGTTTAGATGAAAAAAAAAAATTGAAGTCAAATGGTTGTTAGCCCGAATACTCTTTTTCTACTGAAATTAATTTTATCGATGCTTTCTGCAACCCTAAAATTATTTTTAGTTTAACGTACACAAATTACATACATAAATTGTATAAGCGTCCAATTTAATATTCCTTTTTTTCGTGATTTAATATTAATAATATATATATAATTATATATAATATATGAAAAGTGTGAAGACCCTGGAAAGAGATTTGAACTTTTTGTCTTTCATTAAAACAGTCTGCAATAGACAAAATTATTTTTTCATCTTTTTCTTAAATTATTATTTAATTATATTTATAATATTTTAAAATAAGAAGTCCTAATATATATGATAAGTTTTACATAGTAAGAAGTTCTAAAACATAATAACAACTAACAATAAATATATGGTAAGAATTATTTGAAAAACTATTAATAATTAAGGAAGTAAACGTTTTTTTTTTGTTTAACTAAAAAAAAACACAAAAAAATTTGGTTAGTTAAAAAGTGGGAGGATGTTAGCAGTACATAAGTTTTTATAGATTTAGGTTAGGGACTTTCTTTTTAATTTTTTTTACCAAAACTTATTTTTACGACCGATTTAGAATTATTATTTAAAAGAAATCAATACTATACATTATTTATATTTTTAAAATTATTTAAGATCTTTATTTGAACAAGGTAAGAAATCATAAATTTAACACTTTTAAATTAGTTAAAATTTACCTTAAATAAAAAAGTTCTGAAATTCTATTTAACTAATTTTGATCAAATTTGCCAAGAAACGTTGTCTTCTTCTACTTTTATGTTTTCTTCTTATTCTTATTTTGTTATCATTTCAATTAGTCATCTTCTTTCATTCACTATCATCATCTTTTCTGAATTTTTTTTTAAAATAATAATTTTAATAATCAACAATTGACAATGAATTCTTTTATTTTAATAATTTTTCATGTTTTCTTTTTCACTTGAAAATTTCAGATCAAAAAATTGGATGAAACAAGCATATTGTTGTGTTCGAATAAAGTAGCCAAAAAATCAAAGTAAAAATTTTATTCAAGTAATATTTTCCATTAAATTTGACAAGAACATCGGCTTCTTCTACTTTTATGTCTTTTTCTTATTTTGTTATCGTTTTAAGTAGTCATCTTCTTGCATTCACTATCATCATCCTTTTTGGCTTCTTTTTTTTTCCTTTTAGTTAATAATTTTAATTTGAATTATAGTAAAATTGACAATGGATTCTTCCTTTTTAAGAATTTTTCATGTTTTCTTTGTCAATTGAAAATTTCAGATAAAAAAATTGGATGAAACAAGCATATTGTTTTTGACGAATAAAGTAGCCAAAAAAATCAAAATTTATCTCTTTTTTTATTTATTTAATAATAAGCTTAAAGTGAAGGGGAGGAGAGAGGAGGCGATAAAACTTAAATAAGAAAATAATAATAATAACAATAATAATATATTATTTATTCTCTAATCTTTGAAAGAATATATAAGATTTGCATAATCTAATTAAACTTGAAATAATGATTTCTTCCACGTAGTTGATTTCTTTCTTTAAGCGAAGGCCCCAAAAAAGTAACTAATGACATACTATATTTAGAAGTTTATTTTAAAATTTTATCAATGGAACTTTTGTCTTAGTTTAATAGTTGTGTTCTACTATGAAAAGGAAAGTGGGAAAATAGAATCTAAGAGTGGTAAGAATGAAAATTAGTGAGATTACATAGTTCGTGATTTGCTTTCTAAAGAAACAAAGGCTTTGCTGACAAATGTTATGACGTGTTTTTGTCTCACTGTTTTTTCTTTTCAAGATGTCCTTTTTAGAATACTTTTAATACAAATTTATAATTTTTCTATAGTTAATTTTAAAGAGTTCCATCATGTAACTTAGGTAACTTGAAATCAATTTTAAGTAATAATTTATTTTTTTTGGCTTTTCGATTTATACATGAAATTTGAGTCATTATTTTATTACTTTATATTGGTTAATAATGGTTAAGAGACTTGCTTTGCGCATGATCAAAGTCTCATTTAAATAGATACAACATTTATCATAAAATCAAAATTATTTTTTAAAACTTTTAATAATTTTTTGTGTATTATTTTATTAATTAACACGAGACACGCGTGCAAAGTACGTATATTAAACTAGTATATGTGTGTGTGTGTGTAAAATTAAGAATATAATAAAATATATGTAAAAATCAAGAATATAATAAAAATATGTACATTTTACCAATATATTTTATGTAATAGAAATATATATATATGGTCATAATATTAGTCCAAAAATAAAGTTAGAAAGAATGCGAATGCGAATACCAAAAGATATATATATTCTTTATTCGTTAAAATATTTAATTATATTAAATTAAAATATCTTATGTTATGATAGATAAAAATTCTTTTATAAAAATTTGTAGAAATAGAAACAAAATACAAATCTTATTTTTTATTTAATTTTTAAAAATTATTTAGGGCCGAGGAGCATCGAAAAAGTAATTCAGGAAAAAAGGCGAGCCAAATTTGGGTGTCAACATATACGCAAGACAAACATCGTTCAATAAAAAAGAAGAGAAAAAATTAATTTATGGTAAAGAGAGTAAATTAATGGTTGAGAAATATTTTATCAGTAAAGTGACAATGGAAAATCGTGTAAGTATTAGAGTCGTAACTTAATTATTAAATTTAAAAAATTTCAATATCGTGTATTAATTTAAAACATATTTTGCTCCTCAATTTAAGAACAAATTTTTTAACTTAATTAATAATCTATATCTATAACTTAATTATTTTGTAACTTATTTCTGTGATATTTGCTTTTTTTGTTAAGCTTTTGTTTCAGTAACCAAGCCATGTAAGAAGAATAAAAATTCTAGAGAAAAGTTAAGGGATCAAACAATAAGTTCTCCTGAAAGATGATTACACATAGTAATGAATTGTTGTCACAATGACCACACGGTGCCCTGAAATTCTTCACGCACTGCCATTGTCCATCTGGATTTGCGAATAAAATTTTGATAATATGTTGGACTGACACTGTCTGAAATTGAACCAAGGGCTTCTATTATTGGTAAACCACTCGAACATATTATAAATACAGATTGAGGAAAAAAAGAAATGGAAAGAGCTCCTTATTGTGATAAGAAGATGGTCACCCGAAGAAGATGTTAAGCTTATAGAATTCTTTATTTTAATTTCTATCACCTTTCTCTATTTGTGCTGATGACCATGGATAGAGCTAGAAGCTGACATCCATATAAAATAATCAACTTAGTTGACTAGATAGCAGTAACTAGAAAGAGTAGTGATTCTTGAAACGCTGCGTAGGAATGTAATAAGAGACATAAGAAAAAATCCCTCAACACCCATTCTTACAAATTAATCTCTCTGCATATGAATGCCTAGAAGATGTTTGGTTGATTTGGTAAAATTATAAAAATAAAAGGGTAATGAGTTGAAGAGAAAAGTGAATAGGTTCATTCTAAGGTTTCCTTGGTTAGACCGCCTGTGGTTGTACAACATATTTGGAATGGTGTCAAAGTGCATCTCTCTTTCCACACTAAGAAAACTCCTTAAGAAGTTTCAAGAAAAAGCTCATACAACAACAAGATTAAAAATAGAGAGAAGAAAAAAGATAAAGAGCTAAGACAACTGTGAAGAGCTCCTTGATGTAATAAAACTATTGTGAAAAGAAAGCCATGGTCACTTGAAGAAGATACGATGCTTCATTAATAAAGCATAAACTGCTGAAAATTAGCTTACTGCTTTCTTTTAATTTCGCCAGCCTTCATTGGTGGTGCTAGAAGCCTATGTCGACCCAAAATAATCGATTCAATGGACTAGAAAGCACTCTATCCTATCTAAATTATACTCGAAATTAGTGTAAGCAGTGTTCTCTTAGGCTCAGGTTACCAATGGAATTGAGTAAGCTTTACTTTTTCCTACAAAAAGGTTCCCTATGCTAATTAGAATTTTGTCTATATCAGGCTAAACGTTAGCTATACCCAACATAACCCCGAGGCAACACTTGCTGTTTCCAAAGGTTCGTATGCTTATTTCTCATTTACATAGAATTCTAAACTTGCTTAAAACTCTCTCTATATTAATTGGAATTATGGGTTATGCTTTTTCCTTTTCCCCTATACCTTTTCAAAGCAAGGAAAGGTAAAACGAATTACCTCCTCAAATTCTCAACCCACTTTATTGACCAGCATGTTACCCCTTGCAAACAATCATTGGACTTGACTTTAACCTTAATAGAATATTTTGTGTTACCAATTTATCTTCCTGACTACCTAATATGAAATGCGCTCCTTCTTGGCTGCAATTTGTGAATTTACATGTTCACAGATGGACAGTGCATCAATCTTAGCGGATGCAATCGAGTACTTAAAGGAGCTTCTATAGAAAATCAATGACCTGCATAATGAACTGGAGTCCACAGTACCTATCTCTTCATTGTCGAAAATAATAATCTTCTATCCTTTAACACCAACTGCACCAGCTCTGCCTGGCCGCATCAAGGAAGAACTCTATCCGAGCTCATTTGTAAGCCCACTTCCTAGCCCGACCGACAACCTGAAAGAGTAAAAAGTTTTTAACCAAGAAGAACATTTCATCCAGAAGAAACTTATTATAGTACAAACATATGTTTCTAATTAGATGTGTATATATTACCTTTCTAAAAAAAACTAGATGTTTATATATATAAATTGATTGCATTGAAAGCTATTATGGTGTTCTTCATGCCCGTAAAGTCTAAAGTCATCATATTATTGGTTGAGATTACGTAATGCAAATTTTGTTGAGATGGAAGAGTTGTGAATATCCACATGTTTTGCAGCTGCAGACCAGGCCTCTTACTCTCAAAAATGATGAGGGCTCTCAATAACCTTGGACGGGACATCTAACAAGCTGTTTCAATGGGTTTGCCTTAGATATCTTCAGAGTTGAGGTACTTGCTTTTTTGTTTAGTTTACAATGCTGGATCTGAGCAGAAGTTTGTATATAGAAAATTGTAGTCCATCAGTTGTATCACAACATATCCTTCTGAAGCATGCTGAACCTACACCATATTAAGCTTTAACATGGGAATGTCGAAGATAAAAGATAATAGGTTGTACTGATTCCTATTGACAGCTCTTATGATATATAAAAAATGTGATTACCAATTCATAACCGAGAAATAACCTTTTAGAAAATTGGTAGTCCAAATTACTCATGGTAAATTATGACATTATTTTAATAAGCTCCACCATAATTGCATATATTTTGTTCTCTATACTCCTTGATTGAGTGTACCTATCAGTCTCCCTAGCCAGAAAGTATGTTTTTTCTTGCTTATTTCGATCAATATTGGAGAAATAGAAAACAACAAGAGTGAAATGACCTGCCATTTAGTTGGTTTGTTATCCTTGGCATTTTTATGTGGTAGAAATGAACTTTTCTTTTGATGATCGTTTTTTTATGTAATCTCAGCAATGCAAAGAAGGTCAAGACTTCCATACCGATCAAATTAAAACAGTATTGTTGGATTCTGCCGGTTGCCACGGGATGATATAAGCTTTTATGATTGACAAAGGAAGACAATTACGGATTATAGTACAATATATTTAATTTATAATACATCACATTTTTTGAATACATTACTTTATTTTACATGAATATATCACTTCTAAACAAATACATTATATTGTTCGGTGATGTATTCGAGTTTTAAAGTAAACTCTAATGTGTTATATGCTTTTTCTTGAAAATTATATGAAAATCTAATGTGTTTGGCCGTGCTCAGCACGACCAATGCTTGTCTAGTTTGAGAAGAGAAAAGCCTCTCAAACACTGGACCTTACCTTATTAATGTTGTACGCGAAGAAAACAATAGCTTGAGGGAGCGTGGATGTGACATAGGGCCAGGAATACTATTCTACTTTATATGAAGGACTGGGGGTGGCCAAAATAGTTGGAGAATTTCACTAGAATAATCAAGTGGCGTGGGGGGTGGGTCAGGTTTTGTGGGGGGGGATAAAGATGAACCTATAGCTTTCTCAACTTTATGGCTGTGTTTGGTAGTGACTAAAAATATTTTTTAACTTTTTAAAAAAAATGATGAAAATAAATTCAAAACACGTTCATCTCAAATTGATCGTCTTCTTTTCCTGTTCGTGAAGATTTAACCACTGCACCTTTTATTTTAATAATAATAATAGATAAATAAACTAAAATTAAAGCCTTTTATTATAATATTAATAGGTAATGAACTAAAATTAAAGTTATTGTGAAAGAATTCATAAGAAATAATCTCATTTTCTCTTCGAAGTTTTGTTCTTTGAAAGATCTATATTATGACTCATATTACAAAATTTACTATACAAATAATCTAAATCATTCTGGTGAACTCATCCTCTTCATCATAAATAGTTCGGTTGTTCGAAAATGACTCACGCATTTATCATTGTCAGTCCTCATTCTTCGACTACCACAACACTTCCCGTGACCCCACCCTATCCCACCCTCATAATATTTTAATAAATTATATATAAATACTGATCAAATAATATTTTTTCACTCACTTATCAAAAATGAGAAAATCCCGCCCCTAATATTTCAGGAAAATTATTCCTACTAAACACACCCTATAGGGTGTGCTTGGTATGATGGAAAATATTTTCCATAGAAAATATTTTCTTGAAAAATATTTTTCTGAAAAATAAGTTGGTTTTCTACTTATTTTCTCATGTTTGGTTGGTGAGTGAAAAATATTTTATGCTGTTAGGTTGGTGAATAGAAAATATTTTTTAGAAAAATAGTTTCTAGTGTTTAATTGGTGAGTGAAAAAATATTTTTTAGAAAGTACTAATAACTGTTAACTAGAATATCAGTGTCTCTAGTAACTCAACAATTTGTAAGAACTAATTTAAGCATAACAAATAATATTAATATCGAATACTAAAATATTACAATCACCAAATTTAAGAAACTATTAATTAGCAAATAGAGAAAACACTTTTCAACATTTTGTCAGAACAATCTCAAAATACTACAAGCAATAAAAATATAACAGAACGATAAGCTTATTCAACCTTGTAAAACAAGTTACATCGATGACAAAATGAAATATGCAATTAGCAAAAGTAACATAGGTAAGTCTTCCTCTATGCATATGAAAATAACAATACGTTCAACGAATATTGGAAAAAAAAAATCGGGTTTCACGATTTTTTATTTTAAGCAGTGAAAAATTGAAACAAAGCACAGTGAAAAATATTTTCGAGTAATGTAAATTTTTTAGAAATGTGAATTTTTTGAGTCATGTGAATATGAGTGTTGTTAGGGTGGGAAAGAGGATGAGGGTGAGGGCATAAGTCACATTTGTCATTTTTTGAAAAAATGACTTTCCTCATTTTTCCTCAAATAGAAAAAAATAAGTTAACTTGAAAAATGTTTTCCCAATATTTTACTACAATCAAACAAGGAAAAATAAAAAAACATTTTCCATCATACCAAACACACCCATAATGTCCAACATTTTCTCTTTCTCCTTTTTTGCGCCCCCCCCCCCCCCCCCCCCCCCTCCCTTGTTACCTTTTTGCTATAGATAGATATTGAGAGAATACATAAAATCCCCATGATATTGGTCGATTATTTCAAAAAGACACTTAAACTATACTTTCGATCTAATATTCTACGAATCTTACTTAAATCATTGCAAATGCACCATTTTAACCCTCTGCGTGTATACATGCACAACAGGCGCGTGAAAGGCTCAAAATTGACTTTATTGATCAATTAAAAGCTGCCACATGTAAATAATTTGATATATAATTTATTTATTTATTTTTAAAAAAAATCAATATTTATTTACTTTTTTAAATTATCCCATACTCATCCCTCCTCCCTCCCTCCCCCCAACCCACCATTATCTTCTTCAACACCATTATTAAATCTTTTTTTTAAATAATCATTTAACTATTTTTATTAAGAATCACAAAACTCTATTAATGGAGCATAAAACTCCATTGAAGCTCCATTAATAGATTTTTATGATTCAAGTAGAATGGTGTTGAAGAAGACAATGGAGCTTTAATGGTGTTTCAAAAATGGAGCTTCAAAAAATAGCTTTAATGGAATTTTTGGAAGCTCCATTAAAGCTCCATTTTTGAAACACCATTAAAGCTCCATTGTTTTCTTCAACACCATTCTACTTGAATCACAAAACTCCATTAATGAAGCTTTAATGGAGTTTTATGATTCTTAATAAAAATAGTTAAATGATTATTTAAAAAAAAAAAACTTTAATGAAGGTGTTGAAGAAGACAATGATTTTGAAGAAGATAATGGGTAGGAGGAGGGATAAGGGGAAATGGTGGGTTTGGGGGAGAGGGGAGATGCTGGATGTGGGGGGGTTGACGGGTTGGGGGAGAGGGGGTAGGATGATAAATAAAATAAAATAGAAAATTTTATTAAAAAATATAAATAAAATATGAAATAAAATATATTTACACATGGCAACATCCAATTGGTGTTTGCATTCACTCTTTTTTTGTGACTGAAATTTAGCAAAAAAATAATATATTTACAATGATTTAAATAAGATTCATGAGATAATAGGTCGAAAGTATAATTTAAATATCCTTTTGAAAAAATCGACCAACATGAGAGGAAATTTTATGTATTTTCTCTAGATATTTTATCAAAGGAGAGATAAATCATCATACAACTATTATTGAAGGTTGCTGCTATTTATTGATTGTCAACGAGGCTTTTGTTATGTCAGGTAATCCCTTTGTTTAATTTTAATTGACCTTTTTATTAAAATTACTTGTTTCAATTAGTTATTTAATTTATGAAATTAAAAATAATTATTATATTTTTTAATACTAATTTTATTATTAAATAACTATATAAGGTGCATAATATTTAAATTTATATTTTAAAAATATAATTAATAAAATTAATTTAATAAAAATAAGTTCTTAATAAATATTTTTTTAAAAAAAAATGCGAAGCCAAAAGGAACAACAAAAAAGACGGAAGGAGTATATTTGGGGAGAAGTGATTAATGAGTCGGGTTTATTAGCAAACAAAAAATGAAAATACAGTGAAGCTTTGATACGAACAGATGCATTGAAAGATAGTGAGTTTTTCCTAAATAGATATATTTTTTTGAATGATTGTAAATTACCTTTTAGTCCTTTCAAATGTTAACTCGTTTGATCAAACTTATTTTTTTCTAAAAGTATTTATTTTATTTTAAAAATATTTATTTAAAAGAATTAAGTAGTATTAAAGTTTTGAGAGAAATAAGTACTCTTGAAAAGTGATCGTTATTTTTCCGCATAAACTAAAAGTTTGATCAAATCACTTAAAAGCTCATCCCTCTTTTTTAAAGCACTTTTTAAAAATGCTTTTGAGAAATATATTTAAAAATTTAATTAAATATTAATTGTTACTCAAATTATTTTTTAAAAATTTAATTAACTAAACACAATCTGCTTCTTACTGAAAGTGTTTTTTAAAAACTATTTTTTTAAAAAGCCATTTCTCAAAAGAAATTAATTTTATACGTTTTGCCAAAACAGGTTAGGAGCAAACAAAAAGTGAGGTAAATCCAAAATTATAATGGAGGGAACTTGTATATCGAGGACCAAGCTATCAAATCATCTCAATTTCAATATCAAACTTCTTAAAATTAAAAGTACATATTTACGTGACTAAATAAAACACAATCAAAAGTCCCATCTTATTAAAAATCAAGGAGAAACTCAAATTAACTTGAGCATGGAAATAACAATCGATGATAGAGAAAGGCTCACAATTTTAAATTTTAGAAAAGATAATTTGTTAAGTCTTAAAAAATTATCTATATATATTAAGTTAATTTTTAATACAAGCACAAAATTTAGACTACAACTATTAAATTTTGACGAATGTGTAAATATAATTATAGCTCCATCCGTGAGTAAGAATTGAATTATTCAATAATTTGACTGTAATAACATAACATTAAAAAAAAATTTTGCACCCTCAAAAAAAAAAAAAAGAGTCATTCTTTCTTTACCCCTTTTTCTTTATTTTCTTGTTTGCTTTGTTACTACTACTTTCTTTCTTTCCGCATAGATCCGTTTTTACCAAAAGCTGCAACAGGCTTAACAATCAAATTTTAAAAGGCAAGAATATAATGCAACGAATAGAAGTTGTTAGTGCATTTTTAATATTTTTAATTATATTAAAATGTATTATATAAAATTGATAAAGTGTGTTGTTGATGATTGCACTTTTTTAATGCACCTTAGTGGAATATTATTAAAAGTGTATTTATTTTGTGTAACTTTTATAACTATTAACACTTAATTTCGCTCATTATTTGTTGACAGAATGTGACATTTCGTTCTTGTAACTTCTAGCATTAGTTTATCTCATTGATCTTGTAACTCTTGTAACATTTGTAACATAAAGACCATTAAATATATCCACTTTACTACACAATATTCTTTCTATTCAATATCAGGATGAATACCTCATCTATAAATAGAGGTGGTCTTACATGTTATTGCATGTACAAAGAAATATGATGTGTGAAAAAGATTATAGTGTGTCGCAGTGAAAGAGAGAGTTGAGACAAAAAAAATATTCTAAATTTTTAATTATATTCACTATACAAAGAGAGTAAATATATGTTGAAGGAAGGTGTTCTTATGGTGGAGCTTTGGACTTTTCAACTAATCCGGAGTTGTTTGGGTATTGTTGATGGGTTGTTGTATCCTGCAGAGGACAAGTCACGAAATATACTGCTGGATTGGTGTAGATTATGCCGCAGTAAGCTTGTTTCTCTTTAAAGAAAGCGAAATATCCGCGCTTCAGCCAAAAAGAAGTTTCTATTATTTTCTTCATTTTTTGTTCATTTTATTATTTCAACTATAATTATTGTAATTATGGTATATTACATCAACATAAGTTATTTCTCTTGCAACGAACATAAGTTATTTTTCTTTTAATTAGAAGTTTTGATTGAGTTCTTGGTGTGAATTTTTTTTTAATAGAATAAGAGTGCTATTCTTGAAAATGAGCTTTATTTGATACAAATTTAAATTAATCAAACTCTAATATAGATATTGAACATCGAATATAAAAAAAAAAATTTAAAGAAAATTTCAAGAGGTACCTTGAGATCCTAGATCGACTAGAGACTTCGGTAGTACATTCATTGCTCATAATAAACTTGCATACACTTAATTTAGATTATATGAGAACAACAAGACTGAAATTATACCTGTCTAACGGGCCGGGCCGGGTCAACCCGGAACCGGCCCCCTCTCTCTAACCGGGTTACGGGCCGGTGACGGGCCGGTTTTGGCCTTAACCGGTCCGGGCCGGGCCGGGCCGCACAGTAAAAAAAATAAAACCCACCCGGAACCGGCCCACTTAACCCAATCCGGTCAAACCCGCTAAAACCCGGTCAAACCCGGTCAAACCCGGTCAAACCCGGATAAAAACCGGTCAAATATACACTATATATACGCTATATACACAATCTATACATTAAATATACACTTCTATAGAAGATATATACAATGTATACATTAAATATACACTTCTATAGAAGATATATACACGTGTATACATTAAATATACACTTCTATAAAAGATATATACACATGTATACATTAAATATACACTTCTATAGAAGATATATACACGTGTATACATTAAATATACACTTCTATAAAAGATATATACACATGTATACATTAAATATACACTTCTATAGAAGATATATATAATGTATACATTAAATATACACTTCTATAGAAGATATATACACGTGTATACATTAAATATACACTTCTATAGAAGATATATATAATGTATACATTAAATATACACTTCTATATAAGATATTAAAACTTTAAATTGATAAATAAAAAAAAATAAAAAACAACGACTAAGGAGTGAATGAATTTGTGGAATTTTATTGATTGCAAAATGATCCAAAATTTATAATTTACATGAATGAAAAATCTATAAATTATGCATCATTTTTTCCAACTCATTCATGTTAATATTAATTGGAATTTGCATAGGATAGTCGAAGTCAACGGGGGCAAACCCATGCATTGGACTTGATTCTGTTGAGTTCTCCCGTGAAGTCATTATTTCTTCAAGTTTGAGGTCGTCGCTTGGCTCTGGTTCCATTCCTTGGTTTCTTCTTTCTGCTCTAATCCAGTCTCTAAGGCAAACTAAAACATTCATTGCGTTGTTTCCCAATGAGTGTCGGTTGTCTCCAAGCTGCTGTCGTCCCTGACTGAAGGCGCTCTCTGATGCAACGGTTGACATTGGAACATTCAAGATATCTCTGGCTAATCTTGAAAGTACAGGATATTGTGATTCATTATTTCTCCACCAATCCAGCGAGTTGATCCGTCGTCTGCGATCCTCTGGTGGCGTCCGCAGATAATATTTCAGCTCCTCCCGATAAGTTGATGTGTAAGCTCTCTCATCCACACTGTTCCAACAAGTTAAATCATAAAACGAATCAGGAAAACCACTATGTGCCGACCTTTTAGAAGATGATGGCTCCTCGGGAGGATGAGGAGCGACAGTTGGACTGATATTTGTAGGTACGGCTGAATCAAATAAATCAGCATAGTGATTATATAATTTTTCTATATAATCTTTTGCATCAGCCGTAGCCGTCCACAAATCAGGCTGCTCTTGTTCAGACTCACGGTTAGTATTTATTTCTAAGTTAGCATAAATAAGAGTACTAAAGTGACACATATGATTAAATTTCATGCAAGGATTTAAAATAGCACCAACCATGTAAATAGGGGGAATCGGGAAGAAATATTTTTTAAATTTCGTAAACATAGCGCCAACAGCTTCTTTATAACCTTCTTTATTTTTATATTGTTGGAGCAAACCAGAAATATCTACTATATATGCCAAAATATTACAAACAGTAGGATAGTATGCACCGGAAAATTCAACCGTAGCTACATAAAATTTTTCTAAAAACTTAACAAGATCATTAATTATAACCCAATCAGAATTATGTAACATGCAATCAGCAGAATCAGCAAAAGAACCACAGTGTTGGTTAAAAGTTAGTGTAATAGGAATTCTATATTTATAACAAGTTTTTAAAAATTCATACGTAGAATTCCATCTAATATCAATTTCCTCAGGCATTAAAATCGGTGTAAGTCCATTTTCTTGACATTTAACTTTAAATTCTTTAATTCTCGCTCTACGATTATTTCCTTGAATGAAACCTACGGCAAGACGAATTTTTTCAATATAAACCTCAAAAAAGTCAAGACCATCTTTTACAATTAAATTATAGATATGACATGCACACTTAATATGAAAAATTTCAGGAAAGGGTGGAGATAACGTAGATTTTATTTTTGTTATAGCATTCTTGTTGTTAGAAGCATTATCAAAAGCAATACATAAAATTTTATTTTCTATACCATAATATCCGGCAATTTTAATAATAGAATCAGAAATAAATTGTCCAGTATGTTTGCGATCTTCATCATATAAAAAAGCAAGAATACGTTTTTGCATTATGAAATTACTATCCATCCAATGACAAGTAACAGTTAAATAATCATTTTTATTAACAGCACGACCAAGATCAGAAGTTAGGGACAATCTACATTGAATATTTTTTAAGAATGTTGATAAATAAAAACAATATTGTGAATGGAGTTTAAAAATATCAGACCGACAAGTAGTTCTAGGAATACCATTAAACATAGGATTATAAATTGCTTGTATATAACGGATAAAAGCATCAGAAGAAGGAAAAGTAAAAGGCAAACAACCCACAGCTACCATTTTAGCTATTTCTTCCCGGTCCCTCAATTTATTATACTTTTTCGCTACTTGACCGGTTGTTGGGTCCATTCTAGTTTGCGTTGACCCACCAACATCCCCACCACCTTTTGCAATATTTAACTCTCTTTTGTGATCTTCAGCTATATGTCTCATTAACGTACCCGTACCCCCTTGCTTACCGCCACTTCTATGCTTATATATTTGTTGACAAATATTGCACTGCACCTCAATATCTGATATACGTTCAAAAAATTGCCATGCAATACTAGTTCTTTTACGGGGTTTTGGGGCACTGGGAGGACAGGAAGGGAGATTAACTGATTCAGATCTAACGTTAGCATCTCCTACTGCTGGTGTTTCAGCAATATTTTCATCATCTTCGTCTACATTAACTGCATCTACTTCATTTTCTTCTTCTATACCGTAATTTTCTTGAAATTCTACATAATCCATATCGTGAGCACCTACACCTATTTCTTCCTCAAAAGGTGTACCAAGCGGTACCGGAGGCGAAGGCACACGGGTATATCTATTACTTGAACTACCTCTACCGCTAATAATTCGCTTTTTACTACCACTACCGCTTCCGGGACAAAAATTTTTAACACCTTTAGCAGCGAGGTTTTTTAATTTATCCATAATATAAATTAAATTAAACTAAAAATATTCAAAATACACAAATATAACAAAATTAAATATTAAACAATTAATACAATAAATAAAAATTAAACGTAAGAGATGGAACGACAATACCAAATTTTGGAAGTATCCGAAGATTGCGACTTTAGAAACTTCCGCTCTTACTTTGTAAACGAAAAAATAAAAAATTAAAGTGAACACTTTAAGAAATTAAATATATTGAATATTTGAGAATTGAGAATTGAGATTTGAGAGAGAATGAGATTTGAGAGATTGGAAAATTGTGTGAGAAATGATTTGAAGTTGTAGGGTATTTATAGATTTATTTTGAGGATTAAAAAATATTTTATATATATATATTTTTTTTTTTAATGAAATGGGCCCAAACTAGCCGTTTGGACCCAAAAACGGTAATATTACCGTTGGGCCAACGGCTAGTTTGGCCCAACAGATTTTTTTTTTTTTTTTTTTTTGGGTTACCGGGCCGGGCCGGGCCGGTTAACCGGCGGGCCTGGACCGGGTTGGTCCGGGCCGGGTTAACCGGACCCAATTTTTTTAAAAAACCGGATCGGGACCCGGTACCCTAAAGCCCTAGGGCTTTTCGGGCCGGGTCAAACCGGTCCGGTTTGATGTTACGGGCCGGGTCGGGTCGGGTCGGGTCAGCCCGGCCCGTTTGACACCTTTAACTGAAATGATTCAGTGCATCAAAGAATCATTCCTTTGATGTTTCATTTTTATTACTACTGTTATTTTCTTTATTTGGCTATCTTCAGGAATGGATCTACCTACACTTTTACGATACTTTGATATTCAGTAAATTCAACATGAATTATGTATAATCATATAAAAAATATATAAAATTAATATGAAAGTCAAAAACACATTTATAAAACTAATAAAATAATAAATATTTTAATTTTTAGATAATATCTTAAAGTTTCAGGCATTAATATATGTTTAAAACTTTCTGAGACACCTGCAGCTTCTAAAGTAAGACTATCTTAATTATCTTTAAGAAACAGCCTTTTTATTATTGATTGATGGTCCACATAGCCGACTTTCGTCCTATATACTGGCAATTCAAATAAAACAAGGAGGAAAGAAAAGATCTTACGAGGAAACCTTGCATAAGAGGGAAGAGGCAAAAGGCAGAATTGGCAGAAAAAAACAATATTTGTCAGCCATGATCTGTATCTGATGATCCATTAGTTTTCACTTATTAGATTCTGTAAGAAACAAAATCTATTCCTTATTTATGATAGGGTACACATCTAACCTTTTATACCCACATAAATTTCTCCTATATAACCTTTTAAGTTTTAATAGTCCAGAAAATCATATTTTTAGCTACCACTTGTACACAATTTTTATCTTTGTTTAATTAAATTTTAAAAATTTACCTTCAAAAATTAGATAAGTCAAAAGTGTTGGTGAGATTTTAAAAGTTTATTTTCAATATCAAGGGAGAAATTTCAATTCCATTCACAAAATATTTTAAAAGTTTCAAATAAAATACATGTCCAGACATTATTTTAAGTTTCAAAAGTCACAACTTTAAAAACTCATATCTAACGCAAATTTTTAAGGGGGTGTTTGGCTATGAAAGTTTTTCATGTTTTTTTAAAATTAGACTATGAAAACACGTTTGGTCATAAAATTTTAAAAAATTTCGTTAGTTGAATTTCAGAATTTTCAATATCATGTGAAAAATAACAAAAATCTCTTTTCACTTCAAATTACTCAAAAAATAAATAAAAAATAGCTCTAATTTATATTTATGGCCAAACATAATTTTAATTTTTTAAATATCATTTTACTTTTTTTTTTTTCAAAAATTCACAATGAAACAAGGTCAAACACCCGCTTATATTTTGCTTATTGCTTCAGCCACAATTTATGTGAAGAGATACAAAATTTGAGGGTCAAAACACTTAATTTTGACTATAAATTTTTAATATATTAAGATAAAATTTATATTAAAAAATATAACGAGTCAACATAATTAATAATTTTAAAATTTTATTTAGGAGGAAGGTTGCCTTTATAATATGTATATGAATGTCGAATTGTGCATCTGTGACAAATTGGAGTAGTGTCCATGTCACGATTCAAAAATCAAGGGCCATGATGACACTTGTCGTGGCAAGCCTGGACAAGTAAGCCTATTACCCAAACTGATATAAAATGAGAAATCAAAATCAAATTCCAAGGCTAGATTCCTGGAGTGGAGTCGAACCACACATATATAGTGAAAGCGAAAATACATAACCAAAGATACCGATCGCCGACATTCCAATACAACCATGACATTTCAATACTGTCCACAAAAACCTCTAATCCAAGAATATCAACTAATTTGAGACATGTCCCCGACTATAACAAAGAAAATCCATAAGTACTGAAAATATAAAAGAAACTAAGAAAATAACCGGACCTTCCGAAAGATGGAGGCTCACCATTTCACAGTTGATCAACAAGGATATTAGACCACATAACACTGCACAATATCACCAGAAAAGCCCTCAGACTCTACATCATGAAATGATGTCGCGTCCAGGGACGATTAGTACGACGAGTACTAGCATGCAACCTAAGAAAATGAATAAAATAAAAGTATGCATTTACCATAACCACTCCAAAAATTTATGCACAACAAATATACGTATATATAGAATAACGGGGTAGGGACAAGGGACATGAACATGATCGTTTAAAAATTTAGTCCTATAGGGTCTGGCTCCCCCTGTCGGAAGAGCCTAGTCCATGTAAATCGAATGTACCGGAGAAATAGGCTAAAGCCACCAATAGTAAGTTAGCCTTTCAAAATATACTGTGCAAATCTGACACAGTGGTCACAGACTCCCAATACAAATGTAGTTTTCAGTGTTGGTACCCCTGGGACTACACTTTCTCGATGAACTACACAATTCTCTTTAAACCCAAATTAAAATAATTTGTACACAATCAACCATTAACTAATGAGCCTTTTATTTGAGCATTTTCAACTTGGTATTGTCATACTAATAAGTGCAAGTTGTTTCATTTATGCCAAACTAATCCACTTAATCAAATTGACTTCAATTATCAATTTAAAAATTCATACCATAGCCACCAAGGGAATCCAAAACTTTTTCATCCAGTTATCCTTTAATGCAATGCAATATTTTCAAAAGGCGAGTTTAAATCTATAAAGTTCATGTTCAAAGATTAAACCATGAAGTGGGTTGGGGTTCATATCATTATCATGCCAAAATTCATAATCAATGTGAAACCTAATACCAAATTCCATCATTATCATAAATCACAATTTCTATTCACAATTCACCATTTTAACCATGAAGAAAAATCATTAAAAAAAAGGTAAAATCATGCAATTGTAAAACAACCAAAACCCACCAAACCCTTAGTTCAATCAAGCATTCAAAATACCAAAATACCAAGTTACATAATGCAATAATATCATAATTAAAGTAGAGAGTACAATATACCTAAAAATTACAAGAATTTAGGGAGGAATTGAAGTTTAAAGCCTAGAGAATGAAAATCCTTGAGAAAACCTTGAGTTTCTTGACTTGAAAAATTTGAGAGGAGAAGGGCAAAGCTAAAAGTTGATAACTAATTGGAAAATAAAAAGGGACTTTATGTCATTTAATGGGGCAATGGACCAAAAATCTCTTTCCCCAAGTGAAAAAATAAAACTATCCAAAATTTACATTAGCAACATGGCACGCCGCTATCGCAGAGCGTAACCAGCATTCTACGCTCTTATCGCGGAGGTTAAGTGGCGTGGCACACCACTATCGCGGGCACTCACTGCCTCAGAGTATCAAAATAACCTTCGAACCCCTTCTAAAAATTCTAAAACACTTCTTTAACATTTCCTTTCAAGTCAAAAATTAACATTTCACTTGCGGGAGGATAAAAAATAATTTAGTCGTCAATTTTTGGGGTCTTTCATTATCCCTCAAGCTGTCAAAATAGGCTGACCCGACCTGATCCAAGCCTCATGGGCCAAAGAATTTGATGGGCTAGGGTAGGCTGACCCTTCACTTTAAAGAACCTTAAAATGTATGGCCCAATCCAGGCCTAAAAGGGTCGCGGGTTAGGACTGGCTAGCCCTTCATTTTAATCGATTTTTTTGGTTAGATTTTCCTTTTCAATTGATATTTGAACTAATAGGACAATCCATCCACGCTTCTAACATATTATTATGTAAAGTACACAATTTTACAAGAATTTGTATTATTTTCAACACTAATACATCGTCAAGCACATTTGAATTCATAGATTAAATTATCTTAATTAACATCACCTTCATCTAAATTCATATAGAAATTTAATAAGTTAAATAATATCAAAACGTTATATATCAAAAATTAATAATATTTAAAATTTACTTAAAAATATTATCGTTTTGAATTTGGGTAATGTTGTACTATCGACTTCTAGTAGTTGCAATAAATGTTTGAACATTTCATGATGACTGCAATTTTTACATTTATGGCTAAAAATTTTAGTATTAGCGATTTAATGCGGAATGAGTAAAATATTGTGTAAGATACTAGCTGGAATTTATTGACTAATCATTATTTATATATTTAATTCTTTTTGCTAACATTTTTCTTTTAGTTTTAATTTTGAATTGAATAAAAACAATAAATGAAACATCTATACTTGGTGATTAAAATTTAACACTAAATAAGTTAAATATTATGTACGATATTAAACTTATTCAATAACTACTATTCCTAATTATTACTTTTTATTTCATGCTATTCATATACTTTTAATTTTAATTTTAATTCAATAGTCTTTTAGCCCACGGGCCGGCCCAGCCTAGCCCCAATCAAGCCTCAAGGGTCAGCAAGCTGACTTGGGTTGGGCTTATAATCTTGTAACACCCCGTACTTAATTACGTGCATTAGCCATTGCTATATGTGTTGGAGTATATGTATTGATCCTAAGTTAGGTATATATGAGTTTGAGTATTGATTATTTTGAGATGGTTTCAAGTGTATAGTTTGATTATATGCGTATAGGAATCGACCTTACTTATACCGGAATTTGCCCGTCGATGTTTCCATACGAAGGTTATTGAATAAGCTTTCCGACGATATAAAGATTTTCAAAAACGGATAAGTTTCGGATATAAGCGAGCACGTTCGAAACTATAAAACGGTGGCCGGGATGTGAACAGTAAATTTGCAGGAAAATTGTCAGTTTTTGGGTCAACTTTGAACGATCATAACTCCCTAAATATAATGAACTGGGCGAGCTACCACATATCAAAAGAAATATCTTTGAGTCTTCTTTCTAAAGAAATTAGTTTCATCCAAATCCAACATCTGCGTAAGGAGTTATACGCGTTTTACTTCAGCCTCTCAAAACAGATTTTTGTGAACAGTAAATTAGCAGGAAAATACTGAGGCCTGCCAGTTTTTGGGTCAACTTTGAACGATCATAACTCCCTAAATATAATGAACTGGGCGAGCTACCACATATAAAAAGAAATATCTTTGAGTCTTCTTTCTAATGAAATTGGTTTCATCCAAATCCAACATCTGCGTAAGGAGTTATACGCGTTTTACTTCAGCCTCTCAAAACAGATTTTTAGGGTCAACTTCAAACGATCATAACTCCTTGTACAAGAAGAACTGGGTGTCCTAATTTATATGAAATGAAAGACCTTTGAATTATCTTTCCAATGATACCAATTTCACCCAAATCCGATATCGGAGCAAAGAGTTATGATCTATTTACTTCAGCTTGTCAAAACAGTCCACCGGAGGACATATTTGACATTATTTAAATTTTAAGGGCACTTTGGTCATTTTCTATGGTATTATGGACGGGAATATGTGTATATATACATGTATATGAGCTCAAAAATCAGATTCATCATCAATTATAGGAAAGAACAAACCCTAGCCTAATTTCAACTCTAATTATCTTGTGATTCAATCGTGGAAAGTCCAAATTGATTCCGTAGTTGTGTTCATCGTCTCAAGGGCTTCGAGAAGCACCCCTTATTTGTGCCAACAGGACTTCAAAACCCAAAGGGCCATTTTTTGGTAAGGATGTAAATTATGTTGGTGTTATTTATATGGATATGTATATATATATATATGCATGTGAGCATAAGAAGTATGTTATTTGATTGTTGTTGAAAGATGATTGGAAATGATGTTGGATCATTCTTGTGCATGGTTGGATTATGTTGAATTGTGAAGGGATGATGTGGTATTGGTGATGTGGTATTGAAATGATGATTATATATATATATATATATATATATATATATATATATATATATATATATACACACACATAAACCTATTGTTCAAGTTGGTTTTTGGAATGCTTTGCAAATATTGGTTGTATGGAATTATGGAAGAGAATTGTGGTGTTGGGTTGCTAATACTAGATGCCAAATATTTCATTGTAGATAAGTGATTTGTAAAGGCGGGAAGTTGTATTGAATTGGTATACGAATCTACAACGAGGTATGTAAAGCATACTCTAACGATGTTCTTTGGCATGAAAACACCAATGTTCCATCAAGTAAGATTCCGAGGTTATCCAAACACATGTATTGTTCTACATTACCAACGAAGTTGTTTCCATTCTATAAAGTGTCAAAATGTTTCATTGATATACCGAAAGGCTCCTATTTCATTGTTGTGATATTGATGATTCTGAAACATATTGTTGATGTACCAATGAGTCCTTATTACATCGTTATTGTATAGAAGGTCTATTACTTGATTCCTATTGATATATCATTGTTTCAAAGGTACTATATTGGCATGAACACTAATGTAATAATCTCAAAAGCTTTTGAACTAAGTTATTGGAAAAATCTCTTATGTGTTACTTGATATACGTGTGGGTGGTATCCCAGGGGCATAAGCCTAGCATGGGTCGATCCCTATTTATGTGTTTATGGGTGGTATCCCAGGGGCATAAGCCTAGCATGGGTCGATCCCAATTGATATGTCCTGGGGGCAGCCTAATGGTCATAGTACGGTACAGTATTGATTGTTGTTAGGTGGTTGGAGGTTCGGGAGGAGGAGGTAATGACGAATCATAATTGTAAAGAATGAAATGAACGAATGTATACCGTTCCACAAATGTGTTTGAATTCAAGAACCCAACTCAGATTAATGATAATGTTCATGATCCTAAAAATGTTTATGAAGTGTGGTTCACTTCTATTATAAATTATTCACTTGTGTCTGATTTTCTTGATCCCTCATATCACATATGATTATTTACAGCTTTACATACTCAGTACATATCTCGTACTGACGTCCCTTATGGGGGACCTGCATTTCATGCTGCAGGCACAGGTACCTCAGCTCATACACCGCACCAGTAGAAGCCAGGTCATACAGCTACTGTTGGTGAGCTCCAGTTTACTTCGGAGCTTTCCGAGTCGGTTCCTTATATTTTGTTATTGTACAGGAGTCATGTGTGGGCGGGGGTTTGTCCCGACCCTAGTTATGTCATGTATATCCTAGAGGCTTTGTAGACATAAGGAAGGGTAAAGTCATGGAAGTTTATATAGTAATGTTATATTCGTATATGGGGTGGTCCCGACAGCCAAGTATTATATATTTATATATATATATTTGTGCGTGTTGTGCTGATACATGTAATTAGACTCTTTTATATGCAGCGAAGTGCTGCCCAAATTTTTGGTGACATGTAAGTGAAAGCACAGGTATTTGAATGGGTTCTCCCGGGCCTTCTCGGCTTCGGGTGCCAGTCCGGCCCGATGGGATTTTGGGTCGTGACAAATCGCCTTTTTAAATGAGATTAAAAATCGTAATCCAACCCTACCCAAATAGCGGGTTGAATTGGGTCGGCCTTAAGGACCAAGCCCATTTTGATGGCTCTAATATTCCCCCCTTTGGATCACTCATCCCCGAATGAGAAGTTACGACAACTTTAGCACGATAATAGAAAGAACACAGCAAAATTCAATGACAAACTCAAAGCGTGATAAGAGAGAAAATAAAACTCATACCTTAAACATTTTCGCCCAACATAGGGAAAAAGAATGGGTACTTGTCTTTTATCCCTTCCTCTGATTCCCAAGTAGCCTCTCCTACTTTTTGATTCTTCCAAAGTACCTTTACTGAAGCTATATCCTTAGTACTCAATTTCCGAACTTGCCTATCCAATGTGTCAACTGGACTTCCTCGTAGGACAACAAATCTTTTACGCCCATATTCTTCAACTGGCACTACCAAGAAAGGATCAACTGCACACTTTTTAAGCATGGACACATGAATTACGACATGAACCGAAACCAGACTCGCTGTCATTTCCAATTCATAAGCAACATTACCATTCATTCTTATAACTTGATATGGACCAATGTAATGGGGATTGATCGTCCCTTTCTTCCCAAATCTCATGAATCCTTTCATAGGAGAAAATTTCAAGAACACCCAATCGCCGACTTTAAATTTCATCTCCCTCTGTTTCACATCCGCATAAGATTTTTAGCGACTTTGAGCAGTCTTGAATCTTTCTTAGATCACCTTTACCTTTTACACTACTTGGTGAACCAAGTCAGGGCCAAACAATTTAGTCTCACCCACCTCAAATCATCCAATATGAGACTTACACCTTCCACCGTAAAGGGCCTCAAAAGAGGCCATTTGGATGCTGATAACTATTGCTATAAGTGAATTCAATGAGCGATAGATGGTCAACCCAAATTTATTTAAAATCTGTTATACAGTCCCCTAGCATATCCTCCAAAGTATGAATAGTACGTTCCGTTTGTCCATTCGTTTGAGGGTGAAAAATGGTGCTAAGGTTCACCTGAGTACCCAAACCTTTATGAAATGAAAGCCAGAAGCGAGAAGAGAACTGCATACCTCAGTTAGAAATAATCCTCGCCCGAGTAGTTAGTCCTCACAGGTAGGAAGTGAGCAGACTTGATTATCCTATCTATAATGACCAAAATAGAATCAAAATAGTTTTGGGACTGCAGAAGACCTGCTACGAAATCCATATTAATCATCTCCTACTTTCACACAAGTAATTCTATCTCTTGCAAAGTACCACCTGGCTTTAGATGCTCCACCTTAACCTGCTGACAGACCATACACTTAGATACAAATTTTGCCACATCCTTTTCATATTATTCCATCAATAAATTCCCCTCAAGTCATGATATATTTTGGTCGAAACTGAATGAAATGTGTATCTGACTCATGAGCTTTAGTAAGGATCCTTTCCCGCAATCTACATCAGAAACACACAACCTACCTTGATATCTCAAGATGTCGTCTCCCCTAATCTCAAAAGCCATCACCTTTCTCTAACCCACATCATCTTTAATCTGCATGAGTATGGGATCCAGAAACTACTTCTCTTTGACCTCAGTCCCAAAAAACAATTTAACCACCTCAAGAACGATTATCCATCCATTCTCAGAGTCCAAAAGGCGAACCCCCAAATTAGCCAGTCGATGAATATACTTTACCATCCTCTTTCCTTTTCTTCGACATGGGACAGACTCCTCATGGACAACTTGCTAAGAGAATCAGCAATAACATTAGCTTTACCTGAATGGTAGTGCAAATTCATGTCATAATCCTTAAGCAATTCGAGCCACCGCCTCTGTTCGGGATTCAATTTTTCTACGTGAACATATACTGAAAACTCTTATGATCTGAATAGATGTCCATATGCACCCCATATAAATAGTGACGTTAAATCTTCAAAGCAAACACCACAACCGCCAATTCTAGATTGTGAGTCAAATAATTCTTCTTATAAATCTTAAGCTACCTGAAAACATATGCTATAACCTTATCATGCTGCATAAAAAAACAACCTAGTCCCATATGGGATGCATCACAATACACAACAAACCCCCAGTACCCTCGAGTAGGGTCAAAATAAAAGCAGAAGACTTATTTTTTAATTTCTCAAAACTACCTTCGCAAGCATCGGACCACTAAAACTTAACCTTTATCTGGGTTAATTTCATCAGGGGAGCAATAATAAATGAGAAACTTTCCACAAACCTTCTATAGTACCCGACTAAACCCAAGAAACTCCTAATATCAGTTGGAGTTGTAGGTCTAGACCACCTCTTAACCGCCTTAATATTTTGTAGATCCACTTGATCCCTTTATTAGAATCCACATGCCCGAGAAAAGTCACAACACTTAGCCAAAATTTACATTCAAAAAATTTTGCATATAATTTCTGGACCTTTAAGTTTTTCGGAGGTGATTGACATGATCCTTCTCACTTTTGGAGTACGTGAATATGTCATCCATGAAGACTATAACAAATAAATTCAAAAATTACTTGAACACCTGATTCATCAGATCCATTAAAGTAGTGGGAGCATTAGTCAACCCAAATGACATAACCAAAAACTCATAATAGACATACCAGGTCTAAAAAAATAGTCTTGAGAATATCAACCTTCCTAATTTTCAACTGGTGATAGCCCGAATGAAGATTAATTTTTTAGAAATACTTAGCACCCTGGAGTTGATCAAAGAGGATATCAATCCTAGGGAGAGGGTACTTTTTTACTGTAACCTTATTTAACTGACGATAGTCTATACACATTTAAAGAGACCCATCTTTCTTTCGCACAAAAATAATAGGAGCACCCCAAGGAGAAATACTAGGACGAATGGAACCCTTATCAAGAAGGTCCTTTAGTTGCTTCTTTAGGTCTTTTAGTTCTACCAGAGCCATTCTATAGGGGGAATAGAGATATGGGCGATATCCGATAAGAGATCAACCCCAAAATCTTTTTCTCTATCGGGAGGAATTCCAGAAAGATCATTGGAAAAAACTTCAGGAAATTCATTAACCACAGGGATAGATTGCAAAAAGGGACTTTCGGAGTCAAAATTCTTGACCTGAACTACATGATACAGACACCCCTTGAAAATCAGTTTCTGAGCTCTAAGGTAAGAAATAAACTTCCTCCTTGGCACTAGGGAACTCCTCTCTTATTTAATTACCGATTCATTAGAAAACTGAAAAGTAACCTTTCAGGTTCTACAATCCAAAGAAGCATAACACGAATGAAGTCAATCTATTCTTACGATTACATCAAAATCCATCATATCAAGTTCTATCAAATCCACAAATGTTTCTCTATTAAAGATGGATATCACACAACCCCTATAGACTTTCCTAGCCATAATAGACTCACCATCAGAGTAGAGACCAAAAAGGGGCTAGAAATAATTTCAGGACCAAAACCAAAGTGTACAGCCACATAAGGGGTCACATAAGATAAGGTGGAACCGGGATCGAGCAAACAATAAACATCATGGGAGAAGAGTTATAACATACCAGTGAGAATATCTGGTTATGCCTTTAATTCTTGATGAGTAATAAGCACATAGAGGCTATTCAGCCCATTACCATTCCCAGATGTGGCGCACTTAGGTGCAGGAATCGGAGAAGTGGTAATTGAGACCTTATTAGCCCTGGTGGCAACCCTTGTTGAAGGAAAATCTTGCTGCATATGACCCAAATAACCATAATTAAATTACCAATTTATCGCTTTCTTACAATAACCACGGTGAGGCTTCTCACAACTATGTCAGAGTGGAAAAGGTAGGGCCGACTGAACTCCACTAGCCTGAGATTGAGCACCCTGAACCGAGGGACTATTGCTGGACTAAAAATGTCGATCACATGAGGGCTTGGGATAAGGATCACTAGTTGACGAATAAGAATTTCCCCAGTTCTTCATCTTAGTCCATTACCTACTATCCTTATAACTGCTCTGCTTATTTGTCCCCTGCTCTGCATACTTAAACTTTTTATTATACCTTTCCCCCATTTATACTTGTTTCTTCTTCTCATTTCTACCTTTTGCATATAGACCACCAACCTTGATATATCCATGTCATTATTCAACATTGTGACCTTACATTCTAACACCAAATCACGAAAAAGACTCGAAACAAATTTTCTCATTCTGGACCTCATATTAGATACTAATTTTGGAGCATAACGGGACAATTGGTGAACTTCTATACGTACTTCTTAACACTCATCTTACCTTGCTTTAAGTTAACAAACTCTTCAGACTTATCTTTCCTCGACTCCTGAGGAAAGAAGTGATCAAGAAAAGCATCGAGAAATCTTCCCACACAGCCGGCTCAGCATTATTACCCCTTAACTCCTCTCACTCCTCATACCAGTGGTAAGCCACTTCCTTCAATTGGTAAGCTGCAGAATCCATACCCTCTATATCAGTAGCATGTATTATTCTAAATATCTTCTCCATCTCATTAATAAACCCTTGATGATCCTTCTCAAACTTAGAGCCTGTATACGTTGGGGGTTTCAGCCTCATAAATTGGCCAACTCGGGTGATCTCAGATGAATTGGTAATAAGAACAACACGATTATACCATCGAGATTGTGATGCTATAATCTGATCAAGCATGCAGATAGACTGATGGAACTTTGAATTTAAAATATCTTCCTGAGGCGACTAAGTATAAGCATTACCAGTCCAGGAAGCCCAAGAAGGACTAGTAGGGACCAGTGGAACCCTAGATGGAGCGTTGCAGTCAAGAGTAAGGACCCTAGATCGAGTCTGTATAACATGAGTAGGGTGAATTTCCTTTGCATTTACCTCGGGTGGGACAGAGGATTTAAGTGAATTTCTACGACCGTCAGATCTTCGAAGAGACATGATTGAGATGAGAGTAAGCCAAGAATTAGAGAAATTTCATGATAACTAGACTCTTTTAGCTTAAAATAGAACACATAAAAGAAAAAAATTCTTAAATACCTTATAGCCTCTCCCTTATAAGTGTGGTGTGCTACACACCAATTAAAGGGACTGTACTCGACACAGCTTTATGGACACCCAACGATTCTAAATCGTGCTCTGATACCAAACTTGTCCCGACCCAAATCTCGGCCTGGCCGTGATGAATATCCCAAGCCAACCAAGGCTGAAGATGACTCTTAACCTTACCTCAAGAGAACATTAGTAAAAACAAACAACGGAAGTCAACCACGTCAATAAGACAAAAAGATAAGTCAA
The DNA here is from genome assembly GCA_030864225.1 of Capsicum baccatum var. pendulum. Classification (NCBI taxonomy): domain Eukaryota; kingdom Viridiplantae; phylum Streptophyta; class Magnoliopsida; order Solanales; family Solanaceae; genus Capsicum; species Capsicum baccatum. The sequence goes on along the minus strand of CM061554.1, from coordinate 50,409,261 downwards.
GAAAGAAGTCTGAAAATCAAAATAAACAATTATGACATCCCAATGCTTTGCACAAAAGCCTCTAATCCAAGAATATCAACTAAGATGGGACATGCCTCTGACTATGACAAAAGAAATCCATAATTACTGAAAATATAAAAGAAACTAAGAAAATGACCAACCTTCTGAAGGATGGAGGCTCACCGCTTCACAGTTGATCAACAATGATACCAGGACACATAACGCTGCACAAGATCATTAGAAAAGCCCCCATACCCTACATTATGAAATGATGTAGCATCGATGGATGATCAGTATGACGAGTACTACTATGCAACCCAAGAAAAGGGATAAAATATATGCATTTATCAAAGAAAAGGCATATATGTATATATATATATATATATATAGAGAGAGAGAGAGTAAGAATATTGGCGTAGGGACAAGGGACATAAACATGGTCGTTTGAAAATTTAGTCCGAAATTGTGTAGTTTGTACCGATCTAAAGGCACCCATGGGCTATATGGGTCCAACTCCCCCAACCGGAAGGACCCTAGTCTATGTTAGCTGAATGTACCAGAGAAATAGGCTAAAACCACCAATAGTAAATTAGTCTTTCAAAATGTATTGTGCAAAGCTGACATAGTGGTCATAGACCCCCAACACCAGTAAACGTAGTTTTCAGTGTTGGTCCCCTTGGGACTATACTTTCTCGGTGAACTACACAATTTTATTTAAGTCCAAATTAAAACAATTTGTACACAAACTAACTGTAAGACCCAGTAGAATCCTAGACATTTGAGTCCTTTAAAGCATGCCCAAAAGAGGTCTTAGACTTAGACAATTTCAGCTAAGTGTTAGAACTTAGTCATTTCTAAAGCCCTCAAATTTTAAGGAATTTATTTACGACCTTTTAGACCTCAAAAAGTTAGTTTTTAAGTTGATTCATGATCGGGGAAGTCAATAGTATATCTCGGGTGAATTTTGAAATTTTTGGACAAGAGTAAGGGCGTGTTTGAAACTCCAAAATAAAGGCTCAGGGCGATTAGCCCGCGACGCCCTGCCCTGTTCGGTGCTAGGGGGATCCCGCGATGCCGACCGCGGTGCCCTGCCTAGAGCAGCGCTCCAGAGCCCGCGATGCCTGGCCAGTCCGGTCCCATTAATTTCTGCAGTTTTGTTCCGCATTTTTAAGGGCAAATATGTTATTTTCTTTTACCCAATAGGTCCACAACACGGGATTAAAGCCCCAAATAGCATAATTTCTCATCATTTTCACAAAACCCTCTCAAGAACAAACCCTAGTTTCATCAAGCTTAAGAATTAAATCTCAAGACACAATCTCCATGAAATTAAAAATCAAGGTATGTTAGGTGTTTATCCAAGGGTTTCCTTTCACCCTTGGAATTTAAGAACCTCTTTTAAAACTACAGGTTGATTGCTTTCATGTTGAATTTGATTGTATTCATGATTATGATGTTAATTGGGTTTCTAATCCATGATTTATTACAAGTTTCATGTGAAGTAATTAATATGTGTGTAGTGTTATGTGGATGTATGTTAAAATCCCCTTGAATTTGTGAGTTGGGATAGTGATCATGATGCTTGCATGTTGATTATTATTATGTGCATAAAGTATGCTCCCCAAGTGTTTGATTAAGTGTTCATGTGAGTTGAAGGGTGAAATCATCACATAATAGTATGTGTACAAGCTCATGCTTCTCAAGTGTTTGACAAAATGTCTAAATGAAAGCATAATTAATAAGCTACTATTGTTATGCCATTATGATCATGTCATGTTTTACTTTCAATGCTATCAAGTCCTGGGGGTATTCAATACCTGAAAATCTAGTTGTTTCCTAAGAAGTTCAGTAGCTACAGAAAGTCTCAGAAATATCATGAATAGTAATACTCAGTCAGTTACAGAACTCAGTAAACTCAGTCCAGTTCAGTTAGATATCACGATCAGTAACAGTTCAGTCAAGCCTAGAACAGTCTAGAAATCAGTTCAGTGTCTATTCAGTTGGGAGTAGGAATCAACACCGAGCGAACCCAGGGATGGAGGCATAGGAATCAACACCAAGCAAATCTAGGGATGAGGGTATTTTTGCCAGTAGAGGGTTTGACCCTTAGTAGCAATTCTTGCGCTACAGAACTACGTAGCCAGCGTAGGTTGAGATATCTTCTTTCCAGACAAGGGTTGATGCATCTCCTACGAGTTTTCCTGCCAGTGAGGGTTGACAAATGTCTTCCTGCCAGATAGGGTTAACTCACAACCATTATTAGTATTCCTTGGTAAGGTGCTAACACCCTTTCAACTGGGGTCATAGGTTGGAACCTAACTCAGTTTATAATCGGGGTATATTGGTTAGATGAATACTCCCATAGTTACAGTTTTAGTTTTAGATTCTGTGTAAAACCTCGGTTCAGTTTTCAGAATCAGGACTGTCAGACACAGTCACCCAGCTCAGTACGAAACTAAGTTCAGTTTTACAAAATCAGGACTGTAAAAAATAGTCATTCAGTTATCAGTGATCTCAGTTACAGTAAAGTAGATTTACATGCAACATTTCATACTCAGTATTTACAACAGTTTCAGATATACATGTACTCTCATTCAGTTATATTCATGTTACTCATCCAGTTATTTTTCATGCATATGAACTCTTGCATATTAGCCTACCTCACTTAGCATACCAGTACATTCAAAGTTCTAACACATACTCTTTCTTTTGCGCTATGATGTCTTATATCATAGGTTCAGACGCACGGGCTCCTAACTGTATTAGCAGCCCAGACTTTCAGCAGTAGATTTAGTGGTGAGTTCTCATAGTCCGAGGGCAGAGTTATCATTTCATTAATTCAGTATTCAGTATATTTAGTAGTCGGAGTTAGTTGAAAACTTGTCCCATCAACTCCATATTCAGACAGTTAGAGACTTTCAAACTAGACTATTTCAAACAGATGATCAGTTTTCAATATTTATTTATCAATATTTGTTTTCAGTTATGAACCTTATGGTAGATTCAACTTAATTTTGGCATTATTACAGTGTTATTATTCAGTAATTGCAGCAGGTACCAGTTATGAGTTAGCTTGTGGTCCTTCGGAATCGTAAGCACCGTGTGGCATCCGGAGTATAGACTCGGGGCGTTACACCAACCATTAATCGAGGAGTTTTTTATTTAGGCATTTCCAACTTCGTATTTTCATACTAATATGCTTGCAAGCTATTTCATTACTAATTTAAAAATCCATACCATAGCCACCAAGGAAATCCAAAATCTTTTCATCTATTTATCCTTTAATGCAATGCAATATTTTTAAAAGGTGAGATTAAGTCTGTAAGGTCCATGTTTGAAGATTAAATCGTGAAGTGGGTTGGGTTCATATCATTATCATGCCAAAATCCACAATCAATGTGAAACCAAAAACCAAATTTCACCATTATCATAAACCACTATTTTCATTCACAATTCACCATTTAAACCATGAAGAAAAACCATTAAAACAAGGATAAAATCATGCAATTGTAAACCCCCCCAACCCTTAGTTCAACCAAGCATTCAAAACACCAAAATATCAAGTTACATAACGCAATAATATCATAATTAAAGCAGAAAGTGTACAACATGCATGACAATTAGGAGAATTTGGGGAGGAATTGAAGTTTAACGTTCGGAGAATGAAAATTTTTGATTTTTTTTTTGAGTTTTTTGACTTGAAAAATTTGAGAGGAGAAGGGTAAAGCTAAGAGGTGATAATTGATGGTTATGGGGAATAAAAATGGAATTTATGTCGTTTAATAGGGCAAAGGATCAAAAGGCCCTTGCCCCTAAGTGAAAAAAATAAAATTGGACAAAATTTACATAGCAGCGTGGCACGCCGCTATCGCGGAGCGTAGTCAGCATGCCACGCTCTTATCGCGGAGGTTAAGTGGCGTGACACGCTACAATCGTGGACCCTTACTGTCTCGGGGTCCCAAAATGACCGCAAACCCTTTTCGAAAATTTTAAAACTTTATCAAAACACCGCTTCAACATCCCTTACCATGATTCAAGTAAAAAAATTAACACTTCACATGCGGGAGGGTTAAAAATAAATCATCACAAATTTTTGGGGTCTTTCACTTGTGTGTAGAGTTGTTGTTTTTTTAATTTAATGGAATGATATCATTAACAATATTTATTTTTACAATTGTTTGAGACTTGCGTCTTTTTATCGAATTGAATCTTCAAAATGTCTATTTTATCAACTCTTCCAACTAACTTACACTATCAAAAACCCAATATCTTTCTAGTTTTTCTTAATGAAATTAACAAACTCAACGATAGTTTGTCGGGTAACTTTGTGCAAAAACACGTGAAATGTTGGGTTTGAAATTGAGAGGGCGTCATGCTGAAACTTAAAATTTGCAAACGATAGAGGTGATAATTCAGATGACAAAGAAAACAAAACTAAAAACATAATATTATCATATGATTTGGCCAATTGACCTACATATAAAACCTAATATTAAAAAGTATAAAACTAATGAAAGAGAAAATCACTCCCTAAACAAAACTCTTAAAAGACTATATTGTAGATGTTATTGTGTTATGACTTGAGAAGAAAGTTGTTCTATTTATAGAGTTTCTTTTAAGAAAGAATAAACCTAATAGAAATCTAATAGGAAAGAGATTTTTTTCAACAAAGAAACTTCTTTCTATAAATTTTTTTTTTTTAATTATGGTAGAAAATCAAATAAAGTAGAAAATTTAAGGCAAATCCTAACATGAAATTATAATTTTTTTTTTCTAACATTATCTTCTTTTTAATTTAATTAACCAATGGAGGTTGTTAAAAAATTCAAGGAAATTTATCAATATTTTGTTTCGAGAAGATAGTTTTTGGTAAATAAGAATCTGTCGATTTTAACCTCGGAAAAAGGCGCCTTCTTAATGTACTTTGATACAAACTTAAAGGTAGTAGTTAATACGATTGAATTAGTACTCCCTCCGTTTTATTTTAGTTGACTTTTATTGACTTGGTTCATTCCTTAAGAAATTATTTAATAGAGACTTATTTTACTAAAATAATTCTATTAATTATGCATTAAAAATATGAATTTGAGTAAATATACTTTGTTTAGTTATTTAATGTTGAGGGTAATATTGAAAGAATATAATAAAATCTTCTTGATTTCATCAAAGAGACAACTAAATTGAAACAAATATTTTTAGAAAAAGGGTCAATTAAAGCGAAACGGAGGGAATAATATTTATTTCCGGTCAACTCAATCCATTTTGAATTGATTTAGTTTAAGGAAAGATCCTTTTGGCCACAATAGAAAAAAGTTAGGTTCACAATATAAACTAGTTAACCTTTTGACATTTTTACTCTGTGTGAGAATTTATTTGAGAAAAGATTCACAAGGTTATGTAAGTCTTTTCACAATTGTGGCTAAATTTGGACCAAAAAATTATGGTCATTTAGCACTTCCCCCTTAATTTAAAATTTAATGTGCATAAATGAAAATGTGATCACGAAAATTAATAAATTTTGTCCAATTGGACTTTCTCAATTCTAGTCTGCTGAATTGTGATTAAAAATATAAAACAAAATGGATTTTTCAACAAGAGAATACACCCCTTCAATTTGCATATAGCTAAATTAATATATTATGTCTATCCATATCATCACTCTATATAATTTTGAAAATTAAGAAAAGTGTAACATTTGATGAGTAAATAAATTGCAAAAATTAAATTACATTTAAATAATGTACATTTAAATATGTTTTTCATAATTTATGAACTGCCTATAGCGTTAACATTTTTATTTTTTGAATTTTTGATTAAATCATGGCATAGATTTTTATGAATGTTATAATTTATCATTGTTTGGTAGCTACCTCATTAATAGTTCTACCACTACTATTTTTAATAAAGTTCTTTAGTCATTTGAATGTGTTTTAAAAGCCACGCGTTTCTTCGAATCGGCATAGCGATTAGAGTTTTTTGTCAAATAAGTATTATTTGACATTACTTTGAAAAGACCAAATTGAACTACTAATAAGAAATTAGAGGTTAATTATTAATTAAAACGCGTTGGGCGGTGGATGATTAGGCCCTTCTGAAAGCGACCATCTGACTGAAGACAAGATTTGCCGCGATCTTCAAATGCAACTTGCAACATTAATTTTGTTACTTTCAATAATTGATACCACTCATAATTCAATTATCTCAAATTGATTGAGAAGAATAAAGAAAAAAACTCTCTTTTTATGTTATAATTTTTAATTTTTATCCGTCTGAAGAATACCATACCTTTTGTGTAGAAGCAATTTAACTGTAATTAATTTTATTTTACCTTTTAGCGAGTTAATTTATAATCATGTAAGTGTCAATTAGTTATTGTAAATCATAAATTATAATAGTATTTTTTTAAAAGAAAAATTTGCAGTTAAATATCATTGTATAAACCGAGACTAAATTAGTATATCCCTAAGGTTATGGAGGCTCCATCCACGATATTGGACAATGGATAAGACTGCGCCTCAATTTTAAATTGTGGATGTGACTGATCCTAGTAGAAAGTGTTATCATCAAATGAGCATATGTGATTTGAATTCAAATTAGTTGAACCTCAGTATTAACATATTGAATCTCATCTGAAGCATTTCTGTCAAAAATCCTTCTACTTTAACACAAGTTTCTTAACTTGAACAGAGTATTTAGTCCATATTTTTTTTTTGTTTCCCAAAATATTCTCACAGCCGGCAGCCGTGAGACAAATTTTTTGTTCTACGATTAGCGCACTAAGCGGTAGGAAACAGGCCAAAAAATTTTCTCCATTCACCAGAGGTGGAAATCGAACCCCCAACCTCTTGCTTAAGGGTTAAGGTGCTGAACCACCACACCAATAGTTTTGATTTAGTCCATATTATTCCAATCCTTTTGATTTAGTCCATATTATTATTCGTGAGTATTTGGATGTGCAAGAAAACCGCCACTGTGTGAAAAGATTTGCATATCCACCGACCCCTCACGTCTGATGGCTAAAAAACCTTTACGTGAATCAACCCCCCCCCCCACGCCGTCCTCCCCGTCCCCTCCAACCCCGAACCCCCAACAACACAAAATAAAAAAACCAAAATTATTTTTGTTTTTATTTAATTTATTTGGTAGGTGTGATAGGGTATTCTTTTATCCTTTACAGTAATTTTTTACTTGTTACATTCGCTTCACGAGATTCAAATCGATTAACTTACAAAATTATATTAAATTAAATTAATTTAATATTTAAAATTTAAAATTTAAATATTTAAAAATTATATAAAAAATGTAGATTATAATCTTTCTCGTATTAATATGATAAAAAATATATATATTAAAATATTAATCAAAGTTCATGTAGTGAACTCTAAAAAAAAAAAAAAAAAAAAAAAACTTAACAAGTAAAGTGACTGCAGGGAGTATTCATGTAGCGGACTCTCAAAATGAATTGATATATATACACGAAACATTTTCTATTTATCAACATGCATTATGGCGACATTGATTTCGAATTTGAGTTTTTGAAAATGGACAAAATAGTGGTGGAAACGTCGTCTTTTAAAATGGGCCTTTTATTACAATGCTCCAAAAATTTGAATTCTAATACGATAGTGTATACCATTTGAAAAAGGAAAAATGACTGAAACGACACTTCAAATTAAACTATTTTTATGAAAATGACCATAGAATTTAAATTCCACTTTCTAGCCATTTCAATTTACTGACCTGTTCCGTTTCTACATACCTTCTATACGATTTCTATACAAATCTTATACATATAAATATTTTATACGAAAATTACATACTTTTGATACATAATTTATTCAATAATTATACATTTTTTTACATGTTTTATAAAATAATTATATAATTTTATACACTTTCTATATATTTTTTTTATATATATTTTATACATATACATATTTGATAGAACTATACAATTTCTATACATATATCTTATATAGATACATATTCTATTTAACAGTTATATTTTTTTATATATAATTTAATTATTATTTCTAAACAATGGAAAAAAAGCCAGAATATTTGATCAATTAAAAAATTTATAGTAAAAAAAAATTAAAATATTTTTAAAAGGACCGAATTGTCCAAGTTGAATACTGTATCAATATTGTATATAGACTGTATCAGTATTGTATAAGGACTGTATATGGACTACGTAGGCCAAAGTGACCAAATTATGAAATGACTATAAAGCAAAAATAATATATCCGACTGACCACTTTTTGAAAATTTTTCAAACTTGGGCTATTTATTTTAAAAAGTGTTATAAAGTATCCTTTTCCCTTTGAAAAACTCGATAAAAAGGAAATTGTTTTCTCTTTCTTGTAAATATGTCATAATCAATGTGTTTATCGTATTTAATTAATTAACACAAAGGAACAAAAGAAAATTAGAGGGAAAATGTATATTCAAGGTTCCATAATAAAACTTAATTTTACGGACAATGCTAACCTTGTCATATAAGAGCGTTCTGTATTAATTCTAAAGCTTACATTGTATGAATTTGAGTTGCCACAGATTTTTTTTTCGGTAACATCACGTCGATTGAAAATTGGTAAAAACTAGTTTCCAATGGGATATATCTTAGCAGGTCACAAATATTAAGAAAAGTATGAGAATAATGGTAAAGTCATTATTGTAAATCGTAGATAATGAATTCAACTGGTATAGAATAGATAGTCTATATAACATGTCGTTGAGATACGATTTTTTTTTAAATGCTACGAAAATTTGTAAATCAAACTATTATTTTTTGACGTCACAAGTATAAGTTCTAGTAACCTCTCGAATGAGAGTTACTAGTTGCTACTATTCTAGCGAGAAAATGATCTCTTATGCCTTTTCATAATTTATAGAAAAAAATAATTCTATAAAAATATTATATGTTTATTTACATATCTCACGTGTTAATTTTAATTAGCACTTGTGGAAAAATTAAAGATCATATAATGTAACCAAAATAACATTTATAACAATCTACAAACTCAAACTACCCAATTTAGTTTGATATTTTCTTTATTAATTTTGGGGAAAAGTATTGAGGATTATTTGTTCCTTTTTTCATGACGACTCGATTAGGATCTATTTTTCTAATTGAATGATTATATTAGTAAAAGATGTTGAATTTGTTAACCAACCAGCTCTTTATAGTATTATTTCCATATAGAATAAATTGGTATCAATATCAGCAAAATAAATAGCAGGAAAAAACAAAGTTAGGCAAAAATGTAAATTGCTTCCCTTTTTCTTAGTTTTTAATAAAAAGACCCATAAGATTATCTTTCCATTGGTGTAGTTATTTCACTTTCAACCATGACTAGTGGTTCTAAAGCAATTTTAATTTTATTTAACGAGTGTAAGAGGTACCTTAGTAGTGACATAAAAATAAGAATTTAAATTTAAAAATATAATTTATATTAAATTTTTTACTTTATAATTAGTATAATTAAATGGTTTATTAAACATATTTTGTTGATAAACTTTCATAATTATTAAAATATTTAATCATATAACTGAATAATATTAAATAAAAAGATAATTTGTGAGGAAGAAAGTATTATCGGAGTATTATAATATGCCCAAATGCTACAAGTAATTTTATATTTTATAAAATAATTTGATTTAAGATATGTAATAATTAGGATTCAAAGAAGATCATAAATAGAAAATATTGATATTTTTATAAATTTATGAATACGTAATTCTTTAATTATAAATAGAAATAAATTATTTTGATATTTGTTGAGTTTTAGTTTCTCTCATGATTTCAGTGGCAAGAGTTTTGAGACATTTTTTTTTCATCTTATAGAATTATCTGAAACAAAAATATTTCAATGACTTCAAATTTATATTATAATAATTATAACCTTAATTTAGAGTCAGTATATAAATTAACTTAATAATGATCTATAAAAATATTCAATGATAATGAAACTAACATTAATATATTACTCCATTTAATTTATTTACTTGTCATGTATTTTTTTTATACGCCCTTAAAAGAATGTCTTATTCGCCCCCATTTTAATTATTCTTTTATCTTTTTTCATGTCCATTAAGAAAATAATAAATACAAGATATTATTTATTTAATTATCCTATTTATTATATATTTTTGAACGACTGAATATAATATTAGAAAAATCTATAAGGTAGTAGTTGAAATTATTACAAATTTAATTTTGTATTAAGTTATCATGATTTTTTTGAGTTAAAGTGATTGTTGATTTAAAATGAAAGGAGTTTTAATTAAAAGATAATAAATAAGTGGAAAGAAGAATCCAATTACAAAAATCCAAGTACAATGATCTTAACAAGAACAATAAGGGCAAAAATGAAAATACATAAGAGAAAACCACCATCACTTGCTATGTGTAATAACTTTATTTGTTAAAAAAACTTAAAATATCGAAAATACCTTTGTGAGGACTACCAAAAGTACAATATTCTCTCTTATATATAGTTATAAATTAGAAATATTTTTTTGGCAGGATATAATGGGTTAGTGCGAGAGAGTCCCGTCCCTCTCTAGATATTCCTACCAACTCACTGTTTTCTTTCTCTTTCCTTTTCGCTAGATTCCTATAATCCCCTTCACTAATCTTTCTTTGGATATCCAAATGATGGATACTAAACCCTCTTACCGAGATATAGCCTTCAATAGGATCTCAACGCCTAATCTTCCTATGGACTGCATTTCTGCGGAAGATGATTTTGAGGACCTAGAGGATGATCTAGTTAATTTATCGATGGAAGATAGGAATCGCCTTTACGCACCATGACAATTTTCAGTTATAATCAAGGCCCTTGGGAGTAAATTTACCCATCAATACCTCAAGACGAAGCTAAAAGCCTTGTGGAAATTATTCCAGCCCCTCTGTCTAATTGATCTTGGGTTCGACTTTTTCACGGTGAAATTTAAGAGCCCAAAAAGTTAGGCCTCATTTATAGCAGAGTGTTTTTGGTTTGTTCGGAGATGGGAACCAAATTTTATTCCCAGTGATACCACGATCTGTTCTACTGCTATCTGGATCATTACCTGAGCTATCCACTGAATTCTACGATCTGCATATTCTAGAAAGGGTGGGCCGAAAAATTGGGAAGCTCCTCAAAGTTGACGCTGTAGATATCTAAATTTTGTGTTACTTTACACGATGAATCCTAATTTCAGTGGAGTTCTTGAAGGCTACTTTACCCTAAACCCTAATTCATGTCTATTTAAAAGGCAAAATATCCCTTTGAAGAGACATCTTCAATATCTCAAAATTTATGGGATGTTCATAAAGAGATCAAAACTCTCTCTTCTTGATAATCAAATATATCAAGAAGATCCACAAACCCTTCATTCATGAAGTTCAAACTAAATATTCCTACGTTCGAGAAATACGCCACTAACGACCCTCGAATTATAAAGAAATTCATATCAAATCTAAATATGCCTACATTCGAGAAATATGTCACTAACGATCCTCAAATTATAGAAAAATTCATATGAAATTTAAATATGCCTTCATTTGAGAAATATGCTACTGATGGCCTTCGAATTACGGAGAAAATCAAGAGTGAAGAATCAAGAGAGGAATAGATATGTACCCACAATCGTTTATCAATAAAAATTTACGTTTCTTCATATTTTTATTTGTGAATGCAATTTATTTCTGTCACTGTAGAAATTTGTTGCAAACAAATTGACACGCCTAGTGGGGCCAAATCTGCCCTTCATCTCTCCTCTCATAAATCAAATATGCAAATCTCTGGTGGCAAGACTGTAAAGATGGAAGCCTATGGGTACTTCAAGACTCGTCTTTGAGTTTCATCAAGTCTACACTCCAACAAGCCTTGAAGTAGGGGACATTTGTAGACATCTAAATTTTATATGACTCTGAAAGATAAATCTCAATTTTAGTGGAGTTCTTAAATGCTACTTTACCCTAAACCCTAATTTATACCTATTTAAAGGGCAAAATATCCCTTTAAAGAGGCATCTTCAATATATCAGAAATTTATGGGATATTTATAAAGAGATCAAAATCCTCTTTTCTTGATAATCAAATATATCAAGAAGATCTACAAACCCTCATTTCATGGAGATCAAATTCAAATGTTCTTATATTCAAAAAATACGCCACTAATGGTCTATGAATTATGGAGAAATTTATATCAAATCTAAATAGGCCTACGTTCGAGAAATACGCCACTAATGACCCTCGAATTACGGAGAAATTCATATCAAATTCAAATATGACTTCGTTCGAGAAGTACACTACTAGCGGCCCTCAAATTACGGAGAAAATAAAGAGATAAAAATTAAGGAAGGAATAAATTTCACAATCATTTATCAATAAAAATTTATGTTTCTTTATATTTTTATTTGTGATTGCAATTTATTTCTGTCACTGTAACAAAGTTATTGTAAAAGAACGCCTGTACCTCTTCCACAATAAAGGGACGGTATGCTCGAATCTTTGTTCAAATCAGCCTAGTTAAGATAGTCAAAACTTCCATCACCATCGTCAACCACAAGTAGCGCCTAGTCTACGAAGGAGAGCGAATCCTTTGTAATTGTGTGGACTCTTAGGTCATAAGACTCAAATTGAAAGGAAAATAAAAATCATCACTCTCCGTTTTCAACCTCAATGCGATCTACCACAACCACGCCGGAGAAAGCAAAATATGAATAGAAAATAGTCACCTTCACGAAGAATAACAAACTTACCGATTACCTGCGACACCCTCCAAAGCAGTAACGTTAGACACTATAGGTAAACAACCAGTGGCGGCGGATCCAAGTAAGTTCTCTAAACCAGCCTATCCCAGATCCATGTTGGCCACCCCTTCCATCTAGGACGACAGGATTAGGATCCTAGGGTAGCAAGCTAAAGTTTAGCCTCGCCAGGTCAGCGAATTTGATGGGCTATTTTTGGTCCAAGAAAGAAAGCTCCTCCCCGTCTCTTCTCTTGACCCAACTTTTGAATCCAAAAATGGGCCTGAGACTCATTCCACTACCCAGCTAGTTCAGTTGGACCAAAATAGGGTCCAATCTACTATTTCCCCTCTCCCTTCTTCAGGTATGAACTTTGGGCCCAACCTGACTATTAGCTTGGGTTCCCTCCCTCTTTCTAGACTCCAAGCTTAGTAATATTAATATTACTTATCTCAAATTAAACAATTCTCCGTTAATCCCTTTAAAGGGCCACAAAAAGAATGACCTTTCAATTGGGACCCATCCTAGTTAGCTCATCATGAGCTTTCATGAGACTCGAGATATTTCTACTCTCACACTGGCAGAAATCCTTTCTGCTCCCAGGGAGATTCAATGGATATTACCATCCGTGCAGACATAACATTTAATGTTATTGAGTTGTCTAAAGCAGAAAATCTCAATATCCCCCCTTCCAATTCCAACTTAATATACCAACTAGTTGCCATGCAAACTAGTTTAGACTAATACAATGAGCTATCCAGCCTTCCCAAACCTGATCACCATATTCATAGAGCCGCTTCCTCCAACTCATGCTCTGGCATCTTGGCTGGAGGTTTGTCTGTCCAATCAAACTATTCCCCTACACCTTCAATGAGGAGGGAATCATATGACAATCTACATTCAGGATCCTAGTTACTTAGCTCAACTAGCCATTGAATGCCTCAACCAGGGTCTCCAGAGCTTTGGCCCGAATGTTTGGATGGCAACATTATTCCAAATATTTAGCTCTTCCTTTCAGGAGGACCTAACTTCAGCAACCATTTCCAACTTGATGACTCAAACAAGCTTGAGTCTATCTTTTTTTCCACTAGAAAACCTCATTCTCTTAGATCAAGGACCACATTGAATGAATCTCTCTAGGGAAAACTTAGTAACTCTATTTCCACTTTTATCACTTTCCCTCCCATCTTCTTCTTACTAAAACTTGAAAACTCAAGAAAGAGAAAACCCTAGAAAACTCTTGAGAGTGAAATAGGGAGATGGAGAAGTTACTAGCTCAGTTGAGAATCCCTAAAGCAGATGTTATCACTTTGAAAAGGCCTGTAAACTTGAAATTTTTAGAACTTGTCCACGAAATGGTGATTCTGCTATTGCTTCAAGAGCTCACCAAATTAGATGTAGGGTTAAAACTACCAAACCTTATGATAGGAGAAAATTTCAATGCCAAAATAACTCCCCTTTTTAGGAAGAGGAAATCCCCAAAGTAGGCAGGGCCATCCGACCCTCTAAGGAAAGAAAAATTAGGGTCGAGAGATAAACTTCAATCCCCCAAACCAATGATGCAAAATTACATAATATGGAATGCTAGGGGGTCTAATAATGCTGAATTTAGAAGTCACTATAAGGCTATGCTCAATATCCACCAGCCCTCCATCCTTGCCTTTTTAGAGACTAGGATGACTGATCATAAAAAGTTAGCTGATGAACTTGGCTTCCCTTGCCAGATTCAATCTAGTGGTACTGGCAGTTCAGTGGGTATAGTCATTCTGTGGAAAGATAAAACCATCACCGTTAATTATATTTCTATTTTTTCCCAGGCTATTCATATTACTGTCAAGGTTTGTTCCCCTCCTACTTGTTGGATGTTTAGTGTAGTCTATACTAGTACTGATTTTACTATTATAAGATAATTATGGGACCAGCTAATGACCATTGTTAATTCATTGGACTCCCTAGAGTGTGATTGTTGGCTGGTGGAAAGAGATTTTAATGAATTACTGAAAGTCTGATAAATTTGGAGGTAATAGGATCAACATAGCTAGGTCCTCTATTTTTTGGAAATGCATTAATTACTGTAGTCTTATTGACCTAGGTTTTAGAGGTAGTAAATATACCTGGTCTAATATGAGATATAGGAATAGAAATAGTCTTATCTTAGATAGAAGGCTGGATCGTTGTTTAGCCAAAGACCATTGGCTTCACTTGTTCCTTGATGCTTTTGTTCTTCACCTCCCCCGAACACACCTTGACCACTCCCCTTACCTACTTAGTCTTAATAGCCCTACCCATAATATACTTAAGCCTTTTAGGGTAGAGTCAATGTGGTGCAATTATGATGATTTTAATAACCTTAGAAATCAATCCTTTCTTGAAGGAACTGAACTTACCATGGCAACCACTCTTTTTGAAAATACTACTAGGACTTGGAATAGTGATGTTTTTTTAAATATTTTCCATAAGAAAAAGCATATCCTTGATAGACTGGCTGGCATCCAATAGTCTCCTCACTATCCCACCAGCTCATTTCTTTACAACCTTGATAATAAGCTTACCCTAGAATATAGCTCTACTACAAGGAATAGAAATGATTTCTAGGTGTTAAAGTCCAGAATCAATTGGCTTATTGAAGGGGATAAAAGTACTAAATTCTTTCATACCTCCACTCTGAACAGAAGAAGGAGAAATAAAATCATATCTTTGCATGAGAATGAGGTCTTGATCCATGACCAGTCTAATATTAAGAAAGCCATAGTTTTTTTGTATACCTCCATCTTCACCACTGATCATCAGCGTGCTGCCTTTAGATATCAGTCTAGTTCTTCCATCACTTTTTCTATCAACTCCTTAAATTATCCTTCTCTTGATTCCATCCTTATCCTAGAGGAGATTAGGACAATTGTGCTCTCCGTCAAACTTTTGAAGGCTCCTAGTCCTGATAAGATGCACCCTTTCATGTACCAGACGTATTGGGACACCTTGGATCCCCTTCTTCATGACTTTTTCACCTTTACATTCTCCACCACAACTATAGATGCTAGAGTTGATTCTACTTACCCTTGTCTAATTTCAAAGTGCAAAAATTCCACTTCTTTAAAGAACCTTAAAACCATTAAGATTTGCAACATCTAACATAAAATCATCACTAAAATTATAGTGAACAAGATAAAACCCCTTCTCTAATCTTCAATTGGTCACAATCAAGCCAGCTTCCTAACTAAAATAAAGACTTCTGATAATACCATCATAGTTCAGGAATATAGGATGAAGGAGAGATCTCCTAACATGCTCTTCAAGATTGATCTTGAGAAAGCTTTGATAGACTGGAATGACCATTCATAAGACAAACACTGTCCTTCTTTAATTTCCCCCTATTTTATTCAAGCTTATTATGTCCTGTTCTTTTACTTTCTCTATCTCCATTCCTGTCAATGGTGGTAACACTCCTAAGTTCATGCCTTCTATGGGTATAATACAAGGGGACCCTATGTCCCGTTATTTGTTGATACTCTGTATGAAACTTCTTTCTAAAAGGAATAGTTATGAAGTGGATACCCTCCAATGGACTTCCATTCAATTCAGATCATTAGAAGGGGACCCTAATTTTCTCACCTTTTCTTTGCTTATGATCTGATTTTTTTTGTTAGAGCTGACAGACTTAACTGTAACACCATTATCAGAACTTTGGATATTTTTAGCACCCATTCTAGCCAAAAAAAGTCAACCTTATCAAATTTAAGGTTGTCTTCTATAGTAACTGTAACAATACTACTCAGGAGAAACTTTCCTCCATCCTAAGCATTAAGGCCAGTAACTTCTTTGGAAAATATTTAGGCTTTCCCATCTTTCATGGGAAACCTATGCTAACTAACTTCTAGTTCATTCTTGATAATATGAATAACAGGTTAGCTCGGTGAAAGACTAATTTTCATGGCTGGCAGAACCACTCTTGCCAAAGTCTGCCTAAGCAGTATCCCCAACTATGTTATGCAATACGTTCTCCTTCCCAATAGAATTTATAATCTAATTGACAGGACCCAAAGAAACTTTATCTGGGGTATTGCTGACTTCAAAAAGAGAATGCATATGGTTAATTAGGACACTATCACTAATCCCAAGCATATAGGTAGGTTAGGGATGCAAAAATCTAGCATTAAGAATAACACCCTCCTCTGTAGTCTAGCCTTGAGACTGTCACTCCCTATTTCAAGACGGTCGAAATAGCACACAACAATGTAGTGGCTAATATCGTGACTCTTGGGTTTTGAAAATTATTTTTAGAGTCGCGATCTAATCTTTTAGAAAAATTAGGAAAAAACCATTTTTATGTAGAAAACTCTATTTTGGTCTTTCAAAAATATTTTGAGATTCAGAATAAGGATTTTGATTACTCGAGAAAAAGGTGTTAGGTACCCCTCAGAGCCTATCCGAAGATAGTCCTTGAACTCAGTTTAGTTATTTGCTAAAACATGCTGAATTTTTTTTGTCATTATTAGTTAAAAGAAAATTTAAGGTATAGTAAACATGACGCAACCATGTAGAAAGAAGTAATATAATTAAAGCAAAAATATATGTATGAGTATTTTTTGAATACAAAAAGGATGGTAATGTAAATTACACATATTAGAATGTGCAAAATCTTGTAATAACGATAATTATGGTATACATAATAATGAAAATAATGGTAATATTGGTAATAATAATGATCAATAATAATAAAATAATAATAATAATTATTATTATTATCATAGTAGTATATAAAATAATATACCTTGTACGTGGTAGCGGATGAATATATATACCCCATATTTCTATCCAGAAAATTCGAATAGTGTTAAAAAAATATAGCGCAAAATATTAGAATTATTGATTAAAAAAATTAGTTGGGGGGGGGGAGGGGGATGTAAAATTTGGGTAATGTGTTTTCTTATTAGTTTTGAATTTTTTATCTTTTATTGTTAGGTTTTTTAAGAGAAACATGGTGGTTACTATGTTAATTTCATTTAGACATACTGGTGGTGAATTTTCAAAAGAATTATCCAAGTATGCTAAAATGTATTTTTTATCTAGCAACAATCATGTGATTTGCAAAATCAATACGCTAAAGCTACTTATAGGAGGACCGATAAATAATAAAAGCAACATGAATTCGATAATCAAATAACGATATCATAAATAAACTTAACAACAAGAGTTAGTTATTATTCTAAAAAATAAATCCCGGCATAAAAATATGAGTGAAATTGGAAGACGATAAAGAATAATAAATTCGGTTTAGGAGTTTAGGCTCCTAATTTGTGGGACTCCGAGGCTCTACACTCCTAGTAGCGTTTGACCCGATGTTGGGTCAAAATGAATTCCATTGTGAAACTCCAACTCCCGGGTGCTCCAAATAAGTTGAGAAAGACGAAATTAAGGAAAAAACAAACAAATCAATAAATAAGCACCATATATAACTATTCAATCTTGATTGAAGTACAGAGATTCAGCAACATATAATATAAAAATAATCCCACGCTCTATATTCAAAATTCGTGTACAACATATTCAATGTTGGATAGAATTAATTAACAAATATATTATTTCGCTGCTCACTTAGCCACAACTAAATATATCACATAGCCAAAATCTGCATATTAGCATCTCCACATTCGCAGCGAACTCTTATTCCTATGCCAAAGTTATTTTCTCAAAAATATTTTAAAAATGAGTCTAGCTTCTCATGTTTGAGCCTTGAAATGTCCAAGACATGATCAAGGAAACTAAAGATTTAATATAAAATATTTTAATTCAAAGAAACCAATGCCATTAGACCTCCATTCAACTCGACAAATAGTTAGATCAAATATAGAATTATGCAACTCAAGATGAGCAAAAATATTTATGTTGAAAGAAATGAACGGGTCTTACGCACACCTAAGTTTAATCCAAAATGTAAAAGGGAACATTGCTAGCGACTTTAGACTACATGCTCCTCACGGATACAAACATCCTAAAGATAAAGAATGGTCATCCTTAAAACCCATCGTTAAAATTCTAGGAATACCATAGCAAACAAACTTGATCAAATTCATATGCCTATCAACGAAATTTCAGAAATATTACAATAAATAAATTTAACCAAAATTTTTATATCCATCAACAAAATTTCAGAGATATCACCACAAAGCAAACTTGATCGAAATTTATACACGAAGCTACTTCCTAGAATCGAAAACAACTTCTTGTTTAACCCATAAAAGTATCAAAAACACCAACAAACACTTAAGGATGGAACCAAAATCACGGTTCCTGTACCAAAAGAAAAAGAATAAATAAAGAGATGGAGAATGAAATTGTAGGGGAGGTTCATACCTTTTTGGGTGCAACGAAATCAGGATTTTTGACGTCTAAGAATTTTCGATGATGAACTCAACTTCGAAGATTTTGAGTTTGGACCAAAATAGGGGAGAAAGCTATCGAACTTTGGGATTTTGGTGAATTTACCTTCACTGCCTCCGTTTGTTTTTTCCCTATTTTTTCACTTTTTCCTCCTCGAAAATTTTGACACCTTCCCGACACTGTATTTTTTTGATTTCTAAACTCCCAAAAAAAACAATGGCTTTTCCCAAATCCCTCACTCTCTAGACCCTTTTCCCTTTATTTTTTTCACTCTATTTCTTCCTCTTTCCCACGGATTTTTGAAGCTTGTATTTTTTTTTATCCTAAAACCTTGTCCCTTTACTAGAAGCACGTCCCCCCATTTATAGGTGCAAATCCAAATTTAAAAGTTCAGATTTGAAGCCTTAAAGATAAGAAAACAGGAAGAAAGAGAGGTAGAAATTTAAATTTCAAATCAAGAATCACCTTTTCTTGTGACTGTTTTAGAGATTGTTTTAGGTTAATGTTCGTTGTTGCACGAATTCGGATCTGTTTCGCTGGTTTCTTCGGATTCACGGGTTGGAATAGCCGGGAAGGAAAGGAAATCTCATAGGGGTGGCAGGTATGGTGAGCTTGGGAGATTTCATGGTTTTTGGTAAGATGGAGAAGGCAAGAGAAGAGAGAAGAAAGGGATGTTGGTGTTTGTGTTGGTTTGGAAAAAGAGATGTGACTACATACTGTTCTTCCGGGGAAGAGGGATATTATGCCTTTGGTAGCTGGGAAAGGAAAGAGACACTTGGGGGATTATTTATTGCACTGATCTTTTAAATAGACGAAAATTTAGACCGTTCGATTATTTGATCAGACAATTTAAGAATTAACTTTGAAATAAAAATAATTAAATATATAGAATGTATATATAAAATAGGATAGTTGAAAATTTCAGACTTTTGGATTAAAATAAATTGACGGATCAGATTAAATTATATTTGCTGGATGAGAATTGGATCGATTTTTGGGTCAATTTTGGGCCTCTTGGTTGAAATTTATAAATAAAAATTGAGTTCGGGTGAAATAAATATGAAATCGGATTATTATTAGCCCGATTACTTTTTTTCTACTAAAATTAATTTTATTGATACTTTCTACAATCCTAAAAAAATTATTTTAGATATCATGTATGTAAATTATATAAATAATGTAGTATACTCACCCAATTTAATAATCTTGTAATTTAATATTTGTAATATGGACAAAAATATGCATACACATATATAAGAATGTATATATAATTTATATAAGAATTAAATTAAAATATATGTATGTATGTATGTATATTATATTAATAAGCGTGTATATATGTGATATATAATATTACAAAGTATCGGCTGAATATAATAAGACGCTAGGAAAAATGTGAACGCGAGTAAAATGTTTTATCATTTTGGTGTTAAAATAATTTAAAATATTTTACAATATCATAGGAAAACAAATTCCTTTTATATTCATTTCAAAATTCATAGAAATAAAAATAAGAATTTATTTGAAAAAATTATTTAGGTCTAAGAAGCACTGGCAAAATAATTAGAGGAAAAAGAGTGAACCAAAATTGGGTGTCAACATAGACTTCACTCCAACCCCTCGTCCCTTTGGGCCAAAGTCCTCACTCAAAATTATAATGTGAATCCTAATAGAAGTAACCATTTTCACTCTAGGACCTGGAGGAGTGTCCAAAGAGGGTGGAACCTTTTCCAGGATGCCATTTAATGATCTGTTAATAATGGGCTAAAAGTAGACGTTTGGAAGGATATATGGATCCCCAATCATCCCCATCTTTGCAAAATTATTCAGGGTCCCCTCTCTAATCCTAGTCCTTCCTTCAATCTTTTCTCTATTTGGTAGAATAGAGTCTGAAACTTAGACTTCTTTCCTTTTGATATCCCCACCAATGCCAAATCCAACTTTAAGAACTCATTCTTTCCTTATCTTAAAACCAAACCTGACACTCTTCTCTGGCTCTTAACTGATAATGACATTTTTTCCTATGCTTATCAACACATGTCTGAGAAAAGGTCTAATCTAACTCACGATCCCTTATATCTAGGCTGGATTTGGAAAGCTAGCATCCTTAACAAAATTAGATTCTTCCTTTGGTTGCTTCATCATAATAACCTTCCTATTAAAGCAACTCTATTCCAAAGAGGAATCAACATCCTTCCATCCAGTCATATTTGTAATCATCATCTTGAAGACATCCAATAATTTTTTTTTGTATGCACTCATGCTACATCTCTTTAGAAAGACCTCATCCAAAGCTACAATGGTGACATAACCATCCATATCCATCTGTTCTCTTCTCACCCCTATTAACCGAGAGAGTACTTGAATACTCTTGAAGTATTCCAATAATGATAATAATACTGATTGGGCAACTTTTCTTCCTTTTTGTTTGTGGACCATTTGAAAATCAGGATCATCAATGTTTTTGAGAGCAAATGCATCCTCCCTTCCTTTAAAACTGCTTATGTTGAAGCTGCGGACTTTTTCCATCTTAAACCTCATTCTACTCCTCATGCATACAACTTCATCATAGTTAGTTGGATTCACCCTCACATAAATACTTACGAACTTAGTACTGATGGTTCCAGTTTAGGGAACTCAGGGATGGGTGGAATAGGGGGTGTTATTAGGAATTATAACGGAGATTGGGTACTAGGATTCTTTAAAAGCTTTTTGCATGCTACCAATAATTTTATGGAGCTCATGACTCTTAGATTAGGGATGAAACTTGTTTTAGAGCACAATCTGTGCCCCATTGAAATTAATATTGATTCAGAAGAAGTTATTCAAATGTTTAGAAAAGGAAACCTTCTCTATAATCCTATCATTGATAATTGTAGGTTACTGATAAGAAAGTTAGGGGGACCTCTCGTTCACCATAGCTACAGGAAACAAAACAGAGTCGTTGATGCCCTGGCAAAGGATGGAGTCCTTTTGTAGCCCAAGTAGCATGGGGTGATATGAAAAGAACAAGCAACAGTAGGAAAGTACCTATTTTGCTTTCAAATGGGCATCACCCTAACTATTTTTGTAATGAGCCGGACTGAGCTCCAATTTGATGTACCTTTATTTAATTAATGCATTTCTAGTTTACCACAAAAAAAAGTTGTTTTTGGCACTTAGCATTGCACATGTATGTCAAATCATTTTGTAAAAATGATATTAATATTGTTAAAATAACATTCTGAGTAAATAATTATACTTGAAACAGGTAAAATAAAATTAAAAATAATGCTTGAATATAATAAATTAAATATAATAAATTAATACTCCTTTCATTTTATATTAGTTGATCATCTAAAAATAGTCTTATATTAGTTTTCACATTATTAAATCAAAAAAGCATTGATTAATTATTTTTTCATATTATTTTTGTAATTAATTCTTTTTGAAAGTGTTCACACTTGTTTCTAAAGTTCCTATTTTTTTTTTTTCAAAAGACCATCACTAACTTCCTAATTATATTTCTAATTTTACTTGTTATTTTTGACATATCAAGAGAAGACAACGTTTTTTTTCCTATTTTACCTTTAATATTAATTGTTTTTTTCCTCATTAATTTCAAAATACAATGTAAACATCATTTAATAGTGGTATTATGTTAAAATAATTATGTTATTAATTATTTTTTAATAAATATATCAACTCAAAATATGACAAGTAAAATCGAATAAAGAAAGTAATAATAATTAATTTATTGCGTGCGTTAAATAATACTAGCTAGTTTTCAAGATTGAGTTTGACATGAAATCCATTTCTTTAACACAGTCCGAAATTGCTAATTATCACTCTTTATTTCCACTTGGCCTTTTGAAATAATCAGAAAGTAATTTGATAATATCAATTGTTAAACTGAAAGTTGTATAATTAATGGGGTCATCCAGAACAATCCAGATAAATACGGTTATTATTGCTGATAATGAAAATGACATTACAGCGCAAAGTAATAAGTAGTGCTAGTAATTATGACATTGGAATTTTTATTTTTATTTTAAAAAATACGTAAAGTCCTCCGATGTTAATCGATTTTTTAAAAAAGATAACTAAATTATACTTTTGATCTATTATCTCATGAATCTTACTTAAATCATTACAAATATATTATTTTGACCCTTTTCATGTATACACACACAACAAGCGCGTGAAAGACTCAAAATTGACCAATTAAAAGTTGTCACGTATAAATAATTTGATACAGTATATAATTTATCTATTTTTTTTTAAAATTAATATTTATTTACTTTTTAAAATTATCTCATACTACCCTCCCCTCATTGTCTTCTTCAACACCTCCATTATTATTATTTTTTTTTTTTGAAATAATCATTTAAGTATTTTTATTAAAAATCATAAAACTCCATTAATTGAGTTTTATGATTCAAGTAGAATGGTGTTGAAGAAAAAAATGAAGCTTTTGTGGTGTTTCAAATATAGAGCTTTAATGGAGCATTAAAAAATAGTTTTAATAGAGTTTTTTTTTAAGCTCCATTAAAGCTCCATTTTTGAAACACAATTAGAGCTCCATTATCTTCTTCAACACCATTCCACTTGAATCATAAAACTCCATTAATGGAGTTTTATGATTCTTGATAAAAATAGTTAAATGAGTATTTCAAAAAATAAAAAAACTTTAATGGAGGTGTTGAAGAAGACAATTGGGGGGGGGGGGGGGGGGGGATAGGAGGGGAGATAAGGGGAGATGCTGGGTTGGGGGGAGGAGGTAGGGTGATAAATAAAATAAAAAAAATTGATTGAAAATATAAATAAAATATGAAATTAAATGTATTTATACATGGCAATATTCGATTGGTGCGTGGATTAACTCTTTTTCTTTTAAACTGAAATTCCGTGAAAAATGATATATTTACAACGGATTAAAGAAGAATTGTGGGATAATAGGTTGAAAGTAAAACTCAAGTGTCTTTTTGAAAAATTCAGATAAGAGGGAGGAATTTATGCATTTTATCTTTTTACTTTTTGCTTTAGATCTTGCAACTTATTCTCCAAGCTTGGCATCCGTATAAAGCACAAACTCAATATTTATATATATATATTTTTTAATTTATGTATCCTACTTTTATTTTTAATTCCATTCAAAAAATATTATTTTTTTATATTTAAAAAATAATTTTATTTTAGAAGATTTGAGTAGTTCCCTTTTTAATTATAATTTTCGTCATATTTGAAATATTTACAGATATTATTATTAAAAAGTACTTCATTTATATATTTTTAATTATCATTTTGTATCTATTTCATTCTTTTTAATAATATTTATTTTTTAATATTTACATGACGTTCAATAACAAATTATAAGTGATATATTAAAATTACTATAAAAAATACTTGTGAAAATTTTTAAGTGAAACTCATGTAAGCCGTTAAGTAAAGTTAAAACATCAAGAGATAATTTATCGTCTATTTTATCTTTTTTACTAAATATTAATAATTTTCTAATGCTAGCGACTTCATCCTCACTTATATTAGTAATAAATTTATTATTTTGCACCAATTTTAGTCTTGTTATTAAATAATATTTATTTTTAATACTTAAATGATTTGTAAGAAAAAATTATAAGTGATATTGTAAAATTACTATGAATTTTTTTTAGGTGGGTCCATATAAGATATCTAGTTAATTTAAAGCATCAAGAGATAATTCATCATTTTGTGTCTCTATTATCTTTTTCTTATTAAATATTAATAATTTTCTAATACTTAGATGACTTATTATAATTAATTAGGGTGATATAGTAAAATTACGATTGAGAGACGTCAAGTTAATTTAAAACATTATGAAATAGTTTATCATTTATTGTGTATTTTACTTTTTTTACTAAACATTGTTAATTTTTTTAATACTTATATGATCTATAATAATTAATTAATGGTGATATAGTAAAATCACGATTGAAGCAGCTGAAGCAGACACATTTTAAAATAATTTATCATTTTGTATCTATTTGATCTTTTTTATTGATTGTTATTAACATTTTAATACTTAGATGACCTATAATAATCAATCAAGGATGATATAGTAAAGTCACGGTTGAAGCAGTTAAGACAGACACATTATGAAATAATTTATCATTTTATGTCTATTTTATATTTTTATTAAATATTCTTGGTATTCTTGTACTTAAATGACCTATAATAATTTATTATGAGTGATATAATAAAATCACATTTGAAGCAGGTGAAGCAGGCACGTCGACTATGAGTTGCCTGCTTCAGCAACTTCATCCTCACTTATAGTTTAGTGATAGATATATAAATATTTTTTTAACATTTTAATGATTCTGTTAAAATATATAATTTATCTATATCTATATTTATCTATATCTATACTATATTAAAAGTGTGAAGGTCCTTATAAATATTGTTTGAACTTTTTATCTTTCATTAAAAGTGTTGACAATAAACAAAATTATCTTTTCACTTATTTTTTTTAATTATTTAGAAAGTAATTATTCTCCTAATATTTAATACTTCAAATTCAACTAAATTTTGATTATTAAACTAGGTTTAGAATTTGAAATCTACTAAACTTTTAATTTTAGATTATTTTACTTATTAAACTATGTAAGAGTCCTAAATTAATATTTGAAGTAAAAAAATTATGTTATGAATAATAAGAAGTTTTAGTATTTAAGTAAAAAAAGAATGCCAATGACATGAACTATTTGTAACTCATTTGATAAGAATAAAAAATTTACTTTAATTACAATGATGATATTTTTTAAGAATGTATGTTATGTTATAAAATATAAAACATAGTAAAGTATCACTACAAAAAAGTGCATCTATAGCTATGAAATTAAAGCTATTAATTTAGACATCGTAGCTATTAACTAGTAATAGCTATAAATTTTTGAATTTTGTAGCTATTTACAAATTCTTAAAATTCTTCAGGCACAAAAATTAAACTAACAAAGTTAATTTCTTATTTTTGCTATAATTACTAGCAATCGTAACAATAATTACCGAAATAGCTACAACTTTATTGCTACACTAAATTTTTTTAGTTAATAATAAGTTTTTGCCACGTGATACAAGTTATAGTAGCAATTGTGAGCTTTTAGCCACAATAAAATATTTAGAATAAAATAATATAGCTAAATGAATTTTTTGCTTCAAGTTATAAATAATTGTGGCAATAGTTAAATGATTTAGCTATATTTTTTTTGCTATAGTATAATTTCATAGCTAATTGTTAATTTTGCTACAAGTTAAAACTTATTGGAGTAATCGTAACCTTTTAGCCATAGTAAATTATTTAGAATAAAATATTATGGCTAAATATATTTTTGCTTCAAGTTACAAAAAATTAGTTCAATAGTTAATGATATAGCCATTAAGTTTTTGCACAGTAAAATTACATAGTAATTATTAATTGTTGCAATGTGTTAGAACTTATCGTTGCAATAGTGACTGTTTAGCCGTAAAAAAATGTTATTTAAAATAAAATGCAATAGCTAATACATATTTTAGCTTTGGGTACCAAACCACTGTGGCAATAGTTGACTTAATAATAGTTATATTTCTTCAATTCTTAAATAATGTATTTTTGTCATGACCTGATTTCTCAAGTCATGATGACGCCTACCTTATTCCCAGTAGGCAACCCAAGCCATTGCCCGAAATAATAGGTAAAGGGCTAACAGGCAGAAATCAGAAAAGATCGCCTGTAGTGATAGCAATAGTAATAACAAGCGACAAACAAAAAGGAAACATATACCATATACTAAAACGAGGGAAGAAAAAGGATCAAATACACAAACGAATTCCTCCCAAGACCTGGTAAGATCGGTACTAGAGCCACTACTAAAATATACCCAAAGTACTACACGGAATCCAAAATATACCCAATATATACAAGCAGTCTCGAGTATAAAAGACAAAACTTAAACAGATAGATGAGGATCAGCCTTGTACGACAGTAAGCTCTCCCTGCTCCGAATCAGTAGTAGAAAGTGGAATCACGTCAATATCGGTAACTACTACTCGGATCTACATCAGGAAAAAGATGCAGAAGTGTAGTATGAGTACCAAAGCAACAGGTACTCAGTAGGCATCATCGACCGACTAGCTCAATACAGAAAATGAATAACTACAATGCGAGGGTGTAGTCTAAGTCATCAGTAAACAGGGATATAAAGGTAAACAACTACCAAGCTACACAAATACAGTAAAGGAACTAATATAAATGATATAAGAAATAAATAATGCAGTATTAACAGAAAAATCAAACATAACCTAATTGGGCCTCCATAAGCTCTCTAGGCACACTGAAGAAGACAATTAATCCAACCGTACTCCTATAAGCCGGTGGGACACACAAAGAAGTAATTAATGAAAATAAACATAAATAATTTGTAACTAAATTCCATCCCACAAAATCGTCATATCCATTCAGATGTGCACTGGGATTGAACCGATACCAATGGATAGTAACGAGAGGCCAGACACTGGACTCGAACCGGTAGTGATGGCTAATAATAAGAGGACACGTGCTAGATTTAAATCAGACATAATAGGTAATAACGAGAGGCCACATATATAATATACACCAGAACTCATAATCAGATTCCAGACTCAAACCGGAACTCAAAGGAACCATAACCATAATCAGATGCCGGACTCAAACTGAAACTCAAAGGAACCACAACTATAATCAGATGCCGAACTCGAACCAGAACTCAGAGGAACCAAAACCATAATCAGATGACGAAATTGAACTGAAACTCATAGTAACCATACCAATTGTAATATTAAAATTCATACCATACCATACCATACCATACCATAACAATGTCAACGTGGTACCAAAATTCACAATCAATGATAGATGTAAAATATATAATGAACCTAAACAGAAGCTAAAATATATCTAATCACCATACACATGTATTAATTTTAAAAGGACAAATTCAAGGTTTTGCAACTTAATTCTATGTCCTAAAGTGATAGGTTCTATATTTTTTATCTAAAGGACTTCAGATAAAAAATTTGACTTTGCTGTTGAATCTGAAATGTTGAATCTGAAAGAGTAGCATAGTTCATTTATGTATTTGGGATTTCAAATGAATCTAAGTCTTAGTTGGTGCTTGTGCATCACTTAATCCCCCACAGGGTCGCTTAGGAGAATGCCATTAAAGCGGCCTGGTGGTTGCTTAAGTGTCTTAGCATCGCCCAATAGGTATCACTTAAGTGATACCTTTAGCGCTTAAGCAATAGCCGCTTAAGCAGCCAAAGGTCACTTAAGAAGTGACCGCTTAAGCGACACCCATGGACCTAGGAAGGCTATAAAAACTATACTTAGCCCGATTGCTCCCATTTTCACCCATTTTAAAGTATGTAGAACCCTAAAAAATGTGGAAACTTGGGAGAATCATTGGTGGATTATTTTGGAGCATTTGTGAAGTTAGATTATGTGTTTCTTCTTTGAATTCGTGGTAAGCTTCCATCAATTCTTGATAGAATCCTTCATCTTTTTTCTTAAATTCCTAGAATCCTGACTTGATTTAAACACCCTTATGGCTCGACATTTATTAATTTTTGAGGGTAAATGTTTATTGAACATGGAGGGACATTGTGTCAGATTTGAAAGTGTGATTCTGCAAATATGCCCACATGAGATTTTTATGTAATTTTATACCTAAAGCATAATAGTAGAATATGGGTATCATTGTTCTCCTTTTGATGAGTAGATATTTTGATAACTTGGCATATTGCGGAAGCCTCTTAAAAAGAAAAATTATTGGTTTAGCGGATTCTTCGACATCGAAATAGGCTAGGTTTACCCTCTTCATAGATTGAGCTATTTCATAGTATGATTATGATATTATGCTAGATATGGGATGGGATTTAAGTATTGGAAGTATGGTTGGTATAATTAGTATTATTTAGACTGTTTAAGCTATCTTGTAAACGTTATTTAGGCGTAATTGACTTATTTCATGATTTTGCAGACTTTTTATTTTAGGGATAATTCTATGTTATTTAACATCTATAAGTGGATTTAGAT
The DNA here is from genome assembly GCA_030864225.1 of Capsicum baccatum var. pendulum. Taxonomy (NCBI): domain Eukaryota; kingdom Viridiplantae; phylum Streptophyta; class Magnoliopsida; order Solanales; family Solanaceae; genus Capsicum; species Capsicum baccatum. The sequence continues at coordinate 50,380,076 of CM061554.1, read as the reverse complement.
ACCTTAGCCTATTCCGGGGTAGAATTTGACTTAAAATGTATTTCTAGGATTAGAAATGAGCCTCTTTAAACTTTTTGATGTAGATTCGAGAACTAGTAGCTACCGTTGATGTGATGATCATGTTGAGCTAGATTTCGGAGATAGGGTGAGCTCTCAGAGTCGGAGCTTCCCCTTTTTTCTTCCATTATCTATGTCTATTCTTTCATTTTTGAGACAAATTGTATTTGACTATTTGAGTAATTTTGTTTTATTTGTAGTAACTCTTTTACCGACACTCATAGGTCGTGGGATGGTTATGAATGTTTTATCTATATTCAATACTATAGTTATGATCTTATTATTATTACAAGTCTATAATTATTAAGTTTTCAATTTTTTGGCCACTTTCCACCAAATTAGCCCATTGTTTATAGCTATAAGCTATGATTTGCCTTATCTACTGGTGGGATAAAGTGGGTTACATAATAACTTATAAATTGGGTTGTGATAATATTACTTGCATATTTCACTCTATTGGTATATAAATTATGTTGGATCATTGATAATTGCCCTATTAAGTGGATTTTTGGCTCACATACTTGGTTGGATTGGAAATTCTCATTCTGGTTTGGTTGTGAGTATTATATCCTCATATCATACGTACATTCATGAGACATTGGTACCACAGTGAAAATACTAATTTTTCTAATATAAATGTGATACCTTCAAAACCCTTTGCCAAAGTTCACGAGAAGAAGAAGAGATATAAATATTAGACTGAATTGGTTATTGAGATTATATATGGGTTACAAAATCCCCACGGGTCCTCCTCAAGAGTAGTGCTTGATATGTGCATACGGGGGTTGTACGAAAATATCAAACATATCACATGATCACTATCATTATTATTTTTCTCAATATATGACGGGGTTTGTATGAAAACAACAGACATATCACATGATCCTTATCATCATTATTATTCTTATTGTATTTCATACATTATGCACGTTCTGTGTTGTACTTGCAGGCCTGATTTGATGTCTATTTATTTTGTGCTTTTTTTCTTACTTGTACTTGGTGTATGTATTATATTTTTAAAATGTTTGTTAAGAAAGTGTAGGCTACTGTTTGGGAGATTTTCTAATTGCAGGTTACGTGCCCATAGTGTATGCTTATAAACCTTATTTTATACTTTGCTCAATTGGCCTACTGAGTATAATTGAACCATATTTATCCCTATTGTGCCTTTTTAGTGCAGATCCAGGTATAAGTGTGTCGTGTGGCAACTGAGTTCGTGTGGTGATTTGATACCTTTTAGGTAGTGGCTATTACATGCTTCCTGAGTAGACCTTCTACCCTATCTTATCTAATTTATGTCTTGTTTTGTATTCAAAGACAGAATTATGTTCCTTTTGGGATTATCGATTGTATTTTCATACTTCGAGTTGTATGTAGATTGTTCTACTCTATGACATTAGGTTTTGGGATGGTTTGTGATACTTACTATTGTTGAATTTCCTATTGTCATTATGCATATATGGTTCATTCTCGACGTCTCACCTTGAAATTTGTGTTATGATTTCTTTTATATATTAGTTTGGGTGATTGGCCAACTTGTTAAGGCTCAACCACAATAAGTGCCATTATGACTCTTATTTTTGGGTTGTGATAATCTAGTATCAAAGCAACCAGGTTCATTAGCCTCATCATTGTAAGAATAAGGGTCTCTGGTAGAGTCTCACAAATTAGTATGTTGAGATCCATAGCTATCTTGGTGAGGCTATAAGATATATTTAAGAAACTCCTTTATTTGTTCCTTATCGTGCGTATTTTGCATACCTTATGTTCTAACTCATGTTTCACTATTTTCTATATAGATGCTTGGAAATAGATACCATGAGACTATAAATATAGAGCTATTATTCGAGGAAAGGATCTGTCTAGAGGGTGAGTTGCGAGTCATGGACTTGCCCGAGGTAGGGGATGGGCATGAGGATATTCCCCTTCTAGAGGTTGTAAGAGGGATATCCCTTGAGCCTTAGGTTGTGCATGCTATAGATATGGTACCTACTCAAGTTCCATAGAGTTTGTCTACCCGGTCTTGATGGGGTTATTGATTTATTTGATAACTCGTTTGGAGGTTGTTCCTTTGAGTGCACCTGGTGTTAATCCATATTAGAGTATTATACCTTTATTTGTGCCAGAGTATACGTATAGTGTTTCTTAGGTTCTAATTATGGATCCTCTAGTGGTGTCGATGTCTTCTTATGGTACTCCACAAACTTTGAGTGTTGTTCCTTCTTTTATGTCGGTCTCCGAGTATGGTATTCTAAGATCAGGAGTTCAACCTTCATCTATGTTACACCCTCATGTGGTATCTCAGCCAACCCAATTCACTATGCCTTCTATTATTATGAGTATAGTTATGTCTTTTGAGGATCTAAGAGGTTTGAGAGATTCTCTCTACCCAAGTTCAGTGGTGCTATATTCGAGGATGCTTATAAGGTCTTTATTGATTATTGAGAGAAGTTTTATAACCTTGGATCAATTGAGTAACATGGGTTTAGTTACAGTACTTACCAGTTGAGAGGTTTAATAAGGGATTGGTAGAGGTCACTTGTTAGTTGCATACCTCTAGGTTCCCTAGTGTTGACTTGGGATTAGTTTGCTGAGGCTTTTTTGGATTGGTTCATACCACACAGTTTGAGGGATGAGATGAGAGATAAGTTTGATCATTTAGAGCAGTGCTCTATAATTATTGCAGAGTATAAGGCATATTTCCATACGCTGTCTAACTATTCTATTACCAGTATTGCCACCGAGTCTAAGAAGATTCAGAAGTTTGTGAAGGAATTAGTTATTTTACTTTAGTTGGATACTTCCCAGATGGTATTTTAGGGGCATAATTTTAGAGTATAGTGGATCATGCAAAGATGACTAAGCTTAATCTTTCAGCTTTTTAGGGAGGCACCAGGTGGATGTGCCATTAGGGCGAGTTTAGTAGCTACACTTCTCGAGGCAAAAATTTTAGAAGTTTATACAAGTATCATGGTAAGCTAGTGCAGGAAGCCTAGTAGGGTTCAGATAGTAGGTCTTCTGGTACAATAGTTTTGTGTGGTCGTCCTAGCCCAACCATAACTTCTCCAACTGAGTCAGGCCATATTATTTGCTATGTGTGTGATGAGTTTGTCCATCTTGTCAAAGATTATCCCCACTGTGTTTTTAGGCCTAATATTATATCGATAGTAAGAGGTGACCCTCAGAGAGAAAAGGGTACTACTTGAGGCATACAAACTAATGGTAGTGGTACCTGTGGTGGTGGTTGTGGGGATAATCAGTCAAGTAGTGGACATGGATAGTGCTATGCTCGACCAGAGGTGAATGCTTCCAACGTTGTTAACACAGGTATCATCCCTATTTGTTTTAGATCTGCATCTATATTATTCTATCTGGGGTTGACTTTTTCCTATGTGTCTACATATTTTTCTTCAAGTTTTAATTCTACTGGTAAGCCTCTTGCTGTGCCTATCCATGTATCTACCCCTGTAGGAGACCCTTTAGTAGTGGATCGGGTGTACCGATCCTGTGTTGTGACCTACATTGGGCGTGAGTCTTGGGTAGATCTGCTTATCCTATACTTGGTAGATTTTGATTTCATCTTGGATATAGATTGATTATCTTCTTATCATGCTATTCTACACTTTTTTGCTAAGAGAGTAACTTTAGCTCCACTGGGAGTGCCAATGATAGCTTGGAAGGGTGCGCTTTGTTTGGGTCCCAAGAGAGTTGTATCCTTTTTGCGTGCTCGTCACTTGGTTGAAAAGGGATGCTTGTAATATTTGGACCATATTTATGATAGTAATGTTTCTTCACTACTTTTTTTGGATTGTATCCATAATTTCCATGAATTCATAGATGTTTTCCCATGAATTTTCCTGGTTGACTCCGAATTGTGATATTGACTTTGCTATTGATGTTGAGATGCGTGTTAAGACCATCTCTATTCTATCTTACAGTATGGCCCTAACAGATTTGAAGAAATTAAAGGATCAATTATTGGAGTTTTTGGATAAGGGATTTATCTAACCTAGTGTGTCACCTTGGGGTATGCCTGCATTTTTTGTGAAGAGTTGAACAAGGTGACAATTAAGAATAAGCATCCTGTTCCTCATATTGATGATTTGTTAGATCATTTTTAGGGTGCTTCAGTGATTTTGTAGAATGATTGGAGGTTCGAGTATCACCAGTTGAGGATTAGAGCTTCAAATATTTCAAAGACAACTTTTCAAACTCGATACAGTCATTATGAGTTCTTGTTCATGTCCTTTGGGTTTACCAATGCCCCAACCGCATTCATGAAATTGATGAATCAAGTGTTTTTACCGTATCTTGACTCTTTTGTTATTGTATTTATAGATGATATCTTGATTTATTCCAAGAGCGAGGACGACCATTAGGAGCATCTGCAGATTGTACTTCAGAGATTGAGAGATGAGAAGGTGTATGCTAAGTTCTTCAAGTGTGAGTTTTAGTAAGAGTCTGTTTCTTTTTTGGGTCATATGGTGACCAAGGATGATATAATAGTCTATCCAGCAAAGATTATAGCGGTTCGTGATTGTGCTAAGCCTACTTCTCCTACAGAAATTCAGGCTTTTATTGGTTTAGCAGGCTACTATTAATTTTTTTTGAGGGTATTACTTGCATATTTTACTCTACTGGTACATGGCTTGTGTTGGATCATGGTTGTTTGCCCTATGGAGTAGATTTTTGGCTCACTTGCGTGGTTGGATTGGAAATTCTCATTCTAGTTTGGTTGTGAGCATTACATCTTCATATCATACATACATTCATGAGACATTGGAACTACCATTGAATAGTGTTTTTTGTGATAGAAATGTGACACCTTCAAAACCCTCTATCAAAGTTCACGACCCAGATAGGAGACATAGATATTGGACTGGATTGGTTATTGAAATTACATATGGGTTGCGAACCTCCCATAGGTCCTACCCTGGGAGCAGTGCTTGGTAGTTGTATACGGGGGTTCTGAGATAACCTCGGACATATCACATGATTATTATCATCATTATCGTTCATTGCATTTCATACATTATGCACCTTCTATGTTGTAATTTCATGTTTGATTTGATTTCTGTATATTTTGTGCTTCTTTTTCTTACTTGTACTTAGTGTATGCTTTATATTTTAGAACAGTTAGTGATGACAATGTGGGCTACCATTTGTGACATTTTCTAATTGCAGGTGATATGCCCATAGTGTTTATTTATATACCTTATTTCTACGTTGCTCTATCTATCTATGATACCTACTAAGTATAACTGGACCATACTCATCTTTACTATGCCCTTCCGAAGTAAATCTAGGTATGAGTACACCATGCAGTAGCTGAGTTTGGGTGGTGATTTGATATCATAGAGGTAGTGGACACTCTATGCTTGTAGAGTCAACCTCCTACCCTATCTTATCTAGTTTATGTCTTGTTTTGTATCCAGAGACTGACTTGTGTTACTTTAGGGATTATTCATTGTATTTTCAAACTTCGAGTTGTATGTAAATTGTTCTTACACTATGTCTCCTAGTTTTGGGATGGTTTGTGGCATTTATTATTGTTTGACTTTCGCTGTCTTTATGCATGTATGTTTGACTTTGTTCTAGAAGTCTCGCCTTGGGATTTGTTTTGTGATTTCTTTTACATATCAGTTTGGTAGATTGACTTAGTTGTCAAGTCTCAAGCACGATAAGTGCTTTCATTACCCTTGTTCTTGTATCGTGACATAAACCATCCATTAAGGTGGTAAGATTCCCGATATGAAAGAATCTATTTTAAAAGTAGAAAGTGGGAATAAATCCCATTTTACAAAAAAAAATGAGTAAAATCCTGATTTTGTTGGAATATTACTACTAAGTGAGCATGAATGTACCAAAATCTGTGCATGCCATCACCAATATCCAAACAATATAATCATGAGCGATCAAGTATCCATAGACCAAAGCCACTCTGGTTATAAGGATATAGTACTCACCTGAAGTCTACCTGGTATCGTAACCATGGCCTCATGTCCAATAGTATATAAAAAACATAATGATAATACTATAATCTAAGGAAAATTGTAATCCATTTCACTAATCAACATAACAAGTATTATACTAAAGGGTCCTTACCATCAACTATGATCAACAAGCTTGTAATCTGGGTAATAGGATTCTATTGCTATAATAAATATTTTACCTTAATAGTCGGTTCACCCTTCTATCCCGAAACTCCTAAATTTCACTTAGTCATGGTATTCTACCCATAATTATAACTTATCATCCTTACCTACCATGCAATATATATCATACACTATTTTATGAAGAAGAGTAGGCCAAAGCCTACTTCAATATCGAATTGCAATCCTTGAATCATCCACAAATAACCTTCCTTTGATCCACAATCCCCAAATTATGCCATGCTATTAAAATAGTAATATACACATCATTAGGAGTAAAATAAGACCCATACTTCTATATAAAAAGACGGGTTAGAAATCAGGTCAAGAATAGATTTGTGGGGACCATAATAGAATCCAAAACCAAATCCATAACGAGGTCCCTCGAAGGACAAGGAACGTTTCCTCAAAAGTTGAGAATAAATGGAGCACAAATCGGGACCAAAATCAACCCCTAAGATCTAATGGTATAAGGACCTAATTTCTAAGAATATACAATAAAATAGGATTGAATTTGACGGGGAAATTAATAAGAAATGACCAAGAAATGTTGGGCTAACTTACCTTAGATTCAATGGGTAATTTATTACACTTTCCCTCTCTTTAAGCTCCCAAAATAGTGGAAATTATGGAGAAAATAATGGAGAAATATGGTATAGTAAGGGGATATAACAATCTCCCGATGCTGCAAAAATGGTCACTTGTCTGCTTAAGTGGCATAAGTCGGCTAAAGCAGTCATGCCATTGGATGAAGGGATTACTAAAAGGTGTCTTGGACGCTATGGTTATGTTTGCTTTAGAGTTCCTTGACCGTTAAAGCGAACCTCAACCAAATGGACAGGTCTCTAAAGCGTCTAAGGGTCACTAGAGTGACTACCGCTTAAGCGGTTGCAGAGTGACTACCGCTTAAGTGGTTGCACCAGATGGTGCCATGCACCAGATTTTGCGAAGTCCAAATGGACTCCAATCGATTGCTTGGGTTTTATTTGGAATCCTATGAGCATATACAAACTATGCTATCATACACAATATAATAGTCCTTACTTAATAGAATCATCAAAACTTTTATTTGAGATCATTTCGTCTAAATATGGGCCCCACATTTATAGTTCAATTCCTTATATAATCCACCCAATAACCCAAAATGAGTCTGAAAGCCTTAGGACCTGAACCAATGGTTCCCCTAACCTAAAATCAATGTTTGGAGCTTGTGGCTTTTTCGAATTCTGATCTGAGGTTGTGTACTAAGAGTTATGCCCGATACCAATTCCTTGACAGTGAAATCTCTAAAATAAAGAAATGAGACTACAACCCAAACGAACTATCCACTAACTAAGTAAACAGTTTTGCTAAGTTTTAAATGACCTGTAGCTGCTATGGGAAGCCTCAAAATGCTAAAGATACACGTAATTGAGGAATTTACCATAAGGTCATTGCAACAATATTATCTCCCCTCTTTTGGATTCATCAAAAAGTTTAAGCAGATGAATACGAATTAAAAACCAAGGTTAGATTACTTCATTGCCACTAGGGCTATCAAGAAGATAATCAATCCTAACATTAGAAACCAAATTAAATAGAAAGATTGCAACACTAGTAGTAATATAGACAAAGGTCATATACTTCTTTGATGTGAATCATACATGTACTAAAGATACTTACAATTTTTGAAGGACAAGACGGCTTGAGACAAAAAGGGATTGTAGGATGAAGCTAGGAAAGTTGTGGATTTAGACTAAAAGTTGTGTAATTTAGTCAGTCTTGTTTTCTTATTTGCAATCCTTTCATTCTCTAGTTTTCCTTTAAGGTGTACTTCAAGGAGAACTTGTTCAATTTTACAGCTTCCAATTTTATTGGATAAGGAAAATGAGGCTTTTGTCAGGATATTTAAAGGAGGTTTTGGACTTCTTCATTAATAGCCTAGAATAAATTTTCATTGAAAGGAAATAAGATATTGTTTAGAAGACGGAATAATAATACAAGGTAGACTTTCAAAAATTAGTGATTGGTATGACTTCTTTAAAAAGAGGATGTGTGAATGCATTTGTCACTAACTTCTAAGGATTAGGTGAAATGGAATTAGTGAGCTCAAGTATTTTGTCTTTGATAGTAATTGTAGTATTGTATAGATACATACATGATGAACCAATAGTTGAAGTTTGCATTGCTACCTTACCCCTACTTTTATGATAAATTTAATACATAATTAGGTTAATTAGATCAAACAAGTAGACTTAGGACTTACAACTAAATGTGCAAGACTGAACAACTATCCATACATATTTTAATTGTATCAAACTAATGCATAATCAGTTCTAACCAATCACCAAGGGAAATTTTTTTCAATCTTAATCATCCCCAAGTCTATCTTATTCTTTTTAAATTGTTCCCTATTCTTTGTCTTAGCAAAGATGTCAGTGATTTGTTCTTCAGTAGAGTAAAACATGATAGATACAAGACCCTTTCATACATTGTATCTGAGAAATGGTGTCTTATATCAATATGTTTTGTACATTTGTGCTGAACTATATTTTTGACAATATTGATGGCACTTGTTTTGTCATAAATATGTGAACACACCCTACATCTATACAAAAAATCTAGCAATTGTTGTTTGATCCATAATAGTTGAGCACAACAATATCCAACAATAACATACTCATCTTTTGTAGTTGACAAGGCAACTAAGTTTTGTTTATTGGTGGATCAAGATATCGAACATGATTCAAGGAAGTGTTCGATACTTGAGGTGCTTTTTCTATCAACTAGATAACCTGCATATTCAATATTTGAACACCCTAAAAGATCAAAATTACTTTCTTTAGGATACCATAACCCTAACTCAGTTGTTTCTTTTGGATATCTTAAGATTATTTTTACAACCTGAAGATGAGACTCTTTGTGCTTGGCTTGGAATTTTTCACAATTTATAATACTAAAGACTATGTCAGGCCTACTTGTAGTAAGACATAAGATTGACCCAAACATATCTCTATTAGCTTTTCCTCTATAGAAGGACTAGGTTTATCATGTTCTAATTTTGTGTCAGCAGTAATGGGAGTATTGATTGCTATGGCTTCCTCCATCTTCAACTCTTTCACACCAAGCTATTGGAGCTTACTTCAAACCATACAAAGCTTTGTCTTGTTTGTATACATGAATAGGGTGTTTAGTACTCTCAAATCCAGGAGGTTATTTCACATAAACTTCTTTATTTAAATCTCCATTTAGGAATGCACTCTTCAAATCTATCTGATACTTGTAGTTCTTTAACACTAGTCTATGCAAGGTTACATTATTATCTTTAATAGGTTAATCTGAATCTGCAGATGATTTGACTTCCTGACTTGTTGTTCAGCCTGTTAAAGTTCCCTTGGTCTATTTATCAATGGAAATATGTGACCCAACATGTTGCAACACATGATCCTTAGCTTAATCTTTATCTTGTATGTTAACAACAAATACAATATTTGATTCATCAACCACCACATGTACACTTTTTTCAACACAATTTGTATGTCTGTTTAAGGACCCTATATGCTTTACTATGTTGATAATTGTTATGGTTACCACACATGCAAGTGCAAATGATCGTAGTAAGTAATATAGATGATCTTACGAGTCAAATATCGATCCCACAGGGACTTTGTGCTTAGAAATTCACTTAATTTAGTTTTTATTAATATTTTGTACAAATGATGCAGTTTATCATGAAAGTAGGTGAAATTATATCATTGTAAGTGCTGCAAATGTAATTAATTAAAATAATGACAATTTGTGCAAAGGTCATAAACAATATCAAGGACTACAACATGAGCCACAATCATGTATAACCTTTTCAACTTTATTTCTTTAATTTCTTAGTTAAAGGGTTAATTATATGATTCGAGAATGATCATCCTATAATCCCCTATTTAACCTAGTCAAACAACTATATCATTAAGAAGGGATGTAAGATTCTAATTCAAATACAGTGATGTTTTCATCTTGTTCATAACCAGATAAGGAAAACAAGGTATATTACTATCTTAGTTTCAAATCAACCCTAACATTAAACAACGATGATCTTATCCCTAATGATCTTGTCCTATTCTTACCAATTCATGTGAAACTACACATTTATTATAATGTTGCCCGGACACTGAAATAATAAGGATAGGAACACAAGTGAAATTAAATAAGTAATAAGATTCATTGATTCAAATAAAAACTACGTATTCATATTATAACCATAACCCTAGAACAAGGGTATTTAACTACTCAAAATTGAAAAGATAATATAAAAATTAATGTTAGTCATACCAAAGGAATGAGTAGTAGAGTTTAAAGATGAAGAACCCTAGTAAAAACCCTTTTTCTCTAAAAATCTTAAGTAATTGACCGTATGTCGTCCTTAGAGTATTTATAAAGGTGGGTCCCTTAAATATAAAGCCCACTAAAAGGGGGCCAAATATTTGATAAAATCCCATAAAAAATCAAGTGCCATGGTGCACCTCTATATGCCGACCTTTCAGTGGCTTTCTTTGACGAGGTGCATGACGCAAGTCTCTTTATTTGGGGCCTTACTGCATGGTTCAGAGGCTCCTTCAGCTCTAAAACTTCCCTTGGATCTCATATCAAACTTGTTTATGTCTCCCCGATTATTTGGTTCACTTCCAACTGCATTTTAGGCCAAAACATGCTAATTATATTTTTTAGTTCACCTCATCAATATAGAATAAAGAACAAGAAAATGTACACATTGTTCCCAAAACTTAGCCAAAATATAGGTAAAATATGGGTTTAGGTGTATAAATATACTCAAGATCACCAACGCATACTTAAAGCCTTGTTCATCCTCGAAAAACTCATTAGAAAAGACTTAACAACACCGATTTAGGTTGACAACCCACACTTAGTATAACTACACAGTTTAATTATGATCCACCAAGCCATTCAATTAGCAAAATTCTTAAAGCTCAAGGCATATTTGGGAAAAATAACACAACCTCTAAGACAAACTCAAAATGCATAAAATAGGGCCAACATGATTGTTTACTTGACTCGAATTCTATTGTTCACCAAGCTCTCAAAATTTTATGCCCTCACCTTTTAGTATGTGCACCAAATCTCACATCATGGTATAGGAGGAACCTTCAACATGAAATACAAGGAAAGTTTAAAACATACACAATATACCATAGGCTTATAGGAGGCACCTTCAACAAAAAATATACCCTCACTCTAAATAAAGTTCAAAACATGCACAACATACCATATACTTTCCTTAAGTGTATTACTAATTCAAACAAAAACATCAAACTCATAGGATCAAAAGGACCTTTTGTGGTTGTAATGTCGTCTAAGGGATGGGAATAAACAATCTAGCTAATGGTAACTACTATCATCCACTTTAATACAATTACATCTCTTATTTTTGACACTTGTATCTCTATTTAGCACCTATTCTTCTTAGGTTAAGCCATACCTACCTAGCCCACAAAAATCTTCACCTTTTCATGCAATTGTATGCAACCTCTCTTTTTTATTGTCATATTTGTGAACACTCACGTCACAAGGGGAATATGCGTCACTATATTTTGATCCTTAACAATCTCCCGCTATGTGAATCAATTCCTTAGCAGTGAAAATCAATAAAGTGCACTACAACTTATTCTGATCAAATTAACATGAGGCCTCTTGAACAAATACGAATTTGCTATAGAATGCAAATTTTCAAAGAAATTAGACTTAAAGGAACAATGGGGCTTCTTACTGGCAACATAAAGGTTGGTACACCTAACTTTGGAAGAAATTGGCTTACAAAGAAATATGTTGATCATGTCCTATGAATCCAACACTAAGTCCAAAGTTTTCACACACACAAGGAAAGTTCTAGATGTATAGTACATTAAATACATACCAAAGGCTCACTATACATGACATAATGGTTTAAAAGTAGCTCCCTCAAACTTCAATCCACACTCAAAACCAAGTTGAATGTTTTACAATATAAAGCCCAACTTTTATCATCTTCGAGTCAAGTTTCAGTGCTTATGCATTAGCTACCTACCATTTATGCTTTTCAAATGGGCTTCTCATGAAGTATGGCGTGTAACCATGTAAGATAGCAAACATTTTCTCTTAAGATAGACATCATCCATTGATCATAGAGAAAGGTACCTAACTATGACTATTATGGGCAACTTACTCCTAAAAGTATCATCTTAAAAAATAAAAATTTAATCCTACTTGGTTCAAAGGGATCATCCTTATGAAAAACACCAAAAACAAATGTCGAGGAACCTAAACACAAAATAATTTAATGCTAAACACCAATAGTACTACCAAATCAAAAAATAAACAAAGTACAAGTTACTAGCTAGTACAAACCACAAATATCCGAATGTCATCAAGTCATCAAAATAACCACCAGAATAAAATACTTCAAATAACTTAATACTAAACACAAGTACTACTGCCAAATCATTGAAATAAACAAAGTATAGATTACTAACTATTAAAAACCATGAATACCCAAATGTCATCAAGTCATCTTAATAACCACAAAAATAAAGTAGTTGAACATCACCAGACCATAAAATGAAAGAGAAGTCTTGAAACATCACAAACTGATAAAGAAAGTCTTTCCCCCACCCCACACTTAAGATTGAGCACTATCCTAGTGCAAACAAAATGTAAAAGAAATCAAAGAATTAGACAAAAACAACTCTCTAGGAACTACACGTAATCCTCATCATTAGAATTTGACTCTGAGTCAATATCAGAATCTAATTTCCACTTTTCCTCATCAGTAGGCAGATCATATTCTAGTGGCTCCCAAAAGTCTATTCTAATGCAGTACAAAAAGTTAGCATTCTTGCTCAACGGGTACTTTTCGTTAAGCCTTCTTAACTTCTCAACTATATAGGGTTGGCCTCCACACATCATGATCAAATGTTGCATACCATACATACGGGTTACAAGCTTTTATCTTGCTTATTCCTTTGGAAATGAGTTAATGTAGGCCCAAAAGTAGACTTGGGATCATTTACCTCTGAAACATTGAGGACTCTTGAGTTTTGGGAAGACTTGTAGTCTACAGGGTATTTTTTCAACCCACAACCATTTAAGAATTGAGTAATTAGGCCACCAAAACTATACCTGGAAACACTCTTCATCCTAGCCTTTTTCATGGAGGATCTAAAAAATACATCCTTATAAATATTTTTTTTAGTTACTAAAGTATAAATAAATTTTTTCAATCATGAGTGATGATGGACAAATGCGATACTGGAATCAATCACGCACGCACTATCCTCTACCAAAATCTTACTTCCTTGTTCAAGTGGGCATATGGGAAGGTATTCTAATACCCCTTATCTTTGTGGTGTGCCCACCTTGCCACGTACCTCAGGTTGAGAAGAATATGCCATATTTATGGTAAAATGGCTACTATACTATTCTTAAATCTACCATGATCCATATTTATTATTCTAAGAAATATGTTCAATGATGTCATATCAAAATTAAGGACCTTTCCACAAAACATGAACCTCATTTCCCCTATTATTGGTAAGACAAGTAGCAAATAGTTCTCAAATTATATCCATGTTATACTTACCTCAGTCATTGAAGATGATCCCCATTGCTACAAAGACTGAAAAAGCAAAAGGAGGAAGCATGTTTTCAAAAGTTTATTGATTTTTTATAACATGTGCACATTGATCTCCCTTTTATTGTTGTTTGACAGAGAATTCCCATGTATGCAAAGCACCTCAAGGATATCATGGAAAATAAGAATAGGTTAATGGTGTATGTTACTATTGCTCTTACTGAAGAGCGCTCACCTGACAAATTAAAAATAGATTTTTAACAAATTAGAAAGATTTAGAAAGGTTCACTATTCAATCATCATTGGGTATTCTATTATTGTGTGAGTTTTATGAGATCTTGATCCCAATAGTAACTTGCAGCTAGTTGTTTTTTATCTAGTTGATCGTTTGCTTGCAAGGATTAATGGAATAGCTGAGAATGTGTTGGTGCAAGTGGGGTCACTTATTTTTATAGTGTATTTTATCATCTTAGACTTTGATGCAAATCTTTAAGTCTTATTTATTTTGGGATATCCATTTTTGTATACTGGATATGCCTTGATAGACGTAGCTGCTGGGAAATTGACAATGGCAGAATATTACAAAGTTGAAGTATTTGAGGGCAAATATGGAGTGTAGGGTAAAAAATACACGAGTTGGTAATTGACTTGACACAGAGTTTGTGTAAATTGTATTAAGGGGTATGAAAGTTAATGAAAATGCTGTGATCGTATTTATATTATCATTATTCATGTTGATTTCAGAAAGTGTGATGATAATTACATTTATTGGTTCTTTCTGAAATCAAGCACATAACATTATTTGTGATTAATTTGAGTTTGAATACCAAACATATGTGCTATAGAATTGAAAGTATGATTGTGGGAATGCAATTGAATAATGAATTATGTGCACTAGTCTATCATGATGAGTAAAGAATGTTTGAGTACCTGAACACAAAGACTAGTTGGAGTGTGCTAACAAATTAAGTAAGAGGTTGTTTTGACCACCTTTAAGCTTGATTATGGTTAACCACTTTGGGTGGTACTAATTCTTTTCATTGCATTATTTGACTGGTATCATGGTACCAAAATCTAGTAAATAAAAAAGAGTGGCATCTACTTCTAGCCAAGGATAAAAAAGGCTCGCACTAGTCATGCTACACCACCCACATCCCCTCGTGTGCCTTGATGCCACTTTGGGTTGAAAACTATCAATAAGGAAGGACAAAATAGTATAAATAGAACAATAAGTAAGAGTAGTTAGCCATGAAAAGGATTGATAGGGAGTGTTTAAATATCGAATATCATGTATTATGGAAGGGATTCATCAGTTATAAATGGAGTTATTATTTAATAACTGGGGTGAGTGTAGCTTAGATATGCTTTAAGAAATATTTGATAATTAGTTTCCTAAGAGAAGGAGGGATGAGATTCATGTTCGTGGTAAGGTCCTAAATTTTGATAAGGCTTCATTAAACACCTTTCTTGGAACAAAAATATGGATTTTGGTAGATGAAGGGAGTTGTACAGTAGTCTACCTTACCTTGCAATTTACTGTACTCGTTGTAACTTGAGGTCCATAGGAAGGTGCGCGTACCATAAAAATAAGGGGCATTAAAACACCTCCCCCTACACCCACGTGAACAAGGAAGCTAGAGTTTGGTTAAGGATTATGTGTTCTTGTATAATTTAGATGTTCCATTTGTCTAATGTCACTGGTGACCAAGTAATTTTGGTTTATGCTTATATGATTAAGGAAGATATTAATATGGGTGTAGTTCAATGATTCTCCATGAAAAAAGTTTGGGTGAATAGTGGTTATAAGCATAATTTTGGTGGCCTAATGACACTGTCCTTGAAGGGTTATAGGGTGGAAGAAGACCCCGTAGACTACAAGCCTCCCTAAAACTCATGGGGCATTGATATTTCAAAGATGAAAGAGCCAGAGTCTACCTTCAATCTTACATAACTCATGTCGAGTGGTATGCATTAGATGATAGTTTTGCCAGTCATATGTATAGCATGAAGCATTTGTCCATGATGTGTGGAGGCCAACCCCTGTTGTCTTCCTAATTACACCTCCTATAATGTATAGTGCAGTTGCTGTCATATAAAGAACCTAACAAAGGTTTGGTTTGAAACCACATGGAATAGGAAGAATATCTGTGAAGAACTTACTGAAGTAACCAAAAAGTATTGAAAGTAAACATGGGGGGTTCGGCAATAAAAGTAATAGTAGTAAAAAATCTTGAACACTTTGGATTTATATCAATATGAGATAAATAATAGGACTGTGTTCCCCCTGACTTTGTAACTCTAGAGACTTATCGCGATTGTCAAACTATCTTGGCTCTTTGCATTTAGAATCTAATAAATTATTTACCGCAAATCATTTTTTGACACCCTTTTTGAATTTCACTCATCTCCTCTTGGTCTCAATGTGTCGCATTACTAACCCTTGTCCTAGATCTCAGATTAACTATCTTCTCTCGGTCTTAAGTTAATTAGATGAAGGTTGGTAGCTTCAAATTTCTATTATAATTTTTTTTCTTAATCTCAGCCTCTCTCGCGAGATAGTATCGAATACAAGAAGGTTCTTACCATCTGTAGTCGCTAAGAAAGTAATCAATACAAATAAAACCATAATACATGGATAAAGACCGATCAAGAAAGACTTCACACATCCTTTACTTCGTTAGTCCATCACGGTTCCAATAAACCTAGTTAAGTGGCTTACCCGCTCATGTTTGCAAGAATACCTATGAAATTCACAATAGAAAGTATATGAATAATCTCACAATAATTCAAGAATTAAAACTAGAATCTCAAATTAATCTCAAGTTGTGAAAGTCAAGAATAAGAATTCCAAGATTAAAAGTGTATATCAGAATTAATACAATATTGTAAGAGTCAAAAGTACGTAAATGAATAATAAATCATCAATGGGGTATTAATAGGATACATTACAAACTTAAATATCCTAACAAAAACAAAATAGGAAAACAAATATGGCACCCATCTATGACCCTACAGACGGGACGTAGGTACTATCTGCTTACCTAGGTGGGTTTGTAGGTCTTAGAGAAACTTCCTGGCTTCATATCCCCTACTTACGAGGGATACTGTACATCTCGAGTCTGGTACCCGAAATGCTACATGGTGCCCATGACCCCGAAGGACCACAATCTAACCCATGACTGAATCTGTAACTGAGCATTGCATGATATACTGTATAAATGCGGAATATAAGCTGTAAGGCCGCAAGGTTCAAAACTGTAACATGTGTGATCAAACAATATCTGAAAGGGGTATAGAAATACCTAAAACTGAAATAAACTGTTTGAACATACTGTAGTATGAAAGCCTCTAAACTGTCTAAAAACTGTGGAGTTTATGGGACATATCCCCAGCTAACTCTGAACTACTGAAATAAACTAAGTACTGAAGGAATAAAATAATTAAATAATAACATCCTCGAATAATAAGGACTCACTGCTGACTTTGACTGCTGAAACTGGAATACTATAAATGCTCTGAAGCTCGTGATTCTGAATCTATGGTATAAAAACACCATAGTGCAAAAGCGTCAGTACGGTTGAATGTACTGGTATGCAAGTGAGGTAGGATGAATGCAAAGGGTTTATATGTATGAACAATACTAACTATCTGTATAACATAAATGTGAGAATATAAGAATGGATAAGTAACTTAAACTGAATACGTGGTAATACTGACTACTGTGTCTGAATACTGGTAACATGAGCTAGTGATAACTGAGTGACTGTATCTCATAGTCTAGATTCTGATGAAACAAGCAGAGTTCCATATAGTACTGAATGACTGTATCTGACAGTCTTGGGTTCTATAGAACTATTTGAGTTGTGTTACTGAGACTGGGTCTAAAACTGTAATTATGAAAAGTAGTTATCTAACCGACATGCACAATTAAAGAAATATAGCTGAGTTGGTGTCTAATCTATAACCCCTATTGGAAGGGTGTCAATATCGTGCCATTGGTAAAGACAAGCTGTGAGTGATCCTCATCTGATAGTGTCCCAAAAAGAGAACGGTGGGACCCTTATCTGACAGTGTTAATCCACTTCATCAACCCTCATCTGTCAGTATTGATGTATCAACCTATGCTACCTACATAGTTATGGAATGCAAGGATTGTTTCTAAGGATCACACCCTTAACTAAGAGTGTGTGCCCTCATCCTTGGGTTCACTCGGTGCTAATTCCTACTCCCATCTGAATAGACACTAAAACATAATTAACTGAACTGAACTGGACTGGGTTCAGTGAGTTTCATTGACTGATGGAATACTACTGAGATTACTGACTTACTGAGATTTCTGAGATTACGAGGATTTTTGAGTTTTCATGAGGCATGAGTTTGACTGAATTCTACTGAGCATGGCTTGATGGAGAGCATCTTGAAAACTGACACTGGCTCTAGGCACACAACTAAATTGTCGGGTACAAGTACTCTCAGGACTCGATAGTATGAAACTGACAAGACATGATACTTTTTGAACACATGACTATTGTCAACATTTCACAATACAACCATTGAGGGTTTTAATGAAGTATTTATCATTCATAATCTTGTACATAGATCAGAATGCGTATAAAAATGCCATATTTTCATAACTTCTAATATCATGAACATTTCATCAAACAACTACACTGCACAACAATCATATGGAGGTCATATTTGATCATAAGTGTAGCATGAATTCATCATTAAGGTTCTATTGAGTCATAATGCAAAAGTATTATTCTCTTAGGCATTTTATCAAACACCTAGTATGCATAACTTAAGGCTTAGGCATGATATCAAATTATTACGACATGATTCCATAATTCAATTCAATTTCATGAATTGCAACCCCATACTAGCATAGTTTCATGAACAACATAAAGATTCCAATTTGGGAATCATACATCTATAACTACATGAACATAATCAATCTACAACATAAACATCACAATTCAAAATTTAAAATTAGATTCTTGGTCTTCATGGATGAAAGAAATCCATGAATGAACACTTGACATACCTTGGATGGAAGATTCTTGAAAATTAACGGTAGAATCTCTCGAATTTGAAGCTCCTATGAAAACCCTAGACTTGTTCTTGAGAGTATTTGAGAGAAACAACAATATTTTGGTGAAATATGGGCTGAATCTCATGTTTTTGGACTTATATATTGGGGTGGGAAACCCTTTTTCCTTTAAAAACATGGACATTTAATGACTGAAAACTGGGCATCGATGCGATACCCAACGCGTTGTGCCATAATTGTACCAAGCCTCACTAGTTTTCCTGGTAGTCCCTGAAACAATGTTAACCAACTCAATAGGCGATGCGGTACACCAATATCGCGTTGGTCCACTATTTTGGGATACCAAACGTGGTCTACAGAAGGTCCAAAAACTCCAAAACTTGTCCAGGAACCCCTATTGACCTCTTTGATCATGAATTAGTAAAACAATGGACCATTAATGGACATTAAGGTGGCGAAATGAGATTGCCAACATTCGAAGGCCAAAATAAACTTTATCTGGGAACTTAGCTAGAATTTTCTAAGTATGGGACCCCCTTGACAAGCTTAAAGGACTAATTTAAACTTAGAAATTTTTTGGGGTCTTACAATATCTCCCTCTTAAGAACATTCATCCTCGAATAAGACTGACTGAGATGGAGAAAATACAAACTGAAATGTTTCTAGCACCTGAATAACTGAAATATGATTTCATAACTGACATGACCGATAAACTGTATATATCATACTGAACCTGCATATCTGATGCATGTATAATTGATTCATGAATACATGAATGAGATTTCTAATAAGCTGAGTTTCTCATTATGAGGATGCATATCTGATGCATGAATACGTGACTGACATGATACATGAACATATGACTGAATATGCAATGGTATTTGATACCAAGTTTATAATATAAATCTGAGCATGAGACTTAATACCAACTTGGTAATGAAACTAAACATGTTAACTAAGTAAGCTTAAGGAAAACTATTACCTTGGGATGAGTCTGAGTTAGCAAAAAAAAAGTAAAGATACTTGGTCCATATATCTACTTCTGCTTCCCAAGAAGATCTCTCAACGGATTGATTTCGCCAAAGCACTTTGACTAGAGGGACCTCTTATTCCTCAGTTTGTAAGTCTAATAGTCAAGGATTTTGACTGGAATCTCTTTGAAAGAGAGGTTGTTCTGAATGTCTATGCCCTCTATAGGTTCTACAACTGTTGGGTTACTTATGCACTTTCTTAAGCAAGGAGACATGGAACACTGGATGAACTGAGGCAAGATCTGAAGGCAATTTGAGCTCATAAGCTACTTTACCAAAGTGACTAAGAATTTTGAAAAGACCGACACATCGGGGACTGAGCTTTCCCTTCTTACCGAATCTCTTCACTCTCTTCATATGAGAGATCTTTAAATAAACATGTTCACCAATCTCAAACTTAAGATCCTTTCTAAACATGCATGAATGGAAATATGAGAACATGATTGAGTCTGTAACATATGTCATGGACTGAGCATGGTAAGTTGAACTGAGCCATTGATTACATGGCTTACAACTGAGATTGAAGCTAGAGGGTCAACCTATGGGTACCTACTACTCCAAACTAGATTTATTACATTGATGATAGGCGAATTTACACGCCTATATCAATATATTTTGCCCATATTTTAGCCTAGTTTTGAGAACTAATTATCTATTTCATGCACTTTTAGTCCTTTTTCCTGTAAATGAGCTAACAAACATGATTAGGAAAGTTTCAGGTATAAATGATGCAAAATACAGCATTTTATGGCTTACTTGACGCAAAAGAAAGCTCACGAACGAGATGGAAAGGAGATGGACGCCTAAAGGACCAAATCTGCTGCATGGAAACTCTGTCCCGGGCTAAAACAACAATTCTGAAGACTTTGGGGACTTACAGACACAAAGCTGGATTTTTACAAAGATACATTAACCTAGTATAATTAGGTTATGTGTTTTACTAGTCTATTTGGATTATGATATTGTAACCTTACCCTAGTACATTTGGGTCAAGGATTTCATTAGTATATTAGGATTTGGTTATTTATTTCATTAGCTCAGTAGGAGTAGGATAGGAGTATTATAAATACCCTATCATGCTAGAGATTTTAAGACATCTTCTTACAATACAATTCTTCCATCCCTCTCTTCTTCCACTACAACACTTCTATTCACTCTTCTAATCTTTCCATTAATTCTATTATTTTTCTATTCATCTATTCCACAACAAGAGAATCGTTACTTGCTACGGAATCACCAAAACCACACGCCTATCACCTACTTTTCATGCCATCCACCATGCAAAACGTGATATCCTTCGCATTCATGGGTAACTAAACCTCTTAGTTGGGGTTATGGAAGCCGAATGAGTTACTATCTACTACTGTGAGTTGTGAGTTCAAGACATGTATATTGCTTATATCATTACGCTCTTCATCTTAATCTACATTCTTTGCGGTTGCAAACGCAAGAATATGCCAGTCTAACATTTAACTTGTTCGAGAGAAAGGTTATTTGTCTGGAAAAGAGATAATGTCAAGGTAGTAGGACACCCTTTCCTATTAAAAAGCTAGTGCCGTAACTGGACTAACCTCTTGGAGAATTCGTACCGTTAGACACGCTTTAAGCTCGAGAGAGTTAAAGTGAAATAGTCCTTGTTTAGGTCGAGAGACGCTTGGATTTACCATCGACTACAATTCTCTATAAGCAATTGCATATCAAGACTCTACACACTCATAGCCAATAGAGACGTATACCTCAAAAGGTGGACATAACCCCAACGCCTCAATTCTCATTGTCTACAACCAACGTGACAATCTTCCTCTTTTTACTTTGCTATTTTCAGCTTTTACTTTATTGTTTTGGTTACATATTACAATCCCCCCTTCTTACGAGACTTGCACCAAAAGTCTATTAATTTTGCTTACTTGTTGGCCAAGCTATTCCCTGTGGGATCGACACCCAACCCAGGTTGGGTTCTATATTTGCTAACGACCGCTTTACACTCCTGCGAGAGCTGTAGATTGAGCGTTATCAAAAATTGGCGCCGTTGCCGGGGAATACGAGTGTCAATCAAGTTCGTGATAATTACTAGACCCTTTGGTCAAAGATTCTCGTACTTTTACTTTTAGTTTTTGTTTTTGTTTCTTGCAGGTTTTTACTTTAGTGCATGCCCCATACTAGAAGTTCTGGTCAACCGTTATTACCAATCAATCCTGAACCACAACGAATTAGAAGAATGGAAGCACAAGCTGAAATCGACAGGATGGCTGCTCAACACGAGCAAGCAAGATTAGCCGCTCTTGCTGCTGCTCAAGTCCAACAACAAAACATTGATAATCCTGGGCGAGCAACAAATCCTGACGATGAGGATTTAGGTGATGACGAGTTGATAAACCCAAGGCATGTCGCTGAAACTGCAACACCTGCCAATCGAAGAGGTCGACAAGCTCGGTATAGGTATGATCGCCAACCTTTACAACCAGATTTCGACGATGATGATGATGATCTTGATGGTGCCGGAGCCACTGGAGCTATAATTCCACCACCATTAGCGCCCGGAGCCAAGTTCAACATCACTAGCACCATGATTCAGTTATTGCAACTCAAGGGGTTATTTGGTGGACTAGCAGGCGATGATCCGAATATGCATCTCATCAACTTTATTTCTACATGCAAGTATTTTGACAATCCTGGTGTTGGTTAGAATGCTATTCGATTACGTCTATTTCCATTGTCTCTGTCTGGGGAGGCAACACTATGGTTGAATGGGCTGACTCCTGATTCAATTACAAATTGGAGGCAATTGAGAGACGCTTTCTTAGAAAGATTCTTTCCGCCATCCAAGAGGGCTCAATTGAGAGATGAAATCAGCAACTTTCGTCAGCTTCCCTCTGAAGCTCTTCACGAAACATGGGAGAGGTTCAAGACAAAGCTAGCGAGATGCCCAAACCATCACATGACTAATGTTCACCTCATGGAGATCTTGTATAGAGCCTTGAATTCAATAACTAAACCAGTGGTGGACAACGCAGCTGGAGGTTCTTTCATGGACCTCACCTTTGGTCAAGCAAGCAATATGCTAGATCGCATGACAAAGCAAAGTAGAGCTTGGCATACCAGGGATTCTGAGGTAGCAAGCCCCACTTTATCTATTGGCATGTCTGCAGACCAAAGAAGAAGAGAAGAAGAACGTGAGTAAGACATGGCGCACATGAAAACACAATTGGATCTTTTGACAAAGCACTTATTATCAGGGAAGACCGAAAAAGCTAAAGCTGTGGCGCTGAAAGGAAGAGACGAATCTGATTCGGAAGAAGAGGCCAACTACTTGAACAATCAGGGGGGTTTCCGTGGGAATGCCCAAGGAAACCAAGGTCGGAACTATTATGATAAATCTGGAAGCAAAGACCAAGGTAGTTGGAAGAAAAATAATGAAAAGAGTGGTTTGTACATTCCCCCTGGTAAACGTGATACCACCACATCTAATTCTATGGATGACATGATGGCTAAGTTATTGAAAGGAGTGGAAGCAACGAGCGCGGGAGTTAAGGAGGTGATTGATGATTTGTCCTCCATGAAGCAACTAGCTGATTCTCATTCCACTTCTATCAAGCAAATAGAGCAGCAATTGAGCCAACTTTCAGCAGCATTAAATCAAAGAAAGGCTGGCACCTTACCGAGCGACACTGTGCAAAACCCAAGGAATGATGGGTCATGCATGGCCATCACTACCAGAAGTGGTAAGGTGCTGGAAACTTCAGCAAAAGGCAAGCAAGTGGTTGACGTAGCAGCAGACATTGACGCCACACCTAGTGACGTTACAAGAGAAGAAGCCGCAACAACTACTTCAAACGTCAAGGATGTTTTACCTAGTGACGTTCAGCCTGAAAAGAACAATAAACGGAAGCAATAGGAGAAGAAAGCCATGGAGAGAACACTTCCATACCCACCACCACCTTTTCCACAAAGATTGAAGAAGGTGGCCGATGACACTAAGTTCAGCAAATTTATGACCATGTTGAAGCAGCTGACTATTAATGTCCCATTGGTAGAAGCACTTGAACAAATGCCTGGGTATGCGAAGTTTATGAAAGATCTTTTGACTAAGAAGAGGGCAGCAAGCTATGAGCTGAAAGATGATGTGCATCATTGTAGTGCAATAGCTACTCGATCGATAGTTCAGAAGAAGGCCGACCCCGGAGCTTTCACGATTCCTTGCACCGTCGGATCTTTGGACTTTGCTAAAGCATTGTGTGACTTAGGAGCCAGCATCAACTTGATGCCATTATCAATATACAAGAAGTTGGGGTTAGGAGATCCTACACCAACTAATATGAGGCTTGTGATGGCGGATAGGTCGGTAAAACGACCGATTGGTATTCTATGCGATGTTTTGGTGAAGGTATCTTCATTCATATTTCCAGCAGACTTTGTCATCTTGGATTGTGAAGCAGATTCAGAGGTTCCCATAATCTTGGGACGCCCTTTCCTTGCTACGGGAAGTGTGCTCATAGATTTGAGAGCTAATGAGCTTTCAGTCCGAATAAATGATGAAGTGGTTCGCTTTGATGTTTGCAAATCAATGAAGCAACCCAAAGATCTGAGTGTATTTTCTGTGGTTGATGTTGTATTTGATGAAGAGAACGAGTTACTTGCTGAAGAGCAAATTCTTGATGATCCTTTGGAGGTTTCGCTCATGAAAGGAGAGAATGATGATGCTGAAATTTCTGAAGACGATATTTGTGCTCTATCGGGATTAGGGACATATCACTATACCCCCCAAAAGCTGGATCTTGATCTCAAGAATCGACCCACACCACCAGCTAAGCCATCTATTGAAGAACCACCAACGTTAGAATTGAAGGAGCTGCCAAGCCATTTGAAGTACGCCTTCTTAGGAAGCGGGAACACTCTTCCAGTCATTGTAGCAGCCGATTTGGGTGAGCAGCAAGTTGTAGCTCTTATTGCAATCTTACGCAAGTATATTAGAGCTATTGGATGGACCATTGCAGATATTATTGGTATACCACCTGGGATTTGCACACATAAAATTCAGCTTCAAGAAAAGTGCCCACCCACCATTGAACATCAAAGACGTCTAAACCTACCAATGCAAGAAGTGGTGAAGAAGGAGATTATCAAGTGGTTAGACGCAGGAGTCGTGTATCCTATTTCTGATAGTACATGGGTAAGCCCAGTACAATGTGTTCCCAAGAAAGGAGGCATGACGGTGGTCGCGAATGCAAAGAATGAGCTTATTCCACTCAGGCCCGTTACTGGATGGAGAGTATGCATGGACTACCGCAAGCTGAATTCTTGGACGCTCAAGGATCACTTCCCCATGCCATTTATGGACGAAATGCTAGATCGATTAACGGGGAAAGGATGGTTTTGCTTCTTGGATGGTTATTCAGGTTACAATCAGATTTGTATTGCCCTCGAAGACCAAGAGAAGACAACGTTTACATGCCCATATGGTACTTTTGCCTTCAAACGCATGCCATTTGGGTTGTGTAACGCACCAGCCACCTTTCAGCGTTGTATGATGTCTATTTTCTCTGATATGGTAGAAGACACTTTGGAGGTATTTATGGACGACTTTTCAGTTGTTGGTGAGTCTTTTGAAGCATGTTTGGCAAACTTGAGCATGGCATTGCAAAGATGTGTAGAGTTCAACCTTGTACTGAATTGGGAGAAGTGCCACTTCATGGTAAAAGAAGGAATCGTTCTTGGGCACAAGATTTCCAAAAGAGGAATAGAGGTTGATCGCGCCAAAATAGAGGTAATTGAGAAGCTACCACCTCCAATTTCGGTGAAGGGAGTTCGTAGTTTTCTTGGCCATGCTGGGTTTTATCGTAGATTCATCAAAGACTTCTCCAAAATTTCTGGTCCATTGTGCAAACTATTGGAGAAAGATGCGAAGTTTGACTTTAATGATGATTTCTTAAAGGCATTCGAATGCCTTAAAGAAAAACTCATTGAAGCCCCTATCATGATAGCACCAGATTGGACGCTCCCGTTCGAAGTCATGTGTGATGCTAGTGGTGTAGCCGTTGGTGCTATTCTTGGACAGAGAAAGGAGAAATTATTTCATCCTATCTACTATGCGAGTAAGGTCCTAAATGAAGCCCAAAGGAACTACACTGTTACTGAACAAGAGCTCTTAGCGGTTGTGTATGCGTTTGAGAAGTTTCGTGCCTATCTATTGGGTACTAAGGTGATCGTTCATACAGACCATGCAGCTCTTAGGTATCTAATGACAAAGAAGGATGCAAAACCAAGGCTGATTCGATGGGTATTGCTGCTGCAAGAGTTTGATTTCGAAGTCAAAGATAGAAGAGGTTGCGAGAACCAAGTGGCTGATCACCTATCCAGACTTGAGAATGAGTATGTGGCGCAACCAGAAAATCAGTTTGATGATGCATTCCCTGACGAGGAGATACTAGCAACAACAATGGAGAAATTACCATGGTATGCCGACTTTGCAAATTTCGTGGTAAGTAATGTGTTACCTTCCAATTTAGCTTACCACCAGAGGAGGAAGTTTATGCATGACGTTCAGCACTACTATTGGGATGAGCCTTATTTGTTTCGAAGATGCGCGGATGGTATCATTCGGCGATGTATATCCCATGAAGACGTGCCTACTATATTGGAAGCATGCCACACTTCACAAGTTGGAGGACATCATGCAGGGAATCGAACGGCAAGGAAAGTCTTGCAAAGCGGTTATTATTGGCCTACAATATTCAGAGATGCATACGACTATGTGCGAAGGTGTGACCAATGCCAACGTCAAGGTGCTATTTCAAAACACCATGAAATGCCCATGTCCAAAATTCTGGAGGTAGAACTCTTTGATGTGTGGGGTATTGATTTCATGGGACCATTCGTGAATTCGTTTGGAATGAAGTACATCTTGGTTGCTGTGGATTATGTGTCAAAATGGGTTGAAGCTATAGCATTGACCGACAATGAAGGAAAGCGTGTTGTATCATTTTTAAAGAAGAATATCTTCTCTCGCTTTGGAGTACCTCGTACTATCATAAGTGATGGAGGATCTCATTTTTGCAACAAGCTATTCAAATCTGTATTGGCCAAGTATGGAGTCAAGCAACACAAGGTAGCTACGCCTTATCATCCCCAAACCAGTGGACAAGTTGAGGTTTCTAACCGCGAGATCAAGCAAATCCTTGCCAAGACGGTTAATGCGAATAGGAAGGACTGGTCTCGAAAGCTAGATGATGCACTATGGGCGTATAGGACTGCATTCAAGACACCCATTGGCATGTCACCTTATCAGCTAGTTTATGGGAAGGCTTGTCATCTACCCATCGAGCTTGAATACAAGGCATTGTGGGCATTGAAGCACTTGAATCTGAATTGGGATGATGTGAAGAACCTGAGGTTGGAGCAGCTGAACGAACTAGATGAATTTCGTCTCCATGCATATGAAAGATCAGATTTATACAAGGAGCGGATGAAGAAGTATCATGATCAGCGGATTGTTCGACGAAACTTCCAAAAAGGTGACATGGTACTACTCTTTAATTCCAAACTCAAGCTCTTCCCAGGTAAGTTAAAATCAAAATGGTCTGGTCCATTTAAAGTCATCCAAGTCTACTCGTCTGGAGTAGTCGAATTGGAAAACAATGAGGGTGTTATCTTCAAAGTGAATGGCCAGCGTGTCAAGCCATATATCGGTCCTCTTGACTCGATGAATGACATGGCCATCACTTATCTCGACGAAGTCTAAGTACTCAAGATTACTACGTCGAGCCACGACAATAAATAAGGCGCTAGATGGGAGGCAACCCATCGTTTTATTGTTTTATTGTTTTGTCGTTTTATCGTTTTATCATTTCGTCGTTTTAGTATTTTTTCTTTTTGATAAATGAAAATCAAAAAATAAGAGTCGTGCCACGACCAAAACTAAGGCGCTTGGTGGGAGGCAACTCATCGTACTAATCGTGTTCATTTGTTTTGAGATAATATAGGTGCAAGAAGTGTGCAACGAGGAGATTGATTTCAATTGACGATTTGGTCGCATTGTATGGTAATGTCGGTAAGTTAGGAATGGTGATGCATAAGGCTATGAATTGAGCCTTTCTCACGTCATAATAGGCTTTGATGAAGGCTAGGCCTTGGTAAAAATAGGCCACGAACGATGCACAACCTATTCTATAGCCTAAGGACTCGGAATCTAGTGTGCTATACACTATGCGCCGCCTATTCCTAGGTATGCTTTTGACTATGCGCCGCCTATGCTATGGCATTTGAGATACTGAGACCAAATGCCATAGACTATGCGGCGCATATGTCTAGAAATGCCATAGACTATGCGGCGCATATGTCCCATTATGCCATGGACAATGCGCCGCATATGTCATTGATATGCCGAGAGATATGCGCCGCATATGTGGTGATTTTGTCCTCAAATCCGATTGTAAATGGGTCATAACCCGACCCATACTCTTCCTATATAAAGGGGACTTGGTTTTATAACACAACCACATTAGAAACAACCCTAAAGGCGCCGCATAACACTCCAAATCCTCTCAAAATTTTCTTCCTTTGTTCTTCCAATTCACAACAACTTCTCCACAATCTTCAAGCAAGTAAGTACTCTCTTATTCTTCATCTATTTATCGTAAGTACTACGTTGATATGCTTATCATATTTTGCTAAATCATGTGAGATTGGTGGTGATGTTCATGTGTTTGGATAATTGTTACAAGATCGTGTGATTGAATATATACGTAGGGAATTCTTGACTTGTTTCTGACTTGAATTTTGTTTCGATAGCATTGTTATGATAATTGCTGAATTAATATGGCTATGCATATAGCTTAAGATTGTTGGTTGGATGATTACATGATAGACTATCCTGGCCATCGGGATAAGGTTATAGTGCCTATCGACTTAGGAGGTTGTGCTTGTTGTAAGAATAATAATTCCATGTGGTAATCCCTAGGTTGTAGTGTTGCTATATCCACCATGAACGTAGACCAATGGCTGCAAATAAGTGATACAATGCTGATTTTCTTGTCGGAATACAATCCTAAAACGTATGTCGATGAAATCTGAGTACTCGACCACTTTTACTTCACTGATTTGTGCTAACAAGATTAAGTGTGGGGTGGTACCCGTAGTGCTTGTATATAGATTGTATAAAGTGAGATTGTGCTGCAACTAACATTTTTTCTAGTCTCAGGTACAATGGCACCTAAAGTGAAGCAAGGCAAGGAGAAGGCTACCACGTCCCGAAAGGACAAGAAGAGAAGTCGAAAAGACCAAGGAGAATCATCTTCAGCACACCTACCACGCAGAATGTTCGGAATAAAATGGGTTCTTGAGGAAGAAGCCAAGGCATGGTACAGCAGCAACAAAGAAAAGAAATATGTGCACGTCGACTTGATCAACAAGGAGACCTTAGCAAAGAAGGAGCCGCAAATGTTGGCTAAAATAATGGCTTTGAAGCTAGATTTCATCTTCCGCGACATGGGAGAGTGCAATCTTGACTTGACAAGAGAATTTTATGCCAACTGGTCGCCAAACACAACAGGCAACGAAGTCAAAATTCGGGGCCAAGTGTTACAGCTTACAGCGGAATGGATCAACTCTTTTCTTGGCCTACCTTCGGTCGACCCTGCACCATACAAAGAGATGTACAGCAGGCCTCCTTACAGAGCGATAAGACACACGCTTTGTGGAAGCAGATCGATGGCAAGATGGGGCAGACATAAGGAAACAGGCCGTCACAACACCTTCCCCTATGCTCCACTAAATAGGGAAGCAAGAATCTGGATGAGCATTGTCAACTCATGCCTTATTCCTGGGACGCAATACACCAAGATATCAAGAGATAGAGTGTGTTTGGTTTATGCGTTGATGACGAATGTCCCTATCAACTTTGGGGCAATCATTCGATCTACCATGAGGAAGGCCAGACTCCACCGAAGGTCCCATTTCACATTCGGCAATTTGTTGACAGCAATGTTGCGGAAGGAGGATATAGAAGAGGAACCAGCTGACCACAAACTCCCACATAACCCAAAGAAGGTTGACCTCACAAAGGTCAAAGATGCTGAAACAACTCATGGAGTCAACCTTACTACTGCGGAGAGACATGCTCGTGATGAGAGTTTCTTCCGTCATCTCTATGGCATGACACGATTCACTATGATGAGTGGTGGACGTATTCCAACTGCTGAAGAGCTCCAACAGCTGGACCACGACTACCCAATGAACAGGCATGCCCGGGAGATGTGTGGAGTGGGTGTATATTTTGAGGAACCTCTGGACGATGACGTGCCAACTGATGATGATAGACGCTTGCCTGATTCTGATGATGAGGAGAACTCTGACGACGACTCTTATGATGATTCAGACGAAGGGGGTATGACCCCCGACATTGATGAGGAGTCCGACTAAACCAGGTTCTTCGCATTTATTTTCCACTGAGGACAGTGTCCCGTCTAAGTGTGGGGTGGCAGAATCTGTATCCTATACTTCCTTGTTTGCACCTATGTTTGTATGTTTGCTTGTTTACTTTGTTTTTTTTTTGTTTATTTTCAAACGTTTTTTTAGGAGTCAAATCTTTCTAGCTTCGCATGAAATTATTTTGATAGGCAGCATGAGATTATAACAAGAGTATGTGCCACAATTGTGAATAGTGAGACGTTTAGGCTCTAGTTGTGACTTATTATGTGATATTATGTGATTCAATTCCTTCAATTGTTGGGTCGAGAGTCTATATTACTTCCAAACAAGTCGACCATGTGCCTTGTGTGTGTGAGATAATAGTATATTCTAAGTTTGTGGCTGATGCTAGAACTTGCCTGGTATGTATGCAAAGCGAAAATAAGGAATGTAAGTTTAGGATATGATTTAGGCATTTCTTTGGCAACCTATACATGTTTACCTTTGTTTTACCCACCCATGGACATCATCCTAGTTAAACCCTTTTGAGCCTTTAGCCTATTTCTTTGACAACCTTGTATGTAAGCCTAATCCATTTTTTCAAGACCGTAATTTGATCCAAATTCCTAAGTGCTTTAAAGTGAAAAATTCATGTGACAACATAAGAGGAAATTGGGTGAGTATGATGCTTTAAATTGTAATGGTGCTTGAATGTGTTATGAAAAAGAAAGTGCTATCATAAGAGGTATGTTGTGAAAAGAAAAAGGAAAAGAAAGCTGAAAAGTGAGTTGTGCTTAAAATTGAAAAACAAAAGATGAGAACAAGGGTGGAAGAATAAAATAAAGAAAGGTTGAAAGAAAAAAGTGTCAATGATACAAAGTGATGTATTAAAAGCGCTTAGGAACCTAGTCACTATTCTTGGCCAAAATAGTCCTACCCGTCCCTTAGCCTACATTACAACCATCAAAAGACCTACTTGATCCTAATCTTAACATTCCGACATTTAGTGGAGTACTACATTAAGGGCAAGCCTATGGTCATCAGTTGCTACATATGAATTCTTTGCGAGAGTGAGAGCAAGGATATGTTGATACCCATGTTTGAAAAATATGCTATACTTGTGAGGGATTATGGGTACTATATTGTGAGACACACATGGTTGATGAGCTTTGGATAGTTGTATATGATTCTATGTACCTTAATGTTTGCATGCGATTTGATCACCATCACTAGTCTACGCTAGAGGTTAAACTGTTTCTACTTATAATCGGAAAACTACTCTTTGTTGATAATTGTTGTGCTTGTCTTGAAGAATGTTTTGTGTTGTTGCTGTAAAAACCTTAAGTCAATGTTTAGAAGGACATGATATGTTGTTCGAGGACGAACAAAGCTTCAAGTGTGGGGTGTTGATGATAGGCGAATTTACACGCCTATATCAATATATTTTGCCCATATTTTAGCCTAGTTTTGAGAACTAATTATCTATTTCATGCACTTTTAGTCCTTTTTCCTGTAAATGAGCTAACAAACATGATTAGGAAAGTTTCAGGTATAAATGATGCAAAATACAGCATTTTATGGCTTACTTGACGCAAAAGAAAGCTCACGAACGAGATGGAAAGGAGCTGGACGCCTAAAGGACCAAATCTGCTGCATGGAAACTCTGTCCCAGGCTAAAACAACAATTCTGAAGACTTTGGGGACTTACAGACACAAAGCTGGATTTTTACAAAGATACATTAACCTAGTATAATTAGGTTATGTGTTTTACTAGTCTATTTGGATTATGATATTGTAACCTTACCCTAGTACATTTGGGTCAAGGATTTCATTAGTATATTAGAATTTGGTTATTTATTTCATTAGCTCAGTAGGAGTAGGATAGGAGTATTATAAATACCCTATCATGCTAGAGATTTTAAGACATCTTCTTACAATACAATTCTTCCATCCCTCTCTTCTTCCACTACAACACTTCTATTCACTCTTCTAATCTTTCCATTAATTCTATTATTTTTCTATTCATCTATTCCACAACAAGAGAATCGTTACTTGCTACGGAATCACCAAAACCACACGCCTATCACCTACTTTTCATGCCATCCACCATGCAAAACGTGATATCCTTTGCATTCATGGGTAACTAAACCTCTTAGTTGGGGTTATGGAAGCCGAATGAGTTACTATCTACTGCTGTGAGTTGTGAGTTCAAGACACGTATATTTCTTATATCATTACGCTCTTCATCTTAATCTACATTCTTTGCGGTTGCAAACGCAAGAATACGCCAGTCTAACATTTAACTTGTTTGAGAGAAAGGTTATTTGTCTGGAAAAGAGATAATGTCAAGGTAGTAGGACACCCTTTCCTATTAAAAAGCTAGTGCCGTAACTGGACTAACCTCTTGGAGAATTCGTACCGTTAGACACGCTTTAAGCTTGAGAGAGTTAAAGTGAAATAGTCCTTGTTTAGGTCGAGAGACGCTTGGATTTACCATCGACTACAATTCTCTATAAGCAATTGCATGTCAAGACTCTACACACTCATAGCCAATAGAGACGTATACCTCAAAAGGTGGACATAACCCCAACGCCTCAATTCTCATTGTCTACAACCAACGTGACAATCTTCCTCTTTTTACTTTGCTATTTTCAGCTTTTACTTTATTGTTTTGGTTACATATTACAATCCCCCCTTCTTATGAGACTTGCACCAAAAGTCTATTAACTTTGCTTACTTGTTGGCCAAGCTATTCCCTGTGGGATCGACACCCAACCCAGGTTGGGTTCTATATTTGCTAACGACCGCTTTACACTCCTGCGAGAGCTGTAGATTGAGCGTTGTCATACGTAAAGAGGAAAATAGTGTCTAGGTCATGGAAGTTTGGGAGTTATAGTGTATCTCCCCCTTGGGACACTATGTACATCGAAGAATGCTGACTTGATTGAGATGTTGTGGAAAACTGGGGTGATGCACAAGGCAGTACGAACTTAATCGTGACTGTATATCTGGGATCTAATACTAAGACATGAAACATGGACTGAGCTGCACTTGCAACTACATGATTGGTCCATCTTAGAATGGTCACATTCATGAGAATTCAGATAGTGTGACTAGATGGACAGAATGGAAAAATATATAAACTTATCTGTCTGAATGCTGGACTGAGGTACTAGCTGTTCAGACTAATTCCCACTAACTGACTCATCTGATCTTTTGACTGATCATTGAATGAGTACTGGGCATGTAAGACTGAATGGTATTTAGTTTGGATAGCTGGACTTAAACAACAGACTATCATGCATAGAAGGTAAAGACTGACTGGGTAACATGAGGTAACTGAGCATAAATAAGAGAAAGCTGTATTGTCTTAAGGATACACGACCACACGTATAACATGATTTGGAAACTCTATGTAATCTAAGGTACTAAAATACTACTAACTAAGTAACTATTGTCTATATGCTATGGTCGAGTAATCCTAAAAGTGAACTGAGTTTCTGATCTGGCTGGACTATGACTGGGGCTGAGATTGTAGCTATGACAGTAATTGAGACTATAATTGCAACTAACACTGTAACTGGGACTGAATGTGGGTTTCTGATAACTAGGTTTAGACTGGTACTAAATGTGGGTTTCTGATAACTAGGTTTAGACTGGTACTGAAGTACTGAATTTTGATGGCTAAGGAACTGATAACTGAAAGCCATGGTCCTGTAGGACTACTTGAGACCTTTACTGAATATAGATTACTAAATTGATGTAGTAACTAAGGCTTATGGATAGAACATCAATACCACAGATTCACTGAGGGATCTTAATTAAGGGTATTCGTGACATAAATCTGAGTTCAACTGATCACAAGAAGTGGAGCATATGTCATGTAAGCTGGTCATAATGTAAAGCATGACATGAGTATATGAG
Source organism: Capsicum baccatum var. pendulum (assembly GCA_030864225.1). Lineage (NCBI taxonomy): Eukaryota > Viridiplantae > Streptophyta > Magnoliopsida > Solanales > Solanaceae > Capsicum > Capsicum baccatum. The sequence goes on along the minus strand of CM061554.1, from coordinate 50,345,864 downwards.
TCATGAGCTCATGACCTGAGTCTGAATTTTCTGTACTCATGGGACATAATTCATAATAGTGAGTGAACTGGAACTCCTTATCCTAGGAATTAGAAGCAAACATGAGTTTTTACTAACATGAATGAATATGAGCGATGTTCATAAAGTTGACATATAGGACATGAATAGATATCATGATAACTGATGGGTTTTGATATTTTGAGATGGTCTGCAGGATCACGCTTACTGCGGGAATAGACAAGAGTGTCATTTATGAATACTCTAACAAACATATCCAAGTACTAGTTGAACACTCGGTTTATCAAGTCCACGAAGGCTGTGGGTGCGTGGGTAAGACCAAAGGACATGACTAATAATTTGAAGTGGTCATACTGAGTTCTAAAAGCCATTTTTGGAATGTCACATTCTCTGATTCTAAGCTGCTGATAGCTTGATATGAGGTCTATCTTTGAGAAATAACTTGCACCCTAAAGTTAATCGAACAAGTCATAGACTCTGGGAAGTTGATACTTATTATTGACTATGACCTTGTTGAGCTGATGATAGTCTATAAACATTTTGAGAGAATCATCTTTTTTGTGCACGAATAAGACTGGTGCACCCCATAGGGACACACTGGGTCGATGAATCCCTTAACTAGGAGATCCTTCAACTATTCTTTCAATTCTCTAAGTTCTTCTGGTGCCATTCTGTATGGTAGAATAAATATAGGTTGAGTATTTGGAAGAAGGTCTATGCCGAAGTCTATTTTCCTTTCGGGAGGAATTCCAGGGAGATCTTCGAAAAAAATATTTGAATATTCATTACACGCCTAAAGCACCTAAATTTACCCATATTTTAGCTTAGTTTTGAGGACAAAATATATAATTCCTGCACTTTTAGTCCTTTTTCCTGTGAGTAAGCTGACCAACGTGATTAGCAAGTGTTCAGGTATAAATGATGAAGATTTCAGCATTTTGTGGACTGCTGGACGCCAAAGGAAACTTCAACGGAAGAAGGAAGGCAGCTTTTGGAAGCCTATGGACTAAATGTGATGCATGGAAAACCTGTCCCGGGCAAAATCAGTATTTCTTAATTCTTGGGGAAAAGCAGTAACCCAGTAGGACTGGGACAAGGATAAAAACCCTATTTCAGTAGGACAAGGATAAAAACCCTATTTCAGTAGGACTAGGACAAGGGTGTTATAAAACCCCTTATTTGCTGAATTTTCCAGAATTCAATTCAATTCATTCTATTTTTCTATTCAATTCTATTTTTCTTTTATTCGACATTTAGTACTATTAACGTTACTTTCTGACCGAGAGAGCACGACTCTTGTGACCAACGTGAGATCGTTCAAGCTTTGGTACGATGATGATGTTTATTGCGATCTCCGTTGCACTCATGAGTAGCTAAACTTCTCTGTTAGGGTTATGGAAGCCTTATGAGATACTATCTATTGCTATGAGTTTGTGAATTCTTGATACGTATGCTACTTATATCATTACTCTCTTCATCTTAATTGAATTCTTGTGGTTGCAAGCATATAGAATACGCCAGTATAGCATTAACTTGTTCGAAAGAAAAGTTACATGTCTGGAAAAGAGAGAGTGACAAGGAAATAGGGATACCAACTCCTGTTTAAAAGTTAGTGCCGTAACTGGATTAACCTCTTGGAGAATTCGTACCATTAGTTATACGCTTTAAGCTCGAAAGAGTTAACGTGAGATAATCCTTGATGGTCGAAAGACGCTAGGATTTACCATAGAATATGAAACTCTATAAGTGCATGCATGTCTGAATTCCGCATAACTCATAGCCAATAGATACGTAGAACTTATAAGGTGGACATAACCCTAACTTACAATTCTCATTGATTAAAATCTTACTAAACATTCCGTTTTTACTTTGCTATTTTGATAATTTTACTTCACGCATAAAATCCCCCCTTTTTCCGCAGAACTTTCACCAAAAGTCTACTAATCGTTGCAACTTAGTGACCGAGTATTCCCTGTGGGATTCGACACCCAACCCAGTTGGGTTCTATATTTGACGACGACCGCTTACACTCTTATGAGAGCTGTAGTTTGAGCGTTATCAAATTTAGGCGCCGTTACCGGGGAATACGGTTGTCAACTAAGTTTGTGATAATTACTAGACCCTTTGGTCAAAGATTCTCGTACATTACTTTTAGTTGTTGTTTTTGTTTTCTGCAGGTTTTTTGTTCAGTGCATGCCAAATACTCAAAGTTTGGGACAACTATTATTACCCATAAACCCTGAACCGCAACTTATTGGAAGGATGGATGCACAATGTGACATTGAGAGAAGGGCTACTCAAAAGGAGCAGGCTAGACTAGCTGCGTTGGCTTCTGACCAAGTACATCAACAGAATATTGATAACCCTGGGCGGGCAACAAATCCTGACGATGAGGACCTGGGTGATGATGAGTTACTAAACCCAAGGCATGCTGATGAGGTGGCGACACCTATGAACAGAAGAGATCGTCAAGCTAGATTGAGACCTAAACGCCGACCTGTGCAGATTTCTTTTGATGACGATGATGACAATTTGGACGGGGATGGTGCCACAGGGGATATTATTCCTCTACCTTTGGCACCTAGAGCCAAGTTCAATATTACTAGCACCATGATTCAGCTGTTGCAGCTCAAGGGATTATTTGGTGGACTTGCAGGCGATGATCCGAATATGCACCTGATCAATTTTATCTCAACATGCAAGTCGTTTGACAATCCAGGAGTTAGACAGAATGTAATTTGGCTGTGCTTATTTCCATTGTCTCTATCTGGAGAGGCAACTCTATGGTTGAACGGGCTAACTCCTGATTCTATTACTAATTGGAGGCAATTGAAAGACGCTTTCCTAGAAAGATTCTTTTCGCCATCCAAAAGAGCACAGTTGAGGGATGAAATCATCAATTTTCGACAGCTTCCAACTGAAGCTCTCCACGAAACATGGGAGAGGTTCAAGAAGAAGCTTATGAGGTGCCCAAATCATCATATGACCAATGTCCACATGATGGAGATATTATACAAGGCTTTGAATTCGGTGACTAAGCCAGTGGTTGATAATGCTGCGGGTGGTTCATTCATTGACCTTACTTTTAATGAGGCAAGTGGTATGCTAGATCGTATGACAAAGCAGAGTAGAGCTTGGCATACCAGGGATTCTGAGGTAGCAAGCTCTACTGTATCTTTTGGCATGACTGCAGAACAAAGGCGAAGAGAAGAGGAATTTGACCAAGATATGGCACACATGAAAATGAAGATGGATCTTTTTACCAAGCATTTATTATCAGGGAAGACCGAAAAGGTCAAAGCGGTTGCGTTAAAAGGAAGAGATGAATCTGATTCTGAGGAAGAAACTAACTACTTGAATAATTAGAGGGGTTTCCGAGGCAATGCCCAAGGAAACCAAGGTCGGAACTATTATGATAAATCTGGATACAAGGACCGCGATCAAGGTAGTTGGAAGAATAAGAATGATAGGAGTGGGTTGTATGTTCCACTTGGAAGCCGTGAGGCCGCTGCATCTGGTTCCGGAAAGATGTCCATGGAAGATATAATGGCGAAGTTGGTGAAAGGAGTGGAGCCAACCAACACGGGAGTAACTGAGGTAATAAATAATTTGTCCTCAATGAAGTAATTGGTTGACTCGCATTCCACTTCAATAAAACAGCTGGGGCAACAATTGAGTCAACTTTCAGCTGCTTTCAATCAAAGAAAGGCTGGCACTTTACCTAGCGACACCGTGCAAAATCCAAGGAATGATGGATCATGTATGGCTATTACTACCAGGAGTGGTAAGGTGTTGGAAAATCCATACAAAGGCAAGCAGGTAGTCGATAATATAGAGGAGAATGTTATTGATGAAGCAGAGTTTGAAGATGCCGTAGAAGCTGAAGTGAGTACTCATGATGTTACACCTAGGCGTCACCAGCCTGAAAAGAATGATAGTCGGAAGCAAGATAAAAAGGAAGTAGTGGAGAAAATGATTCCTCTTCCACTACCACCTTTTCCACAGAGACTGAAGAAGAAGGCTGATGACACTAGGTTTAGTAAATTCATGACTATGTTGAAGCAGCTGACTATTAATGTTCCTTTGGTGGAGGCGCTGGAATAGATGCCTGGGTATGCTAAATTCATGATGGACCTTTTGACAAAGAAGCGGGCAGTAAGCTATGAGCTGGAAGATTATGTTCATCATTGCAGTGCAATCGCTACAAGATCGCTAGTACAGAAGAAGGCAGATCCTGGTGCTTTCACTATTCCTTGCACGATTGGATCGTTGGATTTTGATAAGGCATTGTGAGATTTGGGAGCTAGCATCAATTTGATGCCGCTATCCATGTACAGAAAGTTGGGGTTGGGCGACCCTACACCAACCAATTTGCGGCTTGTGATGGCAGATAGGTCGATAAAACAACCTGTGGGTATTCTGAATGATGTATTGGTAAAGGTTTCTACATTCATTTTTCCTGCAGATTTTTTTATTTTGGATTGCGAGGTGGATTCTGAAGTACCGATAATCTTGGGGCGTCCCTTTCTCACAACTGGAAGTGTGCTTATTGACTTAAGAGCTAATGAGCTTTTATTTCGGTTGAATAACGAAGTGGTCCGTTTTGATGTATGCAAAGTAATGAAGCAGCCCAGCGATATAAATATGTTCTCTGTAGATGATGTTTATTATAAGGATGAAAAAGAAGTATCGGTAGAAAAGCAGCTTACTGTTGAGCCATTGTCGACTGTGCTGTTGAATGTTGAGCATGAGGATGTTGAAGATTATGAAGAAACCATTTGTGCTCTAACAGGAATAGGGTCCTATTCTCATGCCCCTAAGAAGCTGGACCTTGATCTTAAGAATCGACCTTCACCAAAAACGAAGACTTCCATTGAAGAGCCACCAGTGCTAGAATCGGAAGAGCTCCCCAGTCACCTAAGGTATGCGTTCTTAGGAAGTGGAAATACACTTCCGGTGAGTGTTGTGGCTGGTCTAGGTAAACAGCATGTAGAGGCTCTCATCTCTGCTCTGAAGAGGTACAAGAGAGCTATGGGATGGACTATTGATGATATAATTGGTATACCTCCTGGGATATGTATGTACAAAAGTCATCTCGAAGAAGATTGCATGCCTACAAGTAATCATCAACGTCCTCTGAATCCATTCAGAAAACGATGCACCATATATCTCGATGAAGTCTAAGTAATCGAGATAACTATGTCGTGCTGCGACAATAAATCAAGCACTAGATGGGAGGCAACCCATCGTATTTAAATTATTTTGTTTTACAAGGAGTTTATTTTTGTAGTCGAGCCACGACCAAAACTAAGGCGCTTGGTGGGAGGCAACCCATCGTTCTAATCGTTTTTGTTATTTTTGAGCAAGTGTAGGTGCAAGACGTATAAAGGAGGAGCTTGGTCTCAAATTTTGATTTGAAAGTGAGCAATGTTAAAGGTGGTAAGTGAGTAATGAAGGAGCAAAAGGCTTTCGGTTAGGCATTGCCTATACAAATCTAGGCAATAGACAAGGCAAGGCCTATGTAAATCTAGGCAATGGACAAGGCAAGGCCTATGCTATGACCTTTGGTCTCTAAATCTAGAATTCCATAGCATAGGCGCCGCCTATGCCAAAGCCTTTGGTCCAACAATGCCATAGCATAGGCGCCGCCTATGCCAATTTCTTTGGTCTCTGAATCTACAATGCCATAGCATAGGCGCCGCCTATGCTCAACTAGGCAAAGCATTAGTCGCCGCCTTTGCCTCCCAAATCTCTCAAAACTTTTATTTTTGCTCATCTAACCTTGCAAGATCATCTTCCGAGTTCAACACCAAGTAAGTTCTTCGTTTATATTCCAAAGTTGTTACAATCTTACGCTTATCATGGTATTTTAGATCTTAAAGTGGTGTTGGTGATTAGAATGTGTTGATTTGTATGATACATCTAGTTGAGTAAAAGAATACGTATGGGTATTATGGACTTAGTACCGACTTGTATTTGATTGTTATACACTGTCCTCTTTTTGAGAAATCGAAATGGTGAAGCTAATTGCATACTCTTCAAAGTTGAATGCTTGAATGTTTGAATGACTCGCTCATCGAGATAAAGATCATGATTGAATTCAAGCATGAGATGTTGTGATTATTTCTATGCCATAACTTGATACGATCTCTATGTAGTAGTCTTGTTCAAAAGGTTCATTAATCGACACATGAAAGTATAGTCAAGATTACATGAAATAGAGTTGGAAAGGATAGTAAGATGACATGAAAGTATGACTGTGCTAAACATATTGTTGGAACATATCCCCTAAATGTATTTCGATGAAGTCTGAGTAATCGACATCATTCACTTAATTAGTTTGTGTCAACAAATTAAGTGTGGGGTGGCGCCACTATTGTCTGTTTGTCGATTGAATCTTTCGAGATAAAGCTAACATGACTCTATTAGGATCTCAGGTAGAATGGCCTTAAAAGGACGACAAGGAAAACAAAAAGCGCCCACCTCACAGAAAGGTAAGAAAAGAGGAAGAAAAGAGCAAGCTGAACCCTCCTCGCTACAAATACCTCGACGCACTTTTGGCATCAAGTGGGGTACAATTTGAGGAAACTCTGAGGATGAAGACTCTGATGATGATTCTGATGCAGGGGGCATGACCCCAGACATAGAGGATGAGTCCGACTAATCAGGTTCTTCTTATTTATTTTCTACTGAGGGCAGTGTTTCCCGTCTAAGTGTGGGGTGCTGGTATTTGTATGCTATATTTCTTTGCTTACCTGCATTTATTCATGTTTATCTGTTTGATTTTTAGTAGTAGTTAAATTTTTTTGAAGTTAAATTTTTTCAATATTTTTAAATTTTTTCAAAATTTTTTTCTCTTTAGTTTTTTTTTTAGATTTTGCATAAAGTGCATGAAATTGTTCTGATAGGCGACATGGTATTATGACAAGAGTTTGTGATAAAATCATTACTATTGAGACGTTTAGGCTCTAAGTGAGACTCACTATGTGATAAGTGTGTGGTTTAATTCATTCATCGGTTGGGTCAAGAGTCTATACTGCTCCCAATAAAGTTGACCATGTGCCTTGTGTGTGAGAGATTATAGTATATTCTGTGCTGTGACTGATGGTAGAATTTGCCTGGTGTGTATGTAAAGCGAAATAAAGAGTGTAAGTTTAGGAGATGATTTAGGCATTTCTTTGGCAACCTGTACTTGTTTACCTTCTTTTTACCTACCCATTGACATTATCCTAGTTAACCCCCTTTGAGCCCTTAGCTATTTTCTTTGATAGCCTCATATGTAGCCTAATCCATTTTTTCAAGACCATAATTTGATCCAAATTCCTAAGCGCTTTAAATTGTAAAGTCATGTGACAAAATAAGAGGAAATTGGGTAAGAGTGATGCCTTAGAGTGTAGTGGTACTTGAATTTGTTATGAAAAAGAGTGGCTATCATAGAGGTGTGTTATAAAAAAAAAAGAAAAGAAAAAGAAATAGAAAAACAAAAAGATAATTGTGTTTATGATAAAATAAAAATATAGTTATGTTTGAATAAAAAAAAAGGTGAAAAGGGGTGGTAGATAAAAGAAAAGTAGAGAGGTTGTTTAAAAGAGAATGTTAATGGCATAATGTGATGTATTAAAGCGCTTAGGGAACATAGTCTCTATTTCTGGCCAAAATAGTCCTACCTGTCCCTTAGCCTACATTACAACATGTAAAGACCTATTTGATCCTAAGCTTAGCATTCTGATATTAGTAGAGCATTACACTAAAGGCAAGCCTATGGTCATCAGTTGCAACATATGAATTCTTTGTGAGAGAGAGAGCAAGGAGAATCTTGTACCCATATTTTGAAAAATGCAAAACTTGTGAGTGATTATGGGTGATATCTTGTGTGAGACACACATGGTTGATGAGTCTTGGGTAGTGTTATATGATTCTTTGTGCCTTAACTTATGGATACGAATTAACCATCATCACGAGTCTATGTTGGAGGTTGAATTGTTTCTAGTAGTGATCAATAAAACTACTCTTTGTTAATGATTGCCGTGCATGTCTTGTTGAACATTTTGTGCTATTACTGTGAAACCCTAGGTAGATGTTTACATGGACGTAATATTTTGTTCAAGGACAAACAAAGCTTTAAGTGTGGGGTGTTGATGTTAGGCGTATTTACACGACTAAAGAACCTTAATTTACCCATATTTTAGCTAAGTTTTGAGGACAAAATATATAATTCCTGCACTTTTAGTCCTTTTTCCTATAAGTAAGCTAACCAACGTGATTAGCAAGTGTTCAGGTATAAATGATGAAGATTTCAGCATTTTATGGACTGCTGGACGCCAAAGGAAACTTCAACGGAAGAAGGAAGGCAGCTTTTGGAAGCCTATGGACTAAATATGATGTATGGAAAACCTGTCCCGGGCAAAATCAGTATTTCTTAATACTTGGGGATCAACAGTAACCCAGTAGGACTGGGACAAGGATAAATACCCTATTTCAGTAGGACAAGGATAAAAACCCTATTTCAGTAGGACTAGGACAAGGGTGTTATAAAAACCCTTATTTGCTGAATTTTTCAGAATTCAATTCAATTCATTCTATTTTTCTATTCAATTCTATTTTTCTTTTATTCGACATTTAGTACTATTCACATTACTTTCTGACAGAGAGAGCACGGCTCTAGTGACCAACGTGAGATCGTTCAAGCTTTGGTACGATGATGATGTTTATTGCGATCTCCGTTGCACTCATAAGTAGCTAAACTTCTCTGTTAGGGTTATGGAAGCCTTATGAGATACTATCTATTGCTATGAGTTTGTGAATTCTTGATACGTATGCTGCTTATATCATTACTCTCTTCATCTTAATTGAATTCTTGTGGTTGCAAACATATAGAGTACGCCAGTATAGCATTAACTTGTTCGAAAGAAAAGTTGCATGTCTGGAAAAGAGAGAGTGACAAGGAAATAGGGCTACCAACCCCTGTTTAAAAGTTAGTACCGTAACTAGATTAACCTCTTGGAGAATTCGTACCATTAGTTATACGCTTTAAGATCGAAAGAGTTAAAGTGAGATAATCCTTGATGGTCGAAAGACGCTAGGATTTACCATAGAATACGAAACTCTATAAGCGCATGCATGTCTGAATTCTGCATAACTCATAGCCAATAGATACGTAGAAGTCATAAGGTGGACATAATCCTCACTTACAATTCTCATTGATTAAAATCTTACTAAACATTCCGTTTTCACTTTACTATTTTGATAATTTTACTTCACGCATAAAATCCCCCCTTTTTCCGCATAACTTTCACCAAAAGTCTACTAATCGTTGCATACTTAGTGACCGAGTATTCCCTGTGGGATTCGACACCCAACCCAGTTGGATTCTATATTTGACGACGACCGCTTACACTCTTACGAGAGCTGTAGTTTGAGCATTATCACTACACTAGGAGAATTTTCTTGATCCTGCTGGGACTAAAGAGCATATAGTCTTTTTGGGCATTTCCCAGTAGTGGCACTAGAGGTTGGACCCTACTGATTAAGGAGACCGGACTGACGTGAAGAATGGTTATGCTGGCTTCGTGGACCAGCCTTAAGACAGTATCAGACTCTGTGACCTAACTTGCCACAGCCGTAACACACATCACTTCCGGCTATACATATACCCTTATGATATTTGCCACAAGTCTGACAAAGGAGATGGGTTCAGGAACTGCTAACATCGGCCTGAGATTTAGGACCTGGCACCCTATCTCTGAATTTAGGGACCGGAGCACTGGATGAGGAAGGAACTGGAATCAAAGACTTTGGGTAGAACTGATAACAATTACCACCCTCTGACTTAGGCTGAGAAATTGAGATGACCTATTCTCGCTTTCTTATTTTCTCTCTTTCTTTTTTTCTTTCTTTTTTTCTACACTTTCCCACCTCAATCTGCTGGGCATGAATCATATGCCTGGGTGGGACAACAGCCTGCTGATTGCTTTGAGCTAATACTGAATAAGATAAAATAAGACAGTCGATTCTGAATTTTCCATGAATGTCATACTCGTCCAGGGAATCTACTTGAATGGGCAGAGATATCGACTGATTCTCGGTTTTCCTTTCTTTACTCCTTTTGGGAGACATGTTCTATATTGAAAGGGAGAGCGGATTAGAATGGGAGTTAAATTTGAGCTCATGTTCACTGGCACAACCTTAATACTGAAAGAGGGGAAACTGTTCCTAAAACATCTCATAGCCTCTTGTCTATAAGTTTGGTTCACATCACACCCATGCACAAGACTCTACTAGATGAGGATTTTTAGACTTCCTAGGACACTGTTGAACTTTAGGATCTGATACCAAGTTTTGTAACACCCCGAGTCTGGTACCCAAAATGTTACACGGTGCCCATGACCCCAAAGGACCACAAGCTAACCCATGACTGCTATCTATAACTGAGCACTGCATGATATACTATATAAATGCAGAATATAAGGTGTAAGGTTGTAAAGTTTAAAACTGTAACATGTCTGATAAATTAATATTTGAACGGGGTATAGAAATACCCAAACTGAAATAAACTGTCTGAACATACTATAGTCTGAAAGCCTCTAAACTGTCTGAAAATTATGGAGTTGATAGGACAAGTCCCCTACTAACTCCAAACGACTGGAATAAACTAAGTGCGGAAGGAATAAAATAATCAAATAATAACATCCTCGAATGATGAGGACTCACTGCTGAAATTGGAATGCTACAAATGCTCTAAATCTCGTGCTTCTGAACCTATGGTATAAAAACACCATAGCGCAAATGCGTCAGTACGATTGAATGTACTGGTATGCATGTGAGGTAGGATAAATGAAAATGTTTATTATGCATGAACAATAATAACTGACTCTATAACATGAACGTGAGAATACATGCATGGATAAGTTACTAAAACTGAATACGTAGTAATACTAACTACTGAGTATGAATACTGATAATAATAGCTACTGATAACTGATTGACTGTATCTGACAGTCTATATTCTAATGAAACTAGCTGAGTTTCGTACTGTACTGAGTGACTGTATTTGATAGTTCTAGGTTTTATAGAACTATTTGAGTTCTATTACCGAGACTTGGTCTAAAACTATAACTATGGTAAGTAGTTATCTAAACGACAAGCCCCAATTAAATCAATATAGCTGAGTTGGGGTCTAATCTATCACCCCAATTGTAAGGGTGTCAATACCGCACCACTGGTAAAGACAAGCTGTGAGTGACCCACATCTAACAGTGTCCCCCCAAAAAAATGGTGGGACCCTCGTCTGAAAGTGTTAATCTACCTCATCAACCCTCATCTGTCAGTGTTGATGTCTCAACCTATGCTGGCTACATAGTTCTGGAACGCAAGGATTGCTTCTAAGGATCACACCCTCAACTGATAGTATGTGCCCTCATCCTTGGGTTCACTTGATGTTAATTCCTACTCCCATCTGAATAGACACTAAAACATAATTAACTAAAATAAACTATATTGGGTTTAGTGAGTTTTGTTGACTGATGGAATACTATGAGATTACTGAGTTACAGAGATTTTTGAGATTACTAGGATTTCCGAGTTTTCCTGAGTCATGAGTCTGACTGAATTCTACTGAGCATGGCTTGACTGAGAGTATCTTGAAAACTGACGCTGGCTCTAGGCACACAGCTAAATTTTCAGGTACAAGTACCCCCAGGACTCGATAGCATGAAACTTACAAGACATGACACTTTTTGAACACACGATTATTGTCAACATTTCACAATTCAACCATTGAGGGATTTCATGAACCATTTATCATCCATAATCTTGTACATGGATAGGAATGCATATCAACATGCCATATTTTGATAACTTCTAATATCATGAACATTCCATCAAATAACTACACTGCACAACAATCGTATGGAGGTCATAATTGAACATAAGGGTAACATGAATTCATTATTAAGGTTCTATTGAGTCATATTGCACAAGTATTATTCTCTTAGGCATTTTATCAAACACCTATTACGCATAATTTAGGGCTTAGGCATGATATCAAATTAATACAACATGATTTTGTAATTCAATTTAATTTCATGATTTTTAACCCCATACTAGCATAGTAGAATGAACAACACATAAAGATTCCAATTTGGGAATCATACATCTATAACTACATGAGCATAATCAATCTACAATATAAAAATCATTATTCAAAATTTAAAATTGGATTCTTGGGCTTCATGGATGAAAGGAATCCATGAATGAACACTTGACATACCTTGGATGGAAGATTCTTGAAAATTAATGGTAGAATCTCTTGAATTTGAAGTTCCTATGAAAACCCTAGACTTGTTCTTGAGAGTATTGAGAGAAACAACAATATTTTGGTGAAATAAGGGTTGAATCTTGTATTTTTAGACTTATTTAGGGGTGGAAAATTGACCCTTTTGCCCTTAAAAATATGGATATTTAATGATTAAAAACTGGGCATCGACGTGATACCCGATAGGCGATACCATGATCGTACAAAGCCTTAGTAGTTTTACTGGCCGTCCCTACAACAATCTCATGATACCATGATCGTACCAAGCGTCAGTAGTTTTACTGGCCATCCCTACAACAATGTTAACCAACGCGATAGGCGATGCGGCGCACCAAGATATCATTGTTCCAGTGTTTTGGGACACCAAACATGGTCTAAACGAGGTCCAAAAAATCCAAAACTTATTTGGGAACACCTATTGACCTCTTTGATTATGAATTAACAAAAATACAAACCATTGAAGGACATTAAGCTGGAAAAATAAGATTTCCAACTTTCGAAGGCCGAAAATAAACTAAGTCTGGGAACTTAGCTAGAATTTTCTAAGTATGGGACTCTTGGCAAGCTTAAAGGACTGACTTAAGCTTAGAAATTTTTGGGGTCTTACAGATACTTATAGGGTTCGTAGGTACCAATTTAACGTTATAAGAAGACCTTCATAGGTCTCAAATAAAAATTAACTTTCAGAATCTTCTTCTTCCACTTACGATACCACCTACACCCATCAAAAGTACCACTTACGACCCATAAGTGGTTTCGTATGTGGCCTTTTACAACCTCTCATAATCTTTTTCTCTCTTGCTTCCCCATAACATATTTTCCTATAAAACCAAAACAAAAACACATATCTAATAAAAAGGATCTAAGTTCTTGCATAATTTTTGATTTTATGCATAGAAAGTGCGATGAACCCATGGCACATCAGCACCCCCAACTTAGAATGTTTGTTTGTCCTTAAATAACTAACATATAACAAAGAACACATGACTCTTAATTAAAAGAAACCTAAGACACCTACGAAAGTCAACTCAATTTTAGCTCAAAAACTCTTATCCTTTCGTATTTCTACTTTTCAAAACCATTGCATAGATACATGTAGCACAACAATATGCAACAAATGAATCAACTAATGGAATAACCTTAGCGACAATAAACCAAGAAAATATACAATTTACACTACTGGAATAGGTAAGCAGTTAGCAACACAACCCATGTACCATTACAAAAAAGAAGTCCCACTCACGCAATATCATCATATAAATGCAGGGGACCATGTCAAGACACTCAAGCTCACAATAGAAGTTCCAATCAATTTGCAAAGAATACCATAGACTTGTCTTTATTTTCTATACCTTTGTCTTTCGAACAGTTGGACTAGGACCACTACAAGATTTTTCTTGGCTTGTAATGTAGGCTTGGGGGCAGGTATCGTACATTTGGGATAAAGTGACTCAACTTCCTCGACACTACTCTAATATTTTTGCCCTGCTTCTCAACCATTTTATTTTTTTCCTCCCTTTTTCTCCTTTATCATTTTTTTTGGATTGGGTGCGATTTTCATTTATTTAATTTTTTTTTAAGTTTTCTACTTTTTTTCTTTCTTCTCTTTTTTTCTATGACACCCAACCTTACTTTATTTTTCTTTCACATTAAACACGATTCTAAGTACCCAATGTTAACTACATCGAGGTGCACAGTATCCAAGGAGGGACCAGGGCCAAAACAGGTTCATTTTAATCAATTGGGTTTGTGAATAAGTAAAAACAAAAAAACAGGTCAATGTAGGCTCAAATAATGGATCAAGGGATACTTCTTCACATTTGGATGGTTATTTAGGCTAGGAGTGGTCTAAGTCCAAACTGGATGATCATGTCCTAACCAACTGTCTTACAACCTAAGCAAGCCTAATTGGGCAAGTTCTAGATTAAATGCACAAAGGTAACTGGGTAAGTACCTCACAAACATATGGTATATGGTTATATTACCAACTACTACCTATCCAGTTTTTGCAATGCTAAGCTATGATTAATATGTTTCTAATCCTAATTCCATGACAAGATTCACACAATGGTCTTTTCACACATATTTACATTGCATAATTCACAAATATTTAGAGGAGTATCATTTTTTCCACAACACTTAGGACCAAACAAAATAGGTCAACTATCCTTAGGTTCCTTATTTTCCTCCTAATTAAACACAAATAACACATAATACAAATAACAACACAAACATAACCTAAATATGTCGGTTCTACTAGGATAACATAGCCGTCGGGAAAAGAAACATGACAAAAAGAACTGTGGTATACCCTTATACCCAACTAAAGACTATGCACTGTCTCCAGTACATAACTATAGTATAAAACAAGGGATGAAGACATACTTGGGATGCTCTAGGCATCCGAATTTGACTTTACCCTATCTGGGGCATTATGTGGTTAAACTGGTGGAGGTGGTGGTAGTGGTCAACTTGAGGAGGCTCCCGCTTCCATATCGGCATGCCTCTGCTCATCAATTGAATATGACACAAATAAATTATAATTCGTCATTTTTAGGGCCTACTGATAATCAATCATAGGATCCTATAACTCCTCCCAATGACCTCTCTTGGCCCCAACAACTGGGACCACATCATTCTTTGCAAACAAATCAGACACAATAGTCAAAAATTATCTTAATGGCTATATAAAAGATGGAATGACTGGAGGGGACAATCAGAATATGGATCTCTGATAATGATCATACCTCTGAGTGTAATGTAGCCATCTATTTATGTAGGCTTGACAAGTTCGATGTCTGGATCGCATGCATTCATGCACTCATCCGAGTCTGAAAGCTATCTATATGAAAATGCAGCTCTCTATTATTCTATTATATGGCTTCCATTATCATCCAATCGAATCGAGACTCAGAATCCTTTAAAGTTGTTCGGGTACCCAGGTTACTGCTCAGGGTGTAGTTAAGCTTTATGTGATCTCAAGTTTCCCAAACAAAATCATCCAACATGTTCAGTTTTGTTTAACCTAATATAGGCTCCACAATTTCCAAGAATCATAAGACAAATAATTTCAGGTTTATATCAAGAAATATCTCATGTTAAATGATAAAGAACATGTTTTTACTTTGTTGAAGCCAAGAATTATTACCTGGATTTGGAGAGTCTAGGAAGTAGAAGATGAACAATGTGAATTTATCCTTACTTTGTGAATTTACATGCAAGTATGGTGAGAAGAAGTAGGGAATTGCCTTTTATACTTTTAGAGGGAAGTTGGAGAGTTTTAATTGTAAGGAGATTTTGAATTTGAAAGGTTTAGGATTATATGGGCCAGTTTTAGAGGGTTAAATAATCTAGGGGGTCAGTTGGGGTCAGGTTATATGGGCAAGACCTAGATTTTAAAAGCGGGCCCAATAAAAATTTGATGATCTTACAGAACCACTTATGGCCTGTAAGTGGTAATTATGGCCCCCATAAGTGGGGTCATAGGTAGGTACTACAACTTATCTCCTTGACTAATTTATACAACCCCAACTTACAAGGTCGCATGTTGCACTTACAATCCCTATAAGGGGTTTCATAAGTATAACTTTAGAGACCCAAAAATTCTTCAGAAACCTATGACATTAACTTACCTATCGTAGGTTGGACCAATGATCCTCGTAAGTGGGGTAATAAGTCCACTTACCTGGAATTGTTTGAATTTTTGAAATTTTGCCAGTTTCCAGGTGTTTCTGTATGTTTTTAACCTACAAAACAAAAAACAAATGTTACTCCCCGAGAGTACCCCTTGGGCACCACATGGTGCTTACTGTCCTGAGAGCTACAAGATAAACCATGAGATGGTACTTGTTGTGAGCACTGAATAATATAATAACATATGGAAAATTTAACTGAGGAATTCCATAAGGTTTTAAATTATAAATCTGATAAAAATCTGTAAGGCAAAACTAATAATACTGATAAAAATATCTGAAAATGACAATTGAAACTTGAAAACAGGCTAACTATCAGTACTAGTTTGAAATGCCTCTAATGATTGACTGAGGAGCTGATAGGACAAACTCCCAACTAACTTTGAATGAATATGAATGACTGAAACTGATAAAGAAATCTGAGTAAATAAATCATGTCCTCAAAATATGAGGACTCACCACTGCTATGGCTAATAATTTGGAAAGTTTATGTGCAATTCGGGAACTGAGCGTCCGAACCTATGATATGATACATCATAACGCAAGAGAAAAGTATGCGATTAGTACTTTGAATGCACTAGCATGCTAAATAAGGTAGGCTGATATGTATGGTTGCATGAACATGAGTAAGAGCCATTTGAATATATGTATATATATATTGCATGACATAATAAATAGAATACATTGAAACTGTAAGTCCTGAAGATGCATGAAATCTGATAAATACTGAGGATGCATAAAATTTGTAAATACTGAGGATGCATGAAATCTTAACTACTGAGGATGCATGACCAAGCATATAAAATGTTCTGAATATAATCTATAAATATTGAAGTACCTAAAAATCCTGATTTAAATCTCCGGTGCGACGCGGTACAATCGCGTCAAGCCACTGAAAATGGACAATCCCCATTTTGTCCAACGACGCAATACGGTGCTATCGCGTTGCACTACTACAAAAATATAATTCTGAATTGGCATTTCAGTACGATGCGGTGCCAATCACGGAACCTTACTGGAAAGTGACAATTGTGAAATGACACATTGGTACAACATGATGCTTATGTCATATTAAGCTATTGTTTTCACTAAAAGTGCCATAACTTCTCACCTGAGTATCGAATTTGGGAGAAATTGGTATCGTTGGAAAGCTAATTCAATTTCCTAATATTTAGTGGGTATTTACCTTTAAAATTTTGAGTAGAACAAAAGTCATTCTTGTTTGAATTTGACTAAAGCAACATTTCTATCAAAATTTCAATAGGTGTGGATTGTTTTGATTCGTCTAATTGCTGGGAGTTATTTGAGGCCTTAATATACCTCAAACTAACTCATAGACTATAAATGAGATATAAGGTACCATGCATGATATTGAAAGAAGATTCTAGCATTGGTTTGGATTTTTGAGGTATTACAATCTCCGCCTTGGGAGCATTCATTCTTGAATGAGAATGATTAAGCTCAAAACACTAAGGAACTGAGATTACATGCTGAATATAAGTGATGAAAAATGTGATTACATGGATGAGTATGAAACATGGCATATGAGTAAACTGGTTCTTAAGCTGAGTGTGAGTTTGCAGAGAAAATATGAGGGTACTTGGTCTGTATATCTGCTTTTGCTTCCCAAGTGGCGCCCTCAACGTACTGATTCTGCCAAAGAAGTTTGAGTATACGAACTTGTCGATTAAGAATTTCGACTATAATCTTCTTGTAGAAAAGACTGTTCTGAACTTCTATGCTCTCTAAGGGAACAACTACAGCTGGGTCGCTAATACACTTCTTCAACAAAGAGATATGGAATACTAGGTGCATTGATGCTAAGTTTGCAGGAAACTCAAGCTCATAAGCCACCTTTTCAAAATGGCTCAAAATCCTGTAAGGACCAATAAATCGGGGACTAAGCTTCCCCTTCTTACCAAACCTCTTCACTTCCTTCATGGGAGTGATTCTCAGATATATGAAATCACCAATCTCAAATTCAAGATCTTTCCTCCTCATATCTACATATGATTTTTGTCAGCTCTGGATGCCTTAAACCTCTCCCTAATCAACTGTACATTCTCTAAAGTATCAAACACCAAGTCAGGCCCTACTAAAGCGGTTTCTTCTACTTCAAACCAACCAATCAGAGATCTACATATCCTTCCATATAGAGCCTCAAATGGAGCCATCTGAATAATGGAATGATAGCTATTATATCCGCTAATTCAATCAAAAGAAAATGGTTATACCAACTGCCCTTAAAGTTAATTACACACGCTCTCAACATATCCTCAAGGGTTTGAATGGTACTTTCTGCTTGACCATCTGTCTGGAGGTAAAAGGCTGTACTGAGGTAAACTTAAGTACCAAGACCTTTCTGAAAAGCTTTCCAAAAATGAGAGGTGAACTGAGTACCTCTATTTGAGATGATAGATAATGAAACACCATGCAACCTAACCAACTCTCTGAGATAGAGCTTGACATATTCCTCGGTTGAATAAGAACTATGGACTAGAAATAAATGTGCTGACTTGGTCATCCTATCCACAATGACGTAAATCAAATTATTCTTTCAATGAGTGCGAGGCAACCCTGTCACAAAATCCATGTTCACTACCTCCAACTTCCAAGTGGGACTACTGAACTCCTGCATAGACCCACTATGATTTTGATGTTCAATCTTAACCTGCTGACAAGTGAAGCAGTTTGCTACAAACACTGCATTATCTCTCTTCATCCCACTCCACTAATAGATTTTTCGCAGATCGTAATACATATTCGTGGCCCCCGAATAAATTAAGTAATGCATACCATGTGCTTTTGTAATAATTTTCTGTATCAACTCATCAACACATGAAATATACAAAATCTACCTTGGAAATGAAGTACACCATCTCCCCCTTGGAGAAAACCTCTACTTTCTGATCCTGGACTAACTCTTTCAGCTTCACTAGACTAGGATCCCTATCTTGCTTTTCTTTCACTTCGGCAACCAAAAAAGATTCGAACTATTCTGAACCCAAACACTACCCTCAGCTGAATCAACCAATTGAACACTTAATCTGAAAAGATGATGAACTTCTCTAGCAAACTTCTTCTTATCACTTCTAACATGAGGAACACTACCTATAAAAATCTACGTAGGGTATCTTCCACTACATTGGCCTTTCCCGAGTGCTACAAAATACTCATATCATAATCTTTCAATAATTCTAACATCTTCTCTGACACAGATTTAAATCCTTTTGCAAAAATACATATTGGAAGCTTTTGTGATACCTACTGGGGTAGACACTGAAAAGGGCTCTGCTAAGATTTCGGGACTGACTCCAAAGTTAACGGCTATATAAGGGGTTACAAAAAAAATAGAAGCTACAGGGTCTAATAAATCATAAACATATAAATAAAAGACTTGCAACGTACCAGTAACAATGTCAGGAGAACTTTCTTGATCTCATCGGGACTGAAGGGCATAAAATCTATTTGGATGCTGACCATTGGTAGCAATGGAAGTGGCACGCTGCTGAGTCGGGCGGCCGACTGAAACTGAGGGATGACTGTGGACTGACCCTGCTGACCACTCTTTGGACAACCCCTGATTCGATGGCCTGGTTTACCATACCCAAGACATACATCACTATGTCTCTACAAACACCCTGATGGTTTTTACCCCATTTTGACAAAGAGGATTTGTATGACCAATGTTAGCACTGCCTTGGGACTTAGAGCCTTACGCTCTATCCTTATTATCATTTCTTAATTTGGGTACTGGGGTACTAGCCAAAGATGGAGTTGGGATTGAAGATTTTGGGTGGATCTGAGGACGGTTACCACCTTCTGACCTTGGCTGATTAAAATTAAAACTACCTGTTCTAGTCTTTTTATTCTCTATCTCCTTCTTTTTTTTCTTCTTCTTCTCAATCTGTTGAGCATGGACCATAAGCCCAGACAAGTCTATCTCCTTAATAAGTATTGTGATCCAACACTCTTTGATCACACTGTCAGATATTCCAGTCACAAACTTGCTCATCTTAGACCAGCTATTAACTACCACATAAGGAGTATACTTAGAAAAATAAGTAAACTTGAGGGAATACTCATTGACACTCATGTTGCCCTACCTCAAATTAATAAACTCTAACACCTTAGCCTCTCTCAACTCCAACAGAAATAACCTATCTAAGAAGGCAGTAGCAAACTTCTCCCATTCTATAGTCCCTGCATCTGTACCTCTAGCTAATTGCAAATGCTTAAACCATGTATGAGCCATATCTTGCAACTGATAGGTAGCTAACTCAGCATTCTCACTAGTAGCTACCCCCATAATATCTATTACCTTCTGGACCATGTCCAAGAAATCCTGCGGATCCTCTTTAGATTTGGATCCTAAAAATAGAGGAGGGTTCATTCAGGTAAAGTCCCAAATCCTAGCTGCGGAAATATTGGTCACTGGGTTAGTCAGAATAACGGATAGCTGAGCATTCTAAGCCACTACAGAGTGAGCTAGAGTAGTAAATACATCTTTGAACTTTTCATGGGAAACATGCTAATTAAGGGGATCGTCTTGAATGGGTGGAGGTGCTGGCTGGTTTACGTTTCTTCTTCCATTTGTGTTTTAGGGAGGCATATTCTATAAATAGAAGGGAAAATAGATTATATGAAGATTTTAACACGAGCTCATGCTCAGTCGCATGACATAAACACTGAAAGAAGGGAAACTTTTCCTAAAACACCTCATAGCCTCTTTCCCATATGTATGGTACACTTCACACCCATGGAAACGACTCTACTTGACCCAGCTTTCAAACTTCCTAGGAAAATTTCAAAACTTAGACTATGATACCAAGTTTGTAACACCCTGAGAGTACACCCGGGGTGCCACACGGTGCTTATAGTTCCAAGGAACCACAAGCTAACCCATGAGCTGGTACCTACTGCTAGCACTGAATAATATAGTGACATATACAAAATTTAACTGAGGAATGCCATAAGGTTTTAAATCATAAATCTATTCAAAATATGTAAGGCAAAACTGATAATACTGATAAAAACATCTGGCATTGATGACTGAAACCTGAAAACTAACTAACTATCTATACTAGTCAGAAAAGCCTCTATTGACTAACTGAGGAGCCGATGGGACAAACCCCCAACTAACTCCGATAGAATACGAATGACTGAAACCGATAAAGAAATCTGAGCGAAATAAATTATGTCCTCAAAATATGAGGACTCACCACTACTACGACTGATAATCTGGAAAGTCTATGCGTGATTCAGGAACTGAGTTTTGGAACCTATGATATGATATATCATAGCACAAGAAAAGAGTATGGGATCAGTACTTTGAACATACTGGTATGCTAAATAAGATAGGCTGATATGCATGGTGGTATGAACATAAGTAATAAATATCTGAATCTATACATATATATGTGGCATGGCATACTAAATAGAATACATGAAAACTGTAAGTACTGAAGATGCATGAATCTGATAAATACTGAGGATGCATGAAATCTGTAAATACTAAGGATGCATGAAATCTATAAATACTGAGAATGTATAACCAAGAATATAACCTGTTCTGAATATAATATGTAAATATTGAAGTGCTGAAATTTGATAACTGAATTATTGATATCTGTATACTATGGTCAAGCAAATGAAATTTAATTACTAAACTGGTTACTGGACTGAGACTGTGGGAGCTATCATTTAACCTACATGCCCCAATAAGCAATTTGGGGTTCAACCTGTGAACCGAGTTGGAAGTGTGTCAGTACCGTGCCACGGGTACTAACACTGGCTGTGTGGATCCACTAAAGAGTTGTCCCAAAGAACTAAGGGTCACCCTCGTCCTGCAGGGCCCTAATGACATCAACCCTCAACTGGCAGGTTAATATCTCAACTTACGATGGCTACGTAGTTCTAAAACATGGGGACTGCTACTAAAGGTCACACCCTTAATTGGCAGGTGAGCCCCCATCCCTGGGTTCGTTCGATGCTAAATCCTGCTCCCAACTGAACTGACTCGGAATACTGAATTACTCTAAGTTTAACTAATTATAATGACTGACAGAATTGATAATGCTCATAACATATTCCAAAACTAATCTGAAGATACTGAGAATAAGTAAATAGCTATGTTTTTTCGGGTATTCATAACCCCCCAGGACTCGATAGCATTAATAGTAAAATAGTACTAAAACTTTAAGGACATAGCATGAAAACATTTATATCAAAATCCATTCTTGTAGGCATTTCATCAAACACTTGATATTCACAGTTCAATCTAAGCATGAGAATAGTTTAAATCTTGTAGAAATAGCATGATTTCAGCAACAACATCACCAATTTTGAATTAACGTAGTGAATAACAACATTAAACATGTGGGGTTTGACAAACAACAATAATTTCATGTAAATATGGTATAGAATTACAATACATAGGAGTTCATAGTTAAAATCACAATTTAAAATCATAGTAACCTGTAAAGATCATAACTTTGTATTTAAAATTGAATACTTGGACGTCATGGGTGAAAGGGACCCATGAATGAACACTTAACATACCTAGGTTGATGAATTCATGAGAATTGATGGTGAATTCTTGAGATTTGACCTTGAATTTTGAAGGGTAGGGTTTGTTCTTGAAAGAGATTACTTTTGATTTGGGAGAAATTTACAAAATAATGACCTAATAGGCTATTGAGGCTTTAATACCATGTTTTTCACGGATTTGGGGCTTTGGGAAATTACCAAATGATCTTTGGAAAATTAAATTGCAAACTTAAAAATCCTGATTTTGCTCACCGTCGCGATGCGGTACAATTGCGTTGAGCCACTGGAAAAAGGACAATCCCTATTTTTTCCAACGGCGCAATGCAGTGCTATCGGGTTGCGCCACTGGAAAAAGAAAATTCTGAATTGACATTTCGGCGCGACGCGGTACCAATCGCGGAGCCTCACTGAAAAGTGACAATTGTAAAATGGCACATTGGCACAATACGGTGCTTATATCAATGGCACACTGGAAAAGGATGAGCGCCATTTTTGGGTTCACCGCAACGTGGTGCTGCTCGTATTGAGCTACTGCTTTCACTAAAAGTGCCGTAACTTCTCACCCAAGTATCGGATTTGGGCAAAATTGATATCGTTGGAAAGTTAATTCAATTTACTACCATTTAGTGGGTCTTGAGATTTAAAATTCTTAATATATAAAAAGATATTCTTGTTTGAAGTTGACTAAAGCAACATTCTTATCAAAATTTCAATCGGTGAGGATTATTTTGATTCGTCTAATTTCTAGGAGTTCTTTGAGGCCTTAATATACCTCAAACTAACTCAAAAGACTAGAAATGAGCTATAAGGTACCATGTATGAGCTTGGAACAAGACGCTTGCATTAGTTTGGATTTTTGGGGTATTCCAACAAAGTAAACACTAAAACTTTGGGTTGCCTCCCAAGCAACACTTGATTTAATGTCGTGGCATGACATGGCTATGTTGGATACTCAGTCTTCACCAATAAGCCCATGAGTTGCCTCTCATGAAGCGCCTAATTTAACATCTTGGTACGACATAGTTTCCTTGGCTATTCAGACTTTGCCAAGGCTTACATCCTTACAAACTTTAAGATTTGCCATACTTCCCATATAGTGATTAACATGATGCCCATTCACCTTTCACGAGGCTTCTCTATTTTCTTTACTCTTAATTGCACCATGAGAAAATAATCTAACCACAATGAATGGTCCAAACCACCTAGACTTCAAATTTCCAAGAAACAAGCAAAGTCTCAAATTATACAGGAAGGTCTTATCACTGGGCTGGAATATGTATTTTTCAATCTATTTGTCATGGTACAACTTTATCTTCTCCTTGTACAAAGAAGAAATCTCCTAAGCATAGAGATGGAACTTCAGTAAATCATTCATCTTACTCATTTTCAAGTTTGCAGCATCACTCCACCCAAAGTTAAGCTTTTTCAACGCCCATAATGCGTTGTACTTAAGTTCAATCGGCAAGTGGCATGCTTTTTCATACATAAGTTGATATGGAGAAACACCTATGGGGGTTTTGTCATCTGTACAATAGGCCCAAAGTGAATCATCTATCTTCCTCAATTAATCAGTCTAATTGGCATACATAGTCTTTGGCAATATAGATTTGATCTAATAATTGGAGCCCTCAACTTGCCCACTTATCTATGTATAGTAACGTGTTGCCACCTTATGTTTCACACTATATTTTTCATGTAGGACCATAAATAAACTACTGAAAAAATGGTGCCCACAATCACTAATGATAGCACGTGGAGTACCAAACTGAGAGAATATATTATTTTTCATAAATGCCGTGACACTGCGAACCTCATTATTAGGAAGCGCAACTGCTTTCACCCATTAAGTAACATAGTCAACTGCCACCAAGATATACTTCATACCATAATAATTCCTAAAATGGCCTCATGAAATCATTACTCCACAGATCAAATAACTCGAGCTTAAGAATAAGTGTTATGGAAAGTTCATACTTCCACGAGATAAATCCTTGGCACTGGCAATGGTCATAAGCCTAAGCATAATCATATCTGTCATTATATATCATCGGCCAATCGTAACCATACTATAAGATTTTATGGGTCGTGCGAGTACTACCTTGATAACCCCCAACTGGAGATGAGTGGCAATCTTCAAGAATGTGCAACATCTGTACTTTGGGCATACATATCCTTATCACACTTTATGAACAAACCTAACATAAGTAAGGATTTTACCAAAAAACATTTTTATCTCATTGATAAATCATTTTTGGTGTTGAAACGACAAGTCTTCAAAGAAAAAGTCACTTGCCAAATAATTGGTAAACTTAACAAACCAGGGCATTAGGTCTTGTGTTGCTACCAAGACCCGATCATATGAAAAAGTACCATCAATCACAAGCTCGTTTCCTAATTTGAACATTGCCTCTTCTTCTAGAAAGTATAGATGGTTTGCAACCTAATTGTCTGTATCTTTTCGGTCCTTGACCTCAAATTCAGATTCTTTTAGCAATAGTACCCACCAGATCAACCTAGGCTTTGAATATTTCTTCACTATAAAGCACCTCAAGGATGTATAATCAGTATACAATGAATTTGGTTCCAATAAAATAGGACCTAAATTTCTCAAAAGCAAACACTACCACAAGTATCTCTTGCTCAGTCATCGTATTATTTTTCTCTATGGGGTTGAGTTGTTTGCTGGCATAGTATATGGGATGAAGTATTTTCTCGCATATTTTTCCTAGAACACTCCTAGGGTCACTCCACTGGCATCAGACATCACCTTAAATGGAAGCGTCTAGTCCAATGACACAATGATTGGGGCAGAGATTAACCTCTCTTTTAGTCTCTCAAAGGATTTTATACAAGCTTCATCAAACACAAAATTCACCTCCTTCTCTAATAGTTTGCACACTGGATCTTTTATTTTAGAGAATTACTTGATGAATTTCCTAAAGAACCCTGCATGATGCAAGAAACTCCAAATACCTTTAACAGAAATAAGTGAAGGCGATTTGTCGATAACCTCAATTTTTACCCTGTCAACCTCAATTCCCTTCTTCGAAATCTTGTGCCCCAAAACTATTCCCTCCTTAACCATGAAGTGACACTGCTCCCAATTTAATACCAAGTTGCAATCCTCATAAATATCTAAAGGGCATTGGCCAAGTGTGCCAAACAGTCATTAAAAGAGTCACCCACGATCTAGAAATCATCCATAAAAAACTCTATAGTATCCTCCACCCTATAAGAGAATAGGAACATCATACAACACTAAAAGGTGGAGGGAGCATTACAAAGTTGAAAAGGCATCCTCTTGAACACGAACGTACCATATGGACATGTGAAAGTGGTTTTCATTTGGTCTGCAGGGGCAGTAAAAGTTTGATTATAAACCAAATAACCATCAAGAAAATAATACCATCCTCTGACTGCAAGACGGTCTAAAATCTGGTCCATGAATGATATAGAAAAGTGATCCTTCTACATCCAAGTATTCAGCTTTTGATAATCCATAAAAACTCTCCATCCTATAACTGGTCTCATGGGTACTAACTCATTCTTTTTATTTAGTACCACATTAATCCCGTCTTTCTTTTGAACACACTGAATCGGTATCACCTACTTGGTATCAACAATAGGGTAAACCACAACTGCATCTAACCACTTGATAATCATTTTCTTCCCCACCTCTTTTAAAGATGTATTCAAATAATGCTGATATTCAATAATAGGCATACACTTTGGTTATAGATGAATCTTATGAGTACAAATTCTTAGTGGAATCCTGATAATATTCTCAAAATCCCAAATAATAGTCCATTTAAACCTCTGCAATACTGAGATCAAGGCCTCAACTTGCATATCTAACAGATGCAATAATGACCAGCAAGGTATTGTTGGCCCCCAAGAATGCATAATGAGAATAATAAAAGAGAGGCTTTAATTCCAAGATTGTGGCTCCTCAAAGATGGCTGAGTTAATGGAGTCACTTTATTCGTTAAGCCAAGATCCATTTTTTGGCCAATAAGAGCACTTACCATCTAATCATACTCATCGATATCGTCATTATCAAAGTTCATAATCACCACTTCTAAATCTTCTACACCAAGTCTCTCCTCAATGGGCACACTAACTGCATCATCCTTAATAGTGTCAATCATAGACACCTCACTCATATTTTTGCCTATCATATTGATTGGCCCATATTGAAATTAACATATTCATTATTGAGCCTAAATTTCATATATCTCATTTCCATATCAACCAAAGCCCTACCCATGGCTAGGAAAGGCCTTCCCAAGATAATAAGGATATAAAGATCATCTCACAGTGAAAGATCACAAAATAAACTATAAATATGATGGAATCTATCTTTACCAAAATATCATAAAAAATACCAACTGTTTTTTTCACAGTCTGGTCTGCCATCAATAACTCATAGACATTGACATAGGTGACCCCAACCCCAATTTCTTATACAGGACAATGGTGCATATTATCTGTAGGATCAAAACTCACCATCCAATTCTTAGTAACTAAATCCTTCATGAACTTTATATAACCAAACATCTACCTTAATGCTTTTACAAGAGGGATATTCACCGATACTTTTTTCAACATTGACATGAATTTTTATATTTCCCTTCTTCCTTCTATATCCAAGTACTTAGCCTCCTTCTCAGAGTTAAAGACTCATCATGTCTAATAGATGTACCTCGTGTAGCCACTGCATTCACTTTTTCTACATTTATAATTGTGAAATTCTTTATAAGTAAACCAATCTCAGTACTCAGCTATGCTACCTCTTGATCCACTGTATCATCTAGGACTCTTTGCGCACTAGATGTACCAATAACATTATTACCAGCTTCTCTTTCTTCCTTTTGAGTATGCCACCTTTGATTGGTTTTAGAGACTCAATCTAAGATTTCCACAGCTAACTCCCAATAAAGGCTCATGAAATACCCACCAGTAAGAGTTTTAACAACAACTTTGGTGTTTATATTCAGGGCTCCATTGACTATTTTTAGTAGATTCCTCCTTTGAATTATGTTATTAGACATAGTCGTCAACTTATTATTGAACCTCAATCATGTCTCATACACTGCCGTTGAATGTAATTACCTATAATTATAAATGTCATTCTTCAATTTCAATATTCTAGAAGGTGAGAAGAATCTATCCAAGAATTATATCCAAAACTAATTCTAAGATGTAATTGATGCACGAAGTAGTTCTCCTACCCATAATGTCACTCTCCTATAAGAGAAAATGGGAAGAACCCGAGTCTCCAAGCTTTCTGACTCACCCTAGGTAGATATATGAAGTGAAAATCCCAATAAGATTCATGATGTGATTATTTGCATCATTTATCAACTAACCAACAAGCAAACCTTCAGATTAAGTAACTGAATCTAAACACTCATAATGTCAAACTTCACCCCTTGGGGAAACTTAGGAAGAATGATAGATCCTGTCATAATAGACTCAACATACCCCAGAACTTCCTCCAAATTTTTTAACACTAGAAAGTATTGAAAAACTGGGGTGGTTAAGCTCTATCTTTTCTAGATTTATCTCTGTCGAGTGCTACTTGGTACTCTTCTTCCTATCTTGATCTTTTGTCTTGATCACTATGGGCATTTACCAACCTCTTATTATCTTTAGATAATAATCATACAGTAGTTTGTGTGACTGTTTATTGAACACCATAAGGAGGTGTCAAATTCAAGAGATTTGGGTCATTTTAAACCCTATGCTCATGCTCTTCCATCTTATAATTCTGTCAAAAGGTTTTCTCCATATTAATATCAAGTGGATCAAGGGATTGCCTTAACTTAGAGTACTTGTCATACACTGATGTACGCCTCTAGAACAATAAAAACTGAAAAACCAACAACCTGAACATCCTCAATCAATCAATCAATCCATAGTCATATTCCCTAACAATAGTGCAAGAATTTAAAGTCTTACAAATTACACCTCCTAGATAGTATAATATAGTCATTATCAAATAAAGAACCCAATAAAGGTTGGGGTCAAACCCATAGGGAATAGCATGGATCTCTGTCAAAAACTTGTTGAAGTAGCCAAAAAGTGCAAAAAGTAAATGGGGGATTTTGCAATAAAAGTAGTAGTAGTAACAAATCTTGAAAACATTAGGTTGAAATCAATATGAGATGAATACTAGAATTGTGTTCCCCTTAACTTCCTAACTTTGAAGACTTATCCTTCTCATCAAACTAGCTCAAAGCTTTGGATGCAGAATCTAACAAGTTATGTATCACTAACTCTCTGTCAACAACCTTTGGTGAATGTCACTCATCTCCTCTCAATCTTAGAGTTTCGAATTACTAAACCTTGTATTGGATCTCAAATTAATTATCTCCACTCGATCGCAAGTTTATTAGATGAAGGTTGGTAGCTTAAATTACTGCTGTTATCTTTTTTTTTGTAATCTCGACCTCTTTCTCAAGTTAGTATCAAATACATGTTGGATCTT
Organism: Capsicum baccatum var. pendulum; assembly: GCA_030864225.1. Lineage (NCBI taxonomy): Eukaryota > Viridiplantae > Streptophyta > Magnoliopsida > Solanales > Solanaceae > Capsicum > Capsicum baccatum. The sequence continues at coordinate 50,316,802 of CM061554.1, read as the reverse complement.
TGCATTGTATCAAATACATGCATAAATTCCAATCATGAAAGACTCTACATATCCTCTACTTCGTTATTCTATCAGGTTTAGGTTTAGTATCTCATGTTTACAAGAACACCTATAGAATTTATAATAGAAATCATAAGGATAATCTCAAAATAATTTGAGAATTAAAACCAGAATCTCAAATTGTAAAAGTCAAGAATAAGTATTCCAAGATCGAATGTGTATCACAGAATTAATATAATAGTGTAAGTGCTTAATGTGCATAAATGAATAATAAATTATCAATGGGGTATTTATAGGATACATCAAAAACCCAAAAATCCTAACCAAAATAAAATAGAAAAACTAAGTCGGCACTTACCTACGCCCCACTTATGGGCTGTAGGTACTACCTTCGGAGCCTAGGTAGGTTTGTAGATCATAGAGAAACTTCTAGGCTTTAGATCACCTAATTATGAGTGGTACTTATGGGTTTTGTAGTTATCACTTACGCCTCATAAGTAGGCCGTTATAGGTCTTAGAATAAAAATCAACTTCCACAATCTTCTTCTTCCACTTACAAGACCACTTACCTCTGTTGTAAGAACCACTTACGGCCCCTTAGTGGGTAAATAAGTGGCCTTCAGCAACTTGTCATCTTTATTTTCTCCTATTTTGATCCATAACCCATTTTCCTAAAAAACCAACAAAAAAACACATCACATCTAAAGAAAGTACCTAAGTACTTGCATAATTTCTGGTTTTATGTATCAAAAGTGCCATGAAACCATGACACATCAACCCATACAATTGAGGAGTTGAGAAGGCTCGAGGAAGAGTACTTATTGAGTGAGTATTCTAAGATCCCGTCCCATATTGTATTGAACTTTCTAGAGCCATTAGATTATGATATGCCTATTGATGAGGACAAGTGGAGAGTAGATTCTAATATTGACTCGTAGTTGTATTCTAATGATGCTGAACATGAATATAAGGATGATGAATAGTTCCTAGGGAGTTTTTTCGCTCTATCTTTTTTTGCTTTTACATTTTGTTTGCATTAGGGACAAATGTGTGGGGTGGGGAAAGACTTCCATTACCAGGTTGTGATGTTTTTGTTATTTTCTTTTATTTCATTGTCTGGTGATGTTTAAGTACTTTATTTTTGTGGTTATTTTGATAACTTGATAACACTTGGATATGCATGGTTTGTCATAGTTAGTAATATGTACTTTGTTTATTTCTATGATTTGGTAGTAGTACTCGTATTTAGTATTAAGTTGTTTTGTGCTTGGGTTCCTTGATGTTTGTTGTTTGTGCTTTTACCGAGGATAGTCTTTGAACCAAATATGATTAAGTTTTTATTTTTTTATGTTGAATGTTTTAGAAGTAAATTGCCCATAACAGTCATAGTTAGGTACCTTTCTCTATGGATTGATGGATGGCGATCAATTATTTTGCAATATTATTCTCACTATTCATATCTTTTCTAGGCTTCACTTGTTACTCATCTCTAATCACAACATTGTGAGTTGCTTTCTTGGGCTCTTACTCTTATAATTTAATACCATTCTTAGTGGAAACCATAATAACCTACTTGGGATTAGGATCTGTATCACTTAGTAGACCTCCATAAGGTGTAGTGTTTTATGCCTCAAGCAATCTATCCCATTTGAACCTTTAGAGTTTATTTAGCTATCTGCTGATTTTTTATGTCAGCAACCATCTTTTCTTAGTTATCCATGTTATTCGTCAACATATATTTAATGTTGCTAGATTTAGCATTAGAATGTCCACCCCAATCCTATTATCGAAGATTTTGATTCCCCACTTGATTATTATATTGATTTTGATTGGCATTCTGCCCCGAATTTTTGCTCTAGGAGAGGTTGTGGTGATTTTGTAAACTTGGATTTTAAGTGTTCCCAAAATTTTGATTTCCTTGGCTTTGAGAATTTCCTATACAATTAATCAATTTGGAATTTGCTCCACATGCATTTAGTGAGTGATCACTGCACTACATAGCCCACACCAAGTATGAGTTTTCTGTATCATTTTTATTGGATTTTGCTATTGTGCCAAATTTAGGTTTCTAAGCTGAGTATTCGACAGATTTTATAAAGAAGCAATCTTTGATTCTATTTTTGTCAACCGATCCTCTTCTAATAACCCTGCAGCCTTTTTTTGTATTTCTTCTTGAAAAATCAACATTCTATTTTGAGTTTTCTTTTCAGATATGATTCAAAAGAGTATAAATTTCATTATAATTCTTTTCTGATGCTTTCCCACCTACTGCTGAGTCCAAAGAAATATTTATGTTAGTCTCAAGTTCCTCTATAAAAGTATGCATCAACACCTCATTCGTCTAATAGTGGTGTGGGAAATCATGAATCATAGACTTGATACATATCCAAGATTGATACAGATTCTCACCATTCTTTTGTATAAAGCTTAATATCTTACTTCTCGTTTTTGTAGTTTTTCTATATGGAAAAAAATAGATAAAAAAATTCCTTGCCAAATCATCTAATATTTTGATAGAATTAGGTGGTTCTGCCTTTAACCACCTCTTTGTTTCATCTTATAGAGAAAAAGGAAAGAGTATGAGTCACACATAGTCAGACCAAACTCCTATAGAATACATGTCTTATTGATCACAATAAAATTCTGTAAATACCATCATGGATCCTTATGAGATAGACCAGTAAACTGCCCACTGGTGTGTAGTGGTTGTACCATATTCTATTTAAGCTCTAACAGATCTCTTACCTTTGGTCTATAAATATTGGAGGTGTCATTATTGGTGAGTACGATTTCCACCTTGTAAACTACTCTTTTTGCCGTTTCTACTTGAATAATGTCTTCCTGTTGAGCAAGCTGAATCTACTGAATTGGATATTGAAGAGCAATTCCTCTTCTCTACTGAAGAAATTTTTGTTCAGGCTCCAAAACAGTTCAACAAATTTCTCTTGCCATCATGAAGAAATGATTATACCTGCAAACATAGCCACTAAGATTAAGTTGTTAGCACTTGTACAATAATTGTAAAAATAACATTTAGAAAATCACTTATTTTTTAAGTCTCCGCAATGGTGCTAAAAGCTTATTACGATCTACTACACACGCACGATCACATGATCATAGTAAGTAATATAGAAGCTCTTTGAGCTGAATATTGAACCCACAAGGACTTTATGCTTAGCAATTCACTGAATTTAATTTCTATTTTATCAAGAAAGTTGGTGACCTTATATTTTTCAAAGTGTTGCAAAAGTAATTAAGTTAAACAATGATATTTTGATCAAAGGTCATAAACAATATCAAGGGAAATTCCAAGGCTACAACATTAACCATAATTATGTATAATATTTACTCATCTAAGTGAACATTATTTCTGTTATTGCTGAGTTACGGGGTTAATTATATGATTCGAGAATGGTTATCATCTAATAACCTATTTAAACTAGCCTTACAACTACATCGTTGTACAAGGATGTGACATTTTAATTGAAATGTATTAATTTTTTCATCCCATTCATAACTAGATAAGGCAAACTAGATATATTTCTATCCTAGTAAAAAATCAACCTTAACATTAAGTAAAAGATGATCTTATCCCTCATGTTTATGATTTTATTATTATGTTCCCATGATCAATTCATATGAGAATTACACATTTATTCTATTATTGGCTAGACATTAAATTAGTAATAAGAACACGACAATAATTAAATGAGAAACAATGTTAATTTATTCAAATGAAATACTACATAGTCATGTTCTAGTTGTAACCCCAGAATAACGGTATTTAGCTATTCATAATCATAAAGTAAATACAAAAATTATAGTTAATCATACCAAATTTATTCGTAGTATAGTTTAAAGATGAAGAACCCTAGTAAAAACCCATTTGAACTCTATTTTGGGTATATATCGAGGTGGACCCCTTAAATCTAAATCCCGCTAAGAGTTGGCGAAATATTTGATAAAATCCCTTCAAAAATAGAGTATAGAGGCACGTCTTCCATAGCCCTAACCTTCTAGTGGCTTCTTATGTTGAGTTATGCAATGAGGGACTCTTTGTTTAGGGCCTAGATGCTTAGATCAGAGGCTCCTTCAGCCCTAAAACATCTATTTTAGATCTCATATCAAGCTTGTTTATGTACCTTCTATTGTTTTGATTCACTTTCAGCCCCATTATTGCCTGAAACATGCTAATAAGATTTGTTTAGTCACCCACATTAATATAGCATGAAGCACAAAAATACGGGTTAGATGCAATTGTTAGGTGTATATATGCACCCAAGATTAAGAATACCCAAAACCCCTCATTTTCTTTTCGATTATTTTTGACAAAGATGGAGAAGACATCAAAGATATATCCCTTAGAGGCTAGGAATAAATTTTAGGTAAACTTGAAATAATCATCAACAAGTACCTAGATATATCTCTTTTCTCCTCTACTTCTTACTCTCATTGTAGCCTTTTATAACACTTATTTGGTGGATCAAACTGACCCAACCCAATCAAGGGCCTTATCGTAATGGACATCCCAAGTTCAACTAGGATCGAGGACCACCCTCAATACCTAACCCAAACGTCCAACACATGCCCGAGTTAGATGAATTTCGAACATAAAAAAATATAGCGTATAACTATCCAAATCTAGAATCTGGGATAGGTCTATAACCATGACCAACCCAAATGAGTACAATCGTCCTAAATCTACCAATAGCCATAACCAAATCATAAACCAAAACCAAAACAATTATCAAACCAAGTTCCATTATATAACATAAAAGTATGGAATAGTGAGAAAGTTTTTCCAACGGTATCATCCCTAATACCATGCCAATACTAAGGCTGATACCAATACCGATCCCGCCTGTGCCAACCCATAGTAGTTCTATAAAATCTTCTAACCAAAAGAAAACCAATATTCGATTGGGACATACGCCCAACCGTAGCCAAAACAAATATTTATAAATAAACCAAAGTAAATTAAAATGTTCATAACATGAAATGGAGCCTTTCAGAAAGATGAAAACTCACTACTTCAATCCAAAAGCTGATCCCAAAATTCAATCACTATGCAGAAGGAGTAGAACGACCGATTCCAGCATCGCGTGGGGATACAGCTGCCCAAAGATGGGTTAGCGGCTGAAATCTACCATGAACTTAGGATAAGGATAAAATAATGCCATCTAGTAAAACCAAGTATACCAAACATATGCATACAAACTATATTTATTTATATTTATGACGAGAAAGGGAATCGGGTTTATCATGCATTTTATAATCATTAACCTGGGTATATGTAGCTTAACCATCCTTAACCATCCACTGGCTATATGGGTCTAGTGTACCCCTGAATGGTCTTCGATGCATGTAGCCGTACGAGCCAAAGATACCATAAGAGTAGGGGATTCCCTTGTACCCTTACCCTCCAAGATACATATGTACAGTGTACTTAGAGGATTTTCGTGTACCTTATAGCATCATATATGGTCACCATAACCAGCCCATCACATAGCAAACATGAGTTTCCAGTGTTCATTCATTGTACTCCCACTTTTACAGTTAACTATCACACCTACCATTATGGCCCAATTAAAACCATTTTCAACCAACAAATCCATTATTACATTTATTATTAACTAAGGCTATCAATACTGATATCATCATATCGACTATAACTTTTAAGTATTATCCTAAGACAAACCATAAAATGTTAAAGGATTACTATGTACCCATTTACCAAGTTAACTTAGGGGAGTCCCATGTACCCGACAAGTGTTCCATTATTATGTTTGCTTGGGGGAGTCCCATGTACCCCACAATTTTTTCATTAACATGTTTACTTGGGAGATTCCATTGTACCCCACAAGAAGCTTAATTAACTATAACCATGGCCACCAAACCATTCCATTTAACCATTCCAAACCATTTATACCTTTTAGGGTTCCATTACCAAACCATACCATGCAATAGTTCTATTAAAAGGTCCAACAACATAGTAAAAGCATTCTCATAGGCATTTAATCAAACATATTGGGGGTATAGTATTTCCAAAACTAAAATCAAATACCAATTAACCATTCCCATGCAACCAAGTATCCAAACCACCATTAAAATATGTAACTACATCATTAAATCATGGAAAAACCATAACCAAGCAACTATTACCAAAACCCCCAATATTTATTTTAAAACCCAAAACCATAAAACAATTAAGCCATGAAAACAATATAAAAAATAAGCATTTAGTTGGAACTAACAATGAGGGAAGGAGTACATGCCTTAAAATGGGTATATAATGGAGAGAAATAACCAACACAAGCCCAAAATTAATCTTTAAGATAAAACCCTAGCTTTTTTTCCCAAGAACTTTAGAAAGGATTAGAGAGTGTTTTCTAAGTGTTAATGAATAGAATAATAGGGAAAATAACATCCTAGGTATGTTAAAAGTCATAGGGTTTTATTAGGGTAAGTGGGAAAATGTCCAGATTGCCCTTACTTAAACTACATAAAATTCCCGTCCGGGGGGTACGACCAACTATACTAGTCGTACTCTTCAATACGAGTGGTACCCACCACTCATACCCTTGGCCTTCCCCTTGGGCCCAACACTGTCCAAGGTACGACTTATCTAAACTAAGTCATATCCAAAGCATATGACTTGTATATTTGACCTGTACCCCTGGAAGAATAGAATTATAAGAGGTTTGATCACTGTACAACATACGAGTCCATGGTAAGACTCATACCCTGTCTTACAGCTCATGTTAAGCCCCTCGTACTAATATCCAAATTAGGATACCAAGCCTAAGATTAAGTGAGGGAAAAACCCAAACCAACCAACTCATATCCAACCATATGTCTTGTACCAACCCAAATCATACCCATTCCAGAACCCAATCTAATCCACCAACTAACACTGGTCAGCATACGACCAAGGCATACCACTCGTACCCTAGTATACGACTAGTACCCACCAATCGTATGTTGGCCAAAACCCAAAAATCTAGGAAATTTCTATGGGTCCCAAACCCAGGTTGTTCCACAAATATTCCAAATAACCTCTCAAACTCACTCTTGGAGATTAGAGGCTAGGGTTTTCACAAGTGTTTTTATAAGGGCTCCAGAGTCAAGTTTTCATCCATGAATTTTCTTGTATAAGGCAAGTTACTTCTCCCTCATTGTTAGATCCAACTAAAGGCATATTTTAATGTGTTTTAAACATTGATTATGAATCACAGATGGTGGTTTTGAAAACCAATGGTAAGGGTTTTGTTGCATATTGATGGGTATTATTTACTCTTGGCTTACATATTTTTGGTGTTTTACATGGTATAAAAAATGGGTCATGGGTAACCCTAAACTTGATGGTTTATGATTTTGTTTTGGTCTTGGTAAAGGTATGCCCACAACATGTTTGATAAAATTCCTATGAGAACATTTTACTCAATCATTAAACTCTTATTGAAGCTATTGCATGGTATGGTTTGGTAATAGAACCCTAAATTGGTTTGGATGGTTTTTGATTGGGTTTAAATAGTGTTGCATGGCTAAAATGGTTAAAATAGTTTTGAACCATATGAATGGTTTGAAATAGTTTTGGGCGGTTTAAACGGTTTGGAATGGTTAACTGGTAAGGCATTGGTGGCAATGAAATTGTTTTGAATAAAAACCTTGTAGGGTACACGGGAATCCCCCAAGTAAATGAAATAATGAAATTGGTATGAATGATGAATATCTCTTGGGGTACGTGGGAATCCCCCAAGAAAAGTTTAATAATAAGATACTTGTGGGGTAAACGGGAATCCCCCAAGTAAGCTTAATAATGACATAATTGTGGGGTACTTGGGAAACCTCCAAGTGAACTAAATAATATAACCTATGGGGTACATGGGAATACTCTAAGGTTAGCTAAAGAAATTGCTTACAAGCTATAGCCAATATGACGATACCACTTAAGATAGACTTGGTTAATAATGAATAGAATTAGTGGTTGGGTTATATGTAATAATTTTAATTATGGAATAATGGTGGGTTGTGATAGCTAACCATGAAGGAGTGAGTCCAATAGATGGACACTAGAAACTTATGTTTGCCGGTATGAGGATTGGGCATGGCGACCCTATACTTGAGGGGTATACAGGAATCCCTTAACACTTTAATATATGTATCATGGAGAGCGAAGTGTACACAAAAAACCCCTACACCTATTGTATCTCCAGTTTGTGTAGCTACACACATCGGAGATCGTCCAGGGGGTGATACTAGACCCATATAGCACGTGGATGGATTATTATGGTTAAGCTATACATACCTAGGTTTATGGTTTTATATAAATGCTAAACTTGGTTCCCTCTTCCCAACATGGTTATATATATGTATATATACATGGTTATACATATGTATGTACGGTTGTGAATGCATATGGTTGGTTGGTTTTAAAGATTGGCAATATTTTATCTTTATCCTAAGTACTTGCTAGCTTTCACCCACTAACCCATCTTTGGACGGTTGTATCCCCACACGATGCAGGAACTGTCCATACTCCTTCTCTTCCTTCTTATTGATCGAATTCGGGAACATCGATGTTGGATTAAAGTGGTGAGCTTCCATAGTTCAAAATGTATCCATTTCATGTTATGGATTATTTTAAATAATATTCTCTTCTCTTAGACTTTTGTTTTTGGCTACGATCGGGGGCATGTCCCGACCAGATACTTTTTCATTTGGTGTAGAGGCTTTACATTGACAACTATGGACTTGGGTATAGAAATGGTCATGATATATATATATATATATATACATTGGTTTTTCATTTTTTGTTTGGTTAGTTAGTTTTTGGATGGATTAACTTGGTTGGATCAATCTAGGATATAGACTGAGCCCAAAGTCATTACATTGTTAAATGCATTATGTTGTTATATAGGTTTGAAATTCATATAACATAGGGTATATATTGGTTGGTTAGGTTGGGTATCAGGGGTAGTCTTGGGTCCCGATTGGACTTGATATGCCCATTATAATAAGGCCCCAGTTTGGGTCGTGTCAAGTTGGTATTAGAGCCTAGATTTTGTGTCATGGGGTATCCACAAAGCCGTATCGGGTAGAGTTTTGGTTATGGGTGTGTTGTGCACCACACTTATAATCAGGAGTCTTTGAGGCATTAGAAATGTTTCACTTTATTTTTTTTGACTTTCAGGCTATGGAGTCTAAGGTCTTGAAGTCTTTCTTAAATCTTCTTTGGTTCATGATGTTTGGTGAATTTATGCATTCTAGCGCTACTATTCTAGCTTATTTAGCCTTGTTTTAAGGATGATTATTATGATATATGTGTTAATAATGATATAAATGATCAATTATGTATCCAAGTATGTGTTTACAATGTTTAATGGTGTTTCTGCACAAGTTTTGATTCAATTCGACCATTTAAAGTTCAACCGAGAAAACTAGTGTGACTAGCTTGAGCTAGGTGTTGTCTAGTCTCTTGTGTTGGGTTATAATGTGTTATAATGAGTTCTTAAGGTTGTTATTATGTATTTATATGTAAAATAACTTTGTTATAATGTTCAAGGGTCAATTGGATCAAGAAAAGAGAGAAAACAATGAGTTTAAGATTAATATGAATTTAGCCTATGCTTAGCTCGTGTTTCTAGTTCATCGGTAAGGATGTTATGTTGTTTTGAGCTCTTAATTGATGTGTTTAATGATTTAGGATGCTTGGTGCATGTATTATGATGATATATTAAGGTATACAACTTCAAATCAAGTGTAAACAACTCAATAAAGCTCGAAATGCTCAACAAAAGCACAAGACACAAGTTGGATGCAATTTGAACCCCTAAAAACTATTGGGCGAGTGTAGACTGTACAGGTGGCCAATGGAGGACTTAAATAGATCACTGAATTCAGAAGAGGCCCATGTTTTTGGAAGTATGGCGCGTGTAGGTTAATTTGGAGTTATGGAGGCCTCGCGATGCGTTGAAATCGCGAACAACTACTGGAATTTGACAGATTTTTTGACAATTGTGAATTTGCATGTCTTCGCGTTGCGCCGATGTCCAAAATTTGGATAATTCTTCCCATCTGAAGTAAAATAGCGTGGAAACCAAATACAGGTCGGTTTATGACTTGTATACTATAAATATAACGTCTCAAACTCTGTTTTGATCATCTTGGGACCTCTTGGAAACCCTAGATTAACTTGGAACATCATTGGAAGATACCACAATTTATTTTTAGGTTTTGTCATTCTTTAATTTAGTTTTTTTTTATGGTTTGTATCATCATTCCAAGGGATTGAATGATGAATATTTCCATGAAAGGCAAAAACCCTCTTTTTGGGGTTGAGGCCAAGAACATGAATATGTTTTAATATTCTTTATTTTAGTTTAATTTTGGATTATCATGTGGGTTGTTCTTAATTTCTTGAGCCTACTATTTTAATGATTAGCTACCATTAGAATAAATCTATATTTTTATGTGAATCCGGGAGGATAATCATAGGATAGAAAAAAGAAATTAGGGAGAAAGGTTCTTATTCTTTTATAAAATAAGGGATTTGAATTAGCATCTAGGATAGGGATATACCTAGAATCCTTGCGTGGTTCACTTGCAAAAAGACAACTTCATAAATCTAGAAGAATTTTTGTATCTTTGCGGGAGTTGTAGGTACAATGTTTACTAGATAGAAGATTTGAGGTTGGGAGACTAAAATCGTAGCATAAAACTTGCGAATCAACAATCCGATAACCAACTAAACTGTGATAGGAATAGAGATTTGTATGATTGTTCGAAATGCCTCAACCCTAGGTTTTCTTTCATTGATTGTCCCAAGTATTTTATTTTTACGCATTATTTATTTTATTTTTAAATTCCAAAATTACAAACTCTCTCCTTGTTTACATTTTCTTAATTAGTTAAACTAGAATTAGATAGGAGGCGAACGCAAGTCCCTGAGAGATCGATACTTGGGCTTCCTTGAATACACTATATTACTTGATAAGACCACGTACACTTACGTGTGCACTTGGGCACTGTCAGTTCACTTTTCAGATCATATTCTCTAAGTGGTCTAAAGTTCGTAAAAACTCACCTATTCCACTTAAGGACTATATGGACGGATCTTGTCCAACTCATGGGGTACAGTCCTGGTTAAGGGTCATAATTTTAGATTTTCCCCATGGAGTTCTATTGGTCTCCATTGACCTATCCTCAGAAGGTGGACCTCATACTTGGTTACCTTAAAAAGGGCTTACCAATATTGATTTTCAACATTCTATTAATCTATTAACCTAGATAGTGACAACTCTATCATGCCAGTCTGGTCTTATTGGTATGGGAGAGAATAGGGCAAGGTTGAGAAATTAGAAGGGTGAGAGGTCTCGATTTATTGAACAAAGAGGAGGCCACTATTAGAGTGGTAATTGGTCTGAGAGGAAGAGTGTTATGGGTCCTAACTCCTATTCTATGGCTTGTTATCCCTATACGAAACCATTAGAAGATAAGCATTTTTAGATTGGTAATGCTTCTAGGGCACAAGGTGCCCAGCCTCAGGCCAGTGAGGACCAATCCACACTATCCTATTCTCCTTATAGATTTTGTGGTCGGTCACACCGTGGTTGTCATGAGGAAGGAAGGAATAATTATTTTAATTATGGTCATTTGGGTCATATGCAATGGAAATGTCCCATAATGATGGCCGCTTGGGCAAATAGGACATCGATTACAACTTCTTTAGCTCTCACACATTGGGATACTACTTCTAGCTCTGACACTAGTTTGGATTATCTTAATGCCCTTATTATTCCTCAGGAGCCCGAGGCATCTTCTGATGTTGACATTGGTATGTTGCAGACTCTTTTCTCATAATATGTATGGTTACATGGTTTGAGGCCCCCTCTATATTATGTGACCTTATTTATTGTTGTGCATTTTAGTTTTGGTCCAGAGTTTGTTGTGGACCCTCTTTCTATTTCTACCCTGGTAGGTTACTCTATGATTATCAAAGAGTCTATAAAGGGTGTGTGGTATCTGTTGGTGGTAAGAAAGCTCTGGTGGATTCGTTTGATTCGGATATGGTGGGTTTCTATGGTATTTTGGTGATGGATTGGTTACACTCATGCTATGCATTATTAGATAGTCGTACCTGTAAGGTTGTCTTTAGACCCTCCCAGGTGAGTCAAATATGCGATGAGAGGATAGTCAAATAAGGGAAAGGTTATGTCATATCTTAGAGGTCAGAGATTAATCTCTAAAAGGGTTGTCAATATTATTATTATTTGGTCTATGTTAAATATTCTAACTCGAAAGGTCTTTTTTTATGTTCGATGTTTGTGGTGAATGAGTTTTTCCTGAGGTCCTTCCTGACGACCCTTGCAGTGTCTTCCTTATGGGTAAATTGAGTAATGGATTGGTTTTGTTTTGGACACTTGTCCAAATTTCTATTCCCTCATTATAGAATTGTTCTGCCTGAGTAAAATGGGGTTTAAGGGCCATTAAAGAACCTCTTTAGAAAAAAGGTTTCACATGTTATAATGATTCTTCGTGGAGTGTTTCCTTTATTTGATGAATAAGGGGGATAGTTTTCCTCGGAAATGTATAGGTTGTTGTTGGGTGAATAAGGAATTTAGAGTATCCTTCTTGTGGGGTGGACTTATATATGTATAGTCTATATAGGGTTCTTTGTAAGTAAGTGTCTGGTGGTTGATAGATGCTAAGTATGAATATTTGATATTGATAAAGAAAGTGTGTTAGCTCGAGGTTAGTAATGCAGAAATGGTGGAGGTAGAATGGTAGGTTGGATGAGGTATGCGGATGGGGCAAGGTTGGTGACTTGAGAAGTCTATAGGGGGAAAGTTGTGACATATAGGACGAGGGTTCAGATTGAACTTGTGGGTTCGTGGTTAGGTCATTTGGTTAGGTTAGAGCATGGAGTTTAGATGACTATGCTGGGATTTTGATAGGATTTGGATGAATGAGGTTTTTGGTGTATGAGAACCAAGAGTCCTTAGCGATCATTCTTGGTGATACCCTTTAGAGCGGAGTGTTCTGCTTAGAGGTATAGTAAGGTAAAGGTCGAGGGTTGATCTTTAATGTTCTCCAAGCAGTGGACTTCTAGTGAAGGTCGGGGTGCATATTATAGAAATGCTCTCCTATTTTGATTAAAAACACTCTCCTAGAAATGAATCTTTGTAACACCCCACATTTTACATGTACTAGTAATGTTCACATAAAATGACATACGACTTGATTTAATTACTACCAAATTTTTTTTTTCAAGTGTTCAAGTGTTAGATTGGGGCACTATATGGAAGTCTATTTAGAGATTGTGGCCTTAAACGGAGAAAATCATTGACGTGCTTATGGAACTTAGGAAGCTAGCAGGTGAGTCACCTGTGTGGTTGGCTTAAAAAAAATGTATATATACATGAGGGAGAATAATTCATTCATAAGTGAACTCACTTGAAGTCTAGAAGTTAGTAAAAAGAAAGGGGAACGAAGACAAGGCTTAACGCCGAAACTTTCCAAGTCTTGTGACAAACGAAGCCCAAGTTAGGGAGGCTATTAAAGCCAATAGTTTAGCATTATATTGGGCCAAGTTGTTCAGCCCAAGATTTTTATATAATATGCCCAACTACATTCATTCACTACTAACAAAATTGGGCCCAAACAAAGTGCAAGAAAGATTAAGGAAAATGGGCCACTAAAGCCCATTGATTTAGAGATCCAAAAGGCCCAAGTGAAAGGGAAAAATTAGTCATTGACCAACTTGAGTTAATCAGTTGCAAATATCAGGAGAAAGGCGGTCTAAGGTCTCCTTAAAAAGGGACCAAAACCGAGCTCCTTAGGTTAACTAGTAGAAGACCAAAAATTTCAGCTTTTCTCTCTAAGTTTCTCTTGGCATTTCTTCACCTTGGAAGGCAACCAAAGGCTACTTTTTGAGTTCTTGAATTATACCTACACCTTGGGAGTTAAGGTATGTAAAAATAACCATATACTTGATATGAATTTTCCATGGAAAACAAGATAAGTTGGCTGGTGTACTGTGCAGGAATTTCTGGACAGCTTGTGTCCTGAAAGTTGTTGTTTGATTTTCTTGGCTTTGGAACGATTCTTACCCTGATTTTTGACTTTGATATGATATAAAGTTGAGGTTATTAATATGTTATAGTGTGTATATGGTTTCCAAGGTTGCTGGACTGTTTTGCTAGTTCTTTGGAAACAAGTATCCTTATATGATCTTATGTGCTTCCAAAATGGTATTGGACTGTTTTGATGAGGGGGCTGATGTTTCACGTTTCCCCCCTTTGTTTTGAGCTATTTTGTGACTATGTTAAGGTTTATTTTATGTATATATATGTTGGGAGCATCTGGTTCAAAGTTGGGACAAGTATGAATTGTTAACGACGAAATGTAGGGAGACGACGAGATGTTGTGCTTCTTAGTTGAGCGTTTTGTAAAATGGTTCTGTGTTGTAGTTATGGACTGTTGCCAGCATGTTATAGAGCTGATATAGGCTGTGTACATCATGTATATGATAATGTGTACTGGTTGAAGACAGTTAGAATTGAGAAAGTCGGAATAACACCATTGAGTCGATGGTTATACGTTTGTTGCCAAAGTGTTGTGTTTTGTGAGATTGGGCTGTCCAGATGCATTGATTAGCTGCTAATACTAGCTTTAAAACATGATATTGTAGATAAATAGTTGGAAGAAAAGAAGTCATTTCGAGGTAAAAACAAGTTGATATGTCGAGGTATGTAAGGCTATTCGATCTCTTATTATTTGGCATGGAATCCAAAGTCTTTATTGGCACATAGAGATCTTTACAAACTTCGATATAACCACTCCACTCTTTCACATGTATTTGTGTGTCCAGATTCGAGCATTGTCACTTCTGCATACATACATTGGATACCATGACATATGAGTCTTCTTTTTAGCTAAATAAAGTTCATACGTTGTTTATGTCCTACATGTTTCACTAATTGTATAACCCACTCTTTTCATTGTGATATGATGTTACATGGTCACATACTTGTCATTTGTCATGCTTATAGTCTTATAGCTCAAATGTTACGATCACCAAAGATTCATCTCAAAAGTAATAAGAAGATATATGTATACAGTTGTTTCTGTTGGGTGGTATCCCAGGGGTGAAAGAATCATCTAGCATGGGTCAATCCCAGTATTACAGGGGGTATCCCAGGGGTGAAAGGAAAGCCTAGCATGGGTCGATCCTGATATAGACTTACCACTGATCAGCTGGTCATTTGTATTACATGATGTGCACAGATTATACAAGTGATAAGAGTAAAGTAACATAATTGTTATAAGATGCATGACTCCACAATATTCATAAAGGTGGTCTTTTACCCTACAGCAGTGTATGGTTTCATTTGAGCCTTTATCTCATATATAGTACATGTTGCCTTACATATTCAGTACATTATTTCGTACTGACGTCCCTGTTGGGGGACCTGCATTCCATGCTGCAGGTGCAGAAGCTAATAAACCTCCCCAGTAAGAGTACAGGATATCAACTGCAGTCACTGAGCTCCAGGTTGCTTCGGGGCTTTGAGTCTTATCATATCTTTTTGCATTGTATAGTATCTTATAATGAGGCGGGGCCTGTCCCGACCCTTATAAGATAATGTTTCTTGTCTAGAGGCTTTGTAGACTATGTAAAGTATAGTACGGTCATGAATCGTATCGTAGACATTGTGGCTCCAACGGCCTAGTCATACAACATCTTTTGGCTTGCTAGTCCCATTTATCTTTTGAGGGCATGTTTAGTATAAAAGTAACTTATAATGTTCATAGGTAATGTATTGCTATAGGTTGGTTCTCCCGAGCCTTACCGGCAACGGGTGCCAGTCCGCCTTAATAGGATTTGGGGTGTGACAGAAGTGGTATCAGAGCCAGGTTGTCCTAGGGAGTCTACAAAGCCGTGTCTATGTAGAATCATGTTTATCGATGTGTTGTACACCACATTTATAAACAAGAGGCTACGTGGCATTTAGGAGTTATCACTTCTTTTCATTCTTTAGATCGTGCCATAGAGCCAAATATTATAAGTGTACCATGTCTAATCCCTGAATT
Organism: Capsicum baccatum var. pendulum; assembly: GCA_030864225.1. Classification (NCBI taxonomy): domain Eukaryota; kingdom Viridiplantae; phylum Streptophyta; class Magnoliopsida; order Solanales; family Solanaceae; genus Capsicum; species Capsicum baccatum. The sequence goes on along the minus strand of CM061554.1, from coordinate 50,300,707 downwards.
ATTTTGTACAGTAAGTATGCCAGAGACAAGGAAGAGTAAAGGTAAAGGAAAGGAAGTAGAAGTGGTAGTTGGTATACCCAATCGGGCGAGACGACAGAGTGAGGCTCTAGATGAGTCTCTAACACAGACATCTCCAACCCTTCCATCTGTTGATGTACCAGGAAGTAGTGAAAATCCCCGAGAACCACCTGTTGATGCTTCTGTGCAGGATTTGAGAAATGCAGTTCAACTGTTGACTTGTATAGTTGCTGGCCAAGGTCAAAGACAAGAAGGCCCAGTTGCAGGTGCAGTTGGTGCAGGTAGGGCAGCTAGTACGAGAATACGTGATTTCCTCAACTTAGACCCTCCATCATTCACTGGGTCAGATCCAAATGAAGATCCACAGGATTTTATTGATCAGATCCAACGCACCTTAGATGTTATGCATGTAAGTGGTTCGGAAGCTACTGAGTTGGCAATATATAGATTGAAGGGTGTGGCTATACTGTGGTACGAAGCCTGGAAGCATTCCAAAGGCATAGATACACCTCCAACTACTTGGGAGGAGTTCAAAATGGCCTTTCTTGATCATTACTTGCCATTAGAGATCCGAGAGGCCCGTGCAGATCAGTTCCTGAACCTCCATCAGGGGAATATGAGCGTGAGGGAATATAGTCTTAAATTTAATTCTCTGGCCAGGTACGCTCCTAATGTTGTTGCTACTATGGCAAATAGAGTCCATCGGTATGTGGATAGGTTGGATTCATATTTGGTTAGAGATTGTACCATTGCTTCTTTGAATAAAGACATGGATATAGCGAGGATGCAAGCTTTTGCACAGAAACTGGAGGATCAGAGACAAAGAAGGAGGGCACAAGAAATAGAAAGGGGGCAATTCAAGAGGGCCAGATCTACAGGACAGTTTACACCACCCCAGGGTGAGTTTAGGCCACGATTTTCTCATAGGCCACCCAGGCCATCATCCTCTTACTCTACAGCTAGTGCTCCACCACCACTTCAAGGGTCTAGAAATGATCAATTTGGGCAGAGAAGTGAGGGCCAAGGTACACGGACAACAGGATATTCGGGAAGACAGCAAATGCCTCCTAGGCAGCCTTGTAGACAATGTGGGAGATATCATATAGGTGCGTGTCGCAGGGGAACGGATGTTTGTTATTGGTGTGGTATGCCAGGGCATGTAATAAAAGATTGCCCAAGAAGACGTAGGGGTGATATGGCACAACCTACTGGATCAGCTGTTGTATCATCATCATCAGTGCCTCCATCAGGTAGAGGTGAGCAATTTCCCATAGGTCGCGGCAGAGGTATTAGAGGGGCAGCTAGTTCCAGCGTGGCCCAAAATCGCACATATGCTCTAGGGACTCGACAGAACCTGGAAGCTTCACCCGATGTGGTTATAGGTACATTGTCCATCTTCTCACATAAAGTGTATACATTAATTGACCCTGGTTCTACATTGTCATATATTACTCCATTAGTTGCTGGGAAGCTTTGTAGAACACCTAAATTATTGAATAAACCACTTGCGGTATCTACACCAACTGGGGAGTCAATTATAGTTAGAAGAGTCTATTGTGACTGCATAGTGACTGTCTGCGACCGAGATACATTAGCTGATCTTATCGAGTTAGAAATGGTAGAATTTGATGTTATAATGGGTATGGATTGGTTGGCTTCTTGCTATGCCACCGTTGACTGCCGAACCAAGAGGATGTACTTTCACTTTCCAAATGAAGCAGTCCTTGAATGGGAAGGCAATATTGGGGCACCAAAAGGGAGGTTTATCTCTTATTTTAAAGCCAGAAAAATGATATCAAAGGGATATATATGTCATCTCGTTAGAGTGAGAGACATGGAGGCAGAATCACCAACTATCCAGTCTGTTCCAATAGTGAATGAATTTATTGATGTCTTTCCTGAGGAACTCCCTGGTTTGCCTCCAGAACGAGAAATAGATTTTGGTATTGACTTATTACCAGGCACCGAGCCTATCTCTATTCCTCCATATAGAATGGCCCCGGCAGAATTACGTGAATTAAACGAGCAACTAAAAGACTTGTTAGAAAAGGGTTTTATAAGACCTAGTGTGTCCCCTTGGGGTGCACCAGTTTTATTTGTGCGTAAAAAGGATGGCACATTGAGGATGTGTATTGACTACCGACAACTGAATAGGGTGACAATTAAGAATAAATATCCCCTCCCCAGAATTGATGACTTGTTTGATCAGTTACAGGGTGCCAAATACTTTTCAAAGATCGATTTGAGATCAGGTTATCATCAGGTGAGAGTGCAGGAAAAAGATATACCTAAGACAGCTTTCCGAACCAGATATGGTCACTTTGAATTTCTTGTTATGTCGTTTGGGCTAACGAATGCACCAGCAGTTTTTATGGATTTGATGAATAGGGTATTCAGGCCTTTCCTGGATGTGTTCGTGATAGTATTTATAGATGATATTCTGGTGTATTCAAGGTCAGAAAAGGACCATGCAAATCATTTACGACTAGTACTACAAGTTCTCCGTGATCGCCGATTGTATGCTAAGTTTTCCAAATGTGAATTTTGGTTAAAATCAGTGGCATTTTTGGGCCATATTGTATCGGATGAAGGAATAAGGGTGGATTCACAAAAGATAGAGGCTGTGAAAGATTGACCAAGGCCAACGACACCTACAAAAGTTCGAAGCTTCCTTGGATTGGCAGGTTATTATAGAAGGTTTGTTGAAGGTTTTTCTTCTATGTCTGCACCTCTTACTAAGCTAACTCACAAGGAAACCAAATTCCAATGGAATGATGCATGTGAAAGGAGCTTTCAAGAGTTGAAAAGCAGGCTAACCTGAGCACCTGTGCTAGTGCTTCCAGAAGGCTCAGAGGGATATGCAGTGTATTGTGATGCTTCCGGAGTTGGTTTGGGGTGTGTACTAACACAACATGGTAAGGTGATTGCTTATGCCTCGAGACAATTGAGACCACACGAGAAAAACTACCCAACACATGATCTTGAGCTAGCAGCGGTTGTATTTGCTTTAAAGATATGGCGCCACTATTTGTATGGGGTGCACGTGGACATATATACAGATCATAAGAGCTTACAGTATATTTTCAAGCAGAAAGATCTAAATTTGAGGCAGCGGAGGTGGCTAGAGTTAATAAAGGATTATGATATTGATATATTATACCATCCAGGGAAAGCAAATATGGTGGCTGATGCTTTAAGTCGTAAGACACTCATGGGAACCAGTGATCAGAAAGGGGTAAAGCAAGGCATGGCTAAGGATCTGCGTCAACTAGCCAATCTGGGTGTTCGTCTACTCGAAACACCAAGAAAGGACATTATTGTACATAATGCTACCGATCCTTCATTGATAAGGGAAGTTAAAGAAAAACAGTATTATGATCCTATTCTACAATGCCTTAAGGAGAAAGTAAGTCAAGGTATAATGAAGGAGTTTAGGCTTACACAAGATGGAGTACTTTATTGCCAAAATAGATTGTGTGTTCCTAATGTTAACAGACTCAGAAGGAGAATAATGGAAGAAGCCCATCTTTCAAGATATTCCATCCACCCAGGATCTACTAAGATGTATCATGACCTAAAGGGAGTGTTTTGGTGGGGAGGCATGAAAAAGGACCTTGCAGAGTTTGTGGCTCAATGTCCTACTTGTCAACAAGTCAAAGTAGAGCACCAAAAGCCAGGTGGTTACATGCAATGTATAGAGATTCCAACTTGGAAGTGGGATATGACTAATATAGATTTTGTAACTGGTTTGCCTCGTTCAGTTAATAAGTTTGACTCCATATGGGTGATAGTTGATAGACTCACGAAGTCAGCGCACTTCCTGCCAGTTAGAAGTGATTATACAGCTGAAGAATATGCCAAATTATACCTCAAAGAGATAGTTAGGCTACATGGGGTCCCACTCTCTATTATATCTGATCGAGGAGCTCAATTCACGACAAAATTTTGGAAGTCCTTTCAAAGGAGTTTAGGGACGCAAGTGAATTTGAGTACAGCCTTCCATCCCCAAATAGACGGCCAAGCAGAGCGTACTATTCAAACACTTGAGGATATGTTGAGAACCTGTGCATTAGATTTTAAAGGTAGCTGGGTAGAACACTTGCCCCTTATTGAATTTGCCTATAATAACAGCTACCATTCGAGCATCAAGATGGCGCCTTACGAAGCTTTGTATGGGAGGAAATGTAGGTCACCAATTGGTTGGTTCGAAGTGGGTGAAACCACCTTGCTCGGGCCAGATTTAGTCCAACAAGCCATGGAAAAAGTTAAGGTGATACAACAACGGCTAAAAACAGCCCAAAGTCGTCATAAATCATATGCAGATATGCGGAGAAGAGGGCTGGAATTCTCTATTGGAGATTGGGTATTTTTAAAGGTATCACCAATGAAAGGGGTTATGAGATTTGGTAAGAAAGGGAAACTAAGCCCACGTTACATAGGGCCATATAAGATTACTAAGAGGGTCGGACAAGTTGCATATGAATTAGAGCTACCCCAAGAACTTTCAATGGTTCATCCAGTGTTTCATGTGTCAATGCTTCGAAAATGCATAGGTGACCCCTCTCGTATCAATCCTATAGAAGATGTATAGGTCACAGAGGATCTTACTTATGAAGAGGTACCGGTTGCTATTCTATATCGCCAAATTAAAAAGTTAAGGAACAAAGAAATGGCATCAGTAAAGGTACTCTGGAGAAACAACCAAGTAGAAGAAATAACGTGGGAACCGGAGGAAGTAATGACATCCAAATACCCTCATCTATTTGAAGACAAGGAGGGACCAAAAGATACAGAGCAGGAACATTAATAGGTATGTGTTTGAATACTAGTTATGTTAGTAACAGTTGTGTGACCAGAAATTCAAACCTGCCTAGACTATACAGTTATGTTAACATTCGGGACGAATGTTCCTAAGGGGGGGAGGATGTAACACCCCACATTTTACATGTACTAGTAATGTTCACATAAAATGACATACGACTTGATTTAATTACTACCAATTTTTTTTTTCAAGTGTTCAAGTGTTAGATTGGGGCACTATATGGAAGTCTATTTAGAGATTGTGGCCTTAAATGGAGAAAATCATTGACGTGCTTATGGAACTTAGGAAGCTAGCAGGTAAGTCACCTGTGTGGTTGGCTTAAAAAAAAATGTATATATACATGAGGGAGAATAATTCATTCATAAGTGAACTCACTTGAAGTCTAGACGTTAGTAAAAAGAAAGGGGAACGAAGACAAGGCTTAACGCCGAAACTTTCCAAGTCTTGTGACAAACGAAGCCCAAGTTAGGGAGGCTATTAAAGCCAATGGTTTAGCATTATATTGGGCCAAGATGTTCAGCCCAAGATTTTTATATAATATGCCCAACTACATTCATTCACTACTAACAAAATTGGGCCCAAACAAAGTGCAAGAAAGATTAAGGAAAATGGGCCACTAAAGCCCATTGATTTAGAGATCCAAAAGGCCCAAGTGAAAGGGGAAAATTAGTCATTGACCAACTTGAGTTAATCAGTTGCAAATATCAGGAGAAAGGCGGTCTAAGGTCTCCTTAAAAAGGGACCAAAACCGAGCTCCTTAGGTTAACTAGTAGAAGACCAAAAATTTCAGCTTTTCTCTCTAAGTTTCTCTTGGCATTTCTTCACCTTGGAAGGCAACCAAAGGCTACTTTTTGAGTTCTTGAATTAGACCTACACCTTGGGAGTTAAGGTATGTAAAAATAACCATATACTTGATATGAATTTTCCATGGAAAACAAGATAAGTTGGCTGGTGTACTGTGCAGGAATTTCTGGACAGCTTGTGTCCTGAAAGTTGTTGTTTGATTTTCTTGGCTTTGGAACGATTCTTACCCTGATTTTTGACTTTGATATGATATAAAGTTGAGGTTATTAATATGTTATAGTGTGTATATGGTTGCCAAGGTTGCTGGACTGTTTTGCTAGTTCTTTGGAAACAAGTATCCTTATATGATCTTATGTGCTTCCAAAATGGTATGGGACTGTTTTGATGAGGGGGCTGATGTTTCACGTTTCCCCCCTGTGTTTTGAGCTATTTTGTGACTATTTTAAGGTTTATTTTATGTATATATATGTTGGGAGCATCTGGTTCAAAGTTGGGACAAGTATGAATTGTTAACGACGAAATGTAGGGAGACGACGAGATGTTGTGCTTCTTAGTTGAGCGTTTTGTAAAATGGTTCTGTGTTGTAGTTATGGACTGTTGCCAGAATGTTATAGATCTGATATAGGCTGTGTACATCATGTATATGATAATGTGTACTGGTTGAAGACAGTTAGAATTGAGAAAGTCGGAATAACACCATTGAGTCGATGGTTATACGTTTGTTGCCAAAGTGTTGTGTTTTGTGAGATTGGGCTGTCCAGATGCATTGATTAGCTGCTAATACTATCTTTAAAACATGATATTGTAGATAAATAGTTGGAAGAAAAGAAGTCATTTCGAGGTAAAAACAAGTTGATATGTCGAGGTATGTAAGGCTATTCGATCTCTTATTATTTGGCATGGAATCCAAAGTCTTTATTGGCACATAGAGATCTTTACAAACTTCGATATAACCACTCCACTCTTTCACATGTATTTGTGTGTCCAGATTCGAGCATTGTCACTGCTGCATACATACATTGGATACCATGACATATGAGTCTTCTTTTTAGCTAAATAAAGTTCATACGTTGTTTATGTCCTACATGTTTCACTAATTGTATAACCCACTCTTTTCATTGTGATATGATGTTACATGGTCACATACTTATCATTTGTCATGCTTATAGTCTTATAGCTCAAATGTTACGATCACCAAAGATTCATCTCAAAAGTAATAAGAAGATATATGCATACAGTTGTTTCTGTTGGGTGGTATCCCAGGGGTGAAAGAATCACCTAGCATGGGTCAATCCCAGTATTACAGGGGGTATCCCAGGGGTGAAAGGAAAGCCTAGCATGGGTCGATCCTGATATAGACTTACCACTGATCAGCTGGTCATTTGTATTACATGATGTGCACAGATTATACAAGTGATAAGAGTAAAGTAACATAATTGTTATAAGATGCATGACTCCACAATATTCATAAAGGTGGTCTTTTACCCTACAGCAGTGTATGGTTTCATTTGAGCCTTTATCTCATATATAGTACATGTTGCCTTACATATTCAGTACATTATTTCGTACTGACGTCCCTATTGGGGGACCTGCATTCCATGCTGCAGGTGCAGAAGCTAATAAACCTCCCCAGTAAGAGTACAGGATATCAACTGCAGTCACTGAGCTCCAGGTTGCTTCGGGGCTTTGAGTCTTATCATATCTTTTTGCATTGTATAGTATCTTATCATGAGGCGGGGCCTGTCCCAACCCTTATAAGATAATGTTTCTTGTCTAGAGGCTTTGTAGACTATGTGAAGTATAGTACGGTCATGTATCGTATCGTAGACATTGTGGCTCCAACGGCCTAGTCATACAACATCTTTTGTCTTGCTAGTCCCATTTATCTTTTGAGGGCATGTTTAGTATAAAAGTAACTTATAATGTTCATAGGTAATATATTGCTACAGGTTGGTTCTCCCGAGCCTTACCGGCAACGGGTGCCAGTCCGCCTTAATAGGATTTTGGGCGTGACAATCTTGACCTTATCTTACATTACCTATGATGTATGCAGTCGTGTGTCTTTTGGTGTCCAATCATAAGGAATCTTATTAAGGTGTGTTATGTCGGGATATTTCTTCAATTGTGACCTAGGTGGTTGTTATGAAGTACCTCGAGCATATTGTGCCATGTCTTATTTTGGGGATCTCACCTTAAGTTGCATGAGGAATTCTTGTACTTTAGTTCCTTAATGACCATTCTTATGTTAGGGTTATAGTGGCTTTGGAGGTGTAGTGATGTTTTGAATCGAAGGAGAAGTAGAAGGCTCTAAGTGGGAGAGAGTCAGTGGTGACCGCTAGAGCTAAAATTTTGGTGGGTGAGGTAAGGTTGTTGTAAGACCACGCAAAATCCTAAGCTCAACTCAGTTTTTAAGCTTGCTAAGGGGTCCCAGATTTAGAAAATTTTCGCTAAGTATACAAACTTAGTGTTATTTTGGCCTTCATAAGTTGGAAACTCTATTTCACGACTCTTATGACCTTAAAATGTCAATCTTTAGGTTAATTCATGATCAGGAATGTCAGTAGGTGTTCTCGGATGAGTTTCATATTTTTTGGACCTCGTTTGAACTACGTTTGGGAATACCAAATAGTGCATCGACGTGATCTTGGTGCGACGCGTCAGCCATCGAATCATCTAATATTTATCCTTGGCTCCCAGTGGTAATTCCAGTGAACCGATATGGACTCGATGTGGTGCATTGGCTATCATGTTGATGCCAACGACGCGGTACGTCGGTTTGCGCATTAATGGTTCAATTTCAGTCACTAAAAAGCCGCTTTTTTGGGGGTAATTAGGTCTTTTTCCCACGTTCTTCATCCCCCATAACATGAGATTTAGCCCTTAATTAGCAAATTACATTCATTCTTTCTCAAAACACTCTAGAACAAAACCCTAGGAGATTAAATTTCAAATTTGAGGCTCAAGATTCCACAATTAATCTTCAAGAATTTAGCAACCAAGGTATGTCAAGTGTTCATCCAAGGGTTCCTTCTACCCGTGGATCCCAATAAACTCTTTTAAATTTTAAGTAGCTTGATTTTAAGCTTTCCATGATTTGGATTCAAGTGTATTCATGATTATAATGTTGATTGGATTTCTATTCTATGATTAACTGCTTTCCAGATGTTTCAGTTTTGGTATTATTATACCGTATTCAGTTTTATTATAGTATTGAACCTTATGGCATATTTTTCGCCTAATTTTCGCACAATTGCATTATTATTATTTAGTTATTACAGCAGGTACCAGTCATGGGTTAACTTATGGTCCTTCGGAATTATGAGCACCGTGTAGTGTCCAGGGTACAGACTCGGGGCATTACAAACTTGGAAGCAGAGCCAAAGGTTCAACAGAGTCCTAGGAAGTCTGAAAGTCGCATCTTGTAGAATCTTGTGCATGGGTGTGTAGCGCGCCACACTTATGGACAAGAAGCTGCAAGGTTTTTTAAGAAAAGTTTCCCTTTTTTCAGTATTCATGTCGTGCGAGTGAGCATAAGCTATAGTTAAACTCTCTATCTAATCTAAATTTCTCTTCTATTTACAGAATATTCCTCCAAAGGGGACTAAGGGAAGAGGAACATGAGACTATCCAGAACCCCAGCCCGTCTATCCAGATCCTCTGGACAAACATGTCTCCTATACTGAGTTCAGAGCAGCTTTCACCACCCTAGCTCATTCTGTGGCAGCCCAAAATGAACGTCTAACTACTGTTCTGGCCAACCCAGTGGCCAATACTTCTGCTGCCAGAATTCGAGATTTCACTCGAATGAACCCTTCATCTTTTACAGGGTCTAAGTCAGATGAGGACCCTCAGGAGTTTCTTGATCAGCTGCAGAAAGTTACAGATATTATGGGGGTGAAAGCTAATGAGAGTACTGAGTTAGCTGCATATTAGTTAAGGATATGGCACACTCATGGTTTAAACAGTAGAAAGCAGAAAGGGCCACAAATGTAGGGTCCAAAGAATGGGAGGAGATTGTTGTTGATTTTCTAGATAGGTTCTTCCTGCTAGAGTTGAGGGAAGCGAATGTTTTGGAGTATATAAATTTGAAGTAGGGCAACATGTTGGTGCAAGAGTATTCTCTTAAGTTTACTCAATTATACAAATACGCTCCTCATGTGGTAGTAGATAGCAGATCTATCATGAGTAAGTTTTTGTTAGGCATGTCTAATAGTGTGATTAAGGAATGTAGGACCGCAATGTTGATTAAGGAGATGGATATATCCAGGCTCATGGTCTATGCTCAGAAGATAGAGGAAGATAAGAATAGGGAGAAGCAGAGGGAGAACAATAGAGCGAGAATAGGTAGTTTCAACTTCGCTCAGCCTAAGTCAGAGGGTGGGAATTGTTCTCAGTTCTACTAAAAATCCTCAGTTCCAACTTTATCCTCTGCCAGTGCTCCTATGCTGAAATTTAGAGATGGCAATAGAGATAGGGTGTCAGGCCCTAAAGCCGAGGGTAGTATCAATAACACTCGAAGCAATCCTCTTTGTCAGAAGTATGGCAGAAACCACCAGGGTATCTGCAGAGCTGGCAGTGATGTGTGGTTTGGACGTGAAAAGCCAGGAAATAGGGTTAGACAGTCTCCTCAAGTGGGTTCTCAGAGTCAGCATAACCATCCCTCAACTCAGTCCGGTTGCCCATTCAGCAGGGTGCCGCATCCAGTGCCACCAGTGGGTAGCGCCCAAACAGACTCTATGCTTTATAGTCCCAACGGAATCAGGAAAGTTCACCTGATGTGGTCACTGGTACGTTACAAGTTTATCATTTACATGTTTATTCTTTGATAGATCTAGGAGCTCCGTTGTCCTTTGTTACTCCATATTTAGCCATTGATTTCGGAGCCAGTCCTAAAATCCTAGAAGATCCTTTCTTAGTCTCTACCTCAGTGGGTAAATCTATCATAGCCCGGTGGGTATACAATAACTGTTCAATTATGATATCTCAGAAAGTTACTTCAGCAAACATAGTCAAATTAGAGATGACTGATTTTGATGTCACACTCAGCATGAATTGGCTTTATTCCAGCCGTGTCTCAGTCGACTATAGAAACAGACTTTTCCAGTTTTAGTTTTTGAATAAACCCGTCCTTGAGTGTAGGGGTAGTATTCAGCACTTAGAGGTTAACTTATTTCTTACCTACGGGTGAGAAAAATGATATCTAAGGGATGTGTCTACCATCTTGTTCGAGTCCAAGACTCAAGTTCAGAAACCCTTAATCTTGAATCAGTGTCAGTAGTATGTGAATTCCCAGATGTGTTTCCCAAAGATCTTCTAAGAGTTCCTCCTGAAAGGGAAAATGACTTCAGAATAAACCTTCTTCCAGACACTCAACCCATATCTATTCTGCCATACAGAATGGTACCTACAGAACTTAGAGAATTAAAAGAATAGTTGAAGAATCTCCTAGATAAAGGATTCATCAGACCTTGTGTGTCCCCGTGGGGTGCCCCAGTTTTATTCATGCATAAGAAAGAAGATTCTCTCAGAATGTTTATTGATTACCGTCATCTAAATAAAGTCACAGTCAAGAACAAGTATCCACTTCCAAGAATTGATGACATATTTGACCGACTTTATGGTGCCAGTTACTTCTCAAAGATAGACCTCAGATTAGGCTATCATCAGCTCAGAGTCAGAGAATGTGATATCCCAAAGGCAGCTTTCAAATCTCGGTATGGTCACTTCAAATTCTTAGTCATTTCCTTTTGTTATACCAATGCCCCTGCAGCCTTCATGGACTTGATGAACCATATGTTCAAGCAATACTTGGACATGTTCGTCATAGTCTTTATAGATGACATTCTTGTCTACTCCTGCAGTGATCATGATCATACAGACTATCTCAAAATTATATTGCAAACTCTTAAAAACCATCAGCTATTCACCAAATTCAGTAAGTGCGAATTTTGGCTAAGGTCAGTATCCTTTCTTGGCCATATCATTTTCGGTGATGGAATTAGAGTTGATCCCCAAAAGATTAAAGCAGTGAGAAACTGGCCTAGACTTATCTCTCTATCAGATATATGGAGTTTCTTGGGCTTGGCTGGCTATTACCGATGGTTTGTTGAGGGATTTTCAGCAATTGCATCCCCTATGTCCATATTGACTCATAAGAAAGTCAAATTCCAGTGGTCAAATTCTTGTAAAAAGAGTTTTTAAAAGTTGAAGACTCGACTCACTACAGCTCCAGTTTTGACCTTACCAGATAGTTCAGATAGGTTTGTGGTATATTGTGATTCCTCTCTAGTTAGTTTGGAGTAATAACCCACGCCTCTAGACAACTTAAGCCCCATGAAAAGAACTTTCCTACTCATGATCTTGAGTTAGCAGCGTTAGTTTTCTCCTTAAAATTTTAAAGGCACTATTTTTATGGTGTGCACATTGATGTGTTCACAAACCATAAGATCCTGCAGTATGTGTTCTCTCAAAAATATTTAAACTTCCATTAGAGAAGGTGGTTGGAGTTATTGAAAGACTACGACATGAGTTTCCTGTATCATCCGGGTAAAGCCAATGTTGTGGATAATGCTCTCAGTGGGATGTCTATGGATAGTGTTGCTCATGTAGAGAATGGTAAGAAGAAGTTAGTTCAGGAAGTTCATTATCTTGACTGACTAGGTTTACGCTTAGTCGATTCAGCAGAAGGTAGTGTATGGGTATAGATTAGTTTAGAATCATCCCTAGTTTTTGAGGTGAATAAAAAGTAGGATAGGGATCCCAGTCTAGTCAAGTCGGAGGAATCCTCAAAGATCAAAAGTGGAGGTCTTCTCCCAAGGGGGAGATAGTGTGTTGCTTTGCCAAGGTCGGCTATATGTGCCAGGTGTTGATGAATTGAGACAACGAATTCTTCAAGAAGCGCATAGTGCATGCTACTCTATTTATCCAGGTACACTAATATGTACAGTGATTTGCGGGAGATCTATTAGTGAAGTGGGATGAGGAGGGACATCGCAGATTTTATGGCTAAGTGCTCAATATGTCAGTAGGTTAAGATTGAGCATCACAAGCCTAGTGGGTTTATGCAGGAGTTCAACATTCACCTGTAAGTAGGAAGAAGTGAACATGGACTTTGTGATGGGTTTGTCTCGTACTCATCGCCAGCATAATTCAGTTTGGGTCATCATAGATAGGATGACATAACAAGCTCATTTGTTGGTTTGACGTGGGTGAGGCTGTAGTTGTAGGGCCTGACCCTGAATTTGATACCTTAGTGAAAGCTCAATTGATCAGGGAAAGGCTTAAGACAGCTAAGAGCTGACAAAAATCATACACAGATGTACGCAGAAAGGATCTTGAGTTTGAGATTGGTGACTTTGTGTATTTGAAAATCTCTCCTATGAAAGGAGTAATAGGTTTGGCAAGAAGGGTAAATTCAGTCCCCAATATATCGGTCCTTACCGAATTCTTAGCTGTTTCAGAAAGGTAGCTTACGATCTTGGGTTGTCTTCAGACGTAACTTCAGTGCATCCAGTGTTCCATGTCTCCTTGCTTAAGAAATGCATAGGTGACCCAAAAGTCATAGTCCCTATAGAGGGCATAGATATTTAGAACAACCTCTCTTATGAATATATCCTAGTCAAAATCCTTGATTATCAGATTTGCAGACTGAGGAACAAAGAAGTCCCTCTAGTCAAAGTTCTTTGGTGGAATCAATCCGTTGAGGGAGCTACTTGGGAGGGAGAAGCAGATATACGGACCAAGTATCCTCACCTCTTCTCTGAAAACTTTAACTCAACCCAAGGTGACAATTTTTCTTTGAATTTACTCAGTCTCATGTTCAGATATAGCTACCAACTTGGCATCAATTAATCTTGCATACTCAGCCACGCATTCACAAATCAGTTCAGTCATGTACTCATGCATCATACATGTATGTCGATTATATATGCCTAGCTTATCAGTAATCCCAATAATGCATTCATGAATCATGTTCGGCTATGTACTCATGCATCAGATATGCTTATTCAGTATGATAATTCAATATATCAATAATTTCAGTCATGAAATCATGCTTCAGTTGTGCATGTCTAGTGTCTAAATCCAATCTATCAGTATTCTTCATTTAATCATTCTCATTCGAGGAAAAATGTTCTCAAGTGGGAGATATTGTAAGACCTCATAAATTTCTAAGCTCAACTCAGTCTTTTAAGCTTTCTAAGGGGTCCCAGAATTAGAAAATTTTAGCTAAGTATTCAAGCTTAGTGTCATGTTGACCTTCGTAAGTTGGAAACTCTATTTCATGACTCTTATGACCTTAAAATGTCAATCTTTAGGTTAATTCATCATTAGGAATATCAGTTGGTGTTCCCAAATAAGTTTCGTATTTTTTGGACCTCGTTTGAACTACGGTTGGTAATCAAAAATAGTGCATCGATGCGATCTTGGTGCAGAGCATCAGCCTTTGTGTCGATCAATTTTTTTTCTTGGATTCCAGTGGCAATTCCAGTGATCCGATGTGGACTCGACCTGATATGTTGGCTATCATGTTGATGCCAACAACGCGACACGTCGGTCTACGAATCGATGGTTTAATTTTTAGTCATTAAAAAGCCACATCTTTGGGGGTATTAGGTTTTTTTCTCATGTCCTTCAGCCCCCATAACACGAGATTTATCCCTCCATTAGAAAATTATATTCATTCTTTCTCAAAACACTCAAGAATAAAAATCCTAGGAGATTAAATTTCAAATTCAAGGCTCAAGATTCCACCATTAATCTTTGAGAATTTAGCAATCAAGGAATGTCAAGTGTTCATCCAAGGGTTTCTTCCACCCTTGGAGCCCAAGAAACTGTTTTAAATTTCAAGTAGCTTGATTTCATGCTTTCCATGATTTGGATTCAAGTGTATTCATGATTATAATGTTGATTGGATTTCTATTCCATGATTAAGTGCAAGATATATGTAAAAACAACCATTATGTATGTATTATTATGTGAATTTATGTTAAATCCTTAAAATTATGATGTTCATGTGTTGATTTGTACATTGTGCATATACAATGCTTTCCAAGTGTTTTATGAGTTGTTCATGAGAATTAAATAATGAAATTATATCATGATAGTTATTTATCATGTTTCAAGATTGTGCCATGTCTTATAATTTATGCTATCGAGTCCTGGAGGTATTTTATTGTAACACCCCACAAAATTCTCTCGTAGAATGAGCCTTAGGGCATGTCAAGTGAGGCATAATTCCAGTCCTAAAAGATTAAGAAGTGACTTCCTAAGTGAGTCTCATGTTAACCATATATAATTTTCCTAATCTTGACTTATTATCACATGGAAAATTTAATAAGCTTTCCGTCGATATAAGATTCACCTAAATTCAATACCCGGGTAAGAAGTTATGACTAATTTAAGTCCTAGTTGTAAAACAACATTATTTTAGAGCTTGGCGCATTGTGGAGAGGGTGTATTTGAAATTTTTTGATTTCCAGTGGAACTCCACGAAAGTGGCACCTCATGGTGGACCCCAATTTCTCAATAGTCAATTTCAAGTAGCCTAGCGCAATTGAGACATGTCTTGCTGAAGTTCCAGGTCCTTACCAGTGGGACAACATGATGGCTCCGCATCACAGTGACTACCAGATTCCCATTTGTCAATTTTCATTGAGCCGCCGCGATAGGGGCGCATCACGATGGCCCATAAAATCGAGTTCCTAGTTCAATTTTTTCAAGCTTTGTATAGAAGTTAAAAAAGGCACTTTGGGATTTTTCCAAGCCTCTTAAACCGTGCAAACACCAAATCAAGGTCATTTACATGCATTCTATAAAGTTTTTCTTGAATTTCCTCTCAAAAAAAACCTTAAGTATCCAAAACCCCTTCCAGGAATCTCAAGAATCCACCATAGATTTTCTTTATTGAGTCAATATTTGAGGTTCCCAAGTCAAGGGCTTCAACAACCTCATTCAGGAGTACGAATAGAGTTCCAAAGGTGAGAGTTCATCCAAAGATTCTAATTCAAGGTATGTGGGGTTTTGAACACGAGTAATCCTTTTAGCCTTGTGCTCAAAGGCTTATTGAAACTACAATTTTTCTGCAATTTATGAAATTTTACATGAAATTGAATTGGGGGATTTCACCCATTGTTATTGGTTGCAAGCTTTTGATGTTTCCCATGAATTGATAGTCTAATGGCAGGATTTTTGCATGTTTTGTTGAGAAATTGCAGCTGGATCTATACGCCATGATTTTAATCCTTGAGAAGATAATAGTTGAAATGTTTGAGATATTGAAGTATATAAGTATGTTGAGATTTTGAGACAAATTGCTTAAATTTCCAGATTTCTACATGGGTTATGAATCTATATGCTATCTATTATGCTTTTGATGAGTTTTAAATTGAGATTGAATTATGGGTTATTAAATCCTACTTGAGACTTGCAATTTTATGAACTATTATGCTATAAGCACCCATGATTTGAGTAATCTGAGACTATTGAAAAATGTTTTGACCTAATGGTCATTGAGCTTTGAAATCTACTTTCCTACATGAGAGTACAAATTTGATTATTGGATTCATGGTGAACCAGGAGATTATTTCTAAAAGTGGATTTTTACAAGATGAGCGCAGATAATCTAAAGGGAGTAGTATTTAGCTCGGAGCTGGTAAATTACTACGATTTCTTACCCCAAAACTACATTCGACCATAGGTTGGACCTGAGGCCGAGCTTATGTCGAGTTGATATTGGGCTTGAGGCCGAGTTTGTTTAGTGATCACTGGACCTAGGTTATACTCCCTGACAAGAGTTTGATGCCTCTTCCTAACGTGAGGTCTCTTCCTTAGGAGGACAAAACGTTGGACTCCATGTAGCTCACATGGTTTATGTTTATTAAGAGAACCTCCCTTGATACAAGTTATTTTCCTAATAGTAAAGTTGTAGATTTTCTCCGTAAGACTAAAGTATTTTCCGTTGATATAAGTATTTTTTTTGTACAGCTTGAAACGAGATATTTTTCTAAATTGAATGAAATGCCTTCAAGTATGTTTCAAAATTATATGATTCCGAATTCCAAGTACTTGAGTTCAAAAGAGTTGTGAGTTCTTAAGCATTAAAGAAGTTTTACTCCCCATGAGACATATCAATGAGTTGAAAGTATTGTTTAAAGTTTCCTGAGCACCTGAACCTACATTTCGAGAAAATACAGCCCACATCCGAAGATTTGGGTCAGTACCATAGAAAGGAACCGAGTATATAGGGGTGTATGCAATTGTATAAACATCATCATCATAAATATTTATAAGAACTAGGCAGGATGTATGAAAGACTCACATAGCCCGAAGAAAATCATCATAATAATAAAAGGATGAAATAAGTACAATAACACATGTGAGTCATCATTAATTTGTCAATCACTTTCAGTTCATCAAGAATATCAATTCTCATAATGTAAATATCATTTAAATCTTTCGAAGAATAACTTTAACAATTCCACTTTCAAATCTCTTCACCATTCACCATAGATACAAGGAAACACACACACACTGGGAGATCCTATAACCAACATAAACCATGTGAGCTACATGGAGTCCAACGTACAACCCACGTTGGGGAGAATCGTCCTATCCTTTCCATCGGAGTAGGACTATCGATATCAAATCCACACAAACTAGTGATCACTATATAAATTAGCCTCAGGCTCACTCCTACGGGGGCATGTAGTTCTAGGAAAGTAAGGTGGCTTTATACCTCCCACTCGGTGCTAAAGATTTCTCCCAGACTTAGCTTAGATCATTTCAAACACAATCCACAACAAAACAATTTTAGTAATATATAAATATACATCGGGAGCCATTATGCTTCCCATCTACCAAAATTAACCACGTTGTGGATTTCTTTCACACTCGAGTTCAAAACAACTCCATTAAGACCAAAAGGTCAAATCATTCAAAATATCTCAAATATTCAACATCAACGTGCTTATAACACACACTTTCTAAAAAACACAATTTCCAATGGGGATTCATGGCCCAAATATCAAAATCATGATAAATATCGTTCAAGATTCATGCTTTATATCTCCACACATGTAAATTCATCTTTCAAAATTATAAACATCAAGATTTCATAATAATCATCATAAGATACGGGTTCATGCTTCAAATTCGTAAAAATCAAATAAAAATCATGCCTTTGTAAAGAAAATTACTTTTGGGCATAAGAAAGAAAGAGAGTTCTTGTTGAAAAATCCCACACACCTTGAATGATAAACTTTAGATCGATACTCATTTTTGAGATGTTAATCGTGCCTTTGAATGATGGTTCTTGGAGTTCTTGAATTAGGAACTTAGAATCTTGAATAAATTTGCAGAATTAATGGTGAACTTTGGAGGTTCTTGAAGTTGGATGTAGGAGCTTAGGGTTTTCTTTTTGAGGGAATTTGATAAATATAGCGTATAATGCTTCTAATAGGCTTTAATACAGGGTTTGGATGGATTTTGGGTGAGGGGGAATGACCAAAACGCCCCTAAAAATCAAATAATTCTTGAATATGTCCTTTGGTGGACTGTTTTAATAGTTTGAAGTAGATCAACCATAACGTTTTACTCCGATATCCAAATTAGATGAAACCAATTTCATTAGAAAGAGGACTTTCATATATTTCCGTTGATATATAGTATATCACCCATATCATTGTGTACGAGGAGTTATGATCATTTGAATTTGACCCAGAAGTTCACTTTTGATAGGCTGAAGTAGATCGACCATAATGTTTTTCCCCTATAGACAAATTGGATGAAATTAATTCCATTGGAAATAGGACTTGCAGATCTTTCTGTTGATATATAGTAGATCACCCACATCATTATGTAGAAGGAGTTATTATCGTTTAAAGTTGGAGTAAAGATACGCCAGGCCTCAGTACTTTTTCCTGCTCGTTTTACTGTTCACTACTATTCATGGTTCGATCGGAATGTTCATAACCCGTCGCTCGGGTGTCCGTTTTGGATGATCCAAATATCGTTGGAAAGCTTATTCGATACTCTATACAATGGTGGGTCATAATCTAAGACATTCCGCATTAAAAATTTATAATTCATTCTGGAAGATAGAACCCAACACATTTACGCACAAAATTTCAACAAAAAATTTCCCGGGGTATTACATCATCCCCCCTTGGAAACATCATCCTCGAATGACGCTAGACATGCCAAGATTAGATCTGGAATAGAGCATACAGCTGAAACCATTCGTTAGACTCATCACCAGATCGTTTCTCACTCCGAATGTAACATAGAGTGCATAAATTCAAGAAACTACAGCTGAACACATAATAAATGACAGCTGAACTGCTGCAACTTTTATCAAACGTGCATGATTTAGGAAAGAACGGTACCTTCGGCTTGATCGGAGTTCACAGAAAATAGGTGCGGGTACTTGGATTGCATATCCGCCTCAGCTTCCCAAGTTGCGCCCTCAACAGATTGGTTTCGCCACAACACCTTGACTGAGGGAACTTCTTTGTTCCTTAGTCTTCAGACACATAAATCAAGAATCTCAACAGCAATCTCATTAGAATAAAAATTTTCTTGAATGTCAGCACTCACAGAGGAATCCACTACCACAACATCGCTAATATGATTTCTAAGCATGGAGACAAGGAATATTGGATGAACTGAGGACAACTCAGAAGGCAACTCGACCTCATAAGCTACCTTACCAATACAACTAAGAATTTTGTAAGGACCAATATAACGGGGACTAATCTTCCCCTTCTTTCCGAATCTCTTTACCTCCCTCATGGGTGAAAATTTCAGATACACTAGGTCACCAACTTAAAACTCAAGGTCTCTCCTCCTAACATCAGCATATGACTTCTGACGACTCTGCGCAGTTTTCAACCTTTCCCTAATCAACTTAACTTTCTCCATAGCCTCAAATACCGAATCAGGACCACTCATAGTCGCTTCACCCACCTCGAACCAACCTATGGGTGATCTACACTTCCTCCCATATAAGGCTTCAAACGAAGCCATGCCAATACTAGAGTGGAAACTGTTATTGTAAGCAAACTCTATCAACGGTAAGTGATCATCCTAACTTCCCTTAAAGTCAAGTGCACAAGCTCTCAACATATCCTCTAAGGTCTGGATGGTCCACTCAGCCTAACTATCGGTCTGCGGATGTAAGGCAGAACTCAAATGCACTTGGGTACCAAGACCCTTCTGAAAAGCTTTCCAAAATTGCGAAGTGAACTGAGTACCCCTATCCGAAATGATAGACAAGGGAACTCCATGCAGTCTGACTAGATCTCGGATATACAATCTAGCATAATCCTCAGCAGTATATGAAGTATGAACAGGCAAGAAATGAGCAGACTTAGTCAACCTATCAACCACAACCCAAATGGAATCATGATGGCGTCGAGAAGGAAGTAAACCAATCACGAAGTCCATATTTGTCTCTTCCAACTTCCAGGTGGGAATACTAAACTCTTGAATCATACCACCAGGTCTTTGGTGTTCAACCTTAACCTGTTGGTATGTTGCTTACTTAGCTACAAATACTGCTATATCTTTCTTCATGCCACTCCACCAATAGATTTTCCGCAAGTCTCAGTACATCTTGGTGGCACCAGGATGAATGGAATATTGTGCCCCGTACCCTTCAGCCATAATCCTCTATCTCAGATCATCAACTTTCAGGACACACAATCTACCCTAAATCTCAACACACCATCTCTCCCTTGAGAGAAAACCTCTACTTTTTTTTCTCTGACTGACTCCTTCTGTCTGACCAAAATAGCATCTAAGTATTGCTTTTCCTTCACTTTCGAAACCAAGGAGGATTCGAATCTACTCTGAACCCCTATACTACCTTCAGTAGAGTCAAACAACCTAACCCTGAATCTAGACAAATGATGTACATCATGAGCCAACTCTTTCTTACCTTCTACCATATGCGAAACACTACCCATGGACACCCTACTTAGGGTATCCGCCACAACATTGGTCTTGCCCGGATGGTACAACACACTCATATTATAGTCCTTTATCAATTCTAACCATCGTCTCTGCCTAAGATTCAATTCTCTCTGGGTAAACATATACTGCAGACTCTTATGATCAGTGAAAATATCAACATGGACACCATACAAATAGTGTCTCCAGATATTCAAAGCAAACACAACAGCAACCAACTCAAGGTCATGGGTGGGGTAATTTTTCTTATGGGTTTTCAACTATCTAGAAGCATAAGCTATCACCTTACCCTTATGCATCGATATGCAACCCATCCCAACTCTCGAAGCATCACAGTACACCACAAAACCATCAACACCATCAGTCAAAGTAAAAACAGGGGCTGAAGTGAGTTGAGTCTTCAGCTCCTAAAAACTCTTCTCACAAGATTCGGACCACAAGAACTTCACTTTCTTTTGGGTCAACCGAGTCATAGGAGACGCTATAGAGGATAAACCCTTAACAACTGCGGTAATAGCCAACTAAACCCAAGAAACTTTGTATATCAGTCAGAGAAATAGGTCTAGGCCAATTTCTAACAGCTTTGGTCTTTTGGGGATCAACTCTAATACCCTCGGAAGAAATGATATGACCCAGAAAAGTAACTGAACTTAGGGAAAACTCACACTTACTGAACTTGGCAAACAACTTGTGATCTTTAAGGGTTTGCAAGACAGTTTGGATATGATCAGAATATTCATCCTCACTACGGGAGTACACCAGTATATCATCGATGAACATTATGACAAACATATCCTGATATGGTCTGAGCACTCGATTCATGAGGTCCATGAAAGATGCTGGGGCATTAGTTAACCCGAAAAACATAACAAGAAACTCAAAATGGCCATAGTGAGTTTGGAAAGCGGTTTTTGGGATGTCACACTCCCTAACTTTGAGTTCATGATAGCCAGAACGAAGGTCTATCTTTGAGAAATAACTTGCACCTTACAATTGGTCAAACAAATCATCTATTCTCGGATGGGGGTACTTAGTTTTGATGGTGACTTTATTCAGTTGGCGGTAATCAATGCACATACGCAAAGAGCCATCTTACTTTCTCACAAACAACACAGGAGCACCCCAAGGAGAAATACTTGGCCTTATGAAACCCTTATCTAGTAGATATTTGAGTTGCTCTTCCAACTCCTTAAGTTCTGCAGGGGCCATACGGTAAGGAGGAATATATATAGGTTGAGTATCGGGAAGAAGATCAATCCTAAAATCTATCTCTCTATCAGGAGGTATCCCTGGGAGATCATCCGAAAAGATATTAGAAAACTCATTGATGACGTTAACAGACTAGAGAGTTGGAGTCTCAGGCTTAGTATCTTTGACTCTAACCAAATTGTAAATACACCCCTTGGAAATAAGTTTTCTAGCTTTGAGGTAAGAGATAAAATGACTCTTGGGTGACACAGAATTCCCAAACCACTCAAACACGGATGCACCCAAATGCTGAAAGTTGACCACTCGGGTCCGAAAATCAATAGAGACATAAGAGTACAAACATTCCATACCAAGAATCATATCAAAATCTACCATGTCTAACTCAGTCAGTTCAGCCAACAAGACTCTATGAAGAACGGTAACAAGACACTTTTTATACACTTTCTCGGCAATAATCAAATCACCCACTAGGGTAGAAACTAGGATAGAATCAGGGATAACCTCAGGACTCATTTCAAAATTCACAGCAATCAAAGGTTTAACATATGAGAAACTGGATCCAGGATCCAACAAACAATACACATCAAACTGAAATATATGAAGCATACCAGTAACAACATCGAGAGAGTCCTCCTGTTCTTGGTGGGATGATAAAGCATAGAATCTATTCTGGCGCTACCCGCCAGCATTGCTAGAAGTGGTGCCTTTAGCTGGGGCTGGGCGAGTCGCTGGATCTGGAGCACTAACAGTCTGAGTCTAGGTCTGAGGGCGATAGTCACGATGCCCTTGTCCATTCTATGGACAATCTCTAACTCTGTGACCCATGTCACCACACTGGAAACAACCTTTCTTCTCACCCCAACACTTACCCAAATGAGCCCTACCACACTTAGGACACAGTTGATGATTTGGCTTACTGCCAGTACTGTACTGGGACCTGGATGCATATGACCTGCTACCTTTCTCCTTCCTACCTCTAGGCACGGGAGCACTAATAGATGAAGGTTCTGGCATAGATAAATGATCCTGATACTGAGGGAGACTCCCTCCATGTGATCTCGTCTGACCCTGTCCGTGCTGCTCGGACCTAGCTCTCTTATTTCATCTCATTCTATCTCTCCTTAATCTTATTTGCCTCAATCTATTGGGCATAAGTCATCAGCCTAGAAAGATTCATCTCACTATTCAGCATAGCAAACCTACCCTCCTTAACCATATAACTAGATACTCTAGTCACAAACTTACTCATACTAGCTCGATTATCAACCACTAAGTCAAGAGCTTACTTGGCCAACTGATTGAACTTTAGACAGTACTCTATAACAGTCATAATGCCCTATTGTAGGTTCATAAACTCTTCCACCTTCACCTCCCTCTTCTCCAAAGGGAAAAACTTATCTAGGAATGCATCCTGGAACTCTTGCTAAGTTGTAGGGACAACTTTCTCACCTCTACCTTTCCTCCAAGCAACAACCCAGTCATAAGTAAGGTATTTCAACCTATGCACAGCCAAATCCATACTATGTTCCTCAGATACATGCATCACCAGATTAATCTTCCGTACCTCCTCTAAAAACAACCGTGGATCCTCATCAGACTTGGACCCATAGAATTCCGACAGATTCATCTGCATGAAGTCATGGATCTTAACAGTAGTTGAATCACCTCGCTGCTGCTGTGGAGCCGGGGCCGGGTTGGCCTGAACATTTGTAGTAACAGCTTGGGCCAGCGCCTGAAAGGCTGCCCAAAATTTAGCATGAGACACATTTTCATTCAATGGGTCAGTGGGTTAAGGTTGCTGACCATTATTATTTCTTCTCGCTCGACGTGGAGGCATATTTCTGAAAGAGGAGAGCACAAACCAATAGAAGAGAGAGACACTTTAAGCACGATAGACTTCTAAAAGAAAGAATCATATTTTTTCCTAAAACGTCTTGTAGCCTCTTGCTCATAGATGTGGCACGCTAAACACTGATGATCAAGACTTTACTTAACGCAGTTTTTTAGACTCCCTAGGACACCTTAAACCTTAGGCTCTGATACCAAATTTGTAACGCCCTGGAAAATGGGTCTCGAAGCGTCACACGGTGCTTGAGGCTGCGAGTAGCCCCAAGCTAACCCTTTGAGCCATTTTCATTCAGTTTAAAACAAATCAACGAGGTTTCCCAAAAGAACCCTCAAATATCAATAGAGTAATGACCGTCCAAGAATAAAAGAATTTCAGAAAGATAACAAAATCTGACTTATTAGTCAACTCCTAACATCTATACTAGTCTGCCAAGCCTCTAAGAAAACCAATAAAACCAGTGAGCCATTGAGACATGCCCCAACTAACCCATACTCAGTTATCAAATTTAAACGATTTCAGCTAACCAACATCAGACATCACATACTTGGAACATAAGGACTTACCATAATAGAGGATATAGAACAGCGTGCCCGAAGAATCACTGTCGAAACTAGAACTGAGCCCCTGAACCTACATTCCGAGAAAATACAGCCCACATCCAAAGATGTGGGTCAGTACCATGGAAAGAAACCAAGTATATGGGGGTGTATGCAGTTGTATAAACATCATTATCATAAATATTTATAAGAAATATGCAGGATGTAAGAAAGACTCACATAACCTGAAGAAAATCATCATAATCTTGAGAGGATGACATAGGTACAATAACACATGTGAGTCATCATATAATTTGTCAATCACTTTTAGTTCATCAAGAATATCAATTCTCATAATGTAAATATCATTTAAATATTTTGAAAGAATAACTTTCACAATTCCACTTTCAAATCACTTCTCCATTCACCATAGATACAAGGAAACACACACGCACTGAGAGATCCTATAACCAACATAAACCATATGAGCTACATGGAGTCTAACGTACAACTCACATTGGGGAGAGCTATCCTATCCTTGCCATCAGAGTAGGACTATCGATATCAAATCCACATAAACTAGTGATCACTATATAAATCAGCGTCAGGCTCACTCCTATGGGGGCACATAGTTCTAGGAAAGTAAGGTCGCTTTATACCTCCCACTCAGCGCTAAAGATTTCTCTCCGACTTAGCTCAGTTCATTTTAAAGACAATCCACAATAAAACAGTTTCAGTAATATATAAATATACATCGGGAGTCATCATATTTCCCATTTATCAAAATCAACCATGTTGTGGATTTCTTTCACACTTGAGTTTAAAATAACTCCATTAAGATCAAAAGGTCAAATCATTCAAAATATCTTAAATATTCAACATCAACGTACTTATAACACACACTTTCTAAAAAACCACAATTTCCAATGGGGTTTCACGACCCAAATATCAAAATCATGATAAATATCGTTCAAGATTCATGCTTTATATCTCCACACATGTAAATTCATCTTTCAAAATCATAAATATCAAGATTTCATAATAATCATCATAAGATATGGGTTCATGTTTCAAATTCGTAAAAATCAAATAAAAATCATGCCTTCGTAAAAAAAATTACTTTTGGGCACAAGAACGAAAGAGAGTTCTTATTGAAAAATCTCACATACCTTGAATGATGAACTTTATATCGATACTCATTTTTTTTGAGATGTTAATCGTGCCTTTGAATGATGGTTCTTGGAGTGCTTGAACTAGGAACTTGGAATCTTGAATAAATTTGCAGAAGTAATGGTGAACTTTGAAGGTCCTTGAAGTTGGATGTAGGAGTTTAGGGTTTTCTTTTTGAGGGAATTTTATGAAATATAGCATATAATGCTTCTAATAGGCTTTAATATAGGGTTTGGATGGATTTTGGGTGAGGGAGGATGACCAAAACGCCCCTAAAAATCAAATAATTCTCGAATATATCCTTTGGTGGACTGTTTTGATAGTTTGAAGTAGATCAACCATAACATTTTCCTCTGATGTCCAAATTGGATGAAACTAATTTCATTAGAAAGAGGACTCTCATATCTTTCCATTTATATATAGTATATCACCCAGATCATTGTGTACGAATAGTTATGATCGTTTGATGTTGACCCAAAAATTTTCTTTTGATAGGCTGAAGTAGATCGACCATTATGTTTTGCTCCAATAGACAAATTGGATAAACCAAATTCCATTGTAAAGAGGACTCACAGAGCTTTCCGTTGATATATAGTAGATCACCCAGCTCATTATGTACATCGATTTATGATCGTTTAAAGTTGGAGCAAAAAAATGCCAGGCATTAGTACTTTTTGCTGCACGTTTTACTGTTCACTACTATTCACGATTCGATCGGAATGTTCATAACTCATCACGCGGGTGTCCGTTTTGGATGATTCACATATCGTTGGAAATCTTATTCGATACTCTAAGTAATGGTGGGTCATAATCTAAGATATTCTGCACGGAAAATTTATAATTCATTCTTGAAAATAGAATCCAATATGTTTACGTTTAAAATTTCAACAAAAAATTTCTTGGGGTATTACAGTTGATAATGTATGCCCAGCAGATAGAGGCATATAATATAAGGGAGATAGATTAAGTGAGGGGTAACAGGAGGGCTTGATCTGAGCAGCATGAGTATGGCCAGCCTAGGTTCAATGAAGAGAATCGTCCTCAATTTCAGAGGCGTCCGTCTAGAAGCAGGCTGGATTAAGGGGATAGATCTTTTATGTCTAGGTCATAGAACAATGTTGGTAACAGGACCCGTTATCCTCTCTATACTAAGTGTGGTAGGTATCATCCTGGTTAGTGTTTCGTATATTTGAGGGGTTGTTTTGGTTATGGAAAGCAGGGCCACAGACTTAGAGATTGTCCTCATGCTAGACAGGGTAATAGAGATTCCTGACCTTAGGCACAGGATACTAGTGCACCAGCTTCTGTACCCTGTCCCGCCCCTACTCAGGGTGCTTCATCTAGCACTGTTGACGGCCAGTGCCGGAATAGATTCTATGTCTTACCATCCCGTCAGGAGCAGGAGGCCTCTCCCGATGTTGTTACCGGTATGCTTCGTGTCTTTTGCCTTGATGTCTATGTGTTGTTGGACCCCGGGCCAAGTATCTCTTATGTGATCCCACTTGTAGCTATGAATTTCAAAATGAGTCTCGAAAATATTCCTAAGCCTTTTCTAGTTTCTACACCCATCGGGGAGTCAGTTATTGCTAAACAAACGTATAAAGATTATCCTATTACTGTTCTTCATAGAGTCATAGTTGCAGATTTGATAAAGTTAGACATGGTGAATTTTGACCTTATTCTGGGTATGGATTGACTTCATTCTTGTTATGCATCTATAGACTTTCGTACCCGTGTGGTCAAGTTTCAATTTCCTGATGAAACAGAGTTTTAGTGGTTTGGGAGTTTAGTATCTCCCAAGAGTCATTTTATCTCCTATATCAAAGACAGGAAGCTAATATCCAAAGGTTGTATATATCCCCTAGTTAGAGTCAAAGACACTAAGTCTGCGGCTCCAACTATTCAGTAAGTCGATATTATTAATGAATTTTCAGAAGTTTTTTCAGAAGATCTCCCAGGGGTACCTCCCGATAGAGAGATAGAATTTGGGATTGACCTTCTTCCCGAAACTCAGCCCATTTCTATTTTGCCATACCATATGGCACCTGCAGAGCTTAAGTAGTTGAAAGAGCAACTCAAAGATCTCTTTGACAAAACTTTTGTTAGGCCCAGTATTTCTCTTTGGGGCATACCTGTCTTATTCATGAGAAAGAAAGATGGTTCTATACATATGTGCATTGACTACCTTCAGCTTAACTAGGTCACCGTCAACAATAAGTATCCTCTTCCGAGAATTGATGACCTGTTTGATCAATTGCAAGGTGTAAGTTATTTCTCCAAGATAGACCTTAGATCCGGCTATCATCAACTTAAAGTGAGGGAATGTGATATTCCAAAGACAAATGCCCCGATAACCTTTATAGACCTCATGAACTGAGTATTCCAGCAATATCTCTATATGTTTGTCATTGTCTTCATAGATGACATCCTTGTGTACTCCCATAATAAGATGACCATGCGAACCACCTTAGAATTTTCTTGCGAACCACCTTAGAATTTTCTTGCAAACTCTTAGGGACCACCAGTTTTTTGCCAAATTTAGCAAGTATGAATTTTGGCTAAGGTCTGTAGCCTTTTTGGGTTTATATTATTTCAGCTGAGGGTATTAGAGTTGATCCCCAAAAGACCGAAGTTGTAAGAAATTGGCCTAGACCTATCTCTCCGTCTGACATTAGAAGTTTCTTGGGTTTAGTGGGCTACTACCATCATTTTTTTGAGGGTTTCTCTTCTATTGCATCTCCCATGACTCAGTTGACCCAAAAAAGTTAAGTTCTAGTGGTCAGATTCCTGTGAGAAGAGTTTTCAGGAGTTGAAGACTCGACATACTTCAGCCCCTGTGTTGACTTTGCCTGATGGTACATATGGTTTTATGGTGTATTGTGATGCCTCTAGAGTGGGCTTGGATTGTGTGTTGATGTAAATAGGTAAGTTTATAGCCTATTCTTCTAGATAGTTGAAGCCACATGAAAAGAACTACCCGACCTATGATCTTGAATTATCTTTATGGTGTTCATGTTGATGTGTTTACTTATCATAAGAGCCTTCAATATATGTTTACTCAGAGGGAGTTGAATCTTAGGTAGAAGAGGCGGTTGGAGTTGTTGAAAGACTATGATATGAGTATGCTGTATCACCCAAGCAAGGATAACGTAGTGGTGGATGCCCTTAGCAGATTGTCTATGGGTAGTGTTACTCATGTAGAGGAAGGTAAGAAAGAGTTAGTTCATGATGTGCATTTTCTAGATAGATTGGGTATTAGGTTGCTTGATTTAGCAGAGGGAAGTACTTTGGTGCAGAGTAGTTTTGAATCCACTTTACTTTCTGAAGTGAAGGAGAAGCAAGACAAGGATCCTAGTTTGGCCATACTGAAGGAGTCAGTTCAGGACCAAAAGGTAGAGGTTTTCTCCCAAGGGGGAGATGGCGTGTTGAGAGTGCAAAGTAGATTATGTGTTCAGTGTGTTGATGATCTGAGGTAGAAAATTATGGCTGAAGCGATGGTGCATGGTATTCTATTCATCACGGCACTGTCAAGATGTACTGCGACTTATGGGAAATCTATTGGTGGAATGGTATGAAAAAAGATATAGCCGAGTTCATAGCAAAGTGCACAACATTCCAACAGGTTAAGGTAGAGCACCAAAGATCTTATGGTGTGATGCAAGATTTTGGTGTACCCACTTGGAAGTGGTAGGTGGTAAATATGGACTTCCTGACTTGGTTGCCTCTTTTGCGTTGTCATCATGATTCGATTTGGGTTGTTGTGGATAGGCTGAGTAAGTCCGCGCATTTCTTGCCTGTGCATACATCTTATACAGCTGAGGATTATGCTAGATTGTATATTTCGGAGTTAGTCAAGCTGTATGGAGTTCCCTCATCAGTCATTTCGGATAGGGGTACTCAATTTACTTCTTAATTTTGAAAGGCATTTTAGTAGGGTCTTGGTACCCAAGTTCATTTGAGTTGTACTTTTCAGCTATAGACAGATGGTCAGGCTGAGAGGACCATTCAGACCCTAGAGAATATGTTATAGACGTATGCTCTTGATTTCAAAGGTAGTTGGGCTGAGCATTTGCCATTGATAGAGTTTACTTTTAAAAATAGTTACCTTACTAGCATCGGGATGGCACCATTTGAGGCTTTGTATGGTAGGAGATGTAGGTTACCCATAGGGTGGTTTGAAAGAGATGAAGCTGCCGCAATTGGGCCTAATACAGTATTTGAAGCTATGGAGAAAGTTAAGCTGTTTAGAGAGATGTTGAAGACCACTCAGAGTCATCAAAAGTCATATGCTGATGTAAGGAGAAGAGATCTTGAGTTTGAGGTAGGTGATTTGGTATACTTAAATATTTCACCCATGAAAGGGGTAAAGAGGTTTGGTAAAAAGGGAAAGCTTAGTCCTCGTTATGTTAGACCATATAGAATCTTGAGCCGTGTTGGTAATTTATCCTATGAGGTTGTGTTGCCTGTAGAGTTGTCAGTTGTTCATCTTATTTTTTCATGTCTCCATGCTCAAGAAGCACATTGGTGATTCCGTTGTGGTAGATCCTTCAGAGAGTGCTGATATTCAGAATAGTCTTTCATTCGATGAGATTTCTGTTGAGATTCTAGACTAAGGAAGAAAAAAGTTCCCTTGGTCAAAGTTTTGTGGCGGATCCAGTTTGTTGAGGGAGCTACTTGGGAGGCAGAAGTAGACATGCGAGCCAATTACCCACACCTCTTCTCCGCGAGTTCAGATCAAGCTGAAGGTATTATTTTTTCTTAACCTAGCCCTTCTAATCTAAAGTGCAGCTATGTATCTATTCTTACATGAGTTCTTGCAATTTCCGAGGAATTTAAGAGTTTAGAAAGATTTTGTGCCCGTTTATCAAATTGCTTCAGCTACGTATACTCAGTTCTTCCTGTGTTCTTAGTCTAACTAGCGACATTCGAGGACGAATGTTTTCAAGGGGGAGATATTGTACAACCCCACAAAATTCTCTTGTAGAATGAGCCTTAGGGCATGTCAAGTGAGGCGTACTTCCGACCCTAAAAGATTGAGAAGTGACTTCCTAAGTGAGTATCGTGTTAATCATATAGAATTTCCCTAATTTCAACTTTTTATCACATGAGAAATTTGATAAGATTTTTGTCGATATAAGATTCGCCCAAATTCGATACCCGGGTAAGAAGTTATGGCTAATTTAAGTCCTAGTCGTAAAACAATGTCATTTTAGTTCTTGGCGCATCACGGAGAGGGTCTACTTGACATTTGTCAATTTGCAGTGGAACTCCGCAATAGTGGCGCATCGTGGAGGACCCCAATTTCTCAATAGTTAATTTCCAGTGGCCTAGCATGATTATAAAGCATCGCGCAAAAGTTCCAGGTCCCAACCAATGGGAAAACACGATAGCTCCACATCGTCGTGACTCCCAGATTCCCATTTGTCAATTTCCAATGAGCCACCACGATAGTGGCGTATCGCGGTGGCTTATAAAATCGAGTTCCTAGTTCAATTTTTTCTAGCTTCGTACAAAAGTTTAAAAGGGCACTTTGGACTATTTCCAAGCCCCTTAAACCGTACAAACACCAAATCAAGGTCATTTACAAGCATTATATGAAGTTTTTCTCAAGTTTCCTCTCAACAAAAACCCTAACTATACAAAACCTCTTCCAAGAATCTCAAGAATCCACCATAAACTTTCTTAATTGAGTCAAGATTCAAGGTTCCCAAGTCAAGGGCTTCAAGAACCCTCATTGAAGAGTACGAATAGAGTTCCAAAAGCGAGAGTTCATCCAAAGATTCTAATTCAAGGTATGTGGGGTTTTGAACAAGGGTTATCCTTTCACCCTTGTGCCCAAAGGCTTATTTAAATTACAATTACTCTGTAATTTATGAGATTTTGCATGAAATTGAATTTTGGGTTTTTACCCATTGTTATTGGTTGCAAACTTTTGATGTTTCCTATGAATTGAGAGTCTAATGGCATGATATTTACATGTTTTCTTTAGAAATTGCAGTTGAGTCTATACCCCATGACTTTAATCCTTGAGAAGTTAATAGTTAAAATGTTTGAGATATTGAAGTATATAAGTATGTTGAGATTTTGAGAAAAGTTGCTAAAATTTCTAGATTTCTACATAGGTTATGAATCTATATGCTATCTATTATGCTTTTGATGAGTTTTAACTTGAGATTGAATTATGGTTTATTAAACCCTACTTGAGACTTGCAATTTTATGAACTATTATGCTATAAGCACCCATGATTTGAGTATTCTGAGACTATTGAGAAATGTTTTGACCTAATGGTCATTGATCTTTGAAATCCACTTTTCTTTGTGAGAGTACAAATTTGATTATTGGGTTCGTGGTGAACCCTGAGATTATTTCTAAAAGTGAATTTTTATGAGATGAGCACATATAATCTAAAGGAATTAGTATTTATCACCAAGCGGGTAAGTTACTACGATGTCTTACCCGAAAACTACATTCGATGATAGGTTGGAACTGAGGTCGAGTTTATGATTATTACTGGGCCTAAGGCCGAGTTGATATTGGGCTTGAAGCTGAGTTTGTTTAGTGATCACTGGACCAAGGTTATACTCCCTGGCAAGAGTTTGACGCCTCTCCCTAACGTGAGGTCTCTTCCTTAAGAGGACAAAATGTTGGACTCCATGTAGCTCACATAGTTTATGTCGATTAAGAGTACCTCCCTTGATACAAGTTATTTTCCTAATAGTAAAGTTGTAGATTTCCTCCCTAAGACTAAAGTATTTTCGCTTGATATAAGTATTTTTTTTCTACAACTTGATACGAGATATTTTCCTAAAGTGAATAAAATGCCTTCAAGTATGTTCCAAAGTTATATGATTCCAAATTCCAAGTACTTGAGTTCAAAAGAGTTGTGAGTTCTTAAGCATTTAAGAAGTTTTACTCTCCATGAGACATATGAATGAGTTGAAAGTATTGTTTAAAGTTTTCTTTAGTATACGGGCAATGAGAATAAGAGAAGATTACCGAGTTCAAAGTTAAACTATGCTGACTCACGGGATTTGTATTACATGATCCATTATACATGATTCATGTGCATTACATTTTATACTTTTTCAAGCCATATGAGTAATTACTTATTGTATGCATGATTTGATTAAAGAGTATTGATGTTGTTTTATATAAATGCATGCACCTCTACTTTCTCAGTACATTCCCAAGTGCTGATCCACATATACGTCTATGTGCTACATTGTCTTATAATGTAGTTTCAGGTGCTCAGTCCCAGCCTCTTCAGTGACTTTCGAGTACCTCTGTCTACATTTTTATAATGTGAGTCCTTATGGTTCGAGGACCTATCTTTAGACATTTCTAGATTTGAGAGACTATGTTTTACTTTCATTTCATTTTGAGTCAGTTGGGGACCTGTCCCAATGGCTCTCTAGTCCATGGATTAGTAGTGGCTTTGTCAGACTAGTTATCAGATTGTCGTAGTGTTGCGGTTTCCGGTATTGCTTGGTTATTTGGACCGAGCATTTTCTCTGTATTTCTTTTCATATGATATGACTATGCTAGTGTTTGAATTATTTCATCTTGAAATGAGTGTTACTAGTAGAAACAGGCTCAAAGGGTTAGCTTGGGGCTATTTGTAGCCTTAAGCACCATGTGATGTACCGGGAGACAATTTTGGGTCATTATATTTATACTAAAAAATTCAGCTGATTACATAGAGCCATAGTTAGTCTCAGGATAGTATCAGTCATGTCATGATTAATAGTACTCTTAGTCAGTTACAGAACTCAGTAGACTCAATAACAGTCCAGTCCAGTTCAGTATTCAGTTTAGGCCTCAGTATATTCAGCCAGTTAATAGAATTTAGGAGTAATCCGCCAATCAATGGAACTCAGTGAACCCAGTCCAGTTCAGTTAGACAGTATAATCAGTAACAGTTTAGTCAAGCATAGTATGAACTAAAATTAGTTCAGTGTGTATTCAGTTGGGAGTAAGATTGAGCACTGAGTTAACCTAGGGATGGGGGCATTCCTGCTAGCAGAGAGGGTTTGAGCATTAGTAGCAATTCCTGCACTACAGAACTATGTAGCTAGCGTAGGTTGAGATACCTTCTTGTCCTATATTATGAGGGTTAATACATATCATTCGAGTTTTCCTGCCAGCGAGGGTTGATGAAAGAGATTTGTATCAGAAAGGGTAAACTTATAGCCTGTCTTTATCCATGGCACGGTATTGGCACCCTTCTAATTTGGGTTATAGGTTTGACTGCAATCTATTTAAAAAGGGATATGTCGATTAGATGATTACCTCCCACAGTCTCAGTTTTAGATTCAGTCTCAATACAGAACCAAGTTTCAGGACTGTCAGACACAGTCATTCTATTAATACGGACCTCAGTATGGTTCCATAGAATCAAGACTGTTAGATACAGTCATTCAATTATTAGTAATTCAGTTTTAGTATACTCAGATGTCAGGTAATAAATATTAAGATAAAATAGCCTTTGTTATCACGATCTTTGTTACAGTATATGTATTTATGCATATACTCTCATTCAGTTATATTAATGTCATTCAATCAGTATTGTTCATGCATATGAACCCACGCATTTCAGCCTACCTCACTTAGTATACTAGTACATTCAAAGTACTGACACATAGTTTTCTCTTTTGCTATGATGTCATATATCATAGGTTCAGACGCACGAGCTCTCGATCATCCCTAGCAGTTATGGATTTTCAGCAGTTAGAGTTAGTGGTGAGTCCTTATAGTTTGAGGACATGATTATTATTTAAGCATTTTAGTTTTATTTTAGTAGCCGGAGTTAGTTGAGGACTTGTCCCATCAACTCCATATTTCAGACAGTAGAGGCTTTTCAAACAAGAGTATTTTTAGACAGATGTTTTAGTTTTGTTATTGTTATACCGTATTCAGTTTTATTACAGTATTGAACCTTATGGCAAATTTTCTGCCTAATTTTCACATAATTGCACTATTATTATTCAGTTATTACAACAAGTACCAGTCATGGATTAGCTTGTGGTCCTTCGGGATTATGAGCACCGTGTAGCATCCCGGGCATAAACTCGGGGCATTACAGTTGTTGTCATGAAAAGAGGTTAGAAGAGGAGTAGGTTGTGAATAATCCTTGTGAAAGATGTTAATGATTTCTAAACCTGTAGTAGTATATATCATACCGGAGGTATTGAAAAAGTAGGCTTGAATGTTGTGGTTGATAGATATACCAATCGTTATGTTAGGCAGTTGATAATCCTTATGGAGCATGGGGCTTGGTTGTACTAGTAGAAGGGGAGTGGTGTAGTGTTTTGGTTGGGTGTAAAGAGTAGAGCTCTATGGCCTAAGTTAATTTCCTCTTTGCTTTAGATAGGCTTGAACATGGAAGTAGTGTATGTTTTGACTCAGTCTCTTATGGTGATGTATCTCTAGGAAATTGTTAGTTGAATTGGACTGGCCCTCTAGCATGAGTTCTATTCTTCCGATATTCCTTGTTGTTGTATTGAGGTAAGGTGCAGGTTCTCCTTTATTGCTTATTTCATCTAGGTGATATTGGTATCTCAGACTCTTTGTACTATAAGGAGTTCTTGGTGACAATCTTGTGTTGGCATGTTTGGCGATTGCAAACAAGAAGGTGTGGCTTTGGTGAAGGACCTATGGTTGAACCAAAATCCCAAAGAAGCCATTTGGGATGCAAAAGTGGACGTGGTGTCGATGAATCCGCATTGGTTCTTTATGTTGGAAATTCGTGTATAAGGTATGTGTTCTTTATGGCATTATTGTTTTCTAACTTGGTTAAAGGAAGGTCGGTTCACTTTTGTCTTTGTTTTCTAACATAGTTAGAGGTCAGAATGGAGGTGTTGGGGGTGTAAATCATGTTTGGGGTATGTGGTTATCTTTCCTTCTTGTATTATATCTTTTCTTCTATTCTGGATGAAGGAAATTTTGATGGGTATCAATGTGTTAACTCATGCTTGTCCTTGCCTTTACCCATCATTCAAGGATGAATGATCTTAGGTGGGGGATAATGAAACACCCTAAACTTGGACTCTTAAAAAAGTTTCCTAAGTTTCAGACTTTGGGTAAGGTACAACTCATGGGTACCATTCGTACCCTAGGGTACAGGTTAGGGTACCTTTTCTCATATATTGGTTAGTAAGTTTTGATTGGGTTTTGTTAAAGATACGAGTATGCATCATTCGAGTCATATAATAGGGTAAGAGTGGTATCTTGCGAATCATATGATGACGTAAGATTATTCTAGTGGATTCGACTCTATCCAAGGTATGGTTTAGGGTATCGTTCTTTGGATATAATTTTTTCATGGATATCGTATGATGATCAGTGTGGTGTTCCTTGGTGAGCTTTACGGTATGAGTTAGGGTACCACTCATACCCTAGGATATAAGTTGGATGGGTGAGTTGTGCTCGCCTGGAAGTTGGTTTTAAACTTTTAAGCTGAGGGCTTTTCAGACATTTCCCATCCCAAAACCTTTATGTCCCCATGCTATATAACTCATTGTAGCGTCTCATAATACTCATTTGGCTGATCAAACATGCCAAATACCCTCTCAAACTCACTTTTATAAATTAGAATCTAGGGTTTTCATAAGTGTTCTCCCAAGGGAGTAAGAGTCAAGTTTCCTTTCATGAATCTTCTTGTATACGACAAGTTACTCCCCCCCTCATTGTCAGTTTTAACTATAGGCATGTTTTTATGTGATTTAAACATTGATTATGAATTATGAATGGTGGTTTTAAAAACCAATGTTGAGGATTTTGATACATATTGATGGGAATTATTTACTCTTAGCTTAGGCTATGTTCTTACATGTTTTTGGTGGTGGTTTGCTTATATGGGTGCTTGTTGGTTATGGTTTAACAAATGGGTCATGGATAACACTAAACTTGATGGTTTATGCTTTGGTTTTGGTCTTGGTAAAGGTATTCCCACATCATGTTTAATAAAATGCCTATGAGAATGTTTTACTATATTGTTGATCTTTTATTGAAGCTATTGCATGGTATGGTTTGGTAATGGAACCCTAAATTGGTTTGTATGGTTTATGCATTGGTTTAAATAGTGTTTAATGGCTAAAATGGTTTGAATGGTTAAAATGGTTTTGAATGGTATGAATTGTTTGAAATGGTTTTGAGTAGTTTATATGGTTGGAATGGTGAACTTGTAAGGCCTTAGTATCTATGAAATTGTTTTGAATGAAAATTTTGCAGGGTACACGGGAATCCCCCAAGTGAATGAAATAATGACATTGGTTTGACTTATGAATATCTTGTGGGGTACATGGAAATTCCCCAAGCAAAGCTTAATAATGAGATACTTATGGGGTAGACGGGAATCCCATAAGTAAGCCTATTAATGACGTACTTGTGGGGTACATGGGAATCCCCCAAGTAAACTATATAATGTAACCTATGGGGTATATAGGAATCCTTTATGGTTGGCTAAAGATATTGCTTGCAAGTTATAGTCAGTATGGTGATACCACTTATGATAACCTTGGTTAATAATGAAAGGAATTAGTGGTTGCATTGTGTGTAATGATTTTAATTGAGAAATAATGGCGGGGAGTGATAGCTAACCATGAATGTGTGAGTTTAATGGACAGACACTGGAAACTCATGTTTGCCGACATGAAGATTGGGCATGGCGACCCTATACTTAAGGGGTACACAGAAATCCCATAACACTTGTATATATGTATCATAGAGAGCGAAATGTACATAAGGGTACAAGGGAATCCCCTACACCTATGGTATCTTTGATTCATGTGGCTACACGCAAGGGGGTGACGCTAGACCCATATAGCCCATGGCTGGATTATGATATTTAAGCTTCACATATCCAGGTTAATGGTTTTGAATGCATGTTAAACCCCATTCCCTCTTTCGAGCATGGTTATATATGTGTATGTATGGTTGTGAATGCATACGGTTGGTTTACTTGGTTTTAAATATTGGCATTATTTTATCCTTATCCTGAGTACTTGCTAGCGTTCACCCGCTAACCCACCTTTGGGCGGCTGTATCCCTATGCAATACAAGATCCAACCATACTACTCCTCTTGTTCATTGATCGAATTTGGGAACAGTTGGTGTTGGATTGAAGTGGTGAGCTTCCATAGTTCAAAAGGCATCCATTTCATGTTATGGATTATTTTACATATTATTGTCTTCTCTTAGACTTTGGTTTTTGGCTATGGTAGCGGGCATGTCCTGAACAGGCACTCTTTGTATTGGTTTACATGCTATGAATGGACAACTGTGGGATTGGTTATGGAAATGGTCATGATATATTTATATATATACATTGGGTTTTCATTTTTGGTTTGGTTGGTTGGTTGATTATTGGATGGATTGACTTGGTTGGGTCAGTATTGGATATAGACAAGTCATTACATTGATAAATGCATTATCTTGTTATATTTTCAGAATTAATCTAACATAGGGTGTATGTTGGTTGGTTGGGTTGGGTATTGGGGCTGGTCTCCTGTCCCGGTTGGACTTGAGATGCCCATTATAACAAGGAGTCAATTTGGGTCGTGTCATTAGTGGCCTGTGACTTTTGACAAGAGTAGTGTTACTTTTTTCTGTATATATAAACTAGGTTATTTTCATAGTTTTGTTCTTCGTAGAGGGAGTGAGCCTATGTCTTTTTACAAGAGTAGACTTTTGACATGTTTGAAAAATTTCCTTTTGAAGAACTCTATATTCCTCTTTATTGAGTTTAAGAGACTCAGTGGTAGGATGTCCAAGCTTCTACAAATATGGTTTAGACTTTCTGACAAAGTGGTTTGTTTGTGTGACCCCAATCCTACTTTTTGATTATGTGTTCTGCAATTAAATAGTTCATAATTTTTGCAGATTAAGTTCACCAGTTAGCTCTATCTAATTCTGGATTTATCCTGGAGTATTGTTGATTAAGATTTCTAACTCCTTTTCTCTCAATGATATAGTATTCAATCCTTTATTTATGACTAGACTCAAAGGAATTCATTCCTTAGTTTAATACTAGACTCAATCCTTTGTACTCATCACTTCCAACCTTTTCCCCTTAATTAGAGATTGAAAGTTTGGTCACTTTTGACTTTAGTTCTAGGATGGTTTCACCAAGTTGGTTTACCTGTTACTTCAGAGTAAAATTTTTCTTGTCCACAATGCTCTTACCTTTTTCAATGTAAATGAATTCATATTTAAGATTGGAAAGAGCTTTGAATAACTGATCTCTATCATCCTTCAGGTTATCAATTAGATGGACCATCAAGGTAATCAAATTTTTCATAGAGAATATATAAAGTTTGTCTTTCATCTCGAGTAAACTTTCTTTATATTTGCTTTTTCTTTATTTTTCTTCCTCTAGATCAGAGTCATCTATTTCTATAAGGGCATGTTCCTCATCTTTAGTATCAGATTTTCCAGAGCTTGATTCTAAGTATTAATCATATATTGATATTTCTTGAAAACATATTTGTTTATAGTTTTCTATTCTTCTTCATTTTTCCCATGAGGGAAAAACCTTTTTTATGTGATCTATCTTTTTAAACCTAAAGCAACCAGCTTTAGATTTATCTTTAGTCCAACCCTGTTACTTGTTCCTTTCCTAAAAATCCATTGAAGGTTCTGGTCAAGCTATTTATCGTCCATATATGGTATTTTGCTGTCCGAATCCTCAAAAGCTAGTGACTTATGCCTAAATATCTTCTTCATTTTGGTGTTCTTATTCTTCTCATAAGTTTCCATAACATTGTCTTAATGTTGATTTGTATTGGTATAAATTTAGGCCTTGTTACAACTAGAAGTGCTTTTACTATAGGAGTCATCCGAGTCTGATTCCTAAGCAGTGAACATATCTTTTTAAGTTTCCCTTTTTGAGGTTTTCCTTCACTGCATATTCAACTTTTCTCAAGTTATCTCCTTTCCTTAGCATTCATGTTCTAGTTATTGAATCCAAGTATTCAACATCATTTTATGAATTTTCCTTCCCAAAGGCTTTGAGGAAGGGAGCTTGATCTTTACCTTCTTTATGAGCCTTTTCAAGTGTGTCCCAAATTTGCTTAGCTATGGAACACCATTCCAATTCCTCACATTAGAATGTATTTTGCGTTTGCATTTTTTCAAGCATTTTAAATTCACCTTTATCTTACTCTTTCTTCTAATTTAGCGTGTCCTTTTTTTCATTATTCTTATTCCTTGTATATTGGGGTCCATTCATGACCTCGATCCGGAGTTCATCATATGTAACTTGAAAGAACACTTTCATAATTTTTTCCAGTATAAATAATATTGACCATTGAAGAAAGGTGGCTTTTGATGGAATGTACAATAGAGGTGTAGAACTCATCTTATATTATCTTAAGGTGCTAACCATTGAACAAGATAACCTTGCTTTGATACTAATTGATATTCTACATTGTCAAGTGTTTTAGTGAATTGTAGATAATTATCTTCTTTGAATGAAATATCGTGTCTAACATGTTCCACAAGTGTTATGAAAACAATTAAATAAGAACATAATATTTTACGTGGAAAACAACCAGTTCACAATATGTGTAAAAAGACACAACCTATACCTCTACTGAATTTAACCCAAATTAACTAAATTAATGAGCCACTCAAACAATGATTACAAACATTGTAACCTAAGGAAATATGAACTCTAATTCCTATAACTAATCAACTAGGAATTATAACCTCTAATTCCAAATAACATATAAACCACCCATGGCTTGTGTTCTCAAGTCTCAATCCCAACTTAATGACTAACTCCTAATTCAGTTTATAACACATTAGAACTATGAAAACATAAATGATTTCCACTCAAAGAACACTCCTAATACAATAAAGCTAATTCTCTAGCTCGACTCTGCTATGTGGACCTGTTCCTTTAAGGAGTTCTTCTCGGCAATACCTCAAGAATCAATCTTTGAATTTGCCTTTGTTTTGTTATTGAGTGTGCTAATTCCTTTGTGGAATACTTTGGGTACTTATGGATGTAGATTATTTTTTTATTTCAGTCGATATTCTTTTTACTTCTAAAGAATCCCATTCATTTATGGTAAGTTCTTTGAGGAATACCATTCCTATTTGGACAACTTTGCTGCCTTTCTTTTAATTCCTTGCCTTCCAAGGATTCATCTGTTTTTGGTATGCATCTATACAAATAAATTCATGTATTGAATCGGAATCATAATTTCTACCTTGCATTAGTTGTTTCACGTAAGTCAACGAACATCATCAATTCAATTGCAACTAAAGCTAGTGTTAATGGACCATTCTTTCAAATTGTTTATTGCATTTGTTCCACTACATTGTCATATTTGATCCACTGCTTTTCAACTTCAAAACCATCATACTCCAACACCTACCAATTAGAAACTTAGTATACACATATCTCTAAGATAATATATCCCACTAATCATCCCAAGTGTCTAGGGTTGAAGCTAGAGCGGTGCAAAGAGCGTCAAATGAATCTTTTTTGTAAATAACTTACATTATGTGGATAGAGAAAAATGATTTTTTGTATATATCACCTTTTGGACATAAAAACTTCTTGGGATGTCTAGAAAAATTATTTCTAGGAATATTATGTTGCAACTTACAATACCGCCCAGTCATTGAAAGAATATTATGTAAGGACCCCTAGGTAATTTTCTACATTTCCACATTTTTAAGCTTTCCTATGGCTGCCCCAAGTTATTTTTCACTTGCTGGAGCTTACAGATCAATTATCAGGTAGTTAGTTTGGTTTTAGAGACAATTCCCTATTTTGAAGTCTTCATTGGAAAGGATTAACTATCAGGCATAAACTTTAGGTTATAGACCTTATATGAAAATTCTGACAGTTCCATTAGTTTTAGAATATTTATTTTACGCTAGGACAACGTTTGGTTTGGGTTCCAAGGCTCGGACTTATTTCTGGCTATGGGATGGTCTTTGGTAAAAGTGGCCCTTTGTTATGAGACCTTTATTTCATTAAAACAACTCTGTATGGAAATCTTGATGGTACCGTTGAGTCCAAAATATTGAATTCGATAGGGTAGCATAGTTTATTTATGTTCATGGATTTTCAAACGAATCCCGAGGGCTCGATAAAAATTTAGCAAAATCCAAATTCAACTGGTGCATGAACTCAGCTAGTGAAATTACTTAAGTAGAGACCTAACTGCTAAAGGTGACATCAGTAAGCGATATTATGTCTTCTTTAGCGGAGCTCAGCCAAGCGCTAGACATTTCTTATACAATCCTATGCTGCTTTAGCAGCGACTTCCTAGGCGATCAAGTGATCGTTTAGGCGGTCTATGCAGGAACATTTATTTCTGCCCTCACTAGATTTTTTTTCCAATTTTCTTAATGTCCCAAGAGCATTAAATCCCAAGGGAGTGGGGAAAAGTGAGATATTAATCCTTGGGTAATCAT
Organism: Capsicum baccatum var. pendulum; assembly: GCA_030864225.1. Lineage (NCBI taxonomy): Eukaryota > Viridiplantae > Streptophyta > Magnoliopsida > Solanales > Solanaceae > Capsicum > Capsicum baccatum. Next base: position 50,258,900 of record CM061554.1, on the reverse strand, counting down.
TGGGTGTTGTTGATCTAGGAAAAGTTTTTTCCTTACATAATCCTTATATGTTTCCTTCTAATCCTTCATTTAATTCTCTGATTTATTCATAAACCCCTAGTTTTTTGATAGGTTTGAATTGAGTATCATTTGAGCTCAAAATTTAATATTTCTTTAGGGTAAATGATCTTTGAGCATAGAGAGACGTGTTGACGGTTTTTATATTGTGATTACATAAGTGAGTCTCACATGAGATTTTGACTTGATTTTGGACCCAAAGCATAAAAGTGCAATATGGTACCATAATTCTCGTATTTATTTGTAGATCAGTATTTTGATAGCGTGTCATCGTGTGGAGGCTTCTTAGAAGATGGAACTCTCTAGTTTAGTAGACATTATCGGGCATTCTTCAACGTCTAGGTAGTCTAGGATTACTCTCCTCTAAGATTGAGCTTAATTATGGTATTGGTACGATATTATACTAGTTTTGGGTTGGGAACTAAAACTTGGTTGCATATTTAGTGAAATTTAGATTATTTAGCCACTTGTTGTGCCATATTTAAGTGGATTTGATGTAACTACCTCATCCTAGGTTGAATTGACATCTTAGGACCTAATGAGACTTATGTAGCACTTTTTCATGGGATTTGGGACTTTTTCTAGCTCGGGGTAGAAAATTTTCTAGAACAGACCTATGGGGTTAGAAGTGGGCGCCTCCATCCTACTTTCGGTCAAGATTACTAATAGTTCCTTATAGACTCAATAGGCCATCTTCCATCATCCTATCTATATTCTTGAGCCCTATCATAACCCGAAAACCAAATGTCATGATGGCACTTGTCAATATAAGCCTTGGCACCTATCGCCCAAACTAATATGAAATGAAGGATAAAATCAAACTCCAAGGCAAGACTCCTAGAATGAAGTCAAACCACATATATAGTAAAAACAGAAAGTACATAACCAAAAAAACCATAAGAATATCCCAAAATCTGGTGTCACAGTGTAAGATTTAACTAATAAAACTTGAAGTAAAAATATATATAAGATATACATAAAGGAACAACTCTGTCTTTGAATACAAATAAGACATATTCTAGATAAGAAAAGGTAGAAATGAACTCCGAATGCATAAATCAATCGCTACCTCGAATAGACTCCAATTACCGTTTGAATCAACTGCCGTGTGATGCACTAGTACCTGTTTCTACACTGAAAGGGCATTGTAGGGGTGAGTAAAGTCCACTTGTAATCAGTTGGTATTATAGGCTGATTGAGCAAGCTGAAAATAAAGCGTACAAAACACACACTAAGGGTAAGTCACCTGTAATTAAAAAATGTCCCAAATAGTAACCCACACCGCCTCCACTAACAATTCTATAATATTCACATATACTACATGAAAATACGAGGAAGAAGCACAAGTATATAGATATCATACATACAGGTACGAAGAAGTGGTACACATAGACATATATCACATCAAGACGATAATACAAAACAGAATTAATATAATAAATATATGAAATACAATGAAAGTGATAATGATGATAACGATGCCCGAGGTTGTCACACAAACTTTGTATACACCTATCGAGCTATGCTCCTTATGTAGGACCCATAGAGGGTTTGTCAACCCATATACAATACAACATTCAATACCAATATACATGACTCCTCTCTGGCATGTCCCACGATAGAGAGTCTATAATGATATCACACGCCTGTGTTTCTAGTATTTCCTCTGGAGTACCTATGTTTCACAAGTGCATATAATATGAGGATGCAATGCTCTCAACCAACCAAAAATTAGAGATCCCAATAATCAACTAAAATGCCAACCATGTAAGCCAAAATCCACTCAATATGCACAACAACCCACAAAACCAATATAATCATATGCCAATAGAGCGAATTACACAATAATATGCCATTGATACCATTGATTACAACTTAGGATTTTCACCAGGCAGATACCACCTAATTATACATTTATAAATGCCAACAATATCATATAAAACCCTTGAGATTACATACAACACCTAGTATCTCAAAACTACTAATTCACAATAACATAGGCCCCCATATGGGCATGACAAAATAATATAGTCATTTTCATGATATGGTTCCCACACCCTTAACATGATTTTTGTATCCATATTAACAACCCTAACTAGTTTGTAGAAAGTTGAACCATAACCTAACCCAAAGACTGAAACTTGTATGAACAAGCCTTCAATATCGAGATTTCACCTCGCAAATAGACCCAGAATCAACTAAAACACATATATGGAATCTACACGTTAAAAGGAAGCCAATGATACCTTTATTGCACACATTAGAATTGGGGTCAAAATGGACCCCTGCAATGGGTTTTCAAAATGAAGGGTAAAATTAGAATTTTAGTACAACAATCTATTTTCCATGATTAAAGGAACTTATAGAACTAAACTCAAGTTAAAATGGGTTGAAATTGGGATTTAAATGGCAGAAATGCTAATTTTAGCCTTTTGGGCTAGAATCCCCAAATTTCACCTTTAATTTTAAGTTTAAACATGAATTAAATGATGAGATCAAAGAAAAATAGTTGAAATAGGAGTTTGGAGCTTACCCAAGCTTAAAAATGAAAGAAACAACACTAAAACTTAAAATCCAAGATCCAATCTTGAAAATGGTGCGAAAATTCAAGAAAATAATTTTATATATATGGTTACCAGGCGTCGCTAAAGCGGTCAAATAGCTGGTTTAGCGGTAATAATTAAAGTGGTAAAGTACTACTTACGAGATTCCCGCCAATGCATGCCTATCCACTAAAGTATACTAAGGTCGCATTAGTTCCTACCATGAGAAGGGGTAGGGCACCGCTAAAGTGTCCTTGCCTAGATAGAGTCGGCCGTTAAAGTGTCCAAGGTGGCTCGTTAGCACCTGCCGGTAAAATGGCCAGAGTGGTGCTCTAACGGCTGCACCAACTGAGTGGTGCACCAACTGGGGAGACATAAAAAATTCCAAGTCTCAGCAAGCCGCTCTTGATTCATCCTTAATCCCGAGAACGCAAATGAACTATGCTACCCTATTAAATTCAATGCTTCAGACTTAATGACGATATCAGATTTCTGAAAAAATGATGTTTTCATAGGGTTGTCCCTCAAGACCTATTTACACTACTTTTCAAATAGAGGGTCGAAATAAGCTATAAAAGTCGTAAAACCTCACCAACCATGTTACAAAACTAAATTTAAGGTTTTAGTTCTGCTTGTGCAATACGTCTTTCTATTGGCGCATAGATTAAAAGATGTTGACTGAAGTCAACTAATGCCTTTAAGACCATTAAAACCACAATCTTACACAAATCACACTGAAATGCTTTGGGAATTATGCCAATCATTCCAATACCCCAGAAATACCACAATGAAACTATAAGGAGAGGTAAAAAGGTCAAATCTTACAAAAATAAATATTTCACACAAAAAATTAGGTCATTACATCACCCACCACTAGGATTCTACTTTGTCCTCAAAATAAAGGGAATAGAATTACCTAAATTAGTGAAAAGCCAGGGATAAATACTATGCATATCAGAAACGACCTCCCAAGTAGACTTATCTATAGGTCGATGCCTTTACTTGACCTTAACAACTGTAATATGTCTAGAATACAGCCGTCTAACACCCCTGGCTAGATTGGAGATGGGTTCCTCAACTAAAGACAACTGCTCATCTAATTGAATTGAATTCCAAAGAATGACATGAGACTCATCTGGAATGTAACTCCAAAATAAAAACATAAAAACTAGATGAACAACTGATAAATTTAGAGGTAATGGTAATTTATAAGACATATCCCCAATAGTTCACAGGACCTCAAAAGGTCCAATATACCTAAGTCTAGCTTGACCCTCTTCCCAAACCTCATCACTCCTTTCATGGGTGACACATAAAAAAAGATACGATCACCAACACTAAATCTCAAAGCACAAAGTCTGCAATATGCATAGAACTTTTGGCTACTCTGAGCCACTTGAAGTCTATCTTGAATGACCCAAACTCTATCCAAAGACTCACAAAGCAAGTTTGTACCTCGAGGTCTAATGTTAAAAACCTCAAACCAACCGATTGGATTGGGACAACGATTGCCATACAAAGCCTCAAAAGGAGCCATCTCGATACTAGAATGGTAGCTATTATTGTATGCAAACTGCACCAAAGATAGACGTTACTCTAACTAACCTCTAAAATCTATAATGCTAGCATAGAGAATATCCTCCAAAACTTGAATAGTCATCTCTGACTGACCGGTGGTCTGAGGGTGAAAAGCTCTTCTAAGATTAACCTGGGTATCAAACTACTCCTGAAAAGTCTTCCAAAAGTGAGATATGAACATAAACCTCGATATGAGATGATAGACTCTGACACACCATGAAGATGAACTATCTCACAATTATAGATACGGGCTAACCCGCAGCACTAAAAAAACCTGAATCAAAATTAAAGGATAAGATTTGGTCAATCGATCCACGATGACTCAAACACTATTAGAACCATGAGAAGTATAAGGCAATCCAGTTACAAAGAGCATAGTGATTCAATCCTATTTTTCTTGGGAATGGGTAACCTTTGAAGCAAACCACCAGGTCTTAAATACTCGGCCTTCACCTGCTAGTAACATAGGCAACAAGATAAAAAAAAACTGCTACATATTTCCTCATACCACCACACCAGAAATATTGTCTCAAATCATAATATTTCTTAGTCACTCTTAAATGGATAGAATACCTGAAACAATAATCCTTCTTGAAAATCAATATAATCTAATCACCAACTCTCGACACATAAACTCGGCCACCAATCCACAAGATACCATCTGGATTAAGAGAGGCTTCGTTAGTATCACAACTCAATACCTTATCCTGAATCACTCTCAACTATATATCATCAAACTAATGAGCTCGAATCTGCTCCAAATGCCAAAACACAAACAAGTATCAAAATATCAAGCCTAATAATTTGTCTAGCCAAAGCCTAAACCTCTAAGGCCAAAGGTCTCCATTGAGTCAAAATATGCACTAAGCTACCTATGCTAGTCGACTTTCGGCTTAAGGAATCTACAACCATATTAGCCTTGCCCTGATGGTAGAGAATAGTCAAGTCATAATCCTTAAGCAACTCAAGCCAATAGTGCTGCCTCATATTAAGATCTTGTTGGTTGAAGAAATACTAAATGTTACAATAATCCTAGAAAATCTTACAACATACTCCACACAAGTAGGGCCTCTACAACTTTAAGGCAAAACCAATCACGCATAACTCTAAATCATAGGAAGGGTAATTTCTCTCATGAGGCTTCAACTGATGAGAAGCATATAGAGTCACCTTACCCTCCTACATCAACAAAATACCTTATCCAATACTAGAAGTATCGCAGAAGATAGTAAACCCATGCCTTTCTTGGGAAAAGTCAATATTAGAGCGGAAGTTAACAAATTTTTGAGAATTTGAAAGCTTGTCTCATAAGTATTGCTGCACTAAAAAGAAATCTTCTTCTGAGTCAACTTGGTCAACAAAGCTGTAATAGATAAAAAAAACCCTCAACAAAGCGTCTATGGTAGCCGACTGAACCAATAAAATTCCAAATCTTAGTAGGAGAAATAGGCCTATCCCAATCACAAACCACTAAAATCCTGGTCGAATCGACCATAATACCCTCCTTGGTCACGGCATGACCTAAGAAAGAAATAGACTCTAGCCAAAACTCACACTTGGAGAACTTAACCTACAATTTCTCATCCCTCAAACTTTAAAGTACAATCTACAAATGTTCCTTAGGATAGACCTTACTCTTGGAATAACCCAAGATATCATATAAAAATATAATAGCTAAAGAGTCAAGATACAATCAAGATACTAGGTTTCTCAACTCTATGAACACGAATGGGGTATTAGTCAACCCAAAGAACATGACTAAGAATTCATAATAACTGTACAGAGTTTGAAAAGATGCATTTAGGATATTTAAATCTCTAATACTCAACTGGTGATCTCGAGCCTCAAATCAATCTTCAAAAACACAGAAGCACCTCTAAAGCTAATCGAATAAATTATTAATACGAGAAATAGGATATTTGTTCTTATCTGTCACCTTATTCAACTGTGAATAAACAATATACATACACATAGACCCATCTTTTTTCTTTAGAAACAAAACTAGAACACCCCAAGGTGAAATATTAGGTTAGATAAATCCCTTATCCAACAACTCCTACAACTAATCCTCTATTTCCTTTAACTTCATTGGGTCAATCCTATAAAGAGGAATACAAATGGACTTATTGCTTGGCTTAATATCAATAACAAAGTCAATATAATGATCCAGAGGCATACTAGTCAAATTTGAAGGGAAAAGATCCATAAACTCATAGAAAATACCTATAAAATCCAAAGGAGGAGGGGAAACAACATGACTATCATGAATATGAGCCAAATAAGCAATAAATCTCCTATCTACCAAATAATGAGCCTAAAGAAAAGATATGATTCTCTTGGGACCTAAATGAGGCACATTTTTCCAAGCTATCCTTCGCACACCTGGCGAACCTAAAGTCCTGATCTTAGCATAATACTCTAGGAAAACATGATAAGGACCTAACCAATCCATACCTAATATAACATCAAAATCCACCTTATCTAATACAATTATATCTACCTATGTTTCATGCCCAGCTAAAGTCATAACATAAGATTGGTACACCTGATTCACCACTAAAGAGTCTCCTACATGGGTAGATACATGGATAGGCATCGCAAGAGGCTAGTAGCAGAATCAAAACCCAAAGAAAAGTATGCAGACATATGTGGAGAAGTCGGTCCACCACTAGAGGCTCTTGTAATGACCTTACTAGATCATGGGACATTTTACTCTTTTACTTATTTATCTCTCATTATCTTTTTGATCATACATTTTAATGTTGGTGATCTAATTATTGTGTTATTTTAGAATTTATCCTATTTTTCATCGATTGGCCCATTACTTGTCATTCCAAGCTATGGTTTGGCTTACCTGCTGGTAGGTTAAAGTAAGTGCCATCATGACTCGAGAAATTAGGTCATGACACATTATGATTCGATTGTTATTATCTCTATTAAATATGGTGTAACTAGAGTAGGTTGAGGTACTTTATAATTCCTAGATTTAATTAATTATGAGATTTTTTTATTTTTTTTCTTATTTACATTATCTATAATAGCTATTTAGTCCCATGAACTTTAGTGAATAATCAATCATTACAATTCCCAATAACTCTTTTCTTCTTTTTCAATTTCACATAGTATTAGAGCTTGGGGGTTCTAAACCCCTCTAAATGTTCATCTATCAGTAATAGAATCTAAAAATAGAAAACAGAAGGAATGTCAGCTTTCAAACTAATTAGAATTAAGCATATCAAAATTCTTTTGAGTTTCACCTCTCTCTTTCTCTAGATCATTTATTTTTTGTATAAATTCCTTATTTCCTATCTCTTTCTCTTTTGCTAAATCTTTATATTTCTTTCTTAATCATCTAGTAGAAACAACAACAACAACAACAACAAACCCAGTGTATTCCCACCTAGTGGGGTCTGGGGGGTAAGATGTACGCAGTCCATACCTCTACCTCTGAAGAAGTAGAAAATCATCTAGTAGAAAAAAAATTAGGAAATAACTAAATTGATAATTAGACCACTGGAAATTGTGTAGTTAGGTTAATTGTTTCCTCTGTAACATCTCTTATAGTTACTATAGTAATGTTAGAGGGTAGTGGTAATTACACCTCTTGGGAAACTGCTGCAAATTTATGGTTTACATGTCGTGGATTTGAAGACCAATTGCTCAATAGCAGTAGTGATATTAGGACAGCTGATAGACTATGTTGGGTTAAAATAGATGAATAATTATGTAATCTTCTTTGAAATTCACTTGTTCCTAAGTTAATAAATTTATTCTAGTCTTATATTATTTGTTGTAAAGTGTGCACCAAAGCCAAGACTTAGTATGAAAATGACATGCAACTCATCTACAAAGTTGTGAATGATACTGTTCATCTACTATAGAATCAACAGGACATGATGAGTTACTTGGGTCTGGTAGAATCCTTATGGGATAAATTTGATTCTCTTATGACTTTTACTGACAAATTCGATGATGGGGAGACACAAAGAGACAGGTTCTGTATTATCAAGAGACACAAAGAGGCAAGTTCTTTATTGTCTTGGCATTGGTTATGTTACAAGTAGACCTAACCTTATTTTGTGAAAAAATTCTTTCTAGCTTATTTGTTCCTTCCATGGAAGAAGTTTTTGCAAGATTACTGTGCATCATATCTGTATCGCCTAAGCTAAACTCTAATAATGCATCAATAATGGCTATCCAAACTAATAATTTTGAAATTAGGTATATAAAAGGGAAATAAAGGAATAATATGTGGTGAACTCAATGTTATAAGTTAGGACATGTAAGAGAGGAATGTTAGATTCTTCTCTTATATCATACTTATTGTAACAAGGCAGAGCATGTACGAGTGGAATGACAACATATTTATGGTAAACCTCCATGCGCTAATGATCATTCTCAACATACAATAGTTGTGGCCCATAATGAAGATAGTATTTTATCTACACCTAATGTCAGGGATGGATAATCTTAATCTATCACTTTAATTTGAGCAGACTATAATGACCACCTTCAGTACGAAGCGCCAAGGCAATAATCATTAATTCCACAATCTGCTTGCACTGTACAACTTGGTAACTTTTTATCTTATGTCACATAATTATCATTACAGGAATAATGGATTCTTGTTTCTAGTCCTTTTGACTATATTTTTGGTAACCAAAATACTCTTTCTACTTTTACTACTTTTTCTACTCTCTCCCCTATTAGTTTAACTAATAGATCAAAGACTATTGTAAAGGGGGATATGTGTAGCTCTCCCTCAGCATTCTATACCTTTAAAATCAACCTTTTTTGCACCGAATGTCCATTAAATCTTATTTTCTATTGCAAATTAACCAAAAACCGAGAATATATTGTAAACTTTCTTGATTATTTTGTTTTTCTATAGCATCAGAGAACGAGATAGATGATTGGAAAATGAATTGAGTTCTAGGGGTTTTACCTGCTATGATCTTAACGCCACTTGTTGCTTTTAATTCCACTACTTCCACTAAATTGCTCCATAGTAAAGTGGTTCATTCAAGTCTCTTGAAACAACAAAAGATGGTTCCTAGTTATCTTTGCTAGAATATAAGTCAATTTAGCTTAGGAAGCATACTCGTGCATTTTTCCCAAAGTACATCAATAGTAGGGCCACTATAATACCCTTTATATTTCATTGCTTAGTTCAGCTCATAGTGCATGAATAAGAGACTTAGAACCTGAAAATTTAGCTAAGTGTATGAGACTTATTTTTATTTTGGCCTCTTTATTTCAATGATTTCAAAGTGACCTTCCTGAACCCGAGATGATGGTTTCAAAGTTAATTTATATTTAGGGGTTTAAGTAACATGTCTCGAGTAAGTTTTAGATTTCTTAGAAAAGGTTTGGACAACGTTTGGATTCCCAAAATAGCACATCACCGTGATTGTACCACGTCGTGGTGGCGATGGCGGTGGTCACTTCACCACATCGCGGTGAAAACCAAGACTACAACTGTCAGCTTTTAGCAAGTCATTGCGATTTCACCGTATCATGGTGAAAATCATAATGACAGCCTTGGCGCATTACGGTGAGGGTCAATTTCGGGTTCCAATTATGAATTTTAATTTTCTAAGGGTAGTCTTGCCATTTTTCTCTCACCCAAATCCGTCCAAAACAAGAAATTAAAATCCCCAAAGGGCATTGATGCCCCATTATTCATAATTTCTCTCCAATAAAGTAATTCTTACTCAAGAACAAACCCTAGCCCCTACAAGATTAAAGCTCATGTTTTAAGAAAACCACCAGTAATCAGTTGCTCCTTTAGTTAAGCTTAGTTCCATACAGTAATCAGTGTCAGTTCAGTTGGTTGTAGAATTTAGTATCGAGCAGACCTAGGGCTGGGGGATCATCCCTTAAGTTAGGACTGGGTCCTTAGAAGCAATCCCTAAGTTCCATAACTTTGTTGCCTCTTTAGGTTATGAGATATCACCCGCAAGTTTAGGACTGACACTCTTAAGGATCTCCTGCCAGTTAAGGACTGATCTCAGGGGTCACCCATCAGATTAGGTCTAACTCCACCACCATTGTTAGTATCTGTGGCACAGTACTAGCACTCTTCCAACTGGGGTCACAGGTTGGACCCCACTCATTTTAGTTTAGTGCATGTCGGTTAGATAATACCTCCCTCTATTTCAATTTAAAATTTAGTTCAATTTTGCTTGACCATAGCATTCAATTGATTAGTTATTCAGTTATCAGATTCTAGTATTTTAGTTTACAAACTATTTCAGAATCATGTTATATGCTTGGTCATGCATTCTCAAATACTATAACATTCACACATTCATGTCAGTTATCCAATTATCTCATGTTATTCATTCAGTCAGTTATTATTTATACACATGAACCCATGCATATTAGCCTAACCTACTCTAGCATACTAGTACATTCAAAGTACAAACTGCATACTCATTTCTTGAGCTATGATGTATCATATTATAGGATCGGATATTTAGGTTTCCCATCATAGTTAGATTCTAGCGTATCAGAAATAACAACAGTGGTGAGTCCTCATATTTAAAGGACCAGTTATGTTTATTTAGTACTCCACAGTCATTTAGTTAGAGACTTTCAGATACTTTTAGACAGTTATCCAGTTTTTAGTTGATTGTTAATCTTAACATTATTACTTCTAGAAAATTGTTTTAGATTTAAAAGTTTAGTAATGTCTCAGTATTGTAAAACTGTATGGCATATTTAGTTATTTCACATATATGTATCTTTTATTAGCAGTTTTGTTCCGTGCTTAGAACAGGTACCAACTCATGGGTTAGCTTGTCGTCACTTGTAATTGTAAGCACTGTGTGACATCCAGGGTTAGATCCTAAGGTTTTAAAGTATCCTTGGGGGTTTGAAAGTCACGTTGAGTAAAGTTTTATGCATTGGTGTGAAGTATGCCACACTTATGGGCAGGAGGCTACAAAATATTTTAGGAAATATTTCCCTTCTTTCAGTGTTTATATTGTGCGAATGAGCATGAGTTCAATTTAAACTCTTTTTCTAATTCAATCTTCTTCCCTTTAATAGAACACATCTCCTAGATAGACTAATAGAAGGAGAAATAAGAATCAACCTGCACTTTCACCTGTTCTTGAAGATACCCTTAATGAGCATGTATCTTATGCTGAATTCAGAGCTACATTCACCACTATAGATTATTCACTAACAACTCAGAATAATCAAAAGTATTAGAAAACCGCCGCAGCTAGGATTCAGGATTTTACCTAAATAAACCTTTTATTATTTTTGGGATCCAAGTCTGATGAGGATCCACTGGAGTTCCTTGACATGGTTTAGAATGTAACTGATATTATGGGTGTGACTTTTAGTAAGGGTGCAGAGTTAGGTGCTTGCCAGTTACAGGATGTAGCTCACACCTGGTATAAGTAGTGGAAGAGAGATAGAGGTATAAATACAAGACCTCTTGAGTGGGAGGAGTTTTTCTAAAATCTTTTTAGATAGCTTCTTTCCCTTGGAGTTAAGGGAAGCTAAAGTGCAGGAGTTTATCAATTTGAAGCAGGTCAAGTGAGTGTGAGCGATTATTCTCTTAAGTTTATATAGCTGGCTAGGTATGCTCTTAATGTGGTGTTTGATGACAGGTCTAAAATGAGTCAGTTTGTTTCTGGTGTAGCTGATAGTAAGTCAAAAAGTGTAGGACTACTATGTTGATTAATAAGATGAACTTGTCTTGGCTCATGGTTAATGCTTAGTAGTTTGAGGAGGATAAAGCTAAGGAGAAAGAAAGAGAGAATAAGAGGCCTAGGATAGGTAGTTTTAATTTTTCTCAACCAAGGTCAAAGGGTGGTAACCATTCTCAATTCAATCAGAAGTTTTCAGCCCCAGCTCCATCTTTAGTTAGTGATCTAGTACCAAAGTTTGGGAATGATAGTCGTAATGAGGCATCAGGCCCCAAGACCCATGGTAGTAGGAACAGTGGTCATACCTATTTCTTTTATGAAGAATAGAAATCATATAGGTGTGTGTAGAGCTGGCAGTGTTGTGTTTTTTGGGTCTGGAAAGCCAGGCCATAGATTTTGGGAGTGTCGAGTAATGGCTCAGAGAGGAAAGAATTTACGTCAGCAGGGTAAGTCTAACCGTCCCCCAGTTCCATTGGATCACCCGACTCAGCAGGGAACCACTTTAAGTACCACTATGTCAGAACAAAATTTATGCATTCCAGTCTCGACATGATCATGAAAGTTCTCCTGATGTGATTATGGGTACATCACAGGCCTATCATATTCTTGTGTAGGTTTTAATAGACCCTGAAACTTTACTTTTTCTTTGTAACCCATATTTAGCTATTGAGTTCAGTGTAAGTCCCAAAACCTTAGCAAAGCCCTTTTCACTGTCTACCTTAGTGGGTAAATCTATCCTGGCTAGACGAGTATACAAAAACTACCCAATTTCAGTATCCCAGAAAATTACTTCAGTTGATTTCAGAAATAGAGTCATTTAGTTTTAGTTTTCGAATGAACCGATCATTGAATGGATGGGTAGTACCTCGGTTCTTAGGATTTATATGTGTTTTTAGATTCTTTCTCAGAATTCTATGATAGCATATGATCTAGAATTAGAGGTGTGAAACCCAAAGTTTAGCAACAGTAGTAGAGTTGGGATGGTGTTATCTAAATTTGAGCAGATTATATTTCATGAGGCTAGTTGGATGAAAGGTGAATCAGTAGGCTTGAAGCAGTGTATGGAAGAATTTAGGATTGTTGATTCAAAACATATGTTGTGGATGTGGTACTTGTAGGCTATAATGAAAGTGGTATGGTTATTAAATATTTAGGGATATCCATGTTATGTGTTAGAATCTAAGTTTGAATCTTTGAAGGTTGGGCTAGTAGAAAAGGAGTTAAAAATTCTAAGCTAGTCAATTTTAAGTCGTTACAAGATAATTGTTGGGGATATAGATGTCTAAGAGTTGTATCTCAGAAGAAATTACTAGAAGCAAGTTTACATTATCAAGTACGATCTTTCAAGGTGAGTTTATCATTTATGTGAATTATTATACCCCAGACTCTAGAGTAAAGTGGTTTCAATTCAGTTAGAGCTTAAAAGGGGTTCATAGACTTAGAGTGATGGCTTAAAGGTAAGGGGGGATGATAGAACAAGAAAACCAGGTCAGGCTCTCAGATTCTAGTAGTGATGCAGTGTATTGCAGAACAACACTAGAGAGGAAATTGTGCAAACCATTCTTTTCTCAGTGCAAGGCTTTTAGTCATAATGATCTATACTCATACCGTACATGTCGGATCATATTTCATGTTCATGCACATCATAAAAAAATTTGTACGCCTCCAATCACTAGTATAAGGAGTTCCAGTTTACTCAACAGTAAGAATCATGTTCCACAAATTTACGAACTTCAAAATTAGGTCATGCAGCTCATAACTTAGGTACTCATGCATTGTTGTATGTTTAGTTCCACTACTTAGGCTACACTCTCAATGATCAGCAAAATTCAGATTTTTGTTATGTATATCCTCATATTTGATTTCTTGATGAATTCATGTCGTTGATATTCCATTCCCCAGGCCCCAGTTTCATATTCCAGATATTCAGTCATGATTTAGTTTGTAAGAGTCCTGTGCATCATCTCAGTCTTTTCTTAGTATTTCAGTTAAGCCAGTATCATTTGGGGGATGAACTATCCCAAAGGGGAGATGTTGTAACACCTTGAGTTTTCTTATACTAAATCTCTCAACTTTTTTTTCCCAAAACTAGATCCAGCTTGAGGCATTGGTTACTAATAAGTTGACTCTTTTTTTCTATCTCAGTCATATAATCACCTTCATGTCATTGCATGCATTGACGAATCAGTTCAATAAGTCACCATGTTTCATACTCAGTCATGTAATTATGTTCCCATTCAAGCATGTTCTATAAGTGATCTCAGTTTCCTTAGTTTAGTAATCCCAGTCTACCCAGTCTCATTTGAGGATGAATGTTCCCAAAGGGAAGATATTGTAATGCCCCATACTTTTCTTAGCTTAGTTCAACTTATAGTGCATGCATAAGATACTTAGAACCTGACAATTCAGCTAAGTGTTGGAGACTTAGTTTTATTTTTTGTCCCTTAACTTCAATAATTTTTAAAGTGGCCTTTTTGACCCCGAGATAATAGTTTCTAAGTTAATTCACATTCAGGGGTGTAAGTAGCATGTGTTGGGTAAGTTTTGGATTTTTCGAACAAGGTTTGGACCACATTTGGATTTTCAAACCAACATTTCACCGCAATTGCATTGTATCGCGGTGGCTATAGCGGTGGTCACTTCAGCACATTGCGGTGAAGTCCAAAATAAAAATTGTAAGCTTCCAGTAAGTCATTGCAACTTCACCGTGTCGTGGTGAAAATTACCATGATAGCCTTGGCACATCACGGTGAGGGTCAATTTTGGGTTCCAATATGAATTTTAATTTCCCAAGGGTAGTCTTGCCATTTTTCTCTCACCCAAATCTGTCCAAGACACGAAATTAAAACCCCAAAGGGGCATTGTATATCCCATTATTCATAATTTCTCTCTGAGAAAGTAATTCTCTCTCAAGAACAAACCCTAGCTCCTACAAGATTAAAGCTCAAGTTTTAAGAAAACCACTAAGAACCTTCATGAATTCTCTATTTAATGTATGTTAGATGTTCATCCATAGGATCTTTTAACCATGGAGTCCAAGAATCCATATTTTATGTTTTAAATTATGAAATTACATGTTTATAATGATTTATCTCCATGAAGCTTTTATGAATTTTGATTTTACATGGTGTTTACAATCTATTTTCGTTGGAAGCAGCCTTTGCATGTTTGAAGCATGAAATTTCATTGTTAAATCCCTAAGTACAGTTTTAGTATTGCAATTATGCTATTCCTAGATGTTTCACTCATTCCCATGCTTAAGTCCATGAATTTATTACCATTTAAATTTCAAGTTAAGATTATAGATTGTTTCAAGTGGGATGCATTAAAGAACGTTTTAAGTATGGTGGTTTCCATATCATGTTCATGAGATTTCAGAATAAATCCCCAGTTTATGATCTTGTCATGTGATCGTGCTATCTCATCGTGTTTAAAGATATTCCTATGTTTAAAATCAAGTGTACCATATGTTTGATAAAATGCTTAAGTGAATGATTATGAATAATGATTTTCCTTCCATGGTTTTGAATGCTTTCATGTGTCCTTATTGTTATTGTTATTGTTATTGAGTCGTGGTGGTTATGAAAACCAAAAATTTAATTGTTTACTAAGTCTCAGTATTCTCAGAATGGTTTCAGACACGTATGAGAATTATCAGTTCAGTCAGTTATCATGTTAGTAAAACCTAAATCAGTTTAGTAATTCGAGTCAGTTCTTTCTTTAGTTAAGCTTAGTTCCGTCCAGTTAGTTAAGTTAGGAGTAGTATTCAGCACCGACCAAACCTAGGGTTGGGGGCTCACTCGTTAGTTAGGATTGAGTCATTAGAAGTAATCCCTAAATTCCAAAACTACGTAGCCAGCGTAGGTTGGAAGATGTCACCCGCCAGTTTATGACTGACACTCTCAAGGATCACCCGCCAGTTTAGGACTGATCTTAGGGGTCACTCATCAGATTAACACTGACTCCACCACCATTATTAGTACCCGTGGCACGATACTATCACCCTTCCAATTAGGTTCATAGGCTGGACCTCACTCAATTTAGTTGGTGCATGTCGGTTAGATGATACCTCCCACAGTTTTAGTTTCAGTATTCAGTTCAAAACTCAGTTCAGTTTTGCTTGACCATAACATACAATTTATTAGTTATTTAGTTATCAAATTTCAGTATTTTATTTTACAGACTATTTTAGAATCATGTTATATGCTTGGTCATGAATTCTTAGATACTATAGCATTCACACATTTATGTTTGTTATCCAGTTATCTCATGCTATTCATTTAGTCAGTTATTATTCATACACATGAGCCCATGCACATCAGCCTAACCTCATCTAGCATACCTATACATTCAAAGTGCAGACTGCATACTCGTTTCTTGTACTATGATGTATCATATCATGGGTTTGAATGCTTAAGTTTCCAACCGCACTTAGATGTTCCAGGGCATCAGCAACAACAACAGTAGTGAGTCCTCATATTTTGAGGACCAATTATGTTTATTTTAGTACTTCAATGTAGTAATCAGTCGGAGTTAGTTGGGGACATGTCCCATCAACTCCACAGTCATTCAGTTAGAGGCTTTCAGATACTTTCAGACAGTTATCCAGTTTTCAGTTGATTATCAGTCTTTACGTTATTACTTTTAGATAGTTGTTTCAAATTTAAGAGTTCAGTAATGTCTTTGTATTAAAAACCTTATGGCATATTCTATTATTCCTCATATGTGTATCTTTTATTATCAGTTTTGTTTAGTGCTCACAGAAGGTACCAGCTCATGGGTTAGCTTGTGGTCACTTGTGACTGTAAGCACCATGTGGTGTCTATGGTGTGCTCCCAGGGCATTACAGCTACCTTAGTCTTTGAAAAATTTCATTCAGATATATGGGGTCCAAGTTGTTTCAGTTCTTTCTTAGGCTTTCATTTTTTGTGACTTTTTATGACTATTCTTAGAGCACGTGGCTATTTATAATATAAAATATATTTTAGTTGCGCTTTATCGCTAAAAAATTTAGTGCTGAAATTCACAAACAATTTGGTATTCTATTAAGAAGTTAATTAGTGATAATGCCTGCGAATATATCTCTACTTCTCTTGCCTTTAATGTCATCCCAAGGTGTATTACACTAGATTATTTTGGACATACTCCTTAATGAAATATAGTTTCTGAGTGAAATAATAGATATCTAATAGAAATAGCTTGGACATTGCTCATTTTCAATACTATGCCTTCACATTTTTAGGTGATATTTTTACTATTGCTTATTATTTAAACAATCATATTCCTTCATCTATTTGCAGTATAAGAGTCCACACTTAGTCCTCTATCCAAACTAAACTTCTTCCTCCACCATGTCTGTTTGGTCACACCTGTTTTGTTCATAACCATACCCCGAGAAAAGACAAATTGTAGTACAAGGCTTTTAAATGTATATTTCTTGAGTATTCTCATCTATAAAAAGGTTAAAAGTGCTTTAATTCTGTAACCTAAAGTACTTTATCTCTATATATGTTTCTTTTTTTGATATTTCACCATATTTTTCTCTTAATATGACAAATTAGAAAGAAATATTAGTGTTTCTAGATCAAACTATTCCAGCCCCAGATCCACCTCCGTTCCTTAAGGTCTATTTCCAATGACCTCAACCTCCTTCTAAGATTGCTAATCTAATTAGCATTTTTAACACTAATACAGGTATACAAAACACTCCTAGTGACTCATTACCTACTCCAATAATGTTTGCTTCTCTGGTTGAGCACTTATCAAATGATTGTCCCAATGCTCTTTGGAAAGGTACAAGAACTACTGACAGTCAAACTCCCATTTATGCTTATTTAATTCATTATCATCTGCCACCTTTCTATCATGTCTTTATTACTAGTCTATCAATAGTCAAAATTCCTAAAACTTTGGTAGATGCACTCGTCAATTCAGGTTGGCGACAGACTATGATTTATGAGATAACTACTTTGCATGCTAATGGTACTTAGGAGCTTGTTACTTTACATGCTAATGGTACTTAGGAGCTAGTTACTTTACCTAAAGGAAAAACTATAGTTATAATCAGGTAATCAGGGTTAAGGTAGTTTTGGATAGAGTTGTTTATCATCTAAAAGTGAGACTGGTTTCTAAGGGATACACCCATATTTATGGAACTAATTATTGAGATACTTTCTCACTAGTTGCCAAGATGGATTCCCTTTGTCTTTGCATCTCTATGGCAATAATGAATCACTAACCCTTTTTTCAGTTGGATATTACAAATGCTCACCTTTATGAGGAACTTACTGAAGAGGTATATATGACGTAACTGCTAAGATTTGTATCTTAAGGAAGGGGGGTTCTGGTCTAGTGTTTAGAATTTATAGATCTCGCTATGGTCTCTAACAGTCTCCTAGAGTATGATTTGGTTGTTTTTGGAGTTGTTGTTCAACAATTTGGAATGATTCAAAGAGAACCTGATCAATCCATATTTTAATGACATTCTTCTCTTGGCAAAAGCATATTTTTAATTATTTACATTGATGATATAATCATATAGGAGATAATCATGAAGGTATTTCTCAACTCGCACAACACCTCTAAAGTAACTTTGAGACTAAGGATTTTGTACAACCTGAAATACTTTCTGGGCATTGAAGCGACATGGCCTGGGGATAGTATTATTATTACACAAAGGATATATCCTTAAACATTTTAGATGATGCTGGTATGTTGGATTGCAAATAAATGGACACTCCCATGGATCCAAATACGAATCTTATTCCAGATTTGGGAGAGTTTCTAATAGATCATGGTAGACATTGTAAACTTGTTGTCAAACTCAACTACCTTAGAATCGCACCACTAGACATATCATTTATTGTTAGTGTAATTATCCTATTTTTAAAATCACCTTGTGATAGCAATTGAAATATTGTGATTTACATCTTGCAGTATATCAAAATCTCTCCAGAGAAAGGTTTACTATATGAAGAAAAGGAACACATATTTTATTTGGTATTATGATGTAGATTGCCCATGACCTCCTTCTGATAGGTGGTTCACTTCTAGTTATTTTGGTCTAATTAAAGGGGATTTAATATCTTGGAAATGTAAAAAGAAAGCTATCGTAAGTAGATCTAGTATAAAGGTAGAGTATTAAGCTATGACATTGTCTATATGCGAGCTTGTACAGTCGAGAAATTTTTCAAGAATTGAAGATGAGAGGAGTTGAACTGGTGAGATTTCTTTATAATAACCAAGGTACACTGCATATCACTTCTAATGCCTTGTTTCATGAAAGATTGAAGTAAATTGAGATAGATTGTCATTTTATTAGACTGAATGTCGAGTCTAGATATGTCATCACAAGGTTTGTAAGCTCAATTGATCAATTAGTAGATACTTTCATAAAACAGTTCGAGGATCCAGAATTGATTATATTTATGGAAAACTAGAAGCATATGAGTTATACGCTCCAACTTAAGGAGGAGCCATAAATATGACATAATTAGTGTAGATATGATAATATTTTATAATCCCTAGAATCAAGCAATTAGAAGATTTTGTAATATTTCTTAATTTCTTTCCTTATTTTTTATTTGTAACACCTATTTAATCCCGTGAACTTAAGGGAACAATCATTCAGTATAATTCTAAATATATCTTCTCTTCCATTTTAATTTCACAATCTCAATCTTCTAGGTGAATTGCCAAGAATCCATTGAATATGATTAAAATTTTGGTATTCACGGCAAGTCAATACACCCATTGATGAATGTTACAAGATCACTAAATAACTTTGTATAGTAAAAGAGGTAGAGTTATGTGATTCATGAATAGAATAAGAAGTAACTCCATAGTAACATAGTTAGTCGAGGAAGAGTTTTGATACTCTTCATAAAGGTGGGAGCTATATGTTACTTTGTTTCACTATAAAAGGATGACTTTGACATCATTCCAAAAAACAAAATAGCACGCAAGACATCATTTTGTATACCACACAAAAGATATTTGATAGAGAGTTTTTTTAAATAAAGAGTGTAGTTGTTGTGGAAAATATACAAGACTCCATTGTGATCCCGTACGAAATAACTAAGTCAATTGGTGGTGCTAACCCACATCGATCCAAGAGAAGAAGGTATGTATTATTCCGGATAAATTTCTAAGTTTTAATCCTTCATGAGTATAAGAACACATGATAATGTGTTTATCTTTCACTGTTGCATGAATAAAATCTAGTGAATGGAGATATTTTTTGATACTATAACATTTCAAAAAAGTTTTTCAATTTTTTTTGACAAATATATTGACTTTTGACTAAGTTATCTCCTAGTATGGGTTGTAACAATGAATAAGCCATACATTATTGGAGAGATGTTTTCAATTGCTTTCCAATAATATATCATTTGTTAAAAAATTTATTGCATGATGGAGATATGAGAATTGAAAGTTGCCTATTTGAAACTTTGAAAAAATTGAATAATTTTAGCTTA
Source organism: Capsicum baccatum var. pendulum (assembly GCA_030864225.1). NCBI lineage: Eukaryota > Viridiplantae > Streptophyta > Magnoliopsida > Solanales > Solanaceae > Capsicum > Capsicum baccatum. The sequence goes on along the minus strand of CM061554.1, from coordinate 50,238,581 downwards.
GACGTTCTGTTTTCAAGGTTATTTTTCTACCTCTTCAAGCTTTTGATGTATTCAAGATATATATCACTGGAAAAATCTTTTCAAACCCTTTTTAACAATATATTATTTTTGATTATGTTGAAGTAAAATACGGGAGAAATTAACATCTAAAATTGGCTACTCAAAAAAGGATAGACATCGTAAAATTTCAGATTTTGTAGTAGAAAGTATATAAATTTTTAAAGGTGTTTACAAAAAGTTTTTTAATTTTTCTTTATGTCATATTAAAGTTTTTTCATGATCTTTTTCTTTTGATATATTACATGTGCATGTTTGATGCGTGTTATGAGTATTTAAAATTAAAATAAAGGAAATAACAAATTTAAATTTTTTTATGAAAGGAAAAAAGTGATAATATTCTCTTTGAAACTAATTCATGAACATATTTAATTTTTGAAATAAGTAAGTGTGTTGTTCATGATTATAGTTTAAGTCACTTTTATGATATATAATTTATGTTGAAGATGTGCATATTTTTGAGTGAGAGTTCTAATTGATAGAAAAAATTTCTTATCCTGAACTATCATTATTTATTAGCACATAATTGATTTAGAAAAATATTGTTATGCTTAGGGCTACATGTGATGAAATTAGCAAAATTGTAGAATTTCGAACATAGGCCTACGACAAATCAATATTGATTTAGATGAAATTTTGTTGCAAAAGATAATTTGTCTATGCTTCTTTGTGCTATGTCATTCAATGTGGGTACATAAATTTATAAAATGGTCTCAAAGACTACCGTTGTTGAATTCAATAAGGGTAATCATCAATTTAAGGAGAGAGAAAAATATGTTGCTAAAAATTTTGACATAATCAAACTGAAATATTTATTCTGCCACAAGCTGGATCATTTTTCGGGGAGTTACCAAGAAAGAATAAGCAGACTCCATGCATTGAAAATCCTCATTTTGCTTATGTCTCTAGTACTGCATTAATGACTGATGCTAATACTTGTGGACTACGGACTCAGATTTCATAGACCATATAGCTAAAGACAGAGGATTGTTTATTGAATATTGCTAACTATCTTTTAGGAGTTGATGACTATATTTAGGAAATAATGCATCAATAGAAGTGAAATAGATCGAAACATGGAAACTAAAATTGCATGGTGGATGAGTCCTTCTCCTAAATGATGTATTATATGTTTTGGATATTCGACGGAATTTAGTTTCAATGGTTGCTCTTTTGAGAATAAATTTAAGGATAAATTTTCAATATAATTTTGTTGACATTCTTTATGCACTGAATATTGGGTTCTGGTTACCTATTTGATGGTTTATTGTGTTGGACATAATTTGAGGTTTTAATTATATATTATGATTTTTTTTCTTTATGTCACTATCCAAAAACCAACGTCATAATGGTACTTATCACGGCCCACCCTTGATAAGTAAGCTGAAAATCCAAAATAAAAAAAAATAAAAAATTTAAAGTAACGAAATATCATACATCCCAAATTTGAAGACATAAGCATTGAGCATCTAACCAAATATTTGAATACTTAATAGTACAAAATCAGTCTCTGTGGCATAAGTAAAGACGAATAAAGTTTGATGAGTTCTTAATTTTCCCTGAACTCTGAAGCACATCAGTATCTCAAAAATCTAGAATCTCCGCAAAAAAGATCAGCCGCCATGTATGGTACTTGAACTAGGATCTGTACCAAAAGACAACAGTAGGAATGAGTACAGTCCACTTGTACTCAGCAGATATCATAGGCCAATTTAATAAATTAAAAAATAAGATAAGTAAAGAAAACAGTATGAGCACGCAACCTGCAAGCTGAAAAATTCTTAAATGGTAGCTCACACTATCTCCATTAACAATTCTAATATATATATATATATATATATATATATATATATATATATATATATATATATATATATATATATATATATATATATATATATATATATATATCATCAAGGAAAAGACATATACGAAGGCATAAGAGAAGCTAAATACACACATGCAAAACTCATAATGGGAAATGCAGCTATGCAAATGCAATGCAATATGATGTATAATGAAGTGAAATGGTTGAAAGTTATCGCATGAATTTTTGTATACTCGAGCCTCAATGATCCTAAAATAGGATCCATGGGATGTTCACCACCCGTATACTATTTTAAAATTTCACAAATGTCAATCTCATGTCTCAATCTACCTGACCGACACATCTCTCTGTCTAGGCATTTTCAAAATAACTTATTTTCTTTCAAAGAAAGTCAATGTTCCTCAATGGTACCAATATCTCATAGATGTGTATGTATACTATGAGGATATAATGCTCACAATTAATTAGCACAAAGATAGCCAATTCATTCAATATATATACAAGTGAACTTAGAAATAAACTCAATAATCATGATATAAGTGATGGACACCATTGAAATGAAAATGCATGTAAGAAGTCAATAATATCATATCAACCCATAACTCGAGCATTTTACCATACTAAAGACAAACAATTCTCTATAAGTCCTATAATATCTATTCAAGCCCCCACACAGACATTATTTTAGGAAATAAGACGGTCAAATATACCAATAAGTTAACGATGTCAAATAATTTTCCGCACGGGCAACACGTAATATATAATTTCATTAGCCAACAAAAACAAAAAATAATCATCACACGGGTATCACACAATATTTAATAAATTTAAAATTACATCCGATAATTATTTTCCACAATGCATAGAATGCTCTACTCATTCATTAACTATCCAACCTAGTTTAAAGAAAATTAAGTCGTAGCTTACCTTAAAATGATGAAATCTAAATGTAAATTCCCTCATGACAGATCATTCCCCTTTTGAAAAACCATGGAATGAATTACAATATTCAAATATAGTTTCGACGCATTTAAAAAAAGTTAATAATATCAATATTGCTCATATTTAAGTCGGATCCAAAACGAATCCAAAAATGAGTTCAAAAATGAAAGTGATAGAACTGAAGTTTTATTTTATACATCCACCAAGGTTCTAGGAGTCTTCAATTAAAAACCCATGCAAAAATAGACTACACATGAGGTCCAAATCGAAGAAAAATTATTTTTAAGCTTTTTTGGCAAAATCTTTAAGACCCTATTTTGAAATCATAATTAAAGAATATTTTTGAACATATATTTGATATGAAATAATGTGAAAATGATTTAGGAGAATACCCTAGAAGGAATGGTGAGACAACCCATGGAAATCACCTCTTCCCAAAGCTTGTAGGTTCAAAATATAGTAAAACCATGAAATTGAGGTTTATATTCTATTCTATTAATAGAAACTTGTGATTGGAAGGGTTGGCCTTCATTTTGTATCTAGAGATTTGCATTTGCAAAGGTTCACAACCCAGATAGTCATGTTTGAGAAGAAGGAAATATACCCGACCCAACTCGACTGCACTTCAAGATTGTGGCCAGCACCATCGTGATTACTATGAAGGATTAATTCTTTCCTTATGTTTGTATCTTGGGACCTGCATTTGTGAAGAAGCATTCCACTTGAACCAGATATAAAAAAAATATTGATATTCATGATTAAGAAAACCCTCTAACGGACACTTGGGATTTGTGTGGGACTCAACATAAGTAAACCATATATGATTCCAGGATATTTTTGATATTTAGAGCTAACCTATGAAGGATAAACTCTGAGATAATATCATGGAGTTGAGGATAACCTCCATGATAAGGCCGTGCCACTCTTAGGTTTTAAGATCATGCAATTTTTAATTTTCTCATTTGGGTGAGTGGCTTTTGGGTCTTTTCACCCTTGTACGAACCTTAAACATAAAATAAGATTATTTTGTTTAGTTTTCAAATATAAAATTACTTTTTTTCACTCTCAAACTCAAAACCCAAGAAAACTCAAGGGTTTTATAGATAATTCATCCGAGCTCCAAGCTTCAAATTGACTTCAAATTCTTGTGTGGTTAAGGCATGTATCTATTTCCCAAACTTTAATTTTACACTGTGGAATTAATTTGATGGATTTTCATGTGATTTAAATTATGGGTTTGTAATTGGGTTGAGGTCTTTTGGTTGTTATGGATTTAATTACTTGTCCCATTATTTGAAATGATTGTTCATGCATTAAATTGGTGTTGTGGGACTGAATTGGTATTTAATTAAATGGATGGAATGGGGAACTTGGGTTTTCTTAAATTAGTTGGAGTTTGGCTTGAAATTTAATGAACCTCAACCCTTTTTATGAATTTGATTTAAATTATAGAAAATTGCATGATTTAACTTATTTTTGAACTCAATGTGTTGTATTAAAGGATGAATGGTTATTTAAATAGATTTGGATGGCCTTGGTGGATATGGATTGGATTTTAATAAAACTTAGGGAGTTAAAGTGGTTGTGTGAGTTGATTTGGCATGTTTGATTTAGCTTGCAAGCGTATTGATATGATGATACCAAGTGGTCAATACCATAATGAATGTATTCTGATTTAATTGTTGGAATTATGTGCTAAATGGTTGTAATATATGCTTAAAGGGGGTTGTGTAACTCGTCATGAAAGGTGGAGGTCCCGATACTATAAACCACATTTGCCGGCATAGGGGTCTTTATGACCGTGTGCATAGTTCACACATTATCTATATATTTTGGAATGGTTGTGGCCTCGGTAAATTTGGCCCTTCCACGGATTTCTATGGTTCATGCGACTAACATGCACTAGGGACCTTTTGGTAGAAAGAGCTGAACCTATATAGCTCGTGGGTATTGTTTGGATGGTTAGAGCTACATAGTCCAGGATAATAATTTTAAATCTCATGATTAAACCTTGTTCCCTATCCCGATATCTATTATATACATATATGTATATTCATTATGGTTTTGATTGATTTTTGGATATGGCATTATGTTATCATTTTCCCTAAGTTACGTGTTAGCACTCACCTCACTAACTATCCTAGGATGATACATTATTTTATAATGTGGGGTCAACGACACTTCTTTTACCCCTATGTAGCATTAGGTGGATTAGCATGTTCATCGACTAGCTGTGAAGTGATGAACCTTTATTCTTTGGAGGGCCTTATCATTTTCATAATCCTTTATTTTGACTCAGTACTTTTGGATTATCTTGGTCATGGTCGGAGGCATGCCCGACCTGTTTGGTATTCTAGTTATAGAGGCTATTGTGGAAATATATAGATTGGTTGGCAATTAATTGACTCTTAGTTTTCATAGAGTTATCTATTCATCATTCATTATTGTTTAATTGAATTTCACATTATTATTATTATTATTATTATTATTATTTTATACTCATGAGATTAGGCGATGTGGGTGGTATTTGGTCCATGGTGGACTTTAGATACCCATCACGACCAGGACCTGGTTTGGGTCATGACAAGCTTAGTATTAGAGCATGGTTTATAGTCATTGGGTGTCCAAAAAACCATGTCGAGTAGAGTCCTTTTTATGGGTGTGTAGGACACCACATTTATAAGAAGGAGGCTACAAGGAATTTAGGCATGTTTTCCTTTATTGTGTTCTATTTTCAGGCTACAGTGTCTAGTATTATAAAACTTCTCTAACTCCTATCTTTCTCGTATTTTATACTCATGAGATTAGGTGATGTGGGTGGTATTTGGTCCATGGTGGACTTTAGATACCCATCACGACCAGGACCTGGTTTGGGTCATGACAAGCTTAGTATTAGAGCATGGTTTATAGTCATTGGGTGTCCAAAAAACCATGTCGAGTAGAGTCCTTTTTATGGGTGTGTAGGACACCACATTTATAAGAAGGAGGCTACAAGGAATTTAGGCATGTTTTCCTTTATTGTGTTCTATTTTCAGGCTACATTGTCTAGTATTATAAAACTTCTCTAACTCCTATCTTTCTCGTATTTTAGATCATGCCTCCTAAAAAATTTTATATTCATTAAAACTCTGCTGGGAACTCTATCCTACCTGAGGACAATGTGGAGAGGACTTTCCCTATATATAGAGTGTAGACCCGGTCTAGGCTCCTTTCTATTGATTGTACTGCTCCACATAGAGTCCCACCTATACCTACTAGTCCTCCTCGGGCATCTCGGGGTAGTGATGCTTATGACCATCTACCTCAGGTGGACATCTATAATGCGAAGTTCCATGAGTCTATTTATTTGCTCTCTCACTTAGCAATATCTCATTCTTATTAGTCAGGTCGCATTAGTTTTGTTGCTTCTTCATATGAGCTTACTCGGGTTGACCAGTTCATGAGGTTGAATCCCCAAATATTTATGGGATGTATGGTTGAGGAGGATCTTCAAAGGTTTTTGTATGAGATGGATAATATTTCTAGGGTAATTCATGCTACTAATTCTGAACGTATAGAGTGTACTGTATATCAACTAAAAGATATAGCTTATCAGTGCTATGAGGAGTGGGAGCAGTTAAGGAGTGATGATGTAGAGCTGGTATTATAGGATGATTTTTTGGGTACCTTTATTGATCACTTATTTCCTCAAGATTTGAGGAAAACTAAGGTTGAGGAGTTTATTAATCTGAATCAAGGTAAGATGAGTGTCAAGGAGTATGCGCTGAAATTTTAGCAGTTGGCTCAATATGCTCCTGAGTTTGTGTTTGGCCAGAGTCCTAGAAGAGAAAGTTTACTTCTAGGTTGTCTGGATATTTGGTATTGGACTGTAAGGCTACCATATTGAACAATGATATGGATATTTCTAGACCTGTGGTTTATAAGCAATTGGCCATGGAGGAAAAAAAGAAATAAATGGAGATTGAAGAGAGACAGAGTAAGAAGTTTAGATATTTAAAGCAAAGTGGGGTTCAAAAAATAGTAGGAGAGATGATAGATAGTGGACCAAGAAGAAGAATTAGGGAAAGTCTTATTCGTCTTCTAGTGCTCCTTATCCTAAGCCTTCAAACGATTGTCGTTCTCTGGCTAACAGTAGTTTTAAGGCACCGAGTGCCAGTCTTAGGATAGTAGAGCTCAGTCAGCCCCACCTTATCCTCCATATTATTTTTGTGGGCAACTTTATTGTCATCTTGGTTATATGTAGTGGGATTGTCCTTCAGCCAAGGTTATATGTAGTGGGATTGTCCTTCAGCCAAGGTTGATACTAGAGCTAATTAAGTGCTGGCTACCACATCTTTAGCCCCTGTGCCAAAGGGTGCTACTTTTGGTACCTACATTGGCCAAAATCACCACTATGCACTTTCTACTAGCTAGGAATCTGAGGCATATCCAGATATTGTTACTGGTATGTTACAACTTTTTTCTCAGGATATGTATTATGTGATTGATCCGGGGTCTACATTTTTCTTATGTGACCCCTATGTGGCAGTGAATTTTGCATTTGGTCCCAAAAATATTTTAAACCTCTTTTTTGTGTCTACCCCAGTGGGTGATTCTATTATGGCTAAAACAATCTATAGGGGTTGTGCGGTATCTATCTTCCATAGAGAGACATTGGTGGATTTGATAGAGTTAGAGATGGTAGATTTTGATGTTATATTTGGAAGGGATTGGCTCCATTCATGCTATGCTTCTTTGGGTTGTAGGACCTAAAAGGTTAGTTTCTATTTTCCTAATGAGCTGGTAATTGAATGGGGAGGGGTTTTAGTTCCTAAAGGTAGGTTTATTTCTTATCTTAGAGCTCAAAAATTAATTTCAAAAGGATTTATTTATCATATAGTTTGGGTTAAGGATTCTAACACTAAAAATCCTTCATTGCATTCTATCCTTATAGTTAGTGAGTTTTTTGAAATGTTTTCTGATGGTTTTCCTAGAATTTCTCCCTACAGGGAAATACACTTCGAAATTGATCTCATATCGTATACAATCCTATTTCCATTCCTCTTTTTAGAATGGCTCTAGTGGAATTCAAAAAAGATAAAGAAGCAATTGAAAGATCATTTTGATAAAGGGTTTATTCGTCCCAGTGTTTCTTCGTGGGGTGCTCATGTGATTTTCATGTGAAAGAAAGATGGGTCTCTTTAGATGTCTATAGAATACCATAAGTTGAATAAGGTGACAATGAAGAATAAATACCCTCTTCCTAAGATTGATGATCTTTTTGAAAAACTTCAGGGTGATAGATGCCTCTCTAAGATTGATCTTTGTCGACTTATCATCAGTTGAAAATTTTGGAGGTTGATATTCCCAAGACTACTTTTCAAACTCAATATGGTCACTATAAGTTTCTGGTTATGTCATTTGGATTGATTAATGCCCTGGCTGCATTTATGGATCTTATGAATTGAATTTTCAGGCAGGTTTTGGACTTGTTTATTATTATCTTCTTTGATGATATCTGAGTGTATTCTAAGAGTGAGGAGGATCACGCCAATTACCTTTGAATTGTGTTACAGTCCCTTAAGGATAATTAGTTGTATGCTAAATTTTCTAAGTGTGAGTTTTGGTTAAATGCTATGACTTTTCTTGGTCATGTTGTCTCTAGTAAGGGGATCAAGGTGGATCCATAGAAAGTTCAGGGGGTAAAGAGATCACCTATACCTATGACTCCAACCAATATTTGAAGTTTCTTGGGCCTGGTTGTGTATTATAGAAGGTTTGTAAAGATCTTCTATTCTATTGCCACTTCATTGACAAGATCAACTTAGTAAAAGGTAAAGTTCTTGTGTTCCTATGCTTATGAGGGCAATTTTGATAATTTGAAGGATAAGCTGACTTCCGCACTATTTTTGACCCTGTTCGAGGGCACTGATGGCTTTGTTGTGTTTTATGATATGTCTCATGCGGGACTATGCTATATGTTGATGCAGTATGGTAAGGTTGTGGCCTATGCTTCTAGGCAGCATAAGGTTCATGAAAGAACTATTCGACTCATAATCTAGAGTTAGTGGATGTGGTTCTTTCTTTTAAGATTTGGCACCATAATCTATATTGGGTGCATGTGGATATCAATTCAGATCATAAGTGCTTGCAGTACATGATCACTCAAAAGGAGTTGAATCTCTGGCAAAGGAGATAGTTTGAATTAATCAAGGATTATGATATGAGTCTTCACTACGATCCAGGTAAGACTAATGTTTTTGCTGATGCTCATACCAGGTTATCTATGGGAAAGTTATCCCACACTGATGAAGAAAAGAGAGGGTTGGTGAAGGACATTCACTGATTGTCTGACTTGGGAGTCCATGTTTGGGACTATGACGATGGAGAAGTCATTGTTTAAAAAGTGGTTAAATTATCTCTCAGTGATGAGGTAAAGGAAAAGTAGGCTTTGAATCCCATACTTATGTAGATTAGAGATAAAGAGGGTTTGTAGAAGGTTATGGCTTTTGAGATAGTTCGAGATGGTATTCTGAGGTGCCAAGGTCGGTTGTGTGTTCCTAATATTGATGGGCTGCAGGAAAGGATTTTGGCTAAGTCTCATGAGTCCCGGTATACAGTTTATCCGGGCTCAACTAAGTTGTACTATGACTTGAAGGAAATCTACTTGTGGAACAATATGCAAAGGGATATAGCAATTTTTGTGGCCAAGTGTATGGTTAGTCAGCAAGTTAATGTTGAGCACTTAAAGCCTAGTGACATGTCTCAAGAGATAGAGTTGCCTATGTGGAAGTGGGATATAATCAATATGGATTTCGTTACGGTTCTTCCGCGTTCTCACAATCTGTATGATTCAATTTGGGTCATTATGGATAAGATAACTAACTATGCTCACTTCTTGCTTATGAGAACTAACTACTCAGGAGAGTATTATGCAAAGTTGTTCGTTTAGGATATTATGAAGTTTCATGGTGCGCCAGTGTCTATTATTTCAGATAGAGGTATGCAGTTCTTATCTCACTTCTGGCGTTCATTTCAGAAAGGTTTGGATACACAGATAAACCTTAACACCTCTTTCCACCCTCAAATAGATGAGTAAATAGAGCGTAATATTCAAACTTTGAAGGATATGATAAGGGCAGGTGAGATTGATTTGAAAGGAAGTTAGTTTTACCATTTATCTCTTATTGTGTTTGCGTATAATAATAGTTATCATATGAGCATTCAGATGTCTTATTTTGAGGCTCTTTAGGGTAGAAGATATAGATCTCTTATTGTATGGTTTGAGGTTTGCGAGACTTGGTTGTTTGGTCCTAACTAGGTTCACCAAGCCATGGAAAAGGTAAGTGATTAGAAAAAGACTTAAGACTGCTCAAAGTCCCCAAAAGACTTATGCGGATATGAGGCGAAGATAATTAGAGTACAAAGTAAATTATTGGGTTTTCTTGAAGGTGTATCCTATGAAAGGATTCATGAGATTTGGGAAGAAGGGGATACTCAGTCTCCGTTACGTTGGTCCATATCAGGTTTAAGGAGAATTAAAAATATTTCTTATGAGTTAGACTTGCCTGCAAGTTTGGGATCTATTTATCCTGTGTTTCTTGTCTGATGAGGAAGTCTAAGTTGAGATATTGGATAGTCAAGTTCATAGATTGAGTACCAATGATGTAGCTTTGGTAAAGGTCCTTTAGAGAAACCAAAAGGTAGAAGAGGCTACATGGGAAGCTGAGGAAGATATGAAGCCTAAATATCTATTCTTGTTCCCAGGGTTGGATGAAACTGCTTAAGGTATGAGTTTCGTTTTCCTCTTTTCATTTTCCAAGTTTGTCATTTAATTTGACACTTAAAATTTCCATCATTTTATTTTTGACCTTTCCATGTTTGAAATATCAATTTTCACTAAATTATGTTTAGGGATGTTAAAAGAATAATCTAGGAGAGTTTAGAATTTTTAGAAGGGGTTCATAGAAATTTTTGAACATCGAGGCATAAAGCCTCTATATTCAACGTGCCCTGAAGGTTAACCTTTGTGATAATACGGTATCATAGAGGATAAATTCAACAATAATGATGTGGCATGGAGGATAACCTCCGCGATAAGGTCGTGCCATGACGATGTTTTGAAATTTTACAATTTTTAATTTTCTAACTTGGGGGGAATGGCTTTTGGGTCTTTTCACCCTTGTACGACTCTTAAACATAATATAAGCTTATTTCCTTCAGTTCTCAAAGATTAAGTTACTTTTTTCCCTCTCAAATTCAATACCTAAGAAAACTCAAGGGTTTCATAGAGAATTCATCATCCGAGCTCCAAGCTTCAAATTGGCTTCGAATTCTTATATGTTTAAGACATGTATCTCTTCCCCAAACTTTAATTTTATATTGTGGGATTATTTGATGGATTTCTATGTGATTTAAATTATGGGTTTGAAATTTTGTTAAGGGGTTTTGGTTGTTATAGATATAATTACTTGTCCCATGATCATTGATTATTCATGTATTAAATTGGTGTTTGCTTTAACTGAGTTGGTACTTTAATTAAATTCTTGTAATGGGAAACATGAGTTTTCCCTAATTGGATGGATTTGGACTTGGAATTTTATGAACCTTAACCCACTTTATGAATTTGATTTAAATTATGGACAATTGCATTATTTAACTTATTTTCGAACTAAATGTGTTGCATTAATGGATAAATAATTATTTAAACAGTTTTGGATGGCCTTGGTGGCCATGGATTGGATTTTAATAAAAGTTAAGAGAGTCAATGTGGTTGTGTGAATTGATTTGGCATGTGTGATTTAGCTTCCAAGCATATTATTGTTCCTATACCACTCCTTTCCTTGCTCCTCTAGGACCCATTTGATTCCAAACATGTGGCGAGGTATTTGTAGCGAGGAGGATTCTCCTTGCTCTTTTCATCCCCTTTTCTGGCCTTTTTGTGAAGTGGTTGCTTTATCCTTTCCTTGTCGTGCTTTTGGTGCCATTTGTACCTGAGATTAAAATGATAGTCATGTTAGCTTCATCTCAGGAGGTACAATCGACAAGCAATCAGTAGTGTCACCACCCCACACTTAGTTTGTTGGCACAAACTAGTTAAGTGAATGTTGTCGATTACTCAGACTTCATCGATATACGTTTAGGTGGTACGTTCCAACAATATATCAGTGCAGTCATACTTTTCTTGTTATCTTAACTATCCTTTTTGATGCTATCTCAAGTATTCTTGACAATACTTTTCATGTTTGGATTGATGTACTCTTTTGAACAAGACTACTACATAGAGATTGTATCAAGTTATGGCATAGAAATAATCAACATTTCGTAGTTAACCATGATTTTTCATCTTAATGAACAAGTAAGTCGATCATGAAATCTTTCAAGTTACAAGATTATACCATTTTCTTGACCATGTCAATTCCGCAAAAGTATGACAGTGTATCAAAATCAAATTCAAGTTGGAAACAAGTCAAGACCATCCTTACGTATTCTTTCACTCATTTAGTTGTATCACAACAAATCAACCACATTCAAATCACCAATACTACTTTAAGATTTAACAATTTATTATAGGCGTAGTAGTGTAGTACTTACGGAATATAAAAGAAGAACAAAGAAGTACTTACTTGGTTGATGGCCTTGGAAGATGTTCTTGCAAAGTTAAAAGAGCAAAAGGAAAATTTTTGAGAGAATTTGGATAGGTAGGCGGCGCTTAGGTATGGTTTGCAAAGCATTTTTGTTCTAAGACTAAGGTTCTATTTATTGGACAAGCTTGGGTCGGGTTTTGACCCATTTGGAATCGGATTTGGAGACCAAAAGTGACCATAGGCGGCGCCTAAAGCTTTGCCTATGCTTGGCATAGGTGGCGCCTTTTGCAAAGCATTGTTGAGCATAGGCGGCGTCTATGCTACGGCATTGTTATGCATAGGCGCCATGGCATATGAGATTCAGAGACAAAAGGCTTTTGCATAGGCGGCGCCTATGCTATGACATTGTTGAGCATAGGCGGCGCCTATGCTATGGCACTCTAGAATCCGAGAGCTTAGGCCATAGCATAGGCCTTGCCTTGTTCGTGGCCTAGATTTACATAGGCCTTGCCTTGTTCTTTGCCTATATTCTCATAAGAAATGCCTAACCCATAGCCTTTTGCTTCTCCATTCCTAACTTACCACCTTCAACATGCAATACTTCCAAATCAAAATTTGGAACCAATCTCCTCCTTTACACCTCTTGCACCTATATTTACTCAAAAACAACAAAAATGATTAGAACGATGGGTTGCCTCCCATCTAGCGCCTTAGTTTTGGTTGTGGCTCGACTCTTTTTTTTGGATTTTTACTTAGTAAAACAAATGCACAAGAAACGATACAAAAAAAAACCCTGATGGGTTGCCTCCCATCTAGCGCTTGATTTATCGTCGCGGCACGACATAGTTACCTTGAGTACTTAGACTTCGTCGAGATAGATGGTGGACATATAGTTTATCTAGTCAAGAGGATTGATATATGGTTTTACTCGTTGGCCATTCACCTTAAAGACAATACCATTATTATCTTCTAGCTCAACTACTCCAGACGAATAGACTTGGCTAATTTTGTACGTACCAGACCATTTGGACCTTAACTTACCTGGGAATAGCTTTAGTCTGGAATTGAAAGAAGTACCATATCACCCTTTTGAAAGTTTCGTTGAACAATCCGCTGATCATGATACTTTTTCATCCGCTCCTTGTAGAGGTCTGATCTTTCATATGCATGTAGACGAAATTCATCCATCTCATTCAGCTGCTCCAACCTCAAGTTCATAGCATCATCCCAATTCAAATTCAGTTGCTTCAACGCCCACAATGCTTTGTGCTCGAGCTCAATGGGTAAATGACAAGCTTTCCCATAAACTAGTTGGTACGGGGACATGTCAATTGGCGTTTTGAATGCAGTCCTATATGCCCATAGTGCATCGTCCAGCTTCTGAAACCAATCTTTCCTATTAGCATTTACAGTCTTAGCAAGGATTTGCTTGATCTCTCGATTGGAAACCTCTACCTGTCCACTAGTTTATGGGTAATAAGGCATGGCTACCTTATGTTGCTTGACACCATATTTTTCCAACATGGATTTGAACAGTTTGTTGCAAAAGTGAGATCCTCCATCGCTTATGATAGTACGTGGGACCCTAAAACGAGAGAAGATGTTTCTCTTTAAGAATGCAACAACACGTTTTCCTTCATTATCAGCCAATGCTACTGCTTTGACCCATTTTGAAACATAATCTACAACAACTATGATATATTTCATTCCAAACGAATTCATGAGTGGGCCCATAAAATCAATACCCCATACATCAAAGAGCTCGATTTCAAGAATTTTTGACATGGGCATTTCATGATGCTTCGAAATTGTGCCTTGTCTCTGGCATTGGTCACATCTTCTCACAAATTTGTATGCATCTCTAAATATCGAAGGCCAATAATAGCCGCTTTGCAACACCTTTCTTGCTGTCCGACCGCCTGCATGGTGTCTACCAACTTGTGAAGCATGACTTTCTTCCAAGATACTTGGGACCTCCTCATGAGATATGCAGCGTCTGATCACACCATCCGCGCATCGTCTAAACAAATATGGCTCATTCTAGAAGTAGTGTCTTACATCATGCATGAACTTTCTTCTTTGATGAAATAATAGATTCGCAGGCATCACATTACTTACCACAAAGTTTGCAAAGTCTTCATACCATGGTAACTCTTCCATCATGGTGGCTAAGATCTCTTCATCAGGGAATGCATCATCAATCTCTAGATCAGGCTGCGCTATATGCTCGTTCTCGAGTCTAGATAGATGATTAGCCACTTGGTTTTCCCAACCTCTTCTATTTTTTACCTCGAAATCAAATTGTTGCAGCAACAATACCCATCGAATTAGCCTTGGTTTTGCATCTTTCTTTGCCATCAAGTATTTCAGAGCTGCATGGTCTGTATGAACTACCACTTTGGTTCCCAACAAATAAGCACGGAACTTTTCAAAAGCATACACAACCGCTAGAAGTTATTGTTCTGTGACAGTATAGTTCTTCTGGGCTCCGTTCAAGACCTTGCTCGCATAGTAGATTGGATGGAATAACTTTTCTCTTCTTTGGCCTAGTACAGCACCCAAAGATACCCCGCTAGCATCACAAATGACTTCAAATGGTAGAGACCAATCTGGTGCTACAATGATAGGAGCTTCAATTAGCTTCCCTTTGAGGCGTTCGAACGCATTCATACAATCTTCATTGAAGTCAAACTTTGCATCTTTCTCCAAAAGTTTGTATAATGGACTAGCAATTTTGGAGAAGTCTTTAATAAACCGCCGATAGAAGCCTGCGTGACAGAGGAAACTACGAACTCCTTTGATCGAAATTGGGGGTGGTAGTTTCTCGATAAGTTTGATTTTAGATCGATCCACCTCAATTCCTCTTTCGGAGATTTTATGCCCAAGCACAATACCTTCTTTCACCATAAAGTGGCACTTCTCCCAATTCAGCACTAGGTTGAATTCAACACATCTCTGTAACACCATACTTAGATTTGTCAAGCACGATTCAAACGACTCACCCACAACTGAAAAATCGTCCATGAATACCTCCAGCGTGTCTTCCACCATATCAGAAAAAATGGACATCGTACAACGCTGAAAAGTGGCGGGTGCGTTACATAGCCCAAATGGCATACGTTTGAAGGCAAACGTACCATAGGGGCATCTAAACGTTGTCTTTTCTTGATCTTCGGGGGCGATACATATCTGATTATAGCCGGAATAACAGTCTAAGAAACAAAACCATTCTTTCCCTACTAATCGATCAAGCATTTGGTCAATAAAGGGCATTGGAATGTGATCTTTAAGTGTCCACAAATTCAGCTTACGGTAGTCCATGCATACTCTCCACCCTATGACAGGTGTGAGTGGAATTAACTCATTTTTTTCATTCGCAACTGCCGTCATGCCACCTTTCTTTGGTACACATTGTACCGGGCTTAGCCATTTACCGTCGGAGATTGGATACACAACCCTAGCATCTAACCATTTAATAATTTCTTTCTTCACCACCTCTTGCATAGGTGGATTCAGACGCCTTTGATGCTCAATAGTGGGTAAGCAATTTTCTTCAAGCTGAATCTTGTGTGTACAAATTCTAGGCGGAATACCAATGATATCAGCGATGGTCTAACCGATGGCTCTCATGTACTTTCGTAGAACCATGATGAGAGCTGCAACTTGCTGCTCACCCAAATCTGCCGCCACAATAACCGGAAGTGTGTTACCGCTTCCTAAGAATGCATACTTTAGATGACTAGGCAGCTCCTTCAATTCTAACGTGGGTGGCTCCTCAATAGATGGTTTAGCTGGTGGTATAGGTCGGTTTTTGAGATCAAGGTCCAGCTTTTTAGGAGCATGAGGATATGACCCTAATCCTGTTAGAGCACAAATAGTTTCTTCATAATTTTCAGCATCCTTATGCTCAACATTCATAAGCACAACCGCCAATGGGTCATGAACAAGCTGCTCCTCTACAGGTAATTCTTTCTCATCATCAATATAAACAACAGCTACCGAGAACACATTCAGATCTTTGGGTTGCTTTATTGATTTACATACATCAAAGCGTACTACTTCGTCATTCATCCAGAATAGAAGCTCATTAGCTCTTAAATCAATAAGCACACTTCCTGTTGCAAGGAAAGGGCGCCCCAAGATTATGAGAACTTCAGAGTCTACCTTACAATCCAAATAACGAAGTCTGCCGGAAAGATGAATGAAGAAACCTTCACCAATACATCACATAAAATACCAACAGGTCATTTTACCGACCTATCAGCCATCACAAGCCTCATGTTGGTTGGAGTAGGATTACCTAACCCCAAATTTTTGTAAATGGATAGTGGCATCAAGTTGATGCTGGCTCCTAAATCACATAATGCCTTGGCAAAATTCAAAGATCCGACAGTGCACGGAATAGTGAAGGCTCCGGGGTCGGCCTACTTCTGAACTAGTGATCTGGTAGCAATTGCACTACAATGATGAACAATATCTGTCAACTCACCACTTGCTGCCCGCTTCTTTGTTAAAAGATCCTTCATAAATTTTGCGTAGCCAGGCATCTGTTCTAGCGCCTCAATCAATGGACCATTAATGGTCAGCTGTTTTAACATTGACATGAATTTATTGAACTTGGTATCATCAACTCTCTTTTTTAATCTTTAAGGAAAAGGTGGTGGTGGAAGGGGAATAGTTTTCTCCACGACTTTCTTTTTATCTTGCTTCGGATTGGCAATCTTTTCGGGTTGTGGACGCTGAGGGGTGACGTCTTTGACGTCTTCTTCAGCTTCTTCGGCGGCTTCTGCATTATCTGTGATATCATCGGCTACTTGCTTGCTTTGGGCTGAATTTTTCAGCACCTTACCACTCCTGGTAGTGATAGCCATGCATGTTCCGTCGTTCCTTGGGTTTTGCACTGTGTCGCTAGGTAAGGTGTCAGCTTTTCTATGATTTAATGTGGCTGAAATTTGACTCAATTGTTGCTCTAGCTGTCTTATTAAAGTGGAATGTGAGTCAACCAATTGCTTCTTTGAGGCCAAGTGATTTATTACCTTAGTTACTCCCGTGCTGGTTGCCTCTACTCCTTTCAACAACTTAGCCATCATATCTTCCATGGTCATATTTCCAGACCCAGATGCAGTGTCGTCACGTCTTCCTGGGGAAACATACAAACCACTCTTGTCAGTCTTGTTCTTCCAACTTCCTTGATCACGGTCCTTTTTTCCAGATTTATCATAATAGTTCCGACCTTGGTTTCCTTGGGCATTGCCTCGGAAACCCCCCTGATTGTTCACATAGTTGGTTTCTTCCTCAGAATTAGATTCCTCTGTTCCTTTTGACGCAACTACTTTGACTTTTTTGGTCTTCCCTGATAATAGATGCTTTGTAAGGAGATCCATCTGTGTTTTCTTGTGCGCCATATCTTGATCATGTTCTTCTTCTCTTCTCCTTCGTTCTGCAATCAGGCCAATAAACAAAGTGGGGCTTGCTACCTCAGAATCCCTGGTATGACAAGCTCTACTTTGCTTTGTCATCCGGTCCAGCATATCACTTGCCTGAACAAAGGTGAGGTCCATAAATGATCCTCCAGCCGCATTATCCACCACTGGTTTAGTTACTGAATTCAAGGATCTGTATAGTATCTCCATCAAGTGGACATTGGTCATGTGATGGTTTGGGCACCTCATAAGCTTCTTCTTGAATCTCTCCCATGTTTCGTGGAGGCTTCAGTTGGAAGCTAACGAAAATTGCTGATTTCATCTCTCAGTTGTGCTCTTTTGGATGGCGGAAAGAATCTTTCTAGGAAAGCGTCTTTCAATTGCCTCCAATTAGTGATAGAATCAGGAGTTAGCCCATTCAACCATAGAGTTGCCTCCCCAGATAGAGACAATGGAAATAAGCGCAACCGAATTTCATTCTGTCCAATACCAGGATTGTTGAATGACTTGCATGTAGAAATAAAGTTGATCAGATGCATATTCGGATCATTGCCTGCTAGTCCACCGAATAATCCCTTGAGTTGCAATAGCTGAATCATGGTGCTCGTACTGTTGAACTTGGCTCCGGGCGCCAATGGCGGAGGAATAATGGCTCCTGTGGCACCAGCTCCATCAAGATCATCATCATCGCCATCGAATGGTATTTGCATGGCTCGGCGTTCAGGACGAAATCTTGCTTGATGATCTCTTCTGTTTGCCGGTGTCGCCACCTCAGCATCACGCCTAGGGTTTAGTAGCTCATCATCACCTTAGTCCTCATCATCAGGATCTACTGCTCGCCCTGAGTTATCAATATTCTGTTGATGTACTTGGGCGGCGGCCAACACAGCTAGTCTAGCCTGCTCCTGTTGAGCAGCCCTTCTCTCAATGTCACGTTGTGCATCCATCCTTCCAATAAGTTGCGGTTCAGGATTTATTGGTAATAATGGTCGTCCCGAGCTTCGAGTATTTGGCATGCACTGAACAAAAACCTGCAGAAAACAAAAACAACAACTAAAAGTAAAGTACAAGAATCTTTGACCAAAGGGTCTAGTAACTATCACAAACTTAGTAGACAACCGTATTCCCCGGCAACGGCGCCAAAATTTGATAACGCTCAAACTACAGCTCTCGTAAGAGTGTAAGCGGTCGTTGTCAAATATAGAACCCAACTGGGTTGGGTGTCAAATCCCACAGAGAATACTTGGTCACTAAGTAAGCAAATATTATTAGACTTTTGGTGAAAGTTTCATAAAAAGGGGGGATTGTAGCGTGAGTAACAAAATAATAACGTAAGAACAGAAAATAGAAGAGTAAAACAGATTGTTTGGTTGGTTTTGATCAATGAGAATTGAGAGCTGGGGTTATGTCCACCTTCTGAGTTGTATGTATCTATTGACTATGAGTTATGCGGAATTCGGACATGCATGTGCTTATACAGAATTGTATTCTATGGTAAATCGAGGCGTCTTTCGACCATCAAGGATTATTTCACTTTAACTCTTTCGAGCTTAAAACATATCTAACGGTATAAATTCTCCAAGAGGTTAATCCAGTTACGACACTAACCTTTTAACAGGGGTTGGTGCCCTATTACCTTGACATTATCTCTTTTCCAGACATATAACTTTTCTTTCGAACATGTTAATGCTATACTGGCGTATTCTATATGTTTGCAACCACAAGAATTTAAATTAAGATGAAGAGAATAATGATATAAGCAGCATACGTGTAACGAATTCACAAACTCATAGCAATAGATAGTAGCTCATAAGGCTTCCATAACCCCAACAGAGAAGTTTAGCTATTCATGAGTGCGACGGAAATCACAATAGTCATTATCATTATACCAAAATAAAGATAGAACGTGTAGTATGGTTTGGTAGTGCGTGTGGCGTGAATTCCTTGCAAATAGCATTTCTCTTGTCGTGAAAATTTAGAATTCGAATAGATGAAGAGAATTGTTTTGGAAGTAATTGATGGAAGAAGTATAAGGATGAATGAGAATTCGAATGTGTATTATGAATGAGTTGATCATTAAAAGGATGCAGAAAAATAGGGTATTTATAATACCCATATCCTATTCCTACTAGGCTATTGCGTACTTATCCTAATCCTAACAAATTACTGCATCATTATCCTAATCCTAATAGGTTACTGCTGATGCCCAAAGTCTTGAGAAATGCTATTTTTGCCCGGGACAGGTTTTCCATGCGTCACTTTTTGTCCTTAGGCGTCCAAGCTTTGCTTTCCTACTTTCGCGAAGCTTCCTTTGGCGTCAAGTTATCCATAAAATGCTGAAATCTTCATCATTTATACCTGAAAACTTGCTAATCATGTTTGTTAGCTCGCTTACAGGAAAAAGGACTAACAATGCATGAATTATGTATTTTGTCCTCAAAACTTAGCTAAAATATGGGTAGATTATAGCACTTTAGGCGTGTAAATAGGCCTATCATCATTTGGATATTTATTAACTCTCAATTTTCATAATTGTCTATTCATTATTCATTATTGTCTAATTTTCTTCCGCATTATTATTATTATTATTTTATGGTCATGAGGTTAGGCAATGTGGTTAGTCTTTGGTGGACTTGTGCTATATCTTGTTTTTATGATGATCAATTGACAACAAAGGACCAGGTCCCTAGGTCTTCGTGAAAACATACAATTGTTACTGTCCTGCATAGTTTTGTTTGTTCGTGTAACAAACTGCACAGGTGAGCTGTGTACCTATCAGGACACCTTGCCTAATCAAAATTCTACCCTAATCATCATCCTCTTATAAATATATGAGAATGATACTCAATTCATTGTTTTTGCAATCTGATTATTCAAAGAGAGAAATCAATGAAAACACAAATATTTCTCAAGATCCAAGCTTTTACGTGCTAAGAGAGTGTTTTTTCTTGAGTCAAGTCTTGGTATGTAATTGAATTACTCGTCTTATAAGATTAATGCTTTTATTGTGTTTGTTAAGTTCTTTGGTAGAGTTACCTGAGTTGATATTGATTAGAGTTAATCAATATGGAGGCAAGATCTTGGTAGAGTTGTCAAGTAGAGTTTGTAATAGAGTTGTTACATACTAGTGGAGCTTAGAGTTAGGTTCCAAATGGATTTTGTAAGAATGAGTTTGATTATAGTGGATTTTTTAGTTCTTGTGAGGGTAAGCAACGTTTTTTTCTCCCTTGAGCAAAGAGCTTTCCATGTTAAACCATTGTGTTTTTTAATTTTTTGTAAAGTTTTTGTTTTCTACTACTTTATTATTTTTTTCCTGTGTCTGACTCTAAGGGACCTGGTCCCTCGTAGTGTGCTACAACCCCCTACGTTTCAACATTTCGTATAAAACAAGGACACTCTAAAAGGTTCACACCTAGAGTGATTTATTGATCATGGCTGCTCCACCTAATTTGGAAGAAGGACAATCTTCCGCTAGACCACCACACTTTATAGGCAATACTATAGGTGGTGGAAAACTAGGATGTATGACTTCATTATGGCTAAGACAGTGAGATAATGGATATAATACTTGACGGTCCTTATATGCCTATTAGAAAGGTCAAAGAAGGTGACATAATAATGATGGCTATCAAAACCAGGAGAGAGTTTAATGTTAAAGATCGAAAGAAAGTTAAGAAGAATTATAAGGCAAAGAAATTGCTTGTCTGTGGCATAGGACCTGATGAATATAATATAATTTCTACTTGTGAAGATATTAAGGAAATCTGGGAATGCCTGATGACAATTTATGAAGGAACAACTGATGTGAAGGATACATAAGTTGACATGCTGATTACTCAATATGAAACTTTTTCTATCAAGGAAGAAGAGACAATTCAAGAGATGCATACAAGATTCACTTTTATGACAAATGAGCTGCACTGCTTAAGAGAAGTGATTTCTTTATATAAGCAAGTGAGAAAAATTCTAGGTGTTCTTCCTAAGTCATGGGAAAGATAAGTGGATGTTATTAATGAGCAAGAAACCTGAAGACTCTCACTATGGATGAATTAATCGGTACTTTAAAGACTCATGAGCTCAAGAAGCAGCAAGGGCAAGAGAAGAAGGAAGCAAAATGAGAAAAATCTCTGGCATTGAAGGCTTCAAAATCTAATTCAAGTGACTAAGAAACTAATGTTGTCGATTTGACAAAAAGTCTTATTAGAGCTATAAAGAAAAGTGGTAAGTTTCTAAGAAGAGAAAGTAGCAGCAAAAAGGGAGGTACGGTTGAAGTTTTTCACAAATATAGAAGTCCTAAGCATTTCATTAAGGACTATCTAATAAACAAAATAGATTACCAAGAATATCTCAAGACTAGAGGTAACAAAGGAAAGAACAAGGACCAGGTCCTTGTAAAATCAAGAAGAAAGGCTGCAGCTCATTATGCCGTGAAGTAGGCCCTAGACGTGAGGCGAGATTCCTTTAGTGAATCTAATGAAGCTAAAAAGGCTAAAGATGTGTCTATGATGGATGTGGAGGAGTATGAAGTTAACTATGATTCCTTGTTTTCTCTCATGGAAATCATTGAAAATGAAGAAAAAAATAAGTTAACTCTCTCTGACATTAAGGAAAATTTAGATAACTACTCTGTTAGAAACATAAAGAAGCTAGAAAATATGTTGATTGATTATCTGTGAATTGATTCCTGAGAAAAATGCTCTATTAGTAAAAGTAGAAAATCAAGAGCTTGAATTAATTACTTTAACTCTCCAGATATATAAAATAGAGGAACCATTTACTAAGTTGAAATCTGAAAATCTGAGTTTAATGAATAGATTGAAGAAAGTGGATGATTTTGATAGTAAAGGGAAATAAGAATCCCCAAGGCTTCAAATTGTGCTTGAAGAAGAGTTGAAGAATTCTCAAAATCATCTTATGACTGCACTATATATGAATGAAAAATTAGAAAGGGACCTAGTCTGTATAAGGGAAGAACTTAACAAATCATTAAAATAGACCACATCCTCTCAAATCCTTATTAATTTAGCTGGTTAGGGTCTCAATAATGGTAAAAGCCTTGGATATCAGTATAAAACTCAATCACTTGGGTCTTAAAGGAAAGCTGCTCATGGTATTAGAAATAGGGTTCACAGACCTCTATGTACTTATTGCGAAAGAGATAGACAATTGAAGGAAAACTATTAGTGTTGGCTTACAGCTAGAATGAGCAGTACTAGATTACATCTAGCAAGAGAATTATTATCCTAAGGGTTTCATTCCCTTGAAAAATATGAAGAATAATTATTTACCTAGATGGGCAAAGAAACACTTGATCATACATTTGTCTTCCTATTGGGAACTCAAACTTAATTGGGTTCATAAATCTAACACCTGACTATGTTTGCAGGTAGGAGAAAAGGAATTCAGTCAGAAATGGTTCATGGGTAGTGGATGTTCAAAGTATATGACTGGGAGGACTAACTTTTTTCTTTCTCTCAAGACACTTCAAGGTGGATGTGCCTCTTTTAGAAATGGTAAAAGGGTTATATTCATGCTGTGGGAAAGACTTGAAGATCACCAGATCAAGAAATAGAAGATATGTACAATGTGAATGGCCTAAAGTATAGTCTTCTAAGTGTTTCTTAAATTTGTGACAAAGGAAATGAGGATAAGTTCTCATCTTATGGTTGTATTGTGTTAAACTTGAAGTCTAGTAGAGTTATTCTCGAAGCCTACAGAATCAAAAGTATGTATGTGGATGATTTAGAGAATGTGGCTGATGGGGAATTAACTTGTTTAAGTGTTCAAAGTAAAGATGCTAATTTATGGAATAGAAGGTTGGGACATGTAAGTTCCTCGTTGCTGTAAAGTTGATTTCAAAGGATCTGGTCCATAGCATGATAAAGCTGAAATTTCCAGACAACAAGGTTTGTAATACTTGTGTTAAGGGAAAATGAACCAGGTCTTCCTTTAAGCTGAAGAAGCAGATGAGTACTTCTATACCCCTTGAGATACTGCATATGGATATATATGGACCTATTAAAGTTCAAAGTAAAGGAGGAATGAAGTATGTATTTATCATTTTGGATGACTACTCCAGGTTTACCTCGACGATGTTCTTAAGAACCAAGGATGAAAGCTATGAGGTTCTGATCACTTTTGCCAAGAAAATTCAAATGAAGCTTAATTGTAATATTGTTAAATTTAGATCTGATCATGGAACTGAATTTGATAACACCCAATTTGCAGTATTCTTTGTTGAAAATATAATCAGTCATAACTTCTCTACCCCAAGGACTTCTCAGCAAAATGGAGTTGCTGAAAGAAAGAATAGAACCCTCATAGAGATTTCTAGAACCATGCTAATTGACAGTGGGCTTCCAAAGAAATTTTGGGTTGAAGCTGTAAATACTGCCTGCTATGTAAAAAATAGGTGCTTGATTAGATCACTCTTGAACAAGCCCATATGAGTTTTTATTCAATAGAATTCCTAAGCTTGATTACTTCAGACCTTTTGGGTGCAAATGCTTTGTCCTAAATGATGGGAAAAATGATCTAGGAAAGTTTGACTCCAAAAGTGATGAAGCAGTATTTGTGGACTATTCATCAACAAGAAAAGTATACAGCTTTTCAACAAAAGAACTCCATGTATTGAAAAAAGTGTTCATGTGATCTTTGATGAGTCAGGAAAGCTAATGAATCCAGGTAATGGTAAGGATTCTAAATTGAAGAATTCATTCATGTTCAGAGGGATGATATTGCTGAAAATGATGGTGAATGACAAAATAATATAGAAGGGAATGATGAAGGAAATGGTGAATAAAGATCTTAATTACAGACCTTTGTTATAGTGGAAGAACATCAAAAAGGGTCCAGTAAAAATCCCTAAGGTCTTGGTCCCAATTGAACTCATTTCAGAAGGTTAAACTGGAGGCACAAATCTTCTCACCCACTTAAGAATCTGACCACACCTTTGGAATTTGGAGTCTAACAAAAGCTCGGGCCAAACATTTCATGTCATTCTCAGCATTCTTATCCCAAATTAAGCCCAAAATATGGAAAAAACTTTTAAAGATACTGACTGGATCAATGTAATGTAGGAGGATCTTGAGTAATTTAAAAGAAGTAAAGTCTGGCACCTGGTCCCCAGACCTGTTGACAGAATAATTATAAGGACTAAATGGGTGTACAAAAATAAATAGGATGAGCATGCAACAAGACTAGTTGTTCAAGGTTATAACCAGGAGAAAGACATTGACTATGATGAGACATTTTCCCTTATAAAAATGATAGATGCTATCAAAATTCTTAATTTATTCGCTGTCTACATAGGGTTCAAACTCATCCAAATAGATGTCAAAAGATGTAGATTTTCCTCATAATGCGCTTAAATTGGACAAAGCTCTCTATGGTCTGAATCAAACACCAAGGGCTTGGTATTAGAAACTTTCAAAGTTTCTTCTGGAAAATGGCTTTAAAAAAGGGAAAATTGACATTGCTCTCTTTCTAAAGTCCAATGGTAGGAACTTACTAATTGTTCAGATATATGTTGATGACATAATCTTTAGATCTACTTTACAATCACTATGTGAAAAGTTTATAATGCTAATGGGGAGTGAATCTGAAATAAGCGTGATAGGTGAATTGAGTTTCTTCCTAGGCCTGCAGATCAAGAAAACTTGTAAAGAGACAATGATTTGTTAAGAGAAGTGCATCAACTAGATACTAAAGAAATACAATATGTAACATGCCAAGCCAATTAAAACTCCAGTTATAACCAGTTCAAAGATATATAATGATGAATTTGGTCCCTTAGTTTATAAGATCATGTATGGAGGAATTATTAGATCCTTACTATATCTCACTACAAGCAGGCTAGATATTATATTTAGTGTGGGAATGTGTGCCAGATTTTAGGCTTTTCCAAATGAGTCTAATATGAAAGATGCAAAAAGAATTCTTAAGTATCTAAAAGGGATAAGGTACTTGGTCCTGTACTATACATCTAGAGATAATTTTTATATGATAGGCTATGCTGATGCTGATTATGATGGATACTTGCTGAATAGAAAAAGTACCTCAAGAATGGCTCATATTTTGGGTTCATCCTTAATCTCTTAAGATTCTGAAAAGTAAAACTCAGTTGCTTTATATATTGCTGAAGTTGAGTATGTGGCTGCCACTTCTTGTTGTGCTCAACTGTTATGGATCAAACAACAATTAAAGGATTTTGGTATTGTCTCAAGCACTATCCCTCTGATGTATGAAAACACAAGTTCTCTTAATATGGCTAAGAATCCAATGCAACATAAGCGGACTAAGCATATTGATACGAGATAATATTTTAGGGGAGACAATATTGAGAAGAGAGATATTTGTATAAAAGCTTTGCAAGACTAAAGATTAGATAGAAGACATCTTTACTAAGGATCTTCACAAGGAATAATTTGTGAAGAATAGGTTGAGGCTGGGGTTGATCAAAATAACATGACCTACTTGATGAGTCAATTTTTTCTCGCTAAAATTAGCTATGATCTAGAGATAGGTATCGTTGATAAAGTATGTACTTGTTGGTCTACCTCAGTATCATATCTTTGCATGTATACATTCATAAGAATAACTTTGGAAGAAATCAATTGAGATAGACACAAATTTGAGGATTCACACAAGAAAGAGAGGGACCTAGACCCATCTCTCAGGTTAGTATCGTGAATGTGCATTTTCTTATTTTTCATAAAAAGTCACATTTTCTCTCTCTATGTCAAAAATTTATGTTATCCTAAAAGAAAGATGACTCACCCCAAAATTGAAATTAATCATAATCATTCTTTCCAAAAGACCTTCCTTTTGATTATTCGTTCCCTTAAATCTTGTTGTACCTAAACTCCCTCTTGACAAAAGAAAAATCTAAAGACAAATAGCCCTCTTGTGACAAGGATTTCCAAATGGTTGCTAATTACTCATTCTCGTGTATCTCAAAGGACTCTAAACTTAGTATAGATAAAAATATGCTGTCAAACCTTTTTTAAAAATATCTTTCTTCTCCTACCATTCCAAAGCCAAACTCCTTTTTCACTCAACTCATTGATTAAGATTCATCCCTTAATCTTCATAACCTTTCTGGTTGTAAATTGACAGATGATGCTTGGGTTGCTGAAAATCTCATGTTGCTATCAAACAACCCAAGAAAGAGAATATTTGGTCCTAAGGAATAAGACGTCAGTAAGATAACAAGAAACACTGGAGAGATTTCTAGAAGTTCTACTAAGAAGCAAAAGATTTCTGAAGGACTTGTTCCTAAGAAGAGAAAAGTTACTGAATGAGAAGTTATCTATATTTCTAAAAAGGGAAAACTAGATAAAGAAGAAAATATGTATCTAAAGAAGTGCGAAATAGGTTTATGAGAAATCAAAACGTGCTAATTAGAAGGATCTTTGACTCAAGTGTATTAATCAAACTAGGTATGATGGAATTAGTTGAGCTTGTTAAACATCAGAGATGGCTCCATCTTATAAAAAGACCTATTCCCATAGTCATTATAAGGTAGTCAGGGAATTCTATTCCACATTGGATTTTTCTAAAGATAGACTGAATATGACTGTTGTAGTTCAAGAGAATAAGCTGAATCTTGATGCTGTATTACTTAGGAGAATTTTGGATGTTCTTATTAGTGATGTGAAGACTGTCTTAAAACAACAACCCTCAATAGAGTTTATACAAAATACATCAAAGGTTAAAGGAAAATTTTTGGCTACAGTAATAGGAAATCACTCAAGAGTGAGTTACAATTAGACTTTGATTATGTTAACAAAGTGATTTTGCCTAGATCATAAAAGAGAAACATTACTTCAACTGCTGATTTGTATGTGATAGAATGTCTTAGCAGCTTTGAGTTCATTAATTTACCTGTTTTAATGATGGAGAACATACATAAAGTTGTTCATGGAAATAATGGAAAACATGGAATGTCTTATGGATACTGTTTGAACAGTGTCTTTAATTATTTTGGTATTTTCTATGAAAATGGAACAATTAGAACTATGATACACTATTTGGTATAAAAATCTGATCAAAACTGAGTGTGTGGAAAAGAAATCAAGAATCATTTCTCAAGAGGAGATCATGAATAAAATTGAGGAATTGAAGCTCAACATAACTGCTTATGATATAGAGAATCTCAAATTACAAATGAAAATTCAACATCTGTCTAATAAGGATCCAAGGGTCTCTAAAAATCTTAAAACTGAGAATGCTGAACTAAAAATAAGAGTTTCAAATCTAACTGAGGAAGTTCTTAGATTGAATGCAGAGATAAAGCAGCTAACCAAGGAATCGTTAAACTATCATGCTGCAAAAAATGATAAGATGGCTTTACTTATCCAAACCCTCTTACCATGTCCTTCACCTATTTAAATTTTCTAGATTCCTGTGGCTTTTTCTATGGAACATTAAAGTCTTGCACTGAAATAATACTTAAATTTTACATATGAATAAATCCTTGTTTGTATGTTTCGTCTGTCTATTCCTTACATTAAAATTTGTTTTTCATGTTGGTGTTTCCCCAGTGGCCATGAGTTAACTAACTGGTGCTTATTTTACTCTTGGTTTACTATTTTTACTTTTCAATTATGCCAAAAGGGGAAATACTACTGAATTCATATGGTAGGGACTAGGTACAAATTGTGACACATATGGGGGATGATATGTTAAAGTGTGGGTATAATGAAGGGGGAAAGGTAAATGATTTGTTAAATATTTGGGATGCATGGTGCATAGTGATAGAGGAAATAATGTTGGTGAAGCAAGTTGTTTCACGATGATAGGGGGAACCATGGTGCATAGTGATAGGGGGACATTCATCGACTGTAGTAATGATCACTCTGATTGAATGAGATGAATGAACTTTGATGCTAAAAAATCTGTGATTGGTTTCTTATCATAAAAAAAGGGGGAAAATTGCGATATCTTGTTTTGATAATGATCATCTGATAACAAAGGACCAGGTCCCTGGGTCTTTATAAAAACATACAACTGTCAGTGTCCTGCACAGTTTTCTTTGTTAGTGTAACAAACAGCGCAAGTGATTTGTCTACCTATCAGGACACCTGACCTAATCAAAATTCTACCCTAATCATTATCCTACTCTAAATAGAAGGGAATGTGTCTCAATTCATAGTTTTTGCAGTATGATTATTCAAAGAGATAAATTGATAAAAACTTAAATATTGCTCAAGATCCAAGATTTTGTGTGCTGAGAGTGTTTGTTCTTGAATCAAGTCTTGGTTTGTAATTGAATTACTCTTCTTCTAAGAGTAATGATTTTTTTATGTTTATTGAGTGCTTAGGTAGAGTTACCTTAGCTGATATTGGTTTGAGTTAATCAATATTAAGGTTACATCTTGGCAAAGTTTTCAATGAGAGTTTGTAATAAGTTGTTACAAACTAGTAGAGCTTAGAGTTAGGTCCCAAATGGAGTCTATAATCATGAGTTTGATTATCGTGGATTTTTCAGTGCTTTTGAGGGCAAGCCATGTTTTTTCCTCCCTTGATCCAGGAGGTTTCCATGTTAAACTACTGTGTTCTTTAATTTCCTACAAAGTTTTTATTACCTACTGATTTACTGTTTTATTGCCTGTGTTTGACTCTAAGGGACTTGGTCCCTCGTAGTGTGGTGTAACCCCTCATATTTTAACAACTAGAGATACCCATAATGGACAGGACCTAGTTCGAGCCATGACTCTATTACTATAAGCAAACTTTGCTAATGCCTAATGATACTCCTACTGACCTCCAAAGTCCATATCACAGGCGCAGAATGTATCCTTCAAAACTTGAATAGTTTTCTGTAACTGATCATTAGTCTGGGGATGAAAAGTTTTGATAAGGTCAACATGATTACCAACTCCTCCTATAACACCCGCCAAAAGTTATAAGTAAACTCTGAGCCTCTATTTATAATAATACACACCTTACCCCATGAAGATAAACTATCTCTCAAACATAAGTATGGGCTAACCTCTCACCACTGAAAGAAATTTGAATAGATATGAATGAGAAAATTTAGTTAACCAATCCTTAATGACCAAAAAACTGTCAGAACCACAAGAATTATAAGGCAACCTACTCATAAAGTCAATAGTAATCCATTCCCACTTCCACTTAGAAATAGGTAACCTTTGAAGCAAACTACCCAGCCACATATTTTAATCTTCACTTACTGGAAATATAAGCCACGAGCTACAAGGGATGCTACATCCTTTTTCAAAGAAATCATATTACATTTTATTAACCCCAGTATGAATGAAATATCCAGAACAATGCACCTCCTCAAAATTCAATCTTACCTATCTTCCAACTCTTGGTACATAAACTCAACCCCAATTCTCAAAACACCATCAAAATCAAGAGATTCTTCCCGAGATATAATAACCCACATTTTCAATCTATAGACCCCTCTCAAAACATAAACCACTAATTAGCTTTCCAATACTTCAATTCGATATCCTTGTAAAAAGTTGTGGAAACTTTTTCCCTTAAGGTTTGGCATAATGTCATTGCAATGACTCAGGTAATGAGTCATTACAACTTATGAAGAGTCATCATAAGTGAGTTATATTCACTCTAATGAATACCCTAAGTTTGAGTCCAGTGGCTACCATTAGGCCTTAAGACTCATAATCATTGACTACTAGTTATAGGGAGGGACTCGTAGCCTGAGCAGTAAAGGACCTAAGACTTAAGATTCATTCAACGACTCCATCTTATGACTCATATTAAATCATTAAGATTCATGTGTGGAAAGTTGTAGTTAGACCAAAAAGGGACATTAGACACTAGATTTTAGCTTATGACTCAGACTACAACTTATAGTCAATCTCAACAAGCTGTAGGGTAAGTTGTAATGATTGGGAGCCCTATTTTCAACATGTTTTTAGGGACTTTTAAGTCTTTTCCCGCTCCTTTTAAAGCCTAACCCCCGCCATTTAGGCTTTCCAAAGGAGGTCATAAAAGACCAAAAACCTCTAATTCCATCATTAATCATAATTTAACTCAAGAAATAAACAAAATGGAGCAGTTTCCTTCTTCCTCAAGAGAAAATTAGGATTTCTCAAGAACAAGATCAATTGCAAGGGTTCACCAAGCTTTCACTCAAAGTGTATAGGATATTCATCAATGGGATCCTTTTACCCTTGAGTCCCAAAGTTCTCTAAAATTTTCAAGTTTAATTCCCTTTTTGTTAAGGGTTCCATGAAAAGTATGAATTTCATAATTTATTGTGTTAAACTCTTAAGTTCCTCCTTGAAAATATATTCGCTTATGATAATAGTGTTTCCATAAGTTTGATAATGCAAATCTCTACATCATTATTAGTTATTGAATTCTTAGGTGTTATTCTTGATTTTTACATACCATGGAATGTTTAATATTTGACAAGATCATTTTACATTAGATAGTGCTAGTGGGTTTTGAATACCTGATAACTATATATTCATGCATATTTTAGATTTTTCCAGCTAAAAGTCATTCAGATCATGATTGCATAATTATTTTTAGATTATGGTATTCATGTGGAGAATTTATCAGTTGTGAATCATGTTAAATTATTATCAGTATCAGTGTCTGTTCAATTGGGAGTAAGACTTACAACAAGGAGAACCTAGGGATTAAGGATCACCGGCTAGTCAAGATCTGAGACTTTTAATAGAAGTCTCTGAGTTCTAGAACTACGTTGCTTGATTAGTTTATGAGAGGTCACCCAGTAGTTGAGGACTGACACTCTCTCAGGGGTCAACTGCCAGAAGAGGATTTACACCCTAGTCCGTTGGTACATCATTTAGTGGATCCACATAGCCAGTGTAGGCACCCTTGGCAAGGTACTAACACCCTTCCAACTAGGTGTAATACCCTACATTTTTGTGTTAGTCTATGAACTGTCGTTCTTAAATGTATAAGCTATAATACAAGTGATTCCCATGTGAATATAAGTTTCATGTTCTTTATCCTATTGGTTGAAGTGCTCTTGTGGTTAAAAATGTTCATAGTGATCATTTTGAGCCAAGTTGAGCTAAGATCATTTGATTCGTTCAAAATTTGATATTTGATTCTACAAAGGTCTACTTTAAACGTGTATAAATATTTATATACATGGAATTTTATAGCTCAAGACCCACCAAATTGTAGATAATTGAATTATCTTTTGAACAATACCAATTTATCTAAAATCCCATACTTGAGTAAAAGGTTATGACATTTTTTGTGTGAGGTAGTAAGCAACAAAATCTCAATGCGTTGCGTCGACTGTGCCCCGACACGAAAAATTGAAGCAGATCCAAAGATGTTTTATATGTTAATTAAGATCCTAAAAGGTCAAGCGAATGAATTAATAGAAAGAAGAGATAAAAATGAGCGTCAACACACACTAGCAAATTAAAGCTTCTATCAAGACTTCATATTGTCAAGAAGCTAATTTCTTCTTCCAAGAGGAAAGAGAGAATTAAATTTTGTTGTTCGGGTTCAATATTTACGGTTCGTGATATTAAATTTATTATATTTTTAAATTTATGAGTTTAAACTTATTTTGTTGCAATTTTCATAAAGTTTTACACATTAATTTATATTCCGCTTCAAAAGTATTGAATTCAGATGAACTCACTGCTATATAAGACTAACTGTATCTACCTCTGTTTCGAAGTACCTCAACCTTCTCCTGTATCTATTTTATGTCTAATTTTATTAGTCTCTATCTATTTTATGTTTCAGTAAGATGAGGAAGTCAAAGATTGGTAAGTAGAAAAGCTGTACTTATTCTTGACGTAAAAATCAAAGAAATGTCCCTACCAAAAGGGTTTATATCACTTCACGGGCCAAAAGCTTATTTAAAATGACATGTAACGTATATAATCTGAAGTAATAGAAGACATCAGTCTCGCTATCAATTGGCAAGCAAATTCTCTCTTCTGATAATTTCTTCAAGTAGTGAAGTTGTATATGTTCACACCGCTATAAAGATGCTGAAAAAGAAGAAAAGTAAGGGTCAATGTAACTGAAAGAAGTGTAAAACACGCAAAATGTTTTATGTATATCAACAGAGCAAACACCATCTAGTATAGCATTGTGATTAATGATAAAGTCTGAGGTGATGCTCAGCCCCTAAAATCTTATAAAAAAAGAAAAGAAAAAGATATCCTACTAATGGCCCCAAGCAGGGATGAGCGGAGCCACAGCTTGCAAAGAAGTCAGTTGAGCCTAGGGTTGGCAACAGAATCGGAACTTTCCGTTCCGTTCCGATAGTGTCGTTTCCTATTGATTTTCGGTACCGGTAACAACACGGTCCGGTAGGTTCCGGTTTACCGGTACCCAATGGTCCGGAAAACGATATCGGTCCGGACCTACGAAAAATTCCGGTATTTCCGGTTCCGGTACCGGTTGACCGGTTTTCGGTCCGTAACTTTTAGATTTAGCCTTTTTTTTTTTAAAACATTGGTTTGCAACGGCTCTTTTGGCCGTTGCATTTCAGCCATTATCCCCCCCACCCCCACCCACCCACCACCACCCACCACCCTTTAAAATTTTTACTATAAATATACTTCATTTCAATTATTTTTTTCACACAAATATTATCAATTTTCATACTCTCTCTTAATATTCTCTCAAATTCTCTCTAAATATTTCTAGTTTTATTATATTAGTTGAGCACTTGAAGTTGGGGATTTATTTATTATATTAGTTGGAGTTGAAGATTTTTTGAAGATATTACAAGCTTCAATTATCATCTTTTAATTCCGACATTTGTTATACGTCTGCTTTTACGCAAACGTTCGGTATAGTCGTTCCAACTTTAATCTCTTTTTATTTACGTTAATTATCTATATTTTTTTTATTTACGAACATCAATTTGTATTTGTATTGCTTGTTTTAATATTTTATTTTGAAATATGGATTTTGAAAAAAATAGTAGTGGTAAAAAATCAAATTTTGGTAAGGTCTTTCATAGAAATAAAAAAAGTAAGGCTAGTACTAGTTCATTACCGGGTAGATTTAATGAAACTTCATTATCACAACCTAATGATTTCGATGTTGGTATCGGTATGGAATTAGCTAATGAGACCCTGAATAGGCGTTATAATAATTTTGAGGAAGACTTACCAGAGGAAGATGATATAGAAGAACAAGAATTAGGTGATAGCCCTACCCCTACTAGTCCGGTTACGGAATTACCGGAACACGGTGAAGAACTGTCCCCTTTACCGGAATTTACTAGGGCCAAAGGTACCGAACGTACTAAAAGGTCTTTCGTTTGGAAATTTATGGAGCATGATAGGGTAAAAAGTACTGCTACTTGCAATAAATGTAAGAATGTTTTTAAACATTTGACTGGGGGGAAAAATGGCGGGACAGGATTGCTAACTTCGCATTTGATGAGATGTAATAAAGAATTTATTCGTCTAAAAAACGAGGTTAAGGCAAAGAAAGATCGTACAACATTTGTACATGAATCTGTAGGAGGTAATATGGTTCAAACACGTTTAGACATGTTTAACCCGGCTGAAGCAAGTTCATCCTCGACATATAGTGAAGATGTAGATAGAGAAGAACTAGCGAAAATGGTTGCTGTTATGGGTTTGCCTTTTAGTTTTCCTTCGCATCCCGGTTTTATTCATTATATTCAACGAGTATATAATCCCTCTTTAAATGGTTTTTCACGAAATACAATTAAAAATGATATTTTTAAATTTCAAGCTGAACATTGTCATTTCTTCGTTGCTTATTTGATAAATTTGATGGTAGAATATCTGTTACTTCTGATATGGGTACTAGTGTTGTCGGTAATGATTATTTTACTCTCATGGCTCATTGGATTGATCACGATTGAAACATGCAAAAAAGAATTATTGCTTATAAATATGTCGATGAGTCTAAAACCGGTATGTATATAGCTAATACAATAGCGGAGAGCATGTAATATTTTAGATTTATTGGTAAACCTATGGCATGCACATTAGATAATGCTTCTAATAATTTGAAAGCGATTGACGAGTTAAAAACTAGATTATGTTTAATGTATCAAGATCATTTTCATGTTAGATGTTCTGCACATATTTTAAATTTGATAGTACATGATGGTATTCATTTGTTTGGAAATGGTTGTCTTAAAGTGCGAATTGCTTGTAGTTCTATGTTTAAAAATAAAAAAAAGGTTGTAATGGATGATTTTAAACGTAAATGTGAACAATGTGGCCTTCCATATAGAAAAATTCCAAAAGAAATTCCTACTAGATGGAATTTTTTGTTTCAAATGTTTGAAGTTGCTGTTATATATCGTAAACCTATACAATTAGTTTATAATTCTTATAATGAGGATGTTAATTTAATGCTAGATGAAGATGATTGAACTGAAGTAGAAGAACTATGTAAATTTTTGAAAACTTTTTATCAAGCTACGAACACAGTATCTGCTCAATATACTCCAACTATTTGTTCTGTTTTAGTAACTATTACTGTTATTTCTAAAGTACTTGTTGAATATAAAAAAATATGTCCTAACAAAGAGGCAATTGAAGCTATGATTGAAAAAATTTAAAAATATTATTTTCCAATTCCACAAATTCTTGTAACAACTAATTTATTAAACCCATTTTATAAAGAACATGGTACAGTGATGTTGGTTAGAAAATTATACAACAATTTAGAAATTGGACTTCATCAAAAGCCATCAGTTGAAACTTGTTGTGCTAGCATAGTACCTACAGCTAGGAGTTTATATAACTTGTATCAAGTTATGAAACAAAATATTGGGCCGATTGAACCTCCTAGTTCTAGACGTAGATATGATGATTTAGATGACGAGATGGGCGAAGAACTTAGTCTTCAATGTTGTAGGAGTAATGATTTTGATTCGTATCTTTCGCAGGACCGGAAAAATATTAGAGATGAAACTGGAAAACAACAACTTTTATCGTGGTGGAAAACCCGGATCAGACAATTTCCAAAATTTTCAAGGATGGTTCGAGATTTGTTATCAGTTCAAGCTTCTTCAGTTGCTTCGGAGCAAGCTTTCAGCGCAGGAAGATTTATAATAGGAGATCATCGGTATTCGTTAGCAAGGGATAGTTTGGAGATTTCGATATTATTTAGAGATTGGATCAATGCCGAACGAAGAAATTTTGGGCTCCCCAAATTACCGCCCCATATTGAAGACGAAATAGATGAAATTTTTGACTAAAATAGTGATGATGGAATGGAAGCAATGGAGCAACAAGGAAATAGACCAATTCCGGAGGATTTATCCGTCGAAGAATTAGAAAAATTACACCAAAAAAATTATAGACAATTTAGATATTAATAAGATTCTACAATAGAAATCTAATTCACACAGAACCCTTCCTAGAAGGTGGCTGCGTAGATTAGATTTACATTTAATATCTTTGTAATAAATGTTCACCTAATTTTGTTTTAAATTTTCTCTTTTGTTTGTTGCAATTATGAAAAAAATAATATTATATTAAGTATTTAAGTTTATAAAGTTAGAAAAATTTTTAACTTCTTAAACTTACTAAAAATATTATATTAACTTAACATATATTTTTTAAGTTAAAATTTAAAACTTTTTACAATAATTAAAACTTAAACTTATTATAAAAAAGTTAATAAATTATATAAACTATCTAAGTTAAAAATATATATATATAACTTATATATTAATCTCATTAAGTTACAATTTAAATTAAAACTTAAAAAAAAAAAAAACTGGTAGTCGTGATATTCCGATAACGTTCCGGTATCGCTCTGGTCCGTTCCGGCCACACCGGTAGCTAGCAGACCGGTCCGAACAAGGGAAATTTTCCAGTATTCCGGTTCCGGTAACTCTGGTTCCGGTGATATAAAATGGTAATGAGGTTCCGATAACGTTCCGGATCCGGTCAAACCGGTCCGGAGGTTCCGGTTCCGGTCCGTTGACAGCCTTAGTTGAGCCCTCTTTACTAAAAAAATTACACTATATATATAGGAAAATAATGTTTTCTTTTTCATATATGTAAGTTATTAAATCTTCTTGACATAGATTTTTTTTTTTTTTTTTAAATTTCCTTAAGTTTCTAGCTCTGCCAAATTGCAAGCAGCAGTGGTCCGTACAGTTGGTCTTCATAATCTTTAAACGGAACATCAATAAAGCTAATTTATACACAGAGTTCATTTCAATAATAATCTATTACATTTACTATATTTTTTATTTTCTTTTTAGGAAAACTTAAATAATGGGTATTTGGACTTTTTCCTGTTTCGATAGATATGATATGAGAAAAAAAAAAAGTATCGTGTAATGTATTTTTCTCAGAGTTTAGCCTACCATAATACAAGACATTAATGACTTATTTCACGGTTCAGACATGTTATTTATATGTCACAAGCATGGAGATAACTTTACCTATTTTCCACACTATTTGTGTTTTGATGAAAACAATTTTGAAAGAAAAAGTTCATAGTGATTAACAATAACATACCCTGTGAAATTTCACACAAAGGTTTAAGAAGAGTAAAGTGTACGCAAACCCTACTACTATCTCAGGAAGGTAGAGAGGTTATTTCCAAGAGACCTAGACTCAAATGCTGCAAATCCAATACAAAAAAGATGGAAATAGTGAAAAAATATAACAAAAAGAAAAGGACAAATTCTACAAGAAAACAACAATAATACCAACAAACTAGTGCGAAAAAAGTTCATAGTGATTGAGATTGATTATTGCAAATCTGTTTACTTTGTGGTCAGGACAAAAATAAATAGATGAGTTATCACGAGGAAAAACTGACAGATGCATGCAACTCATCTCTCCAAATTCAAACCTACCT
This sequence comes from Capsicum baccatum var. pendulum, assembly GCA_030864225.1. Lineage (NCBI taxonomy): Eukaryota > Viridiplantae > Streptophyta > Magnoliopsida > Solanales > Solanaceae > Capsicum > Capsicum baccatum. Next base: position 50,200,941 of record CM061554.1, on the reverse strand, counting down.
GATCATTTTAGACAAGAAAGGGACATGATGAAAGTTACAGAGATCTTCTCCAAAGCTCCTAGAAGAATAGCAGCATATATATTGTGGAAGAGTAAAATCATAATAAATTCATCATGATGAATACCATCGGAAAACTTTTCCAAATTCATAATAATATTTTGTGAGAAACTTGTCTCAGAAATATTTGAGTAAAGCATCTAGTGCTCGTAAAGCATCTAGTGCTCCTGAACTATAATCAAATTTGCTACGACATACACTCCAACTTCATAGGGTTCCTATTATCTCCTGAACTCAATTTTAGTATATTTTTGTCACCCTTCTTAGCTGACGTAACACCTTTTTAGCTGACATGACACCTTTGACGTGGACCCCATTTTTATGTAATAAAAGTGTCTTGTCAACACAAAAAGGTGACAAAAATATGCTAAAATTGAGTTTTGGAGGGGGGGGGGGGTAATAATACCCATGTAAAATTGAAGTATCTCGTAGCAACTTTGGCCATGGTTCGAGGGGTACTGAATGCGTATCTCTAAATATTTTATTACAAAATCTGTGTTTTTCTTGTAGTGCCTAACAGATAGTGGGTACATAACAGATAGCTATGTGCCTATATGTCACGACTTAAACTCGTGACTTTTAGATCACATGAAGACAAAAGGACAATACGGTCGTAATGATGATAGTTAATATTCAAATAAATTGATTTGCAAATTCACAAAAAAGGATCTACTCCTCTATTTTTTTAATATTCCACTGAGTTTTTTTATTACCCTTCTCTTCTCCAACTCCCAAGTCAAGAAATACAAGGGATTTCTCAAGGATTTCATTCTCCGGGCTTTAAAGTTCAATTCCTTATCAACTTCTCTCAATTTTCAGGCATGTTGTACACTCCCTATTTTAATTGTGGTATTATTACATTATTTAACATGATATTTTGGCGTTTTAAAATGATTGGATTGTATAAGGTTGAGGTTTTTGTTTGTTAACACTTGTATTGTGTTCTTTATTGTTTTAATGGGTTATTCATGCTCTGAATAACGGATTTGAACTGGACTTGTGCATTGTTAAAATTATGGAATTTGGTGACTTGGATCCCACAAAGCTGATATTTTTGACATGGTAATGACATTAGCCCCAACCCACATGGTAAATTCTAGTTTTGAACAAGGATTTTACTTGATTTAACTATCTTTGAAACTTTGCATTGCATTAATGGAAAGAGGATAAAATGGTTTTGGAATACCCTTGGTGGCTATGATGTTGGATTAGTTTTGGTATGCCCTTGATGACCATAATTTTGGAATGCCCTTGGTGGCTATTATTTTGGATTTTAAACGAAATTTGGAGTCTAATGGTTAAATGGTTTGGGTTTGGTATAATTGGAATAGCTTGCAGTCCTATTGGTATGGCGATACCAAGTTGGAAATGTCTAAGTCTCCATGGCTAACCATTTGTTTATGTGCAATTTATTTTAATTTGGTCGTAAAGAGAATTGTGTAGCTCATCGAAGAGGTGTAGTCCTGGGGAGACCAACATTGGAAATTACGTTTGCTGATATTGGGGTTCTACATGTCCATTGTGTATGAATACACAATATATTTTAGATGACTATCGCCTTAGTGTCTTTAGCCATTCCTCAGTACATGCGGTTAATATTGACTGAGGCCCTTCCGAAGGAGGAGCCGGTACCATATAGCCCGTGGGTGCCTGAAAATTCGATATGAGCTACATAGTTTTGGACTAATATTTTAAACACTCATATTTCATATCTCTTGCCCTATTTCGGCATCCAATATATATGTATATATATAATTATTGTGTCATACCCCAATACTAGATGAGGCAGACAACAACAATAGGAAAACATACTATAAGATGAGAAAATAAATCACAAAACAAATGGAATCGCTGATAAAATGCTATATATACAACACCAACCAATTAGCGAAACCGATACAGATAACATGTGAATCTATGAATATATATGACTGCTTTACAATGTCTACAAAGACTCTAATGGAATCCATGACTATAAAACCTTCAAAATATATATACTAAAGACTCGTCAAGGTCCCGAATCAACTTGGAGTTCACCAACAGCCGCTGAGTATCCTGTGTTCTATTGGGGAGATCTACTCGTTAAAAAACTGTGCTTGCAACATAGAACGTTGGTCCCCTGTGAGGGACCTCAGTACGAAGTAATGTACTAAATATGTAAAGCATGAGATAACCATAAGTGTTTTCTAAGAAATCAATGAAACTAGGGGTCAATATATATAAACTTATAGACAAGGATGAACGACCACCTTTACTTACACTTGTGGAAGACTGTACATTACATGCTTTTCTTTACTTTGCTCTTCTTTAATTTATAATCTTTGTAAGCCATGTGATACATATGTCCAGCTGATTAGTGGTAAAAAAGGATGACCCATGTTAGGTATTATACCATTGGGATACGTTCCTGATCAATACACAAATTGGGATTAAACCATGCTAGGCTTTTCTTTCACCCCTGGGATACTACCCGATAATGGGATCGACCCATGCTAGGTGTTCCTTCTACCCTTGGGATACCACCTATAAATCAGTAAATTAGGATCGACCTATGCTAGGCTCTCACCGCTGAGCTACCACTCATACATAAGTATATTTACTTTACATCACTTCTTTAGTCTTTTAGATTGTTATTTTGGTGGTCATAACATTATTGAGCTTTAGATCCATGAACCAATAGAAGAAGGCATATGATCGAGACAAAAACAATGATATAGGAAATAAGGGTAATACTTTGGAACTTATATGACACTATAAGCCTCACTGGCCATACAATATATTCACTAATGAGCCAAGAAGGCATGTGACAAGCGAAGAGATGATGACATGCAACAAATAACCTAGTAAGGTGTATAGCTAGTAAGCAAGAGACATTACATAACATATATAGGTTATGACAGATTCTAGTGATCTTACCTAGCATATAACAATTGAGGGAGTTTCAAGTGTAGAAATTTAGACGTTTCAAATAGGGGAATATGTGCATACCAAGTTGATATACGTAACTCCTCAACTAAAGAGGTTTGGACTGTACAATAAATACTTACTAGGTAATAAAAAATAGAAAGGTACATAAGAATGGGAACTATTGAAGCACGTGGGGAGATTCTAATTAGGAACAAATGTATATCCCATATAAGGACATATAAACTTTATACTAAATAGGTAAAGATTCCATAAGGTCACCTTATGCCCAAACACGATGGGAATGATATTCAAAAAAGAACATGTGTAAAAAAAAGAAGTATATGATCAATTAAAGTAATTTTGGACAGATTGTAATCCTGCATGTGACACTCTTAACTTGTATAATCTTGGATCTTATTGACTCATATAAGATAAACATGTGACACTTTGACACACTTATAGAGCATGGACAGTAAATAAAAGGTCGATTAACTATAGTGGGGTTGGTACACCATCACAATGCATCTTTTAACATGAAAGATCATCTACGAAGCTCACTTTATTGGTACACGAGTATAATACATCATGTCAAAGAATATGAACTAGAATAGCCTCACATACCTTGCTGCGTATTTGGATATTACCATGAATTGACCTTCTTCCTTTCAGACTATTTATCTACAATAAAGTAAGTTGTAAAACTAGTATTAGTAGTTAGTTAACAATTTTTGGACTACCTAGACTTACTAAAATAGTAGTCGGGCAGTAAACCCCTACTTATCAAATCAAGGGTGTTTCTTTCAGCCTCTTCTCATCTAATCTCATCTATACGCCATACAACCTTATTATAAGGTTCTTCAATACTTTTGTCTTCATGAAACATATAAAATAGTGTGTACGAGTGTGTGGGAATTAAACTCATGCAACATCAAATTAGTAGTGTACCAAAGCAACCTTTAATGTTTTTATCCCTTAGAATGATTCCATGACTTCTCCACCATTCCAGCTATTCCCCCTTGTCCTATTGATACAAAACAGTACCTAAACATCATAATATGGCCTGCGATATGAATACATAGATTACAGAGTTATTGACATGTGAGTTTCATCTACATTATAGTTAAAAAGCTAATTTCACAATTAAAGCTAAAGGGAGCACTTTGTGACTGTACCAACATTACTAAATCACCAAACCATTCCCCCAACATCCCATCCTTCATTTCCACCTTCGTGCAACCATTATATAAGGATATCCAACTACTTCCATGATAGTACACAAAAAACAGCCTAAAACATTCCCCAAAATTCATTTGTGCATAATAGGAGAGTATTTTTAATCACCACCCTATAAGTTATTTACAAGTGACATGTACAAAATTCTACACCATAATATGTATAAGGAGGAATGAAAATAAGAGCAGAACCTTACCTCAAAATTCTGAAATTTTTATCCACCCAAATAAGATTCTTGAAGACTTTAAACTTCTCTTCAAGTTTAACCAAAGAAGAATATATTATGTTAGAAGTAAGCTTTGTGATTGCCATGCTTTCAAAAGGGTTTTCCTAAACTATACACATAAAGAATATGATTGCCATAATACCCCATGGTAAAATTTAGTTAAACACGTAAATTATTCACCTACCTTTAGCTTGGAGGAGAAAAAAATCCTAAAGAACCCTAATGGAAATTTAGGGCTACTTTAGGAGCTTTGAGGAAGTTAGAGAGGAAGAGATCATAGAAAAACTGATTTTTTTGTAATGGAATAATTGAGAATAAGTTGATCCTAGTGTTTAAGAAGGACCGTGTTAAACTGCCTCTTTTTAGCTCATTTCCAGCCACATATTGGTAAAAAATAGTCCAAGTAGGTGATGCACCTACTTTACTATTTAAGCTTCTCAAAATGTCCAAGTAGGTGATGCACCTACTTGGTTTATTTCTAATTGGATCACACCATATTAGGCCTTAAATAGATTAGGTATTGGGATGGATATTGGGCCTTAAATAGATTAGGTGTTGGGATGGTCATCTTTCCTTTTTTCTTTCACTTAATTTGGGACTTTAAAATATCCAATAATATAGGCCCTAATTCAGTCCAATAGTAGAAGTAGGTGATGCACCTTCTAGATTAATTAAGTCAAGAAAGCACATCACTTGTTTCCTCTTTTTTTTTCAAAATCTAGATCCCTCTACCCAACTTAACACCTTTAACTTTAAGCTCAAATACCTATCTCGAGTTTAAATACTTTTGTCTATGCTAAGTTGGTCTATGTTTGAAAATATACAGAGCGTTACATCATCCCCACCATTAGATCATTCGTCCTCGAATGAAAAGTATAGCTAGTGACTTGATTAAGTAGAATTTCCCAAAAAAAAAATTCCTAGAGTTTCCTTTGTAAATAAGACTACACTAAATCTGTAGGCTAACTAAAATAATGTATACAAGACTCACATGGCATCTCAATAGATACCACACATGAAATGAGAATATGATAAGTAAAACCCCTTTCTTGACCATGTAATTTAATGAAAACTATTTTAGTATAGCGTGATTTCCCTCATTTCCTCTATAAACAAGTAGATTACATAGAATTATGAAATTTAATATACATGAACACATGACTTGTAAATGACATACCAAATGAACAAATGCTAGTAGAACTTAGGATCATATAGGGGAGTACTTAAACTAAGATCCTCTTATTGACATTTGGAATGAGGAGGTGATTTAGAATTTCTATCATCTTTTATTCCCAAGTAGCTTATTCTATATCCTAGTTCTTCATCAATACTTCAATTGAGGTAAACCTTTTGTCCCTAACTTCATGCTTTAGCAATTAAGAATGGTTGTGGGGACTTTTGTACATGATAGGTCCTTGGTCATTTACTATGTTATGGGAGCACAATAAAGAATGGATCTCCCACAAATTTCTATAAAATGGACACATGAAATCATAGGCTTCTTAGTCTAGCATATTGGGGCTCAAATTTCTCCTTTTTTCCATATTTTATCTCATAGGAGAATCATTTAGAGCAAACATTTGTCAATAAAAAACTAACATTTTAAGTCGCACCTCTGAATAGTTTATTATACTACGCCATTTATCTTTGAGTAAGGTTTGTACTAGAATTCACTCATATCCAAACATGTTAATTCTCACATAAATAAGCATATAGAGTATGTAGATAAGTTCATAGAATCTATGATACAAACCGATTAGTGTAAAAGAGCACTTAACATATAAATATACGAACCTAATAAGCCTGTGACATATAGACAATTGCATTATAGAAATATGTAATTTATGTGCAAGTGAGATATTAAAACATGTTGCAAATGAGCACATGAACTAAGTAGCTGTGAGCACATGTACTATGAGACATATAACATATAGGCAGGTGAATTAAATACCTATAGTATGTAAGCAAGTGAAATAACACATTGGAAAAATGGGCTAGATAAGCACATAATATAGAGGACTAAGTTATGATAATATATGCAATATATAAATAAGTGGGCTATAAGAATGAAGTCATATAAGAAAGTGAACTATGAAACACAAATTACATTGAGCAAGTGGACTAGAGCATGAATAACTAGACTAACACATGAATAATTATACAAAGAAAGTAGGCTATGAGGAATGTAGCATATACGCAAATGGTCTATGAAAGGTATAACATGTTGGCAAGATATAGGTGATACTTTAGCTCATGATTACTAATTCCAGTGCCTATAGCACACGATCAAATTATCCGTGATAAAACTAAAATATGGAAAGGGATCTATGGTAAATAATTTGTGTAATAAATAACATATTGGGAAAATTCCTATGAACATATAGTAATAAATGAGGATTCAATGATGTAGATAACATCTACATGCAAGCTTTCTATGACATGCAAGCTTTCTATGACATATGTTATAAGTGAGAAAATAATCCACAAAAGACACACGACCTATAAATAGACAAGCTATAGAACATGTAGCATGTATACTTACATAATAGACCAGATTCTTTTGGAAACTAGGAGATATCTCATGGGGTGGGATTGTTCTTCTCGTGTTAGTTAGTCAACTAAAAACACATGCAATTAGTTTCCCTATATTATCTTTCTAAGATCGTATAAATTTTCCTTATCGACATTTCATTCATAGTCAATGTAAACACTAAGGCCACGATAGAAAAGAAATCCTTAATAATTTATTTATAGGAGTAGGAGTAGGAGGTTGAGATAAACCTTATATTTGCTACTGACCTAGGATATCGTTACAATTAATATTTGGTACCATATAAATGTTCAAATAAGCAAATTACTAATGAAATTTAAAGTCACTATAGCACATAAACTCTTATTTACAGCAACTCACACAAAAATGTCAAGTACATGTAAAATTATATCATGAATCTAAAACATCAGAAGGTTAGTCACCTTGGGCTTAACTAGATAGGTCTATACATGATAACTAATTTTTAATAACAAGGGAGGGCTAAAAACTTATGTCTTAACAAGTGATGACAATCCTATACCTTTAGTCGAGTAATCTAAATAAGCTATGCATCAAGGGAATTACCTTATCAGGGAGCCAAGTGAAAAAAATGGTACCTTATACTTCACGACAATTTTAATAAGCCATCAAACCACTTTACATCATAACAAACTATCTCTTATTTTAACAGGGATAATATAGATGCATCCTTAGATGTTAGGTTTGGCCAAGTGTATATCTTCTGATCGCCTCTCTATTCTCATATTTAATAAGACTAGGCATCAAACGTGCATTCATATTGAGTCATTTGGGTCTCACTCTTACCTAATTAATGTCTAAAAAATACCTTTTTTTATCTAAAATGGCTCACTTCATGTGTTCTAATACGCAAAATAGCCTAGACAATTACCACATATGTCTAACCAGTCAATATTCCTTTTTCATCCTTAAGTTGTAGGCATATACAAACCTTCTATAGAAAAAACATAGTTCACCATAGGAACCAAGTTTAAATATACTTTTATGTAGAGCATTTGGAAATGCTCATCCTAGAGTTTTCTAACCACAAAAGGGATTGCATATTATTATTACCTCTTTGGGGTGGTCATATACACATACCTTATAAAAAGATAATTACTAAAATCTTTAATGATATCTAGTAGGTTTTTGGTCCTTATATTCTAACTAGGGGTATCCCTAATAATGCTATCACATTGAAAGGTTCACCTTTCAGACCATGCCACTAGCCTCTTTCAACTAATACAAAACTAGTTCAGCAGATTCTATTTTAAAAATGTGTGTAACTCTAAGACCCTATATATTTACTAAAAAATTACTAGATGTCCTCCTTGTTATTAAATACTATATATTGAAGGAGCCATCTGAAAGAAATCTCAAACCTAAGAACCATTCACGTCCTTTTAAGAACCGCACTAAGAAATATTTTCAACCCATCTTTTAGTTGACCATTTATTATATAAAAATATTAATGACCTTATTATATCTTGATCAAATGAACCAAGGTAATACAAATAGTACAAATACAACCTTATGTGCAAGAAATACAAAATCCATTACACTATTGTGGGCCGTGATGGTCGTACTAAATTGGCTCACCCTAATATGAATTTCAATGACTTGAGAGCCTTCTTTGTAGGTTGCCTCTTGGGCTTTAGTGGTGCTGGTCTTTTTACCAGTGTTGACCTTAACTATATAGTAGGCATAGTATGAAAATAACAGATTAGAGTATGAGTGGGAATGAACTCCTTAACATTGCTCTATCGCACGACATGGAATATGAAAGAAAGCAACTTTTACTAAATGTCCAAGTAGCCCCCTAATTATAAATATGGTGCACAACACATTCATAAGTAAGGCTCTACTAGACACGTCTTTGTAGACTCCCTAGGATGAACAGCTCTGATACCATTTTTGTCACACCCCAATACTAGATGAAGCAAAAACAACTATAGGAACACATACTATCAAAATAAACTGGATGAGAAAATGAATCACTAAGCAAATGGAATCGTTGATAAAATACTATATATACAACACCAACCAATTAGCCAAACCGATACATATGACATGTGAATCTATGAATATATATGAGTGCTTTACAATGTCAACAAAGCCTCTAATGGAATCCATGACTACAAAACCATCAAAACATATATACTAAAGAGTCGGCAAGGTCCCGAATCAACTTGGAGCTCACCAACAACCGTTGAGTATCTTGTATTCTATTGGGGAGATCTACTCGTTAAAAACCTATGCCTACAACATAGAACGCTAGCCCAGATAAGAAGTCATGTTAAAAGTCAGGAGATGATAACATGCAACAAATAAGCTAGTAAGGGGTATAACTAGTAAGAAAGTGACATTACATAGCATATATGGATAATGGAAGATTCTAGTTATCTTACCTAGAAAATAGCAATTGGGGCAGATTCACGTGTAGAAATTTATGCATTTCAAATGGGGGAATATGTGCATACCAAGTTGAGATACATAACTCCTCAACTAAAGAGTTTTGGACTGTACAATAAATACTTACTAGATAATAACAAATAGAAGGGTACATAAGAATGGGAACTATTGAAGCACGTGGGGAGATTCTAATTAGGAACAAATGTATATCCCATATAAGGACATATAAACTTTATACTAAATAGGTAAATACTCCATAAGGTCACCTTATGCCCACACACAATGTGAATGATATTAAAAAAAGAACATGTGTAGCCAAAAGAAGTATACAATCAATTAAAGCAATTTCTGACATATTGTAATCCTGCATGTGACACTCTTAACTTGTATAATCTTGGATCTTATTGATGCATATACGAGAAACATGTGACACTTTGACACACTTTTAGAGCATTGGCAGTAAACAAAAGGTCGATTAAATATAGTGGGGTTATTACACCATCACAATGTATCTTTTAATATGAAAGATCATCTACAAAGCTCACTTTATTGGTACACGAGTATAATACATCATGTCAAAGAATAGGAACTAGAATAGCCTCACATACCTTGCTGCGCATTTGGATATTACCATGAATTGACCATCTTCCTTTCAGACTAATTATCTATAATAAGGTAAGTTGTAAAACTAGTATTAGTAGCTAGTTAACACTTTTTGGACTACCTAGACTCACCAAAATAGTAGTCGGGTAGTAAGCCCCTACTTATCAAATCAAGGGTGTTTATTTCAGCCTCTTCTCGTCTAATCTTATCTATACACCATACAACCTTCTTAGAAGGTTCTCCAATACTTCTGGCTTCATGAAACATATAAAATAGTGTGTACGAGTGTCTGGGTATTAATCTCATGCAACATCAAGTTATTGGTGTACCACAACAACCTTCAACATTTTTATCCCTTAGAATGATTCAATGACTTCTCCTCTATTCCATCTATGCCTCCTTGTCCTATTGATACAAAACAGTACCTAAACATCACAATATGTCCTGCGATATGAACTCATGGGTTACATAGTTATCGACAGGTGAGTTTCATATACATTATAGTTAAAAAATTAATTTCATAATTAACGCTAAAGGAAGCACTTTGTGACTGTACCAACATTACTAAATCACCAAACCATTCCCCCAAGATCACATCCTTCATTTCCACCTTAGTGCAACCACTTTATAAAGATATCTAACTACTACCATGACAGTACACACAAAATAGCCTAAAGCATTCCCCAAAATTCATTTGCGCATAATAGTAGAGTATTTTCAATCACCACCCAATAAGTTCTTTACAAGTGACATGTACAAAATTCTCCACCATAATATACATAAGGAGGAATAAAAATAGGGACAAAACCTTACCTCAAAATTCTAAAATTTTTATCCTTCTAAATTAGATTTTTCAAGACTTTAAACTTCTCTTCATGTTTAATCAAAGAAGAAGATATTCTCTTTGTTGACACCCAATTTTTGCTCTTCGTGCCTAAAATTAACGTCTTCAATCTTTCTGTTCGTTAAAGGGTAGAAGCATAATTTTTACATCTTTTTACAATTGTTTGATAAATTATTGATAATTATCCTTTCGTTAGGATTTTAATCAATTTGTTGTCATATTTTTATTTTTATAATTTATTAATAATTTTTCTAATTTTAGGATTTTTATCAATTCATTATCGTTCTTAACATTTTACAATCACCTGCACACGTGCATGGCATAATGTTATATATATATATATTTACAGTATTTTTAAATTAATTATATTTTAATAATTTTAATATTTTTTCATTCAACATCCAACTTTTACGATCCGCAAATGTTAAGTCGGATCAATTATTTTTACACAGTATAATAATTCGATGTCTTATCACATCCCACAATGACTACACAATAATGTCTTGTCACATCCGACAATGGCCACTCGGTGTTGTCTCGTCACATCTGACAACGACCACTCAATGATACTACCCTTTGGATAATTACTTTGTCCGTTGGTCAAAAGAATGAAAATCCTTTGGCCAATAACTTAAGGACCTAAGGGTGTTCTATTATAAAAAGAGAGGACACCCCTTTATCCATTGGATAAAAGGGGTACCCAACTTTTTATATAAATAGATGGTGGGAGGACACATTTTTGACACAATTTTTGTTTATTTTTTCCTCTCTTTCAAAATACACATATATTTATTTTTTACAACTCATAAATATTTTTTCTTTGCAAACCCACACACATATTCATAAATACACAAGTATATTTTATTTATTCTACTTTTCTATTTTTCTCTTAAAAACACACCATAGATATAGACACACACTAACAAACCACACATATACACAATCACTCTTACATATTACAAAATAGACAGAGTCCATTTTTTCTTTCTTCTTCATTCAGATGACACAGACTTTAACGGGAACACTCATATCAGATTAGATTTTCCATTCTACGACAAAGAAATTTGCAAACACACACACGTTCACACATATCAGATCTTGGTTTTTATTCACATAGCACATACAAATACATACCCACAACATACAAATCTCTCAATCTCTCATATCTCTTCTCTTTGCAAGCCATTCACCACCAACGACATGCTTCGGTCACCGCAAAACCACCACAAACCACTTCACTCCCACCAACTGCCGCCGTTGTCTCTCTTCGGCGAAGCTCTATCGGAGCATGTCTTCACTACATCAAATCAAATCCGCAATCAACAAGCAACCAGCCGCGAATCTCCACAACCAGCCACCACTTCTCTTTTAACTTTTTTTCCCTTTTCGTTAGAAACCATCAAAAGGCGACCTCTCTTTAGTCCACTACGTCCCATGCGCCGCTTATACCTCATCGAAAGACATCCAGATTTGAGTTCCAGCGTTTCTCCGAAGAAATTCCGTTGAAGCAACACCAGTTACTTTCTTATTTAGTCGTGGATAAATTTCTTGGTTTTGTTTAGTCTATGAATGTTCTATCTACTTTGATGATGAGTGTGTTGGACTGATTGCTATTCTTTGAGCTCTTTTATTGATTTATGGTCAATTTTGATTTGAAAATTATTTATTTTGGGGACCACTTTTGATCTTTGATGCTTTTTTGCTCCATTATTGTGTTGCGCACGTTTGAGACAGGTTTAGGTGAAATTTTATCTCCTTTACTCATTTTTGGATATGTGACTGATAATGAACACATATTACACATATATGGCCAATGTAAAAATTATTATTAATTTTGAGGCCTCCGTAAATAATAGATGAACTTTACGTATACAAATACGTAATAATTTTTTTTGGGCGATGATGAAACTTTATAACAACACAAGATTTTACAACTCATATTCTGGCAAGATGATTTAGGACGGCCAATTAATTGAGCAACCATTTCGTAGCAAAACAATTCAGGATGGTCAATTAATTGAGCAACCATTTTGCAGTCATGACTTTATCTGAACCCACTTTTTAACAAAAAAAATAGTTTTTTATAATACGTAAATATACACATTCTCATTTATTATTATTTATTTGTTACTAACATTTTTTTTACAAGTGTTTATACAAGTTATTTTGTAATACTCGTCGGAAGTTGCAGTCAAAGAGACCCTTTTAATTTTGTATTGTATTTTATATTCTTATGTTTGTACAAATATCATTATAGTGAAAATTTTACATTTTGGGCGTCGGGCGGGGATATTTTTCATTTACATAATTTCATCACTTTAGGCAAAACTTATTTCGTTAATATTTACTTAAAATAATTATATTAATTAATTATTTTACATACTTTGACATCATAAATATTGTGATATTTTCGGTTCAAATAAACCTTTACATTCTTCGTAATTTTAATCAAATAAAATATTATGTGTAAATACCTTTTCTTCTCATGGCAATCAAAGTACACTTCTTTTTACATATCATAAAATATTTTCCTTTTCTCATGTATTTACACATTTTTTATACATATCTTTCACATGTTTTTATAACAATATGTGTTATTTATATATTTAATATACATATACATTTACATAGTTTTTATAAAGAATTATTTTATACTTAAATACATTTTTTTTACATTATTTTAAATACTTGTACCTCCTCCCTCTTTGATAAATTTAGTTTAGCCGGGTACCACAGTTGTGGATCCCGAATGGTACCTGATCCCTTCCCTTTGGAATAACTTGAATGCTTACCTAGAATCTCAACTGTTTTTTTGCAGACTAAAAAACATTAATTATACATGTTAATAAATAGATTTCCTATTTTTCATTAAAAATTAGGTGGCGACTCTGTAAAATTTTCATTTATCTAGAGTCCATAACGTCGTGCTCATTTTAACCTCAGGTAGAAAACCGGGTATGACAGAATGGAGACTCTGCTGGGAGTAACAACAGGTCTAACCAGAATCGGCTCAATTTTCAATCAAGGGAGGTATTTTTACATTTTTGTATATGATTAAATTCTTTGATTCCTTACCTATTACACTGCAAATTATGTGAATTTGCTCATAAATTCTTTACATTTTTTGTCCTTATCATGCTTAATTTAGGATATTTATGCTTTATTATGTTATTTGTTTGACATATTTTTATATTATGCTATGTGTGAAATGACGCAAGCCAAATCCAAACTTGCATTCCTTATTTGTTTGAATAACATTACTTGTTACTGCTTTATCACTTGCATTTTTCTATTGAATCTTTGGCCGTTCAAAATTCACACACTGTGGTACACGCGAGGGGTGTACTGCACTCCTCCAAACCTTCTTTGGATTCCTTAGTTTCAGAGTCGGTGCAGTTAGGTTAGTTCGCCTTGTCGCAAATATTCAGTCCCACTCTCAAAATTTTAGGGAAAAATCCTATTGTAGTAATAGGTCATATTGCATATACCTTAGGCAAGACGGTCCAAGGTACAGTCTTGGCAACTAGGAAGCCACCCTTTTGTCAGAAGGTTATGAAACCTTTATGACATATTTTGTGTCAGAACTGATTCAGATAATCTAGAAATCAAACATTAATGGATTCAGAACAATCAAATTGGTCTTCTTTTACTCTTCCTTCATTCGACATCATTTTCACGTCAATAGATATAAAGTATTACCAAAACTAGCCAACATTTGACACCATTTTTACGAATACAGAGTGTTGTTAAAACTCTACTTAACAAATATCTTTATCAAAGTCCATGAAATCCTAGTGTTCTAAAAATACTTTGCTTTCGTTCGCTTTCTCTTCAAGTCGGCTGATAGGGAATGTCACTAAAAACTCCACCTACGTCTAACTTTTTTTTTATCCAAACTAGAGTTGAATGTCTTCAAGAATTCTACCAATGTTTGATTCCTTTTTCTAGACAACAGACATAGAATATTATTCAAAACTCTACAATTATTTGACACCCTTCAAAACAATGAATGTGGAATATTATTCATCTTCACCACTTCTAACTCTTTCTAGCCAAAGAGCGTGAGGCATCGTTAATACTTCTCTTGCGTTCGATATCTCTACCACAAGATCTTCATTCATCAATAATGAGACTTGAGATACTCAGTCTTTTAAAGGCATCATTTCAGCCTGCTTCTATCAATTCTTATTGAATATGTAGGCCTCTTTTATCCACCCTTGTTGGATACATTCCCTTTTCAAGAAAGCTTAAAACTGTTCTGAATCCAAAATGTGTCAAAATCTAGATTCATCTATGTCAGTTTATTTGAGCGAAGTCCTACCTCTGGCAAAATGAGGCTCCATAATATAAGATGCACTTGCTTGATGTTGTCTGAATGTGCTTATCTATCGACATGAACTAACTCCTTAACTTTTATTTGTGTTGGCATTATCCCCTCGACAGAGGTTAATTGTGTTGATCAATAGAACTAGCCGACTTAAGCTATATATCTCAAGAATGAACACCAATACCGTCAACCCGACCAAAAGTGTTCCAACGCTGGCAAACATATCAGGAATTTTCAAAAGACAAGATAATGAATGTATTCTTCTTTTGGAGCAACAACTCGAGACGTTAAGAGGAGAACTGCACCAAGGAAAGGATCCCACACATCCATCCACGGATACTCTATCGCGCCCTCCTAATTTTTTTCGCTAGAAACTCCAATACCTAAATGCTATTAGTCAGTACAACCTCCCACAATGACTGTTGGTTTAACAAATCCATCATCCCCATTCACACTCATCACCTCCCATAAATTTCCTTACTGCACCCCACATCCAAATATTATCACATCTGCTCGTGATATTCAATGAACAAATCACGATACCTTTCAAGAACAATATATTTCTCCAATGTGCGTGATTGAGACATCTATTTTCACCATACCTGCTAAAGGTAGGCTTTTGATAATTACAAGGACAAAAACAGGGGAATGACAAAATCATAAGTGATCTTCGTAATCTAAAGCGAGCGATGAAACACCTCCAAGAAACTTAAGTCAGCAAGCATTTGGACTACGAAGATTTATGTATCTATCCAGATGTTCATTTGCCAATCGGGTTCAAGCCACCTAAGAGCGTATTGTGATAAATTGGTAGGAATTGGAAAAAATGAGAAGCTCATAATGAACTTATTCATTAGAAGTTTGTCTGGTGAGGCTCTCTCTTGGTACACCAAGCAAGACCCTCTCATTGGTGTAAATAGAGCGACATGGCTGAAGACTTTATGAATCATTTCAAGTTTAATACAAAAATTATACCTAATCGACTTCCCCTCAGCAATATACAAAAGAAGTCCTCTAAATTCTTCCAGGAATATGCTCGGCAATGGAGGTCTGAGGCGGAAAAAGTTCAACCACCAATGGATGAAAGTGAATTAATGAAGTATTTTATCCGCATTCAAAAGAGTGTCTATTTTGAAAGGATAATGTCCACATTTAGGTAGAAGTTTGCGGATTGTGTCAAAATGGGGAATTTTATAGAAGAGGCGATTAACTCTGGAAAGATTAAGTCGGTAAATAACTCGAGAGAGTCTACTCGGTTAGAGTTCATCGAAGGAGCCAAGGTGGAGAATGAAGAAGAAGTATCTATTTTGATACGACACCACTCAATACCTGAATTATCCCAATAACTTCAAAATCTTGATAACGAACTGATGCAAATATCAAATCACAAACTATATCATTCCTATAATATCCAACAAAATTACCTTCAACCCCAAGCTCCCACATACCAAAATCCACCACAACCATGCATACCAATCCAATTGTCAGTTTATCTAAATCCGACATCTTTTGCGCTAAGACAAAACTCGAAGGGTAAGCGCAATCGAAGCTACACTCAATTTGTTAAACCATTGATACTTTTGTTTGAAAGATTGAGAGTTGTAAATTTATTGCGACAGAAGTTGGGGAAGATTCCTAATCCATTACCTAAATAGTTCGATGAAACAAAGCGATGTGCTTTCCACTCTGGAGTTTCAGGGCACGATACTGAAGATTGTAATAGGTTAAGGTATAAAATTAAGTGCTTGATCAAGGCCGGGGCAATCCAATGTGTCGAAGAGCAACCAAATACAAATATTGATTCGGTGCCCAATCATGAAAATAGAAGAGTGTATATGACGTGAGAGACACCGCCCTTCACGTTGAGCTGGCGAGGCCTTCATATAAGCCACTCTACAGAGAAGCGCTAACTTTAGCGGAAATACGATATAGATGAATTCAAGTTGATCAACTCAGAGACAATAAATAGAGTCCTATATTTGAAGGCATAGGATCTCCTCTAATTATCATGTATCAGAACTAAATTCTGACTTGATTTCTCATAGTGAGATACGTAGGCAACCCTCATCGGGTTCAGTCATACTTAAGCAGAATAAATCCCTTTTGTAATTGGAACTACTTGCGACCTAATTTCCCTCGGTGGGATACGTAGGCAGCCTATATAAGGTTCGGTCCCTTTATAGTACAAAATTCCATTTCCCCCAAAGAAGAGCGAAACTTGAATGCCATGATATCTAGAAAACCCGAAACGACCCATCATGGCTATCTCGAGATACGCAACGAAGAATCGTCGAGAAAATCTCTCCAAGAGACTGGAGGAAAATTTTGAAGAACGCTTCAAAAATCAACGAAGGCTAGGACGTTCAAATTGGAAATGTTATGATCAAGGTTGATTTGTACCAAACAACATAAGTCATCACAAAAGTTGCAAGATATCAACAGGGGTCAACTTATCTATAATATCGAAGAAATGCACCAAGGGCCAATACCAAAGACACTCCCACCACTTAACCAAAGATCTTCTCCAGAAATATTGTTAAAAGATACTATCAATCCAAATACTCCGAAATCACATCGACGATCAGCGAAGGATCGAATACTCGTTATGTCAGTCATAAGGAGGTCAACCAAATCTTCAAGTGGCACATGCTTATGAAAGAACTAAAAGAAAATCCTCGTGACGAGGAAAAATAATCTTTTCCAACAATTCCAAGAAGGATTTCCAAAATATTCTCAAAAGCATTCAAGCTTGGATTATGACTAATACATCAATCGAGGATATCAACATTTAATATCTGTTGACACACGATATAGCATACGTTGGCATCAAGGATATCTCATCATCTTATGAATCAGCATCTGAATTCCTCTGAAGCACATGATTCAAAGGTACGTCTTTAAGTCGCTATCTAAAAGCGAACGACATATGAGATTTACTTGAAATTGAAAATTTGAGGATCATCTATAAGTCATATTGTTTACCCAAGGACTAGCAATTTGAGATATATCTATAAGTCATGTTGTGTCCAAGGTCGGATAATATGCAGGAACACCTGAAAGCTAGTGATTGAAGGATATCTATAAGTCATCTCTTATCCAAGGTCGGATAATGTGCAGATTACCTAAAGGCTTGCAATTCAAAGGATATCTATAATTCGCCTTGTATCAAACATCAAATAATGCATAAGATAATCCAGAGATTGACGATTCAAGGGAAATCTATATGTCGTATTGATACAAAATGCACAAGACTTATTTGAAATCATATGCGAAGAATTATTGGCAAAAACCAGAGAGGTTATCCTTCCACAAGCATTATAGGTGACTCAAAAGGGCTTTACCTCATTAACACAAGATTACACGATCGCAGAGATCATTCTGTATAAAGTGTCATCGGTGTCCAACAGGGACACCCCACTTTGAAGACATTTTCAACTGACAAATGATTATGCAACAACCAAAAGAGTTGTTGTATCTATTGTTGCAAGTTATTTCCTTCCAAACAGGTACACGAAAGGACGACTGCAGTGGACCCAAACGAGTTCATATACGAAGACGCCCACAAGATAGGGAGACTGTCAAGGAGGCACCCAAGAAATATTCAGAGTTTACACAGAGAAGACTCGCGCATATACCCAATCCTCATGCTTCCATAAAAACGCAAGTCAGTGAGACTACATATGAAGATAGCTTATAAAGCGCGTTCACTATTCTCCCGCTCAAAACCATGACACAAAATAAACATTGAGATGCAAATCTCAATGCTTGATCAACTCCAAAAACTTACAAAAGCATCACTCAAATTAAGAAATTCTTTGATGTTAAATCGTTAGCACAAGAGAAAGCCATAAGATGTTGAAGACTCATACATAAGAGGCACCACTTCAGCAAATGAAAAAATGATCTTTCCAAAGCAAGCTCATGATTATCAACCTTACCATTCTCCATATACCCATCCTTGTGACCAAATTTTTCTTGATTCCCTTCACACGAAACTAAGTTTTGACTTGATATGTGATGATAGGCGAATTTACGCGCCTATATCAATATATTTTGCCCATATTTTAGCCTAGTTTTGAGAACTAATTATCTATTTCATACACTTTTAGTCCTTTTTCCTGTAAATGAGCTAACAAATGTGATTAGGAAAGTTTCAGGTATAAATGATGCAAAATACAGCAATTTATGGCTTACTTGACGCAAAAGAAAGCTCACAAACGAGATGGAAAGGAGCTGGACGCATAAAGAACTAAATCTGCTGCATGGAAAATCTGTCCCGGGCTAAAACAGCATTTCTGAAGACTTTGGGACTTACAGACACAAAGCTGGATTTTTGCCATAATACATTAACCTAGTGCAATTAGGTTATGTGTTTCATTATTCTATTTGGATTATAATTTTGTAACCTTACCCTAGTACATTTGGGTCAAGGATTTCATTAGTATATTAGGATTTGGTTATTTATTTTAGTAGTTTAGTAGGATTAGGATAGGAGTATTATAAATACCCTATCATGTTAGAGATTTTGGGGGACTTCTTCAATAATCAACTCAACAACTTAATTTTCTTCCATCCCTCTCATCTTCCACTACAAACACTTCTAATCTATTCTTCTATTCTTAAATTCCACAACAAGAGAATCGTTACTTGCTACGGAATCACCAAAACCACACGCCAAACACCTACTATTCACGCCATCCACCATGCAAAACGTGATATCCTCCGCATTCATGGGTAGCTAAACCTCTTAGTTGGGGTTATGGAAGCCGAATGAGTTACTATCTATAGCTATGAGCTTGTGAGTTCAAGACAAGTATATTGCTTATATCATTATTCTCTTCATATTAAATCATTCTTTGCGGTTCAAACACAAGAACACGCCATTCTAACATCTAACCTGTTCGAGAGAAAGGTTATTTGTCTAGAAAAGAAGACGCATAGACCAACGCCAGGTTAACATTTAACTTGTTCGAGAGAAAAGTTATTTGTCTGGAAAAGAGATAATGTCAAGGTAGTAGGACACCCTTTCCTATTAAAAAGCTAGTGCCGTACCTGGACTAACTTCTTGGAGAATTCGTACCGTTAGTCACGCTTTAAGCTCGAGAGAGTTAAAGTGAAATAGTCCTTGTTTAGGTCGAGAGACGCTTGGATTTACCATCGACTACAATTCTCTATAAGCAATTGCATGTCAAGACTCTACACACTCATAGCCAATAGAGACGTATACCTCTGAAGGTGGACATAACCCCAACGCTTCAATTCTCATTGTTTACAACACACGTGACAATCTCTCTTTATTTTGCTATTTTCAGTTCTTACATTCTTGTTTTAGTTACATACTACAATCCCCCCATTCTTACGAGACTTGTACTAAAAGTCTAGTAATTTCTCTTGCTTGTTGGCCAAGCTATTCCCTGTGGGATCGATACCCAACCCAGGTTGGGTTCTATATTTGCTAACGACCGCTTTACACTCCTACGAGAGCTGTAGATTGAGCGTTATCAAAAATTGGCGCCGTTGCCGGGGAATACGAGTGTCAATCAAGTTCGTGATAATTACTAGACCCTTTGGTCAAAGATTCTCGTACTTTTACGTTTAGTTTTTGTTTTTGTTTATTGCAGGTTTTTCTTTTAGTGCATGCCCCATACTAGAAGTTCTGGTCAACCGTTATTACCAATCAATCCGGAACCGCAACGAATTAGAAGAATGGAAGCACAAGCGGAAATCGACAGGATGGCTGCTCAACACGAGCAAGCAAGATTAGCTGCTCTTGCCGCTGCTCAAGTCCAACAACAAAACATTGATAATCCTAGACGAGCAACAAATCCCGACGATGAAGATTTAGGAGATGACGAGTTGATCAACCCAAGGCATGGCGCTGATTTGGCAACACCTGCCAACAGACGACGTCGACAAGCTCGGTACAGATATGATCGCCAACCTTTGCAACCAGCTTTCGACGATGATGATGATGATCTTGATGGTGCCGGAGCCACTGGAGCTATAATTCCACCACCATTAGCGCCCGGAGCCAAGTTCAACATCACTAGCACCATGATTCAGTTATTGCAACTCAAGGGTTTATTTGGTGGACTAGCAGGCGATGATCCGAATATGCATCTTATCAACTTTATTTCTACATGCAAGTCTTTTGACAATCCTGGAGTTGGTCAAAATGCTATTCGATTACGTCTATTTCCATTGTCTCTGTCTGGGGAGGCAACATTATGGTTGAATGGGCTGACTCCTGATTCTATTACAAATTGGAGGCAATTGAGAGACGCTTTCCTAGAAAGATTCTTTCCGCCATCCAAGAGGGCTCAATTGAGAGATGAAATCAGCAACTTTCGTCAGCTTCCCTCTGAAGCTCTTCACGAAACATGGGAGAGGTTCAAGACAAAGCTAGCGAGATGCCCAAACCATCACATGACCAATGTCCACTTGATGGAGATCTTATATAGAGCCTTGAATTCGGTAACTAAACCAGTGGTGGACAACGCAGCTGGAGGTTCTTTTATGGACCTCACCTTTGGTCAAGCAAGCAACATGCTAGATCGTATGACGAAACAAAGTAGAGCTTGGCATACCAGGGATTCTGAGGTAGCAAGCCCCACTTTATCTATTGGCATGTCTGCAGATCAAAGACGAAGAGAAGAAGAACGTGATCAAGACATGGCGCACATGAAAACCCAAATGGACCTTCTTACAAAGCATCTATTAGGGAAGACTGAAAAAGTGAAAGCAATTGCGTCAAAAGGAAGAGACGAATCTGATTCGGAAGAGGAGGCCAACTACTTGAACAATCAGGGGGGTTTCCGAGGGAACGCCCAAGGAAACCAAGGTCGGAACTATTATGACAAATCTGGAGGTAAAGACCAAGGTAGTTGGAAGAAAAATAATGAAAACAGTGGTTTGTACGTTCCCCCTGGTAGACGTGACACCACCACATCTAATTCTATGGAAGACATGATGGCTAAGTTATTGAAAGGAGTGGAAGCGACGAACGCGGGAGTTAAGGAGGTGATTGACGATTTGGCCTCCATGAAGCAATTAGTTGATTCTCATTCCACTTCTATCAAGCAATTAGAGCAGCAATTCAGTCAACTTTCAGCAACACTCAACCAAAGAAAAGCCGGCACCTTGCCTAGCGATACGGTGCAAAATCCAAGGACTGATGGGTCATGCATGGCCATCACTACGAGGAGTGGTAAGGTGCTGGAAACTGCAGCAGAAGGCAAGCAAGTAGTTGACGGAACAGCAGACAAGGACGCCACATCTAGTGACGCCACTAGGGAAGACGCCGCAATATCCACTTCCAACGTCAAGGACGTGTTGCCTAGTGACGTGCAGCCTGAAAAAAATAATAAACGGAAGCAAGAGGAGAAGAAAGCCATGGAAAGAACACTTCCATACCCACCACCACCTTTTCCACAAAGATTGAAGAAGGTGGCCGATGACACTAAGTTCAGCAAATTTATGACCATGTTGAAGCAGCTAACTATTAATGTCCCATTGGTAGAGGCACTTGAACAAATGCCTGGGTATGCGAAGTTTATGAAAGATCTTTTGACTAAAAAGAGGGCAGCAAGCTATGAGCTGAAAGAAGATGTGCATCATTGTAGTGCAATAGCTACCCGATCCATAGTTCAGAAGAAGGCCGACCCCGGAGCTTTCACTATTCCTTGCACCGTCGGATCTTTGGACTTTGCTAAAGCATTATGTGACTTAGGAGCCAGCATCAACTTGATGCCATTATCAATCTACAAGAAGTTGGGGTTAGGAGATCCTACACCAACTAATATGAAGCTTGTTATGGCGGATAGGTCGGTAAAACGACCGGTTGGTATTCTATGCGATGTCTTGGTGAAGGTATCTTCATTCATATTTCCAGCAGACTTTGTCATCTTGGATTGCGAAGCAGATTCAGAGGTTCCCATAATCTTGGGACGCCCTTTCCTTGCTACGGGAAGTGTGCTCATAGATTTGAGAGCTAATGAGCTTTCATTCCGAATAAATGATGAAGTGGTGCGCTTTGATGTTTGCAAATCAATGAAGCAACCCAAAGATCTAAGTGTATTTTCTGTGGCTGATGTTGTCGTTGATGACGAGGATGAGTTACTTGCTGAAGAGCAAATTCTTGATAATCCTTTGGAGGTTTTGCTCATGGAAGAAGATGATGATGATGCTGAAATTTCTGAAGATGATATTTGTGCTCTATCGGGATTAGGAGCATATCGCTATCCTCCTAAGAAGCTGGATCTTGATCTCAAGAATCGACCCACACCACCAGCTAAGCCATCTATTGAAGAACCACCCACATTAGAATTAAAGGAGCTTCCAAGCCATTTGAAGTATGCATTCTTAGGAAGCGGAAACACTCTTCCAGTCATAGTGGCAGCCGATTTAGGTGAGCAACAAGTTGCAGCTCTTATTGCAATTTTACGCAAGTATATTAGAGCTATTGGATGGACCATTGCGGATATCCTTGGTATTCCACCTGGGATTTGCACTCATAAAATTCAGCTCCAAGAAAAGTGCACACCCACCATCGAACACCAAAGACGTCTAAACCCACCAATGCAAGAGGTGGTGAAGAAGGAGATTATCAAGTGGTTAGACGCAGGAGTTGTGTATCCTATTTCTGATAGTACATGGGTAAGCCCAGTACAATGTGTTCCCAAGAAAGGAGGTATGACGGTGGTTGCGAATGCAAAGAATGAGCTTATTCCACTCAGGCCCGTCACTGGATGGAGAGTATGCATGGACTACCGCAAGCTGAATTCTTGGACTCTCAAGGATCACTTCCCCATGCCATTTATGGACCAAATGCTAGATCGATTAGCGGGTAAAGGATGGTTTTGCTTTCTTGATGGTTATTCAGGTTATAATCAGATTTTTATTGCACCAGAAGACCAAGAGAAGACAACGTTTACATGCCCATATGGTACGTTTGCTTTCAAACGGATGCCATTCGGGTTATGTAATGCACCAGCCACCTTTCAGCGATGTATGATGTCTATTTTCTCTGATATGGTAGAAGACACTTTGGAGGTATTTATGGACGACTTTTCAGTTGTTGGGGAGTCTTTCGAAGCATGTTTGGTGAATTTAAGCATGGCATTACAAAGATGTGTAGAGTTCAACCTTGTGCTGAATTGGGAGAAGTGCCACTTCATGGTAAAAGAAGGAATTGTTCTTGGGCACAAGATCTCCGAAAGAGGAATAGAGGTTGATCGCGCCAAAATAGAGGTAATTGAGAAGCTACCACCTCCAATTTCGGTGAAGGGAGTTCGTAGTTTTCTTGGCCATGCTGGGTTTTATCGTAGATTCATCAAAGACTTCTCCAAAATTTCTAGTCCATTATGCAAGCTATTGGAGAAAGATGCGAAGTTTGACTTTAATGATGATTGCTTAAAGGCATTTGAATGCCTTAAAGAAAAACTCATTGAAGCCCCTATCATGGTAACACCAGATTGGACGCTCCCGTTCGAAGTCATGTGTGATGCTAGTGGGGTAGCCGTTGGTGCTGTTCTTGGACAGAGAAAGGAGAAATTATTTCATCCTATCTACTATGCGAGTAAGGTCCTCAATGAAGCCCAAAGGAACTACACCGTCACTGAACAAGAGCTATTAGCGGTTGTGTATGCGTTTGAGAAGTTCCGCGCCTACCTATTAGGTACTAAAGTGATCGTTCATACAGACCATGCAGCTCTTAGGTATCTAATGACAAAGAAGGATGCAAAACCAAGGCTGATTCGATGGGTGTTGCTGCTGCAAGAGTTTGATTTCGAAGTTAAAGATAGAAGAGGTTGCGAGAACCAAGTGGCTGATCACCTATCTAGACTTGAGAATGAGTATGTGGCGCAATCAGAAAATCAGATTGGCGATGCATTCCCTGACGAGGAGATATTAGCGACAACAATGGAAGACTTACCATGGTATGCCGACTTTGCAAATTTCGTGGTGAGTAATGTGTTACCTTCCAATTTATCTTACCACCAGAGGAGGAAGTTTATGCATGACGTTCAGCACTACTATTGGGATGAGCCTTATTTGTTTCGAAGATGCGCGGATGGTATCATTCGACGATGTATATCCCATGATGAAGTGCCCACTATATTAGAAGCATGCCACACTTCGCAAGTTGGAGGACATCATGCGGGTAATCGAACAGCAAGAAAAGTCTTGCAAAGTGGTTATTATTGGCCTACAATATTCAGAGATGCACACGACTATGTGAGAAGGTGTGACCAATGCCAACGTCAAGGTGCTATTTCAAAACACCATGAAATGCCCATGTCCACAATCCTGGAGGTAGAACTCTTTGATGTATGGGGTATTGATTTCATGGGACCATTCGTGAATTCGTTTGGAATGAAGTACATCTTGGTTGCTGTGGATTATGTGTCGAAATGGGTTGAAGCTGTAGCATTGGCCGATAACGAAGGAAAGCGTGTTGTAGCGTTCTTAAAGAAGAATATCTTCTCTCGCTTTGGGGTACCTCGTACTATCATAAGTGATGGAGGATCTCACTTCTGCAACAAGCTATTCAAATCTGTATTGGCCAAGTATGGAGTCAAGCAACACAAGGTAGCTACGCCTTATCATCCCCAAACTAGTGGACAAGTGGAGGTTTCCAATCGTGAGATCAAACAAATCCTTGCCAAGACGGTCAATGCGAATCGGAAGGATTGGTCTCGGAAGCTAGATGATGCACTATGGGCGTATAGGACTGCATTCAAGACACCCATTGGTATGTCACCTTATCAGCTCGTCTATGGGAAGGCTTGTCATCTACCCATCGAGCTTGAATACAAGGCATTATGGGCATTGAAGCACTTGAATCTGAATTGGGATGATGTGAAGAACCTGAGGTTGGAGCAGCTGAACGAGCTAGATGAATTCCGTCTCCATGCATACGAAAGGTCAGATTTATACAAGGAGCGGATGAAGAAGTATCACGATCAGCGGATTGTTCGACGACACTTCCAAAAAGGTGACATGGTACTACTCTTTAACTCCAGATTCAAGCTCTTCCCAGGTAAGTTAAAATCAAAGTGGTCTGGTCCATTTAAAGTCACTCACGTCTACTCGTCTGGAGTAGTCGAATTGGAAAATAATGAGGGTGTTATCTTCAAGGTGAATGGCCAACGTGTTAAGGCATATATCGGTCCTCTTGACTCGATGAATGACATGGCCATCACTTATCTCGACGAAGTCTAAGTACTCGAGATTACTACGTCGAGCCACGACAATAAATAAGGCGCTAGATGGGAGGCAACCCTTCGTTTTATTGTTTTATCGTTTTGTCATTTTAGTATTTTTTCTTTTTGATACATGAAAATTCAAAAATAAGAGTCGTGCCACGACCAAAACTAAGGCGCTTGGTGGGAGGCAACCCATCGTACTAATCGTTTTCATTTGTTTGAGCAAATATAGGTGTAAGAAGTATGCAACGAGAAGATTGATTTCAATTGACGATTTGGTCGCATTGTATGGTAAAGTCGGTAAGTTAGGAATGGTGAGGCATAAGGCTATGGATTGAGCCTTTCTCACGTCATAATAGGCTTCGAGAAAGGCTAGGCCTTGGTAAAAATAGGCCACGAACGATGCACAACCTATTCTATAGCCTAAGGACTCGGAATCTAGTGTGCTATACCCTATGCGCCGCCTATTCCTAGGTGTGCTTTTGACTATGCGCCGCCTATGCTATGGCATTTGAGATACTGAGACCAAATGCTATACCATATGCGCCGCATATTCCTAGATATGCCATACTATGTGCGGCGCATATGTCCCATTATGCCATGGACAATGCGCCGCATATACATGTGATATGCCGAGGGATATGCGCCGCATATAGGGTGATTTTGTCCCCAAATCCGATTGTAAATGGGTCATAACCCGACCCATACTCCTCCTATATAAAGGGGACTTGGTTTTTTATCACAAACACATTAGAAGTAACCCTAAAGGCGCCGCATATCATCCCAAATCCTCTCAAATTTTTCTTCCTTTGTTCTTCCAATCCACAACAACTTCTCCACAATCTTCAAGCAAGTAAGTGCTCTCTTATTCTTCATCTATTTATCGTAAGTACTACTTTACTATGCTTATTATTAAATGCTAAATCATGAGAGATTAGTGGTGATGTTCATGTGATTGGATTATTGTTGCAAAAATCGTGTGATTGAATGAATACGAATGCAATTCTTGACTTGTTTCCGACTTGAATTTTGTTTCAATGGCATTGTTGTGATACTTGCTGAACATATGTCGCCATGAATATTGCTTGAGAGTGTTGTTGGATGCTTGCATGATTCACCATCCCGGCCATCGGGATAAGGTTATAGTGACTATCGACGTAGGTGGTAGTGTTGGTTGTTTGAATAGCAATTCCATGTGGTAACCCCTATGTTGTAACATTGCTATATACACCATGCAAATCGTCCAATTGGCTGCTCATAAGTAATGTAATGCTGATTTTCTTGTCGGAATACAATCCGAGGACGTATGTCGACGAAGTCTGAGTACTCGACCACGTTCACTTCACCGATTTGTGCCAACAAGATTAAGTGTGGGGTGGTACCCCTAATGCTTGCATATAGATTGTCTAAAGTGCGATTGTGCTGCATCTAACATTATTTCTAGTCTCAGGTCCAATGGCACCGAAAGCAAGGCAAGGCAAGGAGAAGGCTACCACGACCCGCAAGGACAAAAAGAGAAGCCGAAAAGACCAAGGCGAATCATCTTCCGCACACCTACCACGCAGAATGTTCGGAATCAAATGGGTTCTTGAGGAAGAAGCCAAGGCATGGTACAGCAGCAACAAAGAAAAGAAATATGTGCACGTCGACTTTATCAACAAGGAGACCTTAGCAAAGAAGGAGCCGCAACTGTTGGCTAAGATTATGGCTTTGAAGTTGGATTTCATCTTCCGTGACATGGGAGAGTGCAATCTTGACTTGACAAGAGAGTTCTATGCCAACTGGTCGCCAAACACAACAGGCAACGAAGTCAAAATTCGGGGCCAAGTGTTACAGCTTACAGCGGATTGGATCAACTCGTTTCTAGGCCTACCTTCGGTCGACACTGCACCATACAAAGAGCTGTACAGCAGGCCTCCTTACAGAGCTATCAGACACACGCTTTGTGGAAGCAGATCGATGGCAAGATGGGGCAGACATAAGGAAACAGGCCGTCACAACACATTCCCCTATGCTCCACTAAATAGGGAAGCAAGAATCTGGATGCGCATTGTCAACTCATGCCTCATTCCTGGGACGCAATACACAAAGATATCGAGAGATAGAGTGTGCCTGGTTTATGCATTGATGACGAATGTCCCTATCAACTTTGGGGCAATCATTCGATCTACCATGAGAAAAGCTAGACTCCACAGCAGGTCCCATTTCACATTTGGCAATTTGTTGACAGCAATGTTGCGGAAGGAGGATATAGAAGAGGAACCAGCTGACCACAAACTCCCACATACCCCAAAGAAGGTTGACCTCACAAAGGTCAAAGATGCTGAAACAACGCATGGAGTCAACCTTACCACTGCGGAGAGACATGCTCGTGACGAGAGTTTCTTCCGTCATCTCTATGGCATGACGAGATTCACTATGATGAGTGGTGGACGTATTCCAACTGCTGAAGAGCTCCAACAGCTGGACCACGACTACCCAATGAACAGACATGCCCGGGAGATGTGTGGAGTGGGAGTCTATTTCGAGGAACCTCTTGATGATGACGTGCCAACTGATGATGATAGACGCCTGCCTGATTCTGATGCTGAGGAGAACTCTGACGATGACTCTTACGATGATTCGGACGAAGGGGGTATGACCCCCGACATTGAGGAAGAGTCCGACTAATCAGGTTCTTCGACTTTATTTTCCACTGAGGGCAGTGTCTAGTCTAAGTGTGGGGTGTCGGCAGAATCTGCATGCTATGTTTGTATGTTTGCTTGTTTTACTTCGTTTTTAGTCCATTTTTTTTATTTCGTGTGACGTTTTTTTTTAGGAGTAAAAATTTTTCTAGCTTCGCATGAACTTATTTGGATAGGCAGCATGAGATTAGAAACAAGAGTATGTGCTACAATTGTGACTATTGAGACATTTAGGCTCTAGTTGTGACTCATTATGTGCTATTGTGTGAATCAATTCCTTCGATTGATTGGGTCGAGAGTCTATATTACTTTCAAGCAAGTCGACCATGTGCCTTGTGTGTGTGAGATTAATAGTATATTCTATGTTTGTGGCTGATGCTAGAACTTGCCTGGTATGTATGCAAAGCGAAAATAAGGAATGTAAGTTTAGGATATGATTTAGGCATTTCTTTGGCAACCTATATGTGTTTACCTTTAGTTTTTCCTACCCATGTAAATCATCCTAGTTAAACCCTTTTGAGCCTTTAGCCTATTTCTTTGACAACCTTGTATGTAAGCCTAATCCATTTCTTTCAAGACCATAATTTGATCCAAATTCCTAAGTGCTTTAAAGTGAATAAGTCATGTGACAACATAAGAGGAAATTGGGTGAGTATGATGCTTTAAATTGTAATGGTGCTTGAATATGTTATGAAAAAGAAAGTGCTATCATAAGAGGTATGTTGTGAGAAGAAAAAGGAAAAGAAAGCTGAAAAGTGAGTTGTGCTTAAAATAGGAAAACAAAAGATGAAAACAAGGGTGGAAGAATAAAATAAAGAAAGGTTGAAAGAACAAAGTGTCAATGATACAATGTGATGTATTAAAGTGCTTAGGAACTTAGTCACTATTTCTGGCCAAAATAGTCCTACCCGTCCCTTAGCCTACATTACAACCATCTAAAGACCTACTTGATCCTAATCTTAACATTCCGACATTTAGTAGAGTACTACATTAAGGGCAAGCTTATGGTCATTAGTTGCTACATATGAAATCTTTGTGAGAGTGAGTGCAAGGATACTTTGCTACCCATGTTTGAAAAATATGCTATATTTCTGAGTGATTATGGGTACTATATTGTGAGACACGCATGGTTGATGAGTTTTGGATAGTTGTATATGATTCTATGTACCTTTACGTTTGCATGCGAGTTGATCACCATCACGAGTCTATGCTTGAGGTTAAATTGTTTCTACTTATAATCAGAAAGCTACTCTTCGTTGATAATTGTTGTGCTTGTCTTGAAGAATGTTTTGTGTTGTTTCTGTAAAAACCTTAAGTCAATGCTTAGAAGGACATGATATGTTGTTCGAGGACGAACAAAGCTCTAAGTGTGGGGTGTTGATGATAGGCGAATTTACGCGCCTATATCAATATATTTTGCCCATATTTTAGCCTAGTTTTGAGAACTAATTATCTATTTCATACACTTTTAGTCCTTTTTCCTGTAAATGAGCTAACAAATGTGATTAGGAAAGTTTCAGGTATAAATGATGCAAAATACAGCAATTTATGGCTTACTTGACGCAAAAGAAAGCTCACAAACGAGATGGAAAGGAGCTGGACGCATAAAGAACTAAATCTGCTGCATGGAAAATCTGTCCCGGGCTAAAACAGCATTTCTGAAGACTTTGGGACTTACAGACACAAAGCTGGATTTTTGCCATAATACATTAACCTAGTGCAATTAGGTTATGTGTTTCATTATTCTATTTGGATTATAATTTTGTAACCTTACCCTAGTACATTTGGGTCAAGGATTTCATTAGTATATTAGGATTTGGTTATTTATTTTAGTAGTTTAGTAGGAGTAGGATAGGAGTATTATAAATACCCTATCATGTTAGAGATTTTGGGGGACTTCTTCAATAATCAACTCAACAACTTAATTTTCTTCCATCCCTCTCATCTTCCACTACAAACACTTCTAATCTATTCTTCTATTCTTAAATTCCACAACAAGAGAATCGTTACTTGCTACGGAATCACCAAAACCACACGCCAAACACCTACTATTCACGCCATCCACCATGCAAAACGTGATATCCTCCGCATTCATGGGTAGCTAAACCTCTTAGTTGGGGTTATGGAAGCCGAATGAGTTACTATCTATAGCTATGAGCTTGTGAGTTCAAGACAAGTATATTGCTTATATCATTATTCTCTTCATATTAAATCATTCTTTGCGGTTCAAACACAAGAACACGCCATTCTAACATCTAACCTGTTCGAGAGAAAGGTTATTTGTCTAGAAAAGAAGACGCATAGACCAACGCCAGGTTAACATTTAACTTGTTCGAGAGAAAAGTTATTTGTCTGGAAAAGAGATAATGTCAAGGTAGTAGGACACCCTTTCCTATTAAAAAGCTAGTGCCGTACCTGGACTAACTTCTTGGAGAATTCGTACCGTTAGTCACGCTTTAAGCTCGAGAGAGTTAAAGTGAAATAGTCCTTGTTTAGGTCGAGAGACGCTTGGATTTACCATCGACTACAATTCTCTATAAGCAATTGCATGTCAAGACTCTACACACTCATAGCCAATAGAGACGTATACCTCTGAAGGTGGACATAACCCCAACGCTTCAATTCTCATTGTTTACAACACACGTGACAATCTCTCTTTATTTTGCTATTTTCAGTTCTTACATTCTTGTTTTAGTTACATACTACAATCCCCCCATTCTTACGAGACTTGTACTAAAAGTCTAGTAATTTCTCTTGCTTGTTGGCCAAGCTATTCCCTGTGGGATCGATACCCAACCCAGGTTGGGTTCTATATTTGCTAACGACCGCTTTACACTCCTACGAGAGCTGTAGATTGAGCGTTATCAATATGTAGGCAGCTTAAGTCAGGCTCGGTCATATCAACAACATAATCTTTTGCATCTTTTCAAATTTTATTTATCATCTTAAGCCACAACAATCGCGTCACTTTGATGGAAGTTCAAAAGTGAAGATCAAGATGGAGAAAGTTCCCACCAGAAGACATACTAGTATAAACACATTATGTGAAGTTAGGAAGTGTCACTACCCCAAATCCTAAATAGATTACCGATTGTCAAAAGATTGAAGGACGAGATAGTTGCTAGGTCGAGTTCTTAATCAACACAAAATCAATATCCCCTTCCCAAACTAAGAAACTTTCTTTGAAAGCAAGTACAACATCGTTACAACAAAGGTTCAAACATCTTGGAAGCCTAAATGCTGCCACACCATTACAAGCTGAGAATCCAGGTATCGTCAATTTATCCATAATTATTCCAAGAAACTAAAGAATCTTCTCGAATCTTGTAGGACATAATAATGCTCAAAGAGGAACGTGTCAAGTATCATATAACATTCCATCAGAAACTCAACATCACATCTCTATCACAAGTTAGGAAGCCAGGTTTTATCAATTCATTCGCTAATACTTTCTAACTCTAAAAGAAATTTCTTGATTTTTTGCAGGTCACATCAAAGGGATATCCCCATTAAGACTCGGTCATCAAGTACTAATAGATGTTCATAAAACTCTAACATAATACAGGGCTATCTGCCCCGAACAATAGGATAGGGCAGTCCGTCCCGAACAATAGGACAGGGCAGTGTGCCCCGAACAATAGGACAGGGCAAGTCCGCCCCAAATAACAGGACAATGCACGCCCGCCCCCAATAATAGGGCATATAATGGAAATTTTACTTCCTCAATAAGGATTTCAGCCAACGGAGGCTATTTACATTTCAGCCAACGGAGACTATTTACATTTCAGCTGATGAAGGCTATTTATATTTCAGCCGATGAAGACTATTTACATTTCAGCCGACGGAGGCTATTTACATTTCAACCGACAGAAGCTATTTATATTTCAGGAATTGCTCAGCCACGGAGGCTATTTAAATTTTGGCCGACGGAGGCTATTTATATTTCATCAACTACTCAGCCGATGGAGGCTATTTATATTTCAATTACTGCTCAGCCGATAGAGGCTTTTACTTTCAAATAACTACTCAGCCGACGAAGGCTATTTACATTTCAGTTATCACCCCGCCAGGGGAATTACCTTCAAAAATAGAGACAATACTAGAACATACAGTACAATGTAGAACTATCCTTTTAGAAGCAAGCTAGTGGAATGTCAGGGATCCCTAGTCACGTTAGGAATTTCGGCGAAGAAACTCAACTCAAATAGACCCAAAACTCTCATTTTTATAATCCTTATTATCATTACTCAATGTCGTCTTAATCCAATTCTAGGGCAATCTTTGAAAATTTGCAATCTCCTTTTCCCTCGAAGTCCCTAGCAAATAGTGTTATCCGACATCTACTCATTTTCAGTTATCCAAACAGTCAATTTTGGAACAAGCACCTGTATTCATTCCATTCATGTTAAAGTCTTTGCAGTCATCCTTGAAGGAACCCAGTGTCACCATAACTCTACACTGGGATAAATTTTGATATTTATCAAGATATTGCTATGATTCGAATTACAGTGACCTGATTCTCGTAACACTCGAGATATGTAGGAAGCTCTGTGTAGAGTTCGATCATCATAACTCCATAATCATTCTTTCTCCCCAGCAAGTACAAAATTTTGCGTCTCCAGCATCTCACAGGGGTAATTTTAAAAGAGGTATAGAAAATAGATGAACACTTTTGTTTCCAATTAGTCCTTCTCCCAATAATCATTTCACACAATCTCTCACCCTCAACAACAGGGCGATTTGCTTAATTTTTTGAACTACATTGATTTGATCCTCATACAACTCGAGGTTTGTAGGTAATTTTAAATTGGAGTTTGATCGAATTTTCTTCAAATCATTTTTGTCGACCAAATTTGGCTACACATCAACGTTTTCATTTGAAGACTTCTACATCATCCTCAAATAAAAAGGGGCAACTGTTGACACCCAATTTTTGCTTTCCGTGCCTAAAATTAACGTCTTCAGGCTTTCTGTTCGTTAAAGGGCACGAAGCATAATTTTCACATCTTTTTACAATTGTTTGATAAATTATTGATAATTATCCTTTCTTTAGGATTCTAATCAATTTGTTGTCATATTTTTATTTTTATAATTTATTAATAATTTTTCTAATTTTAGGATTTTTATTAATTTATTACCGTTCTTAACATTTTACAATCACCCGCACACGTGCACGACATGATGTTATATATATATTTTACAGTATTTTTAAATTAAAATATTTTAATAATTTTAATATTCTTTACATTTTTCATTCAATATTCATTTTTTACAATACGCAAATGCTAAGTCGAATCAATTATTTTTATACAGTGTAATAATTTGATGTCGTATCACATCCGACAACGACCTTTCTACTTCTTTAGAGGTAGAGGTATGGACTGTGTACATCTTACCCTCCCCAGACCTCACTATGTGGGAATACACTGGGTTTGTTGTTGTTGTATCACATCCGACAACGACTACACAATAATGTCTTATCACGTCCGACAATGACCACTCGGTGTTGTCTCGTCACATCTGACAACAACCACTCAATGACACTACCCTATGGATAATTACTTTGTCCGTTGGTTAAAAAGATGAAAATCCTTTGGCCAATAACTTAAGGACCTAAGAGTGTTCCATTATAAAAAGAGAGGACACCCCTTTATCCATTGGATATAAGGGGTACTCAATTTTTCGTATAAATAGGTGATTGGAGGACACATTTTTTGTTCATTTTTTTCTCTCTTTCAAAATACACATATATTTATTTTTTACAACTCATAAATATTTTTCCTTTGCAAACCCACACACATATTCATAAATACACAAGCATATTTTATTTATTCTATTTTTCTACTTTTCTCTTCAAAACACACCACAGATATAGACACACACTAACACACCACACTATACACAATCACTCTCACATATTACAAAATAGACAGAGTCATTTTTTCTTTCTTATTCATTCAAATGACACAAACTTTAACGGGAACACTCATATCAAATTAGATTTTCCATTCTACAACAAAGAAATTTTCAAACACACACGCGTTCACCCATATCAGATTTTGGTTTTTCTTCACATAGCACATACAAATACATACCCATAACGTACAAATCTCTCAATCTCTTGTATCTCTTCTCTTCGCAAGCCATTCATAACCAATGACAAGCTCCGGTCACTACAAAACCAGCACAAACCGCTTCACTCCCTCCAACTGCCGTCGCTGTCTCTCTTCGGTGAAGCTCCACCGGAGCATGTTTCCACTATATCAAATCAGATCCGCAAACAACAAGCAACCAGCCGTGAATTGCCACAACTAGCCATGATATATTTTTTGACTTTTTTTTTCTTTCCATCAGAAACCATCAAAAACCGATCTCTCTTTCGTCCACCACGTTTCCCATGCGCCGCTTCTACCTCATTGAAATACAGCCAGATCTGGGATCCAGCGTTGCTCCAGAGAAATTCCATTGAAACAACGCCGGTTACTTTCTTATTTAGTCATGGATGAATTTCTTGGTTTTGTTTAGTCTATGAATGTTATATCTACTTCGATAATGAGTGTGTTGGACTGATTGCTATTCTTTGAGCTCTTTTGTTGATTTATGGTCAATTTGATTTGAAAATTATTTATTTTGGGGACCACTTTTGATCTTTGATGCTTTTTGCTCCATTATTGTGTTGTGCACGTTTGAGACAGGTTTAGGTGAAATTTTATCTCCTTTACTCATTTTTTGGATATGTGACTGATAATGAACACCTATTACACATATATGGCCAATGTAAAAATTATTATTAATTTTGAGGCCTCCGTAAATAATAGACGGACTTTACGTATAAAAATACGTAATAATTTTTTTTGGGGCGATGATGAAACTTTATAACAACACAAGATTTTACAATTCATATTCTGGTAAGACGATTTAGGACGGCCAATTAATTGAACAACCATTTCGTAGCAAAACGATTCAGGATAGCCAATTAATTGAGCAACCATTTCACAGTCATGACTTTATCAGAGCCCACCTTTTAACCAAAAAAATACATTTTTTTATAATACATAAATATATACATTCTCATTTATTATTATTTATTTGTTACTAACATTTTTTTTACAAGTGTTTATACAAGTTATTTTAGAATATTCGTCGGGAGTTGCAGCCAAAGAGACCTTTTTTATTTTATATTCTTATGTTTGTACAAATATTACTATAGTGAAAAATTTACTTTTTGAGTGTCGGGCGTGGATATTTTTCATTTACATAATTTCATCACTTTAGGCAAAACTTAGGTCGTTAATATTTACATAAAATAATTATATTAATTAATTAGTTTACATACTTTGACACCTAAATATCGTGATATTTTTTGTTCAAATAAATCTTTACGTTTTTCATAATTTTAATCAAATAAAATATTATGTGTAAATACCTTTTCTTCTCATGGCACATCAAAATACACTTCTTTTTAAATATCATAAAATATTTTCCTTTTCTCATGTATTTACACATTTTTTATGCATATCTTTCACATGTTTTTATAATAATATATGTTATTTATATATTTAATATACATATACCTTTACATAGTTTTCATAAAGAATTATTTTATACTTAAATACATTTTTTTTACATTACTTTAAATATTTATACCTCCTCCCTCTTTGATAAATTTAGTTTAGCCGAATACCACAGTTGTGGACCCCGAAGGGTACCAAATCCCTTTCCTTTGGGATAACTTAAACCCTTACCTAGAATCTCAACTGTTTTTTTGTAGACTAAAAAACATTAATTATACATGTTAATAAATAGGTTTTCTATTTTTCCTTAAAAATTAGGTGGCGACTCTGTACAATTTTTATTCTTCTAGAGTCCATAACGTCGTGTTCATTTTAACCTGAGGTAGAAAATCGGGTATGACACTCTTAGAAGTAAGCTTTGTGACTGCCATGCTTTAAATAGGGTTGTACTACACTATACACTTAAAGAATATGATTTCCATAATATCCCATGGTAAAATTTAGTTAAACACGTGAATTATTCACCTACCTTTAGCTTGGAGAGGGAAAAATTCTAAACAACCCTAATGAAAATTTAGGGCTGTTGTTAGGAGCTTTGAGGAAGTTAGAGAGGAAAAGAGCATAGAAAAATTGATTTTTTTGTAATGGAATAATTGAGAATGAGCTGATCTTACAGTTCAAAAAGGGCCAGGCTAAACCGCCTTTTTTAGCTCATTTCCAGCCACAACTTGGTCAAAAATAGTCCAAGTAGGTGATGCACCTACTTGGCTATTTAAGTTGCTCAATATCCCAAGTAGTGGATGCACCTACTTGGTTTATTTCTAATTGGATCACACCATATTGGGCCTTAAATAGATTAGGTGTTGGGCTGGTCATCTTTTCCTTTTTCTTTCACTTAATTTGGGCCTTTAATATATCCAATAATATAGGACCTAATTTGGTCCAATAGTATAAGTAGGTGATGCACCTACTAGATTAATTAAGTCAAGAAAGCACATCACTTATTACCTCTTATTTTTCCAAACTCTTGATCCCTCTATCTAACTTAACACCTTTAACTTTAAGCTCAAATACCTATCTCGAGTATAAATACTTTTGTCTATGCTAAGTTGGTCTATGTTTGAAAATGTACGGAGCGTTACATCATCCCCCCATTAGATCATTCATCCTCAAATGAAAAGTATAACTAATGACTTGATTAAGTAGAATATCCCAAAAAAAAAAATTGCTAGTGTTTCCTTTGTAAATAAGACTACACTAAATCTGTAGGCTAACTAAAATAATGTATACAAGACTCACATGGCCTCTCAGTAGATATAACACATGAAATGAGAATATGATAAGTAAAACCCCTTTCTTGACCATGTAATTTAATGAAAACTATTTTAGTATAGCATGATTTCCCTCATTTCCTCTATAATTATGGAATTTAATATACATGAACATACGACTTGTAAATGACATACCAAATGAACAAATGCTAGTGGAACTTAGGAACATATAGGGGAGCACATGATCTAAGATCCTCTTATTGACATTTGGAATGAGGAGGTGATTTAGAATTTCTATCATCTTCTATTCCCAAGAAGCTTATTCTATATCCCAGTTCTTCATCAATACTTCAATGGAGGTAAACCTTTTGTCCCTAACTTCATGCTTTAGCAATTAAG
Source organism: Capsicum baccatum var. pendulum (assembly GCA_030864225.1). Taxonomy (NCBI): domain Eukaryota; kingdom Viridiplantae; phylum Streptophyta; class Magnoliopsida; order Solanales; family Solanaceae; genus Capsicum; species Capsicum baccatum. Next base: position 50,162,709 of record CM061554.1, on the reverse strand, counting down.
AATGGTTGTGGGGACTTTTGTACATGATAGGTCCTTGATAATTTACTATGTTTAGGGAGCACAATGAAGAATGGATCTTCTACAAATTTCTATAAAATGGACACATGAAATCATAGGCTTCTTAGTCTAACATATTGGGGCTCAACTTTCTCCCTTTTTCCATATTTTATTTCATAGGAGAATCATTTAAGAGCAAACTGTTGTCAACATAAAACTAACATTTTTGTGTCGCACGTCTGAATAATTTATTACAGTACATCATTTATCTATGAGTAAGGTTTGTACTAGAATTCACTCATATCCAAACATGTTAATACTCACATCAATAAGCATAGAGAGTATGTAGATAAGTTCATAGAATCTAAGACACAAACCGATTAGCGTAAAAGAACACTTAACATATAAATATACGAACCTAATAAGCTTGTGACATATAGACAATTGCATTAGAAATATGTAATTATGTGCAAGTGAGATATTAAAGCATGTAGCAAATGAGCACATGAACTTGAAAGTAGCTGTGAGGACATGTACTATGAGACATTTAACATCTAGGCAGGTGAATTAAAAGACCTATAGTATGTAAGCAAGTGAAATAACACATTGGAAAAATGGACTAGATAAGCACATAATATGGAGGACTAAGTTATGATAATATATACAATATATAAATAAGTGGGCTATAAGAATAAAGCCATATAAGAAAGTGAACTATGAAACACAAATCACATTGTGCAAGTGGACTAGAGCATGAATAACTAGACTAACACATGAATAATTATACAAAGAAAGTAGGCTATGAGTAATGTATCATATAAAAAATGGTCTATGAAAGGTATAACATATAGGCAAGTTATAGGTGATACTTTAGCTCATGATTACTAATTCCAATGCCTATAGCACACGATCTAATTATCTGTGATACAACTAAAATACGGAAAGTGATCTATGGTAAATAATTAGTGTAATAAATTGACATATAGGGAAAATTCCTATGAACATATAGCAATAAATGAGGATTCAATGAGGTAGATAACATCTACATGCAAGTATTCTATGACATATGTTATAGGTGAGAAAATAATCCACAAAAGACACACGACCTATAAATAGACAAGCTATAGAATATGTAGCATGTATACTTACGTAATAGACTAGATTCCTTTGGAAACTAGGAGATATCTCATGGGGTCACTCTACTCTATTAATTTATGAGTATATTACCACTAGTGCTAAATCAAGGGAATTACCATATCAGGGACCAAGTGAAAAAAATGGTACCTTATACTTCAAGACAATTTTGATAAGCCATCAAAGCTCTTTACATCATAACAAACTATCTTTTATTTTAACAGGGATAATACAGATGCATCCTTATATGTTAGGTTAGGCCAAGTGTATATCTTCTAATCGTCTCTCTATTCTCATATTTAATAAGACTAGGTATCAAACATGCATTCATATTGAGTCATTTGGGTCTCACTCTTACCTAATTCATTCCTAACAAATACCTTTTTTAACCAAAATGGCTTACTTAATGTATTCTAATATGCAAAATAGCCTAGACAATCACCACATAGGTCTAACCAATCAATATTTCTTTTTCAACCATAAGTTGTAGTCATATACTAACCTTCTATAGCCAAAACATAGTTCACCATAGGAACCAAGTTTAAATATACTCTTATGTAGAACATTTGAAAATGCCCATCCTAGAGTTTTCTTACCACAAAAGGGATTGCATATTATCATTTTCTCTTTGGGGTGGTCATATACACATACCTTATAAAAAGATAATTACTAAAATCTTTGATGATATCTAGTCGGTGTTTGGTATTTATTCTCTAACCAGGGGTATCCCTAATAATGCTATCACATTGAAAGGTTCACCTTTCAGACCATGCTACTAGCCTCTTTGAACAAATACAAAACTAGTTCAGCAGATTCTATTTTAAAAATGTGTGTAACTCTAAGACCCTATATATTTACTAACAAAGTACTAGATGTTCTCTGCGGTATTAAATCCTATATATTAAAGGAGTCATCTAAAAGAAATATCAAACCTAAGAACCATTCACGTCCTTTTAAGAAGTGCACTAAGAAATATTTTCAACCCATCTTTTAGTTGACCATTTATTATACAAAAATATTAATAACCTTATTATATCTTGCTCAAATGAACCTAGGCAATACAAATAGTACAAATATAGCCTTATGTGCAAGTAATATTAAATCCATTACACTATTGTGGGGCGTGATGGTTGGACTAAATTGGCTCATCCTAATATGAATTTCAATGACTTGAGAGCCTTCTTTGTAGGTTGCCTCTTGGGAATTAGTGGTATTGGCCTTTTTGCCATCGTTGATCTTAACTATATAGTAGCCATAGTATGAATATGACATACCAGAGTATGAGTGGGAATGAACTCCTTAATATTGCTCTATCGTACGATATGGAATATGAAAGAAAGTAATATTTCCTTAATGTCCAACTAGCCCCCTAATTATAAATGTGGTGCACAACACATTCTTAAGTAAGACTCTACTCGACATGACTTTGTAGACTCCCTAAGATTAACCGCTCTGATACCACTTTTGTCACACCCCAATACTAGATGAGACGGAAAGCAACTTTAGGAACACATACGATAAAAATAAACTAGATGAGAAAATGAATCACTAAGTAAATGGAATCGCTGATAAAATGCTATATATACAACACCAACCAATTAGCCAAATTGATACAAATGACATGTGAATCTATAAATATATATGACTGCTTTACAATGTCTACAAAGCCTCTAATGGAATCCATGACTATCAAACATCAAAATATATATTCTAAAGACTCGGCAAGGTCCTGAATCAACTTAGAGCTCACCACCAACCACTGAGTATCCTATGTTCTATTGGGGAGATCTACTCGTTAAAAACCTGTGCCTGCAACATAGAACGTTGGTCCCCTGTCAGGGACGTCAGTACGAAGTAATGTACTAAATATGTAAAGCATGAGATAACCATAAGTGTTTTCTAAGAAATCAATAAAACTAGGGGTCAATATATATAAACTTATAGATAAGGATGAAGGACCACCTTTACTTACACTTATGGAAGACTGTACATTACATGCTTTTCTTTACTTTACTTTTCTTTACTTTATAATCTTTGTAAACCATATGATACATATGTTAAACTGATCAGTGGTAAAAGAGGATGACCCATGCAAGGTATTATAACCCTGGGATACGTTCCTTATTAATACACAAATCGGGATTAACCCATGATAGGTTTTACTTTCACCCCTAGGATACCATCGATAATGGGATCAACCCATGCTTGGTGTTCCTTCCACCCCTGGGATACCACCCATAAATCAATAAATTGAGATCGGCCGATGCTAGGCTCTCGCCCCTGAGCTACCACTCATACATAAGTATATTTACTTTATATCACTTCTTTAGTCTTTTAGATTATTATTTTTATGGTCATAACATTATTGAACTTTAGAGCCATAAACTAATAGAAAAAGGCATATAATTGAGACATGAATAATGATATAGGAAATAAGGGTAATACTTTGGAACTTATATGACACCATAAGCCTTACTGGGTATAAAACATATCCACTAATGAGCCAGGAAGGCATGTGACAAGCGAGGAGATGATGACATGCAACAAATAAGCTAGTAAGGTGTATAACTAGTAAGCAAGTGACATTACATAGCATAAATAGGTTATGGCAGATTCTAGTGATCTTACCTAGCATATAGCAATTGGGGTAGATTCAAGTGTATAAATTTAGACATTTCAAATGGGGGAATATGTGCATACCAAGTTGAGATACGTAACTCTTCAACTAAAGAAATTTGGACTATACAATAAATACTTACTAGGTAATAACAAATAGAAGGGTACGTGAGAATAGGTACTATTGAAGCATGTGGGCATATTCTAATTAGGGAAAAATGTATATCCCACAAAAGGAGATATAAACTTTACACTAAATAGGTAAAGACTCCCTAAGATCACCTTATCCCCAAACACGATGGGAATGATATTAAAAAAACATGTGTAGCCAAAAGAAGTATACGATCAATCAAAGTAATTTGGGACAGATTGTAATCCAGCATGTGACAATCTTAACTTGTATAATCTTGGATCTTATTGACTCATATAAGAGAAACATGTGTCACTTTGAGATACTTTTAGTGCATGGGCAGCAAATAAAAGGCTGATTAACTATAGTGGGGTTGGTACTCTATCATACTGTATCTTTTAACATGAAAGATCATCTATGAAATTCACTTTATTGGTACATGAGTATAATACATCATGTTAAAGAATATGAACTAGAATAGCCACACATACCTTGTAGCCCATTTGGATATTACCATGAATTGACCTTCTTCTTTTCTGACCATTTATCTATAGTAAGGTAAGTTGTAATACTAGTATTAGTACTTAGTTAACACTTTTTGGACTACCTAGAGTCACCAAAATTGTAGTCGGGCAGTAAGCCCCTATTTATCAAATCAAGGGTGTTTCTTTCAGCCTTTTCTTGCCTAATCTCATCTATACGCCATACAACCTTCTTATAAGGTTCTCCAACACTTATGGATTCATGACACATAAAATAGTGTGTACGAGTGTGTGGGCATTAAGCTCATGCAACATCAAATTGGTGGTATACCATAACAACCTTCAATGTTTTTATCCCTTAGAATGATTTCATGACTTCTCCACCATTCCAGCTATTCCACCTTGTCCTATTGATACAAAATAATACCTAATCATTATAATATGGCCTGCAATATGAAATCATGGATTATAGAGTTATCGACACGTGAGTTTCATCTACATTATAGTTAAAAAGTTAATTTCATAATTAATGCTAAAGAGAGCACTTTATGACTGTACCCACATTACTAAATCACCAAACCATTCCCCCAAGATCACATCTTTCATTTCCACCTTAGTGCAACCACTATAAAAGGATATCTAACTACTGCCATGACAGTTCACACATAATAGCCTAAAACATTCCCTAAAGTTTATTTGGGCATAATAGGAGAGTATTTCCAATCACCACTCTATAAGTTCTTTACAAGTGACATGTACAAAATTTCCCACCATAATATACATAAGGAGGAATAAAAATAGGGGCAGAAATTGACCTAAAATTCTAAAATTTTCATCCTCCTAAATTAGATTCTTCAAGACTTTAAACTTCTCTTCATGTTTAACCAAAGATGAAGATATTCTCTTAGAATTAAGCTTGTGACTGCCATACTTTAAAAAGGGTTGTCCTATACTATACACATAAAGATTATGATTTCCATAATATCCCATGGTAAAATTTTGTTAAACATGTGAATTATTTACCTACCTTTAGCTTGGAGGAGGAAAAATTCTAAAGAACCCTAATGGAAATTTAGGGCTGCTGTTAGGAGATTTAAGGTAGTTAGAGTGGAAGAGAGCACAGAAAAACTTTTTTTTTTGTAATGGAATAATTGAGAATGAGATGATCCTAGAGTTTAAAAAGGGCCATGTTAAACCACCTTTTTTTAGCTTATTTCCATCCACATATTGCTCAAAAATAGTCCAAGTAGTTGATGCACCTACTTGGCTATTTAAGATGCTCAAAAAGTCCTAGTAGGTGATGCACCTACTTGGTTTATTTCTAATTGAATCACACTATATTGGGCCTTAAATAGATTGGGTATTGGGCTGGATATTGGGCCTTAAATATATTAGGTGTTGGGCTGGTCATCTTTCTCTTTTTCTTTTACTTAATTTGGGATTTTAATATATTCAATAATATAGGCCTTAATTTGGTCCAATAGTATAAGTAGGTGATTCACCTACTAGATTAATTAATTCAAGAAAGCACATCACTTGTTTCCTTTTATTTTTCCAATATCTTGATCCCTCTACCTAACTTAACACCTTTATCTTTAAGCTCAAATACCTATCTCGAGTTTAAATACTTTTGTGTATTCTAAGTTGGTCTATGTTTGAAAATGTACGAAGCATTACATATTGTGCATATGGTTTTATGACTGGATTTTTAGTAATGAATTCACGTATCCCTTTCCCGGGGTTGCATGCCAGTACTCGTCGTACTTATCATCCCCAAATGCTACATCATTTGATAATATAGTTTCTGAGGAATTTTCTGTTGATCCTGTTCTATGTAGGGGGGTTGGTACTCATTGATTAGCTGTGAAGTGGTGAGCCTCCATCCTTCAGAAGGCCCTATCATTTCATTAAGTTTTCTGTATCATTATAGTGATTATGGATTTCTTTTGTCATATTCTGGGGCATATTCCAACTTAGTTGGTATTCTTGAATTAGAGGCTTTCGCAGACAGGGTTGGAATGTCATTGATGTCTTGTTTTGGCTCTTTAAATTTTCTTTTGGTTTTATATTTATTTCATTGACATGGTTGGTTTCCACTATTTACTTTTATTGTGCTCTTGAGGAAAGGATAAAGGTTATCTCCAATCCTCGGTGGGCTTTTGACGCCTGTCATGGATAGGACCGAGTTTGGATCGTGACAAGCTTGATATTAGAGCATGGTTCAAGGTCACTTGATGTCTACAAAATCATGTCGAGTAGTGTCCCTTTTGGAATGTTTCCCTTTCTTGTGTTCTATTTCGTGCTAGAGATTCTAGCTATCATGTAACTTCTCTAACTCTTGTCTTACTCAAATTTTAGATCATGCCTTCCCAAAGATTTGACGGGCATAGGAACTCAGCTAAAACCTCTGTCCTAACTGGGAAACGTGTGAAGGGAATTCACCTTACTCACAGAATGCAGACTCAGTCTAAGGCCCTACTCTTGACTACACCGCTCCACCTAAACCTGTCAAATAGGTGGATTTGGCCTATTTTGGCCTAGTAAGCCCATCCCATCTAATGGGCCCGACCCAGTCCGATGAGCCCCCGAGCTACAGGGCTGTCGGTCCTGGGTTGGTCTGTCTATGTTGATAGGCTTGGTAATCCCAGCCTGGTCCCAACCCGGACCAGGCCCACCGATTAACCGACCCAACCCGATCCCAACCCAGACCAGGCCCACCGATTAACCTGCCCGACCTGGGTTATTAAATTTTTTCATTTTTTTATTTTTTGGCTTGTTCCTGACTGGGCCATTGACTGTTGGCCTAATGGCTATTATGCCGTTTGGGACCCAATGGCCATTTGGCCAAATTTCCTATTTAATTATTTTATTTAATTCAAAAAATTTTCTATAAATACCCTAAAAATTCAAATCATTTTCCACACAAATCTTATTCTCTCATTCTCTCAATCTCTTTCAAATATTCTAATTATTTCCTAACGTGTTCAATTTTAATTTTTTAATTTTGTGATTACAAATACAAGTGGAAGTTTTCTAAAGTCGCAACTTTGGAATACTTCCAAAATTTGGTATCGTCGTTCCATCTCTTAACTTTAACTTTTAATTTGTGTATTAATTTTTGAATATTTATTTTTGTTGTTATTATGTATTTTGAATATTTTTAAGTTTATTTTATAATATGGATAAAATAAGAAATCTCGGTAAAAGTGCCAAAAAATTTTATTTCAAAAGTGACAGTGGTAGTAAAAACTGAACTAGTGGCGGTTTCGGTAGAGGTAGTTCAAGTAATAGATATATCCGTGTGCCTCTAGTACCGGTTAGTCAACTTTTTGAGGAAGAAATAGGTATAGGTGCTCATGATATGGATTATGTAGAAACTCAAAAAAATTATGATATTGAAGAAGAGAATGAAGTAGATGCGGTTAATTTAGATAAAGATGATGAAAATATTGGTGAGACACCCGCAGTAGGAAATGCTAATGTTAGATCTGAATTGGTTCATCTTCCTCCCTATCCTCCTCGTACCCTAAGAGCTCATAGATGAACTAGTATTGCATCATATTTTTTTATGGAAATCAAAGAAAAAACTATGGTGCAATGCAATATTTGTGAAGATAAATATGAACATAAAAAAAGAGGCAATCAAGGGGGTACGAGTTCGTTGATGAGACATATAAGAGAAAATCACGCTAGAGAATTAATTATTGCACAAGGTGGTGAGCCTGTTGGTGGGCCAACAAAACCAGATTGAACCCAACAACCGATCAATTAATTAAGAATTATAATAACATGAAGGACCGGGAAGAAATAGCAAAAATGATAGCTATGGGTTATTTGCCTTTCACTCTTTCTTCTTCGGATGCTTTTATTCATTATATTCAAGCACTTTATAATACTATGTTTAATGGTATTCCCTGAAATACTAGTCGGACCGATATTTTTAGATTCCATGCACAATATATTTATTATTTATCTACATTATTAAAAAATATTCAATGTAGAATTGCTCTAACTTCCAATCTTGATCGTTCTGTTAATAAAAATGACTATTTAACCATTACTTGTCACTGGATAGATAATAATTTTACTATGCGATAACATATTCTAGCTTTTTTGTATGATGAAGATCATAGCCATACTGGAAAATTTATTTCTGAATCTATTACTAAAATTGCATAATATTACGGTATTGCAAAATAAATTTATGTATTGCTTTTGATAATGCATCTAACAACAAGGCTGCTATTGACAAGTTAAAAGCTAACCTTTCTTCGCCGTTACCTGAAATATTTCATGTTTAAGTGTTCTTGTCATATATATAGCTTAATTTTAAATTATAGTCTTAAATTTTTTGAGCTTTATGTTGAAAAGTTTCAGCTTGTTGTTGACTTTATTTAAGAAAATAATCGAAGAAAAAGAGTGAGAGAATTTGAAGTTAAATATGAACAAAATTGACTTAGACCGATATTAATGCCTGAAGAATATGATACTAGATGGAATGCTACTTATACTTATTTAAAAACTTGTCTTGCTTATAAAGTTTCTATTACAGTGACTTTTAATCAATATTCTGGTTCTTTTCCTGAGTGTATGCTACATGATTCTGATTGAGTTGCAATTGATGATCTTGTTAAGTTTTTTGAAAATTTTTATATAACCACGATTGAATTTTTTGATGCTAATTATCCTATTGTTTGCAATATTTTAGCTTATTTAGCCAACATTTTTTATTTGCTTAAAGAATATAAGAATAGAGAAGGTTAAAAAGAAGCTATTAGTGCTATGTTTGCTAAATTTAAAAAATATTTTTATCCACTTCCTCCAATTTGCTTGGTTGGTGCTATACTAAATCTATGTATGAAATATAATACTATGTGCAACTTTAGTTCTATTATTTATACTACCTTAGAGATATAACATGAAGAAAAACTAGATTTATTTACGGCAATGAGTAATGCGAACATTTACATAGAAACATTATATAACCATTATGCCGATTTACTTGATGTAGCTGTACCGACAAATATCAGTCCAACTGTCATTCCCGAGGAGTGATCATCTTCTAAAAGGCTGGTACATAGTGGTTTTACTGATTACTTTTTTGATTTAAATGTTTGGGACAGGGTTGAGACTTCAACATACACAACAACTTCTCGGGAAGAGCTTAAGTATTATCTTCGGTAACCGATAGAGGATCGCAGAGCAAGGATCAATGCGTTGGATTTGTGGAAGAATAATGAAAGACAATATCCCGTGCTTTCAAGATTAGCTAGAGATATACTGAATGGACTGCATACATTCTACCCTTCCCAGACCCCACTATGTGGGAATGTACTGGGTTTGTTGTTATTGTTGTTGATACTGAATGTTCCAATGTCAATCGTTGCATTGGAGAGCACTTTTACTCAGGGACTACAATAGTTTGGAGACAATCGACACTCATTGGGAAGAAAGTCTATGAATGTTCTAGTTTGCCTTATAAATTGGATTAGAGCGGAATGAAGAAATCAAGGCATGGAGGTGGGATGAAAGATGAATAAAATCTTGAAGAAATTCTGATTTCAAGGGAGAACTCAGCACAATCAAGTCCAATGCATAGTCTTGCCCCCATTGATTTTGATTATCATACGACACTTTCCGTTAATATTAACATGAACGAGTTGGAAAAAATGATGCAAAATTTGTAGATTTTTCATTCATGTAAATTATAAGTTTTGGATATTTTGCAATCAATAAAAATACAACATTCATTCACTCCTTACTTTGTAATTTTTTTTTCATTTAAATTGAGTTTTTAGTTTGATTAAATACTTTTAATATATTGCTATCAAACTTTACACAAAGTAATAAACATTACAAACATATATACACATATATTCTACATATATACACAAGTGGTACTTAAAGTAGTATATATTCTACATATATGTGTATATATTTTCTATAGACTCTAAAGTAGTGTATATTTAACGTATACATGTTTATATGTTTTCTAAAGTAGTATATATATATAATGTATATATGTTGTATGTATAATTGTATATTATTCAAGTGGTATTTTAAGTAGTATATATTCTAGATATATGTCTATATATTTTCTATAGACTAAAATAGTATATATTTAATGTGTATATGTTTTTAAAGTAGTATAATATGTAATGTATATATGTTATATGTGTATATATTTCCTATAGACTCTAAAGTAGTATATATTTAACGTATACATGTCTATATGTTTTCTAAAGTAGTATATATATATGTGTGTGTGTGTATATATATATATATGTGTGTGTGTGTATGTATATTGTCTCAAATGGTATTTTAAGTAGTATATATTCTACATATATGTCTAATGTCTATATATATTCTATAGACTAAAATAGTATATATTTAATGTCTATATGTTTTCTAAAGTAGTATATATATATGCATATAGTGTATATATTTTGTATGTATAATTGTATATTGTTACAAGTGGTATTTTAAGTAGTATATATTCTACATATATGTCTATATATTTTCTATAGACTAAAATAGTATATATTTAATGTGTATATGTTTCTAAAGTAGTATAATATGTAATGTATATATGTTATATGTGTATATATTTCCTACAGACTCTAAAGTAGTATATATTTAATGTATACATATTTTTTAAAGTAGTATATATATATATATATATATATATATAGTGTATATATATTGTATGTATATTATTTCAAGTGGTGTTTTAAGTAGTATATATTCTATATATATGTCTATATATTTTTTATAGACTAAAATAGCATATATTTAATGTCTATATGTTTTCTAAAGTAGTATATATATATATATATATATATATATATATATATATATATATATATATATATATATATATATATATATATATATATATATAGTGTATATATGTTGTATGTATATTGTTTCAAGTGGTATTTTAAGTAGTATATATTCTACATATATGTCTAATGTCTATATATTTTCTATAGACTAAAATAGTATATATTTAATGTCTATATGTTTTCTAAAGTAGTATAAATAAATATATATATGTATATATATATATATATATATATATATATATATATAGAGAGAGAGAGAGAGAGAGAGAGAGAGAGTGTATGTTGTATATATAATTGTATATTGTTTCAACTGGTATTTTAAGTAGTATATATTCTGCATATATGTCTATATATTTTCTATAGACTAAAATAGTATATATTTAATGTGTATATATTTCTAAAGTAGTATAATATGTAATGTATATATGTTATATGTGTATATATTTCCTATAGACTATAAAGTAGTATATATTTAACGTATATACGGTGCATGTTTTCATTGTCTGTCAGTAAGCCTGCAAACATACCTTTATGATTTGAGAGTTGGATCATACCACTAGTAATTTCTAACATCACACTCGATGGAAAATCAAGAGGAGTGATAACTCCTGTCTTAATAGGCTCAACATAAGCCAAGTCCTTGTCTCAATTTTCACTGAGGTATGCTCGATGATCAACTGCTTGTCTTTACCTCGCCAGCTCTACCTCCTGAGCTATATATTAGGCACCTACTTCCCTCTTCTAGTTCGCAGCTATTATTAATAATTAATTAGTAGTTTGATTAAAGATGTCCTAAAATCTACTAGGTAGAGGGAGAGGCAAATCATTTGGGTTATTCCAAACCCCTTTGAGCTTACTTTCTCGTATGTGTCCAGTCACCCTACGATTTGGCTATAGGATTCTTTTTGATTCAGGATTAATTAGGAGTAAGGGATTGCCTTATCTTTTGTGATAGGCATACACTGGTGTATGCCCCAAAAATAATTAAAAAATAAACCCAAAAACTTCAATAACTTTAATCAATAATCATATCGTATTCCCCCAACAACGAACCTAAAATTTTGATATCACCCAAAACTATACTTCCAATTAAAAATAAAGCAGTCAAACAAAATATAGCAACCCAACTAGGTTGCGTTCAAACTAATAGGGAATATGTGGAACTATCTCTCTAGAATGCTAAAATTACCAGGCAGTACAGAAAGTAAATGGGGGGATTTTGATGTGAGCAGTAAATAGTAACAAAACACAGAAGCTTTTGGTTGTAAACAGTTAGAAATGAACATTAGGCTTGTGTTTCCATGGCTTCTAACTCTACAGGTTTATCGTTCTCAATCCAACTATCAATCTATTATGCATGTAGAATATGACATGTTATGTATTACCAATAGCCTCTTGAAACACTTTGGTGAATTTCACTCATCACCTCTTGGTCTCAGAGTGTAGCATTACTAACCCTTTTCTTATACCCCAGTTTCAATGATCTATTCTCGGTATCAAGATGATTAGATAAAGATAATTATCTTAAGTAGGTAGTGATTATTACCTTATATCGATAATTAACTCCAAATTTCTGTTATGATCTCCTTTTTCCCACCTCTACCTCCCCTCAGGTTCATATTTAACACAGGAAGGATCCTAATGTTTGCAACCATTAAGAAATCAATAAATAAAAAGAAAACCACAATACATGTAGAAATAATAATCTATAAGGATTGAAAAATTCCCCTACTTTGTTAATCCGCTAGTGTTCCCACAACCTTAATTAAAGGAATTAGCTGCTCATCGTTGTGAAAAAATCAATAAAATTCATAATTAAAAGCATTAAATCAATCTCACGAGAATTTACGAGGAAACCCAAAGTCTCTAATTGAATAATCAACTAAAATCAAGAACAAAATCATCCTAAGATCAAAATCAAATCTCGGAATCAAATATAAGTTTGTAAATATTAAGAGTGCTTGAACTAACTAAAAAACATCAAAGGGTATTTACAGAATACATGGAAACCTTAGTAAATCAATCCTAAACAAAGGAGGAAAATTTAAGTTGATGGCCACCTATGGGGCCACTTACAGGCCATAGGTGGTACCTATGGACCTTAGGAGGTCTCACGTAGGTGCCAGTATCCAAAAACTAAAAAATCTTTTCAATTTCTCCATGAAGTCTCTCACCTATGGGGCGTTGGTACTACCTATGGCCTGTAGGTAGTCCAACGTAGGTGATAGTAAAAAAATTTCAACTTTTGAATCTCTCGATTTCAATTTTCTGGCTCATATTCTAACTCCTTCCATATGTAGCCAGTACCTATGGGGTGTAGGTACCCATATAGGTGCCCAAAAACTTCAATTTTCACATATTTTCTCCTATTCATCCTAGAAGCATGGTTTCTATAAAATACAATAGTAAACACGTCATATCTAACAAAAAGACCTTCATATCTAACAAAAAAACCTAAGTAACTTACATCTTTTCATCTTTTTAAGCAGCAAAAGTTCTATGAAATCATATTACACTAGGCATGTTGTAGGTATCAAAATATTATTGAGCCTGGAATATCTAACTTCCTGTGTTGCTGTCGTTGCATTAGGGTAAATCAATTGAGGTTGGTTTGTCTTTGAAAAATTGATTACAAGGATTTTATGTTAGTGGAAAGAATTATTGGTAAGATTCTAGAATAAGGGTAGGGGTAGAAGATGAATAAGAAGCCTATTGTTGATAAAACATTGGTGGTGATGGTGTTGAAGAATGACCCAAAACAGAAAAAAGGGTTGTATACTGGAGACATCGGTGGTGTGTTAGATTCTGTTCACAATGTACTCAGTTGAGAAATTATGCCTTAAAGAGCACTGTTAATGGATTCCACAGATTTATTATGAGCGGTGGACTACTTTGGAATTTGTTTAATAGCCTCATCCAAGAATTTCAACCGAGTATTGTGTGTACAATCACCCATTTTGAGGAGGGGGGTCAAAGAAAGAACCAATTACAATGATGATAGATAACATTCAAATAAACTAATTTGTAGATTCACATAGAGGTATGTAATCCTCTAATTTTTAAAGATATACACTGATAAACAATAGAGAAAATGAGAAAAAAGAGGTTCCAAAGATAAACACTATGAAACAAATAAAAGTAAGATCATCGACCGTTAATTTTAGGCTAGTATTCTACTATATATTTATGCTTCTCTATCATAGTTTATTCTTATCCATTTTGTAACTTCTAGTTTATTCTTATCCATTTTGTAACTACTTTGGATGGGGAACTATTCTGCTTGATTTAGGAATCATGTACTGGTTGAGGTGTTTTGATAACTGCCTATCTCTTATACTATGCCTAGGAGCAATTAATATGTCTTGTTGAGTTGTTAAAATGATGCACTAAAACTCTTACTATGTACAGGGTTCGAGAAACAACTCCACCGTAAAATTCAGTATGGATAACGGGGATCAAACCCAGTGCCTCTCACATGAAAACCAAGATCTCTACCGTTTGAGCTACATCCCTATTTTCTGATCACATGACAACAACTTTATTAATTAGTCTAAGAATCCCCTAAAACTTTACCTGTATTTCAATTATTTTATAAATAAAAATGGCCCAACAACTATAATTAAAAAAATATGTTCCTTTATGTGTAAGTAGGCTCTTGAACATATTTTTAAACCATGATTGAAAATGAGGTTAATTTGAAATTAAAATTTTATTTGGATATTTATGATTTGGATTTCAAGAGTTATACTTTTTCTCATAATCATGAAAATCTCTCAATTTATAAGAATAATCACAAGTCTCCTCATTTGTACAATCTTACCAAATGAACAAATCAGTGTGCATAAACAAGGTATACTAAAATATCCTAAGGTGACACATTAATAATTTGTATATTTTCATGTTTCTTTAAAAATATTTACTTGTAAATACCTATTAATACAGATTTTTAAATACACATAATTTTACAAAGATATTCATTAGTTCAAGAAGTCAACAATAGTAGTAATTAACTATTCTTTAGTATAATCATTCCACATAGTCAGGGTGGACCTATGTTGAATTTTATGATGCTTCGAAACACACTAAACCCGACACAGACTAGGTATAATTACACAAGAATATATAAAACTTAGTGTTGGATTTAAAATAGCACCCTTATAAAACCCCAGAAGATATTTAGGTGCTTTGGTTTCCTGATAAAGCTTAAAGTTTTGGATATCAATATGTGTGTTTGAATCTCCTGGATACCAATGACCCCTAAATTCTAGTCCACCAATGCACATGATAGGGACATTTATTCAAGTGGAACATGAGTATTTTTCTAAATAATTCTAAATTATGATTTTTATTTTACAAAATACAAACTTATTGAAATTTTTTAAAAATTAAAATCATAAAGTTGGAATTGAATTTTTACCTTTTAGGTGAATTTGGATTAATATTTCAAATATGAAATAAATGAAAAGTTCACACTTAAAATATCATAAACAATGACATTGAAATAGAAAATGAAGAAGAAGAAAGACAACATTGATGATAGTTATGAAAGTGTTGAAGATAATGATAATGCATCAATAAGTGATGAAGAAGTCTAAGATTTAATTCATACGCCCAGTGTCATCCAACAAGAATCAGAAGTTGCTAAAGATTTTGGGGATTTACCAGGGAAATAAACCTCATCCAGAGGATAACAAAGTACTAAAGGTGGTAATTTTAATAGAGGAGGCAAAGGAGGAAGAATAAAAAAATAGTGATAAAAATAGAGGATCAAAGATCTATATCCAATCAATTTTAATTGATCAAGTCCATCTTTTGGAATGTGAGAGGCATCAATAGTTAAGGTTCCTTTGATAGAGTTGAGCAGATTAAAATATTACACAATCTTACTTTCATTGCTATTATGTAGCTTATTAGAAGAAGGACCAAACTTTGCAAATTCAAAAGATGGTTAGGTACAACTTTGCTTACTCTGACTGTAATAACAAGATCTGAATTTTCTGTGATCAATTATATGATTGTACTATTATTCAAGATCACAAAAAACAAGTCACATATAGCATCAGTACTCATGTACAAACCATTTTATTGAGTGTAGTCTATGAAAAATGCAAATATCACTTGACGGAGATATTATGGGATGACATGAGAAACATTGGTAATAACATGAATCTTCCTTGGCTGATTTTGGGAGATTAAATTATTATTCTTGTTAGTTTTTTAAGAGGTATGAAAGGAAATTAATAGGGTTATTTTTTTCAAAAATACACCAAGAGAAAGGATGCGATTTTGATAGGAACCTTTTTGGTTTGTATGGTTATGACCTTTCGAATGGGTTATGACTTTTCCAAAGAGTTGTAGCTTTTTTGAAGAGTTGAACCTTTATGAAGGGATGTACCTTTTTGAACCATTGCATTTCTTCATAAATCAACACCTCGATGGATATAAATACCTAAATTTTTCTTTAGATATAGACATGCTATTTTTATGTAAAATCTCTCCCCTTTCTTGAAAAACTCTAGTGTGATTTGCTGAGTGCATTCGTAGTTCGACAGACTTTGAGGTACCACTATTCTATTGAAGTGATTTATTTTATCCTAGGAGGATATATTTCTTAACCTTGGGTACTTGAGGGTAATATTTTCCTTAAGGACACACTATGAATTTGGTGGACTTGAATCTTCTGATCTTCATCTTTTTCTAAATGTTTGATTTTGCTATTTTCTAGAAAATATTTTGAACTTTATTTTTTTGATGTTCATAAGTTGGGTTGAACTTATTGTTGAAGCTCAAAGTTATGGATATAGAGTTACAACTTTATTTGATTGTTCATATGATTTATTTGAACATGTATTTGAAGTTCTTGTTGTACAATATAGATTTTACCATACCCCCAAAAAATATCTTAAGGAAATTAAATAACAATAATAAAAAATATTTATTTTTTGTTCTTTTTTGGTGGGGAAAAAAATATCACCATTTATAAATCAAGTATTGGTTAATCTGTATTGGGTCTGATTTTGTAGAGACTAAAATCTTTTGAATTTTACTCACTTGGTTAGAAAAATATAAAAATTCACCGAGAAACCAGTGTGAGAATTCAATTCAAAGAATATAAAAACTGCACCAATCCATTAAAATCTTTGTATTAGTTTCTTGAGTTTAAAAATTATGGGATTTCACTCTGTTTGAATTCGATTCTTATTTGAAGTCATAAAACTTTGTCGGGTTTCAAAGTTCATTCGGTTGATGATTTGAAGAGATAAAAACTTCATTATTAACTAGAAATAAGTTGGTTAAAAATTGAAGCCTTTATTGTTAGTATTCTGAAATACTAAAGTGCATACCAAAGATTGACAGAAAAATGATAATGAAACTAAACAACAAATTTATTCAATTATGAACGGTGTTGTTCCTATGACAACCAATATTTTGTCATTAAGTCATTCTGATATTTCTTTAGCAATGAATGGTAGAGAAATCTAAATTTTTTTTTAGTGTGAACTTCAAAGAATGGTAGCAAATGATATCATTTTGGTTGACCAAACTTTAAATGCAAATGTTCATAAGTAGAGATCCTCATGTTTTGAAAAAAGAAATGATTAAAAATTAATTATCTGGTTTGAAAGATCTTGTGAGTCGTCCCAAGATAGGAGAGGATAATAAGTTGAATGAGAAATCATCAATGATGGTTGAAAAGCCTATTAAGGATGATCCTAACAGGATGATGCTCCAAATAATAAGAAGATCAAGAAGTTTTTTGGACAAGAAAAAGATCAGATCAAGAAAAAGTTCAAAGGCAAGTGCTACAACTTTAGTGATGTTGGCCACAAAGCTCTAAATAGTCAAGTTTTGAATAAGAACAAGAAATAAAATCAGATAAACATGTTAGAAGCAACTGAAAAGAGTGAAAATCTATATGGTATAATCACTATATGTAATCTAGTTGAAAATCCAAATGAATGGTGGTTTGATTTAAGAGCCACTAGACATGTTTGTGCAGACAAAGAAGCTTTTTCTACTTATAATACCGCTAGTTCCAAAGAAGTGATATTTATGGAAAATAATGCAACAACCAAGGTTGAAGAAAATTTTCCTAAAAATATCTTTTGGTAAGGTGTTGACTCTCAATAATATTATCCATGTTCCTACTATTAGGAAGAACTTAGTATCAAAAATACTTCTTGTTAGAAATGAGTTGAAGTGTGTATTTGATTCGAAGAAAGTTATAATAAGCAAGAATGAAACATATATAGAAAAAATTTACTTCAATGAGGGTCCTTTAAAACTTGATGTAATGGCTATTGAAATGATGAAATCTAAGACTTCTTCTAACTTGCTAAAGTCAAATAATTTGTGGCTTATTCGTTTAGGACCTGATAATTATAAAAACTTGTAAAAACTGATTAGTTTGGAAGTTTTGCCTAACTTTGAGTGCAATAAATCAAATTATCAAATATATGTGGAATTTAAGTATGCTAAACATCGGTATAAGTCTGTTGAAAGGAACTCCAATCCCTTAGATTTAATCCATACTGATATTTGTAATATGAAGTCAACACCATCTCATGGCAGAAAAAATATTTCATAACTCTTATTGACGGTTCCAATAGATATTGTTATGTTTATTTACTTAATGGTAGGATGAAGAAATAGATGCTTTTAGGCAATATATAACTAAAGTTGAAAATTAGTTGGTTAAAAAGATCAAAATAATAAGAATTGATAGGCATAGAGAGTATGAATCTCCTTTTATGGATATATTTTTGGAAAATGAAATTATCCATAAAACTATAGTCCCATATTTACCTCAATCGAATGGAGTTTCAAAAAGAAAAAACCAAATATTGAAGTAAATGATGAATACCCTACTCATAAGTTATGTATACTGCAAAACTTATGGGGGGAAGATATCCTTAGGACAAATGGAATACTCAATAGAGTGCCCCATAGCAAGACAAAATCCATTTCATATGAAAAATAGAAATGAAGAAAACCAAACTTGAAATGTTTCAAAGTGTGGGGATGTTTAGCAAAAGTCCAAGTTTCTATACGTAAAAGGGTAAAAATAGGACCAAAAACTTTGGATTGCGCTTTTATCTTATATGCTACAAATAGTAAGGCATGTCAATTTTTGGTTCATAAATCCAAAAATCTAGATATTCATAAAAATACGGTAATTGAATCAAATAATTATTAGTTCATTAAACATATTTATCCATATAAAACTGGACCATTATCTATATAGTAAAGGATCTAAATGATCTCGAGATGAACCAAAGGAGAATATACTTAATGATGAGTATCCAAGGCATAGTAGACATTAAAGTACTTTGACTTTCTTTGAATCAGATTTTGTAACATTTTTTCTTGATAATGAGCCTCAAATGTGTAAAAAAGCAATGTCGTCTTCGAACTTATCCTTTTGTAAAGAGGTAGTTAATAGTAAGATTGATTTAATCATGAGCAACCATACTTGGGAGTTGGTTGATCTTTTTCCAAGAAATAAAAGTTTAGGTTCTTAATGGATCTTTTACAGGATGATGAAGGTTGATGGCACTATTCATAAATATAAGGCATGACTTACTGTGAAAGGATTTAGACAAAAAGAAGGCCATGATTATTTTGACACATACTCACTAGTTATAAGGACAATGTCCATTCAGATATTGGTTACTTTAGCGGCGGTATATGATTTTGAAATCCATCAAATGAATGTGAAAACAACTTTCTTAAATGGAGAATTGGAGGAAGAAATTTACATGGATCAAGGGTTTTCTTTTTCATAGTCTCATTACATTAAAAAGGTATTTGACTAGTTGAAGTATTTAGATTTCAATATTATCAAGACTCCATTAGACGTGTGCATTTCACCTCAAAAGAATAAAGGTGAAAGTGACTCACAATTGGACTATGCAAGAGTGTTGAGAAGTTTGATGTATATCATGAATTGTAGTGACCAGACATAAAGTGTGCTATTAGTAAATTGAGTTGGTGCATGAGTAATCTCGATCAAACTCATTGAATTGAAATGAAAAGAGTGTTGGTGTATTTAAAACATACTTACGACAATTCTTTGCATTATAACAATTATCCACAATAATTGAACGATATGAGACTTAGAGTATTTAAAACATACTCAAGACAATGCTTTGCATTATAACGATTATCAACAATAATTGAAGGATATAGTGATGCAAATTGGATCACCAGAATGAATGAAGTAAAATTCATGAGTGAATATGTACTTACTTTATGTGGAGAAGTAGTCTCTTAAAAATCATCCAAACATACATGTGTTTCCCTCTCTACAATGGAATGTAAATTTATTGCATTAGATAAAGCCGGTGAATAAGCTAACTGGCTCTGAAATTTCTTGGAAAATATTCCTTATTGGCCTAAACTTTTGGCACCAATATGCATACAATATGATAGACAAGTGACAATAGGTCACTTAGGGTGAATGATGTATAATGGTAAAATCCATCGTATAAAATTAAGATATAATGATGTGCCATGGTTTCATAGAACTTTTGATGCTTAAAACTATGGAAACATGCAATAACTTAGGTTGTTTTGCTAGATATGATATGTGTGTTATGTGCATTGTAGGTTAATTAGTATAGAAGTGGTGTGTAACATAATTAGATAAAAAATCTCTAAAAATCAAAGTTACCGACTTAATTATGAGTCATTGTCTCACTACACGACTCGTAACCTAAATCATAGTGATAACAAAAGGCTATTGATTCCAAAGATTGAAGTAGAGGCTGAACATAGTTTGTTACGAGTGAAAACATGTTATGGTGTGAGTCACTCTAATTAAATGAGAAAAAATCCCAAAGACAACCAAGTTGAAGCCCTAGTGGAAACAGAAAAAGCTTATGAGTCGTCATGTAAGCAGCAACTCATCGTGAGGAGTTGTTCTGACAACAGAGAAAGAAGTACTAAAAGCTTAAAATACACTAGAGTGAAAATGATTTACCGCCAACAACTCATAGGGACTGACCATGAATTGTCATTACCCAACACATAAAGAAGGAAATAGAGCTGACAATGAGTCATCACCAATCCACACGACCTGTTTCCTAAGATGTGACCATTGTCGACTTAATTTTCATAGTTCATTTTGGTTAGATTTCTTGTTATTTTGAGAAACTATAAATATCCATGAGACACTCTTGTATTAGGTTACGCACTTTTATATCATACAAACATATTTTGATTGCAAGATTAACTTTTGATCTGGGATTTTTGTTCTTAGTTTTTGGTTGCTAAATTAATTAGACACTTTGGGTTTTCTTCTTTGATTATTGTGGAATTAGTTCTATTCTTTCTTTTTGAATTCAATGGATTGTTTTGAAACTATGGGTGGCTAATTCCCTTAACTAGGGTTATGGGAACCTTGGATGAATAACAAAGTAGGGGAAGTTGATGATAGGCGAATTTACACGCCTATAGTGCTATATTTTACCCATATTTTAGCCTAGTTTTGAGAACAAATTATATATTTCATGCGCTTTTAGTCCTTTTTCCTGTAAGTGAGCTAACGAACATGATTAGCAAAGTTTCAGGTATAAATGATGCAGAATTCAGCATTTTATGGATTACTTGACGCCAAAGAAAGCTTCACGAAAGGAGAAAAGGAAGCTGGATGCCTAAGGACCAAAAGTGACGCATGAAAAATATGTCCCGGGCAAAAACAGCAATTCTGAAGACTTTGGGGACTAGCAGTAACTTAGTAGGATTAGGATAATGATACATTAACCTAGTACAATTGGGTTAAGTATTTCATTAACTTAGTAGGATTAGGATAATGATACATTAACCTAGTACAATTGGGTTAAGTATTTCATTAGCTTAGTAGGAATAGGATATGGGTATTATAAATACCCTATTTTGCTAGAGGTTTTTAATCATTCTTCTACTATTCCTCAACAATTCTCATTCTAGTTTTAATTCATCTTTCTAGTTCTTCTTCTATTCATCTATTCTTAATTTCCGCAACAAGAGAAACGTTACTTGCAAGAAATCATGCCTAACGCCTACCACACTTGTGCTACACGAAATTCTTATTGGGTATAATAACAATGTCAATTGTGATTTCCTTCACACTCATGGGTAACTAAACTTCTCTGTTGGGGTTATGGAAGCCGAATGAGATACTATCTATTGCTATGAGTTTGTGAGTTCGTGACACGTATGCTGCTTATATCATTATTCTCTTCGTCTTAACCTAAATTCTTTGTGGTTGCAAACGCAAGAATACGCCAGTATAACATTTAACTTGTTCGAAAGAAAGGTTATCTGTCTGGAAAAGAGATAATGTCAAGGTAGTAGGGTCCCATCCCCTATTAAAAAGTTAGTGTCGTAACTGGATTAACCTCTTGGAGAATTCGTACCGTTAGACACGCTTTAAGCTCGAAAGAGTTAAAGTGAAATAATCCTCGAATAGGTCAAAAGATGCCTGGATTTACCATCGAATACAATTCTCTATAAGCACATGCATGTCGGAATTCAACACACTCATAGCCAATAGAGACGTATAACTCAGAAGGTCGACGTAACCCCAACTCCTCAATTCTCATTGTTTACAACTTAATAACTATTCTTTCTTTTTACTTTGCTATTTTCAGTTTTTATTTTATATTTTGTTTACATTACTTGCACGGCAAGATTCCCCCCTTTTACGAGACTTGCACCAAAAGTCTAGTACGTTTTGCTTACTTGTTGACCAAGCTATTCCCTGAGGGATCGATACCCAACCCAGTTGGGTTCTATATTTGCTAACGACCGCTTTACACTTCTACGAGAGCTGTAGATTGAGCGTTATTAGAAGTATGAGGTTCTTTTTTATTATTGTTCACACTTGCATTGTGATCTTCTTCAGTTTAATTTCTTTCTTAGTGGTGGCCAACTCTAAGAACCTATATGTATTTGATATCATCTTCACAAGAGAGATGGATATTGGAAAAAAGGGATTACAATAGTGATTTGAGGCTATTAACCCTCATCTAATACCTTGAGACCCACAAGGGATAGTTAAGCTAGGATAAAATACAAGGTTTAGTAAGGCAACACCCTGAGACTCACAAGGTAAAGTGTGACATTTACCAACGAGTTCACAAGACAATTGGTAATACCTAGCTTGTCAGATTCTGCATGTGTGGCGGTGAGATAGTTAGATTGATCACGATAAACCTACAGAGTTAAAATCCAGGGGGAACATAATCCTAGTATTCATTTTAGATTGTTTACAACCAAAAGAATTCAAATCTTGTTACTTTTACGGATTACTTCAAACTCCCCATTTACTTTCATGAACTTTTGTCTACCTTAGTAAGTTTGAGAGCCGAGTTCCACCTATTACCCGAGGGACTGATCCTAACCTAGTTGGGTTACTATAATTTGATAGTTACTGTATTGTATCTTCTTGGAGGGTATAATGTGGAATACATCACATACATCATTAAAGAACAACTCTCTAGTGAAATTATCACGATTGGCTATGTGAGGTGATGTTGGGTATATTTATGCATTCTAGCGTCACTATTCTAGCCTTTTTAGCCTTATTTTGAGGATGATTCATGTGATATATGGGTTGATAATGAGATAAATTTGCGTATAAGTGTTAATACATGTGTTTATGATTTTTAAAGTGAGTTCCAAACAAGTTTGTACTTAAAAGATTCATTTAGAGTTCAACTTAGAAAGTAACGTTACTAGCTTAAGCTAGGTGCTTGTCTAGCTGATTTCGGTGGATTCTATTGTGTTTAAAGTGTTACTAATGATTTTAATATGTTATTATGAGTGTAATAACTTGCTTTTAATGAGAAAAGTTCAATTTGAAAGAGTCCACAGCTGGAACAATAAGTGAAAGATCAACGCGAACTAGCTATGTTTAGCTCTTGTTTTGATTCGCCGTTATGGGTGCTGTGTTGTGTTTATATATTAATTAATTTGGTATGATGATTTAGGAGGATTTTGGATCTGAATATGATGATATTTTTATGTTATATAAGCTTGGAATTCATGGGAAAGACGCAATAAGACAAGGGATCAAGAGGGGAGACTCAACAGTTAGCCAAATTTTGGATAGCAAATTCCAGTAGCCCTGGGCGATATTGAGGCGCCTCCCCACATAGACCAGGGATATATAAAGGTAAATACCCCACCTTTATCAGGTATGAACCCAGGGAGCTGCCCCACCAACTTCCAGGCTCAACATCTGAAGTTTTTCTTGTCTAACACGGAAAGGGCTTGTTCCTATACTATAAATACATGTTATATCACGTTTTTACACATATTTTAGAATATTTTTGAGAGAAAATGGGTGATACAAATCCTTAATTAAGGTTTTATTATTTTTATTTAGTTCATTCATATTTTTAGTCATTAATTACTATTTTGTGATTACGATTATGACTATGGATGGATAGACTCCCTTTTCCAGGGTTGAAGCCAAGAACATGATTATTATTTCTATGGATTAAGTTTGTTTGCTTTGCTTATCAATATTGGTTGTTTTTTTTATTCTTATTATAACTATTTTAAGGATTCATAACCCTTAGAATACATCCATTGTCAATCTTTTGATCTCAGAAGAGGGAATATGGCGATAGAATATGGGAATAAATAGAGTATGGTTCTTAATTTTGTATAAAATAAGAAACTTGAATTAGTATCTAGGATAGGGATGTACTTATATACCTTACTTGATTCATATGTAGTATGATATTTGTTTAGTACTTAAGTGAACTATTACATCTCCGCTCAATGATGTAGTTGTAAGGTTCAACTTAGGTAAACGATTAGAGGTTGGAAAACCATAATCATACAATTAACCCTATGAATCAACAATCATGATAAGCAAGTTAATGAATGAAATCCAGTAGCATAAATTTAGAGTGCTTCGACCCTGGGTTTTCTCGTATCAATTGTCTTAAGACCTTTACTTTCCGCATTGTTAGTTTTAATTTACAATTTCCAAACTCTTTATTTGGTTACTTTTGCATCAATTGAATCTAAACTATGAACTAAAACCAAATCGTTGCCAAATCTAATCTTTGTGGGATCGATAACTCAGCTTTCTTGAAGGCCGCTATATTACTTGGTAGACCACGCACACTTGCGTGTGCACTTGGGCGCTGTTAATTTTTTGGTGCCGTTGCCGAGGACTTGTATTTTGGTAATTGTTTATTTTAGTTTTACTTTTAGATTTATTTGGTGTTTTTACTCTTGGTCTTGGTTTTTTTATTGTAGGAAATAGGTTTTTAAAGTGGTAAGCTGGCAAGAGATAAGGAGTTGGTTGAACTAAGCTCCGAACTTGAGCAAATTTACCATCAACAAAGGAGAGAAGCAATCCTTCTCCCACAAATTCCTCAAATCCAAGAAGACCAAAAAAAATCTGTACAAATGGCTGAGGAACAACAATTAGTGCACAAGAATGTTTGGGAAGTGGCAGTACCACTTCCGACAAATTTGACTTCCCCCATTCAACGAGCAGGTGCTGGGGGAAATTTTGAGCTTAAGCACAACATGGTGCAACTATTGATTAGCAGTGGAAAATTTGCATGGCTTTCACACGAGGATCCACAGGTTCACTTGTAGAATTTCATTAAGCTCACTGCTATATTTATTTTGATAGGTATAAATGCTAATTATGTGAGGCTCACACTCTTCCTCTATTCACTTATTGGGGAAGCTAAAAAGTGGTTGAATATTGAGCAAGCCAATTCAATCACATCATGGGATGACTTAGACAGAAGGTTCCTCATCAGATTCTTTCCATCAGGCAAGACTACAAGACTTTGCAGTGAGATAGTGAGCTTTAAATAGAAGGTTGATAAAAATCTATATCATGATTGGGAATGCTTCAAGGCCTTCTTCAGGATTATCCACACCACCAACAGTTGAATAAGGTACTTCCTTAAACTTTTGTAGAAGCTCTTGATCATAATACAAAGATTTTGCTAGATTCAACCGCAGATGGTCAAGCACTAGAGTTTACTTATAATGAGTTGTACACATTATTAAATTTTATAGCATAAGGAAATCCCGAGTGGCATTCAGATTCCAGAAGTGCCACAAAAAAGTTACAGGTGTACTAGAGGTGGACTAATTCATAGCCCTATCTGCACAGGTGTCTGCATTATAGAATTTGATCAACATACAATTCAACAGCATGAAATTAGGAGCTCCATAGCCTGCCATAGCCATCAATGCAGTTCAGCAAATTAGTGGTTGGTGTGAGATATGTGAAAATAGTGGTCATTCTATGGCTATGTATGCTTCAAATACAGAATCAATGATGTATGTAAGAAATGCTCAAAGGCTAAATTATGGTAACGCCTACAACATGAAGTGGCAGACTGATCAATGGAATACCCCACAGCCACAGGCCCCACCAAATTAGTCAAGCAGCAATATGGAAGAGATGATAAAATAGATCTTAGCTACTTAGACATATTTTGCTACAGACTTAAAAAATTTGCAAGCGACCACAAAAAGTCTAGAGTTGTATGTGGAGAAAAATCAGTAAGTAGTAAATACTAGGCCACAAGGTAGGTTGCCAGCTGACACAAAAAATCCAAAGCAAGTTATGACAATTACCTTAAGGAGCAGTAAAGAGCTTCAAGGAGAACCTCCAAAGGTAACAAAGGAGGTAGATGCTGATATGGTGACCAACAGGTAAATGATGAAGTTGTTAAAGAATCAAGAAAGTCTGAGTACTTGAAAGAAAAAGTTATTGAATCAGAAGTGAAAAAGAAATTGTCATTCCTTTCTCTCAGAGGCAAATTAAAGTGAAAGAGGATGCATAGTTTAAGAAGTTCTTTGATGCATCCAGAGAGCTTCATATTAACTTACCTTTTTTAGATATTTTGTAGAGTATGTCCAAGTACGTAAAGTACTTAAGGGATATGATCACTACAAAGGTAAAATTGCAGGATGTGGGAGCTATAACACTCACTGAAGAGTGGAGCGCTGTGATGACACAGAAAATCTCTAAGAAATTGAGATATTAGGGAAAGTTTTCCATCCCAATCCATGTTGGGAGTAAAGTAGTCCATGCTCTAAGTGATTTAAGGGCAAGCATTAACTTGATGGCCCTATCGTTGTTTAAAACATTGGGCTTGGGAGAGTTGAGACCCAATATGGTGTTGCAGTTGGTAGACGGGTCATTCACATATCGGGATGGAATAATTGAGGATGTGCTCATAAAGGTTGGTAAATTTATTATACCTATTGACTTTATTGTTCTTGATTTTGAGGTAGATAAACAGCTGTCAATCATTTTGGGGCATCTATTTTTAGCAATTGGAGGAGCGTTAATTGAAGTTAGGGAAGGAACACTCAAAATGAGGGTAGAGGATGAAGAAGTGGTGTTTGATATATACAAAGCACCCCCAATTACGTCTCAAGTTAAATATTTGCATATGATCAATGTTATTAAAGAGGATAAGTGTGGGGTGGCTAGTCCATAAAAGACCTCTTTAAAGTACTTGATTGAACAGCCTAAGACTCTATCTCATAAGCCTAACATGATGGAAGTTGATGAGCCTAAAAAAGGCTAAAGTTGAGAAACCTGCTGCTCTTGAGAATTCACACCCAAAAGAGGTGAAAAGGATAAAAAGATGGCCTCCAAGTGTGAGGTAAAAGATGAAGGAATATGGTTGAGTTGAGTTGGGTCGTGCCACAACACTAAATCAGGCGCTGCTTGGGAGGTAATCCAAATTAATTAGGTATGTTTCCTTTTCAGTTTTTTAGTTTTTATTTCATGTATTTTTTGTTTTTAGTTGAGTCACAGGTTAATGGGAAGTCTGAGTACCATAAACTTGATCTAAGAAGCATGATAAAGACTAAGTGTGGGTTCCCACGGACCTTCTTTATGTAAAATGATGCAACTAGCTAGGGATAGAGGGCTCAGTTAGTATTTCTATCTCTTACCTTTAAAATTCACTTTGGGGACAAAGTAGATTTTTAAGTGTGGGGTGGGAAAATTCCCAAATTTTTGCTTAATTTAAAATTTTTTGTGTGAGATATTCTTGTTGGTGCTATTTATAATTACATGATGGAAGTGGGTTTGTTTGTAAAAGCATGTTGATTGAGTTAATTGCTATTTTTGAGACTCTTAGGCTCATATTTATGGATCTTTTACTTGTTGGCTTAATTTTGAATTCATGCTATTATTTGATTGGGAGTCTATAAAGATCCTATTGAGTTGAGCATGTGCCATGTGTGATATAAGGTATTTTTATATTCGTTGTTGCATGTGATGTCTAAAACTTGCCCGGTGTGTGCGTAAAGCGAAAGAAAGAGTGTGAGTTTAGGAGATGATTTAGGCATTTCTTTGATAGCCTTATTCTATACCTTCTATTTGTCATACCCATTGTGTATTATCCTAGTTAACCCTCATTAATCCTTTAACCTTTTCTTTGGTAGCTTCATATGTAGCCTAATTTCCTTCTTTTATAGATCATAATTTGATTCAAAAAGCTCCTAAGTTCTTTAATGAAAAAAATAAAATAATTTAGTTAGGAGTTTGAGAAATTGAAGAAGAAAAAGGTAAACTTGATGCCCTAAGGTAATAGTTATTGGTGTTTATAATTGATGTGTGGTGGATGGGTGTGATATAATTTATACTAGAATATTGCCATGATTGTGAAAAAAGAGAAAAAAATTAATTCTTGTAGTAGCAAACTATGTGTCCACTAAGTGTCTGTGAAAATGCTTAAAAGGGATGGGGCAAAAACAAAAGCTATGGATGAATAAATAAGTGTATTTTGGTTGTTGGAGAGTGATTTTAAATGTATAATGTAGTGTATTAAAGTTCTTAGAGAGGTTAGTCACTATTCCCAAAAAGTTTCTACCCGCCCCTTAGCCTACATTACAACCCAGAAAAGTCCTAATTGATCTTAATCTTTACATTCGACTATTAGTGGAGCATTACACTATGGGCAATCCTATGGTTCATTGTGTGTAACTTGTGAATTCTTTGTGAGAGGGAGTGTAATTTGATTCTTGTACCCATCATGTTCTAAACTGCTTAATTATGAGTGATTATGGGTAACTCTCTTGTTATGAGGGCACATGTTTGATGAATACGGGTAATTTGTATGATGTCTTTGATTGAATGATGTGAGTGAGTTTTCCAACTTAGTAATTCAATTCTTGAGACTAGGATGTTTTGGAGTAGTGTTCATAAGCTTTCAATTTTGTTTCTAACATGCTTAGTATAGTAACTTGCATTCCGTGTAGTCATTGTAGTACTAGATTGAGTGTCTTTCATTTAGTAGAAGTGTAGAACCTCAAGCTCATGAGGTTTATATAAAGAGTTATTCGAGGACGAACAAGGCTTTAAGTGTAGGGTGGTGATGTTGGGTGTATTTTGCATTCTAGTATCACTATTCTAGCCTTTGTAGCCTTGTTTTAAGGATGATTCATGTGATATATGGGTTGATAATGATATAAATGTGCATAGAAGTTTTAAGTCGTGTTTATGATGTTTAAAGTGAGTTCCAACCAAGTTTGTATTAAAAGATTCATTTAGAGTTCAACTTGGAAAACCAGTGTTACTAGCTTGAGCTAGGTGCTTGTCTAGTTTATTTCGGTGGATTCTATTGTGTTTAAAGATCTCCTAATAATTTTTATGCGTTATTATGAGTGGAAAAACTTGTTTTTAATGAGAAAAGTTCAATTTAAATGAGTCTACAGCTGGAACAATAAGTGAAAGATCAATGATAACTAGCCAGGTTTAGCTCTTGTTTTGATTCGGCGTTATGAGCGTTGTGTTATGTTTCCCTCTTAGATCATTTGGTGTGATGATGTAGGAGGCTTTTGGATCTTAATATGATGATATTTTGATGTTAAAGAAGCTTGTAATTCATGGGAAAGATGCTACAATACAAGGGATAAAGAAGGGAGACTCAACACTTAACCAAATTTTGGAGAGCAAATTCCAGTAGCTCTGGGCGATATTGAGGTGCCTCCCCAGCTGGAGAAGGGATATAGCCAGGGCGCCTCCCCACCTGTAGCAGGGATGAACCTAGGTCGCTTCCCCACCCACTTCCAGGCTCAACATTTGAAGCTTTTCTTGTCTAACACGGAAAGGGCTTGTTCCTATACTATAAATACATGTTGTATCACATTTTTACATATCTTTTAGCATGTTTTGGAGAGCAAAGGTATACTACAAATTCTTCATTAGGTTTTTATTATTTTTATTTAGTTCATTGATATTTTTATTCATTAATTACTATTTTATGATTACGATTATGACTATGTGTGGCTACACGCCCCTTTCCGGGTTGAAGCCAAGAACATGATTATTATTATTATGGATTAAGTTTGTTTGCTTTACTTATCAATATTGGTTATTTGTTTATTCTTTTTATAACTATTTTAGGGATTCGCAACCCTTCGAATACATCCATTGCCAACCTTTTGATCTCAGGAGAGAGAATAGGGCAATAAAACACGGGAATAAGCAAGTATGGTTCTTGATTCTTTATAAAATTAGAAACTTGAATTAGTATCTAGGATAGGGATGAACTTATATACCTTACTTTATTCATATGTAGGATGATATTTGTTAAGAGATAAAGTGAACTATTACATCCCCGCTCAACTATGTAGTTGTAAGATTCAACTTAGGTAAAAGATTAGAGGTTGGGAAACCATAATCGTACAATTAACCCTATGAATCAATTACCACAATAAGCAAGTTACCGAATGAAATCCAATAGCATAGTATGACTGTTTAGAGTGCTTTAACCCTGGGTTTATCTTTTTGATTGTCTTAAGACCTTTAGTTTCCTCATTGTTAGTTTAATTTACAATTTTTAAACTCTTTATTTGGTTACTTTCACATCAATTGAATCTAAACTATGAACTAAAATCAAATCGTTGCCAAATCTAGTCTCTGTGGGATCAATAACTTGGCTTTCTTGAAAACCACTATATTACTTGGTAAACTAAGTACACTTGCGTGTGCGCTTGGGTGCTTACATGAGGTCAAAGGATAATATGTCAAATCCGAGATGAAGTTGAGAGATCATCGAAGGTAATGGGTTTACGGCCTAGGCCAAGTCATCATAGTTGTAAGACTACCTAGCAGGCTAGAGATCCCAAGAGCTAGGTTAAGGAGATCAAACTAAGTTGTGACTGACTGTTCAATATTTTCAATATACTTAATCCATTCTCATGATGAAGATAATATTTAGGAAACAAGGATAAGGCTTATGGTACAAAGCTTTTGAATGATTTCTAACTAGAATTTGAAGTACAACTATTCTGTTAAAGTGATTCTTTTTATCGTAGGAGGATATATTGCATAACTTTGGGTACTTGAGGGGAATAATTTCCTTAAGGATACATCGTAAATTCAGTGGATTTGAATCCTCTAATAGTCATTTTTTTCTAAATATTTGGTTTTGCTATTTCCTAGAAAATGTTTGAACTTCATTTTGTTGATGTTCATAAGTTGGGTTGAACTTATTGTTGAAGTTCAAAGTTATTAATGCAAAGTTACAACTTCATTTGATTGTTCATATGATTAGTTTGAACATGTATTTAAGGTTCTTGTTGCACAACAAAGATTTTACTAAACTTGAAAAACAACAATTCTATCAAAGGGGGAGAAAAAAAGGAGCAACGATAACTGAATGTTTAAGCATACCCTTTATAAAATATATAACAGACTGCTTCTTTACAGATTTTGGCTTTAATGGTTCGATTTACACTTGATGTAATATAGAGTAAAAAGAGAAAAGAATTTGGAAGAGGGTTGATAGAGCAGTTGTTGGCGTATATGAGACCACCACGAGTAAGAGAACTAGGTTCCTTACACACAAAATCAGTAAATAACAAGAAATAAATAAAAGTGTTAAGGATAAAAAACACACAATGTTTTAGTGGAAACCTCTTTTCTCAAAGGAGGAAAAACCATGGCATGTCTCATAGGATTTCCACCAATCACCACTATCTTCAAGACAAAAGCGTGATTACAAACTCTATTAATCACAAGGATTAAACTCTTAATCCTACATATCTTGTAACACCTCTATTATAAGTATAGTGAAACAAATCTACTACACCCTTTCAATCAACTAACTCTCATTGACTTCCTAGGTAACTCTACCCCAGAATAAAAAACACCATGAAGTAGAAAACTTGATAAAGCAAAATCTAAATAAAGTAAAATTTTCTACTTCACGGTGTTTGTTATTCAAGACTTATACCTACTCTCCATTATAACTAGGAGTAGTTTTATAATAATGAAAGTGAAAACCATGACTCAAGAAATAAACATAGTTAAAATGAACTCTATCAGGTCCCTTGTTGATACTGAGCAGTGATCTTAAGGCTTTTGCTTTTGAAAGAAATCTTTGATTGCAAAAACTAGGATTTTCTCTTGTCACATATTACTTTTATACTAGAGAGAAAAACCTTAAAAATACCCTATAGGTCCATCTTGGTCAAGCCATCTTCCAGTGCAGCCATTCCACCAATCACCTACAAGAAAGTATAATTTATAATTGTGCATATACGATAATAGGACAACACAAAAATTAATAGACCGATCCTTTTGTTGGATTTTTCAAATCATCAAAATCAAAACTAATATAATAATTTCCCCCTTTTTATAGTGACAAATCCAACAACTCCATTTACCAATTCCCCCTATCACCATTATAAATTCCACCAATCACACTATTTCAATTCCCCTATCACTATTCCCCTTTTTGGCATCATTGAAAATATTAAACCGTAACCCAAATATAAGTAAATAAAAGAAAGTTAATGCATGGTGAATAGGGAAACACTACCATGAATGGAGATAAGAAAACGTAAGATGAGTAAGTAGGCAAATCACAAAAAATATCACATACATATATTAGGCATAGTAAAAGAGTCAGTACAATAGAAGTACTAAAAATTAAATAACAGACAACCAACCATTATTAGTACAACTGGAGACAAGGAAGGGATAGCCTATGTAATGTGTTGTTAAGGATGGAATTGAAAGGTACTTAAGGAGAAAAGTGATCATTTCAGTAGAGTAATCATGGGCTTTGAGAAACTTATCAGTCAGATCAACAACCTTTTTCTCCAATCTTGCATAGTCAGCCTTCGGCTTCATATTCTTAAATTAAGGAAATCTATCATCATGCCGCTCAGTTTGTTTCTTCTGTAGAGAAATCTTTATCTTTGAAATCTTAATATCCTTGTTAGCAAGTAAGCCAGTCAATTTAGTTACTTCTACGGTATCTCTCTCTTGGGCAGTAATAAGATCGGATACCACTAAATAAGTTCTTACACCACTTTTCTTCTAAATAATCTCACACTTATATAGTTTATTAATAGAGAACTTGTGTTTGCTTGAAGAGGGGGTTCCTAGACCTAGTGATACCCTGAAGTACTCAAACACTTTTTTCAATAGAAACCCACAGGGAAGCCTATGTTTCCCATGTTTATTATTCACTACCTTATTCATATGCTTCAATAAGATAATAGGGAGATTGATCTTCCATATTGAGGAAACTGCCTCTATGAAAAACAAATCAACTTTTGATGCTCCATTCCTTTTATCAATACTAAGAAGCCCCACTTTGTTTACTAACTCAAACACTAGTTGATAATCACTAGTCATCTCCTTCTTAAGAATACATGATGAATTGTCTTCTCCCAACATGCTTGCAATTATCAGGAACTTCTGTGAACGCACTTTATTTTTGAAAGAGCTAATCTTCTTAGTTTGTAACTCTAATATTTCTCCAAGAAATTTCTCATCTAAGTAGATTTAGACACCATGAACATGAGAAACCACATTGTTGTTTGCTACACAGTATTTTATTTTAGTATAGAAATCAATTATTTGCATGAAGATTGGATAGGGTTGGTAAAATATATTCACCACATTTGGAACATGACCATTGACACTAAGTCTCTCATACCTGACATCTTAAAAATTACAGGATCAAACACTAGTCCATGAAGTACTGCTTGAATCTTTATAGCTTCTTTAATTTTCTCTTGAGTGGGCTCCTTGATTGGTTCTGCTATCTATAGACTTTTTCCATTAGAACTAGGTTCAAAACCTCCAAATTCATCATCTTTCTTCATTTATTTTGATTTAGAGGCCTTTTTAAATGGACATGGTACCTCACCACCTCCACCATACATGGTTTTTATCACCTATTTTCTTCTTAGAGGGTATTAAAGAGACTGGGCTCCTAGCCTTCGCCACATTTTATACCACATCAACATCCTCTTCTTCACTCTTATATGTCTCATCAACATCTACCACTTATAGTGGAACAACCTCGTTCTCCACAATTTTATTTTTGCTTATTCTTCTCTTCTGAACTATCATTTCTGTGTTTTGGCTCAAGGCATCAACCATGAACTTCTTTTTAGTAGATCTTGTATTTTGAAAAGTAATAGAAACACCTTCTTTGGATATTTTTCATGTTTTTTGTCTAACAATCAGAAATTATACATTGCTATTAGTCTCTAATTTATCCCTAAGCGTTTGAGACACATATGACACATGAGTTCTATCAAATTTAGGATGACTGTTAAATAGATCCTACAAATGTGATATGTTATAAGAATATCCCATAAATTTTGGTCCATCCATCTCTGCATCATTTCCCTCCATCCTATAAATGATAGAGGAGGTTGTTTTCTCTCCTGGAAACCCTTCTGCCTATAAGGTTTACGTTGTTTCATCTAATATTAGAGCATCCTCTAGAAGAACATTTTCATCCAAACTCATCTTTTCACCAACATCTATATAAATTCCTTGTACCTTTTCCCTAATCTTAGAAGGATTAACCTCCTTAGTGGGTGATTTCTCACTTTCTTACTAAAGTACAAGAGAGTTATCAGACAAACCCTTGCTAGAAATTTCCTCTACTACTTTTAGATTTTTCATCTCAACTATTTTGCTAGAGACATTTGGTGAATTAATTTGAGGATCTTCTACACTCGAAGGTTTTGGTGAGTCAAAGAAAGGAATTAGTACATAAGTAACCTAAAAGGGTTTCACAATTCTTTACTGAGAGGAGTTGTTTTAATTCAAACAGTTGAGGGTGGAGTGAGAATGTCTGAGGGTGGTACAGAACTATTTGACAGAGAATTTGATTGGGAAATTTGAGAAGAATAAGACTAATTTGAGAATTCATAATTTTTTGCAAGGGAGATTAAAAGAAAAAGAAGAATATTTAAAGGAAAGAGAGGAGAGTGAATAAGTGTCCAAAGAGGTGAGGTTTTTAAATAAGATGAATGAATGTGATTTCAGAGAAGGGTGAGATGGAAAAATATGTCAAAAGTGTATAGAAGCAATGCTTTAGGTTTTATCATTAAGAATATGCGGGAATAGGGTAGGCTGACTGTAATACCCCATAATATTCTAAGTTCTATTCAACACTTAGTTGCATACTTAAGGGGCTCAAGGCTTAAGATTTTCACTAAGTTGGATAGTAGTTGCCCTAGTTCTTAAGAGGAAAAACTTTTTGGAGATTGAACTTTGAATTTTGATGATGAGGGATAAATTATGACTGTCTTTTAAAAGTTATTGGAATAGTGTTAGGAATAGAAGAAGTCACGTATGATTAAAAATACAAGATGAAGCAATTATGGGGGTTAATTTTCTTTTAAACATGCAAATTGGGTCAGATCGACCCGTTGGGTCCGTGATATCGAGCTTGAGGAAGAGTCGTGGTGATAACTCATAGCTACTGGCTACAAGTCATAGACTCCCTCCATTTAAAGTAAAACCTTACCTGGGTTCTCCAGTCATGATGACTCAAGGTGATGAGTCATTGTCACTGACAATGACTCGTTCTAAGAGTCGTCATGACTCCAAATAACTTTTACCTGGGAGTTGGATGAGCTCCAACTCCATACAAATATGGTGACAAATTGTAGGGTGTAGGGTTCCTCGTAGGGGCGTAGGCACCAGAAAATTTTCTAGTCTTTTTCTACAATTTACTGTAACGCCCCAAATCTGGTACCCAAAATGCTACATGGTGCTCATGACCCCGTAGGCCCACAAGCTAACCCATGACTGATATTTGTACCTGAACACTACATAATATACTATACAAATGCAGAAATAAAGGTTGTAAGTCCATAAGGTTCAAAACTGTAACATAACTGATAAAACATAACACATGGATAGGGTATGAAATACCCAAAACAACTGAAATAAACTGTCTGAACGTATTATTGTCTGAAAAGCCTCTAAGTGACTATACTGTCTGAATAAGGAGTTGATGGGACATGTCCTCAACAAACTCCAACTACTAAAATAAATTAATTAATGAGATAATAAAGTAATAGTCATGTCCTCGAAGGATGAGGACTCACTGCTAACTCTGACTGTGAAGACTAGAATGCTACTGATGCTCTGGAGCTCGTGATTCTGAACCTATGGTATAAAATACCATAGCACAAATGCATCAGTATGTTTGAATATACTAGTATGCATGTGAGGTAGGTTGAATGCAAAAGGGTTTATATGCATGAACTATACTAACTGACTGCATAACGTGAATGTGAGAATATATGCATGACTACATAATAACTATAACTGATTACTGATTCTAAGTACTGATAACATGAGATACTGATATTTGTATAGCTGAAATAACTAATACTGAGTGACTGTATCTGACAATCTAGGTTCTAATAAAACTAGCTGAGTTCTGTACTGTTCTGAATTGACTGTATTTGACAGTCCTGAATCCGATAGAACTATCTGAGTTCTATTACTGAGACTGAATGACTGTATCTGACATTCCTAATTCTGTACTGATACTATAGGAAGCAATCATCTAACCGACATACCCCAAATAATACAATATAGCTGAGTTGGAGTCCAATCTGTAACCCCAATTAGAAGGGTGTCAATACCGTGACACTAGTAAGGACAATCTATGAGTAACCCTCATATAACAGGTAACTCTCATGAGAATGGTAGGAACCCTTATATAACAGGTTAAGCCACCTCATCTACCCTCATATAACAGGCTGTGATGTCTCAACCTATATAATAGGTGGGTTCCCTGGGTTTGTTCGGTGCTAATTTCTACTCCCATCTGAATAGACACTGAACATGATTAACTAAACTAACTGGACTGAGTTAACTTAGTTTTGTTGACTGAAGGAATACTACTGAGATTACTGAGTTTTTTCCTGAGTCATGAGACTGGCTGAATTGTATAGATCAGGGCTTGACTGAGAGTATCTTGAAAACATGACACTGATTCTAGGGACACAACTAAATTTTTAGGTACAAGTACCCCCAGGACTCGATAGAAGGAAACTGACAAAGCATGACTTTCTTGAGTACACGACCAACATCATAATCCATAATACAATAAGTTGGAGATTTCATGAAGTACAAGTTCTAAAGCACCACAATGGCTACACATATATCCATAATTCATTGACTAAGACACTTCATCAAACACGGGACATGCATAAACTTGTACATAAATGGGGATTTCGTATTATCATACTAGTATGGAACTTTTTCTTCACATAGGAATTTAATCGAACACATGAGGAGCATGCTTTGGTTATACAATCATCAACATATCTAATAATCATGGATACATCAATCAACGTGTAAATTTAAGGGTTTATCATGATTATTATCTAAATCATCACATCCTAGGGTCAATCATTGGAATATGTAATTTCAAACATGAATCAAAACCCCCTACAACATCATGAACATGAATTTCAATTCAATTTAAATCATAAGCATTCATAAATACACAAATCTTGTATTTTGAAAAGAGATTCTTGAGCTTTATAGGTGAAAGGGATCCATGAATCAACACATGACATACCTTGATTGTGAGTTTCTTGAAGTTCTTGGACTTGAAGAACTTGAAATCTCTTAGTTTCTTAAAGAAGGGTTTGGATCTTGTTTCTTGGGGATTATCTTTGAGAGAAAACCCTAATTTGATGTTATAGATGGATAATGAAGTTATGGTCTATGGTCTAGTATAATTAGGGGTTATAATGGATGGAAAAAAACCCAAATACCCTTTTAAAAACATCTTAGAATTCGGTGAACAGGATCTGTGATGGCTCATGCGATGGTCCATCACTGGCTCGACGGTCCGTCGTTTTGACCGTCGCACCTGGGCCAGAATAGGGAATCACTACCTTAGTATCGATAGCTTGGGTGACGGTCCAGCGCAAGTTCGATGGTCTGTTAACCTATCTGTCGCACCTTAGCCAGAAGACTAACTTACTGCCTTAGTTGTGATGGTCTAGGTGACGATTTGTCGCTAGATCGACGGTCCGTCAACCTGCCCATCGTACCTGGGCGGTTCTAACAACTCTTGGTAAAACTTCCATAACTTTTTATTTCGATACCAGATTTGGGTGAAATTGGTATCATTGGAAAGCTAATTCAATTTCCCACTCAACAAAAAGTGAAAATCTTAAAAATTCCACGTGTACACAAATGGATTTATCTTTCAAAGTAAGTTTCTAACATTCTTGGGAAAATTTCAAGGTAGGTAAAAGTACGGGATATTACATTTATAGTCATGCACACTAAACACACAAGTTACCTTATAATGTAATAAGTATAATACATGGGTTGCCCCCCGCACAGCTCTTGATTTAATGTAACGGCATGACGTGCCTAGGTTGGATACTCAAACTTCACCAACCATCCCCTGGGTTGCCTCCCATACAGTGCTAGATTTAACATCATAGCACAATAGATTTGCCTTTGTTACTCAGACTTCACCAAGACTCATACTTTCACCTTATTAGTGTTTCCCATATAGTGTTTCTCACACTACCCATTCATCTTGAACAGGGCTTCACTATCATATTTTAGCTCAAAGGAACCATGCGGGAACACCCTAACCACAGTGAATGGTCCATACCACGTACAGTTCAGCTTGCCAAGAAATAAAAAAGACTCAAATTATATAACAAGACCATATCACAGGGCTTAAACACCCTTTCATTGATCTTCTTCTCATGATTCAGCTTCATGTTTTCTTTGTACAGAGCTGAACTCTCATTAGGTCAGAGCAAAAATTCATCCAACTAATTCACCTTCCTTATCCTCAAATTAGCTGCATCATGCCACTCAAAGTTTAGCTTTTTCACTTGCCATAGTGCCTTGTGCTCAAGTTTGATTGGCCAGTGGCACGCCTAGCTGTACATAAGCTGATATGTAGAGGAACCAATGAGGGTCTTTGAAGCTATCCGGTAGGCCTACAAAGCATCATGTAACTTTCTTTATCACTTAGTCCTATTGGCATTCACACTCTTTTCTAATATGGACTTGATCTCATGATTGGAGACCTCAACCTGTCAACTTATTTACGGATGGTAAAGTGTTACCACCTTATGCTTCACACCATACTTTTTGAGTAGGTCCTTAAACATAAATACATAAGTGATACCCGCCATCACTAATAATAGCACGTGGAGTGCCAAATCAAGAAAACATGTTCTTCTTCAAAAATGTAGTAACACTTCTACCCTCATTAATGGGAAGCACAACCACCTCCACCCATTTAGAAACATAGTTAATCTCCACCAGAATATACTTCATCCCATAGGAGCTCACAAATGGATCCATGAAATTAATTCCCTACACATCAAACAACTCCAAGTCTAAGATAGGCTTATCATCTCTAACTGGTGATGAATAACAAGCCTAAAGATAGCTTATCATCTCCACCTCAGGAATACATCTCTGAATAACTCCATCCACATAAATATGAAAGAGATAAGGTTCACCCCAGAAAAACTTCCTCTCCTCATACATGAACTGCTTGCGACGACGTAATGACAAATCTTTCGAAATAAGATCACTTGCCAAGAAAGTTGAAAAAATCAGTAAACTAGGGGATTAAGTCTTGAGATGCTGCGAAGACCCACTCATTTGGAAAAGTATGATCAATATAAAGCTCATACTCTAACTTATGTATTGCCTCCTCAAGGCGAGGCAAGTGATATGCAACCTAGTTCTCAGTGCCTTTCTAGTCTTTCACCTCAAAGTCAAATTCTTGCAACAAGAGGATCTAATGAATCAACCTCAGTTTTGCATATTTCTTCAACATCAGATACCTCAATGCCGCATGACCTGTATAAAATATGACTTTGGTCTCTATCAAATAGGACTGGAATTTCTCAAAGGCAAAACCCACCGTGAGTAACCCGTGCTCACTAACTGTATAATTCTTCAATGTGGGGTTTAATGCCTTGCTGGCATAATAGATCGGGTGAAGCATTTTCTCACTTCTTTGTCCTATGACAGCTCCCAAGGCTACTCTTCTAGAATCGCACATCACCTCAAAGGGTAAGGACCAGTATAAAGACACAATAATTGGAGCTGAGATAAACTGCTCCTTAAAGAACTCAAAGGCCATAAGACATGCATCATCAAATAAAAATTTCATCTACTTCTCTAAAATTTTGCATAGAGGATTACCAATTTTAAAGAAGTCCTTGATGAACTTCTTAAAGCTAGTAT
The DNA here is from genome assembly GCA_030864225.1 of Capsicum baccatum var. pendulum. Taxonomy (NCBI): domain Eukaryota; kingdom Viridiplantae; phylum Streptophyta; class Magnoliopsida; order Solanales; family Solanaceae; genus Capsicum; species Capsicum baccatum. The sequence continues at coordinate 50,121,981 of CM061554.1, read as the reverse complement.
GACCCAAGAAGCTTCAGATACCCTTAGCTGAGATTGGAGGGGGTAAATTTTCAATCACCTCTATCTTTGCCTTATCTATATCAATACCCCTTTTTTTGATATTTTATGATCGATAACAATACCTTTATTCTCCATAAAATGGCGCTTCTCCCAATTCAACACTAGATTACACTCCTCACATATCTGGAGTGCATTGGCCAAATAGTCCAGGCAATCATCAAATAAGTCCCCAACTAAAAAAAATTATCCATGAAAAACTTTACAGTGTCCTCCACCATATCAAAAAAGTTCAACATCATACATCGCTAAAAGTTGTCAGGAGCATTACACAGTCCAAACGATAACTACATGAACACAAAAGTACCATATGGGCAAGTAAAAGTCATCTTATCTTGGTCTTTGAGGGAAATGTAAATCTGATTATAGCCCAAATAACCATCAAGAAAATATTATGTAACTTTAAAAACCTCTACCATACAGAGCACTCACTATAGAATCCTAGTCATTGATACCGTCACTGTCGAAGTTTATAATAACCATTGTTAGTGCCTCAACACTAGGCCGTTCTTCATTAGGAACAGTCAATGCATCATCATTAATAGTGTCAATCACAAACACCACTTTTATTTTCTTTGGTTGCCACATTGACTCACAGATATTAAAAGTTACCTGTTCGTCATTGAGTCTTAACTTTATCTGCCTTATCTCCATATCAACCAATGCCCTATTCATAGCTAGGAAGGTCCTTCCCAAGATAATAAGGACTTCAAAGTCCATCTTACAGTCAAGGATCACAAAATTAGCTAGAAATAAAAAGTATTCTACCTTCACCAACACATCACAGAACATACCAACCTTGTTTTTCATGGTACGGCCGACCATCAATAACCCAATAGATGTCAGTTTGGGTGCCTTCAACCCTAACTGTTTGAACCCCCTCATTGGCATCAAATTGATAATAGATCCCAAATTACATAAAGCTTGAGAGAAGTTAAAGGACCCAATAGTACATGGAACAGTGAAGGCTCTAGGGTCCTCCTTCTTATCTACTAAAAATTGACAAACAATAGCACTACAATGGTGCACATTATTAGTGGGCTTAAAATTCATCATTCGTTTCTTGGTAATCATATCTTTCATGAACTTCACGTATCCTGACATTTGCTTCAATGCTTCCACAAGAGGAATATTAATAGATAGTTCCTTCAACATCGATGTAAACTTCTAATAATTATCTTCCTCTTGTTTTTTCTTTAATATCTGAGGAAAAAAGGGGGTGTTTGTGGAATGGTTTTCAATATAAGCTCAACTTCCTTTCTCTTTTTTATTTCCTTCTCAACTTCTCTATCCACACCCATCTATTTTTGTGATGTTTCACCAATAGTCACCAACTTTTATGGTTCTGCTTTGGGTGCATTATCAATATCAGTAACATCATCCCAAACTTTATCAACTACAGGCATAAGGGGATCAATTGCAGCCTTACCACTCTGAGTTGTCATGGCTAAATAATGACTATCATTCTTAAGATTTTTCACATTATTACTCAAAAAAGTTCCTGCTTAATATTGATTTAGGGTTACCAACATTTGGCCAAATTTCTTCTCAAGTTTCTTGATCGGAGTAACATGTCATTCCATTTTTTGGCTCAAACCTGAAATGTCTGCCTTAATCTCTTTAAGGTCACTTTCTTGATTTTCTGACCCCTTTACCAGCTTAGTGAGAAACGTCCCCATCCTTGACTCAGTGACACAGTTTCCTGGTGGAACATACGTACCACCCTTCTCCTTATAGTTATCTTTATGCCTCCAATCACCATCTTTCTCTCTATGCTTTGATCCCTATATCTATTCTCATAATAGTTCCGACCTTGGTTCCTTTGCCTCGAGTTCCAAGTATCTTGAGTAAACCCTTGGCCCTTGGATCAAAAACCCATCCACTCGCTATCTAGATACTTTGTTACCTCTTTAATATCAGACTTATACAAGTTAGGTGCTTTACCTTATGTGCCCACATCATCCACATTCTCAAAATTCATAGTTGCGAATTGGTTAGTCAATAGCCTAATATACGTCCTCAGCTATGCAACTTCTTGAGCTACTGTATCATTTATAATTCTCAGCTTGTTGAAAGCACCAATAGCATAAGATTCGATAACTCTTTCTACCTCTCAAGTATTCCACCCTCAGTTGGTAAGAGAGATTTGATCTAAAATTTTAGATGTTGTTTCCCAATGTAAGCTCATGAAAGCTTCACCCATAATAGTGTCCACAATAGCTTTTGAACTGGTATTCAGGGCATGATAGAAAATTTCCAGTATATTTCTCCTCAAAATTATGTGATTAGGAACCATCATCAAGTTCTTAAACTGAAACCATGCCTCATACATTGGTTTATAATACAATTACCTAAAATTATTGATCTCGTTCTTCAATTCCACCATTCTAGGAAAAGGAAAAACATGGTTTAAAAAATACTTCTACAACTCATTACAAGTAGCAATGGACCCATGAGGTAGATCCTCTATCCATAATGTCACTTTACCAGTTAGAGAGTGTAACACCCCACATTTTTGGGCTAGAATTTAGATCGTTATTCTTATGCATACAGAATTGAATCCAATGATTCTATGTCTATATATGTGTGATGATCAATTATATAGTGTGGAAATGTCCTATTATATCAGTCAAGGTCATAAAAATCTCTTAACTAAAAGATGAGTTGAAAACGCTTCTTTTGGTTAAATTTTAGGGAATATTTCAGCTTGGGTCAACTTTAAATGACCAGTACTCCTTATACATAATGAGTTACGTGGGATATGATATATCAAAAGAAAGATCTTTGAATCTTTTTCTTGGCATATTTGGTTTCACCTTAATAAGATATCGGAGTGGAAAATTATACACATTTTACTTTAGCATGTCCATCTATTAACAAAGCAACGACCTGAGTTGATAAGCCTTCATCTAAGTGATGACTTATTTGCCCAAGTCTTCATCCTTAAATAGAATGCCATCAATTTAAATTTCCAAGTGATAACCTGAGTTGATAAGTTATTACCTAAGTGATGACCTATCATCCCAAGTTGTCAGCCCAACCAGAAACTCATTCAATTCAGCTTCCATGTAACGACTTGAGGTGATAAGCCATCACCTAAGTGATGACTTATCAACCCAAGACATCAACTGAAAATTTCAGCAATTGTCATTTAGCATTGTAGGGGTATTTTGGTCTTTTCCTCACCTCAAACCTTACCCCCCACGACATAAATCATCAAAAACACGTACTTAGCTATATGAATCAATTTCAAAAGCCCTTAACCCTCCTTATTCCCAAGAACAAAATTAGGGTTTCTTCTTAAGGTAATCTCGCAAGAACGTTAAGAGTCCATTGCACTCTCTACAAGATAATCAAGAATTTAAGGTTCTCAATCCAAGAATATTCAAGAAAAGTTAATTCTCTTTCAAGATCAAAGCTTTAAGGTATATTTAATGTGCATCCATGGGCCCTTTTCACCCATGGAGTCCACGAACGTATTTTATATTTTAAATCATGAATTCACATATTTACATGAATTATCTTCATGAAATTTTTTATGAATTTCGAATATACATGATGTTTATAACTGATTTTTGATTGAACTAGCCTTACATATTTGAATTGTGGAATTTGTCATGTTAAATCATTAATTCATGGTCTTGTATTGAAGTTATACTACCATCACATATTTTAACTATTACTATGCTTTAATTTATAACCCTCAAGTGTTTGATAAAATGCCTAAGTAATTATTTTGGAGTAATGCTTTCTTATTATGGTTTCAAATGCTCTCATGTGTTCTTATTGTTGTTGTTATTGAGTCCTACGGGTTATGAATACTTGAAAAATTAGTTGCTTACATAATTTCAGTAGTTTAAGAATGGTTTTAGATAAACCATTAGCAGTATCGTTCAGTAGTTATCATGATCAATTCCTTGTTCAATTACGCTTAGTTCAGTCCCATAATTAGTGTCTGTTTAGTTGGGAGTAGGATTCAACACCGACTGAATCTAGGGAAAGGGACTCACTCGTCAGCTAGACTGGGTCCTTAGAAGCAATCCCTAGTTTCTACAACTACATAGCCAGCTAGGTTATGATATTTCACCTATCAATTTAGGATTGAAACTCTCAGGGATCACTCGCCAGTTTAGGACTGATCTTAGGGGTCACCCGCCAGATTAGGACTAACTCCATAACCATTATTAGTACCCGTAGCATGGTACTAGCACCCTTTCAACTAGGTTCACATGTTGGACCCCGAGCAGCTCAGCTTTGGGCTATGTTGGTTAGATAATACCTCTCAACAATTTTAGTTTTAGTATTCAGTATAAAATTAAGTTTAGTTTTGCTTGACCATAGCATACAGTTTATCACTATTCAGTATTTTAGTTTACAGAATATTTTCAGAATTGTGTTATATTCTTGGTCATAAATTCTTAGATTTTATAGCACTCACATATTTATATTAGTCATTTAGTCATCTCATGATGTTCAGTGAGTCTTTACTTTACGTCATGCATATAAATCATGCATATTAGCCTAACCTCATTTAGCATATCAGTATATTCAAATTACTAATTGTATACTCATTTCTTGCGCTATGATGTTTAATATCATAGGTTCGGATGCTCAGTTCCTTGATCACTCATTGATATACCAGATTATCAGTTGTGGTAGTGGTGAGTCCTCATACTTTGAGGACATAGTTTATTTATCTCATTACCTTATCAGTTCAGTATTTTCTATTCAGTCAGAGTTAGTTGGGGGTTTATCCCATCAGCTCAACAGTCAGTTGGTAGAGGCTTTTCAGACTAGTACAGATAGTTAGTTAGTTTTCAATCATTCTATCAGTATTGTCAGTATTGTTTTATAGACATTATCAGAATTATGTTTTAAACCCTTATGGCATTTTTTAGTTAAATTTTGTATATGATCTTTTGATATCAATTATACTTATTTCTCATATCTGGTACTAGTAATGGTTAGCTTGTGGTCTTTTGGGACTATATGTGGCATCCAGGGTGTGCTCTCAGGGCATTACAAAGATAATGCGAACAACCAGAGTCTTAATGCTTCCCGAATCACCCCAAGAATATTATATAAAATGTGAATTCTAACAAAATTTATGTGTGCATGTTTGCATCATCGGTTGGCAAACCCACAAACGCACCTTTAAGATTTAGCAACTGAATCATAGCACTTGTGATATCAAATTTTTTCCTCAGGGCAACTTAGGATGAATGATAACTCTTATCTCTATGGGCTCAACATACCCCAGGTCATCCTCTAGATTATCACATGCTTAAATATACTGATAAGCTGGAAGTACAAGATCTCTATCGAGTTTTGCTTGACGATAAGCTATCTATCTATGTCTCTCCTCTAGAACTACATGACTAGAAGCCTTATTATCCCTACTTATATTTACTTGCACTAATAACAGCATAGTGGTTGTGTTGTTGCCTCCTGAACACCATGCACAGATGGGGAGGAAAGTCAAGTGGATCATCTCGAAGCCCCTCATTATGATCTTCATGATTGTATTCCGACATCCTACGATTTTATTATAGGGTTTTTTCAATTTCTGGATTAAATATGACCCCAATGGATTGCCTTAACTCCTAGTACTAGGCATACACCAACGTACTCCTCAAGAAGAATAGAAAAGTAAAAGCCAATAAACTCTGTTAATCACAACAAACCCTGTCAATCAATTCATAATCATATTCCCCAACAATGGCATCAAAATTTGATGTCTTCCAAACTACTCCTCTAAGAAGTATAATGCAATCAATGTCAAATATAGTAATCCAATAGAGGTTGGGGTCAAACCCACAAGGAATAGGTCGAATATAATTTATGGATCAATTGAAGTAGCCAAAAAATATAGGAAAAGTAAATGAACGGTTTTGTTGTGAAAATAGTAAAGTGGCAACAAGTCTTGATCACTTTAGTTAAAATCAAAATGATATGAATTCTAGGACTATGATCCCCCTGGCTTCCTATTTCTGTAGACTGAATGTGCTCAATATGACGAACTCAATACAATGCATGGAGAATTTGAAAAGATAGGTATCATAAACCTTCTTGTGAATGCCTTGGTAAATTTCAGTCTTCACTTTGTGAGTCTCACAGTGTCGCCTTACTGACCCTCATCTTTGATCCTAGTTCAACTATCTCTTTTTGGGCATCAACTTGATTAGATGATGGTTGGTAGCCTTAGATTACTATCATAACCTTCTTTTCACAATCTTAACCTTACTTGTGAAGACAACCTCAAATACAGACAAGTTGTTAACTTATACAGTAGTTAAGAAAGCATACAAACCAAAGAAGATCACAATACATACGCACACACTGATTTAGAAAGACATCACATTTTCTCTTCTTCGTTATTTATCCAGGATTCCCACAACTCTAGCTAGGTAGTTTAGTCGCGTATAGTTGCAAGAAGATCCATGAAATTCAATAAAGAAAGCATAAGATGAATATCTCAACAATTGAAGAACAAAAACCAAGTTCTCAAATTAATGCTTAACCAAATAATCAAGAACAAAAGGATTTCAAGATCAAAAGTCGAATCAAGAAATCAATATATGTTATGAATGTAAAAAGTACGTAAACTAATTCAAAAATATCAAAAGGGTATTTATAGAATACATAGAAACGCTAAACTTCCTAACCAAAAGCTACGCCGAAGGTAATGAGTGTCTAGACTAACACTGACTCATTATAAGCATTCATTGTCTCTCTTCTATATTCAGTGATGATGAACCATGGTGAGATCCTATGAGTTATTGGCTGGACTCGTTGTCACTCCAATAGATTTTCACCTTTTAGAACATTTGTCACTGTTATTAGAACGGTTCCTCCCTATGAGTCATGGAATATCGTTACTACTCGTAGTTACATTTGTCTACACTAGAGCTCCAACTTGTATATCTTTAATACTTTGGCCAATCTTTGCTTAGAAAGACTTTATTCTATGACTCACAATCAATCTTTATGAATCATAGCCAACTTCAACTTCACTCCTCCTCTAAGTAATCATCACTGTTGTCTATGGGTTTGACCCCAACCTCTATTGGGTTACTATATTTGACTTCGACCGCATTATACTTCTTGGAGGTGTAGTTTTTGGCAAACATCAAATTTTAGCATTAATGTTGAGAAATGCAGGGAAATCAAATAGGTGTTTTTCTGTAAAAATAGTAAAGTATCAACAAGTCTTGATAATTGTAGTTGAAATCAATAAGATGAATACTAGGACTGTGATCCCCCTAACTTCCCAACTCTGTAGACTTATCGTGCTCAATATGGCTAACTCAATGCAATACATATAGAATCTGACATGATAGGTATCACCAACCGTCTTGTGAGCGCCTTGGTAAATTTCACTCTTCACCTTGTGAGTCTCAAAGTGTTGCCTTACTAACCATTTTTTTTATCCCAGTTCAACTATTTCATTTGGGTGTCAAGTTGATTAGACTAGGGTTGGTAGCCTCGAATTGCTATCATAACCTTATTTTTCTAATCTTGACCTCTCTTGTAAAGACAATCTCGAATACAGTTAAGTTCTCAACTTCTGTAGTGGTTAAGAAAACATACAAATTGAAGAAAATCACAATACATGCACACACACTGATTTAGAAAGACCTCACACTTTCTCTACTTTGTTATTCAGCAAAAGTCCCCACAAACCTATATAGGTGGTTTAGCCATACATAGTTGCAAAAATATCCATGGAATGCAATAAAATAAGTATAAGATGAATTTTACAATATTTGAATAACAAAAACCAACTTCTTAAATTAATGCTCAACCAAATAATTAAGAACAAAGAATTTAAGATCAGAAGTCGAATCTTGAAATCAATATATGTTTGTGAATGTACAAAGTGCTCAAACTAATACAAAAACATCAAAAGGATATTTATAGAACACTCAAAAATCCTAAAAATCCTAACCAAATCAAACAGGGAAAACTGGGTCAGCGGTGGCTACACCTCAGGAAACGAGTCATCTCGGCTGGTGATGACTCATTATCAGTGTTCAATGTCTCTTTTCAATGCTCAGTGATGATTACTCTTCATGAGATCCTACGAGTTGTTAGCTGGACTCATTTTCACTCGAGTAGACTTTCACCTTTCAGAACTTTTGTCAGTGTTATCAGAACGATTTCTCCCTACGAGTTATGGAATATTGTTATGACTTTTAGTCACCTTCATTTCTAGTGGGGCTCCAACTTGTATATCTTTAGGACTTTGGCCAATATTTGCTCAGAATAAATTTATCCTACGACTCGTATTAAATTCTTATAAGTCGTAGCCAACTTCAAATTCACTCCTCCTATTTAAGAAATCATCATTGTCATCATGACGACTTGGGCTACTATTTGTATAGTCACCCAACGACTCATAGTCCATGAAGCAACTTCATTTTTTAGAGATTTTTATTCTTCTTATATTGGTTAATTTTACTTCCAACCTTTTTTTCCTACAACATACACAAAAACACACATCATACCTATCACGACCCGAGCCGAGGCCCAGGCTGCAATGGGCATCCAAAACCATAAGGCCCAAGATGCCCCTCTAAATCCCCAACCCACTAGTGATATTATCCACTTTGGGCCCAGGACTGCATGACTTTAAAATGCGTCACTAGGGAGTAAGGCTTTCCTACTTATATACCCAGTATCCCTCATATGTTTTGTCGATGTGGGACTCCTTCCTAAGTTGGGGTGTTACATGCACTCTCCCTTATGAACTCAGCGTCCTCACTGAGGTTTGCCCTACCAAATGGAATTTTTCTATACTTAGGACTGAGGTTTTCCCTGCCTTACTGAGATTTGCCTACACTCAATTTGAAATCTGTCCTACATCGATATGGATTGACACAGGTTCAGCTTTGATACCATTCTTTCACGACTCGAGCTGAAGGCTTTGGCCGCGACGGGCATCCCAAACCACAAAGGCTCGAGATACCCCTCTAACTCCCCAATCCACTAGTGATATTGTCCTCTTTGGGCCTAGGCCCGCATGGCTTTAAAACATGTCACTATGGAGTAAGGCTTGCCTACTTATATACCCAGCATCCCTCCTGTATTTTGTCGATGTGGGACTCCTTCCTAAGTTGGGGTGTTATAATACCTAACAAAATGGGCTAAGTATTTGCATATTTTCACATTTTTAAGCATCAAGAGTGTCATAAAATCATGGCACATCAGGTGACTCTTTATTAACTCATAAATGTGTCTACTAGTCCAGTTTTTAAGTTTTACATATAAGAGTTCTCTTATTTTTATTTTTTAGTTAAAAATCTAATTGTAATTTTTCTCGAGTATATTGCCTGGTAAGTTATGGGTTTTAAGCCTCATGTAATCCTTTCTAGTGTGAGTAGGTAGAAAATACTCTAATAGCTCCTAGTTTAATCATGTGAATCTAAAAATTTGTCTTCATATGTATCTTGAAATTTAAATAATTTTCTTTTGTATGTTGGTTGCTGAAATATATAGTTATCTTCACTAATCACTCTTTATATTACCCTACTTTACATGAACATATTGGATCAATTAGGTTTAGATTCAAGAATCTTGCTAACAGAGTATCAAAATGAGACTTGGAGCTATTCCTTATCTGAGCAAGGAGTCATATTCCATATTCTTAGGTAAAATTCGCTAGCAGTCTAGTACCTTTTTCCTTCCTCCAAGATTTATTTTACTTTGTATACTCATGATCTTTCAATTATATTTTGCACATTGTTATATGAAATTTGTGTTTTGTTGGTTTGCATTTGAATTAGTATAATTCATTTAAATATGATAAACGGATCTAATTATTTGTCTCTTGATCTTAGATGGATTTATGCACCTAAGTATCATTATTTATGCTTCTTTATCCTTGTTTGGAGGACTTCTTGTGTTCTTAGTGTGTTTTTAATGGTATAATTGAGCATTTAAGTGTTAAAATACTTGATTACAATGTTTAAGGTGTGTTTGAAACAAGTTTGGAATGAATTTGGTCACTTAGATTTTAGATGAGAAAACTAGTGTACTAGCTTGAGCTATGTCTTGTTCAAGTTGATCTCGATGGATTCTAGTGTGTGTAATGAGTTGATAAGGGTATGATAGTGTCATTATGTGGGGAATAACTTTTTTATATTATTTAAGGTTCAATTTAAACAATCCAAGAGTCAAAACTAAGTTAAAGATCAAAAAGACAAAACTAGCATTCTTAGCTTAAGTTTCTAGATCATCGTCTTGGATTGTATGTTGTTTTGAGATATAATTAGTGGTGTTTAATGATATAGGATTCTTAGTGAGTTAATAATTATGATACATGTATTATAAACAAGTTGTAATTCAAGTAAAAACATAACAACAAAGCTTAAAATGAATGGACAAAGCATGGGACAAGACTTGATGTGAATGGACGTTTTGGGGTCATTGGCGGGCCACGGACCTTAGCCACCACGTTAGGATCCATGACACACAATTGGGGGAATACTAGGGACCAAATTCTAGTGTGTCACCATAATAAGGATGTGATAAGGACCCTATGAACCATGATAAGGTCTATGGCACGGATCTAAGTTCAAATCAGCAGTTTTGTCCTATAATAAATAGGACCCTTAAACATTATGTTACACACCTTGGATGACCTTGAAACTTTGAGGGAGACTGGAGAACACTTAATAAGGGTGTTTTTCCAATACATTAGTTTAATTATGTATTTTAACATGTGTTCTATCATTTCAATTATGGTTATGTCTATGAATGGCTAAACACCCTTTTCCGGGGTTAAGGCAAAGAACATAAGTTCTATTGTTATGAATTAATTTGGTTTGGATTAATTATTATTTTTATTTATTTATCTATCCTTGTTATTACTATTATAAGTATTCGTGAACTTCAGAATACATCTATTGTCATCTTGTGAGCCTAGAAGGAAGAACAAAAGGATAGAATATGGGGTAAATAGAATACGATTGTAATCTTCTACAGAATGAAGTTATAATTTACACTTAGGATAGGAATATACCAAAGTGAACAATTTGGTTCACTTATAGGATGAAATATGAATGCATTTAACTTATTTCTCATATCCCCGCTCAATGATGTAGTTGTGGGTCTAAGTTAGATAGTTGACTAGAGGCTCGGAAGACCATAGTCATAATATCAACCCTGTGAATCAACAACCAAGATAAGTAACATAACAATGATGTTTAATAGCATAATATGATTGTTCGTAGAGCCTTAACCCTGTGTTACTCCCATTTATTATCCAAGAACCTTTACTTTTCCATATTGTTTACTATACTTTTAGTTATAACTCTCAAACTCTCGTGGTTATGTTTGCACTAATTTAATATCAATAGTGAACTAGAATTGGATAGTTGTCAACACAAGTCTCTGAGGGGTCAATACTTGGCTTGTAAAAGGTAACTATATTACTTGGTGAGACCACGTACACTTGCATGTGTGCTTGTTCATAACAAGTTTTTGGCATAGTTGTCAGGGACTTGTAATTTGGCAACTGCTTTAGTTTTTGTTTTACATTTTTTATTTCTTTGGTTTTTTTCACTTGATCTTGGTTTAAATTTGCAGGTATAAGTTTACAATCTATTAAAATATCAAGGTACCAAGAATTAGTTGAACCAAACCCTGAGCCCGAACAATATTTACACCATTAGAGGAGAGAAGTAGTCTATCTCTACTTTATCCCACAAATCAATAAAGAAAAAGATATTCTTGCTCCCATGGATGAGGATCCACCAGCCCATAGGACAGTTTCCAAAGTGGAAATCCCACTTGCAACTAATTTTACTTCCACCATTCAGAAACTGGCTCCAAGAGGTAGATTTGAACTAAAAAAAAGAACATGGTACAGCTTTTAATCAGCATTGCATAATTTATCAGGCTTTCACATTAAGATCCACAAGTCTACTTGCAAAAATTTTTGGAGATCAATGACATATTCATCCCAATGGGTGTGTCAACTTACTATTTGAAGCTGACACTTTTCCCCATTTTACTATTGGGGGAAGTGAAGAAGTGGTTAAATACTGAGCCAGCAAATTCAATCATTACTTAGGATGATCTAGCCCGAAAGTTCCTCATCTGCTTCTTTCCATCTGGTAAGACTGTGGGACTTCATAGTGAGATTGTGATCTTTAATCAGAGGCCATACGAGAACCTTTATTATGCTTGGGAGAGATTCAAGTCTCTTATTAAGGACTGTCCACATCATCAGCAGTCCAATAAGGTATTAGCTCAAACCATTGTGAAACCCTTGACTATAACACAAAAATTTTGGTAGATTCAGCTGCAGGTGGTCATGTTTTTGAAAAGAATTATGATGACTTGTATACTTTTTTGAATCGTATTGCTCAAGGGAATCCTAATTGGAATGGTGATATGTCAAGAAACTCAGTGAAAAAGGCAGTTTGTATGATTGAAGTTTATAGTATATAGCGTTAGCCACTTAACTGTCAGCCATAAATAATTAGATAATGACTAAATTTAGCAAATTGGATATAAATCAAATTGCAGCTCAAGTAAATGCAGTGTAGCAAACCACAAGTTGGTGTAAGGTTTGTGGAAATAGTTGCCACTCTGCAGTTATGTGTGGTGCAAATCCTGAGTTACTCAATTTTGTGAGTAATACTCAAGGGCCAAATTATGGTAATGCCTACAACCAAAAGTGGTAAAATCAGGCCTCAAATTATTCATGAAACAATAATCATCAAATTCAAAAGTAGCTAAACACACAAGCCAGTAACATAGATGACATGTTAAAGAAGATCATGGCCACCCAAGAAGAGATGGTTGTTGAACTCAAATATCAGCAAGTACTTCAGAAGTAGTTGGAGCATCAGTTGAGGCAATTGTAGTAGGCATAAAATACCAAGCCTCAAGATGGTTTTCCAAGTGACAGTAAAATTCCTAAACAAATAATGGCAGTCATATTGAGGGGTGGTAAAGAGTTGATTGACACACCTCTAAACACAAAAAGGGAGGTAGATGCAAAGTTAATTCGTAAACCAGTTGCAGACAAAGTTGTTGATTATTTGGAAAAGTCTAAGTACACGAAAATAAAAGTCACCAAGAAGGAGAGACCACCATTGCCATTTCGATAGAGGGTAAGAAAAGCAAAGAAGGATGCATGCTTCAAGAAGTTCTTTGACACGTTCAGAGAGCTTCACGTTAACCTTCTTCTTTTAGATGTTTTGTAGGGAATGACAAGTAACATAAAATACGTAGTAACTAATAAAATTAAGTAGTAGGATATTGAGACATTAGCACTCACTGGGGAGTTTAGCTCTATGGTGATGCAGAAGATGTCCAAAAAGTTTATGAACCTTGGGAGATTTACACTCCTCGTTCAGATTGGTAACAACGAGGTGGTCCACGCACTGAGTGATTTGGGGGCAAGTATCAATTTGATGCCCCTATCAATTTTCAATACCTTGGGTTTGGGAAAGTCGAGATCGTTCTCTGTGCTACTCCAAATGGCAGACCAGACTATAGTTCATCCTAAAGGAATCATCAAAGACGTTCTCATCAAGGTTGGTAAGTTTATTATACTGAATGACTTTATTATTTTGGATTATAAGGCAGATGACAAGTGTCGATTATCTTGGGACATCTATTCTTGGCAATGGGAGAAGCATTGATAGATGTAAGAGAAGGTGCGCTCACAATAAGGTTGGATGATGAAGTAGTGGTCGTAAAGGTTTACAAACAACTTAACACACTATCCCATTACAAAGATTTATGAATGATTACAGTGATAAAAGTGGATAAGTGTGGAGTAGTGGATCCTAATACACTAAAAACCTCTTTAAACTTTCTCATTGAGCTGTCCAACCCACATATACCTAAGCCCAAAGTGATGTTGATTGATGAGCTCAAAAAGTATATTTTTGATAAAGTTATTGACATTGATAGTTCATACTCAAGACATCAGAAACAAATAAGAAGATAGCCTCCAAGTAGGAGGAAGAGAATGACACAAAATAGTTAAATGTGATGTTGGGTCATGCCGCAAAACAAAATCAGGCACTACTTGGGTGGCAACCCAAGTTAAGGTAGGTATTTGCTTTCAGTATTTTAGTTTTTACTTCACATAGTTTTTGTGTACATTGAGTCACAGATTGATTGAAAGTTTGAGTATCGGAAATCTGAGCTAAGAAGTATGACAAAGACTAAGTGTGGGGTTTCTGAACCCTCTTGATGTATAAAAATGCTACTAGCTAGTTCTAGAGGCCTCAAGGAGTATTTCAATCTCTACTTTTGAGCATACTGTAGGGACAATGTTGATTATTAAGTATGCAGCAGGGAAATTCCCATTGTTTCGGGTAAAGTGATGCTAAAGGGTCTTGAGTCTTAGTGGTTTTTCTAGTTTTTTGGGTAAATTTGAAAATTATTATTAGAAGATTTTCTCTTTTTAGTTTTAGTTTTGTGGGTCAGTCTAGTAGGTCCACACTTTACCCACCCTGTGGTTGTTCATTTTAATTGTTTTCCACGGGGGTGCCCCTTAAACCCAGTATCCTTTTTTTCAGAGTATATTTAAAAAAAATTGTAGAATAAGTGGGACATTCTTATTGAATCTATATGTGATTGCATTATGAAAGTTGTTTTGGTTGTTAAATCATGTTGATTGTGTGAATTACTACTTTGAGACTCCTAGGCTCTAGTTTATGAGTCTTGAACTTTTTGTCTTAGTGTTGAATTCATGTTATTGTTTGGTTGGGAGTCTATTATGATCCTAATTGAGTTGAGCATGTTCCATATGTGTGTGAGGTTTTTGTGTATTCCTTGTTACATGTGATGTATAGAACTTTCCTGGTACGTGTGCAAAGCAAAATAAAGAGTGTGGGTTTAGGAGATGATATAGGCATTTCTTTGATATCCATGTTTATTATACCCTTTTACCTACCCTTGTGCATAATCCTAGCTAACCCCATTGAGCCTTTAGCTTATTTTCATTATAGCCTCATATGTAGTTTGTATCCTCTTCTTTGATTGACCTTAATTTGATCCAAATCTCCTAAGCATTATAGTGTAAAATGAATTAAGTTAAGGAGGTTGAAATTCAAGTAGGAAAAAGGTGAATTTGAATTCCCAAAGTAATAGTTAATGGTGTGTACACTAGATATATTGTGGCTGGGAGTGAAAGAAATTTATGATAAAATTGAATCATGAATTAATAGACAATACTCCCTTTCGTGTTGTATGTGAGTGAGCTTAATGATATGGGTCAAAACAAAAGATGTGTGTAAAGGTAGATAAGGTGGAAAGTTGGTTGTTAGAGATAAATTGAATAAAAAGTTTGATGTATTAAAGCACTTAGGGAAGATAGTCACTATTACTGGCCATAATAGTTCCTACTCGTCCCTTATCCTACATTACAACCCATAAAGACCTATTTGATCTTGAGCCTTAACAATTTGATATTAGTGGAGTACTACACTAAGGCCAAGCCTATGGTTCATCTTGTGTAACTTGTAAATTCTTTGTGAGAGTGACCATAACTTAATTCTTCTACCTAGCTTTTAATAAATTTTATCTATGTGAGTGATCATGGGTAACTCCTTTATGGTGGGGGCACATGGTTGATGATAGTTGGTTGATTTATATGATTTCTTTTATTGAGCAATATGTATGAGTTTACCAACTTCGTGAGTCAATTCTTGATGCTAGGATGTTTTGGAGTTGTGATCTTGAGCTTTCAATTGTGAATAACATGTTGAGTATAAGGATATGCATTCTGTGAAGTTATTTTAGTACTATCTTGTGTTACTTTCTTCCATAGAAGTGTGCATTCTCCTATTATTATGATACTTAGAGTGAAGAGTTGTTTGAGGACGAACAAGGCTTTAAGTGTGGGGTTGTCATCTTAGGTGGATTTATGCACCTAAGTGTCATTATCTATGCTTGTTTAGCCTTGTTTTTGAGGACTTATTAAGTGCTTAATGTGTTGTTAATGGTATAATTGATCATATAAGTGTTAAAATACTTGATTACAATGATTAAGGTTTGTTTCAAACAAGTTTGGAATCAATTTGGTCACTTAGAGTTTAAACGAGAAAATTAGTATTACCAGCTTGAGCTATGTGTTGATCTACTTGATCTCAATAGATTCTAGTGTGTGTATTGACTTACTAAGGGTATGATTGTGTCATTATTTGTGGAATAAATTTTTTATAGTGTTTAAGGTTCAATTGAAATAAGCCAAGAGTAAAAACTAAGTGAAAGATCAAAAAGACAAAACTGGCATTCTTATCTTAAGTTTCTAGTTCGTCGTCTTGGATTGTATGTTGTTTGGAGCTCTAATTATTGGTTTAAGATTCTATATTATTCGTGGTTAGTTGATAAAGATGAAATACGGATGATAAAAAATCTGTAATTCAAGTTAAAACATCACCACAAAACTTGGAATGGATGGACAAAAGCACGGTACAAGACTTGATGTGAAATGGACGTTTTGGGGTCATTGGCTTGCCACAGACCTTAGATACTGTATTAGGGTCCATGAAATGCCCTTGGGGAAATACAAGGGACCCAATTCCAGTTTTTAATGAGTATAAGGATGTTCCACGGACCCTAAGTACCGTGATTAGGTCTATGGCACAGACCTAAGTTCACAACTTAGTACTATTATAAACAGGACCCTTAAACGTTATGCTACACACATTGGACGACCTTTAAACTTTTAGGGAAGATGTGGAACAATTAAATTACGGTTTTTATTCCATTAATTTGGTTTTTATGGATTTCAACATTTATTATATCACTGCAATTATGGTTATATCCATGAGCGGCTAAACACCCTTTTCTCGGGTTAAGGCCAAGAACATGAGTTCTATTGTTATGAACAGATTCGGCTTTGATCAGTTATGATATTTGGTTGTTTATTTATCCTTTTTATTACTATTTTAAGGATTTTAAACCCTTAGAATACATCCATTGTCATCTTGTGAGGCTGGAAGGAGGAACAAGAGGATAGAATGTGGGGTAAATAGAATAGGATTGTAATATTCTACAGAATGAAGTTATAATTTGCTTTTAGGAAAGGGATAAACCTAAGTGACCTATTTGTTTCACTTATGGGATTAAATATGAATGCTTTATCTTAGTTTTAATATCTCTACTCAATGATGTAGTTGTGGGTCTAAGTTAGATATATGACTAGAGGCTCGCAAAACCATAATCAAATCAACCCCGTGAATCAACAACCAAGATAAGCAACATAACCAAAGAATTTTAAGAGCATAGTATTATTATTCATAGAGCCTTAATTCTAGTTTAATCTCATTGATTGTCCAAGAACCTTTACTTTTATGCATTGTTTACTTTACTTTTATTTATAACTCTCAAACTCTCGTGGTTACGTTTGCACTAATTTAATCTTAATAGTGAACTTGAATTAGATAGTTGTCAACATAGGTCTATAAGGGATCAATACTTGGCTTGTAAAGGGCCACTATATTACATGGTGAGACCACGTACACTTGTGTGTACTCTTGCAAGTAACAAGTTTTTGGCACCGTTGTCTGGGACTTGTAATTTCGCAACTGCTTTAGTTTTAGTTTTACTTCTTGATTTTTTTGGTGCTTTTCACTTGGTCTTGGTTTAGAATTTGCAAGTACAGGTTTGTAGGTTAGTAAGCTTGAAAAGGATAGAGAATTGGTTGAACTAGACCCCAAGCCTGAACAATGCTTAAACCAATAAAGAAGAGAAGTGGTCCTTCTCTACCGTATCTCATAAATCAACAAAGAAAAAGATACTCCTTCTCCCATGGCTTAGGATACACCATCCCGCAGGACAGTTCACAAAGTGGCAATCCCACTTTCAACTAATTTGATCTCTGACATTCAAAAAAGGCTCTTGGAGGTAGGTTTGAACTGAAACAGAACATGGTGTAGTTTTTTTTATCAGGAGTGGACAGTTTACTGGGCTTTAACATAAAGATCCATAAGTCCGCTTGTAGAATATTTTGGAGATCACTGACACATTGATCCTTATGGGTATGTCAACTGACTATGTGAGGTAGACACTTTCTCTTTTTTGCTATTGGAGAAAGCAAAGAAGTGGTTGAATGCTTAGCCGGTAGATTCAATCATAACTTGGGATGATCAAGGCTAGAAGTTCCTCATCCACTTATTTTCATCTAGCAAGACTGCAAGACTTTGCAGTGAGATTGTGAGATTTAAGTAGAGGTGAGACGGGAACCTTTATCATGATTGGGAGTGATTCAAGTCTCTTCCTAGGGACTGTCCACATCATTAGCAGTCCAATATGGTATTAGATCACACCCTTATTGAATCCCTTGACCATAACACAAAAATTTTGCTTGATTCATCCATTGGTGGCCAGGCTCTAGAAAAGACATATAATGAGCTATATACTTTGTTAAATCTGTTTCTCAAAGAAATCGTAATTGGCCTGGTGACATATCCAGAAACTCACTAAAAAAGGTAGTTAGTATAATTGAAGTTGATAGTATCACATCCTTAGCCGCTCAACTGTCAACCATATAGAATATAATAATGACCTAATATAGCAAATTAGTTTTGAATCAAACAATGGCTCAAGTGAATGTAGTGCAGCAGACCACAAGTTGGTATGAGTTTTGTAGTAATAGTGTCCACTCTGCAGATATGTGTGGTGCAAATCTTGGGTCAGTCAATTTTGTGGGAATGCTCAAAGGCTAAAATGGTAATGCCTACAGCTAAAAGAGGCAGACTCTAGCACCAAATTATTTATGGAACAACAATCTACATATTCAGCAACAGCAAAACACACAGGCCAGTAACATAGAGGATATATTAAAGAAGATCATGTCCACCCAAGAACAAATGGCTACTGAATTAAAAAAATCAGCAAGTACTTCAAAAGCAGCAAGGGAAATTGCAGCAGACACATAATATCATGCCTCAAGGTGGTTTTCCAAGTGACAATGAACCTCTCAAAAAAGTAATGGAAATCACATTGAGGGGTGGTAAAGAGTTGATTGACAGACCTCTAAATACAAAAAAGATGTAGATGTAGAGTTGATTTCTCAATCAATTGCAGATAAAGTTATTGATTATTCAGGAAAGTCTGAGTACCTAAAAATAAAAGTTATCGATAAGAAGAAACCACCACCACCATTTCCACAAAGGCTGAGAAAAGCAAAGGAGGATGCGTGCTTTAAGAACTTCTTTGACATGCTCATAGAGCTTCACATTAACCTTCTTAGTTTAGATATTTTGCAGTGAATGCCTAAGTATGCTAAGTACTTGAAGGATGTGACATCCAATGGAATTAAGTAGAAGGATATTGGGATAGTACCACTCACCAAGGAGTGTATCTCTATGGTGATGCATAAGATGCCTAAGAAGCTTAAAGACCCTGGGAGGTTTACTCTCCCCATTCAGATTGGTAACAATAAGGTGGTCCAATGCACTGAGTAATTTGGGGACAGTTATCAATTTGATGCCCCTCTTGATGTTCAACACCATGGGTTTAGGGAAGTCGAGACCGTGCTCTGAGCTACTCCAAATATAGTCTATCTTAAAGGAATCATCGAAGACGTTCTTATCAGGGTTGATAAGTTTATTATACTAGTTGACTTTATTTTTCTAGATTATAAGGCAGATAATAGGGTACCAATTATCTTGGGACATCTATTCTTGGCGATGGGAGGAGCATTGATAGATGTTAGAGAGGGCATGCTCACAATGAGGTTAGATGATGAAGAGATGATCTTTAAGGTTTACAAACCACTCAACATGCTATCCCATTATAAAGATTTATGCATTATTACAGTGATGGAAGAGGTTGAGTGTGGGGTGGTGGAGCCTAATCCCCCAAAGACCTCTTTGAACTTTCACACTGAGCTTTCCAAGCCAACAATACCTAAACCCGAAGTGATGCTGATTGATGAGCCTTAAAAGGATATTGTTGAGAAAGTTATTTACCTTAAGAGTTCATTCTCAAGAGGCCAGAAACAAATAAGAAGATGACCTCCACGTAGTAGGAGGAGGATAAAGTAAAATGGTTAAGTGGAATGTTGGGTCATGCCACGACTCTAAATCAGGTGTTGCTTGGGAGGCAACCCAAGTTAAGGAAGGTATTTACTTACAGTATTTTTAGTTTTTAATTTATATAATTTTTGTTTTTGTTGAGTCACAAGTTGATGGAAAGTTTGAGTACCAGAAACCTGAGCTAAGGAGCATGGCAAAGATAAAGTGGAGGGTTCCCGGACCTTTTTAATGTATAAAGATGCTACTAGCTAGGCCTAAAAGCCTCAGGGAGTATTTCTATCTCTACTTTTGAGTATACTTTAGGGAAAAGTAGATTTTTAAGTATGGGGTGGAAAAGTTCCCATTGTTTCGGGTGAAGTTATGTTGTAGGGTCTTGAGTCTTAATTTTTTTTTTTTCTAGTTTTTGGGTAAATTTGAAAAAAATTACAAAAGATTTTCTCATTTTAGTTTTAGTTGTTTGGGTCAGTCTAGTAGGTGCATACTTCACACCCTTCCCCTCTCGGTGGTTGTTCTTTTCAGTTCTTTTCCACGGGGGTGCCCCTTGAACCTGGTATCCTTTTTCTTTTTAGGAGTAAATTTAAAATTTTGTGTATCATAAGTGGGATGTTCTTGTTGGTGTTATATGTAGTTGCATTATGCTATTTGTTTTTGTTTTTAAATCATGTTGATAGTGTGAATTACTACTTTGAGACTCCTAGGCTCTAGTTTAGGACTCTTGAACTTGTTGGCTTAATGTTGAATTCATGTTATTGTTTGGTTAAGAGTCTATGATAATACTACTTTAGTTGAGCAAATGCCATTTGTGTGTGAGGTTTTTCTGCATTCCTTATTGCATGTGATGTCTAGAACTTGCCTTGTGTGTCTGGAAAGCAAAATAAAAAGTATGGGTTTAGCAGATGATATAGGAGTTTCTTTGCTAGCCATGTTTTATAAACTCTTGTACCTACCCTTATGCATAATCCTATTACCCCCATTGAGCCTTTAGCTTGTTTTGGTTGTAGCCTCATATGTAGCATTTGTCCCATTCTTTGATTGACATTAATTTTATCCAAATCTCCAAAGCATTTTAGTGTAAAATTAATTGAGTTAAGGAGTTTGAAATTCAAGTAGGAGAAAGGTGAAATTAAAGCCCTAAAGTAATAGTTATTGGTGTATATAATTGATGTGTTGTGGTTGGAAGTTAAAAAAATTTGTGTTAAAATTAAATCATAAATTAATATACAATACTCTATTCCAATTACATGTGAGAGAGCTTAATGAGATGGGGCAAAACAAAAGTTTTGTGTGAAGGTAGATGAGGTGGAAAGTTGGTTGTTAGAGGTGAATTGAATAAAAAGTGTGATGTATTAAAGCGCTTAGGGAATAGTCACTATAACTGGCAAAAATATTTTCTACCCGTCCCTTTGCCTACATTACATTCCATAAAGACCTATTTGATCTTGAGTTTTAACATTCTAATATTAGTGGAGTGCTACATTGAGGGAAGGCCCATGGTTCATCTTCTATAAATTATGAATTCTTTGTGAGAGTGAGCGTATCTTGATTCTTATACCCAGATTGTAATAAATTGCATCTATGTGAGTGATTTATCTTGTGGTAAGGGCACATGTTTGATGCTAGTTGAGTGATTTGTATGATGTCTTTGATTGATAAATACATATAAGTTTGTCAACTTGGTGAGAGAATTCTTGAGGCTAGGATGTGTTAGAGTTGTGTTCCTGAGCTTTCAATTATGTATAACATGCTTATTGTAAGGACTTGCATTTTGTGTATTCATTATAGTACCAGATTGAGTACCTTTCTTGTATTAGAAGTGTGGAGGATCCTCTAAATATTATGCTTAGAGTGAAGAGTTGTTCGAGCACGAACAAGGGTTTAAGTATGGGGTTGTGATCTTAGATGGATTTATGCACCTAAGTATCATTATCTATGCTTGTTTAGCCTTGTTTTGAGGAATTTTTGTGTGATTAATATGTTTTTAGTGGTATAATTGAGTATATAAGTGTTAAACTACTTGATTACAATGTTTTAGGTGTGTTTCAAATAAGTTTGAAATCAATTTGGTCACTTAGAGTTTGGACAAGAAAACTAGTGTTACTAGCTTGAGCAATGTGTTATTCTAGTTGATCTTGATGGATTATAGTGTGTGTAATTAGTTCCTAATGGTATGATGGTGTCATTATGTATTTAATAACTTGTTTATAGTGTTTATGGTTCAATTGAAATAAGCCAAGAATCAAAACTAAGTTAAAGATCAAAAAGACAAAACTAGCATTCTTAGATTAAGTTTCTAGTTCATCGTCTTAGATCGTATGTTGTTTTGAGCTATAATTCCTAGTGTTTGATGATATAGGATACTTTTTGAGTTTATAATGATTATATATCTATGATACACAAGCTTGAAGTCATGTAAAAACAACACCACAAAGCTTGGAATGAATGGACAAAAGCGTGGGACAAGACTTGACGTAAAATGGATGTTTTGGGGTCATTGGCATGTCCTCGGACCTTAGCCACCGCATTAAGGTCTGTGTCATGACTTTTGGAGAATAATAGGGATTTAATTCCAGTTTATCACCATAGTAAGGATGTTCCATTAACCCTGGGCACCGCGATAAGGTCTGTGGCACAAACCTAATTTCAAATCGGCAACTTTGTCCTACTATAAATAGGACCCTTAAACATTATGCTACACACCTTGGACGACCTTGAAACTTTAAGGAAGGATGTATAACACTTTAATTAGAGTTTTATTTAATTACATTAGGTTGTTTATGAATTTTATCATGTATTCTATCATTGCGATTACGGTTATGTCCATGAACGGCTAAACACCTTTTTTTGGGGTTAAGGCAAAGAACATAAGTTCTATTGTTGTGAATTGATTCGATTTTGACTAATTATCATATCTGATTATTTATTTATCCTTTTTATTACTAAATTAATGATTCACAACCCTTATAATACATCCATTGTCATCTTGTGAACTCGGAGGAGGAACAAGATGATAGAACACGGGGTAAATTGTAATGACCCGAAAGTACACCCTGGTCGCCATATGGTGCTTACGGTCCTGGAAGACTAAAAGATAACCTATGATATTGTACCTACTATGAGCACAAAATAAGATAACAAATAAAACATGTACGGAATTTACCTAAAATTCCAAAAGGTTTTAAAAACTAAAATCAAAACAAAAGCATGACGTTAACGTCTGAAAACATACTGAAAATTGACTATCTGCCTGTACTAGTCTGAAAGCCTCTAACTGAATAACTGATAAGTAGATGGTATAAGCCCCAAACTAACTCTGACTGTCTGCTAAAATTGGGAAATTGAAATAAACATAACTGGTCCTCGGAACATGAGGACTCACCCCTATTGTAGCTACAGTTGCGTTGGGATAACTAGGTACGGTCAGAAACCTTAACATTCGAACCTATGATATGAAACATCATAGTGCAAGAAAAGAGTACGTGATCAGTACTTTAAATGTACTGGTATGCTAAATGAGGTAAGGTTGAGATCCATGGGTTTATATGCATAAATGATAACCAACTGAATGAATAGCATGGGATAACTGAACATGAGGTAATAACTAGCTGAATGATATAAAGTGACTTAGTAAGCATGCATGGAGCAAATACTGTCTAGTAGTATGAGAATACTGAGTATAGATGTGTGAAAGCTGTAAAATCTGAGAATGCATGACCAAGCATATAATATATTTCTGATATAGTCTGTAACTAAAATACTGAAATCTAATAACTAAATAATGGATAACTATATGCTATGGTCAATCAAAATTGAACTGAGTTCTAAAATAAAACTGTGGGAGGTATCATCTAACCGACATGCCCCAGTCTAAGCTGATCTGGGTGCAACCTGTGACTCCAGATGGAAGGGTGCTAGTATTGTGCCATAGGTACTAACAATGGTTGTGAGTTAACTTTAACTAGTAGGAAGACATTTTATCAACCCTCACTGGTAGGAAAACTCATGTGAGATAGGTCAACCTTTATCTGATAGGAAGTCATCTCAACCTACATTGTCTACGTAGTTCTATAACTCAGGAATTGCTACTGAGGATCAAACTCTATACTAATAGGAATGCCCTAATACTGAGTTCGCTCGGTGCTGAATCCTACTCCCAACTAAACTAATACTGATTACGGGACTAAGCTAAGCTTAACTGCAGAGGGAATTGACTCAAATTACTGAACTGTTACAAGTTTGACTGATATGATAACTGACTGAACTGATAATGCTCATACATGTCTAAAACTATTCTGAAACTATTGGGACTAGGTAAACAGTTAAATTTTAGGCATTCAAAAAACCCGGGACTCGATAGCAATAACAACATAGACACATGAAAGCCTTGAAACCATGGAAGGAAATCATTAATTTTTCACTTAAACATTTCATCAAACACATAGGGTCCAAAACTTAAACATGAGGATATTTTTAGACATGATGAGATAGCACAATCACATGAAAAAATCATAAACTGAGGATTTTTGAATTATCATGAACATGATATGGAAACCACAATATTTAAAATATACTATAATACATTCCACTTGAAAACACATTCCAAAATCTTAACTTGTTAATATGTAATAAGTAGTCATTGTTCAAAACCCAATCATTTAGTCATTTCAGCATTTCAGCAAACACTTGAAATTCATGGTTTAAACTAAGTATGGGAATAGTTTCAAATTTTTAAGATCACCAATTAGGGTTTAAATTCAACAAACAACCCATTCGAACATATAAGGTTTAATATCACCAATACTTTCATAGAAACATGATAAAATTCAAAATTCATGTAAGTTCATGGAAAAAATTCATAAAATATGTAATAAGGGCTGCTTTCAATGAAAATAGATTGTAAACATCATGTATAATCAAAATCCATAAAAGCTTCACGGAGAGAAATTATTATGAACATCTAATTCCATGATTTAAAATATAAAAGATGGATTCTTTGATTTCATGAGTGTAAAGGGTCGATGGATGAATATCTAGCATACCTTAACACCTTGATCTTGAAAGAGAATTAACTTTTATTGAACGTTCTTGGATTGGGAATTATAATTTCTTGGTTTTCTTGAAGAAAGGCTTGAATCATGTTCTTGGGAGATGGTCTTGAGAGAAAACCCTAATTTTCTTATTCTTGAGAGTGGAGAGGATTAAAATTTTTTTTTAAAAATTGATTTATGATGGCCATGTACGTGTTTTTGATGATTTAAGTTGTGGAAGGTGAGGGAAAATACCAAAATACCCCTTTAAATCTGAATGGAAATTGCTGAATTTCATGTGTGACGACTTGGGCTGATACGTCGTCACTTAGGTGATAGCCCGTCATCCCAGTTCATCACTTAGAAGCTGGAATTGATGATTTTCTGCCTAAGGCAGACAACTTGGGCTGATAATTCATCACATAGGTGACGGCCCGTCATCTCAGTCCGTCACTTTGTTGACAGGCTGACATGCTGAAGTAAAATGGACATAACTTCTTGATCCAATATTGGATTAAGGTGAAACCAGTTATGTTAGAAATAAGATTCAAAGATCTTTATTTTGGTATATAGTAGGACACTTGCATCGACATATGCTAATATTTACACTTGTTTAAAGTTGACCCTTGCTAGAGCATTTGTCAAAACTCTACCGATAGAAAAGTATTCAACCCGTCTATGAGTTAGGAGGATATTATGACCTCAATCAATACACAAAGATATTCCCACATAATATATTTGATAATTACACATGTATAAATATAGAATAATTGGTTTACGTTTGTACGCATAGGAACAACGATTTAAATTCTAGCCCAAAAATGAGGGGTGTTACAATATCTCTCCCTTGGAAATATTTATCCTCGAATGAGACTGGTTTGGCTACAAGTACTATAATAAGGCAACTGAGAGAATATACTGAACTTGAACATACATGAATCTGAATGTGATTGCATAGTTGAGTCTGGGCATGATACCTGAACTGAACTGGCCTTGTGGATACATGCATTAAAATAAGAATTGTTATAAGGATGAGATAGAAACGAGAGTCAACTTATGAATAACTATTACCTCAAGCTGGATCTGGTTTCATGAAGAAAAGATGAGAGATTTAGGATATGAAAATTCAGGGTATTACAATATATCCCCCTTGGGATAGTTTGTCCCTCAAATGGTACTGACTTAGCTGAATTACTAAGGAAAGACTGAGATGATGCATGGGATACTTAGGAATTAAATCATGAACGAATATTTGTAATCTAAAACTAATGCATAATGCGTGAACTAAACTGAATTCACAATCCACTTAGATGCAAACAAACTATCTCTTAGAAGGGATAATTCATGAACTTCAGATAGTAAGACTAGACCGAAAGACGGTAAAACTATAGGAACTTATCTGTCTAAATGCTAATTTGGATTACTGGCTATACAAACTAAGTCATACTGAAAGCATATACTTAACTGGAGTATTTCTTTGACATACTTTCTATGAAGTTCCAATGACTTAGGGAGCAAAGAATCTTGCCATGGTCTGAATAAGAAATTACAACATGGCTAAAATTCTATAATATAGAACACAGGCCTACGAAACATCATCTAGGATAGAGATACTAAGCCTTATGCACTGCAACTACTAAAGTTTAAGCTTATAAATACTCCTCGAATACTCTCTCAACTGTACCTTCCACCTTAATACTGCACTTCACCTGAGACTACTGAAAATATTCACATAGGCACTGATAACTCTATCTACTGAGGTCTGAGCTAGACCGAATTCCCCCACTATGTTCAAGCCTACTCAAATTTATAAAATGCTCACATAAAACTGTAATACTAGTCTAGGTCATGAATTAAATACACTCTGCAGTTTCATAACTTCTCATCTCATGAAAAATACTTATTTCCCCTTCAAAAATTAAATACAACCTCTTACTAGACATTCACTAACACGCAATGAATTTATCCAGTTACACACCAACATGCCATTCAAGACTACCTTCATAACTACAGCCTCGAGTAAAACAAATTTGCAAAAATCTTTCCTTAACATAAAACATTTACTCTCTCTCATCTAAGCAATTGCTTATCACTACATCATTTCATAAGGAGGGGTTACTAAAAGACTAAAACATAAGGACCTGAAGCATGAATGAATACTATACAGAACTTGACAATTAAAAGAAGCTTGAGGAATAGAATATCGACATCACATATTTATCAAGAGAACTAAACTAAGGATGTACATGACATAAATCTAAATTTTGCTAATCATTAGGAGTGTAGCATGCGAACTGGAACTGAACATACTGTAAATCATGAAAACATCAGTCATGAACTGCATGACCTGAGTTTTGAGTTCATAACTTCATGGAATATGATTTGGACTGCTAGGTGAACTGAAACTCCTTTTACTAGGAATTGGAAGTGTACCTAATTTTGTATAAAGTGCACGAATGTGAGCTATGATCATAGGGCTGATATACAAGGCATGAATAGATATCGTGATGATTGAGAAACCTTGTACTAAGAAAATAATGGGTTGGGCATCATCCTCTCCTACTACTTTTCTACACATACTAATATTACTACCAAAATCTGAAAGCTTGACTTAGTTACTTGTTCTATCATCTCCCTCTTAGCTTAAAGTCATCATTATAAGTCTGTGAACCACTTAATCAATAACTCTAAACTGAACTATCACCACTTTACCTTAGAATTTGGGGTATAACAATATGTATAAATGATGAACTCATCCTGAAAAACTACACATGATAGTGTAAAATCCGTTCCTAGTACTTTCGTCTGAGACAGAACTCTTAACTTTCTATAGCCCCAATATTCATCATACAATAACTTAAACACTGACTAACTTAGAATTTTTAACTCTTCTTTCTATTATGTCAACCTTCAAAGATTCAAACTCAGATTCTAACACATAACATGGATATCCCCAAATCTTTAATAACAATACTACTTTCATCATAGCCTATAAATATCACATCCACAACATATGTTTCAAATCAACAAACATAAGTTCTTTCTTACACTGCATCAAGCCTACTAATTCACCTTTCATACAACTATTCCTATGAAATATAATCTACTCAAAATAAGGTAACAGTATCTCAACTCTACTATTGTTGCTAAACTCCTAGTTTTATGCTTCTAACTCTAGGTCATATGTTATCCTATAATACTGAGAAGGGATCTGAGGACACAGCTTACTTTAGGTTTGTGCACAAGTTTTCATGATCATGAATGAAATCTTTAAAATTTTGGAACATAACAGAACTGATGGGATACTTTTAAGCCTTTAACCATCCCATAACTGTCTGCGGGGACTATTTGAAAAAGCTCTATCTGTAGGGATTTATGCTTGATTGTTTCTGTTACCTTGTAAACAAAGAAGCAATGGCATGAATAGAGCAAAATTTAAAATCTTTATAACTTTCTTATAGGATCTTTCTATAGAATGATCTGAGATATGAAAGAAAGGAAACTTTTCCTAATATGTCTTGTAGACTCTTGTCCATAAGTGTGGTGCGCTTTACACACATGCACAAGACTTTACTTAACGCATCTTTCAGACTCCCTAGGACTCTTTAAAACCTTAGGCTCTGATACCAAGTTTGTAACGACCTAAAAGTACACCATGGTCGCCACATGGTGCATACGGCCCCAAAAAACCACAAGCTAACCCATGAGCAGATACCTGTTGTGATTACTAAATAAGATAACAAAGAAAACATGTGCAAAATTTAACTAAAATTCCATAAGGTTTTAAAAACTAAAATCAACACTGAAACATGATGTTAATGTCTGAAAACATACTGAAAACTGACTATCCATCTGTACTAGTCTTAAAGCCTCTACTTGAATAACTGAGAAGTTGATGGGACAAGCCCCCAACTAATTTCAACTATCTGCTAAAATTAGGAAATTAAAATAGACATAACTGGTCCTCGAAATAAGAGGACTCAACACTGCTACTGCTACTGGTGTGCTGGATAACTAGGTACGGTCGGGAACCTAAGCATCCGAACCTATGATATGAAACATCATAGCCTAGGAAAAGAGTACGTGATCAGTACTTTGAATGTACTGGTATGATAAATGAGGTAAGGCTGAGATGCATGGGTTTATATGCATAAATGATAACCAACTGAATAAACAGCATCGGATACCTAAACATGATGTAATAACTAGCAGAATGATATGAAGTGACTTAGTAAGCATGCATGGAGAAAAGATTGTCTAGTTAGCATGCGAATACTGAATATAGATACGTGAAAGCTGTAAAATCTGAGAATGCATGACCAAGCATATAATACATTTCTGATAGACTTTGTAACAGAAATACTGAAATCTGATAACTGAATAACTGATAATTTTATGCTATGGTCAAGCAAAACTGAACTAAGTTCTGAATTGAATACTAGAACTAAAATTGTGGGAGGTATCATCTAACCGACATGCCCTAGTCTGAGCTGATCGGGGTCCAACCTATGGCCCCAGATAGAGTGGTGCTAGTATCGTGCCACAGGTACTAATAATGGTTGTGAGTTAACCCTAACTGGCAGGAAGACATTTTTCAACCCTCACTGGCAGGAAAACTCATGCGAAATGGGTCAACCCTTATATGACAGGAAGTCATCTCAACCTTTACTAGCTACATAGTTTTGTAACTCAGGGATTGCTATCGAGGGTCAAAATCTCTACTAAAAGGAATGCCCCCATCTTTGGGTTTGCTCGGTGCTGAATCCTACTCTCAACTGAACTGATACTGATTGTGGGACTAAGCTAAGCTTAACTAAAGAGGGAATTAACTCAAATTACTAAAATACTCTAAGTTTGACAGATATGATAACTGACTAAACTGATATAGCTCATACGTGTCTGAAACTATTCTAAAACTACTGGGACTAAGTAAACAGCTAAATTTCATGCATTCATAACCCCCAGGACTTAATAAAAATAACAATAGGGACACATAAAAGCCTTGAAACCATGGAAGGAAATCATTGTTCAGAATTATTTACTTAAGCATTTCATCAAACACATGGGGGTCAAGGCTTAAACATGAGGATATTTTTAGACATGATGAGCTAGCACGATCACATGACAAAATCATAAACTGAGGATTTCTGAATTCTCATGAATATTCTATGGAAATCATAATATTTAAAATTTACTATAATGCATTCCACTTGAAAACACATTCTAAAATCTTAACTTATAAACATGTAATAAGTAGTCATTGTTCAAAACCCAATCATTTAGACATTTCATCAAACACTTGAAATTCATGGTTTAAACTAAGCATGGGAATATTTTTAAAACTCATAGTAATAGCATGATTTCACTTTTAAGATCACCAATTAGGGTTTAAATTCAACAAACAACCCATTCAAACAAGTAAGGTTTAATATCACGAATACTTTCATGGAAACATGATAAAAATTCAAAATTCATGTAAGTTCATGGACAAAATTCATAAAATATGTAATAAGGGCTTCTTTCAATGAAAATAGATTGTAAACATCATGTATAATCAAAATCTATAAAAGCTTTATAGAGAGAAATCATTATAAACATCTAATTTCAGGATTTAAAATATAAAAGATGGATTCTTGGATTCCATAGGTGAAAAGGGCCCATGGATGAACATCTAACATACCTTAACTCCTTCATCTTGAAAGAGAATTAACTTTTCTTAAACGTTCGTGAATTGAGAACTATAATTTCTTGGTTTTCTTGAAGAAGGGCTTAAATCTTGTTCTTGGGAAATGATCTTGAGAGAAAATCCTAATTTTCTTATTCTTGAGAGTAGAGAGGATTAAGAATTTTTTTTAAAACTGATTTATGATAGCCATGTAAGTGTTTTTGATGATTTAAGTCATGGGAGGTGAGGAAAAGGACCAAAATACCCCTCCAAATCTGAATGAGAATTGTGAATTTCATGTGTGATAACTTGGGCTGGTAAGTCGCCACTTAGATAACGGCTCATCACCCCAGGCCATCACTTAAAAGCTGGAATTGATGATAGTCTACCTAAGGCTGATGACTTGGGATGATAAGTCATCACATAGGTGACGACCCGTCAGCTCAGGTCGTCACTTTATTGATAGGCTGACATGCTGGAGTAAATGGGTATAACTTCTCACTCCGATATCAGATTAAGGTGAAACTAGTTGATTTGGAAAGAAGATTCAAAGATATTTATTTTGATATATAGTAGGACACCTGAACCTACATATGCTAAGATATACACTCGTTTAAAGTTGACCCTTGCTGGAGCATTTGTCAAAACTCTACCGATAGAAAAGTCTTCAACTCGTCTTTGAGTTAGGTAGATATTACGACCTCGATCAATATACAAAGATATTCCCACATAATATGTTTGATAATCACATATGTGTAAACATAGAATAATTAGGTTTAAGTTTGTACGCATAGGAACAACGATTTAAATTTCAGCCCGAAAATGTGGGGTTACATAAATAGAATAGGATTGTAATCTTCTATAGAATGAAGTTATAAATTGCATTTAGGATAGGAATATACTGAAGCGGCCTATTTGGTTCACTTACAAGATTAAATATGAATGCATTTAACTTAGTTATCACATCTCCTCTCAATGATGTAGTTGTGGGTGTAAGTTAGATAGGTGACTGGAGGCTTGAAAGACCGTAGTCATAATATCAACCTCATGAATCAACAAATAAGATAAGTAATATAACCAATGAAGTTTAATAGAATAATATGATTGTTTGTAGTGCCTTAACCCGGGATTACTCCCATTGATTGTCCAAGAACCTTTACTTTTTCACATTGCTTACTTTACTTTAAGTTATAACTCTCAAACTCTCATGGTTACGCTTGCACTACTTTAATCTCACTAGTAAATTAGAATTGGCTAGTTGTCAACACAAGTCCCTGAGGGATAGATACTTGACTTGTAAAAGGCCACCATATTACTTGGTGAGACCACGTACACTTACGTATGCGCTTGGGCGCAATATCTCCCCATCTTTTTTGATATTGATTTTAATAAAATCCCTTGTCTTTGGTGTATTGACTATATCGTAGAAAGGATAGAATTTTATGGCGAACACACAATTCAGAGTTTCATAACATGTAGGTTAGTTTAAAACTGGACCAGTTTAAAAATGAGAACACGGATATACTTTTCTTAAGAGTTTTTTATGAAACCAAATAAAAATTACTTTGCCTTTTCAAAAGCAAACCCCTTGTTGGAAACTTAACCTTCTGACTTTTGAAAAGTTTTTCTTACCAAAGTTTCTTTAGGAGAGCTGTAAATTTACTTCAATTACATTAGGTGCACAAACCAATCTTTTGATTAGTCCCATTCTTGGGGTTCTTTTAGTTTTCAAGAAAAAAAAATTGGTAGAGGTATTTGGCATTGTGGTAAGAAAAGTTTTTGGATTTGTACCTTTGATTATAACTTAAAATTGTGGGAAAAAAAGGTGTTGCACTCAAACAACTAAGTTGCTGACTACGTTAATCTACATTATTGTATATATTATTTATTGAAATTATGAAGTCTAAATTATTTTCTTAGAAAGTACTTCTCTTATAATATGTCTTTTCTCTTTTGCTCCAAATGCAATATATTTAAGATTAATTAACCTGAGTTTGGCCGATTAATCGTAGTTAGCGGATCTTTTAGGATGTTTAATCACTTTTTTTAGGATAATTAGAACTCTTATCTAGAATCACTTAAGCTAAGTGGATCATAAAATGTAGTTTTTATTTATTTTAATTAATTAATTTATAATAGGTGTCCTAATTCACCGTAGAACTAATTTGGTGGAAACTTCCTTAATTTACTTAGATAATTATGATTTGAACCGTATTAAAATGGTGTATACAGTTAAATAACTATAATCCATCTAAATACTTTGGTACCCTGCAGAGATGCTCGTCATTTAACCTAAGCAGGATGCCCAAATACTAAGCAGTTCAGAGTACACAAGTAAGCAAGCATACAACACATAAACACTTTATAAAAAGTCAAGGTACATCTCAACTTCCCTTTAAAGAAGATCCACAAACCTAAATATAGTTTAAAGCATCAATCAAAAGTTCTACTCCCTTGAATCATCTCTAAACACAATCAACCTAATCAAATATGACATCTACTTGTCAAAAGGAGTCTGTTGATACTCATATCGATATATTTTTATTTTCTATCTAAAATCACTTTGAGAAGTGATTTCAAAAATACAAGGTAAAATTAATAATTATTTAAGAAATATGTTTCCCATATCATAAGGAGTCTAAATCTACAAACTCAATTAAAAATGATTTCAAATCAAGCTTTAAATCAACGAAAAACTCATTTTATATTTTATTGGGTAAAACACCCAAAATCATGTTTAAAATTAAAGATTTGAAGATGGTTTTATGATAAAATCTATGGGGAAAAGATAAACTCAAGGTTTAGAAATACGCCTATGGAAGAATTCTCAGAACCCTAATGAAATTGTCTAATTTCGAGATCTCAAAGTCTAAAATAGAAAAAAATTATGGAAAAGGGGTTTACACTGTCGAGGTACAGAGTGCCTTGCATCACAGCCTCCACCATATGCATACGAGGATCAAAATTGACCATGTCCACTAAAAGACCATCGTGATCGGGACACGTGACAAAGAGTCATGCGATCACAATAGTGACCCAAACTGAACTACGTGATTTCTACTTTCATCCATGTTATCGTGATGAACAACTACACTATCCTTCGCGATCGCTACCCAAGTCACGGGATCACAATAAAGAAATATCTGGTGCGCTAAAAATTGGGCACCAGCAAGTAGTCTAAGATCAAAATATTTCAAAAATCATCAGAATTCATTCGGACCCCGTAGAAATAATCAAATAATACTAATAGGTTATTTTTGATATTTTGGATTCAATGAAACTGTCGAATTTCCTAAAAGAGATTGTTTAAAATGAATTAAAGCCCAGGACCCCTTAGGCTAAATTTTACTACTTTTTGATTAAGAGGTCAAAATATAAAATAAGAGTTCGAAAATCAAAGTAATCACGCTTCTGGCCTAAATCGACTTTTCGAATCTAATGAAATTATAAGAATCACCATCCGAATCTTGAATTATAAATTATTGATCAAAGTTAAAATAATCACTTTAAGGCTATGCCAAAACTATAAAGTCATATAAATCCCTCTCGAATGTATCAGAGACCATGCAATGCATTTTCGTAACTCATAAATGATGTAAAGCAATAACAAAAAAAGGACAAAAGTGGCAAAACATAGAAAATTATATCAAATCACAATGAAGGTCATTGCATTTTCTAATTTTATCCTCTTTTATATTTATTTTTAAAATTTAAAAAGTGTGTTCAACTTCTTCTTGGCCAATTGTATTAGTCGTTGTATTTTTTATCGGAGCTGAGGAGTTGTAAAGGTTTTTTATATTTTTCTAAGTGAGGATCTAATATGTGTGTGTATTCAGAAAATTACATTGGATGGCCCCCAAAGTGGGTGGCTTTGGTTTTTTGTCCTCCATAAAAGAAGTCTTCAAAACTAGTTTCCCTTCTTTTTATGTATAGAACAAGTACATTTTCCCCCCTCTACACCTCAAATGTTTTTAAACTTTCATGTTCCTTTGTGTTTCAACTTCTATTTTTATTTTTTATTTTTATACTTTTTTATTTTTTCTTAATTTTTAATTTTTTTTTCTTAATTTAATTCATTCAACCTTTATTTTTTTTCTTTTTTCGTCAAACACTATTTATTTATTTATTTTTAATTCATTTGACTCAATCTTTATTTTTATTTTTCTGTTTTTATCACTTTTCTTTTTTATTTTTAATTATTTTTCTCATATATTATTTTTTTTTCTTCTCATGTTTGTTTTTCTCAATCTTATTTTTTTATTTTTCTTTATATTTTTTATTCTTGTATTTTTCTTAACATTTATTTTTTTTCTATTTTTCTCAATCTTTTTTCTTTTCTCTATTTTGTTTCTTCGCTTTATCTTTTTCTCAACTTTTTGTTATATTTTGCTAATAAATAGAAAGTTGGATAATCCGCAAAGGGATCTTCTTCTTTGACATCAAATTAAAATATAGGACATGACTTATTGTTTGGAAGTCCTTTGGGAGAAATCTTGCCTCTAAGAAAAAAGCTATAGAACATCTCATAAATCAAGATATTATGTAATAGTGTCAAGTCTTGCTCGTACGGAATAATTTGTTGTTTGAAAATTCTTGAGTTAAGTCTTGCCCCTAAGGCAAGAGTTATAAAATATCTCATAAATCAAAGTACAATGTGGTAGTGTCAACACTTGTCCATTGGTCGTAACTTATTTTTTGGGAGGTTCTTGGTCAAAGTCGTGTCTTAGAGGAAAAACTACTAAAGCATCACATAAATCAAGACACAATATGGTAGTGTCAACTTTTGTCCATGGGACATAACTTGTGGGCTAGTCTTGTCTATAAGGCAAGGGTTAGAAAGCATATCATAAATCAAGACACAATGTGATAGCGTCAACTTTAGACCATGAGACATAACTTGTTGTTTGAAAGTCCTTGGACTAAGTTGTGCCTTTAAGGCGAAAGTAATTGAACATATCTTAAATCAAGACATAATGTGATAGTGTCAACTCTTAACTATGGGGCATAAATTGTTGTTTTATAAAGTCCTTGATTTATAAAACATCTCATAAATCAAGACACAATGTGGTCATGTCAAATCTTACCCATGAAGCGTAACTTATTGTTTAAAAGTCTTTGGGCTAAGTCTTGCCTCTAAGGCAAGAGTTATAGAGCGTACCATAAATCAAAAAATAATGTAGTAGCGTCAGTTCTTACCCATGGGAGGAGAAAAAAAAATAAAGGTTGAGAAAAAAGAAAAAAAAGGCAAAACAAAAATAAAGGTTGAGAAAAAATTTAAAAATTAAAAAAGTAAAAATAAAAATTAAAAATCAAAAAAAAATAAAAACAAAAAATTAGAAGTTGAGAGGAGAAAATAAAAAATACGGTTTGAAAAAAAAAAGAAAAAAACTAAAAAAGAAAAAAATAATAAATTAAAAGAAAAAAGAAAAAAATAGAAGTTGAGAGGAGAAAAAATTAAAAAAATAAGGATTGCTAAAAAATGCAAAAAAAAAAAGTGTTATGAATGTAGTTACATTATAGTGAATGTCTATCAAGATCTAATAAGATCTATCAAGATCTAGTTGATGTCTATCAAAATTTGAAGTATCTGTCTTTTAGTCAGAAACTAGGAGTATTTTTCCCTATAAATAGAGGGGTTTTGTTCATTGTATTATCAATCAGATGATCTCTCATCCTCAAGGATGCTCTTATTAAAAATAAGAATTACTCTCTATTCTCTCTACTCTTCTTCTTTATCCTTTATTATTTTATAACACGTTATCATCCCGAGACTCTGCCAAACAAGTGAGATTATAAATTTAAAGATAATTTCAAGGTTAGTAATTCCTTATGTTATCTGTCTTTTCTACTAATATTATAATTATTGTTGGATTTGAGGAAAATGATTTATTTGGAACCATTTTATATTTTAAATTTATTTCTCAATAACAATATTATCAAAAAGGATGATAATATGTTGGTTTTAAGTCCCATCGATTTGTGCCTAAGACACATTTATATGGATAAGACATTGAGTTTGAATCTCAATGCACCATATTAATGATATAATGATATCTAAGGCAAAATAATATATTTTTGATGAAAATTCATGAAATTTGTTCCATTGAATATGCTTCTAAGAAGTGAATGTGGTAGCAATATATGATAAATTCTAAAAGATATGTTAAGAGAAAAATTCTCTACATTATATGCCTACCTCAATTTGCTCTTGAATTAGCAATATTTTGAATGAGGTTATAAGCTATCATAATTTGATAGGCTTAAGGCATGATTGTATTTCATTCCTAGGAAGTGAGAATCTTATTAATGCAAACGTGCACTTATCGCAACTAAACTCCGAATGAGGCAAAATAACTGAGAACTTATTTTGAAATCTACTCTAAAGTAGTAAATATAAAATTTACTAAAAAAAAAAAATACATGACATGGTAAACTTGGAGTTTACTACTATAAATAAGTTCATAAGTTGACATGAATGATTACGAAATCTCGAAGATGTGCATATTGAATATTAGACATGTATTAAGAAAATAGAAGATTCTTCAAGAGTTGTTTATGTCGCTTGTTCTCATGATAAGTTGGTTGGACCAACTAATATTGGGATTGGATCCCTTAAAATCTGAAAAAATATAAAAGGTGAATATGGGCTTGTTCACCTATCATGTGATATGTTGAAAAGATGCATCAGTAAGATAATCAAATGTACATTCATTGTCAACCTGCAATTTGGCATTCATAAAGTTGCTTGCTCAACAAAATTGAGTTAAGAGCATAACTTTCAGATTATGTAATCAAGATAATTTATCTTGATGATGATGGTTTGTCATTGAATGCCTTCGATAAATAGCTAAACCATTACTAATGAGAACAAAACTTCATGTATTGGTCTGAAATATGATATGTTGCATACAATAAGACTTGCATGCATTAGACCAATAAATTATGATTATTTCTTCCCTCTCAATTGGTTTAAGGTTAGGAACCAACTATTTTATCTAATGGTTTTGATGTGCAGTATAGAACTAATAAATATGTCATGATGCACAAAGTGTATTCCTCAAAAAAAATGGAGGATGTATGTTAGTTTTCCTAACATTAGAGGGAGATTATAAGCAGCTACAAAATATGTTAGGAATTATCATCAGATCCTCTTCAAAAGATAATTCAAGTCAAATGCCAAAAGCATCTCATATTAAGCTGCAAGTGCTCCTATTTTGTGTCCTTAAAGGACAAAATCTATGCATGCGTGAAGCATGGTAAACTAATCGGTTCCAAATGAAATAATCTTTGAAAAAGATATGGAGCAAATAATCATAATAAGGCAATGTGCTCTTGAAGAGCCTATGACATAATACTTCACGAAACCTTATGAGAGGTTCAGGTACCAGAAAATAATGAAGTGATAAGATCACAAAATTTTATGTTGCATTATGAACCGATACGAAATGATATATCATCAATATCTTTGATACAATATTGGCACAATATTATAAAATATTATGAGGATCTGAATTCTACGTTTATTTAAGCGTACTGACATAGAAACATTTATCAAGTGACATGAAAGGATGCATCTTGGTAAGTGTTGCTGTCAATCGGACATGCAAGTGTACGCGATAGTACAAGTAATATAGTGACTTACACAGTCGGATATCGTATCCACAAAGACTAATTACTAGCAATTATACCAACTATAGTTTTAGTCTAGTAAGCTTTAAGTATTGTAAAGTATCAAGATGTTTTGGAAGTTTTGAACAAAAATATAAATAAATAAGTAACAACAATTGACAATAACAAATCAAGCAACGATTGTAAACAGTAAAGATGTGAATTCAGGGATTAAGGTACTTTTAACATTCCTACAAATCTCTACTCTTATCGCAGTTGAATTGGTTATCAGGTTGTGTATTCGCAAGGTTTATGGTAAGATCATGATCTCCCGACCTATAATCTTCTATCTATTAAGTATTGCAACTACAACTCCCACAGAGAAGAAATTAATCACATAGATGAATAAAGTTATCTTCTTGCAATTGAACAAAACAAGGCTTCTAGGTATATCCCTACCGTAGATGCTAATTTAAATTCTTCTATTTTCATACAAGGATAAGAACCTTGCTCCTCAATTTCTTAGTTCTATCCTACGATTCTCCTCTTGGATTCATGATAACGCCCAAACTACAGATCTCGTTAGAAAGTGTAAGTGGTCGCTGTCAAATATAGAACCCAACTGGGTTAGGTGTCGAATCCCACAGGGAATACTTGGTCACCAAGTGTTGCAATTATTAGTAGACTGTTGGTCGAAAATTCCACGGAAAAGGGGGGATTTGATTATACGTGAATTAATAATATCAAAGTAACGAATGGGACGATGTATTTAGTAAGATTTAATCACAGAGAATAATAAGTTAGGGTTACGTCCACCTTGTAAGTTCTACGTATCTATTAACTATGAGTAATGCGGAATTTAGACATGCATGCACTTATAGAGATTCGTATTCTAATTGTAAATCCAAGTGTTTCCCAACCATCAAGGATTATTTCACTTTAGCTCTCCCGAGCCTAAAGTGTGTAACGAATGGTACAAATTCTCCAAGAAAATTAATCCGGTCAAGGCATTAACGTGCAAACAGGGGTTGGAAACTCTATTTTCTTGTCACACTCTCTCTTCCAAACATGTAACTTTTCTCTCGAACAAGTTAATGCTATACTGGCATATTCTCTATGTTTGCAACCATAAGAATTTAATTAAAACGAAGAGAGTAATGATATAAGTAGCATACACATCAAGAATTCACAAACTCATAGTAATAAATAGTATATTACGAGGTTTTCATAACCCTAACAGAGAAGTTTAGCTACTCATGATTACAACGGAAATCACAATAGACATAATCATCGTACCACAATTAGAATAATCTTTGCGATTGGATGATTTGAACGTCAAAAAGGGATTGACGTTTTTCCCTCTGTAGCCGTTCGTGTAGCTTTAGCGTTTTTCTCTGTCTCAAACTTACAGAATCTATAAACTGAATAATGATTACAACTTGCTGAAAAATTCAGCAATAGGGTTTTTATAATGTCCTTGTCTACTAAATTACTGTTGCATCCCTAAGTATTTAGAAATACTGATTTTGCCCGAGGCAAATTCTCCATGCGTCACATTCAGTCCACAAGCTTCCAAAAGCTGCCTTCCCTCTAATGTGAAATTTTCCTTTGCTGCTCACAAGTCCATAAAGTGCTGAAATCTTTATCATTAATACCTGAAAAACATGCTAATCACGTAGGTCAACTCACTTAAAGGAAAATGGACTAAAAGTGCAAGAATTATATATTTTATCCTCAAAACTTAGCTAAAACATGGATAAATCATGGTGTTTAGGCGTGTAAATACGCCCAACATCAACACCCCACACTTAAAGCTTTGTTCGTCCTCGAACAAAATATAACATCCATGCAAACACCTAACTAGAATTTCACAATAGCAACACAAAATTTATCCTCAAGACATGCACGGAAATTATTAACAAAGAGTAGGTTACTTGATCTCTACTAGAAACAATTCAACCTCTAACATAGACTCGTGATGATGGTTAATTCGTATCCACAAGTTAAGTCACGAAGAATCATATAACACTACCCAAAAATCATCAATCATGTGTGTCTCGCACAAGATATCACCCATAATCGCTCATAGTTTTGCATTTTTCAAAACATGGGTATCAGACTCTCCTTGCTCTCACTCTCACAAAGAATTCTTATATTAAAACTGATGACCATAGGCTTGCCCTTAGTGTAATGCTCCACTCATATCAGAATGCTAAGCTTAGGATCAAATAGGTCTTTACAGGGTTGTAATGTAGGCTAAGGGACAGGTAGGACTATTTTGGCCAGAAATAGTGACTATGTTCCCTAAGCGCTTAATATACTACAATATATCATTAACACTCTCTTTTAAACAACCCCTCTACTTTCCTTTCATCTACCAATCCCTTTTCACCTATTTTGTTATTCAATCATAAACACAAAGATGAGAATATACAACTCTCTTATTTATTTATTTATTTTTGTTATTTTATTTATTTATTTATATATATATAATTTTTATATATAAAGAACCTCTATGATAGCCACTCTTTTTCACAGCAATTTCAAGTACCAATATACTCTGAGGTATCACTCTTACCATTTTCCTCTTATTTTATCACATGACTCTACAATTTTAAGCGCTTAGGAATTTGGATCAAATTATGGTCTTTAAAAAATGGATTAGGCTACATATGAGGCTGTCAAAGAAAATAGCTAAAGGCTCAAAGGGGTTTACTAGGACAATATACAAGGGTAGGTAAAAAGAAGATAGACAAATTCAGGGCTGCCAAAGAAATGCCTAAATCATCTCCTAAACTCACACTCTTTATTTCGCTTTACACACACACCAGGCAAGTTCTAGCATCAGTCACAACACAAAATATACTATAACCTCACACACTCAAGGCACATGGTCAACTTAATTGGGAGCATTATAGACTCTTGACCCAACAGATGAATGAATTAAACCACACAATTATCACACAGTGAGTCACACCTAGAGCTTAAATGTCTCAATAGTAATGATTTAGCACAAACTCTTGTCATAATACCATGCCGTCTATCAGAACAATTTCATGCAAAATCTAAAAAAATTAGAATTTAACTAACTAATTGCGACTAATTAACAAACAAGAATAAATGTAGGCAAGGAAGTACAATACAGCATACAAATACCAGTACCCCATACTTATACGGGACATACTTCCCTCAGTGGAAAATAAATAAGGAAAACCTGATTAGTCAGACTCCTCTTCTATGTCTGGGGTCATACCCCCTGCGTCGGAATCGTCATCAGAGTCGTCATCCTCAGAGTTGTCCTCCACATCTGAATCTGGCAGTCTGCGATCATCGTCAGTTGGTACATCATCATCGAGAGGTTCCTCAAAATGTACCCCCACTCCATACATAGCCCACGCATGCTCATTCATCGAGTAGTCATAGTCCAACTACTGAAGCTCTGCGTCAGTCGGAATGCAACCCCCACTCATCATAGTAAACCTAGCCATGCCATATAGATAGCGAAAGAAGCTTTCATCTCGAGCATGTCTCTCAGCAGTTGTAAGGTTGATGCCATGACCAGTTTCAGGCTCTTTAACTTTCAAGAGATCAACCTTCTTCGGGTTGTGTGGAAGCTTATGATCTGCAGGTTCCTCTTCAATGTGCTCCTTCCTTAAGATCGCAGTCAACAAATTGCCAAAGCTGAAATGGGACCTTTTGTACAGCCTAGCCTTACGCATTGATAGGAATATTCGTCATCAGAGCGTACACCAAGCATACTCAATTACGTGTGATCTTTGTGTACTGTGTCCCAGGAATCAAGCAAGAGTTGACTATCCTCAACCATATACGAGCTTCTCTGTTCAAGGAGGCATATGGGAAGGTATTGTGCCGCCCGTTATCCTTGTGACGAATCCACCGTGCCATAGACCTTGTTCCACACAGTGTGTGTCTGATTGCCCTATAGGAAGGTCTATGATAAAGCTCCTTGAGCGGTGATGGATCCACAGATGGAAGGCCCAGAAAAGAGTTGAAGAACTCTGCATTCAGTTGCAAGACTTGGCCCCAAATCTTTACTTCACTTCCGGTAGTTTTTGGGGACCAATTAGCATAAAACTCTCGTGTTAGATCAAGATTGCATTCCCCCATATCTCAGAAAATGAAATCAAGATTTAGTGCCATGATTTTAGCCAAAATGCGGGGGATCTCTCTTTGCTAGACTCTCCTTCTGCATCAAATCCACGTGAACATATTTTTTTACTTTGTTGTTCTTGTACCAATCCTTTCCTTCCTCCTCTAGGACCCACTTTATTCC
Source organism: Capsicum baccatum var. pendulum (assembly GCA_030864225.1). Lineage (NCBI taxonomy): Eukaryota > Viridiplantae > Streptophyta > Magnoliopsida > Solanales > Solanaceae > Capsicum > Capsicum baccatum. Next base: position 50,079,318 of record CM061554.1, on the reverse strand, counting down.
AAAAGTACGTCGAGGTATTTGCAGTGAGGAGGACTCAGCTTGCTCTTTTCTTCCCCTTTTCTGACCTTTTTGTGAGATGGACACTTTTTCTTTTCCTTGTCGTCCTTTTGGTGACATTCTACCTGAGATCACAATAGAGTCATGTTAGCTTCATCTCGGAAGATTCAATCGAAAAACAAACAGTAATGGCACCACCCCATACTTAATTTGTTTGCACAGACTAATTAAGTGAGTGATGTCAATTACTCAGACTTCATTGACATACATTTAGGCGATATGTTCCAACAACATGTTTAGCACAATCATACTTTCATGTAATCTTGACTATCCTTTCCAACTCTTTTTCATGTAATCTTGACTATACTTTCATGTTTGGATGAATGCACTTTTTGAACAAGACCACCACATAGAGATCGTATCATGTTATTGCATAGAAATAATCACAGCATCTTATGCTTGTGGTCAATCATGATCGGTATATCGATGAACGAGTCATTCAAATATTCAAGCTTTCAACTTTGAAGATTATGCATTAACTTCACAATTTCGATTCCATAAAAATATGACAATGTATAACAATCAAACACAAGTCGAAACAAAGTCAAGAACGCCCACACTTATCCTCTCACGCGATGAGATTCATCATAGCAAACAAACCATATTCTTTATCACCAAACACCACTTCAAAATCTAATAAATCATTATAAGTATAGCATCGCAACAACTACGGAATATAAAAGAATAACTTACTTGGTGATGATTTCGGAAAATGAGCTTGCAAGATTAGATGAACAAAAAAAAAACTTTGAGAGAATGGGGAAGCTTGGGCGGTGCCTATATGGAGTAAACAAATGCATTTTGTTCTAAGGTTGAAGTTCTATTTATAGACTAAGCCATGGGTCAGGTTTTATCCATGTAAAATCGGGTTAGGAGACAAAAAGGCATAAGTAGGCGGCGCCTAATGCTTTGCCTATGCTTAGCATAGGCGGTGCCTTTGTCAATGCCTAGTTGGGCATAGGCGGCGCCTATACTATTGCCTATGTGAGGCAGTGAGCATAGGCAATGACATAGGCCTTGCCTTGTCCATTGCCTAGATTAGCATAGGCATTGCCTTGTCCGTTGCCTAGATTAGCATAGGCCTTGCCTTGTCCGTTGCCTAGATTAGCATAGGCCTTGCCTTGTCCATTGCCTAGATTAGCATAGGCCTTGACTTGTCCGTTTCCTAGATTAGCATAGGCCTTGCCTTGTCCATTGCCTATGTGAGGTAGTGAACATAGGCAATGGCATAGGCATTGCCTTGTCCATTGCCTAGATTGGCATAGGCATTTCCTTGTCCGTTGCCTAGATTAGCATAGGTAATGCCTAGCCGATAGCCTTTGCTCCATCATTCCTAACTTACCACCTTTTGCATGGCTTACTTTTAAATCAAAATTTGGGACCAATCTTCTCCTTTATATGTCTTGCACTTATACTTAATGAAAAACAACAAAAACGATTAGAAGGATGGGTTGTCTCCCACCAAGCGTCTTAGTTTTGGTCGTGGCTTGACTCTTCTTTTTGGATTTTTATTTAACAAAAACAGACTCCTAGTAATACAAAATGAATAAAAACGATGGGTTGCCTTCCATGTAGCGCTTGATTTATTGTCGTGGCACGACATAGTTATCTCGATTACTTAGAATTCATCGAGATATATGGTGCATCATTTTCTGAATGGATTCAGACGATGCTGATGCTTAATTGTGGGCATGCAATATTCTTCGAGATGAATCTTGTGCATACATATCCCAAGAGGGATACCAATTATATCATCCATAGTCCAATCAATGGCTCTCTTGTATCTCTTCAGAACAAAGATGAGAGCCACTACTTGTTGTTCACCTAAATCAGCTGCAACAATAACCGGAAGTGTATTTCCACTTCCCAAGAACGCGTACTTTAGGTAAATGGGTAGCTCTTTCAATTCTAGCACTGGTGGCTCTTCAATGGATGGTTTCGCTGGTAGTGACGGTCGATTCTTAAGATCAAGGTCCAGCGTCTTAGGAGCATGAGAATAGGACCCTATTCCTGTTAGAGCACAAATAGTTTCTTCATAATCTTCTACATCCTCACGCTCAAAATTCAAAAACACAGCAGACAATGGCTCAACAGTAAGCTGCTTCTCTACAGATAATTCTTTCTCATCTTCATAATAAACATCAGCTACAGAGAACACATTCATATCTTTGGGATGCTTCATTGCTTTGCATACATCAAAACGGACCACTTCGTCATTCATCCAAAATAAAAGCTCATTAGCTCTTAAATCAATAAGCACACTTCCTGTTGTGAGGAAAGGACACCCCAAGATTATGGAAACTTCAGAGTCCACCTCACAATCCAAAATAACAAAGACTGTAGGAAAAATGAAGGTAGAAACCTTCACCAGTTAATCATATAAGATACCAACAGGTCATTTTACTAACCTATCTACCATCACAAGCCGCATATTGGTTGGTGTAGGATTGCCCAACCCCAAATTTTTGTAAATGGATAGCGGCATCAAATTGATGCTAGCTCTCAAATTGCACAATGCCTTAGCAAAATTCATAGATCCCACCGTGCAAGGAATAGTGAAAGCACCAGGATCTGCCTTCTTCTGTACTAAAGACCTTGTGGCAATTGCACTGCAATGATGAACATTATCTGCCAGGCATCTTCGTCAAAAGGTCCTTCATGAATTTGGCGTACCCAGGCATCTGCTCCAGCGCCTCCACCAAAGGTACATTAATAGTCAGCTGCTTCAACATAGGCATGAATTTACTGAACCTTGTATCATCAACTTTCTTCTTCAGTCTCTGAGCAAAAGGTGGTGGTGGAAGGGGAAGAGTTTTCTCCACCACTTTCTTTTTATCTTGCTTCCGATTATCAATCTTTTCAGGAGTGTCATCAGCCTTCTTCTTTATTCTCTGAGGAAAAGGTGGTGGTGGAAAGGGAAGAGTTTTCTCCACCACTTCCTTTTTATCTTGCTTCCGATTATCAATCTTTTCAGGATGGTGACATCTAGGAGTAACATCATGAACGTTCTCTTCAGCTTCAACAGCATCATCACAATCAGCTTCACTAACATTCTGTGCTATATCATCAACCACCTGTTTGCCTTTGGATGGATTTTCCAACACCTTACCACTCCTGGTAGTAATAGCCATACATGATCCGTCGTTCCTTGGGTTTTGCACAGTGTCGCTAGGTAAGGTGCCAGCTTTTCTTTGATTGAATGTCACTGATAGTTGGCTCAATTGTTGTTCCAGCTGTTTTATTGCAGTGAAGTGTGAGTCAACCAACTGATTTATTGAGGATAAATCATTTTTTACCTCAGCTACTCCCGTGTTGGTTGCCTCCACCCCTTTAAACAGCTTAGCTTTCATGTCCTCCATAGACATCTTCCTAGAGCCAGACGCCACAGCCTCACGATTTCCAGGAGGAACATACAAAACACTCCTGTCAGTCTTGCTCTTCCAACTACCTTGATTACGGTCCTTGTATCCGGATTTATCATAATAGTTCCCACTTTGGTTTCCTTGGGCATTGCCTCAGAAACCCCCTGATTATTCAAGTAGTTTGCTTCCTCCTCAGAATCGGATTCATCTCTTCCCTGTGATACAACGGCCTTAACCTTTTCAGTCTTCCCTAATAATAAATGCTTGGTAAGAAGATCCATCTGCGTTTTCATGTGAGTTATATCTTGGTCACGTTCCTCTTATCTTTGCCTCTGTTCTGCTGTCATGCCAATAGATACAGTAGAGCTCGCTACCTCAGAATCCCTGGTATGCCAAGCTCTACTCTGCTTTGTCATATGATCCAGCATATCACTTGCCTCAATAAAAGTAAGGTCCATGAATGAGCCAACTGCAGCATTATCAACCAATGGCTTTATCACAGAGTTCAAAGCCCTGTATAATATTTCCATCAAGTGGATATTGGTCATCTGATGATTTGGGCACCGCATAAGCTTCTTCTTAAACCGCTCCCATGTTTCGTGGAGAGCTTCAGTTGGAAGCTGTCGAAAATTGTTGATCTCATCTCTCAACTGTGCTCTCTTGGATGGCAGAAATAATCTTTCTAGGAAAGCGTCTTTCAATTGCCTCAAATTAGTAATAGAATCAGGAGTTAGCACGTTCAACCATAGAGTTGCCTCTCCAGATAGAGACAATGGAAATAAGCACAGCCGAATTGCATTCTGTCCAACTCCTGGATTGTTAAACGACTTCCATGTTGAGATAAAATTGATCAGATGCATATTCGGATCATCGCCTGTAAGTCCACCAAATAACCCCTTGAGCTGCAATAACTGAATCATAGTGCTAGTGATATGAACTTGGCTTCGGGTGCCAAGGGCGGAGGAATAATAGCTCCTGTGGCACCAGCCCCATCCAGATCGTCATCATCATCATCAAAAAGAACCTGCATAGCTCGGCGTTCAGGTCTCATTCTAGCTTGACGATCTCTCCTGTTCACAGGCGCTGCCACCTCATCTGCACGCCTTGGATTTAGTAACTCATCATCACCCAGGTCCTCTTCATCAAGATTTGTTGCCCGACCTGGGTTATCAATATTCTGTTGATGCACTTGAGTAGCTGCCAATACAGCTAATCTAGCGTACTCCTGTTGAGCAGCCCTTCTTTCAATGTCTTGTTGTGCCTCCATTCTGCCAATAAGTTGCGGTTCAGGGTTTATGGGTAATAATGGTTGACCAAAACTTTGAGTATTTGGCATGCACTGAACAGAACCTGAATAAAACAAAAACAACAGACAAAAAGTAAAATTCGAGAATCTTTGACCAAAGGGTCTAGTAACTATCACAAACTTAGTAGACAACCGTATTCCCCGGCAATGGTGCCAAAATTTGATAACGCCCAAACTACAGCTCTCGTTAGAAAGTGTAAGCGGTCGCTGTCAAATATAGAACCCAACTGGGTTGGGTGTCGAATCCCACAGGGAATACTTGGTCACTAAGTGTTGCAATTATTAGTAGACTGTTGGTCGAAAATTCCACGGAAAAGGGGGGATTTGATTATGCATGAATTAATAATATCAAAGTAACGAATGGGACGATGTATTTAGTAAGATTTAATCACGAAGAATAATAAGTTAGGGTTATGTCCACCTTGTAAGTTCTACGTATCTATTAACTATGAGTAATGCGGAATTTAGACATGCATGCACTTATAGAGATTCGTATTCTAATTGTAAATCCAAGTGTTTCCCAACCATCAAGGATTATTTCACTTTAGCTCTCCCGAGCCTAAAGTGTGTAACGAATGGTACAAATTCTCCAAGAAAATTAATCCGATCAAGGCATTAACGTGTAAACAGGGGTTGAAAACCCTATTTTCTTGTCACACTCTCTTTTCCAAACATGTAACTTTTCTCTCGAATAAGTTAATGCTATACTGGCATATTCTCTATGTTTGAAACCATACGAATTTAATTAAAATGAAGAGAGTAATGATATAAGTAGCATACACATCGAGAATTCACAAACTCATAGTAATAGATAGTATATTACGAGGTTTTCATAACCCTAACAGAGACGTTTAGCTACTCATGATTACAACGGAAATCACAATAGACATAATCATCGTACCACAACTAGAATAATCTTTGCGATTGGATGATTTGAACGTCAAAAAGGGATTGACGTTTTTCCCTCTGTAGCCGTTCGTATAGCTTTAGCATTTTTCTGTCTCAAACTTACAGAATCTATAAACTGAATAATGATTACAACTTGCTGAAAAATTTAGCAATAGGGTTTTTATAATGTCCTTGTCTACTAAATTACTGTTGCATCCCTAAGTATTTAGAAATACTGATTTTGCCCGGGGCAAATTCTCCATGCGTCACATTCAGTCCACGAGCTTCCAAAAGCTGCCTTCCCTCTAATGTGAAGTTTTCCTTTGCTGCTCACAAGTCCATAAAGTTCTGAAATCTTCATCATTAATACCTGAAAAACATGCTAATCACGTAGGTCAGCTCACTTAAAGGAAAATGGACTAAAAGAGCAAGAATTATATATTTTATCCTCAAAACTTAGCTAAAACATGTGTAAATCATGGTGTTTAGGCGTGTAAATACGCCCAACATCAATTCACATAGAAATATAGATGTATTCTAATTATGGCCAATCATCAAAATAGTAAGCTCAAGAAATTAAGAACAACCCAGATGATAATTCAAAAAAAACTATGATAAAGAATATCAATTTATACTCATGTTCTTGGCCTCAACCCCAGAACAAGGGTGTTTTTAGCAACTCATATCTGAATTCAACATCCAAAAGAGATAATTAATTATACCAAGAATAAATCTTGAAGAAAAGAAGTTCAAAGAAAATTTAAGAACCCTATAAGTGGTGTTTAACTACTTTTTCCGCCGCTGGTGTGCTTGACAAAAGTCCCCCAAATTATCTTGGATTTTTTCTTTTATATCTGGGACAAAATACAAAAAATCATCTCGATTTTTCCAGACGGCGCGTCCGCCATGCCATCAAATGTCATATTCTGTCAAACTTTGTATAATCGCAAAAATCCATTATTCAATGAAATTATGAAATTTACACTCAGTGCGATTCGCCACTATCGCGGTGAGCCACTGGTTTTTGATAATTGTGAAATCTTCTTCCTCCGCGACACACTAAACTTCCAAGTCACAAAAATTGGCAACTGGGCTTGTACCGCGATGTGGTGAAATCACGCCAAGTCACTGGAAAGTGAAAACTGTGATTTCCTTCTTCATCGTGATGTGCCACAATCGTTGACCAATACTGGATTTTGCCAAATGGGAATTTGATCCTCTCTGCGATGTGCCATAATCGCGCTACTCCACTGGAATTCGACCAACGCTATTTTGTCGGTCGGCGCAACGCGGTGACTTTATAAACGTGAAGTTCTGCCTTCCAGCTTGTCTTTTTGAGCTATGTTCCCATGACTTTTATTTCTTCTACCATGACATATCATCAATGTATCCAATTACATCCAATTCATCAAGATTTGAGCCCTGAAAACGCTAATCATAACTGTTAGGTACGAAACTGAATTAAAGTTGAATTAAACTCAAGAATTCACATTAAAGTTCTAAAAATAAGTCCAAATCTGGGTGCATATTAGTGCCTTGAACATATAAATATGTCAAGGTTCAGTAAGTGTAAAACTTATTTGATTTGCAGTCCAGACACTTGAAGATGTTACACATGAAATTTTGAATATTTTCACTTGACAAAATTTATATGAAAACTTCTTTAAAGATTTAAAATATAAAAGTTTCTGTGAAACTTATTGATAATCCTTATATTGTATAAGCTTATATCTTGAAATTTATTGAAACTCTTTGAGAGTTTTCAAAGCAATAGATTATTTTCTTAAATGAGAAATATACCAAATTAGATTGGTTATGAAGTACCATATCTTAGTTCAAGTGGTGCACTCAAGTATCTTGCAAATACTACAAGGCATGATATAGCCTTTTCAGTCATTTTATTAGCAAGGTATATTTTTACTCCTACTGGGAGACATCAAAATGGGATAAAACATATGAGCTTGTTTTATTCTAAAGATTGCAGTCTCAGTCTTATTGGTCATGCTGATGTTGGGTGCTTATCTGATCCACATAAATCTCGGTCTCCAATAGTCTATGTGTTCATATGTCGTGGTACTTCCATATCTTGGAGATAAAGATAGCAGTCTATTTTAGCAACTTCACCGAATCATGCTGAGATAATAGCTATTCACGAAAAAAATTGAGAATATGTATTGTTGAGGTCCATGACACATCTCATTCGAGAAAAATATGGTGTGAAATATGACAATCTACCCATAATTTTATACAGAGATAATGCAACATACATAGCACATCTTAAGAGGGGATTCATAAAAGGAGATAAAACAAAGTACATTTTGCCAAAGCTTTTCTACATACATGAGCTATAAAAGAATGGTGATATTAACATGCAACAGATTCATCCAAGTGAAAATGTGATTGACTTATTCACCAAATCTTCTCCAATTGCAACTTTCAAGAAGATGCTGCAAAAGATCAAGATGCAAAGGTTCAAGGATGTTCTCATTAGGGGAAGTTTATATATGTTGTACTCTTTTTCCATTACAAGGTTTTGTCCCACTAAATTTTCCTTGTAAGGTTTTTAATGAGGCAGCCTATATGCATATTGTTAGAGATATGTACTCTTTTTCCTTCACTAGATTTTTTTCCTACTGGGTTTTCTTTAGTAAGGTTTTAACGAGACACATTATCTATCTAGACATTTAACGGAGAGTATTATTAAAGTATTTACATTATAGTAAATGTCTATCAAGATCTAACAAGATCTATCAAGATCAAGTTGATATCTATCAGGATTTGAAGTATCTGTCTTTCAGTCAGAAACTAGGAGTATTTTCCCCAATAAATAGAGAGGTTTTGTCATTGTATTATCAATCAGATGATCTCTCATCCTCAAGGATGCTCTTATTAAAAATCAGAATTACTCTATATTCTCTCTACTCTTCTTCTTTATTCTTTATTGTTTTATAACAAAAAGAAAAAAATGCAAAAAAATAGAAGTCGAAAGATAAATAAGTAATGAGTTGTTTCAAAATATTTGAGATATAGAGAGGTAAATAGGTAACTGTTTTATATATTTTAAAAAGAAATATTAGTTTTCTAGAACTTTTATTCTGGGGGACAAAAATAAAATCACTTATTATAAGGGTCATTTATGTGGTTTATCCGTGTGTATTTGTTTGTGTTCAAGTCATGCTCAAGGCCTCTTGGGCTCAATTGTTTTTTGTTTAGGCCCGATTTGGGCCTCTTTTTGTTTGTAGTTTATTAGTTACTTGGGCTTTATGTTGAGCCAAACCTGCTAGATTTTTATTTGATCAATAAATAAAACTAATTTTTGATCATTTGTTCTATCAAAAAATTTGGGGAACCATTATTCATTTGGTTATATGTGTGTTTTGGGGGGCTGTACACTGAAAAAAATACTCGTATAACTTTATATACAATTGAATACTTATTGATTAAAACATTTCACATTTACTCCAATCTAACAGTGCACTGAAGTGCTTACTTGAGCTTGGGTTCACCTTTAACTTTTTGGTACTTAATCAAAAAATCATTAATGTTATACGTGGTTTAGAGAAGGGGGTGGGTACATGTGAACCCAGCTGATTTGGGGTTAAATGATCAATTATTACCTAAATATAATAAATTATATTTGTTTCAATTCATATTCGTGTATCAAAAATAAAGTTAGAGATAAAAAGGGGCCTAAGTTTCTCCTAAAATCCCTTATTTATATGTAAAGAATCCCATAATAAAAATCGCTAAGCAGATCAAAAAAAATTACTTACCTCATAGCATCATTCTTTTTCTGCAAAGACGGACTATATTCTCTTTATGTAGTCCTTCATATGCTTGGATTTGAAAAGTTTCAAAAACTCTATCTAGAGACATATTTTCAACTTTAACAGTCAAAAAAATACTCATGACACTCAGCCAAATAGAAGTTTTTGAGATCTATGAATTTTTGACGTATGATAAAACGAATGAAACATGTTGTACCGTTGGTTCATCAGCTACTCAGGTGTAAGCTGCTAAACCTGCAACAGATAGCAGGTGCTGGAGGATAGGCTAAATACAATGGTGTTGAATTAAAGAAATAGATAAGATGTTCAAGCTGATAAACTCTACTTAACAATTATGTGTAAAGAAGAAGAAGTTGAGTTTGAATACAACACATGAAGACATGACAGTTTGAGTTGAAGAAGGAGTTTCAATTGAAATAAAACTCTGGAAATCCAAGAGGTTCAATAAAGTAAGAAGTCTAATCTGATGAAGGACTCTTTGAAGAGTTGTGTTTAAATAGAGGGTGTGAATTACACGGTCACTCACGAACTTACAAAGAAAAAGTCAATTGATAAATTGACTTGGCAGTTTATAGCTTGAGGGAATATGAAGGTGAACCTGGTTCTTTTACTTAAAAAGTAATGAGTCTTAGTTTCTATGTATTAGGTTTGGTTCTTGAGTTGTAATATTGATGTAATCTGGGCTCAATAAAGTATAAACTAAAGTAGGATTATTGTCTTTAAATAGGGAAACTCGAAGACTTTAGATCACATACCTTGGGAGGTTTGTGAGCTGTGTTGAGTAGGAGTTAGAGTTTATAATTCCTAGATTATATAAGTCTTGTAATTTGTCATTTGTTGAGGCTCACAGTTGTTTAGTGAAGTTTGAAGTAAAATCATATAGAGATACAAGTCGCGGTTTTTCACACCTTTTTTAGTCGGATATTTTTCACCTGAAAATCATTATCTCATTACTTGCACTGTTATAGCTTTATTGAAACATATTAGGCAACTTGTTTCACTCATAGGTTTTGTTAAAGCAAAATAAGTAGGTGGCACATTCTATCAATTGGTATCAGAGCCAACTTATCTTAACAAGTTAGAACCTGAGATAAGATCATCATGATGAACTCCGCACCACTTACTAAACACAGTGAAGGACAACCAACCACTCGACCACTACTTTTTTATGGTTCTCAATTTATTTGGTGGAAGACTATAGTACAAACGCTTCTTCAAGGAGAAGACATTGAGTTAGGGGATAGGATCACTGATAGACCAACAATTCCTATGAAAATAGTTGGTAACCTAAAGACTTATGAAATGAACATGGATGAGGTAAAAAAAATGAAGCTACTCCTAAAAAGTCACTAGCATTGAAGCATCTGATAGTGAAGAGGATTGTGAACTGGATGAGGAACATGTAGCATTCATCACAAAGAAATTCAGTAAGTTCTTTAAAAGAAAGAGTTCATACAAGAAAGGAACATGTAGCAAAAAGCGGTCCAATGATAATCGGACTAGATGCTACAAATATGGCAAGACAAACCACCATATTAGGGGTTGTCCTTTTGGAAAATTAAGTGGAGAAAGGAGAAAGAGATGAAAAAGAGCAAAATTAAAAGGCAAAGAAATAGGAAAAGGAAGAGTATGCTATGGTAGCCACTTGGGGATCAGATTCAAATGAATCAGATAAGAAAAAGGTTGATAAGACTAATCTCATGGACATTTGTGACTCTGACATGGAAAAAGAAGATGCAACCTCTAAGGTAAGTATCCTTAAACTAATAAAAGAAAGTTGCATTTATTTTTAAAAAGAAAACTTATTTCATTAATGAGTGCATTAATTGGTGATTTTCAAGAACTAACCTCTGATAGGGATGAAATATTCAGTAGTCTTAAAAGCCTAAAATTTGATTATATTTATCTAAAGGCTTGTAAGATCACTATTGAGAAATAAAACGGCACCCTAAAGGAACAGATTAGCAAACTTGATTCATCAAACCTGAGCTTCAAATCTGATGTTTAAATCTATCTCTTCTAAAAAAGGTAAAAATGTTAAGAGTGGGGAACAAGAAAAAACTGAGTCAGAACTGATTAACTATAAAGATAAATACTTTTGAGAAAATAAAATGGTGAGAAAATTAAATCAAGAAACATCTAAGCTGAAATTTTGCCTCGAAAAAGATAACAAATGGACAAATTCTTCTAGAATTGTTCATAAGCTAAGTGAAAGAACTCACGATGAAAAGGATAGATTGGATTTGCACAAAAGTTCTAATGTTACAAAATATATGTGCTACATATGTGGAAATATAGGACATCCTACCAGTAAACGTCCAGTTTCTACAAAAAGCAGGACTAGAAGCACAAATCTAGCAAGAGAATCTGACTCCAAATTAGCGTAGGCTAATAGAAAGAGAGTATTGCAAATAGAAAAAAAGGTTTAATATAGTTAGACTTAATAAATCAGTGTTGTTGAATATATGAAAACATGATTCCATGTATGGGCTCCTACACTGTACCATCAGCAGGTGAAGTCTTCAGATAAACATGTTACATAACCTATTGCCTCGATAGGCTAAAAGGAACCTTATTCATTCTATTGACAATTAAAAAGGATCCAATCTTTTCTGAATTCCTAAAACTAACCCCTAAATATTTTGTAGGAAAAAGTGAAAAGAGACAAGAGACAATGTTACTTTGTTAATGCTTGATCAAGGCATATGACTGAAGATAAACAAAAATTTCTTTCACTCTTTAAAATTAAAGGAGGAAGGGTATCATTCGGAGATAGTAAAAAGAGGTATTGTTACTGGAGTTAGAAAGATTAGAAAATCCTCATCTAGAGCACTATAATATATCTATCTTGTGGAAGGATTAAAGCACAACTTGCTCAATATTTCATAGTTATGTGACAAAGGTAATAAAGGTAAATTTTACTTCTACAGGATGAAAAGTGAAAAAGATAAATACCAAGGAGATTATTCTAACAGTCAAAAGACACAAAAATATGCACAAATATGATATCATAGGAATGTCTGGTACAAAGCTAGCATGCTTAAGTTCAATTGAAAATGACCCCCTCCTTTCACACAAAAGATGTAGTCATGCAAGTATAAAACAACTAAACAAATTGACTTCTAAGGACATGGTGTTGTGCCTTCCCAAAACTAAGTTTAAAGAAAAAAAGTATTGTAGTTCATGTGTAAAGGGGAATCGGGTAAGCTTACCTTTTTTTAACTCTAAGAACCCATGTCAGCATAACCAAGTGCCTGGACTTGATACAAATGGATCATTGTGGACCTATGAGAATACAAGGCAGAGGAGGCAATATTTTTGTTATTGTTGATGACCATTCCAGGTTCACCTGGACACTATTTTTAGCTTTCAAGGAAGATGCTTTTGATGTCTTTTCTATATTCATTAAGAAAATGGAAAAAAATCTAGGCACCTCCCTAATTTCCATCAAATTTACCCAAGAAATTGAATTTAAAAATGCAAAGTTTTTTGGAATTTTATTCAACAAATGGTATAGATCATAATTTCTCTTCTCCCAGAATACCACAAAAGAATGGAGTAGTAGAAAGGAAAAATAGAACCATGGAAGACATGGCTAGAACAAATGATGCTTGCAAAAATCTTTGGGTTGAAGCCATAAGTATTTTTTGTTACATTGTGAATAGATGAATGATTAGGCCTATCCTTAAGAAAACTCCCTAAGAATTACTCAAGGGTAGAAAACCTAATATTTCTCATTTTAGAATTTTTAGTTGCAAATGTTTCATACATAATAATGAAAAAGATAATTTGAGAAAATTTGATACAAGGAGTAACGAGGGAATTTTATTAGGGTATTCTCACCATAATAAAACTTATAGGGTTTTAAATGAAAGAACAAACTGTATTGAAGAAAGTGTACATATTGTTTTTGATGAATCTTGTGCTAAGAGTAACATGCAGGATAAAACTGAAACTGAAGAACAAGAGCAAGAACAGGTTTTATAACCTGATCTAACTGCAAAACAAACTTGAGACGCATTGAAAGGGGGAACTAAACCACCAACAACTCCAGCTCAAATTATTCACAGTGAGCCTAATAGCTCATATGGGCTGATTCTAAAAAGCTATAAGTCAAGAATCTCATCCAATTAAGAATATTTTCACTAATCTTACTTTTGGGATCACCACTAGATTGGGATTACAAAAGTTGTGTGCCTTCAAAGCTTTTCTATTAATAATTGAACCAAAGAAGGTAAATGAAGAACTTCTTGATGTAGACTGGATCATTGCCATGCAAAAAGAGCTTCACCGGTTTGAAAGAATCAAAGTTTTTACTAGTACCACCCTCTTAAGATAGAATTATAATTGTAACAAAGAGGGTGTACAGAAATAAGGTAGATAAACATGGAACAATTACAAGGAACAAGACAAAGCTAGTGGTCCAAAGATATAATTAAGAGGAAGGTATAGACTATGATAAGACTTTTGCTCTTATAGCAGGATTTAAAACAATAAGGCTTCTTATTGCTTTTGTTGTATTTGAGGAATTCACTCTTTATCAAATAGATATGAAGAGTGCTTTGCTAAATGGTTATCAAAAAAAAGGAAACGTATGTAAAACCACCTAGATTTTGTAAAGTATTGAGTTTCTTGACCATGTGAACATACTTAACAAAGTATTGTATGGAATGAAAATCTCCAAGGGTTTGGTATGAAATATTGTCAAAAAAAACTTCTGGAGCATGGGCAAACAAGAGGTAAAATTAACAACACTATTTTTCTGAAAACATGGCAAAGACTTATTGATTGTACAGGTTTATGAGGATTACATAATATTTGGTTATACAAGTGTCAATATGACTCATTACTTTGTAAAACTCATGAGTAGTGAATTTGAGATGAGCATGATGGGAGAACTCAATTTTTTCTTAGGATTGAAATCAAATAAATTGTTGCTAGAATAATGATTTATTAGAAAAAATATCTGAAGGAACTCTTGAAGAGTTTTTTAATGAAATAAGCAAAGGAGATTAGCACTCCTATTTCCACTGCCACAAAACTAGACATGGATAAAATAAGTTCATCAGTGGAATAAAAGATTTATAGAGGAATGATTGGATCACTGTTGTATCTCACAGCAAGTAGACCTGATATTATTTTTAGTATTGGCATATGTGCTAGATTCCAAGATGTCCCTAAGTAATCCCATCTTAAGTTTGTAAAGAATATCTTACGATATCACAAAGGAACCACTGATCTTAGTCTCTGGTATCCTAAAAGAAGCAAGATAGGAAAAGCACCACATGTATGACATACTTTCTTGGATCATGGTTGATCTCCTAGTCTACTAAGAAGCAAAACTCTATAGCCTTGTCTATTGCTGAGACTGAGTATATTGTTGTTGGATCATGTTATGCCTAATTGTTATAGATTAAGTTGCAACTTAAGGATTTTGGTATGGATGTTGGATGTGTTTTAACTTTTTGTGATAATACTAGTGCCATCCATATTGCAAAAAATCCCTGTACAACACAAGAGAACTAAACATACTAAAAAAACACCACTTCCTTAGGGACAATGTTGAAAAAGGCCATATCTCACTTATGTTTTGTTTAACTAAGGATCAAATTACAAATATTTTTAATAAGGCATTAAGTAGGGAACATTTTGAAAAGAATAGGTTAGACTATGGGATGACTAAAATTGCATAAATCACCCTTAATGACTGGCTAGAACAATTTCTTTACATTTATGGTTGAAGGCAAACCCGTTAATCTATTTGGTCTTTCACATTTAGTTATGAATCTCAATGCCAGTACCTAATAATTTTTATTATTGTGAATTTCATCTATGAAGATTTAAGGAGACATAAGCTAAACTAGACTTCTATGTTAAAATTCCCAAAGGTATGTACACATTTGTCTACAACTTTCTTCTAATTGAATTGAAAGACATGAGCATAGTTGTTCCTGATATTAAATAAATCATTATATTTTCCTTAACCACCAATTTTTGAATTGTCCTTTCTAACTATAAAAAGTTGCCACCACCAGTCATGTAAAATTCGAATCACCTAATCCTATTAGGTCTTCACTATCTGATGTGCGATAGTTCATGGCACTTTCGATGCTTAAAATTAAAAAATATGCAAGTATTTAGGTTTGTTTTGGTAGATATTATTTGTTTTTGTGTATATTTTGTAGGGAACTAGGTCTTAGAGCTTAACATAAAGAAAAGGAGTTAAGATCTACAGGAAAGCCCACCTATGAGGCTAATTATGTGGCGTAGGTAGAACTTATGGGGCATAGGTAGTTTTCATATGTCTCGGAGTTGCAAACTTTAGAGAATCCAAAGTTGAAGTTCATGACTATTACCTATGAAGGGTCACCTACGATGTTGTATGTACCACAGTAAGTGTCAGAGGGTCAAAATTCAGAGAAGTTGTAGAAGTGAAAATTTTCTGTCACCTATGATAGGCACCTACGACCCTTAGGTGGCATCTACAGCCCATATGTGGCATTATATGTGGCCACCAACCCAAGTTTTCCAATTCACTTTGGTTTGAATTTTTAGGATTTTTATGTAATCTATAAATACTCTTATGATGTTTTTGATTTAGTTGATGCACTGTTACGCACTCATACTATTCAAAAACATATATTTGATTCTAAGATTGACTTTTGATTTAGGAATTTATTTATTCTTGATTTTTGGTTGATTACTTGATTTGCAATTTTGAATTTTATTTGTCATTATTGTAAGATTACTTGTATGCTTTCTTTGTTGAATTTCATGGATTTTTTCGCAACTGTGAGAAGTTAATTCCCCTAGCTAGGGCTGGGGAACCTGGCAGAATAACGAAGTAGGTGAAGTGTGAGTTTCTTCTAGATCATTATTTACACTTCCATTGTGATTTTCTTAAGTTTAATTTCTTTCTTGGAGGTGTCCAACACTAAGAACCTGCTCTTATTTGAGATTGCCTTTACAAGAGAGATCGAGATTGGGAAAAGGGGATTACAATAGTGATTCGAGGCTATCAACCCTGGTCTAATAACTTGATACCCACAAGGTGGTAGTTAAACTGGGATCAAGATAAGGTTTAGTAAGGTGACACCCTAAGACTCATAAGGTAAAGGGTGAGATTTACCAATGTATTCCTACTATGATTGAAAATACCTAGCATGTCAAATTCCGCAGGGGTGGTGATGAGATAGTTGGATTGAGCACGAGAAACATACTGAGTTAGGAAGCCAGGGAGAATACAGTCCTAGTGTTCATCTCTGATTGTTTTCAACCAAAAGCATTCACAACTTATTACTTTTACTGTATACTACAAATTCCTCACATTTACTTTCCTACACTCCTAGATACTTCAGCAAGTTCAAGAGACAGATTCAATCTATTCCCTATGGGATTGACCCCAACCTAATTGGGTTACTATAATTTGACAGCGATCGCATTGTATCTTCTTGGAGGGTATAGTTTGGGCGACATCACTACCAAAAACTCTTTATTTTCTCATTAATTCATCTAAATTCTAATCCAATTTAAATCCTACTCACCTCATTGTAACTCACAAACTCGCAAGCTTCATTGTCTCTTATCATTATTTTTCTCATTTTTTATCCTTCACACCTAAACCAAATGGCTTCATCCTCCTCACTCTCTACTTCCTTTACTCAAGCAATGTATAACCCACCCTCATTCTCTTTAGTGGAACTTACTTTAGTTGAATTCCCTATTCCTTAGATTCTTCTTATTCCAGTTATCAAAATATTTGATTTCATGACTTGGAATGATTTTAGAGCAATGATCAAATCATTCAATCGCCCTTCCTCAGAATAAGTTAAGGATATTTTTCCTATTCAAACCATTGTATCTAAAGAACACACTGTCTCAAACCAAATACCAAAAAGAGCCAAATCTAGGATCAAGAAATTATTTGGAGCCCCTATTCTTGTACCTAGTAATGAAGCTCTTGAAAACCCCATTAGCACTTATGTTCTAAGGAGGACTCCTCACACTCGTAATCACAAAAGTTAAGAGAAAGTTATTCTTGAGAAAGCTCTGAGGGCAAGCAAAAAAAAAATGCCCCACACCTACTGGTTCTCCATCTTCAGAAGCAATTTTTTCTAACTTTGACGATGACTTACTTCTAAGTCAGGTTCATCATGGGGAAAAGGTCAAAAACATTATCCATAAAACCTCTTCTTTTTGTTTCATCCAATCTCTATCCTCCTCTAAACCACCTCTAAAGAAAACCCTGCAATCTGTACTAAAATAAAATCCTTACCATTCTCTTACGCTATAAGTAAGTAGGTCACTCGACCTGCTCCATCCATCCCTACATCTTTGACTCTAAAAATTGTTACCTCTGAGGCTATTTGTCTACCTTATCTTAATAATATTATCAAGTTTCAAAAGAAAAAACTGCTGAAAGGATAAATTATTACTAGATTTGAGGGGCTTGAAATGACTCTTCTCCTTACCAAAATTATTGCACAATGGTGGTTAGCTCTATTTCTTCAAGGTACTACTCAATGTAAGCTGGCCAAGAGGGAGGTTACTGTGTATATATAAATAGAAAGTTTAATGTTATTGTGTTTTCCTCAATTGTGTTTGAGATTCCTATTAAGTTAGCTAGGGATAAAGTGGCTCATGTTTTGAATATACCTTCTGAGGGATGGAATCATTATGTGAAGTATGAGTGGCCTCCTCTTCACAACCTACCCTCAGCCTTGGATATTACTAAAAAGTTCTCAGGACAGCATGCTTTTTATCACCATCGTTGTATTGAAAAATGAGAAATCTCCCAACTACATTAACTTTATTTTGATGTAATGCATAAAATCTTCCTTCAGAGAAAAGAGAGAAGAACAGCGGCCAACTACTTGGACATGAACTTATTAGAGTTATTGGATTCTAATGTCAAAATTGACCACCCTAGTCTGATTTTAAAACACATGAATCGCGTGCTCCATCAAGATGAGAATGGTCATTCACTGGTATATGGGTATTGGATTAGATAGATTTTTTATGAGTTTGATGTTCCAATCCCTGTGTGGGAATATCAAACCACTAAATAGGTTCTTGGCATGGTTCGCCACTCCCCTCTCATAACGTACTCACAATATCTTGGAAGAAAAAATTAAAGAACTGGATGATGTTAGGGCTACTCATGCTTAGGAAACAACTGCACTTGAAGCTAAAATTGTTTCCCTTGAGAATGAACTTGCCCAAGAAAGGGAAACTAGTACTGATACTATTCATAGATTGACCTAGTTGATCCCATCTGATCCATCTGTCTGATTAGTCCTACTCTTAGTTCCCTAGGATTTCTTTTGTTACTTCTCTTGTTATGCTTAATAGTGTTCTTTTCTTTTGGTGTTTTCTTATCATATAATACTCATATTTTGGTAATGAATATAATGGACTTTTAGCTGAATCAAGTGTTTTCTCTTACTACTTAGCTTGATGGATCTTTAATTCAATATGTTCAGATTGTCTTGGTGATAGCCCTAGTGGCCATGAGTGGGTTGACTTCTAATTTTGCTCTAATGTTTTTGCGTAGCTTTTCAATGATGCCAAAAGAGGGAAGAAATTAGATGATTGTGCAATGATTATAACTCACAGATTAACCTATCTCTTTTAACAAGTCATTGCATTAAGTGTCTACAGATAAAATTAGGGATGCATAAAACAAGAGGTTTGCCATCACCAAAAAGAAAGAATTTGTTGAAGTCTATGAAGTTTTGATGTATGGAAAAATGAATGACATATGTCATGTCAGTTAAAGTCTATGAAGTTTTGATGTATGGCAAAATGAATGTCACATATCGTGTCAGTTGGTTCATCAACTACTTAGGTGTAAGCGGCTAAACTTGCAACTGATGGCAGGTGCTATAGGATAGGCTAAAGACAAGGTTGCTGAATTAAAGAAATGGATAAGATGTTTAAGATGATAAACTCTACTTAACTATCATGTGTGAAGATGAAGAAGTTGAGTTCGAATACAATACATGAAGACATGAGGGTTTGAGTTGGATAAGGAGTTTCACTTTAAACAAAACTCAGAAAATCCAAGAGGTTCAATGAAGTAAGAAGTCTCATCTGATGAAGAAATCTTTGAAGATTTGTGTTTAAATAGATGAAGTGACTGACACAGTTACTCGCACACTTACATAAAAAAAGTCAATTGATAAATTGAGTTGGCAGTTCACAACTTGAGGGAACACAAAGGCGAACCTGGTTTTCTTACTTATATAGTAAAGAGTCTTAGTTTCTATGTATTATGTTTTGTTCTTGAGTTGTAATATTGATGTAATTATAAGTTTAGTGAAGTCTAAACTAAATTAGGATTATTGTCTTCAAGTTCAGGAACTCGAAGACTTAGGATCATATACCTTAGGAGGTTTGTGAGTTGTGTTGACTAAGAGTTAGATTTATAATTCCTAGATTATATAAGTCTTGTAATTTGTCGTTTGTTGAGGCACAAAGTTCTTTAGTGAAGTTTGGGGTGAAATCCTGTAGAGGTACAGGTCGTGGTTTTTCACACTTTTTTGAGTCGGGTGTTTTCCACATGAAAATCACAGTCTCTTTTTCTTACACTATTATAGCTTTATTGAAACACGTTAGGCAACTTGTTTCACTCGTAGGTTACTGTTAAAGAAAAATAAGTAAATAAGTAGGTCGCGTACTCTGTCAGAAGTTAACTTTTTCAATATACAGAATCTTGTACTTGTAAATCTGCAACAAATATCAAATAATTTTATCCACCAAAGCTAGGTTATAGGAAAGAATCACCTAGTGATTATTATCTCTACAAAAATTTGAACATTAATCTTAGGTTCTCATCCCACATTTCATGTTTAGTTATAAGTTTAAGCTTAGTGCACTTTATATTTCTTGCATACTGTGTGAAAAAACACAATGATAAATATTAGATATCTAAACTTGAAATCTTATGATTCTCCATCTCATTGCATTTAACCATGAAGCCACACCCTTAAATGCCCACCAAAAAGTTAAAACTTTATACAACATTGAGTTCTTTAACTAAAGGAAAAATTTCAGAAATAACAACTATAGAGCCTTAATTGTAACTTTTATAGCAACAGTTTCATAATTACAAAAAATAAATTGTATTTTGTATTTAAGTAAACTGTTGTTATTCAAATATATAGACAACAAGATTTACTGCCCTTGTTTTACTCAAATTAGTTGAGTTAAATAAGAAATAATTATCCCATCTAATTAAATTTCCATAAATTACTTTTATTTAAATTAGTAGATTCTTTTTCCAAATCAAACTCAAATATGAAGATTATTATTTTCATGATCTTCAAAATTTCAAAATATCATTCTCTTATATCTCTAACTATTTTTTCTTGTTAGTTTTTTCATTTTTTTTAATTATTTTTTATTTTAATTTCTTTTTCTTTTCTATTTTTTCTTTCCACTTTATTTTCTCTCTTCGACTTCTCTTCTTTTTTTTTCCTTTTTTTTATTTATTTTTTTCTTTTTATTCTTCTTCTTCTTTTAATTTTTTTTTTCACTTTTATTTTTACATTTCTATTTTTAGTTTCTATTTCTCTTTCTTCTTTTTTTTCCTTTTTCTCTTTTTTTTTCTTTTTTTTACTCTTTAATCTCTATCTTTTATTTTTAAAAGGCAAATATCTATATCATATATACATATTCAAAAAATATACAAAATAAATAGATATACAGATTTGCATGTGTATATACGGTAAAAATAATACATATATATCTGCATATGTATTTACAGAAATACATATCTGACTCATGTATATATAAACATATAGGACGAAAAATCTCTATAGCAAAAATGATAATTTATACATATATATATAGGTAATAAAAAATACATGATACATATCTTAAATAGTAAAAGAAAACAAATAAGTACATATGTTACTCTCTAAAATGACATAGTATGTACAGTTCAAAGACAAACCCAACACTATATAAAATACATATAGCTTTGCATATGTATTTACAGAATACATACCTGATCCATATGTATATTCTTATTTTATATGAGTCACTTTTGTATTTCGCAAATACATATGAAGATATATAGTATGGTTATGTTTGTTACTATTTAATATGAATATGATATGTATTTCGTAAATACATATGTATATTTTGTACAGTAAATACATATCCAGATCTGTATGACTATGTATTTTGTATATTTTTTGAATATGTGTATGTGATATACATATTTGGCTTTTCAAAATAAAAATTAGAGATATAAGAGTAACAAATTGGAAAAAAAACAAAAAGAAAAAAAGAAAAAAACGAAAAAAGGAGAAGTGAAAAGGAAAAAAAAAGGAAGAAAGAGAAATAGAAGTATAAAAATAAAAGAAAATAAACAAAATAAAATAGAAAAAAAAAAAGAAAACAAAAATAGAAAAAGAAAAAAAAGATGTGAGAAAGGAAAAAAAACGAAAAAGAAAAAAAAAAAGAGAAGTAGAAGAGAGAAAATAAAGTGGAAAGAAAAAAATGAAAAAGAAAAAGAAATCAAATTAAAAAAATAAAATGATAAAAAATAAGATGAAAAAAAAACTAACAAGAAAAAAAAAAGGAAGAGATATAAGAAAGTGAAAGACAGTAATGATATTTTATTTTGAAATCTTGAAGATCATGGAGATAATTATTTTCAAATATGAAAAAAAAAAAACAGAAAAGAGAAAACAAAGTGAAAATTAAAAAAAAAAAGATGCAAAAAAGGGTAAAAGATATGGCTATATTTAGGGGAGTGAAAATAGTGGAGTGAAAATATGAAAATGTAAAGTAGTGAAAGTTAAACATTCACTTGCCTAGTTAATGAGTAAAATAATGCTACTCTTGCTATAAACTGTAATTTTCAAAAATATTGTTATTTATTGTTATTATAGTTTTAAGTATGCTACTTTCTGTAATTTTTCCTTAACTAAAACATCCCACATTTAAGTGAAACAAATCTCCACTTTAACAGCCCAAACAACTAGGAGTAGGGGTGAGCATTCGGTATTTTCAAAGTTTAGGTTCGATAATTCGGTAATCTGTATTTGAACATATATACCACATACCATACTTATAAACATCGTTTCGGTGGTTCGGTAATCGGTAAATTAAACTTTGGTTCGGTACGGTATTTGTTAATACCATATTAAAGTTGGAGATGTGCAAATGTACGTTTAAACTACAAAGATTATATTTAATAGAAACCTTATTTAGTATTGAAAAAATTACAGAAACTAGCATCCTTAAGACTATAATTACAATAAATAGCAACACTTTTTCAAAATTACAACTTATAGCAAAAGTAGCAATATTTTACCCACTTCATAGTAATAGAAGAATATGTATTTTTGAGTTGTGTCTATGTATTTATGAGTAATACATATATATTTGTATATGTATTTATATAGCAACATTTTACTTAAATACAAATACAATTTGCTATTTTTCGTAATTATGAAATTATTGCTATAAAGTTATAATTAAGGCTACAGAGTTGCTATTTCTGAAATTTTTTCTTTAGTATTCTTTTTGTTGTTTTTTATGAATATATTACCAAGGTCCAAGAGATTCTTTGAGATGACTAGTACTATTGTCTATTGGGTTGAGTTAGACACACACGCACACACATATATATATATTCGATATTCGGTAAATACCGATTACCAAACGGTATTAATATCTTGTACCAAACCCAATTTCGAATATCGAAATATTGAAATTTTACTCCCAAATACCATACCAAATATCGAATTATCGAATATCAATTACCAAATTTTTCGATTCGGTTCGATAATATAGTTTTTGATATTTTATGCCCATCCCTAACTCGGAGTGTATGTGAATCAAATACTTGTACAACTAATAATGAGGTTAATCTATATCAACAACTATAGTTCAAGATTAGAAAGGCTATTATTTCAACACTCTTTTTCCCTTGCCTTCGATGATGCTTCCTCCAATTCAGCTTAGCAAATAAACTAACTGCAAAAACAAATCAAGGTAAATTAGCCAACAAGTATAGACAATCAATTATTACCTTAATATACTAAATCATACCATATCTGTGTGTCAAAATTAAAGTTAGAGAAAAGAAAGGTCTTAGGCTTCTCCCAAAATTTATCATCTATATGTAAAGCATCTCATAATAAACATCGATAAAAAGATCGAGCAAACTACTAACCTCATATCTCCATTCTTTTTCTGCAAAGGTAGGACAATATACTGTACATGTGGTCCTATATATGCACGGATCTAAAAAGTTTATATAACTCCATCCAGAGTTAGATTTTTAAACTTTAGTAGTCATAAAAAACTCATTGACACTCAACCAAAAAGACGTTGACTTTTTCAATATAGAAAATCTTGTACTTGTAAACCTGCAGCAAAGCATAAAGAAAGAAAACCAACGCAATTAGGGTCAAGAAAGGAAATCAACGCAACTGGTGTCTATCGCAAAGATGAAAAAATTAAAGTGACATATGTTATAGAGTAGATTATAGAACTATTTATTTCACTAGTTTTCACGGGAACCTAAAGATATATTTGAATTTTAAAATCTTTGTTTACTTTATTTTTGTTATAAATGTATTTATGAATGTAAATTAAGAGGTAGCATATCTATCAAGATATATAGAGTTAGATTGAGTATAAGAGATGAAATGTCTATTTTTGGAGAGAAATTAGGAGGAAATTTTTTCTATAATTATAGAGAGCTTTCTGTAAATCATCTCTCATTTTTCTGAAAAAGAAATAAAAAAGTCTCCTCTCTTCTATATCTACTAGATAATGAATGGTTCGTTACGGGTTCAATATTACAATTTTAAATATATTTATTGCTATTTAATTAATTTTTCAAAATAAAGGCTCATTAATATTTTTGAACAAACACACAAAAAAAAATATATAAGTAGACATCACACTAGATAACAAATAACTACATATTTTAATAAATATAGATTCTTAATTACCCTATTTAGCCTAAATTTTAATTAATTATAATTCATAACCCCTTGCCTATTAATTATTCTCAATTACAATTCATAATCTTTCTCATATATTTTCTCTCTTTTTCTATTTTCTATTATTCTCTTTTTCTTTTTTCTTTTTCAATTTTTTTCTTCCATTTTTCTTTTTCTTTTTTGTTGTTTTCTCTTTCTTTTTCCTTTTTTTACTTTTTTCTTTTTTTATTCATCTTTTCTTCTTCTTTTTTCCTTTCATTTTTTCTTCTTTTTTCTTTCTCTATTCCTCTCCTTCTTTTTTTGTATTTTTTCTCCTTGACTTTTTCATCCTTCTTTTTCTCTCATTTTTTCTTCTTTTTTTTCTTTTTTTTTTTGTTTTCAATTTTTCTCCTTCTTTATATTTGTGCGAACTAGCAAACACAAATATAAGTTCGAACTATAAAATATAAATACAAATGGGAACTATAACATACAAATATAAGTGCAAACTATAAAATACAAATACAAATGCGAACTATAACATATAAATAAAAGTGTGAACTATAAAATACAAATATAAATACAAGTGTAAACTATCATTTGTATTTTTTAACTATTGAAAAGAAACGATTGATTTTCTTTCTACAAATACTTGTTTGTATTTATTGATACGAATTGTATTTATTTGTTTGTCATTGTATTTGTATCAAGTAATATTTGTTTATTTACAAATATGAATGATAATTTTGATACAAAAATACAAAGCGTACATTTGTATCAAATGATACATTACATATTTATATATTTGAGAATCAAGAAAATACAATTAATGCATTTGCTTGTTTGTATACAAATACAAATGATAAATTGTATATAGCCACTGTAAATACAATATGCAATCAACTTACAAATACAAATACAAAATAAAAAGTTATCGACGAAAATAGATACAAATACAAGTATAATTCAAATATAATTTAAATATACAAACACAATAAAATCATAATATAAATATAATATAATATAATATGCAGTCAATTATAAAATACAAATGCAAAATAGTTCTTTAAAATAAAATGCGAATTATATAAAATATAAATGATGACGCAAACTAACAAATGCAAATACAAGTACGAACTATTAAATACAAATACAAATGCGAACTATAAAATATAAATACAAGTGCGAGCTTTAAAATACAAATACAAATACAGTTGTATCAATGAATACAAAAATATAAATGATGGTGTGACTAGAAATATGATAAATAATTATGGTATTTACGTTATCATCCATGACTTGTGCTCGAATAGCCATATTTTTTTAAAATACAAAAAAATATAAAATAGAACAAAAAAATGATAAACAAAATAAGTACAAAAAAGAAAATTTTAAAAAATTAAAGAAGAAAAGAAAAGAAGAAAGAGAAATAGAAGTTAGAGATTAAAGAGAGAGAAAAACATAAAGAAAGAAACAAAAAAAATAAAAATAGGAAAAAATAAAAAAACAAGAAGAAAAAATGGGAAAAACACGCAAAAGAAAAAACATTAAAAATAAAATAAAATATAATGGTAGTGTTAGGCAAGAAAATATTTAGTTCAATGAGATAAGCGTGATTGAGGTTTTTTTCTTTTTAAAAATATTGAATTCCATTTTTGGCACGACTAAATAGAGACTGTATTCATATTTTATATGAATACATGCTATCTGTAAAATTGAATACAGCGGGCGTAAATCGAATACAATGACTGTAAATGGTAATTATGTAAAATGTGTCTATGGAAGGTGGATTTTGTAGCAAAGTGATGCTATTTTTGAAAGATCCCCTATATATAACTTCTTTATCTTTATAAAATCAAGTAACAGCTTACAACTTACTTAAGGTTTCATAATTAAGATTAAAGTATCATATATTCTAATGCTTATTTTCAACATTAGGTCAAACACAAGAGAATAAACAACTAATTGTAATATTTTTCTTTTTCTACTTTATTTAAAAATTATACAAGAGAATAGACTAAAATTATAAATATCTATTTATTAACATCTTATATAGATCATACTAAGTAATAAAGGGATACTAATTCATACATAAATTAATTTTAAATACATTTAAATTCGATTCATGGGTATTTAACAAACGAAGATAAGGACCTACTAGATGAACGTTTTAATGAATCATAATGTTAAAGGATTGTCTTTGTGTCTTGTCTTAAATACATTAAAAATCAGAGACCAGTTTAATATAATAAATAAGAAATTTCTTTTTAAGTGATATGTCTACCTGATAGGGAAATTTAATTTCCCAAATAAGAGAATCAAAAGAACTAACAAAAGTTAACATGATATATATTGCAGTAATTTAATGTGAGAAAGTTAATATTACATTTTAAATAAGCTATTTAAAATAATTTAAATAGGTACGTAGTAAATAATTATGTTTTCATAAATTATATGTATAGTGCAAATCTTTGTAATGGTATGTATCATGTGAAGTTTTGGAATTACGGAATCTCTTAATAGCTAAAAAATTACTCATGAAAATGAAATACCAAAAATAGGTGTTAAATGAGTTTATGACATATAAATTGATAATATAAAGAAATGTTATAGTCTTAAGGTTTATTTATCATTGTAGTGTTTTAAATTGTCTTTCAATATCTGAAAGATTTTAAATTTGAAATTGATTATTTCTCCGTTTCAATTTCTTGTTTGATTTTGATTTGATACGAAATTTAAGAAAGTAGAAAATAATTTTCAATCTTATGTCTTAAATTAATAACATGTAGAATGTGTCAAAATCTATTTTAATCTTGGTGTTAAATATGACATGTGAAAAGTTATAATTCAATAGTTTTAAAAAATAAGGCAATTTTTTGAAACAAATTTAAACGAAAAGTAAGACAAAAAAATTGTATGTATGGACTATCATTTAAATATTTATAAATTTATTTATTATTTTATTACACTTGTAGAGTAATTAAATATGCAAATAACAACTAATTCTATATTTTATGTGGGTCCATGTAAGATATTAAATCATTTGAGATGTGATTGACATTACAAAAAATAACTTGACTTTTTTGTCATTAAAAATTTATGGCCAAGCTTTGATACCTAAAATATAAGTAAGCAAGATAGAATTTTTTTTGAAATTACAAATATACCTTTGGTCGTTCCACTCTTCACTCTTCTATATAAAAAAAATAATAAAATAAAAAATAATAATATAAAATAACTTGACTTTTTTGTCATTAAAAATTTATGGCCAAGCTTTGATGCCTAAAATATAAATAAGATAAAACTTTTTTAAAAATTTCAAATATACACTTGATCGTCCCACTCTTCACTCTTCTATATAATAATAATAATTTATTCTTGTTCATGTTTCATGCTTGTCTCTATTCTTCTTGCTCCTACATTAATATTTCATAATAATTTTACTTTTTTTTGGTCATTTTCTTATTTTATCCTTTTTTCTTTTTAAATTTAAAAAATGTGCTTGACTCCTTTTTGGCCTATTTTAGTAGTTGTCGTTCTTTCACTTGGAACTAAGGAGCTGAAAAGAGTTTTTTGTACTTTTAAGTGAGGATCAAATAGATGTGTGTGTATTTGTTTGTGTTTTAGTCGTGGTCAGACATATTGGGCCCAATTGCTTTGATTGGGCCCGATTTTGGGCTACTTTTGGTTTTTAATTTGTTTTTTTACTTAGGCCTGGTGTTGGGCCCAAGCAACTAGATTTTGATTTGAATCAATAATTTAGTCTAAATTAGCATACAAAAATAAACAAATAATATATATATAAATATGCATCTTAAATTATACTTATTACATAATATACCATCTAACAAAAGTAATAACAAATATCTCAAACTAATTACATAAAATCACACCTTTTATAGTTTCTATCTCTAGAAATCTCATACATATCAAAACACACAATTTTGCCATAACTAATGCTCCTTAATTTTAGCCTACAATCAAGCAATCCATTATGTGGAGGTTTCAAGATTTCAAATTTCAAACATTAACTTATCAAAGTGCTCAACTTCATTAGCTTCTTCTATTAATTTTGAGATTTTTTTCTTTTTTCAACTTTACCAAATCAGATTTTTTTGATTTCTGTTGTTGCATGTTTGTAGTTCTTAAAATCTAAGGTTTTGTAATGATATTATAGTGTGAGATTTTCTTTATTTTGTAAATTTTTTTATTTTTTTAGTTCAAATTTTTGGGGTGGGGGGTGGGGGGAGTTTGCTTATATTTTTTCAACTTTTCTAGAAATTTTGTTGTTGAATTTGTTCCTGAAACGTTTGATTATAAGGATCCTAATTTCACAGAGAACTGATTGAAACGACCTAATCAAAATAAAAAAATTGAGGGGAGTTGGTGGTATAAGTTTCAAAAATACTATTGCGAAATCTGCAAGTAAGAAAAAAATTGATGAATCAGGACGACCGCGTCTTCCAAAGGTATGGTGAATTGTTGTTTTCTTCTTTCTAATTATAATTTCTCATATATTGTTATACAAAAATTTTTAATGTATAGTGTTAAAGTCTTTTTTGTCATACATATGTTGTAACTTCAATCCTCATACATTACTAAGCAATGTATGAGGACGTGGTTAAATTCTGTTGATTGTTTAATTTTGTTCAATTCAACCCTCATACATTACTAACCAATGTATGAGTATATGGTTGATATCTGTTGTTTGTTCATTTTTATACATATCAAATTGTGTATAAGAAAATATTATTCTTAAGTTAGCATGAGATGTTCTGTTTTTATTTACTATACATTGGTATACATATCAAGTCATAGTTCCTCCTTTTTTTAAACTCACATACATTTCTACCCAATACTTAGTACACCATAATACATATATTATTTTGAATATGTTAACATTATACATTAACATGGTAACCTTATATATATATGAATGTTATGTATAAGGTTGTAGTAACCTGTAGTTTTTGATTGAACTTAGTAACCTGTAGTTTTTGATTGAACTTACACATATCCAGTTGTGTATAAGAAATCATTACAGATAAATAAACATGTTTTTTTGTAATTCTTATACATGAACAGGGATATATTATACACAACATATGTACATTATGTTTTAGTTTTTTTTTTTTATGTATGTAGGTATGTTTTAGCTTATACATTGCAGGTTATGTACGTTAAAGTCAATTTTTATTGTTTATGTTTATATTTTTTCTTTTCAATTCAACATTATTTTTTGATGTTATATTTTTAATAAGATTGTAATTATATATTAATATTACAGGGGATAAAATTGCAGAGTGATCAAGGCCACTTAAGGATACACAAGTGACAATGATGATCCTCCGCGATCCAGGACAAGATATGTTTTCCCAATTGACGAAGCAACAATATTTAGTTTAGAATAGTGCATAATTTTCACCTTTTATATGAACATTGTTATTTCCTTGTGTTTTAGAATGGTGTTAAAGACATATAGCAATTGTTAGGTTTTGAATTTTTTTGAGATGTCGTAAGAATGTTTTAACTATCTTTAATATAAGTTCGTCTTTTTAATATAAATTTATTATACATCTTGTTCTATAAGTATGACTTTGCATTTGTCTTATACATTACAGTTACGGTTTAATTACATTAACATATTCTATCCAACATACAACTGATAGCATATTAGAATGTTTAACCTTATACATATGCGTGTATGTATAAGCTTGTTGTTACCTACAAGTTTGATATACGTTCTGCATATCCACTTTGTGTAAATTCAATCAATGATGTAGGTAACTATAATATTATACATAACATGAATATGTATAAGGTTACCATACGAATGTATAGATTAACATACTCAAGAACTTGTATTATTTTTTAAAAATTAAAAGTCACCTGATGCAATTTTTGTTGACATTATACATATCAAGTTATGTATATTCTTCAACATAATACATTTGAACCCCGTTAATGTCAACGTTATAATTAACGCAATTACACTATACATAAGACTGTTATGTATAAAGTTAGTGTACTGTAATATTTTTTAGATACACACATATCACCTCACTTGATGCAAAATTGAAATATTCATATTGTTGTTAGAGGCTGAAAGAAAACGGATCTTGATCTAATGCAGGAAGAATTGTTGTATGAGAAATATCAATTATAATCAACCAAATTGTTGTGTTATATTTTATTTTGTTCAATTTGAATTACTGTTACTAATTTAAGGTACCACTAATCAATAAATTAATATTTTTTGTTAATTAAGGTGCCTGATTTACTTTCCTTATATATAGGTGCCTGATTTACTTCCTTAAATATAGGTGTCTGATTTAGTCAATAAATTAGATAATTAAGGTTCCTGATATTTTTTTTTTTAAATATAGAAAAATGGTTTTACCTTATACATACAAAGTAATGTATAAGGTAGGTGCAACATGCATAAGTACTTTTTCGAATTCGAGAGAGAGAAAATCAATCTGCCATCTGGGAGAGAAGGTAATTAAGTACATAAGGTCTGAAATTTATGTTGTTCAGACGATGATAGCTAACTAACTACAATGAAGTTCTTAATCTGATCTTCATTTTCATTGATTATATATTTAAAGCCAAAGAAGTGAAGCTCGAAATATATATCACGAACACTTTCTAATTAACAACATATCCAAAGAAATTCTAATTAAACTTGCAATGAATTAAGCATAATTGAATTCCTCATAATTCATATTCTTGAATATTCACACAAATGGAAATGATCCTCCTGCATCCACGAATTGTTTCTCCAGCTACAAATTAATCAATTAATTACATAATGAATCCAAATAACCTCTTTCTCACTTAGCTAAATTATTATATAATAAATGAAATATGAACAATAATTTTAAAAATAAAAGCAAGAGCGTCAATAATGGAGTTTTTCACTTCAAACTTTGGAACACATAACCGATACTGATTTTGAGTTTCAACTACTGTTAAAGCAAGAGCGTCAGTTTCAGTTCCTTCAACACAAAGGATATCTCCAGTTTCATGATCAAACTCTAACTCTTTTTTTGACTTATCAGAAATCGATATGCACAGAGGATAATTGACGAATCCTAGGAAACTTTTCTTCAACTCCACATACACCCTCACTCCATTATCGTCTCTTATAATAATTGGTGAAGAATTAAATTCCACGATATACTTGACTTCTATCTTTTTTTTATATTCATCAATGTCTAGTTCTAAAGCAATCATTGAGATCAATCTTGAAAAAGATGTACTTTCAAAAACAACAATATCATCACTTTTGTATTGTTCATATACAATTTCAGAATGTCAAATAACAAAATGCCTCAATAAAATTGCAATGTTCATAATGATGTTGGAGGTTGCCGGAAAACCAATCTTGAACAACTTTAAAAATAATTATTGGGGGAGAAATTCCAAGATTGATCTAATCAGTTTTTGTGATGTTTTAAAAATTTTTAAATTTGAATTACTATTACTGATTTTAAGGTTCCACTATTTCATATATTAATGATTTCCATTTATTAATTAAGAAAATTAAGGTAGCTGATTTAATTTCCTTAAATATAAGAAAAGCGGTTTACATTATACATTCCACTAATGTATAAAATTCGGCACACATGTATAAATACTTTTCCAAATATGGGAGAGAGAAAACTAATCCGGAATATTATGTAATTAAGTTTATTAACGATGAGATTTATGTTATTTATACATAAAACAATCTAAATGCAACACCTATTACATTACTTTATATGAGGATTTTGGAGTGAGAGGAGACATTACCACTTATTTTGTCTACTTTTATTAATAAAATTATTTTCCTATTTCAAAGGAGCTATTTAAAAAAAAAAAAAAGTTTTCTAAATTTTTTTATCAAATGAACATAAAAAAAAAAAGTTTTCTAAATTTTTTTATCAAATGAACATGAGGAAATAAGGAAATTTTTTTAAAAAAATATCTTTTGTATTGATTTAACAGCAGTATTCAAAGGTCAATTTGCATATGATGCTAAAAATTAAGGGTGTTTAGTACTCAAATCAATCCAGTACTCCGGGCCTTTGTGGGTGACTTAGTACAAAGGAAAGTTTCAGTAGAAAATTAATTTTGAAAAATATAGTGACTTTACTTAATTTTTTTGTATGGTTAATAAGAAAAAAATATTGTCTAAAGAATATTTATGTATAATTGGACAAATATTATGACGTGGTATCCAAATTCCTGGCCTTTAACACGGATTCGAACCCTGAGTGGGGTCGAGGTTAGTTCAAGCTATAAGTCAGGGTCGGGGTTGAATCTTCAGTCCACTAATAAAAAACCAGTTTTAGCGACCATCAAAAAGCGACCACTTGTGATCGTTTATTTATTCTTTTTCTAAAAAAAAATTAATTAAAAAGTGACCGCATGTGGTCGCTTTTATATTTTAAAATTATCAAATAGTCATTTTAAAATTCTGTTTAAATTTTTATATTAATTATTCTATTTTTAAAAATAAAAACCGACCACAAGTGGTCGGTTTTCAATTAAAAAAAAATTAAAAGGAAAATATTTTTGAAAAACAGACCACACCATTAAAAAAATAAATTAAAAATATTATGCAAAAATCGATCAAAAGTGATCGCTTTGCATTACAAAAATAAATTAAAAATATTATGCAAAACTGACCACTTGTGGTCACGTTTTGATTAAATTTATTTTTTTTAAAACGACCACAAGTTTCATTAAAAAAATAAATCAAAAATGTTATGCAAAAATGAACCACTTGTGGTCGTTTTTTGATTAAATTAAAAAAAACTTACAAAAATCGAACATAAGTGGTTGGTTTTTGATTTAAAATATTAAAAATAAAAAATATTTGAGAAAGTGACCATATTAAAAAATTAAATTAAAAATATTATGCAAAAATCGACTAGTTCTGGTCGCTTTTTGATTAAAAAATAAAAAAATATATTTACAAAAATCGATCACAAGTGGTCGGCTTTTGATTAAGAAAACTAAAAAAAAAAAATTTTAAAAAATCGACCACAAGTGGTTGCTTTTCAATTAAAAAATAAATTAAAAATATCATGCAAAAACCAACCATATGTGGTCACTTTTTTACTAAAACAATATAAAAGAAAATATTAATTAAACGGACTACTTGTGGTCAGCTTTTGATATGAAAAAATATTTTAAATGACTGACCACAAGTGGTCGTTTTTTCATCTAAAAGAAAACTAAAAAGAAAATATTTTAATTATTATATGTAAAATCAAATATATTATTAATATATATTAAAAAAATTAATTACACTAACCACATATAGTAGTTTTTTTATATAATAAAAATAAAAATTAATTAATATTTAGAATTTATAAAAAACCATATTAAAAAATAAGCTAGAAATATATTAAATAAAATCACAATTTTTATTTGTATTACTTATGTTTCAATAAAAGGAATATATTTTTTATCGACCATATATATATGTATATATATATATATATATGTATGTATGTATATATGTGTGTGTATGTGTGTGTGCGCGCGCGCACGTATATCTCGTGTTATATTTATGTAGCATTCAAAAGTTAACTAAATGTATACATGTATATTGAATACATTGATATCATACGCTCAAGGTGATAATATGTTATTGAAGTTATAATATTGTAAGGTAAAATAAAACACGACACTTAACTAGGAGGATCTAAGTTATTCAAGGCAGTCAATCAACAATTAATCAAATCACAACACCCCTTCCTATCTCAACTTTTCAAAATCAATTTTGTATAAATGTGAAGCACAACAATGTGACACAATGGGATCAAGGTATGACATTACATTAGCAACAAACAACTATGCATATATAGACAAGTTACAATACCCAAAACAAGTAGCTAGCAATATGACTCATGTGCCCTCACAACAAAGAAGTCCCACTCACTCATATAAAATAGTGCATGTAAATGTAGGGACATTTAAGAGACACTCACACTGAGAAGAGAAGTTCCAATTAATGTGCATCAAACACCATAGGCTTGCCCTTATTTTCTTTACCTTTATTTTCAAACAATCAAGTTAGGATCACTATAGGACTTTTCTCGGCTTGTAATGTAGGCTTGGGGGTTGGTATGGACATACAAATGACTAAGCCTCCTTTGAACTACACTAACTCTGGGGTCCATTTATTTACCATCTTTCTTTTTATTCCACCCTTATTTCTCACATTTTATTCTTTATTGTACATTCAGGTTGGGTATGGTCTTTTGTTCTTTCCTTTTCACTTTTTCACAATTTTTTCTTCTCTTTTTCTTTTTTCTTTTCTTTTTCAACAATACTTAGCCCTACTAACTTTGTCTCTTATTTTACCCTTTTACATACCCATTTTACATCACATATCCCTATGAAGGTCACCCTTAACTTAGGCGATTTGCCTGAGTCGAGGTGCACAATGTCCAAGGAAGAATGAGCCAAAATAGGTTATTGCACCACAAATGGGAAGGTGATATAGGTGAAACAAGAAAAATAGGCTATAAATCTCAAAACAGAGATCAAGGGATACTATTTCACATAGGGACAGTCATTTAGGCTAAAAGTAGACTAGAAATAAAATAGACATGTAATCTTTTCCTAACCGATTATCCTACAACCTAGGTAAGACTAATCGAGCAAGTTCTAAATTCAACATACAAAGGGAACTAAATAGTATCTCACACCCACATGACACAGAGTCCATATTACAAGCTACTACTTATCCAGTTCATGCAATTGTTAGCAAGTGATTATCATGTCTCTAATCCTAATGCCATAACAAGATCCACTATGTTCACACCTATATACATTCACACAGTTCTAAAACACAATATTGGAGGGGTATCATTTTTCTCACAAATCAGTCAAAAACATGAAAACTGCCCTAAATACTTAAAAATCTTCTAATTACACAAAAACACAAAATAATACAAAATAAAACACAATCCGACACAAATTTTAACCTAGACATACCAATTCTACAACCATACCGCAACCGATAGGAAAAGAAGCACGACAACAAAAACTTATAGCAGCTATGGTATACCCCACCCCAACTAAAAACTGCGCATTATCCCTATTGTGTTAAGACAATATAAAACAAAGGGAATGAGTACATACCTGGGATGCACTAGGCGTCTGCTTCATGATCTTTCTAAGATGGACGTATATCCACTGACGAAGGATATGGTGGTGGCGTTTCACTATGAGAAGATACATCCGTATCTATCTTAGCACACCTCTGCCTATCAAGAAATATAGTCTCTGTTGAATCATGGGTGGCCCTTTTCATGACTTGATCTTATGGACTATCTAGATTCTACAATTCCCTTTCTCAGTCTGTTTTGGTCCCAACTACGGGGACCACCACATCATACTTTGTAAATATATTAAAAGCTATGAGACCACGTGGATGCGATGGCTAAATCTCCAGGGATACAACTGGAGGGATGGCTAATAATATATGGCTCTCAGTAAGAGAGTGTACCTCTGTTCTAAGTAGGTCCACCTCCTCCCTAATATCTCCTAGATCCGACATGTCAATCCTGTTGAACCGGGCCGATACTTGACCCTTAAAAATATCTATCCATGAGTACGACTTAGCTCATAGCTCTACATTGCAGCCCGATGAGCAGACTATAGTCTAGCCTCAGTCGTCTTTAGTATAGTCTTGAACCATGGCCAAATTTGCTCATTTAACGTCACCACCTCAGTATCAATAATTCACAACCGAGTACCGTCACATCACGACCCGAACTGGGGCCCTAGCCGTGACGAGCATTCTGAACCATGAAGGCCTAGACACCCGTCTAACTTGTAATCACATACACTGTTTATAAAAAAAATAATACGGAAATATATACTGAAAAGGAAACATGGTCTTTAAATCTGAATTCAAATCATAATGAAAGCTGAAATTCAATCACCAGAGTTGGCATAGTGGTTCAGCGCTATGTCCCTTAAGCAAGAGGTCGGGGGTTCGATCCCCACCTCTGGCGAATGGAGCAAACTCTGTGGCCAGTTCCCTACAGCAAAATGTACCTTAACTTATACAATAATTTCAAGGATAGGTACGTTGAGCTTATTAAGCTAGCGTCAACTCCCAGTGGCTCGGGATTTGATTTGTTAGTTTTTGGGGTTCCAATGGGATGAATATATGATTAATTATGTTAGAGGGAATAGGCCATATCCACACCGCAAGGACTGGACTAAAGCAAAGAGGATTTGTACAGTCAATACGTGGAGGTCAAACATTTTTTGGCTCTTGAGATACTACTCAAGGAGGAAAAGATGAAGGCTTTTGACTGCAACTTACCTGTCTTCGATGAGGCCAATTTTCTTACTTATATCATCCACCGTTGGATTTGTTCTCCAACTTGTTGAGATAGAGTAAACTAATGAATCATTTGCCAGCGAAAGTGTTGATGAAGCAAACATGGGATTTTGAAGGTCGAAACCAGGACAAGGACCTTCCAAAAAATAAAACCAGTGTAGCATGCGAGTCGTACGTGCTTGCACACATCGAATTTTATTGACCAACATAGAAATAGTTGATCCAATAACCTTTCTATGTGACAATGTTGTGGCAAGGAAGAAAGAGGTCTGGGCTTCTAGGGTACTAACTAGAGGCTTGGAGCCTGTGTATAAAAAAAAAGGTGTAGAAACACAAACACCATAATAATTTTTCATTTCAAGTCACTTCACTTTACATGTAGTGATAATTTTTTATATTTGATGGAAATTGAATTTTTTATAACACAATAGATTGTCTAACTGTTGTAACAGATAGACTATCTTTCCTGACAGATAATTTATTTGTTGCAATAGGTTGGTCATTTCTTGCATTATGCAGATGTTTATATCTAAGTCTATCTATTGCAACAGATAGGTCAACTATTAGAATAAATCAAAATAGTGGGAAGAACTATTTGATAATTTCCAACAGATGACCTACATATTGCAACATATGTCTAAATCTTTTTGATAATTTTCAACAGATATATCGTCTGTTGCAACAGATACATTATCTGTTGCAATATTTGAATCTGGTATTCTATTTCAATTAATAGGTTCAAATCTAAGGATAAAATAAAATTTATAGACAAAATAAAATAAATCAATGCCTTCAGAAATTACAAAAAATAAATTAACAAATAAATGAAATGTAAAAAAAATATTATGGATACAGATGATCTACTCAACAAATAAATCAATAATTTAAGTTTTTCTGCTAGCAATTCCTAAGGAGAGGTGAGTTTATTACTTTGACAGACTCAAGATATAAAGATCTACTCAACAATTTAAGTTTGTTAGTTTTTTTGGAGCCTTGTCGGAGATGTTGAACCTTTCAAACGGGTAATTATTCCATTCTTCTTGATTGATAGGCCTCACTTTTTCTTCATCTTTGAAAGCAGTTGATGGATTATCAACTGTGATATTATGTTGTTCAGCAGTAGCATCTACCGTGACATCCACCTAGAAAGCTAGAATTATCAATGTTAATCACAGAGATACAAAAAAATAGAAAAGAGTAACTCATCTATTTTAGCAAATCAAACAGGTCTTCCTCTTGTTTTAAATTATCACAAACAGATTATCTATCTTTTGCAATAGATTGATCATCTGTTGGAGGAAATTAAAACATGAGGAATACCTGTATAATAATTTCCAACACATGAATCATTTGTTGTAATATATGACTCATCTATTTGAAAAAAAAACTAAAACAGTAGGAACTCTTGATTAAATGTGTCCCAACAATGACCCATCTGTTGCAAAAAATAGTTCATTTTTTGGTACAATTTGAAATAATATAAAGACCTATGTGATTTGCTAAAATAGATGAGACATATATTGCAATAGATAATGTGTTTGATGCAACAGGTTAGTCAACTATTGCAATAGATGTATATATCTTCTTGATAATTTTCAACAGACGTGTCATCTGTTGGAACAAATATATGTCTGTTTGTTTGTTGGAACAAATGATATATATTCATCTTTTTCAGCTTATGTTGCTCTCCTATGGCCCTTGTACATTGATCAAAGGTGCAAGACAAAGACAGAGGAGTTACAATTTTGCTTTTTTCGATGCTTGATTAAGCCTTGGAAATTTATTTATTTCTCATCTTAGCCGCCTTAATATCTAATAGAGTGTATGGATATGAAATCCACTTTGATGGAATGACACTCCTCTTAGATGTCAATTCCTTTACAAAAGCAGTTAACGCATTAATAGCATTAATCACCCCATTATGTTTCACCTTGCAGTCATATTATTTGTATGTAAAACATTCTCTAGGAGGGGCAAAATCTGTATAACTAGTATGATCATAATCATAATAGTTTGTAATTTCAAAAACTGTAAGAGGAGCATCATTAGCCCCAATAGCAGCACCACTACCACTACCACTACCACTACCACCATCAACAATAACAAGCCTACCTTCCAAAATTATTTTTCTTATGATGGTTGTTGCTCCAAACAATTCTATATTTATTCTATCAATGACCTTAGGGTCAGATAAAGTTTGTACAGATCGTAAAGTAAGAAAAAATTGTATCTTCAACTCTCGATTGGTCGGAACAAGCCATGGATGCACAATCTAAAATAAATCAGTACATATATTAGAATGCTGATTAGATTATTTAAAAAATCATTAATTAAAACAAAAACTTAATTAGAATTAGACCTACTGTATCCTTCGAGAGTTGAAGAGATCAAGAAATTTTGTATTTTTATCATTTTTGTCCGACAACCATCTCAGGATTCTTAGACATGAAATTTCATCCTAGTAGTTCACTTGTGGTCTCAAATAAGAAACAACTTCAAATGCCCAAGCCTATAAAATAACGCCAATAAATCAAAAGCATTATTCAATAAAATATAAATAAATTATAATAAAAGAAATATTTACCATGAAATCCCATGAAAAGCTACATAAGTTGATTGTTTTTGACATTAATGGGGTTAACAAATATTTGACAGTCATTTTGAAGCTTTCATAACCCCAAGAATAGTTGTTAATTGTCCCAAGATCCTCGGAGAGCTTTATTAAACCAAGGGGTGTGTTGTTGTTAATGTCTCTCACCCAAGAAAATATTATGTACAAACCAAACCTAGCACAATGATTTCTTGTGCTTCTTTAAAAGTATTTTACCTTTCAACACTTCTATCAATTTTTTATTTTTAAATCTTGGACCTATAAGGGTTTAATACCCCATAAAATCCTGACCTCAACTCAGTCTTATAAGCTTGCTTAGGGTCTCAGACTTAGACAATTCTAGCTAAGTATTTCAGACTTAATATTATTTTGGCCTTCGTAAGTTAGCAACTCTATTTCATGACTCTTATGACCTTAAAGTATTGATCTTGAGGTCAATTGTGATTAGAAATGTTAGTAGGTGTTCTCGGACGAGTATCATCTTTTTTGAACCTCAATTAAACCATGTTTGGAATCTAAAATAGTGTATCGACGCGATCTCAGAGCGGCGTGGTGGCCATCGCATCGATCAATATTTTTCCTTGGCTCCCAGTGGCAATTTTCAGTGAACTAATGCGGACTCGACGTGGCACGTTGGATATCGCATCTATGCCAGCGAAGCAGTGCGTTGACAGTCCAATTTTCAGTTATTAAAAGTACCATACTTAAAAGGTATTTAGGTTTTTTCCCCACCCCTATTCATCCCTAAAACACGAGATTCAACCCTCATTGAGCAAAATATACTTACATTCTCTCAAATTTCTCAAAAATAAGAACCCTAGGAGATTTAATTTCAAGGCCAAGGATCAAGATTTCCACCATCGTTATTCAGGAATTTAGAAACCAAGGTATATCAAGTGTTCATCCAAGGGTTCCCTTCCATCCTTGGAGTTCAAGAACCTCTTTTAACTACAAGTTTATGAGTATGATGAATTTTATGGTGGAATTTGAATGTGTTCATGATTATCATGTTAATAGGGTTTCTAGTTCATGATTTACTACAAGTTTTATGTAGAATCGATTGATATGTCGGCATTATCATGTGAAACCATGTTGAAAGTCTTGAAGTTGTAAATGTGGAATTGAACTATGATGCTTACATGTTGTTTTAGTGTCATGTGCATAGATTATGTCCTTAAAGTATTTGATGAATTGTTTATGTAAGTTGAATAGTGAAATTATGTCATGTCAGCATATATTCATGTCCATGTCATGCAAGTGTTTGCTAGAATATCCCAAACGAATATACGATGACCAAGTACATAGCTATCATATTTTAAGATTGTGCCATGTCATATAATTTATGCTATCGAGTCCTGGGGGTATTTGATACCCAATAATTTAATTGTTTACCTAGAGCCATGGTTAGTCATAGGATGGTATCAGTTATGTCACGATCGATAAAATTTAGCCAGTTAACAGAATTCAGTAGTATTCCATCAATCCACGGAACCCAGTGAACTTAGTTCAGTTTAGTTATACAGAATAATCAAAAATAGTTCCGTCTAGCCTAGAACATTCTAGAATCCAATCCAGTGTCTATTCAGTTGGGAGTAGGATTCAGCACCGACTGAACCCACGGATGGGGACTCACCTGCCAGTAGAGGGTGTGATCCTTAGAAGCATTCCTTGTGTTCCAAAACTACGTAGCCAGCGTAGGTTGAGACATCAACCCACCAGCTGAGGGTTGATGAGGCAATCTACGTACCAGTTGAGGGTACCACTACTCTTGCTCAAAGCACCTGCCAGATGAGGGTGACTCAGCTTGTCTTTACTCATGGCACGGTACTGACATTCTTCCAGCTGGGGTTATAGGTTGGACCCTAATAAGTTTAGAGAAGGGCATATTGGTTAGATAATTACTTTCCACAGTCTCAGTTTCAGCTCCAGTCTCAGTATAGAACTAGTTCAGTTCTACAGAAAAATCAAGACTGTTAAATACAGTCACAAAACTTAGAATGGAACTTAGTATAGTTCCACAGAATCAAGATTGTCAGATACAGTCACTCAAATATCAGTTAATCAGTATTTAGATTTGGTATCCAAGTATTATAATGATCTCAGCTCCAGTTTACATATTCATTCATGTACTCTTATTCAGTTATATTTATGTTATTCAGTCAGTATTATTCATGTATATGATCCCATACATTTCAGCCTACCTCACTTAACATACCAGTGCATTCACAGTACTGACGCATACTTTTCTCTTGTGCTATGATGTATTATGTCATAGGTTCTGACGCACGGGCTCCTGATCATCCCTAGCAATTATAGATTTTCAGTAGTTAGAGTTAGTAATGAGTCCTTATATTTTGAGGACATGATTATTATTTTAGCATTTCAATTTTATTTTAGTAGCCGGAGATAGTTGGGGACTTGTCCCATCAACTCCACATTTCAGATAGTTTAGAGGCTTTTATGACTAGAGTATTTTTAGACAGATGTTTCAGTTTTGGTAATATTATATCGTATTCAGTTTTATTTCAGTATTGAAACTTATGGTATGTTTTCCACCTAATTTTTGCATATTACAGTATTATCATTCAGTTAATGTAGTAGGTACCAGTCTTGGATTAGCTTGTGGTCCTTCAGGATTATGAGCACCGTATAGAGTTTGGGGTACAGACTTGGAGAGTTACAAACTTTGTATCAAAGCCTAAGGTTCAACAGAGTCCTAGAAAATCTAAAAGTTGCATCTAGTAGAGTCTTATGCATGGGTGTGTAGCGCGCCACACTTATGGACAGGAGGCTACGATGTGTTTTATGAAAAGTTTCTCTTTTTTCAGTGTCTATGTCGTACGAGTGAGCATGATCTCCAGTTAAACTCCCTGTCTAATATAAATTTCTCTTCTGTTTACAGAATATGCCTCTAAAGGGTACTAAGGGAAGAGGAACGGGAGACCAGACAAAACCCTAGCCCGTCCAGCCAGATCCTCTGGATGAACACGTCTCCCATGTTGAGTTCAGAGCAGCTTTCACCACCGTAGCTCATTATATGGTGGCCCAGAATGAACTCCAGCTGTTGTTTCTACCAACTCAGTGGCCAATACTGCTGCAGCCAGGATTTGGGATTTTACCCGAATGAACTCTTCATCTTTTACTGGGTCTAAGTTAGATGAGGACCCTCAAGAGTTTCTTGATCAGGTGCAGAAAGTTATAGATATTATAGGGGTGACTACTATTAAGAGCGCTGAGTTGGACACATATCAGTTGAAGGATGTGGCCCACTCATGGTTCAAACAGTGGAAAGCAGAAAGGGCTGCAAATACAGGGCCCATAGAATGGAGGAGTTTGCCACTGCTTTTCTAGATAGGTTCTTCCCATTGGAGTTGAGGGAAGCGAAAGTTTTGGAGTTTATAAATCTGAAGTAGGGCAATATGTTAGTGAAAGAGTATTCTCTCAAGTTTACTCAATTATCTTGATATGCTCCTCATGTGGTGGCAGATAGCAGATCCAGGATGAGTAAGTTTTTGTTGGGGTGTCTAGCAGTGTGGTCAAGGAATATAGGAATGCAATGCTGATTAAGGAGATGGACATATCTAGGCGCATGGTCCATGCTCATCACATAGAAGAGGCTAAGAACAGGGAGAATGAGAAGGATAACAAAAAGCGAGAATAGGTAGTTTCAACTTCGCTCAGCCTAAGCCAAAGGGTGGGAATCGTTCTTAGTTCCACCCAAAATCCTCAGTTCCAGCTCCATCCTCAGCCAGTACTCCTGTTCCAAAATTCAAATACGGCAACAAAGATAGGTCTTCAAGCCCTCAACCCCAGGGTAGTGTTAGAAGTGCCTAAACCAATCCCCTTTGTGAGAAATATGGAAGAAACCACCAAGTCATCTGTAGAGCAACAAGCAATGTGTGTTTCGAGTGTGGCAAGCCAGGCCACAAAATTAGAGATTATCCCAATTTAGGTTCTCAAGGTCAGTATAATCGTCCCCAACTCAGTTCGGTCACTCAAATTAGCAGGGTGCCACATCCAGTGCCACTAGTAGCCCAGGAAAGTTCTCATAATATGGTCACTGATATGTTACAATTCTTCCATTTACATGTTTATGCTTTGCTAGATCTAGGATCTTTGTTGTTATTTGTTACTCCATATATAGCCGTTGATTTTGGAGTTAGTCCCGAAATTCTAATAGAGCCCTTCTTAGTCTCCACCCCATTGGGTAAATATATCATAGCCCAGTGGGTATACAGGAACTGTCTGGTTATGATATCTCAGAAAGTTACTTCAGTAGACTTGGTCGAATTAGAGAAGACTGATTTTGATGTCATTCTTGGCATGGATTGATTTTATTCCTACTATGCCTCAGTCAACTGCAAAACAGAATTGTCCAGTTTCAGTTTTCGTATGAGCCCGTCCTAGAATAGAGGGTAAGTACTTCAGCACTTAGGGTCAGTTTTTTTTTTTTACCTTAGGGCAAGAAAAATAATATCTAAGGGATTGTCTACCATCTAATTCGAGTCCAGGACTCTAGTTCAGAAACCCCTACTCTTTAATCAGTGTCAGTAGCATGTGAATTCCTAGATGTGTTTCTTGAAGATCTTCCCGGAGTTCCTCCTGAAAGGGAAATCGACTTCGGAATAGACCTTCTTCCAAATACTCAGCCTATATCTATTTTTCCATACAGAATGGCTCCAACAAAACTCAGAGAATTAAGAGAATATTTAAAAGATCTCATAGAAAAGGAATTTATCAAACCTAGTGTGTCCCCGTAGGGTGCACTAGTTTTATTTATGCGTAAGAAAGATGGTTCTCTCAGAATGTGTATGGACTACTGACAGCTAAATAAAGTCACAGTCAAGAACAAGTATCCACTTCCCATAATCAATGACTTATTTGACCACCTTTAGAGTGCCAGTTACTTGTCCAAGATAGACCGATCTATCATCAACTTAGAGCCAGAGAATGTGACATCCCAAAAACAGCCTTCAGAACTCGGTATGGTCACTTCAAAATCTTATTTATGTCATTTGGTCTTACCAATGCCCCAGCAGCTTTTATGGACTTGATGAACCGTGTGTTCAATCAGTACTTGGACATGTTCTTCATCACCTTTATAGATGACATTCTTGTCTATTCCCGCAGTGAGCATGATCATGCAGACCATCTTAAAATTGTATTATAGACTCTCAAAAACCATCAGTTATGCACCAAATTTATTAAGTGCAAATTTTGGCTAAGGTCAGTAGCTTTTCTTGGCCATATCATTTTCGGTGATGGCATTAGAGTTGATCCCCAAAAGATCAAAGAAGTGAAAAACTGGCCTAGAACCATCTCTCCGTCAGATATCAAGAGTTTCTTGGG
Source organism: Capsicum baccatum var. pendulum (assembly GCA_030864225.1). Lineage (NCBI taxonomy): Eukaryota > Viridiplantae > Streptophyta > Magnoliopsida > Solanales > Solanaceae > Capsicum > Capsicum baccatum. The sequence goes on along the minus strand of CM061554.1, from coordinate 50,034,654 downwards.
CTTGGCTGGATATTAGTGACGGTTTTTGTATTTGAAAATCTCTCATATGAAAGAATTGAAGAGGTTTGGCAAGAAGGGAAAATTCATCCCTGATATGTCGGTCCTTAACGAATTCTCAGCCGTTTCAAAAAGGTAGCTTACGAGCTTGAGTTGCCTTTAGAAATAGCTTTAGTGCACCCAGTGTTCCATGTCTCCTTGCTTAAGAAATGCATAGGTGACCCAGCAGTCGTAGTCCCTATAGAGGGCATAGATATTCAGAATAGCCTCTCATATGAAGAGACTTCCATCAAAATCCTTGATTATCAGATTCGCAAACTGAGGAACAAAGAAGTCCCTATAGTCAAAGTTCTTTGTCAAAATCAGTCCGTTGAAGGAGCTACTTAGGAGGCAGAAGTAGATATGCGAATGAAGTATCCTCACCTCTTCTCCATAAACTCAGACTCAGCCCAAGGTAATATTTTTCTTTTGAATTACTTAGTCTAATGTTCAGATATAGCTACCAACTTGGTATCAATTAACATTGAATACTCAGTCATGCATTCACGAATTAGTTCAGTCATGTACTTATGCATCAGACATGCGTGTCCAGTATATAAGCTTAGCTTATCAGTAATATAATTCATCCATTCATGAATCATGTTCAGATATGTAATCATGTATCAAATATGCATGTTCAGTATGATAATTTAATATATCAGTAATTTCAGTCATAAAATCATGCTTCAGTTATGCATGTCCAGTGTCTAAATCTAGTCTATCAGTATTATCAGTTTAATCAGTCTCATTCGGGGATGAATGTTCCCAAGGGGGAGATATTGTAAGACCCCACAAAATCCTTAGCTCAACTCAGTCTTGTAAGCTTGCTAAGGGGTCCTAGACTTAGAAAATTCTAGCTAAGTATTCAGACTTAGTATTATTTTGGCCTTCATAAGTTGGTAACTCTATTTCACAACTCTTATGACCTTAAAGTATTTAGGTTAATTCATGATCAGGAATGTCAGTAGGTGTTTTCGACATGACGCATCGGCGATCGCATCAATCAATATTTTTCCTTGGCTCCTAGTTGCAGTGAAGCAACGCAGACTCAACACGATGTGTTGGCTATCGCATCAATGCAACAATGCGGTCCATAATCCTGTGCATCAAAAGTCCAGTTTTCAGTAATTGAAAGTCGTTTCCTTGAAGGGTATTTGGGTGTTTTTCCCACCCCTATTCAACCCTAAAACATGAGATTCAACCCTCATTGAGCAAAATATACTTACTTTCTCTCAAATTGCTTTAGAGAAAGAACCCTAGGTGATTTAATTTCGAGGCCAAAGCTCAAGATTTCCACCATCGTTCTTCAGAAATTTAGCAACCAAGGTATGTCAAGTGTTCATCCAAGGGCTCCCTTTCACCCTTGGAGTTCAAGAACCCATTTTAACTTTAAGTTTATGAGTTTGATGAGTTTGATGATGGAATTTGAATGTTTTCATGATTATCATATTAATGGGGTTTCTAGTCAATGATTTACTAAAAGAATCATGTGGAATTGATTGATATGTGTGCATTATTATGTGAAACCATGTTGAAACCCTTGAAGTTATAAATGTGGAATTGAACTATGATGCTTACATATTGTTTTAGTATCAGGTGCATAGATTATGTCCTTCAAGTGTTTGAAGAATTATTTATGTGAGTTGAATAGTGAAATTATATCATTTCAGCATATATTCAAGTTCATGTCATGCAAGTGTTTTCTAGAATGTCCCAAACGATTGTACGATGACCGAGTACTTAGCTAACATGTTTCAAGATTGTGCCATGTCATAAAGTTTATGCTATCTAGTCCTGGGTGTATTTAATATCCGACAATTTAGTTGTTTACCTAGAGCCATGGTCAGTCAATAGGATAGTACCAGTCATGGGTTAGCTTGTGGTCCTTCGGAATTATGAGCACCGTGTAGAGTCTGGGGTACAAACTCAGGGCGTTACAAAGGGACACCTAGTCATCACCATTACATAACTTGCCTTTGCATTTTTTGGGTGTGAGGAGTGCTTTTTTGGGTTAGAATAGGTATAACTTGATAAGGAGAAGGAGGATAATATTTTAGTCCAGTAGCTATGGCAAACTCCTTTCAACCAAAACAAACAGGCATGCCACAATAATTTATCCACATCTCATCCATTTTATCTTTATTTTCATACATAAACCTATGCATGAGAAGATCATATACCATTTTCATTTGGAAACGAGCATTGTTCTCCTCCGCCAAATAAAGGTATTGCCCAAAGCAACTGTCCTTGAAATAAGCATCCAATTTTTGTACTCGAAGTATTTTTTGGGACGCGTTGAAAGATTTTTCCATGGTTAAATTAACCACAAAATCACCAGTTAAATTTGTGGCACCATCCACTGCATTCTCACCAGATAACTATCAATGCTGAAGGTTTTGACCAACTCTTCGGTGGAAGGGCTATTAGTAATTGGATCATCTGTTTTGAAACATTCCTCATCCCCATGTTCATTATCTTCTGCTTCTGATTGAGATATCCTTTGTAAAGCAAACTCATAGAGTGGTGGATGTAAGAATATATTAATGTTCTCGAAAATGATAAATTAGTGAAATTTTTACAGATTATCAAAGATCCTGAGATAAGATCTCAAATAATTTAAAAAATAAAAAATCCTCTACTTATTTCACAAAAAATAATGAAAAATTCTTCTAAAATTGGTCCTTATACTATATCCAAAATTCAAAGAATCCTTTGATACGAATCAAACCACCGAAGGCACAAAACTGCACAAAATAGTCCACAAATTCAAAGGAACCCGAGGACCCTTTTGAGGGAAAGTTTCGGCCAACAACTACAACACAAGAATACAAGATACAAGGTGTATTTTACACCAAAAAAAGAAAGAACATTAGATCAACAAGATGATAACAATAACAGTAACCAACGGTTTCAACTACACAAGAAACAACAACAAAAGATTACACTAAGCAAAGGGATAGGTAGTATGACATACAATATTATAAGATCTAAGAACCAAGGTATATATCAAACACCAAAGCCCTTAAAACATGGAATACTAACGCTGATACTCTTACTGGACACAAGAGGGATGTCAATCTCCCAAGCACCCAATGTTTTTAAGCCTTGGACAAACAAAACAAGTGAATCTACACTTGTGTGCCCTAGTTTCGGCCAAGAGGCCTTTCTCACAAGAGAGAAATGTTTCCAAATGTTATACAACTTAAAATATCATGAATAATCTAATGACTGAAACCCTAAAATATTCTATATATAGTAGGTTACAAAATAAAGTGTGAAATATCCAAAATGTCCTTTAATGAAGAGTGAGCATCTAGGATCCCTTAGAGTGTATTTGATGGGAGGTTTTGGAGTGATTTTAGGTCCTCCTTTGAACTTCACTTGCACACTCCAAGTCTCTATTAAATACACTCTCGTACTCATCCATCTTCGTGGTCATTCCCGTATCATCCTCCCCTTTTTGAAAAGGATTTGACCTCAAATCCATACCTTGGAAAATCAAAGAGGAGAAAAACAAGTACCCATCCTTATGGCATAAGGGTTAGGATTATCAAAATAAACACATCAACATGCCAAGGTGGTATACACTTGAAGTATATCCACGGGTCCTTTGTGTTGAACCTGAAAAGCTTTGTTACAACACCACAAAGGAAGTGGCTAGGATACACATCAAGAAATAGTGCCCTAATTGAAAGTAAAGTCTACTTAAAACATATATAAATGTCACTCAAACAAGTGGACCAACCAATAAATATCCTACCTCCACATACGACCAATCCATAATTATTATGGAAATCATCAAAAGCAATGAGGTAGTATAGAAAAGAGTTAAATGTAAAGGTATCATCCAAGGTGCTACCATCTAGGAGAATGAAATTTGGCTCAAAAGACTTAGCACTTAATATACACAAGGATGAAATCAAAGCATTTAAGTACATACAAATTCTTCCTTTTGGGCAATTCATGTCAACATATGACATATATCTAACAAGATCATAAATATCATCATATGAATCAAGGTAATGAAGAAGGCACTAAGGAAAATATTCTCATCCAAGATGTATTCACAAGTAGGAACACATAAAGAGAGAAATAGACATTGCAAGCATGTAGGACCTCACTTTTCCAACAACTTCTCATGGGGAGGTATTCCATTAATGGAGTCATGCCATTAGGGAGAATAGAGAAACTACCATGCAACAAGCCAATCCAATACAAGTAGTTTTCCCAAGAACCTTGCTTCCCCCTACTAATGATTTCAAGCATGCTCCCAAGAGTCCCATAAGTTACTTCAAATTGTCCAACTTGATGAAGGTGACAAGAAGCCTTTAACATACTTAGACTCTTCCGCAAACAAGAATACAACTTGGCATCTACAAGTTGTGGTTCACATAACTTAAGTACAAGTGTGTCAAACATGGATGCACGGATATGAGCAACACTACAAAGAGACAATGATACATTTACCCTAGGGTCTTCAAGTAGACATAAACCACCATTAACATCAAAGGGGTCACAATTCAAGTCACTATAAGCATCAAGTAATTCCTCCCCATATTTATCAAGTACGGGTGGGGTGTCATACAAAGGAGTAAAAGCGAAATCACTTTTCAAGGAATAGTCACAATTTGGGTTTCCCAAGAAATCAAGCAAATCAAGGTCATCTTCACCCGATTGACTATCCCTTTCCAAGACTATACATTCCTTACCCTTAAGAGTACTCTCATTTTTCAAGAAGAGATTTTCATCTTGAGAAAACCATAGTGGGTTAGCATATAGGCTATAGCCTTCAAGACAAGCTATACCATCATTCTTACCACTAGGTTCATTAGGAGTGATTATACCATCTTCAAATAAGATATTATGCCTAAGGAGAGTAGAATCTACCCTCGGGCAGATTTAGAACACACACATTTATTCTCTAAAGGACAACCATTAAGTTCCAAAGAAGTTTCAAACACATGATCATCCCTATGAGCAAGACAAACATTAGATTCTTTACCATAATACAAGCTCACGGGTTCACTCCCATTTCCAATTACATATTTGCTATGAATAAAACTAACAATAAGGCATTCATAACACATTATGCTCAATGAAACATTTCCAACCTCATAATCAACTCTATTGACATCATCACTAACTTGAGCCTCATCAAACACATCATATACATGCTCAAGCAGTGGGCTACGTTCATGAGTAAGTTGATCATTATACACACCCCCACTAGTTATCGGCAACTCGCATGCCAACTTAGATTCACCTTGGTTTTCACAAGGGTCAACTAGTGTATGAATACTCTTGTCAATTGGTAATGAAACCTTATTCAAGTTATAAGTGCTAGCACTAGATGGACACAAATTATTCTCATGAGAAAAATCAATTTTGTCATCTAAAGGATCAACTAATGCTTTCATACTAACAACAAGAGTTTGGTCCTTACGCGACCTAACATCACCAAAAGTATCACAAAAAGAAGAATCAAGCACCTCTACTCTAGGCAAATACACAACTACATCCATTTAGCAACTACTAGCCACATCACAACATTATAATTTTATTAGAGTGTAAGGGTTAGCGCTTTTACTTTGTAGCTCTATAATGCTCAGAGAGTACACCCTAGGCGTCACACGATGCTTACAGTCTCAAGGGACCACAAGCTAACCCATGAGATAGTACCTGTTGTGAGCACTGAATAATAATATCATAATTGTGGAAGAACAACTGATATGTCATAAGGTTTTAATAACTGAATTCAAAACTAAAATATGAGTCAATAGAAATAACTGACTGAATCTGATAAAATACTGATATACTAGATAACTAACTGAAATGTCTAAATACTTAATAACTGACTCTAATGTTTGATAAACCTCTAAAACTGAATGACTGTGAGTTGATGGGACAGGCCCAATCTAACTCCAACTAACTACTAAACCGAGACATGAAATAAAGTAAGCCTGTCCTCAAAGTATGAGGACTCACCACTGCTACTGCTGAGGATTTGATAAGTCTAATCGTGAATTGGTAACTGAGCGTCAGAACCTATGATATAATAAATCATAGCACAAAAAAAGGTATGTGATCAGTACTTTGAATGTACTAGTATACTAAATGAGGTAGGCTGATATGCATGGTTTTGTGAACAAAACTAATAATTAACTGAATATGCATGTAAAGCATAGAGTACAAAATAGAGATCATGAAATCTGTAGGTACTGGGAATATATGGAAATCTATAAATACTGTGTATACATAAAAATCTTTAAATACTGAAGATACGGGAAAATTTATAGATACTGAGGATGCATGACCAAGCATATAACATGAACTGAGTAAAATCTCTAAACTAAAATACTGAAATAACTAAAATCTATATGCTTTGGTCAAACAACACTAAGATAGAATAACAGAACTGGGACTGTAACTGAGACTGTATCTGAGACTGTGGGAGGTATCATCTTACTGACATGCCCAAATCTGAGCTAATCGAGGTCCAAACTGTAATCCCAGTTGGAAGAATATTAATACCATGCCACAGACACTAATGTTAGTTGTGTGGATCCACTATATTGATATACTATTTGAAGGACTAAGGGTGTCAAGCCTGAACTGACGGATGACCCCTACGAGATAGTCAAGCCTAAACTGACTTCTCATATCCTACGATAGCTACGTAGTTCTGGAGTATAAGGACTGCTACTAATGACTCTGCCTATCTGATGGGGAAGCCACCATCCCTACACTCGCTCGGTGATAAATCCTACTCCTAACTGAAAGACACTAAAATACTAGACTATTCTGTGTTTAACTGACTGATATCTGACTATTCTAATAATGCTCATAGTATGTTCTGAAGACTATTCTGTAATATACTTAGACTAGACTACATAAACAACTATGGTTTTTGGGTATTCAATATCCCCAAGACTTAAAAACAACAATGGTAAAATGACACTAAAAATTGGGGACAAAGCATGAAGGCTTTTATTAAACCAATCACTCTTAGAGGCATTTTATCAAACACTTATACTTCATGGTTTAAACAATCATAGGAATGCCATGGAACTTATAGAAATAGCATGAATTCGACATAATAGTATTAAATCATAGTTTAATTCAATAAATAATAATATTAAAACATGGAGGATTGAATAACAACACTAATTTCATTGAATCATGATATAAAATCACGAGTACATGGAGATTCATGGGTGAAATCACAATTTAAAATCAATTAACTATCAAAGATCAAAATTTTATAATTTAAATAGGATACTTAGACTCCATGGATGAAAGGAATCCATGGATGAACATCTAACATACCTAGGTGAAGGGATTTGAGATGATTGATGGCTAGTTCTTGAGATGTGATCTTGAATTTGAGAGTTAGGTTTCTTGTTCTTAAGAAGAGTTGAATTTAATTTGATGGATAAGAGCAAATAATGCTCTCTTAGGGTTAAATCCCGTGTTTAGGCGTATTTGGGGCCATGGGAAAAGACCAAACAGCCCCTGGAATTTCAATTCAAAAACTTAGAAAAATTCCTAATTTTGGGCCTTGGCTTGATGCGCCATATCGCGCCAAGCCACTAGAATTTGCAAACTGGGAATGTGGCTGGTGGCGCGATGTGGTGGTATCGCGTTGCCATCTTAGATGTGACCTGGAAACTCACTGCGATGTAGTGAAATTGCAGAGAGACACTACAAACTGCCAAATGCCAATTTGGCCTTTGGCGTGGCACGCCAAGATCGCACACCTTCACTAGAAATTGCAATCGTCATTTAGACTGGCTCCACGATGCGCTGGGCACCAAAATAACGGTGTTTTATGACTGAAATTCAAAATTGCCTTAACTTCTTACCGGTTATCAAATTTGGGCAAATTTTATATCATTGGAAAGCTAATTCAATTTCCTATGCAATGGTAGGCTATAAAGTAGAAAATAATGAGTATTTTGAAATTTTTATCTACGAATACTCATGCATTTGGACTTAGATTACGCTAAGAAAATGTGAGGTATTACAATATCTCCCCCTTGGGATCACTCATCCTCGAATGAGACTGGTTAAGCTGAGGGAAAACTGATGGACTAAGCTTACACACTGAACACGCATATTTTATCCATGGAATACATGGCTAAACTGACTCATGAATACACGACTGACATGAACATGATATGCAACTGAAACTGAGCATGATAGAGAGAAATCTTAAGAAAATTAGTACCATATACTAAATCTAGATTCGCGGAGAAAAGATGAGGGTACTTGGTTCGAATATCTGCCTCTGCTTCCCAAGTGGCTCCCTCTACGGACTGATTTTGCCAAAGAACTTTGACCAATGGAACATCTTTGTTCCTTATTCTACGAACTTGATGATCAAGAATTTCGACTAGAATTTCCTCAAAGGAAAGACTTTTCTGAATATCCACACTTTCTAAGGGAACAACTACAGCTAGATCACCAATACACTTTTTCAACAAAGAGACATGAAACACTGGGTGTGCTGAGGCTAAATTTGGAGGCAACTCAAGCTCATAAGCTACCTTTCCAAAATGACTGAGAATTTTGAAGGGATCGATATATCACGGACTGAGTTTCCCTTTCTTTCTGAATATCTTTACTCCCTTCATGGGAGAGATTTTCAAGTACACAAAATCACTGACCTCAAACTTGAGATCCTTTTTCCTTACATCTGCATATAATTTTTGTCAGCTTTGGGCAGCCCTAAGCCTTTCTCTGATCAACTGAACCTTCTCTAATGCATCAATACCAAGTTAGGCTCTACTAATGTGGCCTTACCTACTTCAAACCAACCAATTAGAGATCTACATCTCCTACTGTAAAGAGCTTCAAATGAAGCCATCCAAATACTGGAATGACAATTGTTATTAGATGTGAATTTGATCAAAGAAAAATGGCCATCCCAACTACCTTTAAAATCAACTATGCATGCTCTCAGTATATATTCTAGAGTCTGAATGGTCTATTCTACTTGACCATCTGTCTGAGGGTGGAAAGTTGTACTGAGATGGACTTGGGTACTAAGACCCTTTTGGAATGCTTTTTAGAAGTGAGAGGTAAATTGGGTACCTCTATCTGAGATGATAGATAAAGAAACACCGTCCAACCTTACCAACTCTCTAATATAGAGTTTGGCATAGTCCCCAGCTGAATAAGAGGTATGGACTGGCAAGAAATAGGCTGATTTGGTCATCCTATCTATGATAACCTAAATAGAATTGTACTGATGAAAAGTACGAGGCAAACCCTTCATAAAGTCCATGTTCACGTCCTCCCACTTTCAAGTAAGAATACTGAACTCCTGTATGGACCCACTACACTTCAGGTGCTCAATCTTAACTTGATGGCATATAAATCACTTAGCCACAAACTCTGCAATATCCCTCTTCATCTCACTCCACCAATAGATCTCCCATAAATTGTGGTACATCTTAGTGGCCCTTGGATGAATAGAGTAACACGCACTATGTGCCTCTGTGAGAATTCATTGCCTCAAGTCAACTATACTAGGCATATACAATCTGCCCTAACAACACAACACACCATCTTTACCTCATAAACTAGAGATGATTTGGGCTACTCTACACCCACACACTACCTTCTGCTGAATCGATTAAGCGTACACCTAGTCGTGCAAGCTGATAAACTTTCTGAACTAACTTTTTCTTATCATCCTCAACATGACAAACACTACCCATAGACAACCCACTGAGAGCATCAGCCACTACATTGTCCTTGACCAAATGATACAGAATACTCACGTCATAATCTTTTAATAAGTCTAACCACCTTCTCTGACGCAGATTTAAATTTTTCTGAGAGAACACATACTGCAGGCTCTTATGGTCAGTGAACACATCAACATGCACCCCATATAAGTAATGTCTCCAAATCTTTAAGGTAAATACTATTACTACTAACTCAATATTATGAGTCAGATAATTCTTCTCATGAGGTTAAAGTTATCTGGAGGCATAGGCTATGACCTTACCTCTCTACATGAGGACACAACCCAAACCTACTCTGGACACGTTACAGTACACAACAAACCCATCTAAACCATCTGGAAAGGTAAGAACTAGGGCTGAGGTGAGTCGAATCTTCAACTCCTAAAAATTTTTCTCACAGGAATCTGACCACTGAAACTTAAGTTTCTTCTGAGTCAATCTGGACATGGGGGAAGAAATAGAAGAAAATCCTTCAACAAACCGACAGTAATAGCTAGCTAAACCTAAGAAACTCCTGATGTCTGATGGAGAGATGAGTTTAGGCCAGTTTATCAAATCTTTGATCTTTGGACGATCAACTCTAATGCCATCACCGAAAATAATATGACCAAGGAAAGCTACTAATATTAGCCAGAATTCACACTTACTAAATTTAGTGAATAACTGGTGAGCTCTAAGAGTTTGTAACACTATTATGAGATGGTCTGCTTGATTAGTTTTGCTACGAGAGTAAACAAGAATGTCATCAATGAAGACTATGACGAACATATCCTAGTACTTCTTGAACACTCAGTTCATCAAGGCCATGAAGGCTGCTGGGGCATTCGTGAGACCAAAGGACATGACTAGAAATTTGAAGTGACCATACTAAGTTCGAAAAGTTGTTTTCAAAATGTCGCATTCCCTAATTCTAAGTTGATTATAGCTTGATCTGAGTTCTATCTTTGAAAAATAGCTGCCACCCTGAAGTTAATCAAACAAGTCATCGACGGTAGTCTATGTACATTCTGAGATAACCATCTTTCTTACACACGAATAGAATAGGTGTGCCCCACGGGGGATGCTGGGTATGATGAATTCCTTATCTAGAAGATCCTTTAACTGTTATTTTAACTCCTTGAGTTCAGCTAGAGCCATTCTATATGGCAGAATAGATATGGGTTGAGTATCTAGAAGAAGGTCTATTCTTAAGTCGATTTCCCTTTTGGAAGGGATTCCGAGAAGATCTTTAGGAAATACATCTGACAATTCATTTACTACTGGAACTGATTCAAGAGTTAAAGTTTTTGAGTTAGAGTCTTTGACTCATACAAGATGGTAAATACACCCTTTCAATGTCATATTTCTCGCTTTAAAGTATGAAATCAACTAACCTCTAAGAGTTGTGGTACTACCCCTCCATTCAAGGACTAGTTCATTTGGGAACTGAAAATGAACTATTCTATTTCTACAATCAACTAAGGCACAACATGAGTGGAGCCAATCTATGCTGAGAATGATGTCAAAATCCATCATCTCTAACTCCATGAGATTAACTGAAGTAACTTTTTGAGATATTATGACTGGACAATTCCTGTATACCTGTCTGGCTATAATGGAAACACTTACTGGGGTAGACACTGAAAAGGGCTCTGCTAGAGTTTTAGGACTGACTCTAAAATTGACAGCTATATATGGAGTTACAAAAGAAAGATAAGCTCCAGGGTCTAGAAAGGTATAAATATGTAAGTGAAAGACCTGCAACGTACCAGTAAGACCTACAATGTACCAGTAACTATGTCAGGAGAATTTTTCTAATCTTGGCGGGACTGAAGAGCATATAATCTGTTCGGACACTAACCACTGGTAGTACTGGCAGCGGCACCCTGCTGAGTTGGGCGACCGGATTGAACTGACGACTGATGGGACTGGCCCTGTTAGAATAAATCCCTACCTCTTTTAGAAGTTACCCAATACTCCCAAACTCAATGGCTTAGCTTACCACAGCCAAAGCATACATCACTACCTTCTCTACACTCACCCTGATGGTGTTTACCATATTTTTGACATAGAGGGTTTGTATGAGCACTGCTAATACTGACCTGGGACTTAGAGCCAGGTGGCTATCCCTATTTTCATTTCTGAATTTAGGTATGGGAACACTGGCTAAAGAGGGTGATGGGGATGAAGACCTCTAATAAAACTAAGAATGGTTACCACCCTTTGAGTTTGGCTGACTAAAGTTAAAATTACTTATCCTATCCCTCTTATTTTCTCTCTCTCTCTCCTTAATGTTCTTCTTCTTTATCTATTGAGCATGGACCATCAACCGAGACAACTCCATATCACTAATCAGTATTACGATCCTACACTCTTTAACCACACTATTAGATACGCTAGACACAAACTTACTCATCTTAGACCTGTTATTAGCTACCACATGAGGATCATATCTAGCTAACTGAGTAAACTTAAGGGAATACTCCCTCACGCTCATGTTGTCCTGCCTCAAGTTAATAAACTCTAACACCTTGGCCTCCCTCAACTCCATTGGGAAGAATCTGTCTAAGAAAGTTGTGGAAAACTCTTCTCATTCTACAGGCCCTGCATCAACACCCTTATCTACCTTCCACTTCTTAAACCAAGTATAGGCTATAACCTACAAATGGTATGCAGCCAACTCAGCACTCTGACTAAATGTCACCCCATAGCATCCGTGACTTTCTGAACTATATCAAAGAATTCTTGTGGATCCTTTTCAGACTTGGATCTCCTGAAAGAAGGAGGATTCATCTGGGTGAAATCCTAAATTTTGGTTGTAGTATTATTGGCCACTGGGTTGGCTAGAATAGAAGCTGTCCATTTATTTTGTGCTTCTATGGAGTTCGCTAGAGTACTGAACACAACCTTGAATTCTGCATGAGAGACATGCTCGTCCAGAGGATCTGCCTAGACGGGCTGAGGAGCTATCTGGCTTCCTACTCCTCTTTTGTTATTCTTTTTGGGAGGCATGTTCTATAAATGGAAGGAAGAAATAAATTAGACTGAGAGTTTAACATGAGCTCATGCTCACTCGTATGACATGAATACTGAAATAAGGGAAACTTTTCCTAAAAGCCTTGTAGCCTCTCGTCCATAAGTGTGGAATACTACACATCCATGCACAAGACTCTACTTGACATGGCTTTCAGACTTCCTAGGACACTTTAAAACCTTAGGCTCTGATACCAAGTTTGTAATGCCCCGAGAGTACACCCTGGGTGCCATATGGTGCTTATAGTCCCGAGGGACCATAAGCTAACCCATGAGCTGGTACCTACTTTGAGCACTGAATAATAATATCATAATTACGGAAGAACAACTGATATGCCATAAGGTTTTAATAACTGAATTCAAAACTAAAATATGAGTCAATAGAAATAACTGACTGAATTTGATAAAATACTGATATACTAGAAACTAACTGAAATGTCTAATTACTAAATAACTGACTCTAATGTCTGATAAGCCTCTAAAACTGAATGACTGTGAGTTGATGGGACAGGCCCCATCTAACTCCAACTAACTACTAAACCGAGACATGAAATAAAGTAAGACTGTCCTCGAAGTATGAGGACTCACCACTGCTACTGCTGAGGATCTGATAAGTCTAATTGTGAATCGAGAACTGAGCGTCAGAACCTATGATATAATATATTATATCCAAAAGAAAAGGTATGCGATCAGTACTTTGAATGTACTGGTATGCTAAATAAAGGAGGCTGATATGCATGGTTTCATGAACAAAACTAATAATTAACTGAATATGTATGTAAAGCATGGAGTACTAAATAGAGAGCATGAAATCTGTAGGTAATGGGAATATGTGGAATGTTTTAAATACTGAGTATACATAAAAATCTGTAAATACTGAAGATACGTGGAAATCTATAGATATTGAGGATGCATGACCAAGCATACAACATGAACTGATACTAAAACAACTTAAATTTGTATGCTTTGTTCAAACAACACTAAGACTAAATAACTGAACTGGGACTTTAACTGAGATTGTATCTGAGATTATAGGAGATATTATCTAACCGACATGCCCCAATCTGAGTTAATTGGGGTCCAACCTGTAACCACAGTTGGAAGGGTATTAATACCATGCCACGGGTACTAACGCTAGCTGTGTGGATCCAATATACTGATATACTTTCCAAAGGACTAAGGGTGTCAAGCCTGAACTGACGGGTGACCCCTACGAGATAATCAAGCCTAAACTGACTGGTGACTTCTCATATCCTACATTGGCTATATAGTTCTAGAGTATCAGGACTGCTACTAACAACTCTGCCTATCTGATGGGGAAGCCTCCATCCCTACACTCTCTCAGTGCTAAATCCTACTCTCCATTGAAAGACACTGAAATACTAGACTGTTCTGAGTTTAACTGACTGATATTTGACTATTCTGATAATGCTCATAGTATGTTCTGAAGACTATTTTGTAATATACTGAGACTAGACTACATAAACAGCTATGGTTTTTGGGTATTCAATACCCCCGGGACTCAAAAACAACAATGGTAAAATGACACTAAAGCTTGTGGGACAAAGCATGAAGGCTTTTATTAAATCAATCACTCTTGTAGGCATTTTATCAAACACTTACAGTTCATGGTTTAAAACAATAGTACATGGAGATTAATCGATAATATCATGATTTAAAATCAATTAACTTGCACAGATCAAAATTTTAAAATTTAAATAGGATACTTGGACTCCATGGATGAACATCTAACATACCTAGGTGAAGGGATTATAGATGATTGACGATAAGTTCTTGAGATGTGATCTTGAATTTGAGAGTTAGGGTTCTTGTTCTTGAGGAGAGTTGATTTTAATTTGATAGATTAGAGCAAAAGTGAGAAAATAATGCTCTCTTAGGGTTAAATCCCGTGTTTTGGTGGATTTTGATCCATGGGAAAAGACCAAACGACCCCTTGAATTTCAAATCGCAAAATTAGAAAAATTCTCGATTTTTGGCCTTAGCGCGACGCGCCACTATCATGCCAAGCCACTGGAATTTGCCAACTAGGAATGTGGCTGGTGGCGCGATGTGGTGGTATCACGTTACCACCTTGGATGTGACCGGGAAACTCACCGCGACATGGTGGAATCGCGGAGAGACTCTGGAAATTACGCAATGCCAATTTGGCCTTTGGCGCGGCGTGCCAAGATCGTGCACCTTCACTGAAAATTGCCAATCGTCATTTAGACTGGCTCCGCGACGCACTGGGGACTAAAATGATGGTGTTTTATGACTGAAACTTAAAATCATCGTCACTTCTTACCCAATTATTGGATTTGGGCAAATTTTATATTTTTGAAAAGCTAATTCAATTTCCTACGCAATGGCAAGCTCTAAACGGGAAAATAATGAGTATTTTGAAAATTTATATACAAATACTCATGCATTGACACTTAGATTATGCTAAGGAAATGTGGGTTATTACAAGCTCACATGAGCTATGGCCTTTACCTTGGTGTGGGTCAAGGCAACCCACTTCTTCCTTCGGGAAGCTCTCATTACAAGGTTTTTGGACAAGAGGAATTGGATTTTGTCAGAAAAGTTTGGGTATCAATTGGCGTGTCTTTTCAATGTGTCGTTTGATATCTTCACAATTGGCATTCAAGCTATCACAATGGTCATTGAAGCGTTCAAAGGTGGTATTAAAATTATTGGCGGCCATGGTACCTAAAATAAAAGACAACAACAAACAAGTTAGCTCAAATTAGCCTCTCCACACTCGCACACTTTGATTACCTCACACTTTTGATTCACGAGGGTTGTAAGACGGCTAAAAACCCATGAGAAGTGAGTCTACTCTTGTCCAGAATAGATTTTAGTTTGAAACTCAAACAAAATCTTATAGGACTTGAGTTGAGAACTAACAACGACCTAAAACGACAAAATCACACAAATAATGCTAACACAAACAAATAGACACAAAAACTAACTTACAATCTAGTAGGAGATTACTAGCTTGTCAAATAGTGTTAGAGCCAATAAACGAAACTAAGAAACAAAAAAATGAAACTAAGAATCTAAAATTTGAGCCAAAATTAATGTGTGAATAGTAACTTGATGATGTGGCAGCCATTAATAAGGTGCAGTTTCTACAATTTTATCAAGTTGTTATTTTCCAATTTTCATGTCTTGATCAATTTACAACTTTGGAATTGTGGAATTTGGTTAATGAAGGGAAATACAAGTCTTGGAGCCCTTTTGAAATTCAAACACAAAAAGTCTTGACTTGACTTTTACTTTTCCTCAAAACATGGACCCTTAATTCATGGAAAAATGGTTGAGAAGTGATTGAAAGGTCTTTGGTAGTTGTGAAGTATTTTAAGACTAACAAGTCTTATACCTATTCTCCTTCAACTTTTGGATCTAATCCTCTCTTTATGTTTAACAATTTATGAAGGAGTTGAAGAACATCAAAAAATACAACAACATTCCACCAAGAAAAACAACAACCTCAACCTACGTCTAACCCAAATCCATAATAATGTCACCACACGGCCAAGAACAACAATATCAACACACGGCCATACCTTGTTCACAACAACAACATCAATCAATTCAAGCTCAAATCTAGATCTAGACTCAAAGTGTTAGTGAAGAACAAAACTAACACTAGAAACAACAAAACAAACAAAAAGAACTCCTAGACCTAGACTCAAATTTTGGCCAAAGAGACAACAACAACAAGTTCAACTTCTCGGCCAAGAACAAACACAAGAACACTTCTTTCTCTTTTTTTTTGAATTTTTTTCAACTACCAAGCCCAAGATTGATTTTATTGGAACAAAATTAACCACAAGCTCTAATACCAAATGATACGAATCAAACTAGGAAAGGTACAAAATAGCACAAAACAGTCCACGAATTCAAAGGAACCTGAGGACCCTTTTGAAGTCAAGTTTCGGCCAACAACTATAATACAAGAATACAAGATACAAGGTGTATTTTACACCAAAAACAGAAAGAACACATGATAAACAAGATGATAACAATAACCAATAGTTTCAACAACACAAGAAACAACAATAAAAGATTACACTAAACAAAGGGATAGGTAGTGTGAAATATAATAATACAAGATCTAAGAACCAAGGTGTGCATCAAACACCAAAACCCTTAAAATATGGAATACTAACACTGACACTCTTACGTGGACACAATAGGGACGTCAATCTCCCAATCACCCAATGCTTTTGTTACGTCTCAAAATCTGATCCCGCGATGTCACACAGTGCTCAAGATTATGATTAGCCTTAAGCTAACCCTGTCTGCATACTATTGATCCTATATTATATAATAATGGAAATATAAACATAAAAGTCATACTGAATGCGGAAACTATCTATAATATCTGAGAATAATCAGAACATAATATTTGGAATATCAAAATTGAATAACCTGCATCAAAACTAGTAGTCTGACAAGCTTCTACTACTAATACTAGAGAGTCACTGGGACAAACCCCCAGCTAACACAAACTATTTGAAAGGAAGTACTAAATCTCATAAACTGATAAACTACAAAATCTAAATGAATAAGTCCCCAAACTATGAGGACTCACCAACTATCGGATGTAGATAGAGATGGTCAAATTACTCACGCTGCTGACAATGAGCACCTAAACCTAAATTATGAGAATATATAGCACATATATGTATATGTGGATCAGTACTTTGAGGATGTACTAGGTATATGAGGGTAATATGCATAAGTAAAATATCATCTCATAATCATCATTTATAACACCATGCATGCTAAATGTAAATGACTCACAGAAGCTGGAATATCTAAAATACTGAAATCTAAAATCATAAATAGCATTAAGAAGCAAAACACACTTTATAAATCTTGTGAGCCATAACATTTAGTTCTAAAAGTTATACTTGTATTCTCTCTTTAAATCATTATGTCTAAGTGAATAATGACGCACTACTGAATTTGAAATCTAAAATCTGTAGCTATTATCTTTTCTATAAGGTATTTTCTGAGTAAAACTTGTAAGCCTTTACACTTAGTTTTCTAAAAGCTTTTCTGTTCTTCTTTTACTATTAAAGAGAATACTTTATCTTAAAATCATTGTTGTTAGGCTTTTAAACTTTAAGGGAAAAATTGTTCTGCAAGGAAGATTCTCTTAATCAACATAAATCATACGAGCTACATGGAGTCCAATGTCTCATCCTCCTAAAGAAGAAACCTCACTTTGGGGAGAGGTGTCACACTCTTGCCAAGGAGTATAACCTCAAATTAAGTTATCACTATCTCAACCCACTATAGGCCTTTTAATCTCAAATCTATGGCAGCACGTAGTTCTGGGGTATGAGACCTTGGAATCATACCCAACTCGGTGCTAAATACTACTCCCTTTAATTTGCTACGCTCATCTTATTGGAAATCCACTTTAAAACTAGCATAAGAGTTTATTATGAAACCAGTTATGCATTTATCAAAATCAATCTGTATATGAAGCTATTTTGCTTTTTGTACTCTGTAATAAATCGGTAAAGTGGAATCCAAAACTAATTTAAGGATCAAAAGATCAAAACTCTATTATAAATCTGATATAATCAGCTCATAAGGTGCTTAAAGCATCATTTTTCTCAAAATATCAACATAAAAACTTAGGGCTTAAAACCCATGTATCAAACTCATGTCAAAATATCATAATAATCCTGCTTGATAATAAAAACAATGTTAATTCATCTCAAAATATGAAAAATTCTTCAATAAGCATGAAAATATGAAAATAAACATGCAATTCAACTTATAATTCACTTGAAATCTAAGAATCTTGTAAATGGCAACATTGGGTATGAACCCTAATTTCAAATTCTTGGGAAATCATATAAAATCATATAACTTTGAAATTTAAACAAGTTTTAGGAACAAGGATGAAAAAAGATCCTTGTTCATAAACCCCACATACCTTGTTGGATGATTAGATGAAAAAACCTTGAATTTTGGATTCCTATTGATTTCTTGATGATGGGTTCTTGATTACCTTGTCTTGGGAGTCCTCAATTTTAAGCTTTCTTGGAGAATCTATGGAGAATTTAGATTTCTTGCAGAAGGAGCTTTGAAGCTTTAAGGTTTTTCTTTTGAAAAAAAGGATGAATAATGAGCACCAAGTGCTTTGAGTATGAAAAATCTTGTGTTTTGGATGGATTGGGATCTTGGAAAAAGTCCAAAATACCTTCTTTGAACTCCTAAATGAAGCTGAAAAAATGTAACTGGGGTCCCGATTTAATGGGCCACCGCGACGCGCTATTATCGCGATGGCTCACTGGAATTTAACGAGAAAATTGGGGGCCTCCGCGATGCGGAGCTATCACATTGTCCTATTATATTTTGACAATTGGGACCTGGAGCTTCAACGTGATGCGCCACCATCACAATGCCTTATGGTAATACTAGTTTGGCCTTCGACGCGACACCCCACTATAGCGTTGGACTACTGGAAATTGACAAATTGGAAAATGGACCTCTCTGTGATGTGTTAATATCACGGAGGTCCACTGGAAAATGAAAATTATGAATTTAACTATCTCCGTGATGCGGTGACTGCCCAGGTGGCACACTGTCAACTTAAAAACATCTTAACTCCTTCACCGAGTGTCGGAATTGGGCGAATTTGGTATCGATGGAAAGCTCATTAAATTTTCCACACAATGAAAAGTATAAATCTAAAGAATTACACACGAATTAAATGATATTCAGTTTGGAAGCTATCCATTAATATTTTAAAGAAGAATTTAAGCTATGAAGAGTATGGGGTATTACAATATCTCCCCCTTGGGAACATTCATCATCGAATGTGGCTAATTAAGCTGAAAATTTTGAGGAATCTAAAGCTATAAGTTATCATGCACAACTAAAATATACTGAATGTCTAAATCTCGAATATAATAAGCCACTGAACTGATCGGTAAGTGTATGAATTCTCATGAAAATAACTATATACCTGAATCTGAGAATGGGAAAAGACTGAATGAAGGAAAACTATTACCTTTGGTTGAATTTGAGTTTGTGGAGAAGAGATAAGGATACTTGGTACGCATGTCTGCTTCCGCTTCCCAAGTAGCGCCCTCAACGGACTGATTTCACCATAGAACTTTGACCAAGGAAAATTCTTTATTCCTTCATCTACGGATCTAATGATCAACAATCTCTACTAGGACTTCTTTATATGAAAGGCTAATTGAAATATCTGTATTTTCTAGAGGAACTACAATAGTTGAATCAACCATGCACTTCTTCAACAAGCACACACGGAATACTGGATGAACTGAGGATAAATCTGCGGGTAGCTCAAGCTCATACGCCACCTTCCCAACACGACTCTAAATATGGAAGGGACCTACATAACGAGGACTAAGCTTCTCCTTCTTTCTAAATCTCTTCACCCCTTTCATACGTGAAGCTTTCAAATACACAAGATCATCAACCTCAAACTCAAGATCTCTTCGTCTTACATTTGCATAGGATTTCCGATGACTCTAGGTTGCTTTCAATCTTTCTCTAATTAACTAAACTTTATCCATGGCTTAAAACACCATGTTTGTCCTAATCAAAGCGGCCTCATCCACTTTGAACCAACCAACCGGTGATCTACATCTCCGCCCATAGAGAGCCTCAAATGGAGCCATTTGAATACTAGCATGATAACTATTATTATAGGTGAACTTAATCAATTACAAATGCTCATCCCAACTACCTTTTAAATCAAGAACAAAAGCTCTCAGTATATCCTCTAAAGTCTATATGGTCCTCTCTGCCTGATCATCTATCTGAGTTGGTCTTGGACCTAACTCACACCCCAAAAGCTAGATCAAGAGGAGGAGGATTGCCCAAGCCATATAAGGAGACAAGGACCCTTTCCTCTTTCGATGTGGGATAATTAACACTCCCCCGCACGCCCAGGCTAAATATAGCGTGGACAACATGCACAGGCTAACTGGACCGTGGACAATATATATGGTGGCCACTATCGATGAATAAATATTTGGAATGGACCTATCTTTAATACCATGTTAAAATTGGTCTTGGGCCTACCTCATACCCCAAACATATGATTTTCTCAACATGGAACATCAGGGGTTTAAATCAACCCCTGAAATAGAAGGAGATTAGTCTCTTTTTGAAAAGGTCCAAAATAGATATGTTTGGCTGTTTGGAAACTAGAGTAAAACAATCTAAAGCTGGTAATATCCTCAAGAAGATGGTGGGCGGATGGAACACTTATTGTAACTACCCGATGGCCACAAATGGAAGAATTTGGCTAATGTGGCAGCCTACAGTAAATGTGTCTATAATCTTGACAAAAGAGCAGTTTATACATTGCTATGTCACTGATGCTTTAGGAAATTTCTCAATATATATCACTATTGTGTATGCCAAAAATAGCATGAACGAAAGGATAGAACTATGGAATGAGCTCAAAGCATTGGGTGTTGCAATTCAAGAGGCATGGATCCTGAGTGAAGACTTTAATGTTGTGCTAACTTGTGAGGATCGACTTGGGTCACCAGTCACTCAATAAGAAGTTCAAGATTTCAAGGATTGTATAGACCAACTCCAGCTTACTTCACTAAGAGCAAAAGGTTGCTACTATACTTTTTGTAATAAACAGCAACAAGATCAAAGAGTGTATTCAAAGATTGACTGGGTCCTGGGAAACTATTAATGGCCACAAAGATATGGTAATGTGAAGGTTGAATTCCTATCACCTGGGATTTCTGACCACTCTCCAATCTTGGTCCAATATATTAGTCAGCAAGCTTCCAGACCTAAACCATTCAAACTGTATAGTACTGTGTTAGAGCATAAAAAATTCCCTGAGATTGTGGCAAATACGTGGAGGAAGAACTATTCTGGAACTTATATGTATAAGCTAAACCAAAAACTAAAAACTCTTAAATATGATTTGCAGGAACTGAATACTTATATGGCAGCTTACACACATAAAATTCAACAAACCAGAATACTCTTAGACATTACACAGAGCAAGCTAGCCTCAGATCCTATGAATCATAAACTGATACAAGAGGAGGCCAAGCTACTAAAGAAATTTCAACATTGGAACTTGGTAGAGGATAAGGTGCTAAGATAGAAATACAGAGCAACATGGATCAAATATGGAGATGTCAATTCCAAGTACTTCCATGCACAATGTAAGATTAGAAGTAATAGAAGATCCATCACCTCCATCTATGATAACTCAGGCAACAAAGTTACTAACCCTGATCTTATTGAGAAGGAATTTATTGAGTTCTTTACAGGGCTAATGGGTGATTCTACCCCTGAGCTGCCTTGCCCAAATTTTAAGGTTATCAAGCAAAGGCCCTGCCTCTCACACTCTCAGAAGCTTAAACTCATACAAGAAGTAACAGACCAGGAAATCTTAAGTGCAATGAAAAGTATGCCATCAGAGAAATCTCCTGGGGTTGATGGTTTCCCTGTGGAATTCTACAGAAGTCAATGGAATATTATCAAAGGTGATGTCTTACTTTCATTGAAAGATTTTTTCAGATCTGGTAAGCTTCTGAGAGCATTTAGTCGCACTGCAGTTACTTTGATCCCCCAAATGTTCCAACCCTTCCATGGTAAAAGATTTTAGACCAATAGCCTGTTGTACCACTTTCTATTAGTTGCTCACAAAAATCCTAACTAATAGGATAAAAAAGGTTATTGATATGCTCATAGGGCCATCACAATCAACATTCATGGAGGGTAGAAGCATCATAAATAATATCTTATTTAGCCATGAGTTATTCAAATGGTACTCAAGGAAAGGATTATCCCCGAGATGTGTACTGAAAGTTGAGCTCAGGAGAGCATATGACTCCATAGAATGGTGTTTCATTAAGAGTATTTTAGCTGAGTTGGGGTTCCTACTGAAGTTTATCAACTGGATTATGGAATGTGTTTGTTCTGTTTCTTATTCACTGATCTTGAATGGGGGACTTACAAAACCTTTCCAAGGAAAAAGAGGGATAAGACAAGGTGATCCTAAGTCACCTTATTTGTTTGTTATAGCTATGGAATATCTGAATAGGGAATTGAAATGCCTAGACTAGAAGAAGGGGTTTCAATACCACCCCAGGTGCAAGCAACTTGATATAAAGCACATATGTTTTGCAGATGACCTTCTTCTGTTCTGTAAAGTTGATATTAACTCTATGCTCCATCAAGCTATCCAAAAATTCTCAAAAGCCACAAGGTTACAAACCAATATTGACAAGATCTCAATCTATTTTTCTGGAACCAAACCTCAGGTCAAGTAGAACATCCTAGAATTTTTGGGCTATACTGAAGGTGAATTACCCTTTAAATATCTAGGGGTGCCATTGTCCTAAAAAAAGCTTACAATCGACCAGTGCCAACCACTTGTGGATACAATAGTGGAAAAAATGAAATGCTGGAGTGCTAAATTACTATCATATGTTGGTAGATTACAGTTGATTAAATCGGTTATCTTTGTCATACAAACTTATTGGGCTCAGATCTTCCTACTACCTAAAAGAATCATGAAGGTAATCACAGGCCTCTGTAGAGTGTTTTTGTGGACAAAAGCCATTCTGACTTCAAAGAAGGCACTTGTTGCTTGGGAAAAAATTTGTCTTCCAAAATCAGCAGGGGGTTTAAATGTTCAGAATATATATCTCTGGAATAAAGTTGCTATCATAAAACAACTTTGGGCATTATCTGAAAAGAAGGATGGTTTATGGATAAAATGGGTGCATACCTATTATTTGAAGGCTGAAAATGTTGAATCCTGTAACTTTCAAAAAAATGCCTCATGGGTAATTAGGAAAATTATCAGTGCACAGAAGTATGTTATGGAGGCCCCAGGACTACGAGGGGACTTGGAGGTTAGATTGAGAGCATGTGTCACAGGAGAGTCATTCACAATAAAGAAGATGTACAATGCTTTAACTCCCCAGCTCGCCAAAGTTCCCTAGAAAAGTATTATATTACAGCATGCAGTACACACCAGACATAGCTTCATTCTTTGGTTAGCTCTGCTGAACAGACTTTCTACAGTTGAGACACTAGAAAAATTTGGAATTCAAGTGCCAAAAACATGTGTGTTCTGTGGAACTACTGATGAAACACATTATCACCTATTTCTTGATTGCAGTATCACCAAACACTTATGGAGGAGGTTGCTGAATTGGCTAGGTATACAGAAAAATATAGGTAGTTGGAATCAAGAGACAGAGTGGGTATCCAAACAAGCGAAAGGGAAGTCTACACAAGGTGCTATCTTATGTAGTGTATTTTCAATGATGGTCAACATCATATGGAGAAGCAGAAATAGCATCAGATTCCAGAAGGGCAAATATAAAGAGGAAAAAGTCAGCAGGGAGATAGCAATCCACATTCATATACAAAGTCAAAGGCACCAAAGATGGGGAATGATACTCCAACAAGCTGCTGCAACACCATGAAGTTAGATTGATGATTTCTTAATACTTTTGATTTGAAAATTTAATATGAGGCTTTATGATTCTCAATACTACTGAGTAACATCCCTTCATGTTAGGAGGGGCAAAGCTAGTATAGGCTTTTAGTCAAAAAAGAGAAAATGGGGAGTCAGGACCTGTTTTGGTTTGTAAACCTATATTTTGGTGAAATAAAAATGTTTTATTTACCAAAAAAAAAAGCTCTCTAAACTGAGAGGTAAACTGAGTACCCTTATCTAAGATAATGGACAAAGAAACTCCATGCAATCTAACCATCTCTCGGACATAAAACTTAGCATAATCATCAGATGTATAGGACGTGTGAACTGGCAAGAAATATGCTAACTTAAACAATATATCTACAATAACCCAAATTGAATCATGATGACGATGCGAATGGGGTAAACTAGTTACAAAATCCATATTCACCTCTTCCCACTTCCAAGTAGGGATACCAATCTCTTGCAATGTACCACCAGGTCTTTGGTGAACTACCTTAACCTATTGACAAGTTGCACACTTGGATACAAACTCTGCTATATCTCTCTTCATACCACTCCACTAAAAAATTTTTTGCAAGTCGCGGTACATCTTGGTAGAACCTGGATGAATGGAATAGTGCTCACCATGCACTTTTACCATGATCCGCTGCCTCAAATCATCAACACAAGGCATACATAATCTACTTTGGTATCTTAACACACCATCTCCCCCTTAGGAGAAAACCTATACCTTTTGGTCTTTAACCGACTCCTTTAGTTTGATCAAACTAGGATCCATATCTTGCTTCTCCTTCACTTCTAAAACTAGGGAAGATTTGGAACTACTCTAAAGCCAAATATTCCCCTCAGTTGATTCAACCAACCTAACACCCAATCTAGCCAAACGGTGACCTTCTCGAGCTAACTTTTTCTTATCATTCTCCACATGAGTAACACTGCCCATAGACAATCTACTAAGGGTATCTGTCACTATATTGGCCTTTCTCGGATGATATAACACACTCATATCATAATTCTTCAACAACTCCAACTACCTTCTTTGGCGGAGATTCAACTCTCTCTGAGTAAACACTACTACAAGTTTTTGTTATCCATGAACACATCAACGTGCACACTATACAAGTAGTGTCTCTATATTTTCAAAGTAAACACTACATCAGCTAATTCAAGATCATGGGTTGGGTAATTTTTTCATGAGGATTAAGTTGTCTAGAGGCATAGGCTATGACCTTACCTCTATGCATTAACACATAACCCAAACCAATGTTGGAGGTGTCATAATACACCATAAAAACATTCGTACCATCAGATAATGCTAGGACTGGGGCTGAAGTGATTCGAGTCTTCAACTCTTGAAAACTCTTCTCGCAGGAATCTGACCACTGGAACATAACTTTATTTTGGGTCAATCTAGACATAGGAGACACAATAGATGATAAAACCTCAATGAAAAATCTATAATAACCAGTTAAACCTAAGAAACTCCTATTATCTGGTGGAGATATAGGTCTAGGCCAATTTCTTATGGACTCTGTCTTTTGGGGAAATACTCTAATGTCATCGGTAGAAACAATATGACCGAGAACGGCTACTAATCTTAGCCAAAATTCACACTTGCTAAATTTGGCAAACAATTTATTATCTCTAAGAATTTGCAACACAATTCTAAGATGGTCTGCATGATTATCCTTACTACGAGAGTAGACAAGAATATCATCGATAAAGACTATGACAAATATGTCCAGATGTTGTTTGAACACTCTATTTGTCAAGTCCATGAAGGTTGCTAGGGCATTGGTTAGCCTTAAGGACATGACTAGAAACTCAAAATGGCCATAACGGGTTTTGAAGGCTGTCTTTGGAATATCACGCTCCCTTACTTTAAGCTGATGATAGCCAAATCTAAGGTCTATCTTTGACAAATAACTGGCACCTTGGAGTTGGTCAAATAAGTCATCAATTCTAAGAAGAGGATATTTGTTTAACTTTATTCAACTATCGATAGTCAATGAACATACGCAAAGAACCATCTTTATTTTGCACGAATAGGATTGGAGCGCCCCATGGATAAACACTAGGCCTTATGAAACCTTTATCTAGTAGATCTTTGAGTTGCTCTTTCAACTCTTTAATCTTAGTGGGAGCCATATGATATGGAGGGATAGAAATAAGCTGAGTATCGGGAAGAAGATCAATTCTGAATTCTATTTCTCTATCGGGAGGTACCCCTGGGAGATCTTTGGGAAAAACATTAGGAAACTCATTAACTACACTAACTGACTGAATTATTCCAGTCTCAAACTTAGTTTTCTTAACTCGAACGAGAGGATAGATACATCCTTTGGAAATCAACTTTCTGACTTTAAGATGAGATATGAAATGGCTTTTGGGAGTCACTCAATTACCTGACCACTCAAAGACTGGCTCATCTGGGAATTGAAACTTTACCACACGGGTACGACAATTTATAGAGGAATAACAGGAGTGGAGCCAATCCATACCAAGAATGAGATCAAAGTCAACCATATCTAACTCTATTAGGTCTACTAATATAACTTTATGGAGGATAGTGATAGGACACTTTATATAAATCTATTTAGCTACAACTGAATCACTTGCTGGAGTAGAAACCAAGAAAGGCTCAGAGATCTTTTCAGAACTTATCTCAAAATTTACTGCAACTAATGGGGTCATATAATAGAAACTTAACCCAGGGTCTAACAACACATAAACATCCAGATAAAAGACATGAAGTATACCCGTAACCACATCTAGTGAATCTTCTTACTCCTGGCGGGATGGTAAAGAATAGAACCGATTCTAGCACTGACCACCACCAATACTGGATGATGTACCCTGGGAAGGAACTGGGCGACCTAAAGGAGCTGGTGTACTAGTAGCCTAAGTCTAGGGATGAACATCTCTATTTTCCTGCTTAACATGCAGGCAATCTTTAAATTCGTGACCCGACTTACCACAACCAAAACAACCTTTTCTTCCATCCAAGTACTCCCCGGGATGATTCTTTCCACACTTAGCAGAAGGAGGGTAACGAGGTCTCCCACTTACACTATTCTGAGATTTGGACATAGAAGACTTACACCACTACTCCTGTCTACCTCTAGGAGCGGGAGCACTTGCTGAAGATGGTGCTGGCATGGATGAATGATTTTGAAACTGCGAACGATTTCCTCCTCGAGGCCTATTCTGACCATAATCAAACTGCCCTATTCTAGCCTTCTTATTTCCACTCTCACATTTCTTCAACTTCTCTGCCTTAATTTGCTGAGCATACATCATCAATGTAGCAAGATCCATGTCTCCAATAAGCATGGTAATCCTACACTCTTTGACCATCAGTCTAGACACTCCAGTCACAAACTTACTCATGCTTGACCTAGGGCCATCCATCTTATCAGGGGCATACTTAGACAACTGGTTGAACTTGAGGCAATACTCCTTCACTATCATAGAGCCTTGCCTCAGGTTCATAAACTCTTCTATCTTAGCTTCCCTCATCTCACGTGGGAAGAACTTATCTAGAAACGTATCTTGGAATATCTGCCAAGTCATGGGAGTTACGTTCTCCCTTCTATTCTTCTTCCACATCACTACCCAGTCATATGTAATATCCTTTAGCCTATAGGATTCTAATTCTATACTCTCCTCTTCAGAAACATGAATAATTTGGGTGATTTTCTTTACCTCATTAAGATACAACTGTGAGTCCTCACCTACCTTTGATCCAAAGAACTCTAGCGGGTTCATCTTTATAAAATCTTAAATTCTAGCTGCAGCTAAATCCCTATTCTACTGAGGTAGAATTACATCCTGACGGTTGCCCTGAACATTAGTTGTCACAGCTTGGGTTAGTGCCTGAAAGGCAGCTCAAAACTTTGCATATGACATATTCTCATTCAAAGAATCACTGGGCTAAGGTGGCTGGTTATTATTTCTATGGGCATTAGCTCGATGAGAAGGCATTTTCAACTGTCACGTGAAAGCATGAGTTAAAAGCAAATAGAAATACTGTAGGTACATTAGATCATGAAAGAAAGATATGATTTTTTAAGAACGTTTTGTAGCCTCTTGTTCATAAATGTGGTGCACTTCACAGCCATGACCAAGACTCTATGTAATATGGTTTGTCTGACTCCCTAGGACTCTTAAAAACCTTAGGCTTTGATACCAAGTTTGTAACACCCCAAAATATGATCTCGAGATGTTACACGCTGCTCAAGACTATGAGTAGACTTAAGCTACCCTTATCTGTATACTATTGAGCCTAAATCTTATAATAATAGAAATATAAACATAAAAGTCATAATGAATGCGGAAACTGTCAATAATATCTAAGAATAATCTAAACATAATATCTGAAACATAAAAACTAAATAATCTGTATAAAAACTAGAAGTTTGACAAGCCTCTACTACTAATACTAGTGAGTCACTGGGAATAAACCCCCAGCTAACTCGAACTGTCTGAAAAAAAGTGCTAAATCTTATAAACTGATAAACTACAAAATCTGAATGAATAAGACCCTAAACTATGAGGAATCACCAACTATCGGATGTAGATAACGATGCTCGAACTACTCACGTTGCTGACACTAAGCACCTGAACCTACATTATGAGACAATGTAGCACATAGACGTATATGATGATCAGTACTTTGAGGATGTACTGAGTATATGGGGGTGATATGTATAAGTAAAACATCATCTCATAATCATATTTATAAAACAATGTATGCTAAATGTAAATGACTCACATAAGCTGGAATATCTAAAATACTGAAATCTGAAATCATGAATATCATTAAGAAGCAAAACATACTTTATAAATATTATGAGCCATAACATTTAGTTCTAAAATTTATACTTGTATTCTCCCTTTAAATTATTCTGTATAAGTGAAAAAGGACTCACTACTAAATCTGGAATCTGAAATCTGAAAGCTGAAAGCTACAGCTATTATCTTTTCTGTAAGGTATAATCTAAGTAAAACTTGTGAGCCTTTACACTTAGTTTTCTAAAAGTTTTTCTGTTTTTCTTTTACTATTAAGGAGAATACTTTATATTAAAATCATTGTTGTTAGGCTTTTAAACTTTTAGGGAAAAAATGTTCTACAAGGGAGGTTCTCTTAACCAACACAAAACATGCGAGCTACATGGAGTCCAACATCTCGTCCTCCTAAGGAACAAACCTCACGTTAGGGAAAGGTATCATATTCTTGCTAGGGAGTATAACCTCAGCATAAGTAATCATTATCTCAACCCACTATGGGCCCTTTAATCTCAAATCTATGGTGGCACGTAGTTCTGAGGATAAGACCTTGGAATCATACCCAACTTGGTGCTAAATACTACTCCCTTTAATTTGATACGCTCATCTTGTTGGAAATCCACTTTAAAACTAGCATAAGGGTTTATTATGAAACCAGTTATGCATTTATCTAAATAAATCTGTAAATAAAGCTATTTTGCTTTCTGTAATTTATAATAAATCTATAAAGTGGATTTCAAAACTAAACTGAGGATCAAAAAATCAAAACTTTATTGTAAATCTGATATAATCAACTCATAAGATGCTTAAAGCATCATTTTTTTCAAAATCTCAACATATAAACTTAGGGCTTAAAACCCATGTGTCAAACTCATATCAAAATATCATAATAATCATGCATGATAATGAAAACAATGATCATTCATCTCAAAATCTGGATTTTTTTGCAATAAGCATGAAAATATGAAAATAAACATGCAATTCAACTTATAATTCACTTGAAATCTCATAATCTTGTAAATAGAAACATCGGGTATAAACCCTAATTTCAAATTCAAGGAAAATCATATAAAATCATATAATTTTGAAATTTAAATAAGTTTTGGGCACAAGGATGAAAGAAGATCCTTGTTCATAAACCCCACATACCTTGTTGGATGATTAGATGAAGAAATCTTGAATTTTGGATTCCTATTGAGTTCTTGATGATGGGTTCTTGATTACCTTGTCTTTGGAATCCTCAATTTTAAACTTTCTTGGAGAATCTATGGGGAATTTGGATTTCTTAGAGAAGGAGCTTTGGAGCTTTAGGGTTTTTCTTTTGAAAAGAATAATGAATAATGAGCACCAAGTGCTTTGAGTATGAAAAATCTTGTGTTTTTGACTGATTGGGAGCTTGGAAAAAGTCCAAAATATCCTATTTAAACCCTAAAATAAAGATGGAAAAACGTAACTGGGGTTCCGATTTAATGGGCCACCACAACGCGCCACTATCTCGGTAGCTCACTGGATTTGACGATTAGAAAATTGGGGGCCTCCGCGATGCGGAGCTATCGCCTTGTCCCACTGAATTTTGAAAATTAGGACCTGGAACTTCAACTCGACGTGCCACCATCGCGATGCCTTATATTAATGCCATTTTGGCCTTAGGCGCGACGCGCCACTATAATGTTGGACTACTGAAAATTGACTAATGGGAAAATAGACCTCTCTGTGATGCGCCGATATCGGTGAGGTCCACTGGAAAATGACAATTATAAATTAAACCATCTCCGTGATGCAGTAACTGCCCAGGTGACACACTATCAACTTAAAAATGTCTTAACTCCTTCACCGAGTGTTGGAATTGGGCGAATTTAGTATCTATGGAAAACTTATTTAATTTCCCACACAATGGAAAGTCTAAATCTAAAGAATTCCAAACGATTTAAATTCTATTTAGTTTGGAAGTTATCCCTTAATATTCTAAGGACGAATTTAAGCTAAGAAGAGTACGGGGTATTACAGTTTCTAAGTCTTGAACAAACAACACTAGTGAATTTACACTTGTGTTCCCTAGTTTTGGACAAAAGGCCTTTCTCACAAGAGAGAAATGTTTTCAAGTGTTATAAAACTTAAAATATCATGAATAATCTAATGAATGAGACTCTAAAATGTTCTATATATAGTAGGTTACAAAATAAAGAGTGAAATATCCAAAATGTCCTTTAATGAAGAGTGAGCATCTAGGCGCCCTTGAAGTGTATTTGATGGGCAATTTTGGAGTGCTTTCAGGTCCTTCTTTGCACTTCACTTGCTCACTCCAAGTCTCAGTGCAATAAACTCTTGTACTCATCCTTCTTCTGGTCATGCCTTCATCATCCTTAAAGAAAAGAAGCTAGTTGTTAATACTTCTGCAACAACTCATGATTTGAAGATAGAGATTGATAATCTCAAGAAAGGAATTATTAATCTCAAAAATAAAAATATGGTGTTAGATAAAAGAATATCTGATTTATAAAAGTCATGTTACAGGTACTATAGATAATATACTGCATACATCGGAAGAGGAATTTGTTTAAACTCTCGAAATTATAGAGCGTCAAAAATTTTACTCAAAAGTTACTCTTTTAATCGATTATAATTTGAAGAGTGAATTTACATTTCTTATTGATAGTGGGGTAGATTGTAATTGTATACAAGAAGGCTTAATACATTCTAAATATTTTTATAAAACTACTCATATTTTAAGAAATGCTAGTGGTCATAAAATGAGAGTTGAATACAAAATTTTCAATGCATATATTTTTCAAGATAAATCATGTAGGCCAGAAACGTTTGGTTTGATAAAAGATATTACTAATGAAATTATTTTAGGTGTCTCATTTTTTGTTCACTTATATTCTATTACCAGGTGGAATGAAACTGATATAACTGAAATATTTGATAATAAAGAAATCAAATTTGATTTTATTTCACTACCCCAGTCAAAAATTTTAAATGCAACTGAAGAAAGAATACTTTCAAAAAATCGACAAGTTGATTTTCTAAAAAATGATATTTATAGTCTAAAATTGAAGAGACTTTACAAAATTCTAAACTAAGAACAAATTTCATTAGAAATTTGTGGAGACCACCCAAATACATTTTGACAAAGAAAGGAACATGTAGCCAACTTTTCATATAAGAAATTTTTAAAAAAGATAATATTCCCACTAAAGTTAGCTCATGCCAAATAAACTCAGAATATTTAAAACTATATAAAAATGAAATTAATTATTTAATAATTAAAGGCCTTATAAGACATTTCAAATCACCCTGGTCATGTACTATCTTTTGCGTTAATAAATATACGAAACAAGAAAGAGGAGTTTCAAGATTATTAATTAATTATAAACCTCTTAATAATGTTTTAAAAATGGATTAGGTATCCAATATCGAATAAGAAGGATTTATTGGATAGATTATATGACGACATTATATTTTTAAAATTTAATTTAGAATCAGGTTATTGACAAATTTAAATTGCTGAAGCAGATAAATATAAAACTTTGTTTTCAATGTCCCATGGATCAATTCAAATGAAATGTCATGTCATTTGAATAAAATAATACCCCCTCGGAATTTTAAAATATTATGAATGACATTTTCATGCCTTATAGAAATTTCATAATAGTTTATATTGATGATATACTAGTATTTTCATAAATGGTGAAAAAATATTTTAACCATCTTGATTTATTTAAAAAAATCATTATAAAAAATGGGTTAGTAATATCTAAATTCAAGACGTCTCTTTTTCATACAAAAGTTAGATTGTTAGGACATAATAGCAAAAGTGATAAAATAATTTTCATAAATAGAACAATTGAATTTTCTTCAAAATTTTCGATTATTATTACTGATAAGATCCAACTGCATAGATTTTTGAAAAGTTTAAATTATGTTTATCCTTTTACAAAGGATCTTGCCAAAGCTACATCTATTTTAAATGATAAATTAAAAAAATAATTCAAAAACTTGGATTAAGAATCATACTCAATCAGTCAAAAATATTAAAGCAAAGGTTAATAACCTACGTGTCTTACATTAGTCAATTCTAATTGAGAAAAATAGTAGAGACAGATGCTTTCGATATTGAATATGATGAAATTTTAAAATAATATTTTCCACAACATAAATAAGCATATTTTATTTAAGGTTATTTGGAAAAATGAAATAAAGCCAAAAAAATCATGCAACTAATACAAAAGAAATCCTTGCAATAGTAAAATGTGTTTTAAAATTTCAGGCAGATTTATATGATCAAAAGGTTTTAATAAAAATTGATTGACAAGCAGCAAAATTCACATTTAATAAAGATTGCAAACATGATGTTTCTAAATAGATGTTTGCAAGGTGGCAAGTTTTATTGGCTTCATTTAATTTTGAAATACAATATTTAAAGGGATCTGATAATAGTCTTCCTAATTTTCTCACTAAAAAATATTTAAATTGATAATTTTTTTCTTATATAGGATGAAGTCTCAATATTCAACCCCCTTTAATAGAGGAAGGAGAAGAGGACGAAGAGAAATGGATCGAGACAATGTACTAGTCCAAATAGGAAGTCAAAAGTTAATAGTTGTGAATATTGCGAGTACTTCAAATCTTAATAAATATCACCAAATATATCAAGAATTCATGAATTCTATAACTTCGAAAAATAAAAAAAATGACATCCATTCATATTCTAGTGCTTTGGTAGATGATACTAATGAGAGCATTGAATTATATGAACAAAATGAAACAGATGAGATCATACTTATTCTAGATCAAAATGATTCAAAATCGAAATATGACCCATGTTAGTGCAACGATACTTAGGCACTACATCATATGCTACTATTGCATATAAATATAAAATGCATTTTGAGATAATACTCTCCTATACAGAATCAATTGAAATTCAATATTTTTATCCTGCTAATACTAAAAAGGTTTATAACTTTTTAAAAATTATCAAAAAAAAATTAATTCTAGAAGAATGGAGTCTTAGTACTCTTAAAGAAAAGAATTATCTTCATTCAGAATAAAAGATTCCAACTAAATTTAGTTATTGGAATTATGTAGAAAGTTTTAATAAATCTCTTTTATATGAAAATCATAATAGAAAACACTCATGATTTATAAATATCTGTGATAATATTTTTAATCTAAACATTTCAAATTGATTTGGATAATGATGATTTGCTATGGACCATCTATAAAATATTTATCAGAATCATTCAAAAGTTTATGTGCGAAATGGGTCGAGGTATCTCTAACATTAATAAAATAAGAGAAAGATAATACTTATTTTAAAGTTATTTCTCGTATATATTTCTTTATTGAATTTTCTATTCCTTAGATAATGAAATGATCCATTGAAGTAAAATCAAATCTTAATCATTTTTTATGTCTTAAAAGAGTATCTTATACAAAATTTTAAAATAAATTAAATCAAAAGACAACTGAAGGTCATATCAATGGACAAGTGATAATTGATTCTATCAATATAGCCATTGGCAAATACAGAATAAAAAAATATGACATCAATACAATAAAAGGAAGAAATTAGTCCTTACAATAATTGCAAGAAGACTCCAAATGAAAAAAGAAATAATATTCAAGTTAGAAATAATAGCCTCATTTATGAAAGAAGTGAAAAAAATTTAATGAGAAATCTTGATATGAAAAATATATCAGACGTTTCTATGACATCTGCTGGTCATACCACAAACAATAATGAAGATTGCTTAGCAGGAGAATCATAAATTATCAAAAGCAATGATGAAATTGATATTGATGAGCACATACAAAAATTCAAAGAACAATCGAAAGAATCTTCCACGTCAGCAAAAGACGAAGGAAAGAGAATAAAACTATGAATGACACTTGTCCCCATATCATATAATAACTAAAAAAAAGGGATATGTTGACTTAACTTTTATAAAACATCTTTCAGAAAGATGTGACAATAATAAATAAGTCATGATTTATTAGTAGACTTGGGTAGTCACATTTTTCTAATGTTTATTTTTTGTTTTTTTATTTTACTTAAAAAATTCTCTATATAAGGATCTAATTTTATGTATTGGGAGCCAGATTTTTTAAATTCACCTCACTCTTTTCTACTTTCATTGTAAAATATTCTTCTATCAATAAAAGTCTGATAGTTTATTTATTTTTTATTAAATTTTTTTATGTTGAGGTACTTTAAATTTCAGTTCTTTATTTTATTACCTTTACTTTAAATTAGCCTAAATGATAGGATAAATACTTTTACGTTGAACTATAACACACTAAAATACTAATACAACAAGTCACTAAATCCTCAATAAGAATCTTATTAACCAATGATACTAAAGTAACTATTAATAATTTCGGTAGTAATAATTTTGGTCCAAACTATGTCAGAGGTCCTGTTAGAAGACCCATTGAAGTCGGAGGAGGTGCTTAGGGATATATTTGAACTTGTAATTGATCAGAATTATTACTATCAGAATTATTAAATTCGTAAATATCTCTTGTAGTGTTATTGAAGCGATTTGATTCTCGTTGTGGTATCAAAGACATGTGACATTGGTAGTCATAGGTTCTATAAGCTCAACACATTCTTTATTATGAATATCATTAAAAAAATAGACTACTGTTAAAAATAGTAGAACAGAAGAATATGATATGCCATAATATTTAGACCTTTTTAACAAATCGACAATTCCTAAAGTCTATCCCAAACTTATAGATCAAATGAAAACTTTTAAAAAATTGAATCTTAAACAAGTTGTTAAAACAACTGAAGAAACTATTACTGTTTATGATGGTCATGCCAATTTTAGATTATTATCTGAAAATGATTTGACTCCTTATAAGGAAATTCATAGATTTATGCATATTGATTTAGTACAAGTTGCATTAAAATCACTTACTTTATGAGGTTTTTCTAAGAGTTTTATAGTTTCTCTAAGAGATGGATGAAATCAAAATTTTAAAAAAAATCTTTTATAGAGACTTTACAAATAAGCTTTGACTATGGTCCTGTATATTTTAATGCTTATCCCTATTTATAAATATTTTTGAATGATGAGAATTCTCTAATGCTTTGATATTAAGTATTAAACTACATGGCTATAATTATATGTTAGGAATTGAAGTTATATGTTTATGTTATAGAATTCATTATAAACCTTTATATACTTTAAATTCTAAGTGTAAAATTATGGATTTTAAAAATAAAACTATTGTAATAGAAATTAATTTTAGTAGATAAAAAATTATAACCAGGAGACCTATTAAATGAGATGAAATTAATTTTTTCAAAGAATGAATTTTTAAGGAAGCTATCCCTCCTCAAAATAATATGAATAGTGAAATCAAGAAATCTGAACACGCCACAAATGATACTGTTAAAATCAATTTTTTGAATTTCACACCTTTAATAAATAGAGTTGATAATCTTAGTATTGCATCTAGATTAACTAGATCAACTTCTTCTTATATCTCTCGATTGATAATATAGTAAATTCTCAATCTAGAACCTCTACTTCACAGATTAGGAAAAATAATAGAGATAGTAATATTAGACTGGATAGGAATAATATAGCTAATGTTATTTCACACTTAGACCCAAATGAGTTCGAAATAAACTTTATAGAGATTTAAAATGAATCAAAAAAAAATTAATTTCATTCTAGAAACACCGACAAGAAAAAGAATCTCAAATGAGTTCTTTAAACTCAAGTGGAAAGATTTTAGAAAATGACTTTTTCAAAGTTTTAATAAAGAAAAGATTACATGGAGTTCCATTGACCATTATTTTAGATAGAGGTATTCAATTTACCTTTCATTTTTGAAATGTTTTTCAGAAGGGTCTTGGTACCCAAGTTCATCTCAGTATAACTTTTCACCCGCAGATGGGTGGTCAGGTAGAGAGGACCATTCAGACCTATGAGGACATGTTGAGGGCTTGTGTTATCGACTTTAAGGGTAGTTGGGATGATCAGTTATCTTTGATTGAGTTTGCCTATAATAACAACTATCACTCAGTATTTAGATGACTCCATTTAAGTCTCTTTATTGTAGGAGGTTTAGATCTTCGATTAGTTGGTTTGATGTAGGTGAGACTACTTTGATAGGTCCAGATTTAGTATTTGAGGTAATGGAAAAGGTTCAGTTGATTCGTGAAAGGTTAACGACAGCCCAAAGTCATCAGAAATCTTATGCACATGTGAGAAGAAGAAAGCTTGAATATGATCTTGGTGACCTTTTGTATTTGAAAATTTTTCCCATAAAAGGAGCAAAGATATTTAGTAAGAAAGGAAAGCTCAGTTCCTTCTATGTTGGCCCTTAAAGAATTTTGGGCCGTTTTGGGAAGGTAGCCGACAAGTTAGAGCTTCCTACGAGTTAGCATCAGTGCATCCAGTGTTTTATGTCTCCCTTCTAAAGAAATGCATTGGGGACGTAGCTTCAATTGTCCCTTTAGAAAGTGTGGGCATAGAAGATAGCCTTCCCTATGAGGAAGTCTCAGTTGAAATCCTTGACCGTCAGATCCGTAGGTTGAGTAATAAAGAGGTTACCTTGGTTAAGGTTCTATACACAAATCAGTTTGTTGAGGGAGATACTTGGAAAGTAGAAGTCAATATGCAAACCAAGTATCCCTATCTCTTCTCTACGAATTCAGAATCAGTTTGAGGTAATGGTTTCTTTAAATTAACCCTTTCATTTTCCATCTTATCTATCCAGCTATCCTCATGTCATAGCATGCATTCATAAGTTCATTTCAATCCATGCATCATGTTTTCAGATTCAGATATTTAATCATGATTCAACTCATAAGTATTCAGTGCATGATATTAGTCTCCTTAGTACTCCAACTCAACTAGTTTTATTGAGGACGAATGATCCCAAAGGGGAGATATTATAATACCCTAAATTTTTTAAGATCTAGACCCCTTAAAAGATAGGCCATAAAGTTAGCTTTATAACACTTCAAATCTCGCCTCAATCCAATATTGTGGCAAAAAGTTGGAGAAATTTTACCTTAAGGGCCTGACACACTGCGATGATGACGACTCAGGTAACGAGTCTTTACCACTAGTGATGATTCATCATGAGTGAGTCGCAGTACTCTAGTGAAGGCCCCAAGTTTGATCCCAGTGGCTATGATTAGACCTCATGACTTGTAATCAGTGGCTATGAGTTGTAGGGAGGGACTCATAGCCTGACCAGTAAAGGACCCAAGACTCAAAATTCAGAATACGACTCCATTTTATGACTCGTAGTCAGTCATGATGAGTCGTATGGGGAAAGTTATAGTCAGACTAGAAAGGGACCTCAGACCATAGATTCCAGCTTACCACTCAGACTACAACTTGTAGTCAGTCCCAACGAGTCATAAGGTGAGTCGTAACGACTAAAAACCCAGTTTTCAACACATTTTTTTAGGGACTTTTATGTTTTTCTCCACTCCTTTAAAAGCCAAATTCACGTCGTCTTGGCTTCCCAAGGTGTGGTATAAAAGACCCAAATTCCCCAATTCATGACATAACCCTCAATTCCACTCAAAAAAATCAAAAGAAACAGTTTTCTCTTCTCCCAAGAAACAATTAGGGTTCTTTAAGCTCAAGAACTTTTCCAAGGAATTTCTCAAGGTTTCTACTTAATGTTTGTGGGATATTCATCAGTGGGTCCCTTCCACCCATTGAATCCTAAGAACTCTCTAAACTTCAAGTGTAAAACTCTTTTCTCTTTTATAGGGTTCAAAGTTAACCATGAATCTTATGAATCTCATCTCAATTGTTTTTATTCTAAACCATGAAAATATATTCGCTTATGATAATTGTGTTTTCATATGTTTGATAATGCAAATGACAACATTATGATTAGTTATTGTAATATGGGGCATTATTCAGTATTTTTCCATACCATGGATTGTTTGATATTTTGCCAAAATTAGTTTGCAATAGATAGTGCTGGTAGGTTATGAGCACTCGATACCTAGATATTCACACATCATAATTTTCAAGTTATAAGACATCCATACAATGCTAGTATGTCAAATTCATAACATTATCATAATGAACTTTTGTCAGTACCATATTATGTTTAACGAATAATAATACCAGTGTCATTCGATTGGGAGTAATACTTAGAATCGAGTGAACACAGGAATGGTGGCTCCCTCATCAGTTAGGCATGAGTAATTAGTAACAGTCTCTAAGTTCCAGACCGACGGTACCGCCGTAGATTTTAAGGGGTCCCCCGTCAGTAGAGGCATGAAACCCTCATCTTCGGAACATCAAATTAGTGGATCCACATCATCCAGTGTTGGTACACTTGGCAAGGTACTAACACCCATCCAAATGGGGTTACTATTTAGACCCCGGTTTTTCTTAGATTGGGGTTTGTCAGTTGTAGTTATGTAATACCCTGTATTTCTCAAACTTAACATAGCTCTCAGTTGATGAGTTATCTGATATAAAATTTTTGAAATACTTCGTATTTTGTAATTTAAATACTGCCATTGCATAGGAAATTGAATTATCTATCCAACGA
Source organism: Capsicum baccatum var. pendulum (assembly GCA_030864225.1). Lineage (NCBI taxonomy): Eukaryota > Viridiplantae > Streptophyta > Magnoliopsida > Solanales > Solanaceae > Capsicum > Capsicum baccatum. Next base: position 49,995,009 of record CM061554.1, on the reverse strand, counting down.
TATAAAATTTGCGTAAATCCGATAACTGGATAAGAAGTTATGGCTATTTTAAGTTTTAGTCGTTAAACACCGTTATTCAAGCCATTAGCACATCGTGGAGTATGTCAAAATGGAAATTGTCAGTTTCTAGTGAGGTACCGTGATACCAGTATGTTACGCCATCAGATAATTTTCTAATTGTCAAAATCCAGTGTTGCTCTACGATATTGGCGCGCCGCGTCGAGGACCCAATCCATAATTGTCAATTTTCAATAAAGCAATGCGATTGTACTGCATCGCACCAAGCTTCCTGATCCCATACAATATTGCAACACGATTCCACTATGTCGCGCCACTAGCTATATTCCCAGTTGTCATTTTCTAATGGCTTGGCGCGATAGTAGCGCATCGCGCTAGGTGCCCAAATCGAAAATTTTTCAGTAACGATTTTAAATTATTCTCAGGGGTAATTGGGTATTTTTCCATGATCCAAGTCATCCTTTAACACGTAAATTATCCTAAATAAACCTAGTTACGTCATTATTATTCAATTTTCCCAAAATCAAAGCATTCTCTCTCAAGAAAACAAACCGTAGCTTTAAGAATCAAGGTCAAAACTCAATAATTGCTTCAACTACCTTCAAGAACTAACAACCCAAGGTGTGTTAGTCGTTCATCTATGGGCCCCTTTCACTCATAGAGTCCAAGAATCTATTTTTAAAACTTCAAGAGTTATGATTTATGATTTCCATGCTTGAAATTGAATGTATTCGTGATTATGATGGTAACTGGGATCCAATGCATATTTAATTATAAGTTTCCATGAAATTAAGATAGTTATGTGGTGAATTATATGAATTGCATGCTTAACCCTTGAATTTGAAAATTGAATGTTGTATTCATGATTACATGTGTTGACCATCATCATGTGAAATACTCCATGCTCCCCAAGTGTTTTCTAAAATGCCTATGTGAAGTAGATAGTGTAATCTTGACATGTCACTATATGGTCCCAGTCATGTACAAGCTTATGCCCAGCAAGTGTTTGATGAAATGCCTTTATGAATGAATTATGGACAGTGTATATTGTTGTGTATCTCAAGATCATGCTTATTTTATTTTTTATGCTATCAAGTCCTGGGGGTATTTATACCCGACAATTTAGCTGTTTACCTAGAGCCAGTATTAGTTACAGAGTAGTTTCAGTCCTGTCACGATCAGTAGTACTCTCAGTTAGTTACAGAGCTCTATAGAACTCAATCAGTTATAGAACTCTGGAAAATTTTAGTAAAATCAGTATCATTTCAGTATACTCAGTTCAGTATCTTTCAGTTGGGAGTAGGATTCAGCATCGAGTGAACCCAAAGATGGGGTCTCACCTGGCAGAAGAGGGTGTAATCCTTAGAAGCAATTCTTGTATTCCAGAACTACGTAGCCAGCGTAAGTTGAGACATCAAACCTACCAGTTGAGGGTTGATGAGATATTTTAACCTGCCAGATGAGGGTTTCACCATTCTCATTAGAGTACCTGCCAGATGAGGGTAACTTTTCAGTGTCTTTACCTGTGGCACGATACTTACACCCTTCCAACTGGGGTCACAGGTTGGACCCCAGCTTAGTTATCTTATTTGGGGTATGTCGGTTAGATGATTATCTCCCACAGTCTCAGTTTCAGTCTTCAGAATATAACTCAGTTTATTTTTACAAAATCAGGAATGGTAGATATAGTTAACCTATATCAATAACTTCAGATATCAGATACTTAATATCAGAACTCAGGACTTAGCTTTAAATAAGCTTAGTCACAGTATTTATTTATATGTTTAATAGCGCATACTCAGTATTTACAGTAGTATCAGTTATCCATGTACTCTCATGTTTAGTTACTCTATATCATGCAGTTAGTTATTATTCATGCATATGAACCCTTGCATTCAGTCTTACCCCATCTAGCATACCAGTACATTCCACGTACCGATGCATACTCTTTCTTTGCGCTATGATGTCTTATATCATAGGTTCAAATGCTCAGGTTCCTGACCGTGCATAGATAGATCCAGATTCAGCTAGCAGTAGATTTAGCAGTGAGTTTTCATCATTTGAGGATATTCTTTCATTTCATTATTACAGTAGACAGTATTTTAGTAGATCGAGTTAGTTGGGGGATTGTCCCATCATAGATTGTTATTTAAGTTAATACACTTTATTAGTATTTACAGATTTTGAACCTTATGGTATTTCAGCCTGTTTTTTGTTTTTATTACAGTATCATGTTTCAGTGCTCATAGAAGATATTAATTATGTGTTAGCCTATGGTCCTTTGGGGTCGTAAGCATCATATAGCATCCGGGATACAGACTCAGGATGTTACAAACTTGGTATCAGAGCTAAAGTTTTAACAGAGTCCTAGGAAGTCTGAAAGTCGCATCTAGTAGAGTCTTGTGCATGGGTGTGTAGGGCACCACACTTATGGATAGGAGGCTATGAGATGTTTTAGGAAAAGTTTCCCTTCTTTTAGTATTCATGTCGTGCGAGTGAGCATGAGCTCAAGTTAAACTCTGAGTCTAATCCATTTCTTCCTTTTATTTATAGAACATGCCTCCCAAAAAGACTAACAAAAGGAGAACCAAAAATCAGTCAACACCTCAACTCGTTCAGGCAGATCCCCTGGACGAGCATGTCTCCCATGCAGAATTCAGAGCTGCATTTACAACTCTAGCCAATTACGTAGCAGCTCAAAATAAATGGATAAATGTTGTTCAGGCAAACCCAGTGGCCAATACTACTGCATCTAGGATTCAGGACTTCACCTGAATGAATCCTTCCCTATTCTCAAGATTTAAGTTAGAAGAGGATCCACAGGAGTTCCTCAATCAGGTTCAGAAAGTCACAGACATCATAGGAGTGACTTCCAATGAGAGTGCTGATCTAGCTGCCTATCAGCTACAAGATGTAGCTCATACGTGGTTTAAGTAGTGGAAGGTAGACAGAGGAACAGATGCAGAGCCCATAGAGTGGGAAGAGTTTGCTACTACTTTCCTTGAGAGATTCTTTCCCTTAAAGCTGAGAGAAGCCAAGGTGTTAAAGTTCATCAACCTTAGGCAGGGCAGTATGAGCGTTAAAGAGTATTCCCTTAAGTTTACTCAGTTAGCCAGGTATGCTCCCCATGTAGTAGTAGACAGTAGGTACAGGATAAGCAAGTTCGTATCTAGGGTGTCAGATAGTATAGTTAAGGAGTGCAGAACAACAATGTTGATTAAGGAGATAGACATATCCAGGCTCATGGTCCATGATTAGTAGATAGAAGAGGCTAAGATCAGAGAGAGAGAGAGACAGAATAAAAGAGCTAGAATAGGTAGCTTCAATTTTAATCAGTCTAAGTCAGAGGGCGGTAATCGTTCCTAATTTTGCTCCATTCCCTAAGTTTAGAAATGGTAACCAAGATAGAGTGCCAGGATCTAAGTCTCAGGGTAGTGTCAGCAGTGCTCGAACAAATTCTCTATATCAATAATGTGGCAAGAACCATCAGGGTGTCTATAGAGCTGGCAGTGATGTTTGTTTCAGGTGTGGCAAGTCAGGCCACAAAGTTAGAGATTATCCTCAGTCAAGTTCTCAGGGTTAATATAATCATCCCTCAGCTCAGTCCAGTCGCCTGAATCAGTAGGGTACCATTGCCAATGACACCAGAGGGCAATACGCAAACAGGTTTTATGCACTTCAGTCTAGACAAGATCAAGAAAATCCTCCTAATGTGGTCATTGGTACATTACAGATCTTTCATTTACATGTTTATGCCTTGTTATATCCAGGGGAACTTTGGAGTCAGTCTAAAAATTCTAGCAGTCTTTCTCAATTTCTACCCAGTAGGTAAATCTATCATATCCCAACGGGTATATAGGAACTGTCCAATTATGATATCTTAGAAAGTTACTCTAGCAGACCTTGTAGAGCTAGAGATGGCAGATTTTGATGTTATTATCGGTATAGATTGGCTCCACTCAAGTTATGCCTCAGTTGATTGTAGAAACAGAATAGTTCATTTTTAATTTCCAAAAGAACCAGTCCTTGAGTGGAGGGGTAGTACCACAACGCTTAAGGGTCATTTAATTTCATACCTTAGAGCGAGAAAAATAATATCCAAGGGATTTATGTACCATCTAATGCGAGTCAAAGACTCTAACTTAAAAACTCCAACTCTTGAGTCAATTCTAGTAGTAAATATTCTCAGATATGTTTCCCGAAGATCTTCCTGGAGTTTCTCCCGAAAGGGAAATAAACTTCAAAATAGACCTTCTTCCAGATACTCAGCCTATATCTATTCTTCTATACAGAATGGCACCAGTAGAACTCAGAGAGTTAAAAGAATAGTTAAAGGATCTCCTAGATAAGGGATTCATTAGACCCAGCATTTCTCTGTAGGGTGCACCAATTTTATTCATGCGTAAGAAAGACGGTTCTCTAAGAATGTATATAGACTACCACCGTCAGTTAAACTAAGTCACAGTCAAGAATAAATATCCACTTCCCAAAATTGAGGACTTGCTCGACCAACTTCAAGGTGCCAGTTACTTTTCTAAGATAGACCTCAGATCAGGCTATATCAGCTCAGAGTCAAAGAATGTGATATTCCAAAAATAGCTTTCAGAACCTGGTATGGTCACTTCGAGTTTCTAGTCATGCCCTTTGGTCTTACTAATGCCTCAACAACTTTCATAGACTTAATGAATCGCGTGTTCAATAAGTACTTAGATATGCTTGCTATAGTCCTCATCAATGACATTCTTATCCATTTCTATAGCAAAAATGATCAATAGATCACCTCAGAATTGTACTTTAGACTCTCAAAACTCATTATTTATTCACCAAATTCAGTAAGTGTGAATTTTGGCTAAGGTCAGTAGCATTCCTTGGTTATATTATTTTCGGTGATGGCATTAAAGTTGATTCTCAAAAGATCGAAGTTGTGAAAACTGGCTTAGACCTATCTCTCCATCAGATATCAGGAGTTTCTTGAGTTTAGCTGGCTATTACCATCGGTTTTTGAAGGGTTCTCATCCATTGCATCCTCTATGTCTATATTGACTTAGAAGAAAGTCCAGTTTCAGTGGTCAGATTCCTACGAGAAGAGTTTTCAGGAGCTGAAGACTCGACTCACCTCAGCCCCAATTTTGACTCTACCAGATGGTTCAGATAGGTTTGTTGTGTACTATTATGCATCCAGAGTAGGTTTGGGTTGTGTCCTCATACAGAGAGGTAAGGTCACAACCTACGCCTCTGGACAGCTTAAACCCCATGAGAAGAATTATCCAACTCATGATCTTGAGTTAGCAGCTGTAGTATTTTCTTTAAATATTTGGAGGCACTATTTGTATGGGGTTCATGTTGATGTGTTCACATATCACAAGAGCTTGTAGTATGTCTTTTCTAAGAAAGATTTAAATTTACGTTAAAGAAGGTGGTTAGAGTTATTGAAAGATTATGACATGAGTGTTCTTTATCATCCGGGTAAGGCCAATGTAGTGGATGATACTCTCAGTAGACTATCTATGGGTAGTGTTACTCATGTTGAGGATAATAAGAAGAAGTTAGTTTAGGAAGTTCATCAGCTTGCCCGACTAGGTGTTCGCTTAGTCGATTCAGCAGAAAGTAATGTATGGGTGCAGAACAGTTCCGAATTATCTCTAGTTTTTGAAGTGAAGGAAAAGCAGGATAGATATCCCAGTCTATTTAAGTTAAAAAAGTTAGTCAGAGATTAAAAAATAGAAGTTTTCTCCCAAGGGGGAGATGGTGTTTTGCGTTGCCAGGGTCGGCTATGTGTGTCAGGTATAGACGACTTGAGGTAACAAATTCTTGTAGAAGCGCATGGTGCACACTACTTTATTTATCCAAGGGCCACTAAGATGTACCTCGATATACGAGAGATCTATTGGTGGAGTGGGATGATGAAGAATATTGCAGAGTTTGTAGCTAGGGGCTCTACATGTTAGCAGGTTATGATTGAGCACCAGAAGCCTAGTAGGTCCATGCAAGAGTTCAGTATTCCCATATGGAAATAGGAAGAAGTGAACATGGACTTTGTGACGGGTTTGCCTCATACTCGTCATCAGCATGATTCATTTAGGTTATCGTAGACAGGATGATCAAATTAACTCATTTCTTGCTAGTTCATACTTTCTATTCAGTCGAGGACTACGCCAAACTCTATATCAGAGAGTTGGTCAAGTTACTCGGAGTCCTAGTATCCATCATCTTAGATAGAGGTATCCAATTTACCTCTTATTTATGGAAAGCATTCCAAAAGGGTCTTGGTACCCGAGTTTACCTCGGTACAACCTTTCACCCTCAGATAGATGGTCAAGCAAAAACGACCATTCAGACTCTAGAAGATATACTAAGAGAATGCATTGTCGATTTTAAGGGTAGTTGGGATGACCACCTGCCTTTGATCGAGTTTGCATACAACAACACCTATCATTCCAGTATTCAGATAGCTTCCTTTGAGGCTCTCTATGGTAGGAGATGTAGATCTCCAATTAGTTAGTTTGAGGTAGGTGAGGCCACAGTAGTAGGGCCTGACCTAGTATTCGATGCCTTGGAGAAGGTTCAGTTAATTAGAGAAAGACTTAGGGCTGCCTAAAGCTCATAGAAATCATAGGCAGATGTGCGGAGAAAGGATCTCAAGTTTGAGATCAGTGATTTTGTGTTCTTGAAAATCTCTCCCTTGAAGGGGGTAAAGAGGCTCGGTAAGAAGGGAAAGCTCATTCCCCGATATGTTGGCCCTTACAGAATTCTCATTCATTTAAAAAGGTAGCTTATGAGCTCGAGTTGCCTTCAGACCTAGCTTCAGTGCACCCAGTATTCCACATCTTCTTGCTAAAGAAATGCATTGGTGACCCAGCAGTTATAGTTCCCTTAGAGGGTATAGTTATTCAGAAGGATCTCTCTTTCGAAGTAGTTCTAGTCCAGATCCTCAATCATCAGATTCGTAGACTGAGGAATAAAGAAGTTTCCTTAGTCAAAGTCCTTTGGTGAAATCAGTCCGTAGAGGGAGCTACTTAGAAAGCAGAAGCAGATATGCGAACCAAGTATCCTCACCTCTTCTCCGCAACCTCAGATCCAGCTTAAGGTAACAGTCTTTCTTAGCTTTACTCAGTTCCATGTTCAGCTATAATTAAATCTTAGTATCCATTATCGTTTCATATTCAATCATGCATTCATGAATCAGTTCAGTCATGTACTCATGCATCATATATGCATGTTCAGTATGAAACCCCAGCTTATCAGTACCTTCAATCATGTAATCCATGCATCAGATATGCATGTTCAGTGTAAAAGCTCAGTTTGTCAGTAGCTCAGTCATGTAGTCATGCATCAGATATGCATGTTCAATGTGTAAACTCAGCCTATCAGTGTCTTAGCTTAATCAGTCTCATTCGAGGACAAATGTTCCCAAGGGGGAGATATTGTAATACCCTATATTTCTCAAGTTAAACTTAGCTCTCAGTTCATGAGTTATCCGATATAATTTTTTAAAATACTTAGTATTTTCAATTTAGAGTCTGCCACTGCATAGGAAATTGAATTAGCTTTTCAATGATATAAAATTTGCCTAAATCCGATAACCGGATAAGAAGTTATGGCTATTTTAAGTTTCAGTCGTTAAACACCATTATTCAGGCCAATAGCACGTCGCAAAGTATGTCAAAATGGAAATTGTCAGTTTCTAGTGAGGTACGCCACCAGCTAATTTCCTAATTATCAAAATCCAGTGTTGCTCCGCGATATTGGCGCGTCGCGCCAAGGACCCAATCCATAATTGTCAATTTCCAGTAAAGCAATGCAATTGTACCGCATCACGCCAAGCTTCTAGGTCTCAGCTAGTATTGTAACGCAATTCCACCGCATCGCTCCACCAGCTACATTCCCAGTTGTCATTTTCCAGTGGCTTGGCTTGATAGTGGCACGTCGCGCTAGGTGCCCAAATCGGGAATTTTTCAGTACTGATTTTAAATTACTCCCATAGGTAATTGGGTATTTTTCCATGACCCAAGTCAGCCTTTAACACGTAAATTACCCCAAATTAACCTAGTTGTATCATTATTAGTCAATTTTCCCCAAAATCAAAGCATTCTCTCTCAAGAAAACAAACCCTAACTTTAAGAATCAAGGTCAAAACTCAAGAATTTCTTCAAGCACCTTCAAGAACTAATAACCCAAGGTATGTTAGGTGTTTATCTATGGGTCCCTTTCACCCATAGAGTCCAAGGATCCATTTTTAAAACTTCAAGAGTTATGATTTATAATTTTCATGGTTGGAATTGAATGTATTCGTGATTATGATAGTAATTGGGATCCAATGCATGTTTATTGATAAGTTTTCATGAAATTAAGATAGTTATATGGTGAATTATATGAATTGCATGCTTAACCCTTGAATTTGAAAATTGAATGTTGTATTCATGATTACATGTGTTGACCATCATCATGTGAAATACTTTATGCTCTCCAAGTGTTTTGCTAAAATGCCTATATGAAGTAGATAGTGGAATCTTGACATGTCACTATGTGGTCCCCATTATGTGCAAGCTTATGCCCTATAAGTGTTTGATGAAATGCCTTTATGAATGAATTATGGACAAGTGTACATTGTTCTGTATCTCAAGATCATGCTATGCTTTATTTTTCATGCTATCGAGTCCTGGGGTATTTAATACTCGACAATTTTATTGTTTACCTAGAGCCAGTATCAGTTATAGAATAGTTTCAGTCCTCTCACGATCAGTAGTACTCTTAGTCAGTTACAGAGCTCATAGAACTCAGTCAGTAACAGAACTCAGAAAAATTTAGTAAACTCAGTATTAGTTCAGTGCAGTTTAGTATACTCTGTTCGTGTCTTTCAGTTGGGAGTAGGATTCAGCACCAACTGAAGCCAAGGATGGGGGCTCACCTGCCAGAAGAGGGTGTGATCCTTAGAAGTAATCCTTGCATTCCAGAACTACGTAGCTAGCGTAGGTTGAGACATCAAACCTTCCAGTTGAGGGTTGAGAAGTTATTTTAGCCTGTCAGATAAGGGTTCCACCGTTCTCATTAAAGTACCTGCTAGATGAGGGTAACTTTTCAGTGTCTTTACCCGTGGCATGGTACTGACACCCTTCTAACTGGGGTCACAGGTTGGACACCAACTCAGTTATCTTATTTGGGGCATGTCGGTTAGATGATTAGCTCCCACAGTCTCAGTTTCAGTCTTCAGAATATAACTCAATTCAGTTCTACAAAATTAGGACTGTCAGATACAGTCAACCTGTATCAGTAACTTCAGATATCAGTTACTCAGTATCAAAACTCAAGACTTAGCTTCAAATAAGCTTAGTCACAGTATTTATTTATATGATCAGTAGCGCATACTCAATATTTATAGTAGTATCAGTTATCCGTGTACTCTGATGTTCAGTTACTCTATATCATGCAGTCAGTTATTGTTCATGCATATGAACTCTTGCATTCAGCCTTACCTCATCTAGCATACCAATACATTCCACGTAGTGACGCATACTCTTTCTTTACGCTATGATGTCTTATATCATAGGTTTGGATGCTCGAGTTCCTGACCGCGTATAGATAGATCCAGATTCAGCCAACAGTAGATTTAATAGTGAGTCCTCATCATTCGAGGATATTCTTTTATTTCATTATTAAAGTAAACTCAGTATTTCAGTAGATGGAGTTAGTTGGGGAATTGTTCCATCAACTCCACTTTCAGACAGTTTCAGATTAGAGGTTTTTCAGACTAGTTTTCAGACAGTGTTCAATTTTATAGATTGTTATTTCAGTTGATACACTTTATCAGTATTTACAGATTTTGAACCTTATGGCATTTCAACCTATTTTTCCGCATTTATTATAGTATCATATTTCAGTGCTCACAACAGATATCAGTCATGGGTTAGTTTGTGGTCCTTTGGGATCGTAAGCACCGTGTAGCGTCTGGGATACAGACTCGGGGCATTACAAGTTAGCTCCCACACTCTCATTTCAGTATTCAGGTTATATCAGTTTATTTTTGCATGACCAAGTGTCCAGTCTATCAGTTATTCAGTTAATCAATTTTATAGAATATCTTAGCACATGTTTTACTTGGTCTTGCATTCGATTTACATGTTCATGTATTCATGTTCAGTAGCATTACATATGTACAAATTAGCTAGTCCTTATCTCGCATACCAGTACATTCAAAGTATTGACTACATGCTCTCTTTTTCGCTATATTAATTTCACAACATAGGTTCGGACACTTAGTTCCTAGATCGTACGTAGTCCATTCCTGTATCATTCAACAACAGTCATGGTGAGTCCTCATCCTTCGAGGACAAGTTATCTGTAGTTACTTTCCGTACTTCTTTTATTACCATCAGTCGGAGTTAGTTTGGGGTTTGTCCCATCAAATTTCCATGTTTAGAGGCTTTCAGATAGACAGACTTGTTTTCAGTTTTTATCAGATGTTCAGACGTATTACGTATTACCTTCAGTATTATTTGTTATTCAGATTTTCAGTTTAGCTGCTGCATATTACTTTGCTATTTTTCTTTAGTGCTCACAGCAGATACCAGACCATGGGTTATCTTGGCGTCACTCATGACTCTAGGCACCGTGTTAGGACTAGGAGGTAGTCTCGGATCATGACAAATTTTTCATTGACATTTCTAAGAATTCCAGAGAACCTTATAGGCACAAACAGAAAAAAATTATGATAAGAAAAATAGAAAAATTGAGAAAAGATCAAGAAGAAAGAAGAATTTTAAAGCAAGAAAAGAAAATATTAAATTTAACAAGTCTAATTTTTGTTACAAATATGTTAGAGCAAGCCATTATATTAAAGATTGTAAAGTTAAGGATAAGATCAAAAATCTTAACATAGATGAGGAGATAAAAAAAATTGGTGCAAAATTCTACTAAATTGTTCTTCGAAAATTCAAGTTCGGATCAAAGTGATAATGAGGTATCCTCTATAAATGAGGATATAAGAGTCCTCCGTGACGAGGATAATATGTCCTCTGTAGATAATTGTATACATTGTTCGTTAGGGCAACCTTATGATAACAAGGGTAACAATGAGTTTTATAATATTTACTCTCAATTTAAGGATCTAAATATTAATATTCTTGAAAATGATAAATTAGCAGAACTTTTGGAGATTATTATCTTAGAGAAGATCTCAAATAATAAGAAAAAATGAAAAAAATTTCTACTAGTTTTATTAAAAAACAATTAAAAATTACTTCTAAAAAAGGACCTTATATTATATCTGAAATTCAAAGAATCCTTAAAGAAAAAGAGTGAGTTGCTAATACTCATGCAACAACTCCTGATTTAAAGATAGAGATTGATAAATTTAAATTTTTTTGGTGAAAATCTGATAATTGTTTTTGTTATCTACGTTCAAGTTTTATAATTATTATAAAATATGAATATAAATAATGTATATATGTTATATAATATTTATACATTGAATTAACATTTATTATATACGTATATATTTTTTAAAGTTTTGATGAAACTTTGATAATACTTTTTTTTAACCATGTTCGTTCAGGTTTCCTCAATTTTGTATTTAAATTTTTTTAGAGATAATAAAAAATAATACAAATGCTAGAAACTTTAAGGGATAATTTCTGGAAAATACAGATAAATATATCTTTCCCTTTTTAGAATTTTGTAAAAAAAAGTTTTAATCATTTTATTTGAATAATAATCTATGACTATTTTTTCTAAACTTACTTTTAAAGCTACAAAAATTATTGACACAAGTTGGCTTGGCTATATGAGATTTTTTTCTTAATGGTTATAATTATCTTTGATGTAAGGTTGAAGATGGTAGAGCGTTATTTAGTGTATCCTTTCATATTAGTAGTTGTACCTTTTTTCTTTCTTTTTTTTTATAATTTCTTGTTGTTTGATTTCTATTATTAATTTCTATTTATGGTACTTTGGTTATCTCAATATTTTACTGTAGTTACGGTTTTTTTTTTTTTTAGAACACTTCATCACACTTTCAGTGATATTGTGGTATGAGCTTTTCATCTCCATGTTTCCTCTATCTGCTTTGACATGACAACAATTTCTCTGTCTTCGAAGGTAGGCACAAGATACACGCATACTCTAGTTTTTCTAAATTCCACATATAAAATTACACTAAATATGATGTTATGAATCAAATTTCAAATGCTAAAAGAATTAAAATAAAATCATGATTCGAAATTAAAATTATTATTAAAAATTCATGGAGATATCATAAAATTAGAAAATTAGAATGGTAGGTAATTTTTTTTCATTTATCCTAATCTTGATATACAGAGTTATCTGAATTATTTATTTTTGATAAAGAGGGTTTAAATATTCGATAAAATTAATTAAAGGGCATAAAACGACAACTCACCTGACACCATAATTATAAAAAAGAAAACTAGAAATTAGAATTCTATGGGCAAACCCTCGTAACCCCCCCCCCCCCCCCGACCCCCCTAAAAAAAAAGGATGATGGGAGTAGGGATGTACAGATCAAACCGTCAAGTCAAAACGAATCGACGAACCAAATCAAACCGAGAAAACAATTAACTTATGGCTTGGTTTGATTGGTTTGGTGTTAGAAAAAAAAAATCGACCATTCTTGGTTTGGTTTGGTTTGGTTTGGTGTTAACAAAAAAAAAGTCAAATTGAACCCAAATCAAACTGACATAATATATATATATATGTATATATATATATATATATATATATATATATATATATATATATATATATATATATATATATATATATATATATATATATATATATATAACAACATACCCAGTGTATTCCCACAAGAGTGGGATCTGGGGAGGGTAAGATATACGAAGTCCATACCGCTACCTCTAAGAAAGTAGAGAGACTATTTTCGATAGACCCTCGGCTCGAAGTAGAGAACAGTAAACAAAGGGATGGAAAACATAATGGAAAATCAGGAATAAAAAAATAATAAAATAGATATCAGAGAAATATGAAATACAAGACATAAGGGCGACATGGAATAAGAAAATAGGTACTAAGACATAAGACCTAGTACACCCACCTAGCAATAACCTACACTCCCATAACAAGGACCCTATGAACACGGACCTAGGCTTACTAACCCGGCTACACAAGACTCTCCATACTGCAAGCTACAACCCACACACCCGTATTAGCCTTCTATCCTTATCCGCGACCTCCACACCTTCCTATCTAGGGTCATGTCCTCAGTCAGCTGGAATTATTCCATGTCATGTCTAATCAGCTCTCTCCAGTATTTCTTCAACCTAGCTCTACCCCTCCTAAAGCCATCCAAAGTAAGTCTTTCATACATTCGAACTAGGGCATCCACACTCCTTTTCATCACATGCCCAAACCATTACAGTCTTCCTTCCCGTAACTTGTCTTCCACTGAAACCACTCCCACCTTCTCCCGAATAGTTTCATTTCTTACTTTGTCACCTCTAGTAAGCCCACACATCCAACACAACATTCTCATTTCTGCCACCTTCAATTTTTGAATGTGCGAGTATTTGACTGACCAACACTCCGTACCATATAACATAGCCGGACGGACTGCCACTCTATAGAATTTGCCTTTAAACTTAAGGGACACCTTTTTATCACACAACACTCCCGAGACTAGCCTCCATTTCATTCAACCTGCTCCAATATATATATATATATATATATATATATATATATATATATTATTTAATTTATTTTATACATAAAATATTAATTATAATTTATTTTTTAAATATTTTTTTAACTAGTTTTACTAATTTTTAATAATTTGAAAGTATATATAGAGAGAGGGAATTAGTGACCTTTTTGTTTCCTTATTGGTTCTTCCTTCTTCGTTTCCATATCTAATTAAAGCCCCTTAACTAACTACAAAACCCATCTCCCCTTTTTCCCTTATTGTTTGATCCAACGGCCATAATTCATCACTTCATTCAATTGTAAGACTAACGATTTCTCAGCGTAAGATTTCAATTAACTGTTTCTCCTCTGTGTAAGTTATGTGTATCTATTTGTTGCCAAAAATGGATGATGGGTTCACAGTACGAGTTTAAAGGCATGTAAATTTTTGTATGGGATTCTGATATTTAATTCATTAATTTATTTAAGTTCAAATAAATGGTGCATACTTTGTACGAAATATTTGACAAAATTGTAGTGAAAGATAAAGAGTTTGTTCGACTCTCAAGACAATAAATGTGTCAGACGGAAAGTTTTTTTTTTTTCCGGATAACCGTAGTGTCCAGGCCTGTTGGGGTTGGCTTGCGCACAAGTGACTAGTTAGACGGAATACCTGCCTAACTCCCACTGACAACAGGTACCAAGTAACTCTGACTAGAATAGACCTACTGTATGTCTATGTTGGAATCGGAGCCAAGACCTCATGGCGCTCAAGCCACTTCGTTGAACCACTAGGTCACACCTTTGGGTACTGCTAGGCAGAGAAGATATATATATAAACCTCATGGCGCTCAAGCCACTTTGTTGAACCACTAGACCACACTTTGGGTGCTGCCAGACAGAGAATATATATATATATATATATATATATATATATATATTATGACTAGAATAGACGTAGTGTATGTCTCTGTTGGAATCGGACCCGAGACCTCACGGTGCTCAAGCCACTTCGTTGAACCACTAGACCACACCTTTGGGTGCTGCCAGACAGAGAAGTTATATATATATATATATATATATATATATATATATATATATATATATATATGTATGTATGTATGTATATATATATGTATGTATGTATGTATATATATATGTATGTATATCAACTTTTGTGCATCTCAACTCATTTCTAGGATACCTGTCACCTTCCACTACCAACAATACTAGGTAACTCTGTCCGCTAAGGCTATAAGAAGTGAGAAGAAATCACCTAGCACTTTTGTATGCTGGGAAGACAGAGAGTATGTGTAGAGGGGGTATTGTATGTTTAGTTGCATTTAGTGCATATTTTGAAGTTTTTAGTGAATGTGTATAAATATTTGACGAAATTCTAGCACCCAAAGGGTTGGTCTAGTGGTTAATGAAAGTAGGTTGAATATCGTGGTGTTTCAGGTTCAATTTCCAATAAATAAAAACACACTAGGCGGTTTCTTTCCATCTCTCTATCCTTGGTGGATAGAATTACATGTTATTTGCGAAAGGTGCCAGTGTCGCGTGAAATTAGTAGCTATGCGCGTAAGTTGGCCCGAATACTATGGTTATAAAAAAGAAAATACTTGTCGATATTGTAGCACTCAAGTATGATCTAGTGGTCTGTGCACCATGAGATCTAGGTTTAATTTCCAATCGAGACAAATATATTTCTCATCTATTCTAGCCTTGATGGACTAAGTTAGCTAGTACATGATGCCGATGGAAGGTGTCGTGTATCTCGTGGAATTAGTCATGTGCATACAAGCTGACACGGATACCCATAGTTATAAAAATACATTTGATGAAATTGTAGTGAAATATTGAGTTGTTTGACTATCAAGACAATAAATGTGTCAGAAAGAGAGAGTATATAAAGAGGGGGTGATTGACTATGCAAT
Source organism: Capsicum baccatum var. pendulum (assembly GCA_030864225.1). NCBI lineage: Eukaryota > Viridiplantae > Streptophyta > Magnoliopsida > Solanales > Solanaceae > Capsicum > Capsicum baccatum. The sequence continues at coordinate 49,979,401 of CM061554.1, read as the reverse complement.
ATTGGCATTTAATGCTGTATCTGAGTATTGAGTTTTCTCTCTTTAGCTGTTATATTAAGTTATTTCTTGCCATTTTTGGGAAGTTGTGATTAACATGCACCCTTTAAGTTACTTTGTGAGAGTGTGTTGAATTTTGGGTTCTTGTTATTTTCTTCAGTTTGTAATTTTCTATTGTTATCTGGACACCTTTGTTGCTCAGACTCTTCAAAAATGTCATCGGTGTGTGCCAGATCCTTCAAAAGTAGTGCCTTTTTGGAGGATCCGACACGGCGCGACCACACTTTTGGAGTGTCCGATCAACTTAGCTGGACACCCCTTTTTCATTACTTCACTAACACCTGAGTGGCTCATCAACTTAATGAAGATGATTAAGTGTTCTGTCTTTCTGTTGCTTTTGGGCTTTTTGTGTTGCAAGTGTTGGCAAATGTGTTGAATTTTATTAGATTGATATTGTTACATCAATAGTTGTTTGCGGTTTTATTAAAGAATGTACTTATGGAGTTGGTTTGTCTGCGATTGTTATCGTTAGTGATTTGCTGTTTTTATGATTGTGACGGTTCTGTAATAGCCAATTTCATTAATTTCTCTTGATTTTTGTATTAAAGTGAACTATTGTGTTTTGTGGGGTATGTCTCATTTTGCTTATTTGCTGTTACCATTATGGATCACATTTAGTTTATTTTTGATTTACTTGTTTTACCGAAGATTTTTGTTACTGATAGAAGATGAAGAAAAGGACTCACATAACAAAACAAACCATATATTTATGTTAATTTTGTGGTTGCTGTTTAATTTTATGCTTCTGCCTTTTTAGAGGCAGGTATGTGCAGAAGAAAGCCAAAACGATGTAGGAGCAAAGGGTTCCATATTGATTCCCCCCTCCTCCCAAGCCCAGCCATTTTTTTTTTAATCTTTACTTCGTTGGATTCTTTCAGATTGTTTTTCTCTCTGTTTTTCCCTCTTCCAATCACTTGTATCATCACCTTTGTTAGTTTGTTAGGGACTGCTTATTCTGGATTATGTAATTGTCTAGGAAGGTATTACTCGGGACTGCATTAAGATATGAGCCTTAGGTCAATAAGGATGCCCTTTTCTTGTGATGTTTATTGCTATGTTGTTGGATTTTCCGTTAGCTGCACCTGAATCTTCTATATTGACATGTTTTTCTGGAACGATTTATCTTTTTGTGCAGTGAAGGGGTTGAAGGAGTTGAATTTTGTGAGGTCAGGCATATGGAACCTAATGGCTACAGAAAGGGTAACAAAAGGAATCTCGTTACCATTCAAAATGGTAATCATAGCTCGCTGAGTATACATGAGGAGCTGGATCCATGGACTGCTTGGGCATACAAACCTCGTACTATCACGTTGTTGCTTATTGGTGCATGTTTCCTCATGTAAGTTGCTTAGTCAACAGGATCTATAGATCATTGTTTATAAATTTTTGATATTAGTTCTTTCTTGTGACTGATTTTTCAAATTTGAAGAAGCTCTTGAACGTTTTCTTACTGTTCATCTTGAATCCTGTTTCATCAAGTTTAATTATCTGCATGCTTTTTGGAAATTAATCTAGCAAGAAGTTAACTACAAAAGCTTGATGCTTATTTATTTTCCATCCTCTTATCTGAGGGCTTGCATTTGGAGCCTATAATTTCTCATGAAATGGATATTTATGCATTTGGAGCCTATAACTTCTGTTCCTGGATTTCAGCTCTCTGTCTGGTTTGGTTGTCCCAAGTCATTTATCATATATGAAGTAGAAATAAAGAAATGACGAAGAAAAGCACTGTTACGATTCACAAAACAGAAATGATGAAATAAAAGCAATCAATATACTAGCAGCCCTGCTCTTCAAAACCCCCCATTTGACTGAACCAGAGCGCTTATAATCCATATAGAAAGTGTTGCCTGCGCAAATGAATTTTGAGGGTAACATGTCTGCGACAAACAAAACTTATATACAGTTTGTTGATCCAAGTTTCTGTTAGTTATCTGATTATTACTGATCTGCAGGACACCTATTTAGTATTTAAAAATAGTAAGATTGCTTTCCAGAACTTCTTCTCTTGTATTTTACATAGGATCTAGTTGTATTAATCCTCCACAGTTTTCAACGTCAACTTGCATTGCTTGCAGTTTGAATTCCCTAAGATCTGTTGGTAGTCGTGCAATTATTTTTCTATGTATTGCTGCTTCTGTTACTGACCTCAACTTATCTTTTTGATGTTTCAATAATCATCAGATTTATAGATCAGTAATTGAGCTGTAATTTTGTATAGAAAATGGAACCTTGGGTCTCATTGTTCCTGAGTTACAGCAATCTACTTTACCCCCTTCCCATTCAATGCAGAATAGGAAAAGAGAAATATCTAGATAAGTTTAATCAAATGTTTGATAAAAAAGATTCATAGTGGATATAGTTGAGTCATTTTGTGGTGGTCCTTGGTTTCTGAATTCTAATTGCCAATGTTATTCTGTAAGTCCATATTTTCAGGGTTCTGTTCACTTTGTTGACACTGTTGTGTCTTTCTAGTTAGAGTAGTTTTTGGTACTTAAATCAGTCCGACCTCCAGAGCACATCATATGACATGTCAAAGACGAAGGAAAAATTTATTCACTTTTTTCTTTTTCTTTGGTAAGTGCCATTTGGCAGTTCTCTTCTTTGAGGAAACTAGAAAGTGGTGTTTGTGTATTTAACTCTCTTTCTTTACCAAAATTCTGGAGAAGATAAAACCTTGCCTTTATCTGTTGCTCTGTGGTTTTATAGAGTTGGCTTTATTGAGTTTATTGTGTTGGAGCCAAAACATGTAATACCCTTGGGCTATGAATCCTGTCCCTTTCTTTCTTTCCCCTAAAATTTCCGAAGTTTTTAAAGCTAATGTGATTTAGTGTTAGAAATGAACTTAGTGTTTGTATGTTTTGACTTGCTTATGTAATCACTATTGCAGCTGGGCAAGTGGAGCTCTTGAACCGCAAACTACCTCCTACAGTGATGTTACTACTTCTGTGAAAAGGTGTACATTTTAAGCATGTTTTTATCCAATCATTTTTTAATTATGTGTGAGAAATTGAAGTAATTGTTTTTGTTTTTCATCCATTAGGGGCGTTTGGGCAATGGTTGCTGTTTATCTTGCCTACTCTTTGCTGCAAGCCCCTTCAACGTAAGTTGTTTCCACATTTTGTTTGTCTAAGAATGAACAGTTGGATAGTTTTTGGTATTTTTGTGTTGACTGTTTGGTTGTTACTTGCCTTAAAAAGGAGTTAGTGGTTACTGGTATAAATGTCTGCATTGTTCACTATGCAAGCAGTGAGGGTTTGCCCACCAAATTCAGATACAGGAGCACATTTATAATTTGCTATGATGTTCTCTCTTCATTTTTACAGGATTCTTTATGGAGCTTCTTTTACTCACTTTTAACTAGGCGAGTCCAGGAAGTCGTGTTCTTAAAAAATTACATTGATCTTTGAACTTGAATTTGTTGGACATTTTTAACCATGTAATTATAAAGGCGAAATACTTTGGTGCACACTTGTACTTGTCCTGGTTTGTAAAGTAAACACTTCTACTTACACTTTTATCATCTGAACCCTTTAACCCATTAAAATAATTTTTTTGAACCCTTTTTTGCATATGTGACATTAACTTGATGATTTGGTAAAGCGTGTGTTTTACATGTGCTTTTCAGCGAGTGAGGCCAATTTTTTTGCCTTTAAAATATTTCTTTTTAAAATAATTGCAAACTTAAAAATAAAATAAAATTTGGGCCTTCTTCTTCATTGACCCCCCCTCCCGTCACCTTCCCCCAACCCCCCTGCACCAGCCCATTCCCCACCCCTCTCCCCCTGCACCAGCCCAGGTTCCCCCCACCCCAAAAAAAAAGCATTTTCACACAAAAGAAGTTTCAAATTCAAGAATTGTCCCAAAAATTGAACAAATTATTTTGATAGTAGCAATTATTTTGATCAATTTTTTTAGATTATTGAATATTATTTTGTTTGATCATTGAGGGGGTGGGTGAGTTTTGAATATTATTTTTTGATTGTTGATTATTGAAATATTCAAACATAATTTTTTTTATATTATTGAACAAATTTTTTGTAAGAAAATATAGAATTGACATTTTTTATATTATTTTGATAGGTCCCAAATATAAATATAAATAATTTCTTTTGAACAAATGAGTGGGCGGGGGTAGGGATGGGGTGGGGGAGTTTTTTCTTCTTAAATATTATATATATTTTGAATATTTAATTTCCTACATGTCATTGAAAAATGACATGGCATGCCACGTATCGGCGAATGTATTGTACTCATGTTAGTTGGATGAAAAAAAGGTTTAAAATGTTATGTTTTGATGGGCAAAAGTTTTTAAAATATTTTTGTTTGACAGGTTAAAAGGTCCAGATGACAAAAGTGTAAGTAAAAGTGTTGACTTTACAAATCAGGACAAGTACAAGTGTCCCCAGAGCATTTCGCCAATTACAAATTAACTTGAATTTTTAGTTTCTTCTAGCTTTGAATGTGTGGTTGAGAATTCACCTTATTTCCTTCCTGTGGACTTCCATGAGCAAATTTATGTGGAGTTTGTGACAATAACTTTCTACCCACTTATACTTTGAGTTCTTTGTTGCAGGGTACTTATTAGACCACATCCTGCCATTTGGCGCTTGGTTCATGGAATGGCTGTTATTTATCTTGTTGCTTTGACATTTCTACTTTTTCAGGTGGGTTGGTTAGCAGAGTTTTTTTCCTCTTACCTTCATGTTAATAATCCAGTAGCTATAGTTTCTTAAATTTGTGTTCTGATGATATTTATTCATGTATTATTGCAGCCATTTAATTATATTCTGAATATGATAACTCTGTTCCTTTATTTTCTCAGAGGCGCGATGATGCTCGCCAGTTTATGACGTTTCTTCATCCTGATCTTGGCATTGGTAAGAATTTTGATTTACTCCTTGTAGATTGTTTTGGTGGTTCTTTCATGCAGGTCCATTCCATCCATATGTTTTGCATGTTATGCTTTGTAACATAGCTAAGACCAATTTGACTTGCTATGCAGAACTTCCTGAAAGATCTTATGGTGCTGATTGCAGACTCTATGCACCTGAAAATCCCACGAACAGGTTTAAGAATGTTTATGTATGATTTCTCCCTGCACTCTTCTTACCTTTTTCATCTTATTTTATTTGTTTAGTTTTATTTAGCATTATCAATTGAGCCTGCTAAAGGTAATAGTTGGACTTTGAGATCACTCTGAGTGGTGTATTGCTTTGTAGGACACACTGTTCGATGAGTTTGTTCTGGCTCATATCTTAGGGTGGTGGGGCAAGGCCATCATGATACGTAATCAGCCTCTTTTATGGGTATTATCTATCGGGTTTGAGTTGATGGAGGTCAGATCCTTAATGGCTTCTTTCAACTGCTTTAAGCCGCGGCTGTTCATTTTAAAATATAACCATTTTATTTTAGGCAAGTGGTTAACTGATTTTCATTTGTTATAACTTATCTGTACACTGCTATTTTTTCAGCTTACTTTCCGGCACATGTTACCAAATTTTAATGAGTGCTGGTGGGACAGCATTATTCTGGATATATTCATCTGCAACTGGTTTGGTGAGAAACTTGAAGCCATTTTCTTGGTCATTTATGATACGGAGCAGTGTTTTGGACGGCGAAAGGCGACAAGGCCCTGCCACGCGGCGAGGCGAGCACCTTTTGAATGTACGGCAACAATTAATATAAAAAATTAAAATAATATATAAATGATCAAAATTTCAATAACACTAATATATTAGGAAATATTTCAAGTCAAGAATTAAAAATATATAGGAGATAGATACTAAAAGTCTAGAACTAAATGACTCAACAATTCAATATCCATAAAACAAGTCTATTCTTCTTCAAAAATTACAAATCACCGCATCTTTTGTCGGTCCTTGTGTATCATAATTCCATACTATGTCCTTTTGTTTGCTACTAGTAAATTGGGACACCTTTGAAATTGAAAGCTGTTAATGATTAAATAATTTAATTAGTATATTAATATTACCATCATGCTATGTTAATTCTACAATCTACATAAGTTAATAAAAAAAATTACATAATAAGTTATAAGAATTAACTATTAAGAATTAAGGAATAAGGAGTTAAGGACAGTGGCCTCCACTGGTTATAATAGTAACACTGTAACAGTCACAAGTTCACTATTACAGTGCCGGCCGCCGAAAAATAGAAGAAAAGAAGATTAAAAGAGGAAGAAAAAAAATAACAGCACCAAAAGACATATCCAGTCGCTGGATTTAGAAGAAGAAGAAGAAGAAGAAAGAAGAAAAAAGAAATAGAAATCACTGCTTACCGGAGTTTCGGAAGTCGCCGGAGTTCGTCGCTGGTCGCCGGAATCAAACTTGTGAGATGAACGGTAGCAGCCGCAGTCACCAATTTGTAAGTTGGTAGTGTTAAAATGTGTAAATAAACCCTAAAATTAGCTTACATATCTAAAACCCTAATTTTTTAAAAAACAATTAAAAGGCGTCGCCTTTCTCGCCGCCTCGCCTCGCCTCGCCACGTCCCCTTTCTTGCAAAGGCGTCGCCTTTTACAACACTGATACAGAGATATTTGTACATGCTTATGTCAATTTATGTCATATGCTCCATTATTTATCTGATGAATATTTATCGCCCTACTATAATGTTACATGCATTAAGATAGTATAGTTGTCCTATTTGTTTAGTGCTTCAATTCCACCCTTTTATACCAAATCACCGTGGAATTAGTTATGCATCTATTTGCAGTGTTCCCATTTATTTGGGGCCAATTTTGCCAAAGTTTATGAAGTACTTTTAGATTGTTAAAGTCTATCATGCACATGCTCCATATTGTTAAATTTGACAAGATTCTAGAACTAGTGGGAACATTGGAAAAAGAATAATTCTTCTTTGGGATAAAATGTCAAAGGTAATAAATTTGTAGTTGAAATCTTTGACAATCATTAAATGGTTTCACACGTTGAGCTTTGATATTTGGATAATGATGATGTCACTGATGACATCATGAGGAAGAATTCACTCCGACACTTAGTTCATTTGTAAATCACATCTCTCACTTGTCTTCTCACTTTTAAGACATTTGAATCTCCTTTTTCTTTTGTAATATTTCACTTGATTTTTTTTTGAGGGAAATAAAATTTGGTTGGTTGTGTCCGAGGAGTAGGAAGAAAGCAAAGTTTTGCTGAGCCTTGTAAATTTCTGGTGTCATCTTATTGATGTCTCATTTACTCTTTATATAGCTATCTTTAGATATAGTAGTTGCAACTTAATCACTCTTTCTATATTTGACTTCCACAATAATTGGTATCCGAGCCAAGGTTCTACAGAGTATGCTCTGTGGTTGCACAGTCTGAACTTTCACATCATAAAAGTACTTTGATCTTTGGTACTGTTAGCTAATAAATAGTATTTGTAGTAGAAATGACAGGTAAGAAAGCTGAAGATTCCACATCGGGTGTCAATAATACATCATCGTTGGCATCTTTGCTTATGACAAGAATTGTGTTAAATGCGAAATTTGCAATTGAAATCGAATTGTGTTAAATGCGAAATTTGCAGTTGAAATCTTTTATGGGTCAGGACATTTTGGGATGTGGCAAGGCAAAGTTCTTAATGTCCTTTTCCAATAAGGACTAGATATTGTCATAGAATAGAAGAAACCAGACAAGATAGGTGAAGAAGATTGGAAGATTATCAACCGTATTACTTGTGGTATCATTCGATCTTACCTTGCAAGAGAACAGAAGTATCCATACACGAAGGAAACTTTTGCAAGTAAATTATGGAATGCATTTGAAGGTAAATTCTTGAAGAAAAACAGTCAAAATAAACTCAAGTAAATTATGGAATGCATTTGAAGATAAATTCTTGAAAAAAAATAGTCAAAATAAACTCTACATGAAAAAGAGACGGTTACGCATCATATATGTTTTTGGTACACAATGAATGACCATATCACTAACTTTAATAAGTTGGCGACAAATTTGCAGAATATGGACATGACTTTTAGTGCTGGAGATATGACTTTAATGTTGCTAAGTTCACTTCCCGATGAGTTTTGGCACCTTGAAACTACTCTGCTTCATGGGAATGATGAAGTATCTCTCAAGGAAGTTTGTTCTACCTTGCATAGTTATGAACCAAGGTAGAAGAGAAACAAAAAGGTGGTGAAGGAGAAACAATGTTCACAAGAAGTCGTTCTCAAAATCAAACGAGAAGGAAGAAAGGAAGATCCAAGTCAAAATCCAGACCTAGCAAAGATGAATGTGACTAGCGCTTTTGATGAATGTGTTGTTTGTTGAGAAAAGGCACCGGAAGAAAGATTGTCCATTGTTGAAAAACAAGGCCAAACCTAACAACGAAAAGGCTATCATAGACTCAACTCTTGAATTCTCACTAGTTACAATAGAGCCATCCAAATGATCTAAAGTATGGTTAATAGACTCAACTTATAGCTATCATATGTGTCCCAATCGAGATTGGTTCACTAATTTACAAGAAGGAGAATGTGGAGTTATTCATACTTCAAACAATGATCGTCATATCACATATGGTGTTGGTTCCATCCGATTAAGGAATTATGATGGATTGAGCAGAAATAGATGTTCGATACGTATTGAATTTGAAAAAAAATCACCATTTCTGAAGGGGTCCTAGAGTCAAAGAGGTTCAAAGTCATTGCAGAGAATGGGTGATGAAAATATGCTCCGGTACACTAGTGATAATGGAGACAATTCGAAGAAACAATAACATGTACCACTATCAAGGTAGTAATAGTTATTGGGTCTGCGACTGCAACATCTAGTGATGAGAAGGAGGCAGAAATGACCAGGCTATGACATATGTGCTTGGGGTATGCTAGAGGAAAATCTTTGAAAACTTTATCAGATCAAGGATTGCTAAAAGGATTAAAGATATTCAACGTGGAGTTTTGTGAGCATTGTGTCAAAGGGAAACATACGAGGGTTAAATTTGGAACAACAATCTATAATACTAAAGGTATTTTGGATTATGTTCACTCATGTTTGGGGTGCTTCCAAAACACTTTCATTAGGTGGGAAACATGATTTTGTAACCTTTGTTGATGACTTTTCCTGAAGAGTGTGGGTGTATGCAATGAGAACTAAATATGAAGTGTTGGGAATTTTTCTCAAATAGAAGGCGATGGTAGAGATGCAAATGGGAAAAAAGATCAAGTGTCTTCGTACATTTAGATATAGTAGTTGCGACTTAATCTCTCGTTATATATTTTCCTTTCTAGCAACTTTGAATCTTTTTGTACTACCTTGATAGTGGTACATGTTATTGTTTCTTCGAATTGCCATCATTACCACTAGTATACTAGGGCATATTTTCATCACCCTATTATCTGCAATGACTTCGAACCCCTTTGACTCCAGGGCCTCTACCGAAATAAGTTTTTTCTTTAAATTCGTACGTATCAAATATCTATTAATGTTCTGCTCAATCCATCATGGTTCCTTAATTAGATGAAATTAACACCATATGCAATAAAGAGGATCATTATTTGCGGTGTGAATAACTCCACATTCTCCTTCTTGTAAATCAGTAAACCAATCTCGATTGAGACAAATATGATGGCTACAAGCTGAGTCCATTAACCATACCTCAGATATTTTGAATGGCTCTGTTGTAACTAGTGAGAAATCAGTATCATCACAATCAACGAAATTTGAGTCCATGACAGCCTTTCTGTTGTAAGGTTTTACCTTGTTTTTCAACTTTGGACAATCTTTCATCTAGTGCCCTTTTTCTCGGCAAAATACGCATTCATCTTTGTTGGGTTTGGTTTTTGACTTGGATTTTCCTTTCTTCGTTTTTGTTTGATCTTGAGAATGACCTTTTACAAACAGTTCTTCTCCTTCTCCTTCTCCATCTTTTTGTTTCTCTCTTCCTTTGTTCATGACTGTAAAAGGCAGAACAAACTTCCTTGAGAGATACTTCATCATTCCCGTGAAGTAGAGTAGTGTCAAGGTGCTCAAACTCATCGAGAAGTGAACTTAGCAACATTAAGGCCATATCTCCATCACTTAAAGTACAACTACCACAACAACATACCCAGTATATTCCCTTAAAATGGGGTCTAGGGAGGGTAGAGTATACGCAGTCCATACCACTACCTCGGATGAAGTAGAAATGTTGTTTCCCATAGACCCCCGGCTTAGGATAGATAACAAATATAATAAAAATATAAAAGCAAACAAAACAAGGGGTGGCACAACGCCAAATACTAAAGAGTACAAGACATCCGCAAAGTAATATTTATAAATTGGTTATACTAAATCATACACATCACCTAAATACCATGAACAAGAGGCTAAAAGACACTACAAACACCAAAACAAATAGAACACTCAATCCCACTATTCCGAATGTACTCTTACCCACTAACCTTCTATTTTAATTCGCGTCCTCCATACCTTCTTATTAAGGATCATGTTTTCCCTAGTTTGTAACTGCCCCATGTCTTGCCTAATCACCTCCCTCCAATATTTTCTTCTGCCTACCTCTACCTTGCTTAAAACTATTCATAGCCAGCCTCTGACACCTCCGAACTGGAGCGTCCGCGTCCCTTCTTATCACATGTCCGAACCAGCGTAACCTCACTTCTCACACCTTATCCTCTACCGAAGCCACTCCCACTTTCTTCCGAATAATCTCATTTCTAACCTTATCTCTCCTGGTATGCCCACACATTTACCGCAACATCCTCATCTCTGCCATCTTCAACTTTTGGATGTGGAAATTCTTAACTGGCCAACACTTCGCTCCATACAACATAGTCGGTCGGACTGCCACTTTGTAGAACTTACCTTTAAGCTTTGGAGGCACCTTCTTATCACATAAGACTCCTGTGGCGAGCCGCCATTTCAACTACGCTGCACCAATACGATGTGAGACATCCTCGTCAATATCACCATTCCCCTGAATCATAGACCCAAGATATTTGCAACTCTCCCTCTTTGAAATGGCCTGAGAATCCAACTCTACGACCAAGTCCTCCTCATGCGGCAAATTACTAAACTTACATTCCAAATACTCTGTTTTGGTCCTGCTCAACCTAAAATGTTTAGACTCAAGCGTCTGTCTTCAAACCTCCAAATTATCATTAACTCTAGTCTACCCCTAGTCTCGTCAATCAGTACAACATCATCAACAAATAACATACACCATGACACCTCTTCTTGAATACGCCGTGTCAAAAGCATCCATCACCAATGCAAATAAAAATGGGCTAAGAGTCGATCCTTGGTGCAAACCTGTCAAAACAGGAAAGTGCTCAAAGTCTCCTTATCCATCATTTTGCAGATCTGTCGCATCATATGTGGTACCAGGAACATATATGAAGCGTAACAATCTCTTTTTCATGTAGAGTTCATTTTGACCGTTTTTCTTCAAGAATTTATCTTTCAATGCATTTCTTAATTTACTTGCAGAAGTTCACTTCATGTATGGGTACTTTTATTTGTTTGCAAGGTAAGATCGAATGATACCACAAGCAACACGGTTGATAATTTTCCAATCTTCTTCTCCTATGCTGTTGGGTTTCTTCTCTTCTATAGCAATATTCAGTCCTTGTTGAAAAAGAACATCAAGAACTTTGCCTTGCCACATCTCTAAATGTTCCTACCCGTCAAAGATTTCACCTGCAAATTTTGCATTTGACATAATTCTTGTCATGAAGATGCCAACGTTGATGTATTATTGACACCCAATGTAGAATCGTCAGTTTTCTTGTCTGCCATTTCTACTATAGATGCTATCTATTAGCTAACAGTACCGAAGACCAAAGTAATTCTTTTCTGATGTGAAAGTTCAGAGCATAGTCAGATAGAACCTTGGCTCTGATACCAATTGTTGCGGAAACCGATTACCTAGAGAACGATTAAGTCGCAACTACTATATCTAAATGTAGCTATATAAATAGTAAATAAGATAACACCATAAATTTATGAGGTTCAGCAAAACATTGTTTTCTGTCTACTCCTCGGATACAACCAACCAAATTTTATTTCACTCCAAAAGAATAGAAGTGAAATACTACAAGAGATAAAGAAAGATTCACATACCTTAAAAGATGAGAAGGCAAGTGAGAGGTGTGTTTTACAAATTAATTAAGTGCGCCTATTTATAAGAGTGAATTCTTTCTCTTGGTATCATCAGTGACATTATCATTATGCAAATGTATCAGTGACATCATTATTATGCAAATGTCAAAGTTTAACGTGTGAAACCATTTAATGGTTGTCAAAGATTTCAATTGCAAATTTATTACCTTTGACATTTCATCTCAAAGAAGTGTTATCCTTTTTCAAATGTTCACACTAGCGCTGGAACCTTGTCAAATTTAACAAATCTTGTCAAATAAATTTGTCAAAGTTCAGTGTGTGAAACCATTTAATGATTGAGATAAACTTGTCTAAGTATAATGTGTCAAATTTGTCAAAGCTCCATATTTCCCTCGTTGTAAGATTTTTGAGACACGGTTAATTCCTGCACTATTTGGGTCATGCAACTTTTTCTACATGTTACCTTTCTCCATCTCATTCTTCCTCCCTAATATGGAAGGCTGTCAGTATCAAATCTGATAATCTATTCTACCAAAATGGTAGAGATGGAAATGGCTTGGCATTGGTCCATAGATGTAAAGACAGCTTGTAATGGGCGTAGGTTAAATGCGGCAGAATGATGGTATGAAAAAATGTGAGTCAATGGATAGATGGGTAGTTTCTCAACCGGAAGAGCTCATCTTATTTTGCAGCTCTGGCTGCTGCGATAAAGGTTTAGTATGGAGAAGAAAACCTAATTTTGGGCATCAAGCTAACATATGATTTGTTATGTCTTATAATTATCTGTTTGTTAGACATCTATATAACTTCTGGTTTAGCTTATCTTAACTGGTCTTTGGCGAATGGAGGATATCTAAGGTACACTGTGGAGTTCGCTGCAGTAAAAATAGTTAACATAATGTGGTAATGAGAATTTGGTTGGTAGAAGAATAGTCATGAAGTCGTGATATGGAGCATATTTCACATTTGTTTCTTAGAGTGCGCCTGTGTTTATCTGAAGCAAAGCAATGTAGGACAGGTGAGATAACTATGTTATCACGTGCATGCAGTCTCTTTCTTGTACCTACTACATTGTAGGTCATAAGGTTAACATTCTAATTGGTGCGAATTAACATTCTACTTGGTTCAAAATTATTTTAATAGAAGATGACTATGAATTGTTGTTCAGTAAAGATGACCAAGTTAATGGCTCGTTGTGAATGATCTGCGTATGAGGAATGAAGTTATGCTAGTGATTGGGTCATGGTCATGGATTCTAGTGTTGGAACAAAGATGAAGGTGGACAATCTACTATATGAAAGTTTTGAATATTTTTAGGACTCGAGTCAATTTAGGAATAGTTTTGAAGATAGAGGTAAAAGATCTTGCCATCTTGGTTGGCAGAAATATAGCCATGAGACGGAGAACATCACCTTTGTTCTCTTTAAATGCTCTTGTGAGCAAATTTGAGAGCTTAGTTAAATGTCTGTATTGTTATGTGAATGCAGTCCTTTGTTGTGCTATTTGGACCAAAATTCTTTAACAACAAAGATTACCAAGGTAATGGCTCTTTGTGAATGATGTCTAGTATGAGAGATGAATTATGTTGGTACTTGCGGCACTGAGATGTATTCCAATGTTTGGTATGAGATGAAAGTGCGCATGTACTATACAAAAGTTTTGGAAGTTATTGGGACATGACTCAATTTTGGGATGATTTAAATTTATTTGTACATGTGTGCGTCTTTACACTGGGTTTTTTGTTGTTGTGTGTGCATAGTGTTGTATATAACAAATTATGCATGTGTTGTGTGTGCGTACTGCATAGTGTTGTATATAAACATATATACTACTAGAACTCATTGATAGCTTTATAAAACACGCATAAGATCGTTCTACATCTGAACAATGATGAGATTCAATAATTATTGGATGATTATATTATGGACTCCTGTTATTGAATTAGGGATCAATTGGTACATTTAGTGCCATTTCTGTAGCCAAATTTCTGGAACCAGTTTGAAAACTTGGGAAAAATAAGACTAAAAAAACTGAGATGCCAGTTGATGGCGTCCAGGCTTGTAGATGCTGTTATACTAACGTGCAATCAACATGATACTTGCATCTCAAGTGAAATTACAATGATACTTGCATCTCAAGTGAAATTACAAGTGGTGGTGGCGAGAAACAATTATTAACTTTATTCTCTGCTTAGCTATCTATTTTATGTCTGGTTATGGTTTCTTTTGTTTTGTTCTTTACCTTTTTGGTTTCCTTTAGGCATCTGGGCTGGAATGCGTACTGTTCGATATTTTGATGGAAGAACATATGAGTGGGTTGGTATAAGCCGGCAGCCAAATATTATGGGCAAGGTCTGTCCCTTCAAATGTATACGTTGATTGTAAAAATCTTCTGTCTGGTTTGACTGTTAGTGGATTTGCTTGTTTGCATGTTCTTTCTCTACTCCTAAAGATACAACATATCCAGTGAAATCCCACAAGTGGGGTGGGGTCTGGGGAGGGTGGTGTATATGCAGCCTTTACCCCTACCTTGTGAAGGTAGAGAGGCTGTTTCTGATAGGCCCTTGGCTCAAGTAAAATATTTCAAAACTGGTACGAGAGAAATAAAGTAGAGAAGAAGCCATATTGAAAATAATGGTTAAAAAAATAGTAGCAACAGCAGATAATATGATAACCGAAATAAAGAAAACAACTAATATATAATTGACATAATATATTTGATGCTTTTGGCATGTAGACATGGTCATGCCGCAACATGTTAGCAGTTTGTTGATGACACTGACAAAATGTCTCGTGGTGGAGTTTGAACTCGGTAATTGCAGCTAGTTGTGAAGATAATTTGCTATTGTTCGTTTTTGCTAGTAGAAGGGTCCAAATGGCAGTGAGAGATGTTTACATTCAGTTTGATTGAATTTGCTGTTGCTGATTGCCTCTTCACCCTGTAATTATCCTGCTTAGGGGAATCAGCCCTGATTGTTAACTACCAATATAATGGAAATATATCACCTTCTAAAGGGTAGGTGGTTGTGATTGTCGGATTTGACATCCATCATGAGTTAGAACACACAATGTTCAGGGAGAATTTGTCATTGTCAGGTGTTTTCTTTCTATGTCCATCTTTCTCAAACCAGTGAGGGAAGTCATGAAATCTTTAATTATTGGTGAATATTTGATCCCACTGCATAGGATATTTTAAATGATACTTTAAGTGAGCTATAGTTATGACTAGGGGTGGCAAAATCAAACCCAATCCATCCAACCCCCCCAACCCGTTCAAGTTTGGGTTGGTTATTAACCCACCCATTTATTAGCTCAATCCATTAAAATTGGGTTGATATATAACCCAAATTGATTTTTGAGAGATCTTGTTAAAATATTTCAAAAAAATATTTTTTTTTATTTGATATGTTACATATAGCCATAATAAAGAAAAAAATAATTTTATTCCTTAATAAAATTTATAAAAGAACAAATAAACTTAGTAAAAATTGGGCGGATGGGTTATAATAGTTGTATAACTCCTTCCAGGATGTTATGCGCGTATTGAGCTGTACTTAGGCTTTCAAATTCTTGTAGTTAGATTCTGGATCAATATCTGCGAGAATGTCTCACATTTAGTTAATCTATGTTCTGGACTTCAAATTCATTCACCAACTAGTTTGGAATTGAGATGTAGTTGATTGATTGAATGAATTTGACATCACTATGCTAGTAGTTCTAATTAGGTACATGGAGCTTCTGGCGCAATCCCGCCACTATAGAGTATATGAGATGGTTATTGTGGAGTCTCTGTTTGCTCACTAATTCTCTGTTGTGGCATAATCTATATTGACTTCAGCACTACAAATTTTTCAAACCTAGGAAGAACATGAACATTATAGTTTGATAGTCGTATGAACGGTTTATTATTAGACATTAGACATTTACACCTTCCTTTGGGTTTTGTAGGTCAAGCGAACACTTGGTCAATTTACACCTGCACATTGGGATAAAGATGAATGGCATCCCCTCCTTGGTCCCTGGCGATTCCTTCAAGTTCTCAGTCTCTGTGTTATTTTCTTGACAGTGGAATTGAATACATTCTTTTTGAAGTTCTGTCTTTGGATTCCTCCCAGAAACCCTCTGATAGTGTATAGGTTGGTCCTGTGGTGGCTACTTGCAATACCTACCATTCGAGAGTACAACAATTACCTACAGGACAGGTATTTCCTACCTATTTTATTACAAGAATTGTGAATTGCAGTATATTTTTCTTCCATTGCCCTACTTCTGTTATCTATGTGACTTCACTTTTTCCTGATACTCCACAATTATACGCAGGAAACCAGTAAAAAAAGTGGGAGCATTTTGCTGGCTTGCACTAGCTATCTGCATTGTTGAACTCCTAATCTGTGTCAAGTTCGGACATGGTTTGTACTCCGCTTCATTCTGAGTTCTCATTTTGGTGTGTCTCATCAGTTTGTGCATTAACAGTTATAATCTCATCCTTTTTTGCTGTCCTTCAGGATTGTTTCCTGACCCCATGCCCAAGTGGTTAGTAATTTTCTGGACATGCACCGGCTTTGGCCTTGTGTTAATTTTGGCTGCATGGTCATGGCAATTACATAGTACAATGAGGAAAAAACAGCAATGAGTTTCTGCAGCAACTCCATTCTTTATTCCTTTGTGTTATTTCGGATAACCAGCCCTCTTGTAAATACCAATTACAATTTAGCTGTACATGTTCTCTTCCTAGATTAGGTATTACAGTTGAAGTGTGTAGTGAACCGGAGTTCTTTATCATTAGGTTGTTGGTAGATGCCTTGTTTGTGCTGCCTAAGTTTGCAGGACCTTTTCCAGAATAAAAATTGTATGGATCGTATGTTGTAAGTGTTGCAAAATTTAAATTTTCAGTTCTATATTCAGGCACTTGATATTTGCCCTTCCCATTGCAGCTGGATTTTATTATTCCCATCCAAATTGTCTACTTTGCATGTGAGGGTGTAGGGCTAGGAACTCTTAAATCATGCTACTGGTAGAGTTGTTGCCATGTGACTAGGTCACAGGTTCAAGTCGTGGAAAAAGCCTCTAGCGAAAATGCAAGTTAAGGTTGCGTACAAAAGACCCCTTTAGTCTAGCCCTTGCTTACCTCCAGTGCATAGCGGGAACTTTAGTGTATTAGGCTGCCCTTTCTTTTGTACTTTTAAATTTTTAAATTGGATGAGTGTTGTCGCATTGTCCCCTCAAGGGCTGTTAGCTAAAAGAAGAGTATGATTGGTATTAAGTTTTTAAGCAACTGCTTTTGCCGAAAGGGAAGAACAACTGAGTCTGAGCGGTTCAAATTTCTAAGAACTGGCTTTACCAAAAGTAAAAGCAGATAATTTCGAATAAACAGAGTTGAGACTCCCTTTGTATATGAGGTGGGACATATCTAGCCTCTCTGACAGATTTTTGATAGTAGTATACATTGTAAAATTATTGGTTATGTACTTTCAAGCTAAAATAGCTCTGGTCTACCATCAAGGTATGATGTGAAATAGTTGGAATTTCTCCACCCTTAGCTAGAGGTTCTGAGTTTGAGCCTAGAGAATTGAGAGATTTCTTGGTAGGGGAGCCTTTAACCCTCCATAGTGGGCCTATCCAACACACGAGTCCAAATTATTTGGATATTTGAATTTCGTATATCAAATTATTTTAAACTAAATAAAAGAAGGAAAAATTATAAAAAATCACAACTTTACTTTCTTTTATTACACAATATTTTAAATCCTCAAACTAATTACAAATATACATATTTATAATTTCTCTCTCTCTAATTTATATACGTAATTTTACCTTCCCCTTTTCACGCTTTTATTTCCTTAGAAGGTGCCTACAATCAAGAAACCTTTATTCTAAAAAATTTTAATTTACTGTTCTTCTCAAATTCTTACTTCTATTTCATAAAATGCTGGAAAAAAAAAAGTAACCTTAAACTCTACTTAAAACTTTCCCTCAATCAGCCGCCATGATTGGACACTTGTTAAAATTTCTACTGAGGTTTGAAAAGAAAAAAAGATAATACACCGGAAAGAAATAGGTTGACGCTATCAGATGAGTCCCGGTGGGTTTTCGGCCAGCCTCTTTTCCCGTGATAGTAAAATTGATTGTTTACTGTTTCGTATAAAAAGGGAAAAGAGATAAAATGCATAGTGGTGGGAGATCTTTAACATGTGTGTTGTTTATTTTAAACAAGTAAACCCAAAACCCTAGACGGCGCATGCAATACCTTCCTTAATATTCAATTTTCTATTCATAATGGCCACCAATTTCAGTGGGAATAACCCATCGGATAAATCACAAAAGCTTGACAAAGATCCTGTTATTACTAATACGGATGGAGAAACCAAGATCATGCAACAGCTCCGAGATTTGCTGACTTATTGAAACCAAAACCCTACGTGCATGATAATGTTAAGGTTCCTTTAAAACCTGTCATCATGGTGCATGGCGAACCTCTGGTTACGTGGAAATCATTAAAAGTACGAAATTTGATACTAAAAGAAAACCTACAATTTGCCATCATAGGCAAATTCTCATATGGTAAACCAGATATCAATGAACTCCGAAAAGTTATTTTGATGCAGTGTGGTATTAAAAGAGATTGTTCAATAGGAATCCTTGACACACGCCATGTACTGATTAGGTTGAATCTGATGGAAGACTATGTGCAGTTGCTATCTACAAGTGCGTATCATATAAAGGCAAAAGGGATGTATTGACAAATGAAAACTCTTAAGTGGGATCCTTGGTGTGAACCGAATGTGGAAACCACAATTGGAGTGGCTTGGATTTCATTACCAGTTCTTCCACCAAATTTTTTTGCTAAGAAGGCCATTTTTTCAATTGCTTTAGCAGTTGGAAAACCATTAGTAGTTGGTTTAGCTACTAAGAATCATACAAGACCAAGTTGTGGACTTGGTAGCTAATTTACCTCAAAGGGTAAAGATTAATGAGGAGGATGGCATCACTGGATAGATTAAATCAAAATGAATTCATATTCAGTATGATTTCAAACCCAAGTATTGCAAGGAGTGCTGTCTGCAAGGTCATGATGAAGGAAACTGTTGGAATTACATCCTGAACTGTTTGAACAAGTTCAGAATCAAAGAGAACAGAAAGATGCAATTAAAGACGAGGAAAAAGACAGGAGAATGGAAATAACAACATACAAGCAGAGGATAACCCACACCAATGAAAGTTAAGAAAGAGCAAGTACAGGAAAGACAGATATGGACACATTATGGGGGAGGTAAATGACAAGGCAACATAAGTTGAAACCTCAAATGCATTTGATTTATTGAAACAAGATGGGATAGTTCCTCAAACAAGTGACGAAGTAACAGTAGATAATTTATCAACAGATACAAGGGAGACAAAAAGCACAAAAGACTGGGTTAATAGAAGTTTTGTCCAAGAAGAGTCAGTGCAAGTAGAAGGGGTGAAGAGTAAGGAAGGATGTCAGGAGATGAGCCTAGAGAATAAAACAGTAGAGTCAATCACACAAATAAAGGACAAGTCTTAAGTGTCTGAGCAACAACAAACAAATGAGACTGACAAGCCTCCAAATGCATCAAAGAAGCTAGTTATGGTGACCAAAAAAACCCAACATCAAGTATTGGAGGGTGTGGTACCATTAGCAATAGAAGCAAGAAACATGCTTGATATGTCAAATAGCAAAAAGGTGGACCTGGACAATGAAAACTTGATGGATAATATTGAGGAAGCAGCTGTTGGAGGAGATTTATCTCCAAAACAGGTGAAGGCATTGAAATCAAAATATGGAAAAACAAACAAAAAGAGCAATCCTAAAGTAATAAGTCTTAAGCATACAAGGAGTTTTACATCCAAATCAGCATCTAAATGAATGCCCTAATATGGAACATAAGGTCAGTTAACACACAAAAGGCATTTACTAGGCTGATTATCATGAACAAAAGATATCACTTTGGTTTCATTGGTCTCATGGAACCTTTCCAGGAAGGTCATAATATAGAGGAGTATAGGAGAAGGTTAGGGATGAAGCATGCAATGGTTAATGTAAGAGGCAAAATATTGGATTTTATGGAAGATAATGTGGATTATACAATAATCAGCAATGAGGAACAACAACTGTCTATTAGATTGGAGAATCTATTTACAGGAATAATAGTAGTGGTTACATTAGTAAATGCTAAATGTAATCAAATGGATAGGTTGAAACTATGGGAAACACTAGGAAATATTCACAATTCTTTAACTGAAGATTGATTAGTAGGAGGAGATTTTAATGTAATAAGGCATGAGGAGGAAGAGCTTAGTGGTCTACTTATCACTTTTGAAGAGACAGAAGACTTTAATCACTATATCAGTACTTGTAATCTAGAAGAGATAGCTTTTAAAGAGAGTAAGTTTACATGGTGGAATAGCGGAATAGATAGTGAATGTATTTTTAAGAGGTTGGATAGAATCTTCTACAATAATAAGCTGCATAAAATTTTTCCAGTGCTGGAAATTGAAAACCATATCATAAGTGGATCTGATCATGCTCCAATGCTATTACATTGTAACACTCAACAAGACCACCTTGTTAAGCCATTTAGATTTATCAATTTTTGACTTAAGGAAGAGTCCTGTATGGAAGTTATTAAACAGAATTGAAAGGTAGAGATGGAAGAAAATCCTTTCATCATCTTTCATCAGAAACTTAAAAGAATAAAAGTTGCACTCACCCAATGGAGTAAGAAAACTTTTGAAAATATTTTCCAAGAGATTTCTACTTTAGAGAAAGTGATTAAGGTTAGGGAAAGGCAATTTGATGAGGTTCCTACTGCAGCTAATAGGGCTAATTATTTGTTCAAGGCTCAAACTGATTTATTATTGCAGTTAAGAAGAGAAGAAGAATTTTGGAAACAAAAGGAAAGTTTTGAGTGGTTCAAAGATGGGAAAGAAACACAAGATTTTTTCATACAGTTGTAAAAGGGAGATGGAACAGGCTAAAGATTAATAGGATTCAGAATGAAGAAGGGGTTTGGGTAGAGGACAAGGAGAAAATTGTTGAAGCTGCTATTAGATTATACCAGAATCAGTTCTTGAAGCAACCTAATTCTGAAGACTTTTCCATGTTGGATGTACTACCACAAGTGGTAACAGAAGACCAGAATGCAGATTTAAAGAGAAATCCCTTACTTGAAGAAGTAAAACAAGCAATTATGGGTGTGAACAAAAATAGTGCAGGTGGACCAGATGGGATGATAGGTGCTTTCTATCAGGAGGATTGGGATATCATTGCACATGATCTCCATTAAATGGTAATGACTTTCTTTTATGGTTATGACCTTCCGAGGTTTATCACTCACACTAATTTGGTATTACTGTTAAAAAAATAGTGGTGAGCACTTTTTCAGATCTAAGACCAATATCCCTAAGTAATTTTGTGAATAAGTTTTTTTCAAGAATTATTCATGAGAGAATCAAGGGATTATTACCTAGCATAGTCTCAGAAGAATAGGCTGAATTTGTGCATGGAAGAAGTATTGCTGAGAATATCCTGGTAGTACAAGAGATTATGTCAGAGATTAGTAAGAGAAGTAAACCACCTAATATAGTTATGAAGTTGGATATGATGAAGGCATAGATAGAGTTAAATGGTTGTTCATGACTAAGGTGCTAAGAAGGATAGGTTTTTGTGAAAAGATTATAGACATGATATTTAGGTTCTTGTCTATTAACTGGTATTCTTTATTATTAAATAGACAACTTAAAGGTTTCTTTCAATCATCAAGAGGTCTAAAGTAAGGAGATCCTTTGTCTCCTATATTATTCATTTTGGCAGCAAAGGTATTATTAAGAGGTTTAAAAGAATTGTTAATAAGTAAGAAATTCAAAATGTTTGGAATACCTAGGGGAAGTCCAAAGCTAAATCATCTAGCTTTTATAGATGATATGATCATCTTATACAAAGCTGATCTTGGGACTTTATAGCTAGTGACAAACACTTTGACAAGATATGAACAGGTTTCTGGTCAGAAGATTAATAAAGATAAAAATGTTTTGTATTTTCATAAGAATGCATCCAATGGTGCAGTGGTATTAGCAGAAGTGGCTACTGGCATAATGAGGCAGGTTTTTCCTTTTAACTACCTAGGTTGCCCAATATTTTACAAGAGGAAAAAGAAGACTTATTATCATAAACTAATGAACAGAATAAGTAACAAGCTACAATCTTGGAAGGGTATGTTGTTATCCTTTGGTGGAAGGGTTGTACTAATCAATCATGTTCTTCAAAGCATCCCCATACGTCGCTATCAGTTATGAATCCTCCTAAAAATATTCTATCTACTATTCAGAAATACTTACTTAGATTTTTCTGAAGTAGCACTATAGGAGGGAGGGGAAGACACTGAGTATCATGGACCAACATGTGTCTACCAGAAGAAGAGGGTGGATTGGGATTTAGATTGCTACAAGATGTTTCCACAACACTCTTTTGTAAACTCTGGTGGAATTTTAGAACTAAAGTCACCATATGGACTGAGTATATAAGAAATCAATATTGCAAAAAACTGCATCCTAAAGAGGTAATTTAGAAGGTGGGTGGAGGATCTCAGGTTTGTTAGAAGATGCTGCAAGTGAAAGATCTCACAGACCATCTCATCATATGGAAGCTGAAAGAAGGTGATACTAATATTTGGTTTGATAATAGATAGGTGTAGGGGATATCTATTCAATTATGGAAGAAACCAGGGACTGGGAGATTAGCAACAAATTAAAGATTTACTGCAGAATGGACAATGGAAGGTGAATATGCTGAAGGATCTCTTTACTAGAGATTTAGTCAACTACATAATTGAGAAGGTAGTTCCCCGTCAATTAGAAAATTAGAAGGCCATACTAGTGTGTTCAGTGGATGACAGAGGAAAATTCAGTGTTAGTACAGCATGGTAATATGTTAGAACCAGGGAAGCCAAGAATGATTTTTACAAGGAACTATGGATAAAAGGTCTTTCTTTTAAAATATTTTTCTTTATGTGGAGAATGTGGAGAGAAAAAGTCTCAGTGGATGCTACTATCAGAAGATGGGGAATATAGGGACCCTCCAGGTGCTGGTGCTACCAAAATCCAACACAAGAGACAGTGTCTCATGTGTTGTTGAGATCTGATTATGCTAACAGGACATGATCCTATTTTTCTTCTTGTGCAAGTATAAATATTCAAGGGTTGAGCTTAAGGAATACTATCTATGCCTGGTGGAATGCCCAGGTCAAACCAAAGGAGAAAATATACTATAGAGCTATACCTGGCATAATAATATGGGAATTATGGAGGATGATGAATGCTATAAAACATGAAGAAAAAGAAGTATCCATACAGAGGTTGATATTTAATGTTACCAGGAAAGTAAGAATGCTATTGAAGGTGAGAAAACCAGCTCTAGATTTTCCATGTGAATGACCTCAAATCATAAACCAGTTGAAAAAGTTGAAACCTACTTTTAAAGTAATACCAGCATTGTGGGAAGCTCCTACAGAAGGATGGGTCAAGTACAACACTGATAGAGTATCAAAAGAAAATTCAAGAAGAAGCTCATGGGATTTTTGTGTTAGGGATTCACAAGGAAATCTATTACATGCAGAAGGAGCTACATTGGAGGATATCAATAGTCTGGAAGCAGAAGATATGTCAATTTTAAATGAATCAAAACATTGTAGATCAATAGAGCACAATAACATAATAATTCAGACAACTCACTTCTCATGCAGAAAATACTATTCAAGGAGTAAGGGATTCCATAGAGATTAGAGGATACAATCATGCAAATATGGCAGTTGTTGGCTACAAAGCAAGTGCACATAATTCATACATATAGAGAAGGTAACCAACTAGCTGATTACTTGCCTAATTTAGCATTAGAGAAAGAGTCCATTATATACACAGCTTTTAATCAACTACCAGGCATAGGTAGGAAGCTCCTTAATAGTGACAAGTACCAATGTCCATATTTAAGGCTAGTAGTGGTGAAGTGAACAATAAGCAGAGGAGGATAAGTCTACATGCACCATATTTACAAATCAGAGAGGTAACCAAAAAGAGGAAAACACTACTTAGCTTAACTAATACAACCAGAAAAAATGGCATCTCAGTAGATCAGGGGGTCCGTAGGTCAGATCTTCATGAAGCGCAGCTGAGGAAATTAACATCTACAAGTTTCCAGTGGGTCCGAGCATCTGACAATCTCCCTTCCTTTGTCAACTATTCATGGAGGAACAAGTTATATGAAAGTTAAGAAGGTGGAACTGAACACATTAAGAGAAATTCTTACCAGGTGAATTTATCACTTCTCAGTGGACTGAACCCATCTTTTTAGCATAAAAAATTATAGATTTCACCTTATTATTAGCTGAAACGTTGAGATGGTCAACAGTATATTCAAGAAACAGTAAGATAAAAGAGGAAAAAAAGCAAGGAAGCTTACTCTTGCAAGCTGGAAGACGAAGTATACTAGCAATACCAGCTCAAACTATGCATTGCCAAAGAAAGCCATGGAATAACGGTGGAGAGTGAAGAGAATAAAAGGAGTGGTCTTAGCTCTTTTTTTTTAGAAACCCTACCTGTTTCTTTTTATTTGCTACATATTGGGTCGGGTCGGTTTGACCCGACAGGATTGTATTGTTTTGTGAACTTGGGATTTTTGTTTTGATTATTAATAAAAGCTCATATTAAACCCCAAAAAAGCATAGTGGTGGAAATTTTCTGTCCATACCCATTGGGTAACAACCCTCACATACAAATTGGCCATCCAACTAGCCCCAATTTAATATACTTTCTATTCCACCGTCTATGTTGGTGATATCATTCTTATTGGAAAAAGAAAGAGGAAGAAAAAAATGAGAAAAAAGGTATGTATATGTATGAAATTTGATATTGTCAAGAGTTTTTATATCACACCATGTACATATGTATGAAATTTGTTGTTACTTTATTTCATATATATAACATTATTATGTAATGAGCCCATATACTTTAAATTTGTTATGTATATGTGGTGAAACAAACACAGATTGGTTGTTTATTTCAGAACATATACATTAGAGTTATGTATATGTTATGTATTGAGGGTCGTTTGGTAGAAGGGGTGGGATAAGTAAGGATATCCCATAGGATTATTTTATCACTCCCTCCTTATGGGATAGTAATTCCACTATTTTAGTATCAATGGTGGAATAAAATAGTTTTGAGATTAAGTAATTCCTTCTACCAAACTTAGGACAAAGTTAATCCTAAATTGTATTCTTAGATTATTTTTCTTATCCCTTCTACCAAATGACCCCTAGAAGTGTTATACATAGCAAAATTAGGTATATCAACCTATATACATAAATTCTGTTATGTATATGTGTTGAAACAGACACTGTTGGACTGTTTACAGTGTTATACGTAACACAATTATGTATATAGTTCTGTTAGACAAGCTAAGCTGTGTTTATTTCAGCCTATATACATAGCATTGTTTATGTATATTAAAGAATATTAGGCATGGATATTAAGTATTGTTTTATGTTTTCAAGTTTTGAAATTTTTTGTTTAAGTTAGGTTGCATATTAAACTAATATTGGTTTGAAATGTATATCATTCCAGGGGATGCAATTCAGATGTAATTGCGGAAGTCAGCCCGAAATTTCTCACTCTCTAATTCTAATCGTTGAAATTAATTTGGTGTTTCAAAATTTTAAAATTAAAAAACTGTTACTGAACTTAAGGGATCCATTAATTACAATTTCATAAATATAAAATTAACTGCTTTATGTATTTAATGTAGATATTTTATTTTCTTAATTGTAGTTAAATTAGTTAGTTCAAATATATAAGTAGTAATGTATATGAACGATAATTTTTGTATAAGAATAGGGAGAGAGAAATTTTAATTTTAAAAAAAAAGAAGAAGGAAAAGGTAATTATATTTTAAAATGATGAAATTTATGTTATTTATACATAAAAGAAAAAGCTCTTGTTAATGTTCTTGTTTATACAAAGTGGACCATTTGAATAAGATGTAGTAGTATAAAGAGTTCAAGGGCATTTGGGGAACTAGCCCATCCCACAGCATTGTTTATGTATATTAAAGAATATTAGGCATGGATATTAAGTATTGTTTTATGTTTTCAAGTTTTAAATTTTTTTGTTTAAGTTAGGTTGCATATTAAACTAATATTGGTTTGAAATGTATATCATTCCAGGGGATGCAATTCAGATGTAATTGCGGAAGTCAATCCGAAATTCCTCACTCTCTAATTCTAATCGTTGAAATTAATTTGGTGTTTCAAAATTTTAAAATTAAAAAACTGTTACTAAACTTAAGGGATCCATTAATTACAATTTCATAACTATAAAATTAATTGCATTATGTATTTAATGTAGATATTTTATTTTCTTAATTGTAGTTAAATTAGTTAGTTCAAATACATAAGTAGTAATGTATATGAACGACAATTTTTGTATAAGAATAGAGAGAAAAAAATTTTAATTTTAAAAAAAAAAAGAAGGAAAAGGTAATTATATTTTAAAATGATGGAATTTATGTTATTTATACATAAAAGAAAAATCTCTTGTTAATGTTCTTGATTATACAAAGTGGACCATTGGAATAAGATGTAGTAGTATAAAGAGTTCAAGGGCATTTGGGGAACTAGCCCATCCCACATAAATTTGTGAGACAAGTGCACTCACTACTATTTTTCTTGTTGACTGGAAAAAACAATGCTTATAGTCTATGACATTTAGTTGCATTGTTTAAGGATTCTTTAATTACTTTTCACCATTGACAGCAACATTTTCTTGTACTCTTGAATAGACTTTTTTCTTCTGATTTGATGTTAAGCTCTGTGTATTGTGAGGAAGCCAAGTTTAACCCCCTTTTCATACTGAGGACCAAGAACTCCTCTCTTTGGGTTCACAGAGGGATAGAAAGAATAACATGAGCAACAATCTAGTATTGATATCATGTTATAAAATAACAAAACAAAAATAAGAATATCACAGCAAGAAACTTTTTATTTCTCTTGAGGGATAAATTATAAGGAAGGATAATCTCTTTATTTATAGAAAAAAATTAAGTTGATTCTAGTTACACAATTGGTAATCCCAAGTTTTCTTCAAAGGAAAAAGATTGCTATTCATTATCACGAAATATATTTATAACAGTACCCTTTTATCTATATCTATCTATAATCTATAATCTATATATATAATCTATATCTATATTTATATCTATAATCTATTAAAAGTGAATGACCTTAGAAATGTTGATTGAACTTTTTGCCCTTCATTAAAAGTCTTTGCTTTAGATAAAATTATCTTTTCACTATTTTTTCTAATATTTAAGCGTTGAAAATTAATTAAATATATTTATAGTAAAGTGTTTTCTTATTAGAAGTCATCAGAATTAATAATTTTTTCTAATATTTAAGTATTGAAAATTAATTAAATATATTTATGATAAAACCTTTCCTTATTAGAAGTTATCACAATTAACGACAACTAATATTTTTTTCATTAGTTTAAGAATTCTAAATCAACTAAATTTGATTTTAATAAGATTTAAAAAATTTAGAAATAAATATAAAAGCATTAGAAGCGGACCAAAGATTTAAGTATAGTGGGCGCTTAAAAAATTTAAAAACTGAAAAAAGTGAAAATCACCTCAATGAGGTTCGAACCTAGGGCCTCCTTCCGATGAAGGACCTTGAGATCAACCTAAATGCCA
Source organism: Capsicum baccatum var. pendulum (assembly GCA_030864225.1). Lineage (NCBI taxonomy): Eukaryota > Viridiplantae > Streptophyta > Magnoliopsida > Solanales > Solanaceae > Capsicum > Capsicum baccatum. The sequence continues at coordinate 49,951,502 of CM061554.1, read as the reverse complement.
ATGCACCCAACTAATTTTTTGTATGGCACCTCAAATTCTAACGTAGGTCCGCCCCTGCATTAGAATAAGAAAAAATTAAGAAGTATCAAATTTTAAAAGTTTTAAGTATGTAATAAAAATAATAAGAATGTAATCAATAATTTTGTAAAATATATATGGGCTAAAATATATGTTTATGTTTACATTATTATACTAAAATATGAAGGATTTTTGAAAACTGCGTTGAACTTTTTACACTTCACTAAAAATCTCCGTAATAATCATTTAATTTTAAATAATTAAACATTACACGTATAAAACATGTACGATTAAACTAGTTTATAAAAAAAAGCCATTTTTCTTACATTTATATCTAGTGACCCTTAAACAAATGTTTTGAATGTGCTTCCCTTTTATTATTAGTCCTTTTACCTTACATCAAAGGTGCCTAATAGTCTAGTCACATTCATATTCAACCCCCACAAAAGTTTGGAGGAACATGCTACTTACATATTAGTTTGTTTTTTTTTTGGTTTGTAAAAATGACCTATGGATAAGGGTTCTCATGATTTGATTAAAAAACAAATCAAATCGATTAAAAAGTCGATATTTGATTTGATTTGGTTTGAATGATACAATTAGCACAAGAAAAGACATGTTTCCTTTTTGCTTGTTCATTCGACGATCCTGTCCATAGGTAGGAACACACCTTCAAGCATGATTATTCAAGTGTAGGAATTCTCTTCTTTGATCTAGCAAAGTCTTGTAGCCATAATAGAGAGAAGAATATTAGAGTTTTCTAACATACGCATATCAAAGTATATGTCAGATTGATGAAGTCACATGCATATTTATAGGTAAATAAGAGACTCTTAGCAAATAACTTTAACCATAGGAACATATGTTCCATATCTGTAAAAGAGACTTAAAATTTTTAGACCTTAAACTAAGGTTTCGATCGATCCATGTGCTTACCTTTATTATTGTCCTCTTACCTTACATCAAAGGGGCCTAATAGTCTACGAGCATTCATATTCGACCCCCATAGAAGTTTGGAGGAACAAGCTATAGCCTATATGTTAGTCTAGTTTTTTTCTTTTTATATGACCTATGGAGAATTGGAGTATCATTTTGTTTCCTTTTTGCTTATTAATTCGACAATCTTGTCCATAGCTAGTTCGAATTTGACTTAGAAGGTCTAACTGAGGACCAGTCAAGACCGAAACTTTGGTGTAGGCTAGGGTGTTTTAAAAGAGACATTGCATTCATTGAAACATTATATATGCTGTTATGAGTTATGATACAAGACATGACAGTGAAGATTAACAAACATGATTGATTGAACACTCACGAGAATTCTACATATTTACTTACATTTGTAGCTCTAGATCAGTACAAATTTTATCTCTAAAAATCCACTAAAACCATCATATCCATATCATAACCATGGACTGTGGAGCTAGGGTACTGAAAGGGGTTTTGCGTTAAAATTATATGAATAAGTTCTTTTTTGGGGTATATATAGTAGATGTTGAATCTTTTTAGTTTTTTTTTTTGTATGTCTTCTTATGTATATTTTGAATCTCTTTAGTGAAAAACTTGGCTCGGCTACTAACCCCACGATTAGAAATTTGATTTTTGGCTATTTGTATCTAATGAATAATTTACATATATTTAACTATTTTAATGTGACAGAATAATTTTGTAACTTTACTGTTGTATTGACTAAAGTTTAGTAATCATGCGTGGTATCAACCTCATATATATAGCCAATTTGTATCATCCAACTAATCTCCAACCATGAGAAATCTCAAAATATAGTTAGCCCATCCTTTTAGAATTTTAAATTTATGAGTTTATGAATTCTCAATTGTTTTAAATAACTAACTTATTGAGTTTAAATCAACTATTTGTATGTTAAGTGATGTCTTGATATAAATATAATATTTTGATTCAAAGTCATTAAATTTTACTGAATTTATGTAATGAAAAAAAAACTTTTTCCATCAACAAGTCATGGTCATGCACCTAAAAAAGTACAATATGGTACACTAAAACTTTTGGAATGCTTGGAATTTAAAGAAAGGCGGACCACAAGCCATACACCTAATCAAATTTAATACTTCAACCAAACATGAGCTTGACATTGAACATCAATCACCTAATTAAAGGTAGATGAATCTCTTTCTTGCCCTATCAATAATTGCTATGGTGTTTTATCCGATGTAGGTTCATGATGAATTTAAGAGGAAAAGCTCAAACTCTCAACCAATTCACTTAAAGAGCTTCTGCTTCACCATTTACTCCTAGTCATGTGAACAAGTCTGTCAGTCTCATATCATTGCAACAGGTTCTTTAGATTAATTGTAAGTGATGACGTACCTAGAAGTCGAATATCTATCAAAAATAATTTCTTTATTTCACAGAATTGAATAGAGATAATGTATGTGTACCATCTCATCCTCGTGTATCAAATCTCACTAAGACAGTGATTTCAGGTACTCCTTTCTTTCCTAATCCCACTAAGACAGTGATTTCAGGTACTCCTTTCTTTCTTAAATAAGTCGTCTTTAGCTTTTTCTTTTTATTTCTAAATAAATGATGATTTATGCTTTTAAGAATTGATTGATCATATTCTTTCAAATTTGCCCTTATTTACAAAACCAAAAACCACTAATTAGAACATTTTTTTCCCAAGACATTTATGGGTCATTTAATTGGGAAAGATTTATCTCAGAATAATTTATTTCTGAATTAGTTATCTCTGAATTATTCGGGATTAGTTATCCCACCATGTATATGAGATAACTTATCACATCACTACAGTGTAAATGGTGGGATAAATAATTTTGGTGCTAATTAATACCTCTAATCAAACATGTGATAAAATGATACTCCATTTTATTCCGAAACTATTCATCCCCTAAACCTCACACAAACGACCCCTTATATATGCATAATACTCCATGCTAACATCATTTAGGGGTCGTTTGGTAGGACATATTAAAAAAATAGTCCATGTATTAAGTATGGTATTACTTAATACGATGTTTGGTAGAATTTTGGACCTCTGTATTACTAATACCATGTATTAGTTATACACCCTTTATGGTATTATAGGGTGTATTACTAATACATCACATATGGTGGTATTAGCAATACATGAGTTTTAATACCATGGACTAATATGTATAAAGACAAAAATATCCCTCAAATTCTTTTAAATATTTTTTTTATTTTCTAAATTTTATTTTTTATATTTGTACTGATAAATTTATTTAAATAAATTAGTTTATAAATTTTATTATTATTTACAAAAATGCCTCAAATTTCATTAATTTTTTACTAAATCTTTTTCAATTTATTCAATGCGAGTTACTTCTTTTCAATTTATCAAGATAATAATATCCCTCCAAATAATTTTACTCATAAAAAAATTACTCCATTAACTTAAAAAAAATACTTATTGATCAAAATTCGAAAATAAATTGCATGATTGCATACAAGCTTTAATTTTGTAAATAGGCTATTCATAAATAAAAATAATTTTTCTACTTAGTTTTAACACTCTACCGAACACAACTTTATGTTAATAATGATTCTATTGTCTCATTCAAAAGTTACACGTATCCCCCTCCAATTTACAAACACCACAAAATGGAAACAACAAGCAAATGATAAACAAATAAAGAAAGATAACCCCCCCAAAAAATTGCAAGTGAATGATTAAATTTTAAAATTATTTCAAAGTAAATAATTAGTTATATTGTTCATTTTTTTTATTTTAAAAAAAGAATAATAAAGTTTTGCAAAGAAAATACACAAAATTATAATATGTTGAGGGTATTTTTATAAACAAACAAATATTCGTTTAAAAATATAACAATACATATTGTTTTCAATACATCAAACCAAACACTGCATGAAAAATAATCTCAGTATTACTAATCCCTATATTACTAATCGCAGCATTACTAATACGGCCTAATCAGTATTATCTTATGCGCTCTACCAAATGACCCCTTAGTTTTCATAATTATATAAGCCTTTTCATTAACTCCAGTTTACATCTTCTGATTTAAATCTTTTTTTTTTTTTTTTTCAAAATATCATTAAACTAATGAATATGCCCGCACTTGGCGCGATCATGGAAAGTTTGGTTGAATCTACCATTTACTCCATCGAGCAGAACTAAGTACACAATTTACTGGTGGAAACCCCTTGAACTTTTTATTGCTCATATGACAACCTCAGATATGACAGATTGATGAGAAATCGTAGTAACACTTATAAGAAGAATGCACTCATTGTTATTTTATTGTGACCTAGTGGTTCAATGAAGTTGGGTTGAGCACTATGAGGTCTAGGCTCAATTTCAAATAGAGACAAACACCAAATTAAATGATTTTTTTCCGTGGTGTTACCTAGTCTCCATTGCTGGTGGGAGGTGACAAGTATCCCATGAAATTAGTCGTGGTACGCACAAGCTTTCCCGAGCACCACACTATAAAAAAAACAAATTATATCTCTTTCTTTGTTTATGAAGAGCAGCAGTCGCAAGTAATTTTTTGGGTAAATCTTTCCTTGCCCTTGTATAGTCATTTAGTCCTAGCCGCAAATCTCCCTAGCTATTTTTAATGATAAATGTATTGTAATTACATTAACACATACCTCATCAAAGAATAGTACTCCAACGCAAATTATATTAGTAACATGATGTTAACACTCTCAAGCATAATGTAAATTATATATATTTCAAACGCAAATCAAAATCTTACTTATTACTTAATCGACATGTAGAAAGCGAGGAAATGACATTGGGGTTTCTAAATACAAGGAAATTGCAGTTTCCTAACAATGAATTATGAATTTGTAAACATAAGTAGAGTGAGAGAATGGGGAAAATGAGAAACAAAGACTGTCAAAACTATAGTTTGCGAAAAGATTAAAAAATTGCGACCAAATAAATTGCACATTACTAGAAAAATATAAATAAACTGCACATATTTTTTCATAAAATGGAAGGTAAAAAAAGGGTAGAATACCAAGTTGTATGTTTAAATAGATTAACCGATTCATTCGGGACAAACATATGGTCGAACTCTCATACGACATAAAGCCTTTAATTTTTTATCAATTTGAGAATTAATGTAGATATTAAAAATTTGCGGGCTCTACAATATGTATTTAATTTTATTAGCAGTTTTTTGGAGATTATTTTATCATAAACCTAGTCGGGAGATTATTCTACCCAAAATCCTAAATCGTGATAGGGTAACATATTTTCTTGAAGAACCTTCTCCTAAATCTCATACATTTTGAGATATTCATAAAGAGATCAAGACACCAAATGCTGCCGGACGTTTCTTGCGGTAAGATATATCGTAAGGAGGGGCGAATCTATTAAGGCCCGTGAGGGTGCCACCTCACCCGCAAGCTTCGACGGAAACTTTATATATAGGTGTGTATATATACAGAATATGGATAAATATTAAAGTGCCACCCCAAGGAACAAGGTTCTCTTTGGTTCGAGTGGCAAGGGGTTATGTTTTCCCCTTGAAGGGTTGTCGGTTCGAATCCTGTTGAGAGCTTATTTATTTTATACGTTTATTGATTCTCAATTGCGTCCATTGTTTTGCACATTTATTGATTCAATTAATTGCATAATTTTGTACTCCTATTTGTTTTTAATTATTATTGACTCATATTATTAATAATTATTCTCTAACTTTTTTTTTAATTAGTATTTGCTTTTGCTTGATATAACATGAAAAGATCATGCATAAGTTTTATTCTTCTTATTATCAAATTTAAAAAAAAAAAAACGTCTCTTTTGTTCCTAAATCGACTTTGCCAATTTTATCGACTTCTTACTTCTTCTCCAATTCTCTGCTCCATCAGATTTCTTTATCAGTCACCCTTCGCAGTCCCATAATTTTGGAGTCCTACGCAATTGTTTAACGGTCTAATGAGACTAGATACATCTTAGCTTAGTTTTTCTATATACCACCAATCTTGCTGCTATATTTTTATTTTTTTTAATAAAAGAACTAATTCTATTTCTACTTTAAGGTTCCGATTCTATTTCAAAATCCAAATTGTAAATTTTCAATGTATAATGAATTTTAATTCTTGATGATTATCAGAATAATTATACACAAAATTGAACCCCAATATCATAAAAAGTTACAATCTTTAAGAAAAATAAATAAGTAAAAACCTGAAGCATTCCTTCTAAAAACTGCTTCCTATCTTGTTGAGACAAAAAAGGGCGAAATCAAATTTTTCACTAAGGAATTTCAAAATCGAAAGAAGTAAATAAACGAACTAGTCGAAGGAACTTCAAGATCTACTTTCTATACATAAAAAAAAAAAAAAGGTTAACTAGCTCCGCCTCGAAGGCGGATCCGGAATTTGGATTCTTCAATTGATTTAATCAACAAGTCTACTTGACACCCAGAGACTCCAAATCCTGGATCCGCCTCTGATCGTAAGGAGGTTCAAATCTTTTTATATTTGAGAATAAACTACTAACCATCTTCTAATCACAAAGGTAATCAAGAGAAAGGAATCAAAGGAATAAATAGAATTGTACCCATATTCTTTATGAATAAAATTCTCATTTCTTCATATTTTATTTGTGAACTGCAATTTATTTTTTATCACTATAAAATTTATTGGAAACAAATTGTCACGTATAGTGGAATTAAATTTGTCATTCATCTCTTCTCTCACAAGTCTGATCTGGAAATTCTGGAGTCACAAAATCGCAAAGAAGTGAATTACTTCAAAGACTCATTTTTGAGTTTTATCAGGTCTACGCTCCGACAAGTCTTGAATTAGGGAGACATTTATAGACATAAAAAATTTGGGACTCTACAAAATGAGCCTAATCCTGCTATCGTTTCTTGGAGGTTACTCTATCCAAACCTAACTTGGAAGCTACTCTATCAAAATCCTAACTTGGAGGTTACTCTACCTAAACTTAAAATTACGCCTATTTAAAAGGTGTTATATTCCCTTGAAGGGACATCTCAAAATCCCACATATCCTTGGGATCATTTTCATATGGAGATCAAGATTTGACCAGACTCTTCTTAAACCTCTTTTCACGGATCCCAAATTCAAATCTTTCTACGTACGAGAAATATGCTACTCGACCCTCGAATTACAAAGAAGATTAAGAGGGAAGAATGAAGGAAGGAATATAATTATACCCACATATCTATCAATAAAAATATTCTTGTTTCTTCATATTTATTTATGATTGAAATTTATTGTCCATAAATTAAATTTTATTGCAAACAAATTGACACACCTAGTGAAATCAAATCGGCCCTTCATCTCTTCTCTCACAAATTAAATGAGCAAATCTAGAGTCATAAAATCGGCAGATATTACTATGTCTTGTCTTTGAGTTTCGTCAAATCTACAGTCTGACATGTCATGAAGTAGGGCATTTGTAGATATCAAAGCTTTGCGGGACTCTACAAGATGAGGTTAATCCTATTAGGGTTTCTTGAAGTCTATTTTACCCTAAGCTCTAGCTTGGAGACTATTATACGCAAAACCCTAAATCATGCCTATTTATAGGGTAACATATTCCCTTGAAGAGCCATCACCAAAATTATGCATTTTGAGATGTTCATAAAAATATCAAGACACCAAATATGACGCCAAATACTGCCTTTATCAAAGCTGCTGTCGGATGTTCCTTGCGGTCAAATATATCTGAAAGTGGTTCAAATCTTCTTACATTTGAGAATAAGCTATTAATGACCCTCGAATAGCGGAAATAATCAAGAGAGAAGAATCAAAGGAATAAACAGAATTGTACCGATATTCTTTATGAATAAAATTCTAATTTCTTTATATTTTATTTGTGATTTCAATTTATTTTCTATCACTATAAAATTTATTGCAAACAATTATATATTCAAATACTCAAAAATTCATACATAGTCCGAGCTCCATGCGAACATTGAACACCCGGATGGGAAATCAAAAAAATAAAATAAAAGACATAATATCATAACTACAGAATAAGGGACGTGAGTGTCTGAAAAATGCTTAAAATGACTATAGTATATATAAGTCTCGATTATTACTACAAAATAAAGAAAGTATTTTTATTTAACTATAGGAACCTGACGATATACTACCTCCTGAGCACCCCAAAAAATTTATACCTCATCGTTGGCTTTCCAAATCAAAATTAGCCACATTTACAAACCAAATCATATGAAAACAAGAATATGCCAATAAAGATCTACTACGAAATGAAAAAAATTTGAATGTTTTTAAAAATATGTCATACAATGGTTACACAATAATTTTGAAGTTTAAGAAAGGGAAGAAACAGAGATTTCACATCATCATTGCTTTCACGAAAAGAGTAAGAGTAATCAAAAGAATGGTATATGTAGATAAACTTTATTTTTTGGTTTCTCGTCTGGTGTACGATTGTTAGGACACCATAACAGTTATGTTTATGTAATTACATTTGATTAGAATTGTATAGTTTATCTCTTTACATGTGATTAGAATTGTATAGTTTATCTCGTAGAGAGTTGGTGTTCAACTACACTTTGTATATCATCTTGTATATATTGAGGAAGAACTCTCCCGTGAATGATAATCGAGTTTTATATCTTCATAAAATCTTTACATAGTATTGGAACCTTGTGAAGACTCATGTTTCATAGTGGCACTTTCCTCAATTACCAGTATCACCTTGCAAACCCCTTCCTAGAAATTTTCGTCGCTTGCAACTAGCATTAGTCAGTCCATCATCTCAAATTAGACCGTCATAATTATATTGTGCGGAAATCACAATTCTCCCAATTCTAAGGGGTCACAAACTCAAGGGATATATGGATGGTACACACAACTACCCTCCAAAGTTAACTCCAAATAGATATTTTGAAACAACCTCAACTAACGTGGTTATCAACTCATCGTACAGTTTATGGATCAAACAAAACCAACTTTTATTGAGTAGGATTCTCTCAACTCTCACCAAAGTGATTTTAGACCAAGTAGTCAGTTGTACAACATCTCCAACTGTTCAGACAACACTTGAGACGATGTTTGCATTAATGGGACTAAGGTTGTAAGTACACACCACAAAGAAAGGCAACTCACCCATGGTAGAATATCTTCAAACGATGAAGACTTGTGTCGATGATCTCACGATTGTGGCACACCCTGTCACTAATGATGATCTTATCTTATATATTCTTGGAGGACTTGGACAAGAACATAATGCCATAGTTTTCTCGGTCACTACTAGGGTTAAGTTAATTTCATTAGCTGATTTTCATGGGTTGCTTTCAAGTCAAGAGTATTATTTGGAGCACATGACAAGCATAGAACAAGGATTAGGCCAAGCCAACTTGTCTACTAGATAATCCAATAATACTAAGAATGATAATTCCTGTAAGAAGCCTACTAATATCAATAACAATTAAGTTTATGGTAGCAGATCTGGACAAGGATGAGGTTGAGGTTGCGGAGCCAACTCATCCAACCAAAATCAATGTCAAGTTTGCCATAACTTTGGTCAATCCTGATTTGCTACCATCATTTTGACCATGCCTATCAAGCTTCATTCAAATTGCATATGGTTATTCTCATTGCACAAGCTTCTATGGTTAGAGACTCGAATTGGAATCCGAATTCTGAGGCTACTCATCATTTAACTAACGATATGCAGAATATGAAAGTAAAGGAGTGTCTATGGAAAACGATCAAATTTATGTTGGTAATGGCACATGTTTGATAATCTCTCACTTTGGTAATGCTATCTTACCTACAGTTGGTCGACCTTTACATTTATCTAATATATTATTGATGTCTAAAATTACCAAGAATTTGCTTAGTATAGAAAAGTTCACATCGGCAATAATGTTATATTTGAGTTTCACCCTCCTTTTTATCTTGTGAAGGATCGGGAAACGAGGAAAGTACTGTTGTACGGGACTCTTGAGTGTGACCTTTATTGTCTCTTTACATCCTAGTTACTCGGCTAACCTTCTCCCTTAAATAAATCACAGGCTTTTTATGTCTCCAAGTCATCTTTTGATCTATGACATAGTCGTTTAGGTCACTCATCTCTATGAGAAGTCAATAGTATTATTAGAAGTATTTATTTACCATTCAAATTGAGTCCTCGGTATAATATTTGTTCTTCTTTCCAATATGGAAAGAATCATAAATTACCATGGTCTAATTCTAGTTCTAGTGCTTGTTTTCATCTTGATTTGATGCACAGTGATGTACCGGATCCTGCTCCACAATTGGCTAGTAATAAATTTCATTATTATGTTTCTTTTATTAATTACTTTAGCAAATTTTCATTGTTATTTCCTATGAGTTCCAAAAATGAAGTTTATACAATATTATTATGCTTTAAAGCTCAAGTCCACAAGTTCTTTGAGCATCATAACAATCTGATTAGGGTGGCGAATATAGGTAATTATCAACCTTTTTTGCTCGAGAAGGGGACCGTTCATCACTTATCTTGTCCCTATAGCCATGAACAAGATAGTACCGCCGAAGAAATAGTCATATTATTGAAATATATTTAACATGTCTCGCACATGCATCCCTTTCTCTCACTTTTTGGGATCATGATTTTGGTACTGTGGTTTACACTATAAATCATATCCCGTTACCCTCTCTCATTCACTTTATGAGATGTTGTTCAAATAGATTCCTGATTATCATTTCATGAAAACTTTTGACTGTGCATGTTTTCCATTCTTTCTTCCCTATAACTCTCACAAACTAGCCTTTCAATCCTTAAAATGTATTTTCTTAGGGTATAGTGGAAATCATAAAGGATATCAGTGTTTGCATGTACCTTGTGGTAAAATATCTCTCTCTTGACATGTGGTTTTTGACGAGTTACAATTTTTCTTTGATAGTTTATCTTCGACTTCTAATAGAGCACCGACCACCAACTCTACTATTATGACCTCATTTCCCGTCATTGCTCCTTCTAATTTCTCTTTACAAATCACTGTTGCTAATAATAATTCTATAGTATCTTCTGCCTCGCCAACTCTATCATTAAACTCGTCAAATCCTTCTTCACTAAGTCCACCATCCAGCTCACCGATGTGCTATTTGGTCTCATCTAATCTGTCTTTGTATTTTATCCTTGCTATTAACCTTACTGTTGATGTTCCAGTAACTATTGACACTCTTATCGTTGCTCATAATTCTAAACCACGGCTGCTCGGACGACATAATTTGTACCTCATTTTATGGTCATCAGGAGTAAGACTAAATCACAACTTCCCCGAGCTCACATTGCCATAAAATATCCTTTGCCTCTATTTGCCCTTCCACCTGAACCTATATGTTTACACAAACCAACAAAGATCCAAAATAGCGAATGGCTATGCAAGAAGAGTACAACACTCTCTTGAAAAATGATACTTGGTCCCTTGTTCCATCCTTCGAGATAAAGAATATTATGGGATTCAAATGAATTTTTAAGTTAAAAGTCAATCCTAGTGGCTTCATTGAGCGTTACAAGGCTCGTTTAATGACAAAGGGATTTAGCCAAGAGGCTAGAGTGGACTATCACGAAACATTCAGTATTGTGGTGAAGCCTACAACTATCAGAATGGTTTTGTCTCTAGCTCTATCAAAATGGTGGTCTTTACGGTAGCTCGATGTCAAAAATGCATTTCTTCATTGGCAATTACATGAAGAGTATACATGTCTTAACCCCCTGGATTTACTGATCCAAAATATCTCAACCATGTGTGTAAGCTTCACAAAGCCCTTTATGGCCTTAAATAGGAACCTCTAGCATGGTTTGAGAAGCTTAGTTCGAATTTTCTTGAACTCAATTTTGTACCTTTCAAATCTGATGCATCTCTATTTATACGCAATTTTTAAGGCTATATTACTATTACGTTGATGCATGTAGATGATCTTATTATTATTGGAAGCTCTAATGAGTTCATTGAAAGCCTTGTTCTTCAAATGTCTAATGTCTTTATTGTAAAAGATCTTGGTAAGATACACTACTTTCTTGGTGCTGAGGTTCATTATTAGCCCATGGGATTGACTCTTACTCAATTACAGTACATTAGAGCACTTATCGATCGTGCCAATATGGATAATTCAAAACCAATTGGTACACCTAGGTCACAGAACTTCAATTGTCTCAATATGGGAGTTCACCATTTTTGGATCCATCATTATATCACAGCTTGATAGGAGCTCTTCAATATATAACTATCACGCGTCTAGATGTGTCATTTACTGTCAACAAATGATATCAGTTCATGCATATACCTATGGATTCTCATTTGACTGCTATGAAACACTTATTGCGTTATTTAAAGACAACCATAAACCTCGGCTTGCACTTGCGTTCCGATAGCTCCTTACAACTTCAGGCCTTTACATATGCGAACTGGGTTGGTATCATTTATTCGACCCAATTTAGTATCATGGAGCTAAAAAAAGTAGCGAGTGGTTCAATGATCTACTACCGAGGCTGAATATAGGGCCTTAGCTGCTGTAAAATCTTCTTCAAGAGTTGCGTTCCTATCTTCCCCAAGCTCTTACACTATAGTGTGATGATCTACCCACTACCTAACTTATTGCCAATCCTATTTTTCATGCACGAATTAAACATATTGAATTGGATTTTCATTTATTCGAGAGAAAGTGGCCTCAAAGGACCTTGGCGTTCGCTACACCAGTTAGTTAGATCAACTAGCAAACATCTTCACCAAGAGCCTTCCTTCCCGTCAGTTTCATCTCCTGTGTTCCAAGCTTGCAGTTGTACAACCATACCTCAGCTTGCAGGGGCATGTTAGGACACTATAACAATCATGTTTATGCATTTATATTTGATTAGAATTTTATAGTTTATCCCTTTACATTTGATTAGAATTGTATAGTTTATCTCTCTACACTTGATTAGAATTATATAGTTTATCTCTTTACATTTGATTAGAATTATATAGTTTATCTCTTAGAGAGTTAGTGTTCAACTACACTTTGTATAGCATCTTGTATATATTGAGGAAGAACTCCTCCGTGAATAATAATCGAGTTTTATAACTTCATAAAATCTTTACATCAATATTGGCATCAGAGCCCGACTGATTTAAATTCGCACCACATAGAATTCACTCAGAGGAAGTACTCCCTACCAAAGATTTTTCGCTCAAACAAGAGACCTCTGATTAAGTATGAGTAACTTCATCCACTGCTAGGGGAGGGCATGGTATAGTACGGTATTTTAAATTTTGCTATGATAATTTTGATTTTTGGTATCTAAAAGAACAATACTATTATCATACCAAATTGGTTTGGTGTGGTTTGATATTTTTAAATTGGATTTTGATAGTTTGCAGTATGGTAATTCGGTAACCATACTTTATATGACTTCGACTTACATATATTCATATAAGAAAAAATTATAACTTTAAATTTTTAGAAAATGTCTCAATTATATCAGACTAACAACTATCTTTGTTAATCAATTACACAAAAAAAGTATTTCAACACCAACAAAAGAAAAGAGGAGAACTGAAAAAAAAATAGAAAAGAAAAGAGGATTTACCTAAAGCAATATATGTCGGAATCAACACTTTAGCAGACAACAATTGATCTAAGTATTGGGTAACATCTGATTTGGTCTTGAAAATTCAAGTTTTATCTTATGTAACAAAAAACTAAAGAAACACAAATTAGGGAATAAAGACTATAAAAAGTGTGCTTGAGAAGTTTAATGACTGTGATATGTCTATCTCTATTCTCCACAGTTGAATCGGAAGTTGGAACAAAAATAAAAGGACTTCTATTGATAGACTACTGAGCTTCCCCAAAAGTTTACTTCTGAATAAAAACTTACTTTTATCTTATAATTGACTAATGACTGACATATAAATTTATTTAATTATCTTAAATATAATATATATGAATTTTATATATTCTGAAAAAACATTGGTGTGCTATACAGTATTTTTATATTTATTGTATAAATATCAAATATCGTATCAAATATTAAAATAATTTTAAATTACTACGAAATATCATATCAAATACTATAATATCCATATCGCGGTATAAAATATTTTGATATGATATCCGATATATATTATACCATTTTCATCCCTATTCACTCACCACATTGTTGATGATTTTATCAATGAATAAATAACTAAGAGGATCATAAAAGTAATGAAGATCGTCAAGCACTAAGGGAAGAAAAATGTAATCGATAAGAAAGTTTTTGCCCAAAAATGAAGAGGGCACAACAACTGCATAAAAACCCCGTTACATCAATCAAATTAATTGAGAGAATTATTCTCAAGATTAAGAAAATGGCTATATTGAAATTTTAAAGATTTAGTGTGGTGATAGAAATATGTATTTAAAATTTTATGAGTGTATCCTTACCAACTTTAAACTATTAACACACACAAATGAAGAAATATTTATTTACCTTGAGATTTGCTTGTGAGAGTAACAAGCATAAATCTATAAACAAAAAATAATTCTCATTAAAAGAAAATTACAACTCAATAGTTCATGAAAAATGTAAAATTCTTGAAAGTGTATTAAAAACAACTGACCCAAGTATGTTTTCCGTTCATTTTTTACTTGTCACATTTTGACTTGACACATTTATTAAGAAAAATAATTAATAACATAACTATTGTACCAAAGTACCCTTATTAAATTATGTTTACATTGTGTATTGAAATTAATTTATAGGATAAGCAATTAATGTTAAGGGCAAATTAGGAAAAAAAATTATCTTTTCTTGATATGTCAAAAATGATAAGTAAAAGTAAAAATCTAATTAAAAAACTAGTGACAAGTAAAAGCAAATAGAGAATATATGTGTAGATTTATATGGAAGTACTTTCATACTAGGAATATCAAAAGGCATGAGAAGAAAAAGTAACATGGACAATTTAGCTAAAAGTGATAAAGGAGATTGAAAATGAGGTGTAGGTGACTCAAGTTTTAATAATTGAGTGTAGGTGACCATTACCTTATTAGTGATTAAGAAAGTTCAAAAAATTTGAGAATAGCCCACAAGTTTTTTAATTTATACTTTGATCCAAATATTGACCTAACATAACAAGAAACGAAGGGAAAAAATCCTCATTTATCTCTCTTCTCATTCATCGTTGTTCTCTCTCTCTTTGTGATTTTTGTTGTTCATTATTGCTGTTTCTTTATTCATCATCTTCTGCTTCATTATCATCATCATCATCATCATCTTCTTCTTCTTCATTATCATCATCATCTTCTTCTTATTGATTATTATTATTGTTGCTACCATTACTGCTGCTACTTGACTAATTTTTAGGTCAAATTTTATTTGTTACATCACTTCGGCATGACTTTATAGGTGACTTTGGTAAATAAAAATATGTTCTTTAGTTGAATTTGTCATCTGGGTACACTGTTACTGTGTTGTTTTTTCAACAATGGATAGAACCCGAAGACGAATCCAACATAAGAGCCATCTATTTCAACAGATCACTTATCTGTTGCGACAGATGAGTTATCTTTTGCAATGTAAGACTCTCATATGTTAATTCATGTTTATGATTCTATAGCATCATAATATGAATCGAATAGATTGATCATCTACTGCAATAGATGAGTTATCTATTGCAACAGAGAAGTCATCTATTAAACTAGATTAGCCACCTATTGTAATAGAACCTGAACTCGATTCCAATAGACAAGTCATTTGTTGCAACAAGTTAGTTATTTATTATAACATATCACTCATCTGTTAGAATCAACTTCAAAGGTTCTTTAGTACCGTTATCCCAATAGACGCTTCATCTGTTGCAACGGATAGATAATCTATTGCAATATATGAGTCACCTGTTCTAACAAATGACTCATCTGTTATAATCAGATTCAGGTTCTATAGTACCGTAACATGAATTACCAATAGGTGAGTCATCTGTTGCAACATATAACCCACCTGTTGCAACGTATTATTCACCTATTGCAACAGATTACTCATCTATTTAGGTTTATGTTACAGTACTATAAAATCACTATAATTTTATTATGATGTCATTATTAACTTTTTGTAACAAATGTTTTTATTTAGGTACCACTAATGGAGGGATCAATAACAATAAGAGTGGATTATCATGGTGAATGGATTGAAAAAAGCAATTGATATGTATGATATTGAAAAGGGGGTGAAATGCTAGAGATGATAGCTATGACAGTCCAAAGTGATGTTTCATATGATGATTTTGTAAATTTAATCATCAGCTATTGTGTACTAAATTGTCAACTGGAAGAACTCATTATCAGCTACATGCACAACTCCTTTAAAAATCAGAGGGTACTAACTTTCAAGATAACCATTCAGGTTTGGTTGTGTGCTTATCTTAGGGATTTAGCTAGGTCGGTGTTAAGGGTATACGTAGTTGAAAAACTAAGAGAGAATGAGAACCAGAATCTAGAAGAAGAACGACAAGAAGATGTCTTTGATGATAAGATGGATGATTTAGACGTGAATATTTCAAATGATGATTAAACACCTACGCCCATTGTTGCAAGTAATACGGTGGAAAGTTCTTCTCAATCAACACAGTCAGGAAATAGTCAAGATGACGAGACTGGATTTTACAAGGGAATGTCATTAAAGTATAAGAAAGAACTATCTACTTTTTTGTTTATTTCTTGCTTGAAAAAAGATTTCAGACTAAAGAAGGTGATTAATTTGAGCAAAGTCTTTTCCTTCAGATGTGCTAATCTGAACTGCAAGTGGTGGTTGAGGGCTATGAAATACTTACGTTTTGACAGATTCGTCATTAATGTTTATGAAAAGTGTCACACATGTGGTTCGGAGCACATTACGGTCCAAAATCCTCATGCCACGGCAGAGGTCGTCGGTCAATATTTCCAGAATAGATTCCGCAATGGTAAAGGCCCTACTACAAGTGATATGACCAATCAACTCCTTACAGAATTGAGTGTTATAGTTAGTTATTGAAAGATATATACAACCATGGGGATTACCAAGGACTTAGTTAGGGGGACACACGACCACGGGTATACAGTCCTCGATGCCTATCGTTACATGCTTGAGTCCACAAATCTCAAAAGTAAGATAGCGTTGCATTTTGATAAAAATGGAAGGTTCAAGTACTTTTTTGTATCCTATGGTGCTTGGATTCTTGGTTTTCAATATTTGAGAAAAGTCATAGCCATCGACAGGACCTTCTTGAGGAGCAAGTACAATGGAATTTTGCTAGCAGCGGTGGCACAGAATGTGGAGAGTCACATTTTTCCTGTTGCTTTTTGTGTAGCGAACAAGGAATGTGGTGCCTCGTATGAATATTTTTTTAGCTAATGTGCCAAAGATATTGAAAATTTGTATTTTATTTCATATAGGCATCTAAGTATCTCAACGATGGGTTCAATTTTCTACACTTCGGCTCACTTTGATTGTTGCATAAGGCATTTTGGAGATAATATTCAAAACAAGTTTCACAACGAAAAGGTCGTGATCCTTTTTTATAGAGCGGCCAAAGTATATAATAAATATTCACACCTAATTTTGGCTCGCTTTTTTTCCTCTAATTATTTTGCCGATGCTTCTTGGCCCTAAATAATATTTTTTAAAAAATAATAAAATAAAAATAAAATTTATATTTTTATCTCTATCTCTACATATTTTTATAAAAAAGAAAATTTATTTTTCTATCATAATATAAAATATTCTAAAATAATTAAATATTTTAACATTGAAATTAAAAAAGAAAATTTTTTTGGTAGTTGCATTCTCATTTTTTTTGTAATTGTATTTTTCAGTCGATACTTTGGGACTAATATATATATATATATATATTATCGTCATTATATTAATATAATGTACATATGTTTTTGATTTAGTTCTTATATATAAAAATTATACATACATTTTATAT
Organism: Capsicum baccatum var. pendulum; assembly: GCA_030864225.1. Classification (NCBI taxonomy): domain Eukaryota; kingdom Viridiplantae; phylum Streptophyta; class Magnoliopsida; order Solanales; family Solanaceae; genus Capsicum; species Capsicum baccatum. The sequence continues at coordinate 49,933,566 of CM061554.1, read as the reverse complement.
ATATTTATATATGTATTTTGTCAAACTGATAAATATTAAGTTATGAAATCAGTAAATCGGACACGTATACAAATTATATCTATAATTTATGTACGTACGTTCTAAATTCTCATATATGTATATATATGTATAATGTCGTCACTATATTAATATAATGTACATATGTTTCTGATTTAATTCTTATATATAAAAATTACAACAACAACAACAACAAACCCAGTGTATTCCCACAAAGAGGGTTCTGGGGAGGGTAAGATGTACGCAGTCCATACCGCTATCTCTGAAGAAGATATATAAAAATTATATATACATATTTATACATATGTGTATTTTGTCAAAATTATAAATATTAAGTTATGAAATCAGTAAATCAGACATACAAATTATGTCTATAATTTATGTATGTACGTGCTACAATAATTTTAGGATAGCAAGAAACATCGATAAAATTAATTTCAATAGAAAAAAGTATTTGGACCGACAACAATCCAACTTCAATTTTTATTTCATCCGAACCCAACTCTTATTTTATAAATTTCAATGAAGAGCTCAAAAATTAGCCCAAAACTCAGTACAATTCCTATGTTCGCTTTGCCATTCCACCTCAATAGATATAATTTAACCGGATCCATTATTTATTTTAATCTGAAGAATCCCAAAATTTTCAGTTATTTTTTTATATGTGTAGGTCTATATAATTTATTTTCATTTATTTAATTATCTATTTATTTATATATTTATTTTTTTTCCTTCCTCTTCTCTTTAAACTAAATTCGAACCATCCGATCAAATATCGATCAGATAAAAAAATAGTCATTTTAAAATCGACTTTTCATATATTTATCCGTATATACATAAATTTTTATTTTCTTATTTCTTGCTATTATTATTTTTAAGAAAAATCTTTTAGGATTGTCCGATCAAAAATAAGACAGATCAGAACTGATCCAAATTCATTCTACTAGCTCAAATTGATCCAATTTGTTGATTTATTTTTAATCCAAAGGTCCAAAATTTTCATTTATTCTATTTTATATATATCCTATATATTTAATTATTTTTATCTTAAGATTAAATTTAAATTACCTGATCAAACGATCGGATGTCTAGATTTTAGTCAATTTTTCAAAGAACTAGTATATCTTACACGTTTTTCCCTTGGAAAAATTAATACACGCATATCTTTTACAGTGAGCAACCATCGTATAGTCCCAATCTCCTTTTCTCAAAACAACAACGATAGCCGCCCTCTTCACCCTTCTCATCCCCTCCACTTCTCTACTTTGCCAAAAATGGAACCTTCCTAACCACCATAGCTGGCCATTTGCCACCACATGCACTTGAATCCCACCAAAATCGACCCTCCAACCCACAAATCCTTCAAGAACAAAAAAAATAATCTCCTAATCCGTATGACAACAGAAAAATGAGTCAAAATTGCCATTAATGGCCTGGAAAAGCAAGAGATTTGTTTCATATTTTTGAATAAATTTTAAACCAAATTTTGCTTAAATCGAGAAAGTCCAAATTCACCTATAAATATAGGTCCTCGTCATCTGTAAGGGGGCAGACAAAAAATTTGTGAGAAAATTGGAGAGAAAAGAAACAAAGTAAAAAAAAAGAGCAAAGATCTGTGAGAAAAAAAAGAGTAAAAAGTCGGTGGAAAGGTACGTCAACAAATCTGAAACTAGTTGAATAAAAAGAGTCTTAAAATCGATGAATTCTCTTCGATTTTGGTTCGAATTCTAAGTTTAGGAGTTAAATCTTTTGCTGTCGGAACCTCACTGTCGAAACCCCAGTTTTGCTGCCAAAAGTAAGGTGAACACTCGTCTATAACATTCCCTTTTTTCAATTTCAGTTGTTTTTTAACATGTGAGCATGTGATTTTGGTTTAAATCTGTTTGTATGTTGATATTCGACATCCATCGATTCAGTTAGGGACTATGACTCTGCTTTCAATTGTTGTTATCAAATATGTACAAATTTGATTTTCTATATACTTTTCTTTTTCTTTGGTGTGTAATTACGTCCTAATGTTAATCTTTGTTCTTATTATTTTTTTACCTGTACAGTAAAATTTCTAATTTTACGAATCTATCTCATGGTTGAATATACAAATTAGCAAGTAAATACGATCTGTTTTGGCTTCAAATCGGCTATTGTGGTATTGCTTGTTGTCTCCGAGTCTAGTTCGTGGAAGTGGTTTCATTTGAAGCTTATATTGGTTCAATATGTATGACCGATTTCCTATTCATTTGCTATCAAAATATAAGCCTAGGAAACATGAAACACATGTGTCCTTTTGCGATATTCTATTTTCCAGCAAGCGCTCTTTGTGCTCTTTTGTTGTTTTTATTCTAAGAAGAGTACTTGAAATCATCTTGTCCTGCGCCATCAATGTCTCGTTTGTTCTACTTGTGGCAGTTTCATGATCAAAATATGTGAAAATATGTAAAATTTATTTCCTTGTTTAATCTTCATCTCCCTTTTTTGGCTTGGACTGACTTTCGTATATGTGAGTCATCTTAGTATCAAGATTAAGCGTTAATTACCTGGCGTCCTCGTCTTTCTTTGTCTTTACTGATCTCGTCTTATATAACTACTATACACATTTGTTTTTGTGTAAATATGTGATGTGTGGTCATCCCTTCAAACAATTGTCAAAATAATATAGGATGTGAAAGATTAACCCCAAAAATGCAGATTTGTGTTGTTTAACATCATCATTTGAACGAGATAAAGAAATTGATCAAGCCTAATTTCTAACCATGGTTGATTGTAGCTGTTTTTAATGCCTAAAATGACCACGCATGTCTATTTCTTCATCTTTTATTTGAACCAAAACTTAGTTTAAAACCATATGAGGTTCCAGAGAGTTAAAGAAGAGATTAGAGATAAGCTTTATTGTCATTTCTTTTTCTGTTTCAAATCTGGTTTTGTTTCATGTATCTCTCTTAAATTGCCTAAATTTGTCTCCAGTGACTCAAGTTTGTAGTAATAATTTAGGAGAAATGATAAATCAAAAGGGGTTTCGTTGTATTATCATGTTTGATCGATTATGTGAAAATATTTATAACTTGTGTATTCTTGAGTTTTTAATTATGGTTTGTTGTTCGCTCTTAATTCGTTAAAGACTCGAATGTGGTGTTGTACGATCTCTTTAAACTAGTAGATATACAATATTCACAACTTTCTTTTTGCTAATGAGTTTTAAACTCCTAATTTTGATTATTCAAAGTATGGCTTTGTTGATATGTCTTTGTTTTTCTCTCTATTGTATTCTTCGTAATTGATGAATTGATTTCTAATCCTTTCCTCCTTTATTTTATTTCATAAAACAATCGGAGAGATGGAGTTCACATTTTTGAAACTCATTCGTGATCCAGAAGAGTTTTGGGTCAGCAACTATAGGAAGACCACACACAGTCCGTCAAGTATTAGGAGTTTTGGGCTTCAAGGAACCCAACGCTGTAATTTTCATTGTCCTTTACATTATGTTATTATTATTTCAATGTTACTTGCTAACATGCTTTGTGTGATTTGGCATAGACTAAGCAACTTTGTTAAAAGAATCTTCAATCCATTATTAACGTATACCGTTGTTTCTTATCTCGGATTTTTAATAAACAAAGTGGGTAACATTCTTTTCAGTTATTCGTAGGACCTGGAAGTAGTGCTTATTTATTTAAATATCACATTTCACTACCGACTGCTCCTATATTAAAAAAAATTAAGAGTAAAATGATGGAAAGATAATTGTTTCTCTTATCCACAAAGAAATCGTTTAAACATCGGGCTTAAATAATAAGTAAACTATCAAGCATTGCTAAAATCGATCCATTTCCATTTTAAATTAATTTTTTTTATAGAAGTTTAACCTCGTTTGAAATATCATTTTTGCAAAGACTTAAGTATGCCATGTATATTATTTTGCAAACACATCACCATGCGCATAAATTAACTTTTATATGCATTTATTTTGCATATATGCACATACTGTATATATTTTACACGCCCACTACTCAAAACACATATATCTATAATTTTACTATTTATACGTGTGCATACACTCGTAAATTATCTTACGTACAATATACATCTCACTTATTTGTTTATTTTCTTTTATGCATTATATGTGCTATTTTGTCATCGTTATACATACAATACCCACAAGTGCTCATGAACTGTAAAAACATATTTTATATGTATACTGCTTTCTACATATTACATCTATTTCTCTTTACATTTTCCTCTTATACTACACCCAAATATACGTACATATTTTATTTGATTACGCTATACATCATACATTCTTTGATACAAGGTTGGTCTTTATTGTTTTTATTTTAATTTTTTAATACATCTTGAACATTTTCCTTTTGTAGATCAAAGAAAACATATTTTTTTTCCCAACGTTTTCCTAAACTGAGTTGAAGGACTATCTTTGGATAGGCTCTGAGGGGTGCCTAAAACCTTTCCCTCGGGTAACCAAAATCCTTACTCAAAATCTCTAAATATTTTCAAAAGACCAAAACAAAGTTTTCTACATAAAATGGTTTTTTCTAATTTTCCTAAAAATTTAGGTGGCGACTCTAAAAGTAATTTCAGTGAACCAACGCAAACTCGATCGAAGCGTCGAGATCGCGTCGGTACCATCGACGCGGCGCATCGGCCTGCACATCACTGGGCATATTTTTATTTCAGTCATTAAAGATCTGCATACAAAGGGGTAATTAAGTCAATTCCCTCTACTGTTATTCCGCCCAAACACAAGATCAAAGCCTATTCTAACCACATTAGGCTTATTTTCATCAATTTCTCTCAAATTAAAAACCATAAGCTTCAAAACTCAGCTCCATGAATATCAAGATTCCACCATTGTTTTTCTAAATTGGTTTAAGATTCAAGGTTTCCAAGTCAAGAGCTTCAAGAATACTTCTTCAAGAACACAAATAGAGTTTCAAAAGCAAACGTGTTCATCTAGTTCATCATCCAAAGTATGTGGGGTTTGAATATGGACAAGCCTTTCGTCCTTGTGCCCAAAATTATATGTTTCAACAAATTTCTTATGATTTTAAGATAGGGTTTACACCCAAAGTATCTTATTGATGATTTTGAGTATAATATGATTGAATTATGAAATCCCATGTTTATTTTGCGTTAAAGAATGCTCTTTTATAATTTTGAATACCATGAGCATGATTTGAGATATTGTTTACAACATTTCCATTGTATTAAGCATGAGATTGTGATTTGAAGTTATTATCTTGGTACTATTGATGAATTTTAAGAAGCTTACAAAGCATGATATTTTGCCATGCATTTACATGAGTTTGATATATTGATATTCAATTATATAAATAGTATTTGATTTGATCTTTTGATCCTCCGAATGAGTTTTGGAATCCACTTTACACATTTAATTATGATAAATGCATAAAATGTTTCATAGTAAACCCTTATTCGAGTTTTAATATGGATTTCCATGAGATGAGCGTAGCAAATTAAAGAGAGTAGTATTTAGAACTGAGTTGGGTATGATTCCAAGGTTTCATACCCCAGAACTACGTGCCATCGTAGGATTGAGAATTTGAGTGCCCATAGAGGCAGAGTTGTGATCACTTGAGTTAAGGTTATACTCCCTGGCAAGAGTATGACACTTCTCCCTAACGTGAGGTTTCTTCCTTGGGAGGAAAAGATGTTGGACTCCATGTAGCTCGTATGATTTATGTCAGTTAAGATAACCTCCCTTGCAGTATAGTTTTAAAGTGTTTTACTAAAGAGAAGAGTCTTACAAAAAAGTTTTTAGAAAACTAAGTGTAAAGGCTCACAAGTTTTACTCATATTATTTTCTAAAGAAAGATAGTAGTTTCAGATTTCAGCTTTCAGATTTTAGATTCAAGAGTGAGTCCTTCTTACACTTAGACAGTGTGTTTTAAAGAAAGAATGCAAGTATAGTTTCTAGAACTAAATGATATGGCTCACGAGAATTATTAAGTATGAATTTCTTTTATTACTTCAGATTTGAGTCTTTAGATATTCTTGCCTATTTGAGTCATTTTCATTTGGCATACATTATTTTTATAAACCATGATGACGAGATGATGTTTTACTTATGCATATCACCCCCATATACTCAGTACATCCTCAAAGTACTGATCTACATATATGTTTATATACTACATTATCTCGTAATGCAGGTTCAGGTGCTCAGTCACAGCAGCGAGACTGATTTTTAAGTATTTCTATCTACACTCTTACAGTGGTGAGACCTCATGGTTCGAGGACCTATTCCTGTAGATTCCAACTTTCATAGTATTTGAGTTATTGATTTCAGATTAGTCCGAGTCAGTTGGGGGTCTGTCCCAACGACTCTCTAGTTCTTTTAGTTGTAGAGGCTTATCGAACTATTAGTTGAATTTCTATATTTTTCAGTAATTGTTATTTAGACAGTGTTTTTAATTTATTTTAGTTCAAATTTGATTACTAAAGTACGATTTCTTAAATATTTTATCCTGAAGTAAGCCCTAGACTTAGTAGCACGCTCAAAGGTTTAGCTTGGGGTTACTCGTAGCCCTAAGCTCCGTGTGATGCCTCAGGATGAGACTTTGAGGCATTACAAACTTGGTATCAGAGACTAAGGTTTGAGGAGTCTTAGGAAGTTAGACAAGCCGCGTTACGTAGAGTCTTGATCATCGGTGTGAAGTGCACCACATCTATAAGCAAGAGGCTATGGAGCATTTTAGGAAAGATGCTCTCTTTCTTTCACAATTCATTGTGCTTATAGCTATCTCTATCTGCTATTAATTCATTCTGTTTTACGACAAAATATGCCTCCTCGCAGAGCTAATGCCCATAGAAATAACAATCAGCCACCCCAGCTTGTTGATCCTTTGAATGAGGATGTGTCACATGCGGAGTTTTGGGCTGATTTTTAGGCGCTAGCCCAAGCTGTGATAGTAAATGTTCAGGGTAACCACCAGTCAGCAGCCCTACCTCAGTAAGATGGGGACTTAGCCACAACCAGAATCAGAGATTTTATGAGAATGAGTCTGCTGGAATTCTTTGGGTCGAAGGCAGGTGAGGACCCACAACTTTATCTAGATGAGGTGAAGAAGATCACCCAAATTATGCATGTTTTGGAAGAAGAGAGTGTAGAATTGGCATCCTATAGGCTGGAGAATATTTCTCATGATTAGGCGGTGATGTGGAAGAAGAGTAGAGGGGAGGATGCAGTTCCCATGACATGGCAGGTGTTTCAGGATGCGTTCCTAGACAAGTTCTTCCCATTTGAGATAAGGGAAGATAATATAGAAGAGTTCATGAACCTTAGGCAGGTCTCTATAATAGTGAAAGAGTATTGCCTTAAGTTCAACTAGTTAGCTAAGTATGCCCCTGCACAGATGGCTAACCCTAGGTCAAGCATGAGTAAGTTTGTGAATGGTGTGTCTGGGTTTGTGGTTAAGGAGTATAGGACTGTTATTCTCAATAGGGACATGGATCTTTCTAGATTGATGATGCATGCTCTGCATATTGAGGCAGAGAAGATAAAAGAGAGAGAAAGATAGTAAGTAAGAGGGATAGAATAGGGTAGTTTGATTATGGTCAGAACAGGTTTGAAGGAGGAAATCATTCGCACTATCAAAATCAGTCATGTATGCTTGGACCTTCTTCTGCTAGTACTCTTACACCTAGGAATAGAAAGGAATAGTAGGGTAAGTCTCCTATGTCCAGGTCTCAGAATAGTGTGAGCAAAAGACCTCATTACCCTTCTTATGCTAAGTGTGGTAGGGACCATCTTGGTGAGTGCTTGGCTGGATAAAAGGGTTGTTTTAGTTGTGGCAAGATGGGTCATGTAATTAAAGAGTGTCCATATACTAAGCAGGGAAACAAAGGTGATCATCCCCAGACTCAGGCTAATAGTGCACTGGCTTCTCTAGGTCGCCCAACTCCTCCCCAGGACGTGTCATCCAGTACTGGTGGTGGTCAGTACTGGAACTAATTTTATGCTTTACCATCCCATCGGGAGCAGGAAGATTCACCTGATGTTGTTACTGGTATTCTTTGTGTATTTTTTTATGTTTATGTGTTATTAGACCCTGGGTCGAGTTACTCTTATGTGACCCTATTAGTTGCTGTGAATTATGAGATAAGTTCTGAAAAGATCCCTGAGCCCTTTTTGGTTTCCACTCCAGTAGGTGAGTCAGTTGTTGCCAAATAGATTTATAAAAAGTGTCCTATCACTGTTCTTCATAAAGTCATGTTGGCAGACTTGATAAAGTTGGACATTGTTGATTTTGACCTTATTCTTGGTATGGATTGGCTCCATTCTTGTTATGCAACCATAGATTATCGCGCCCTAGTGGTGAAGTTTCAGTTTTTAGATAAGCCAGTCTTTGAGTGGTCAGGTAATTTAGTATCTCCCAAGAGTCATTTCATATTTTATCTTAGAGCCAGAAAGTTAATATCCAAAGGGTGTATCTACCATCTAGTTTGAGTCAAGGACACTAATTTTGAGACTCCCATAGTTCAGTCAGTCAGTATAGTTAATGAATTTCTCGATGTCTTTCCTAAAGATCTACATGGGTACCTACCGATAGGGAAATAAAATTTGAGATTAATCTTCTACCTGATACTCATCCTATTTCCATTCCCCCATATCGTATGGCACCCGCAGAGCTTAAGGAGATGAAAGAGAAACTCAAAGATCTTTTAGATAAAGGATTCATAAGTCCTAGTATTTCTCCATGGGGCGCTCCTGTCCTATTTATGTGAAAGAAAGATGGTTCTTTGCAAATGTGCATTGACTATCGTCAGCTAAATAAGATCACAATTAAGAATATATATCCCCTTCCTAGAATAGATGAATTGTTTGATCAATACAAGGTGCAAGTTATTTCTCAAAGATAGACCTTAGGTTTAGCTATCATCAACTTAAAGTAAGGGAATATGATATTTCGAAGACAACCTTCAGGACCCGTTACGGTCATTTTGAGTTTTTAGTCATGTCCTTCGGGTTAATCAATGCTCCAGCAACCTTCATGGACCTCATGAATCCTGAGTTCAGATAGTACCCAGATATGTTTACCATTGTATTCATAGATGATATCCTTGTGTACTTTTGTAGTGAGATGATTATGCAGACCATTTGCGAATTGTGCAACAAACTCTTATGGATCATCAATTATTCACCAAATTTAGCAAGTGTGAATTTTGGATAAGGTTAGTAGCCTTTCTTATTCATATTATTTCTACCGATGGCATTAGGGTCGATCCCCAAAAGACAGAAGCTATAAGAAATTATCCTAGACCTATTTCTCTATTAGACATTAGGAGTTTCTTGGGTCTAGCAAGTTATTATCGCTATTTTGTTAAAGATTTCTCGTATATATTATCTCCTATGTCTAGATTGATCTAAAAAAAGTTAAGTTTCAGTGGTCAAATTCCTACGAGAAGAGTTTTCAGGAGTTGAAGACTCAAGTCACTTTAACCCCAGTCTTAGCATTACCAGATGGTATGGATGATTTTGTTGTGTATTATTATGCCTCTAGAGTTGGCTTGGGTTTTGTATTGATATAGAGAGGTAAGGTCATAGCCTATGCCTCTAGATAGTTAAAGCCTCATGAAAAGAACTACCTAACTCATGATCTGGAATTAACTACTGTGTTGATTGCTTTGAAAATCTAGGGACAATATTTGTATGGTGTTCATGTTGATGTATTCACGGATCACAAAAGCCTACAGTATGTGTTTACCCAGAGAGAGTTGAATCTTTGTCATAAAAGGTGGTTAGAACTGCTGAAAGATTATGACATGAGTGTGTTGTGTCATTCGGGTAAGGCCAATTTAGTGACAGTCACCCTTAGTAGATTGTCCATGGGCAGTGTTGGTCATGTAGAGAATGATAAGAAAGAGTTAGCTAGAGAAGTTCATATTTTGGATAGGTTGGGTGTTAGATTGGTTGATTCAGCTGAGGGTAGCATTTGAGTGCAGAATAGTGCAGAATCTTCTCTCGTTTTTGAGATAAAGGAGAAGCAAAACCAGGATCCCATCTTAGTTCAGTTGAAGGAGTCTGTTAAAGACCAAAAGATAGAGGTTTTCTCCCAAGGGGGAGATGGTGTGCTGAGATACCAAAGTAGGTTGTGTGTACCATGTGTAAATGATTTGAGACAATAGGTTATGGTTTAGGCATATGATGCGCGATATTCTATTCACCCTGGTGCTACCAAGATGTGCTGAGACTTGTGGGAAATCTATTAGTGGAGTGGTATAAAGAGACGTATAGCAGAATTCATGGACAAGTGTGCAACTTTTCAACAGGTTAAGGTAGAGCACCAAAGACCTGGTGGTATTTTGCAAGAGTTTAGTATTCCTACTTGGAAGTGGGAAGAGGTGAATATGGATTTTGCGACTGGTTTACCCTATTCGCATCGACATCATGATTCGATTTAGGTTGTTATTGATAGGTTGAATAAGTCAGTGCATTTCTTACCAGTTCACACGTCACACATAGTAGAGTATTATGCTAAGCTGTATATCCGAGAGTTAGTCAGATTGTATGGAGTTCCCTTGTCTATCATCTCAGATAGAGGTACTCAGTTTACTTCACAGTTTTGGAAAGCTTTTCAGAAGGGTCTTGGTACCCAAGTTCATCTCAGTTTCACTTTTCATCCATAGATAGATGGTCTGGCAGAAAGGACCATCCAAACTCTAGAAGATTTGTTGAGGGCATGTTCTCTTGATTTCAAGGGTAGCTGGGATGAGCATTTTCCATTGATTGAGTTCTCTTATAACAACAGTTATCATTCTAGCATTCAAATGTCCCCGTTTGAAGCTTTTTATGGGAGGAGATGTAGATAACCTATAGGTTGGTTTAAAGTGGGTGAGGTTGCCTTTTTTGGACCTGATGCAGTGTTTGAAGATATGGAGAAATTTAAGTTGATTAGAGTAAGATTGAAAGTAGCCCAGAGTCATCAGAAATCATATGTGGATGTGAAAAGGAGGGACCTTGAGTTTGAGGTTGGTGATTTAATATATTTGAAGATTTCACCCATGAAAGGGGTGAAGAGATTTGGAAAGAAGGGGAAACTTAGTCCCCAGTATGTTGTCCCATTTAGAATTTTGAGTCCTATTAGGAAAGTAGCTTATGAGCTTAAGCTGCCTGCAGACCTGTTAGCTGTTCATCCTGTATTCCACATCTCTATGCTTAAAAAGTGCATCGGTGACTCTACCATTGTAGTCCCCTTAGACAACTCAAAAATTCATAACAGCCTTTCTTATGAAGAGGTTCCAATTGAGATTTTAGATCACCAGATCTGTAGGGTAAGGAAAAAAGAAGTTCCCCTGATCAAAGTCCTTTGGCGGAACCAGTCTGTTAAGGGTGCCACTTGGGAAATAGAAGCAGATATGCGAGCCATGTACCCTCGCCTCTTTTTAAAAAATTCAGATGTAGCCGAAGGTAATAGTCTTCCCTAATTCTGTTCCTTTCTAGCCACAAATTAAGCTAGATATTCGTCCTTATAATAAATTCCTCCACTCAAAAAATTAACTCAGAATCTCATAATGATTTAGATTAAGTTTTGAAATTCATTTCAGTTATGCATGCTATTATATATCTTCATATTCCTCAGTATTCTTAGTCTAACTAGCAATATTCAAGCACAAATGTTTCCAAGGGGGAGATATTGTAAGACCCCGCAAATCCTAGTCGTTTCAGTCTTATATTGCATGCCAAAAGAAGTCCCAGACTTAGAAAATTTCAGCTAAGTATGAGCACTTAGTCACATTTTTTTCCTTGAGATTTCAATGGTTTTATTGTCTACCCTAAAGACCTTAAAATGCCAATTTTTGAGTTTAATCATGATCAGGGAGGTCAATAGGTGTTATCGGGCGAGTTTTTGATTTTTTGGATCTCGTTAGAAGCTTGTTTGGATATTGAAAACAGTGAGTTAACGCAAATTCAACACGTTGCGTTGTCCATCACGTTGACCAACCTTTTTCCCAGCATCAGATGCAAATTCCAGTGATCCAACTCGAACTCGATGCGGTACATTGAGATCGCATTGGTATCATCGATGCGGCGCGTCGGCCTGCGCGTCGCTGGGCATTTTTTTATTTCAGCCATTAAAGATCTGCATCCAAAGGGGTAATTAAGTTAATTTACCCCACTCTTATTCTGCCCAAACACAAGATCAAATCCTATTCTAACCACATTAGGCTTATTTTCATCAATTTCTCTCAAATTAAAAATCCTAAGCTTCAAAACTCAACCCCAAGAATTCCAAGATTCCACCATTGTTTTTCTAAATTGGTTTAAGAATCAAGGTTTCCATGTCAAGAGCTTCAAGAATCCTCCTTCAAGCACACAAAAAGAGTCTTAAAAGCAAACTTGTTCATCTAGTTCATCATCCAAGGTATGTGGGGTTTATATAAGGACAATCCTTTCGTCCTTGTGTCCAAAATTATGTTTTTCAACAAATTTCTTATGATTTTAAGATAGGTTTTACACCCAAAGTATCTTATTGATGATTTTGAGTATGATATAATTGAATTATTAAATCCCATGTTTATTTTGAGTTAAATAATGCTGTTTTATGATTTTGAATACCATGAGCATGATTCGATATATTGTTTATAACTTTTTCATTGAATTGAGCATGAGATTGTGATTTGAAGTTATTATCTTGATACTATTGATGAATTTTAAGATGCTTTCAAAGCATGATGTTTTCCCATGCATTTACATGAGTTTGATATATTGATATTCAATTATATAAATAGTATTTGATTTGATCTTTTGATCCTCCGAATGTGTTTTGGAATCCACTTTACACATTTAATTATGATAAATGCATAACTGATTTCATTGTAAATCCTTATGCGAGTTTTAATGTGGATTTCCATGAGATGAGTGTAGAAAATTAAGGGGAGTGGTATTTAACATCGATTTAGGTACGATTCAACGGTCTCATACCCCCGAACTACGTGCCACCATAGGATTGAGAATTTAAGTTCCCATAGAGGTAGATTTGTGATCACTTGAGTTGAGGTTATACTCCCTGGCAAGAGTATGCCACCTCTCCTTAATGTGAGGTTTCTTCCTTAGGAGGATAAGACGTTGGACTCCATGTAGCTTGCATGGTTTATGTCGGTTAAGAGAACCCCCCTTACAATATAGTTTTAAAGTGTTTTCCTAAAGAGAAGAGTCTTACAGAAAAGCTTTTAGAAAACTAAGTGTAAAGGCTCACAAGTTTTTCTTAGATTATGTTCTAAAGAGAGATAGTAGTTTCAGATTTTATCTTTCAGATTTCAGATTCAAGAGTAAGTCCTTCTTACACTTAGACAGTGTGTTTTAAAGAAAGAATGCAAGTATGGTTTCTAGAACTAAATGATATGGATTATGAGAATTAGTAAGTATGAATTTCTTTTATTACTTCAAATTTCAGTCTTTCAGATATTCTTGCCTATGTGAGTCATTTTCACTTAGCATGCATTATTTTTATAAACCATAATGACGAGATGATATTTTACTTATGCATATCACCCCTATATACTCAGTACATCCTCAAAGTACTGATCCACATATATGTCTATCTGCTATATTGTCTCATAATGTAGGTTCAGGTGCTCAGTCACAGCAGTTAGAGTGATTTTCGAGCATTTCTATCTACATTCTTACAGTGGTGAGTCCTCATGGTTCGAGGACTTATTCCTGCAGATTTCCATCTTTTGTAGTATTTGAGTTATTGATTTCATATTAGTCCGATTCAGTTGGGGGTCTGTCCCAATGACTCTTTAGTTCTTTTAGTAGTAGAGGCTTGTTGGACTATTTGTTGGATTTCCAAAATTTTTCAGTAATTGTTATTTAGACAGTGTTTTCAATTTATTTAAGTTTAGATTTGATATACTAAAGTACGATTGCTTGTATAGTTTATCCTGAAGTAAGCTCCAGACTTAGTAGCAGGCTCAAAGGGTTAGCTTGGTGTTACTCGTAGCCCTGAGCACCGTGTGATGCCTCGGGATGAGATTTTGGGGCGTTACACACAGAGCCATTATTTTCATGGTGGAATTCCTCGGTATTATGCTGTTCCCAATGAGGGAGAACTGGATCAACATTCACTTACTTTTTATGGTAATATTCATGTACAGAGGACTAGTCCAAGTCACGATCATACAATGTGGAGCAATGGGGTACCTTCTTAACCCACCTCACCGACAACTTCATCTAGTGGAGGATATCATGGGCCAGTAGTCAAGTAATGCTAAGGAAACATTACTCTTACTTCCTCGAATTAATTGGGTTGGAGGGGATCTATCCATATGCTCCATTGAGAGTTCTACGACAGTTTGGCATGATTTAGAATGTGCCTCTGTGGTCAATCATAGCGTTAGCAAAAGGAAACTATGAGGGAAGAATTTCCATTCAAAGGCTTGACAATTTTATTAATAGATGGGGATAAATATTCAGTTTGGGCATGAGCGGCAATCCATACTGCACCCCTGAGTACTACACATGGTATATGTCGGGAGGAATTTTGGCCCAACCGAGTTATGAGTCACTCCATGGGCTTGCAAACACTCATAGAGCAGATCATACCCGAGACCAGCTGTTGCACCTTAGGCCTGTGACCGCCACCATTTATGAGTAGGTGATGCCGAGATTGGTGGATCATCTCAGCCATGTAGTAGACGAAGAATCCGAGGAGGAAATGGATGAAATCCCCGAAGAGGACCCGGAGAAAGATCCAGAAGTGGATCCGATAGAGAAATAGGAAGGAGAGCTGATAAAAGAGATAGAAGAGTACCCCAAAGAAGAAAAATATGGACCAATAGGGTTCGGTGGTGAGGAGGATGAAGATCACTAAGGGCAGCAGTCAGATGGGTCCCCAGAGTACCATCGGGGCCCTATTATGAATTTGACGATTATGATGATGATAACCCCACCTGGCCTTAGGATCCATTTGCTGTCTTTGATTCCCAAAGGGTCTTGTATGACCTACTTTGATATTTGTACTTTTTTATTTCGTTTTCTATTTTCTCTAAAATGTCTTGCATGACCTCTGATAATATTTCTATAAAAATATGCCTACCATGATGTAATACTTAATTCAAGGCTTTTTCCCTATTTGAAACTCATGGCTTTACACTTCACCCCTATTATAAATCAAAGAACCTTCGTCCTGAATTTAAGTGTGGTTTGAACTTTTGATCAATTAATTATACTTGCATCGTAGGCCCACCTCTGGCAAAAAGAGGCTCTATATTAAGACACATTTTGGATGTCACCGACTTGGAATATATAAGTGTTACATGTTAAATTTTCAATATCTCCCAAACTAACATAGTTTCCCTTTTTTTTTTCTTTTTCTTTTTTTGTTTATTAATCCCCTCAGAAGAAAGTTGATTTGCAACGATTGGAAACCTGGAGGAATCCCAATATAACCTTTGACCTAAGGACAAAATGACTAACAAAGATAAGGACGCGATGATACTAGTAAATGAAGCCAAAAGCTCTCAAAGGCTATCAGACACTCAGAATGACAAGCAAATGGATAACATAGTGTAAGAAATTGAAGTCTTGAAGGAAGAGCTACGTCAAATGCAGTATCTAACCAAGTTTACCGTGTCTAGATTTCCTATTTAATTCCAGGGTCGAAATGTTGGATTACCCTCGGTCACCCCCACTAACCCAACGGCTCTACTGCATGCTCAAGCCTCGCCTACTTTTCAACCCATTGTCGGGACTGCACTTTGATATTCATTTCCTGCTTAAAACTTTACTATTCTAATCCATCCAAAAATACAACACATACCCGAGGCACATGTCACTTATGAGATACCTATGCCATCGGTATATGCTACCGAAGCTCCTACTTTTGCAACATCCACAATTGTTAAGGTGCCACATGAGGTTGATAGGTATGCGGAATTAGGGAAAAATATCTAATCAAATGAAAAAAGGTCGATAGCATCTCAGCTCTAAAGCCTAAAGAGGGCATTTAGAAACATGCAAGTTACTAGAGAAACTGAAAGCTTAGAATATGATGACTTGTGCATTCATATAGATATTGACATTCCAGTTGGGTACAAACCACCAAAGTTTGATGTGTTTGATAGAAAGGGCGGCCCACATGCACATCTGAGGGCTTATTACGAAAAGTTGGTTGGCGTAGGAAGGAATGAAGAGTTAATGATAAAATTGTTTATCTGGATCTTATCAGGAGAAGCTTTGACTTGGTACACCTGACAAGACACCCGTAAGTGGAGTGACTGGTGGGAAATGGCTGAAGACTTCATGAGCCGTTTCAAGTTTAACATTGAGATTTCCCCAGATAAGTTCTCATTAGCCAATGTACAGAAGAAGATACCAAAATTATTCTAAGAGTATGCATGGCATTGGAGAACCGAAGCTGCAAGGATCTAGCCTCTATTAGATGAAAGTGAATTCTCTAAGTATTTCATCTGAGTTCAAGAGGATGTTTATTTTGACAAAATGATATCAATGATGGGACAAAAGTTTCCAGAATAGGTCAAAATGGGAGATTTCATAGAGGAAGGCATCAAGTTAGGGAAGATCCAGTCTATGGTTGCATTGTAAGCCGCAACTATGGCCATACAGTCTAGTTCCATTGGTGGTAATAAGAAAAAGAGAAAAGATGTCTCAGTCGCCACACCGTACTACCAACTGAGGAACTCTTCCTACCGTTACCCTAAAACCCTCAGATTATTGCATATGTGCTGATGTATAATGCACAACCACATTACAATCCACCTCGAATCCAATATACCAAAATCTAGAAAATCCATATTCCCCTGTCCAAGCTCCATCTCACCAAAATAGACCGACTTATGGTCCAACGCCACGCCCAAATTTTAAAGCCAGAAATACCCGCACCTACACACCAAATATTGAACCTTTGGCCCAGATATTTGAAAGATTGAGGGTAGTAGGATTGTTCCATCCAATAGAAGGAAAAACCCCTGACCTAACCTCTCAAAATTTTGATGGCAACAAGCGATGCATCTATCACTCAAGAGTCCAGGGGCATGATATGGAAAAATGCTCCAGTTTGAAGAATTATATTGAGTCTCTAATAAGGAAGGGAGTAGTCAAATGCACCGCCACAGCTCCAAATATGAATAATAACCCCTTGCCAAATCATGGAAATCAAGAAGTCAATATAATTACTCTGGAGGCAGAATATGAATTTGAAGAAGATATTGTGCCTACATAGAATGTAGAGGAAATCGCCACTACATCCCCATCATAAATTTTTACTACAGTACAATTGAGAGAGCCAATAACTGTTTAGACTTACCTGCCGAGAGTCGTAGTGACCACAATAGCCACCGGAAGGCCCGACTATGACACTAAAGTGATCCCATGGGATTATCAAGTTGTAGCCAGGGGAAAAATTATAGACACTAATGCGGCTCAACGGATGACCAGGTCATAAAGGTGTTACACACCAGAGGAACCAAATCGAGGAGTTCTCGGGAAAGATCAGAATCTAAAGAGGAATATTACTAATGCTAAATCCACAAAATTTTGGAAAAAAATGCAACCTAAGGACTATTCGATTGAAGAGCAACTAAAAAAGACACTGGCACACATATCTATTATGTCCCTGCTCATGAGTTCTGAGGCCCATAGAAATGCTTTGATGGAAGTGCTATGTGGGGTTATCATACTAGGAAAGACCATAAGTGAGACTTTGGCTGCAAAAATCAGATGAGAGGTAGAAGCAAATAAGGTTTCTTATCATGATGATGTGCTACCATCGGAAGGGCTTCACACAACAAATCACTTCATATTGTAGTCAGATATCATGAATAGATGGTGAATAGGATTTTGAACGATGGTGGTTCAGGTGTAACATTTGTCCATTCTTCACTCTATGGGATTTGGGTGTAAACATAAAAGATATAAGAGAGAGTTTGGTGGTGATTGAAGCCTTTGATGGATCACAAAGAAGTGTCATTAGAGAAATCTACTTGACATTGCAGATAGGACCAGCTAAATTTCCTATCTTATTTCAAGTCATGTATGTATCATCTAGTTACAACCCATTGCTAGGAAGGTCATGGGTCCACATAGAAAAAGACATTCCTTTACTCTTCATTAGTGCATGAAGTTTGTGTGGGGTCGCACAGAAGTTACTGTCCATGGAGAGCTCAGTCATCCCATCTATTCTATCAATTTAGTTCCAACCGCCGAGGAGTTAGATGGAGCCACTTTCCATACTCAAGAGATCATGTAAGCTGCAAGGATCGATGAGAATATAGATCTAATTGAAGTAAAAATGTCAAGTGCTGCAATGATGGTTGCGTCAGAGATATTAAAATATGGGTATCAGCCTAAGATAGGGCTAGGACCAAAGGCCGATAAAATAATCAAGCCAATCCAGTTGAAGCATCTGAGAGGTACTACAGGGCTAGGATATAAGGTTGTTACCGGAGAAGCCTGCAGTGAAGGATCTGAAGTGACGGTAATTATGCCAGCCCAAGTCCCAGTCCCAAAGCAACTAGTTGATGAAGATATCATAGAGGGAATAGTAAATTTGTTTGTGGCCATGGTCAAAGGAGAACCGGAGATAGATTTCAAGAATCTTACCATCCGTGATACCAAAAGTGGAGAAGTCTTGTAGAATTGGACCATCATCCTATTCCTATTCCGACAGGAGTCTTGGTAGAGTGGGATTGTAGTTGCTTTTAAAATTATTTTTTTTGTATGATCAATTGAGGCTTGAATCATGCTGAAGCTCTTTTTGCTACTTGCCTCTTGCCAAAGACCAGTGCTTTTTATTAATAAAAGTCCTCATTTTCAAAAACTTATTTTCTATTTTTGATATCTATTTACTTTACTCGCTTTTATACTTTTAAGAGTAAATATTAATAAAAATCTTCTTTCCATGATTATGACATGTAACGAATCTGTTGAGAAAAATGCAAATGATGAGCAAGATTACGAGGAGTATTGTAACATCTCGGGAGTACACCATGGATGTCACACGGTGCTTACGGTCGCCAGTGACAACAAACTAACCATAAGTTGGTACCTGTTGTGAGCACTGAATAAAACTGATAACAAAAGATACATATATACAGAATAACTAAATACACCATAAGGTTTTAAATACCAAAAACATTACTGAATTATAAGTTTGAAAACAACTATATGAAAACTAATAAAATAATAACAAAATGACTGACTATCTGAAGTGTTCGAAAGCCTCTAAAACCGACTGGATAAGAGTTGATGGGATAGGCCCCCAACTAACTCCATCGGACTACTGAACTGAAAACACTGAAATAAACATAATTGGTCCATGAAATATGAGGACTCGCCATAGTTGCTGCTGTTGATGCACTAGAATATCTAAGTGTGATCAGGAACCTGAGCGTTTAAACCTATGATATGAGACATCATAGCACAAGAAATGACTATTCAGTCAGTACTTTGAATGTACTAGTATACTAGATGGGGTTAGGCTGATATACAGGGGCTCATGTACATGAATAATAATTGACTGAATAACATGAGATAACTCAATAACTGCTATGAAAACATGAATACTGTAAAATCTAAGAATGCATAACCAATCATATAACATGATTCTAAAATAGTTTGTAAACTAAATTACTAAAATCTAATAACTGAATAATCGATAAACTGTATGCTATGGTCAAGAAAAACTGAACTAAGTTCTGAACTGAATACTAAAACTGAAACTGTGGATCTATCGTTTAACCGATATGCCCCAATATGAGCTAATTAGGGTCCAACCTATGACCCCAGTTGAAAGGGTGCTAGTCAGTGCCACGGGTACTAATAATGGTTGTGTCAACCCTAAAATAGCAAGAAGACGTCTTGTCAACCCTAAACTAACAGAAAAACTCATGAGATATGTGTTAACCCTAAACTATAAGGAAGAATATCTCAAACCTATAATGGCTACGTAGTTCTATAACTCAGGGATTGCTAGTAAGGGTCAAACCCTATACTAATAGGAATGCCTCCATCTCCTGGGTTCGCTCGATGCGGAATCCTACTCCCAACTGAACTAACACTGATTACAAGATTGAACTTTGTTTAACTGAAGAATGAACTAACTCGGATAACTGAACTGATCTAAGTTTGAATGACATGATAACTGATTCAACTGATAATGCTCATACGTGTCTGAAACCATTTTGAAAATGCTGAGACTAAGTAAATAGCTAAATTTCGGGTATTCATAACCCCCAGGAATTAATAACAATAACAACAAGGACAAATGAAAGCTTTGAAACCATGGAAGGAAATCATTGTACACAATTATTCACTTAAGCATTTTATTTAACACATAGGGGTCAAGACTTTAACATAGGGGCAATTTTAAACATGATAAAATAGCAGAATCACTTGGCCAAATTATAAACTGATGGTTTTATTCTGAATTTGCATGAACATGATATGGAAACCATAATAGTTAAAACATACTATAATGCATTCCATATAAAAACAATTGAAATTATAACCTGAAACCAAACTACCAAGGTATAGATAAACATACTTCAACTTTCGAACATGTAAGGGCTCTTTCTGTCAAAACTCTTAGAAATGTAATACATAATAGAAATTCAAAAGAGTTTTATGGAGATAATTCGTTTTAAACATGTAATAAGTAGTCATTGTTCAAAACCCAATCATTTAGATATTTCACCAAACACTTAAAATTCATGGTTTTAAGCATAAAAATAGTTTAATTCATGGTATAATAACATAACTTCAATACTAAAATCATGGGTTAAGGGTTTAACATGAAATTTTCGTCCTTCAAGTATGTCAAGGGCCAATTGCAATGAAAACACATGTAAACATGGTATAAAAATGGAAATTCATGGGAGTTCGTAGATATAATTCATCTAACATGTAAAGATCATGATTTTAATCTTGAAAATGGATTCTTGGACTCCATGGGTGAAAAGGACCCATGGATGAACATCTAACATATCTTAAAGCTTTAATCTTGAAAGAGAATAAACTAGTCTTGAACGTTCTTGGATTGGAAATCACAATTTCTTAGTTTTCTTGAAGAGAAGATAATAAATATTGAGGTTCTTAGGAGGTAGTTAGGGTTTCTTTGAGATAAAATTGAATGAAAATGGGCAAATTATGTCTAAATTGCTAATATAAGTCGTGTTATGACTACTTGGATTGAAGGGAAAAGATGTGACTTCCCCTCAGATTTTTAAATTAGTAACTAGAATGTCGATTAAGGCTTCACCACAGTGCGCCAAGGGCCTCATCACTATTATGCCATGACACGCCACAATTGCGGTGAGGCTCTAGGATTGAAATAAAAACGTGCCTCAATCCTTGTTCAAAAAATGCAAAACTTCCCCAAGACATTCTCCTTACACCCCTAAACATGAATTAACTCAAAAACTTATATATCGGAGTTGGGAAGGTCACATTAAAAAATCATCGAAGTGATGAGGCCAAATAATAAAACTAATTCCCTAACACTTAGTTAAATTTTCAGGTTCTAAGCCGCTTATGCATGAACTACGAGCTAAAATGAGCTAAGACTAATACGGGGTATTATAATATATCCCCCTTGGAAATATTCGTCCTTGAATGAGACTGATTAAGCTGTGAACACTGGGGAATCTGCGATTACATACTAAACATACATAATTGAAAACATGGTTACATGACTGAGTTTGAAACGTACATGAACTGAACTGATTTCATTAATACATGTATTGACATGAAAATGGTTATAAGGCTGAGATAGAAATGAGAGAGTCAATTTATGAGTAACCACTACCTCAAACTAAATTTGGTTTCATGAAGAAATGTTGAGAGGTTTAAGACATGGGGGAAACCGGGGTATTACCACATTCCCTGAGTGATACTGGCTTGGCTGAGGTACGAGGAGAGATTGAGATGATGCACGTGACACTTACGAACTATATCATGACTGAATATCTGGAATGTGAAATTGAGGTTTGAAAAATAGAGGGTCAATGACATAAATTCATCAAAGAGGTTTGAACTGAGGACATGTATGACATGAATTTGAATTTCATTAAGGGGGTGTGAATGACAAACTAGAGGTGTGGAGACAAACGCTTGAGTCTAAAGGGTTCAGGTTGAGCAGAAGCAAGACAGAGTATTTGGAATGCAAGTTTAATAACGTGATGCTGGAGAATGAGGTGGTAGTGAAGTTGGAATCACAGGAGGTATGTAAGAGGGATAGTTTCAAGTATCTCGGGTCTGTGATCCAGGGTAACGATGAGATTGACGAGGATGTCTCGCACCATATTGGGGCGGGATGGATGAAGTGGAAGCTCGCGTCGGGGGTGTTGTGCGATAAGAAGGTGCCGCCCAAGCTTAAAGGCAAATTCTACAGGGCGGTAGTCCATCCGGCCATGTTGTATGGAGCGGAGTGCTGGCCAGTTAAGAACTCCCACATCCAAAAAATGAAGGTGGGAGAAATGCTGATGTTGCGTTGGATGTGTGGGATGACTAGAGGGGATAGAGTTCAGAATGATATTATCAGGGAGAAGGTTGGTGTGACCCCAGTGGAGTATAAGATGCGGGAGGTCCGATTGAGATGGTTCGGAAACGTGATGAGAAGGGGCATGGATGCCCTGGTTCGTAGGTGTGAGAGGTTAGCATTGGATGGCTTTAGGTGGGGTAGGGGTAGGCCGAAGAAGTACTGGGGTGAGGTGATTAGGCGGGACATGGAGCAGTTATAGCTCACCGAGGACATGACCCTAGATAGGAAGATCTGGAGGACGCGAATTAGGGCAGAAGGCTAGGGCCAGTTTGGGTCGCTAGTGTAGGGAATTACTTGGTGGGGGTATTATTCTTGCTATGGTACCTGGTTCCATGTTTTATTACGATCTTGTATGCTTTTCTCTATTTTTATTACTTATGGGTGCCATTTTTATGTAATGAAATCTTGTTCTGTGCTTTACTATGTATCTATGTATCTATGTATTTGTGCGGTGTCTTATGTCTTGAGCCGGGGGTCTATAGGAAACAACCTTTCTACCTCTTTCGAGGTAGAGGTATGGACTGCGTACATCTTACCCCCCAGACCA
This sequence comes from Capsicum baccatum var. pendulum, assembly GCA_030864225.1. NCBI lineage: Eukaryota > Viridiplantae > Streptophyta > Magnoliopsida > Solanales > Solanaceae > Capsicum > Capsicum baccatum. The sequence goes on along the minus strand of CM061554.1, from coordinate 49,910,469 downwards.
CACTAGGTGGGAATGCACTGGGTTTGTTGTTGTTGTTGTTATATTACGAGTATAGCATGAGTACTGGAACTGTACATACCATAAAGCATGAGCACATAAGTCATGAACTGCGTGACCTGAGTTTGGAGTTTCTAAATTCATGGAACATGGTTTGTACTGCTTAACAAACTGGAACTCCTTATACTAGGCACTGGAAATGTACATGATTCTCTATGATGTGTATGAAAATGAACTATAATCATAGAGCTGACATGTAAGACATGGGTAGATATCATGATAACTGAAGCACAAAGACTGAAATAAGAATGGGTCGGGCATCTCCCTCCCCACTGCTTTTATACACATACTGGAATCACTACTAGGATTTGAGAGTCTGACTTGGTTACTTGTTCTACCATCTCCCCTTTATCTTAAAGCCATCATTCTAAGTTTGTGTCACTAGACACTGAGAAGAGCTCTACTAGAATTTTTGGACTAACATCGACTTTACCCATAATTTAGGGGGTTACAAAAAGGAAATGAAGTTTCAGGCTCTACTAAAACATACACAAGAATATGAAAGTGCTGTAATGTATCCGTAAATACATGAGGAGAACTTTTATGATCATGTCGTGAATGGAGTGCATAAATTCTATTCTGACGTGGGCCACTGATGGCACAGAAAGTAGCGTCCTGCTAAGTTGGGCGACCTACTGGAGATGAGGGACTACTGTGCTGACTCCATGGACTAACCATAGGACATTCTCTGACTCTTTGGCTTGGATTTTCACATCCAAAACACACATCACTGCCAGCTCTACATATACCTTTATGATTCCTACCACATTCACCGCAAAATAAATGGGTACGACCACAGTTCTCACTACCCTTGGTCTTGGAGCCTGGCGCCTCATTCCGACTATCATTCCTGAACTTTATCACTGATGCACTAGTTGAAGATGGAGATGGGGATGAAAACTTTTGATGGAACTAAGAACAGTTACCACCCTCTGACCCTGGCTGAGCAAAATTAAAACTACCTATCCTAGCTCTTTTACTCTCTCTCTTTCTTCTTAGCCTCCTCCTCCTCGATCTGCTGAGCATGAACCATTGTAATACCCTATATTTCCCTAACATAATTTATGTCCCAATACATAAGCATTCATATATAAAATTTTTGAAATACCCATTACTTTTTAGTTTAGAGCCTCCCAATGCGTAGAAAATTCAATAAACTTTCCAACGATGAAAAATTTACTCAATTTTGATAACCGGATAAGAAGTGATGGAGATTTTAAGTTTCAGTCATTAAACATCATCATTTTGGTCACTAGCGCATTGCGGAGACAATCTAAATGACAATTGTCAATTTCTAGTAAGGGACCATGATATTGGCACATCGCGCCAAGGACCCAATTCACATTTGGCAATTTCCAGTGAGCCTCCGCGATAATGGCGCATAACGGAGGTTGACAAAATGGTATTCCAAAGGCTTACGCAATAGCCCCACTTTGCGCCATGCTTCCAGGTCCCAGTCGTCAATTTCCAATGAGGCTCCACGATCCTAGCGCATCGCACCAAGGCCTCAAATCAGGATTTTCAGTTTTTTAGTTTCACATTTTTAATTTCCAAGAGGCTGTTTGGTCATTTTTCCTAAGCCCTAAACTTGTCCTAAACACAAAATTAAGGCCGAATAGGGCATCATATTCCCATTATTCTCAAATTACTCAAAAGGGGATCTATTCTCTTCAAGAACACAAAAACCCTAGCTCTTAAATTCAAGGCCAAATCTCAAGAACTCACCATCAATCCTCTCAAATTCATTAACCCAGGTATGTTAAATGTTTATCCATGGGTTTCTTTCACCAATAGAGTTCAAGCATTCAATTTAAATTACAAAATTATGATTTTTCAAGTTATTCGTATTTTAAATTATGATTTCATCCATGAATCTCCATGAACTATGATTTTACACCATTTATAGATAAATTTAATGTTGTTATTCAATTCTCCATGTTTTAATGTTATCATTCATTGAATTAGTTATGATTTAGTACTATTCATGTTGAATTCATGCTATTACTACAAGTTTCCTAACATTCCTATGATTTGACCAAACTATGAATTACAAGTGTTTGATAAAATGCCTGCAAGAATACATGTTTGATAAAAGCTTGCATGCTATGTCCTCTAAACTTAAGAATCATGTTACTATTATTACTTTTGAGTCCTGGGGATATTGAATACCTGAAAACCATAGTTGCTTATTTAATCTTGTCTTAGTATCTTCAGAATAACTTCAAAATACATATTATGAGCACTACTAGATTAGTCAGTTAAACTCAGAATAGTCAGTAACTTAGTGTTATTCAGTTGGGAGTACGACTTAGCACCGAGTGAGTGTAGGTGTGGAGGCTTCCCCGTTAGATAGGATGAGTCACTAGCAGCAATCCCTAAACTCTAGAACTACGTAGCCAGCGTAGGATATGAGAAGTCACCCATCAGTGTAGGCTTGACTATCTTGCAGGGGTCACCCATCAGTTCAGGCTTGACACCTTTAGTCCTTCGAGATAGTAAATTAGTATAGTGGATCCACATAGCCTACGTTAGTACCCGTGGCACAGTATTGACACCCTTTCAACTGGGGTTACAAGTTAAACCCTAATTAGCTCAGATTAGGGAATATAGGTTAGATGATACCTCCTACAGTCTCGGTCCAATAATCATATCAGTAGTTCAGTCTCAGTGTTGTTTGACCAAGGCATACATATATTAGTTATTGCAGTATTTTAGTTTACAAACTTTTATTCAGTTAATGTTATATGCTTGGTCATGCATCCCTAGTATCTGCATATTTCACGTACCTTCAGTATTTAGACTTTTATGAATACACAACATTTACAGATTTCACATATTTTTAGTATCTATAGATTTCATGCTTTTTATTCAGTATTCTATGTTTTATATGTATATTCAGATAATTATTATTCCTATTCATGAAATCATGCATGTCAGCCTACCTTATTTAGCATACCAGTACTTTCAAAGTACTAATCTCATACCATTCTTTTGTTCTATAATATATTATATCATAATTTCTGACGCCCAATTCCTGGATTGCGCTTAGACTTCTTAGAATCTCTGCAGTAGTAATGGTGAGTCCTCTATTTTGAGGATGGATTATTTTATTTCATGCTTTCAGTCTAGTAGTTAGTTGGAGTTAATTGAGGCCTGTCCCATCAACTCGTAGTTATTCAGTTTAGAGGCTCTCATACAATACATTCAATTATTTAGTATTGAGACTTCAGTTGACATGGCAGTTAGTTATTCAGCTTATCTCAGATTTCAGTATTTATTCTGACTCAGATAGTTGTTTCTTTAGATTCATAATTCAATATTTGTTTCAGATATTAAAACCTTATGGCATATAAGTTATTCTTCTGTATTTATGATTATGTTATTCAGTGCTCACAATAGCTACCAGCTCATGGGTTCGATTGTGGTCCTTCGGGACTGTAAGCATCGTGTGACGCCCAGGGTGTACTCTCAGGGTGTTACAAAACTAGTATCAGAGCTTAAGTTTTAAAGTGTCCTAGGAAGTCTGAAATCTATATCAAGTAGAGTCTTGTGCATGGGTGTGTAGCGCGCCACACTTATGGGCAGGAGGCCACAAGGCATTTAGGAAAAGTTTCCATTCTTTCAGTATTTATATCGTGCAAGTGGGCATGAGCTCAAGTTAAACTCTCAGTCTAATCTATTTCTTCCTTTTGTTTATAGAATATACCTCCCAAAATAATAACAGAAGAGGAGCAGGAAACCAGCCAGCACCTCTGCCCATCCAAGTAGACCCTCTGGACTAGCATGTCTCTCACACAGAATTTAGAGTTGCGTTCACTACTCTAGCAAACATCATAGAAGCTCAGGATGAATGACCAGCTACTGTTCAAGCCTACCCTTGGCCAATACTGTTGCAAACAAACCCATACTTGGTTTAAGTAGTGGAAGGTAGATAGGCGTATTAATGCAAGGCCTGTAGAATGGGAAGAGTTTGCTACGGCTTTCTTAGACAGATTCTTCCCATTAGAGTTTAGGGAGGCCAAAGTGTTAGAATTTATTAACATGAGGTAGGGCAACATGAGCGTGAAGGAGTATTCCATTACGTTTACCCAGTTAGCTAGATATGCTCCTCATGTGGTAGCTGATAGCAAGTCCAAGATGAGTAAGTTTGTGTCTGGTGTATCTGATAGTGTGGTCAAGGAGTATAGGACCACAATGCTGATTAGGGAGATGGACTTGTCTAAGTTGATGGTCCATGCTCATCAAATTAAGGATAAAAAGATTAGGGAGCGAGAAAAAAAAGAGCCAGGATAGGTAGTTTTAATTTTAGCCAGCTAAGGTCAGAAGGTGGTAACCATCCTCAGTTTCATCGAAGTTCTTCAACCCCAACACCCTCTTCTGCCAGTGCCCCAGTACCCATATTCAGAAATGATAATAGGGATAGAAAACCAATATCTAAGTCCCAAGGCAGTGTGAACAGTTCCCGTACGAACCTTCTTTGTCAGAAATATGGCAGAAATCATCAGGAAGAGTGTAGAGTGGGCAGTGATGTGTTCTTCGGGTATGGCAAGCCAGTCCATCGGATTTGAGAGTATTGGGTAGTTGCTCAGAAAGGTAGGGATTTATGCCAATAGGGCTAGTCCTATCAGTTATCAATTCCATCCAGTCGCTCAACTCAGCAGGGTGCCGCTTTCAGTGCTATAGTGGTCAGCATCTGAATAGATTATATGCTCTTCAGTCCTGCCAAGATCATGAAAATTCTCCTGACGTAGTTACTAGTACATTACAGGTCTTTCACTTACATGTTTATGCCTTACCAGACCCCGGAGATTCTCTTTCTTTTATAGCTCCATATATAACTGTCAATTTTGGAATTAGTCCTGAAACTCTAGCAGAGCCCTTTTCAGTGTCCACCACAGTTGGTGTTTCTGTTGTAGCCAGGTAGGTATACAAAATTGTCTTGTCATAATATCTTATAAAGTTACTTGAGTTGATCTCGTGGAGTTAGAGATGATGGATTTTAACGTCATTCTCGACATGGATTGGCTCCACTCATGCTATGCTTCAGTTGATATACTATGTTATTGGAGATCATAGTATATTGAGATATAAAATAAAGTTATGTGTGCCAGATGTTGATGGATTATGAGGATTAATATTGACTTAAGCTTATGTTTCCAGGTATGTGGAATAACATGAAGAAAGATATTGCTAATTTGTAACTCGATGTTTGAATTGGAAGAAAGGTTGAGGACCTGAGGATAGGTGGTACCTTTCAAGATATCACTTTACCCATTTGGAAGTGGAAATGATTAATATGGACGTCATTACCGGTCTTCCACGGTCCCAAAATCAGTACGGTTTAATTTGGGACATTGTGGATAGAATGACCAAATCCTCTTACTTTTTGCATAGGAGGACTAATTATTTGGGAGAGGATTACAAGAAATTATACATTCAAGAGATAGTTTGGTTACAAAGAACCCCATTGTCCATTATATCTTACCGAGGTATGCAATTTTCTTCTTAGTTTTGGTTGTATTTTTAGAAAGGATTAGGTACCTAGGTGAACCTTAGTACCGCATTCCACCCTAAAATGGATGGCCAAGTAAAACATTCCATTTAGACTTCAGGACTTACGAAAGGCATGACTTATCAAATTTAAAGGTAGTTGGGTAGATCAATTGCCACGTATCGAGTTTGCCTAAAACAACAGTTATCATTCTTGTATCCAAATAGATCCTTTTGAGACTCTCTATGGTAGAATGTGTAGATCACCAATTAGCTGGTATGGGGTAGGTGAAACCTATTTTTTTGGACCTGATCTTGTACACCAAGTAATGAAGAAAGTAAAATTTGTTAGAGAGAGGCTTAAGATCGTCCAAAGTATCCAATAGTCCTATTCCAATGTGAGGAGAAGGGAGTTAGACTTTGAGGTTGATTACTAGGTATTTCTAAAACTCTCCCATAGGAAAGGGATCATGAGATTTGGGATGAAAGGAAAGCTTAGTCCTTATTACATAGGTCCTTACCAGATTACGAGAGAAATGGGTAGTGTTGCGTATGTACTGGATTTGCCCGCGAACTTGGATTTGGTTGATCCCATCTTCCATGTTTCTATGCTTAAGAAATGTGTTGGAGATCATTCTCTTGTTTTTCCTATTGAGGAGATTTGTGTGAAGGATTATTTGTCATATTAAGAGGTAACCATCGATATTGAACCAACAAGTTTCAATATAGAGAAGAAAAATGATAGCTTCGGTCAATATGTTGTGGAGAAATCAAAAGATAGAGGAAGATACTTGGGAATCAGAATATGATATGTGTGCGAAATATCCATCGTTACTAGAATTGTTGGACAACATCATGAAATATATTAGTCCTATCTTACCTGTTATATTCCATGTAACTCTTTAAATGGTACGCTATGGTATTAATCCTATATTACCCGTTATATTCCATGTAATTCTTTAAATAGTGCTTAGCGTATTTTGAGTCATCATTCGGGGACGAATGATCCCAAGGGGGATAATGTAACACCCTAGATTTTCTGACATGTAAATAGTGCTTAAAATGAGCCTACGAGGCCGCTAAATTGAGGTTAAACCACTTTAGGATAGTTTTAGATGGATTGGGGTAAATTTTAGATGAAAATAAAGGCCATGCAATGCGACAAGAACCTCGCACGATGACCTCAAACCGTGAGGATTGTGGGAGGAGCTACTGTTTTAGCTATATAAAGGGCTCGTCTCGTTAAGTGTGCTACACACGATGGGGTTCGCACTGCGAGGCCTCCCCTGTGTGATGGGGGTTGAGCCGTGAGGTTGCCTACTATGGGGGTCGCACCGTGCCTTACCTCTATTACCCAATAGTTTTTTCAATCTTTTGAGTATTCATGACAGGTATTTGGTCGTTATACAACTAAAACCATCCCCTAATATTTTATTATGTTCTTTATAATTGAGAATAACCTTAAATAAATATCAGAACATCCTCAAGTCCTACCTAAGTCAAGAATTAAGGAAGACGGGAGTAAGAGATCCCAAGGTTAACTTTTGAATCAACCACTCTCTAATAGAGGTTTGTAGAACGAAAGAATCTATGGAGTTTTAAATTAAATTCTCTTAAGTTATTTTAGTGAGTGAATTAAGGAAAATTCAATTTAGTTATGCAAGCAAGATTCGAATTCACACTCATGTTCTAAATTATGAAATTTTGTTAAACTTACACATAATATTGTGATTGATAAAAAAAATGGATAAAATGAATGGAGTTTTAAGTGTTGATTTCTCTTGATTTATCAATTCTTATGCATACAATTTTGAAGAACATGACTTGTGATGGAAATTGCACTTACTACTTATGGTGTCTATTTGAGTACAACTTAATGTGTGAGTTCTCCTATATTTTTTCAAGAATTATGAATAAGAAATATCATTTCCTAAGATACCACATTGGTTTGAAATATCTTACAAATTGACTGTTGGTATATTTTATGGTGACCAACAATTCATGACTTATACGAGATGAAACAGAACATAAAATATGTCTTATGAGACTTGCAAATCTTGGTATGATGATACCAAATCTGAAAAATGTCATTAAAGACTACAAATCATTTTTTTATGATAAATGAATGCTTTAAATGGCTAAAATATGGTTTTAAAGAGTGTTAGGTGGATAACCGAGAAAGAGTGGGCACGAAAGGCCCATAGCCTAAAATTGTGTTTTGCCGATGCAGGATTGATCCTGTCCTAAAATATGAATGATCATTGTAAACTTGCTATATGCTTTGATATATCATAAAAGACACTCCAATCCTTATTGTAAACTCGGATTGGGGGCTTGAACAACGAGTCAATGTCGGACCCTGCATAGCCTGTGAGATTTTCAAACCATGTCGTGTATGTCACCTTGCTCAGAATTAAAGAACATCATGATGTAGTCTTAGAAAGCAGTTTTGAATCGAAAACCATGTTTTCAGATTGATTTGACATTATGTGACCATATATTATAATTCTTACAATGTTTTCACGGTTAATTCTATTTTAAGAGTTTTTTTTATTTGTCTGTTCTATATGCCAATACATTCTAAGCATTGACCATCCTCGGTCAGATGCATTATCTCATAATGTAGATTTTGAGTCTTAGTCTAGCAATTCAGCATAATAGTATATTTCTTTTCGGAGTTCACAGTTGGTGTGCCCTCATTTTCTCTGGAAGGCGTTTATTCATGTGTTTAGTTTCTTTTAGTTCATGGTCCGGTTGGGGGCCTTTTTTCAACCTAGATAGATAGACGGGATTTGATTAATATTTTTTTATTACATGAATTCAAAATTTGATTACTAAATTTCCTCAACTTCATTATATCTGTCGATTTACATGTGAATTATACTCGTGGATCTTAATGTCCGTCGCGATCAGGGTATCAACTCGGATAATGATAGTTTGACACTCTAGCTTAGGATAAGAGGTTCACCGATGAAACACAAGGAGATGTTGAGTATATAAGTAAGTAGAGCTTTCTGGATAAACAACATAAATAGACCTCATAGTGGGTGGTTTTACTTTTTTATCCCCACAAATTTTCATGCTTATTTATCTTTCAACTTTTATTTCTTTATTTTACTTTAATTTTTATTTTTTCTTTTCTCTTTTTTATAGTTTTTTCAACCTTTACTTCTTGTAACTTTTCACCTCTCAACTTCTATTTTGTTTTCTCTTTTTTTATTTTTTACTTTTTTGTTTATTTCTTTTTTTTTTTAAATTATCGGCCTTTATTTATTTTTTTATTTTTTATCTTCATTGTTTTCTGTTTACTCAAAATTTTTTCTTTTAATTTTTTTTCTTTTCTCCTATCCGCTTCAATCTTTTCTCTTTTTTCTATGATTTTTATTTTTTATTTTTTATTTTAAAAAAATATTGTTTCTTCATTTTTTTGCTTTACTCAATTTCTATTATTCTTCTTTTTCTTTTCTTTTCTTCGATTCCTTCAAAAAGATAAGTTATGTCCCACTACATTGTATCTTGATTTATGGGATGCTCTATAAATCTCGGCTAAGAGACAAGACTTAACTCAAAAACTTTCAAATGATAAGTTACGTCTTATGGCCAAGAGTTGACACTACCACATTGTGTTTTTATTTATAGGATGTTCTATAACTATTGTCTTAGAGGCAAGACATAGCCCAAGGACTTTCAAACAACAAATTACGTCCTATGGACAAGAGTTCACACAACCACATTGTATTTTAATTTATGAGATGTCATATAAATCTTGCTGTAGAGGCAAAAATTAGCCCAAGAACTTTTAAACAATAAGTTACACCCCATGGATAAGAGTTGACACTACCACATTATATCTTGACTAATGAGATTTTCTATAAACCATGTCTTTGAGGCAAGACTTAACTCAAGGACTTTCAAACAACATGTTACGCCTAATGCGTAAGGCTTGACAGTACCACATTGTGTCTTCATTTATGAAATGCCCCATAACTCTTGCCTTAGGGGCAAGACTTAGATCAAAGGGCTTTCAAACAACAAATTATGCTCCATGGGCAAGAACTGACACCACCATATTGTGTTTTGATTTTTGAGATGCTCCATAACTCTTGCCTTAGAGGCAAGACATAGCTCAAGAATTTTCAAACAACAAGTTACTCCCCATGGAAAAGAGTTGACACTACCACATTGTGCCTTGATTATGAGATGTTCTAGAACTCTTGTCTTAAAAGCAATACTTAGCCCAAGGACTTTCAAATAACAAGTTTCGTCCAATGGAAAAGAGTTAACACTACCACATTGTATCTTTATTTATGAGATATTCTATAACTCTTGCTTTAGAGGCAAGAATTGGCCAAAGAACTTTTAAACAATAATTTACACCCATGAACAAGAGTTGACACTACCACATTGTGTCTTGATTTATAAGATGTTCTATAAATTATGTCTTAAAGGCAAGATTAGCTCAAGTACTTTCAAACAACAAGTTACGTCTCATGGACAAGACTTGACACTACTACATTGTGTTTTCATTTATGAAATGTTTTATAACTCTTGCCTTAGAGGCAAGACTTAGCTCAATGGACTTCCAAACAACAAGTCACACGCTTAAAGTTATTTCGATGTAAAAAAAAGAAGACCCTCTTTGTGGATTATACAACTTTCTATTTATTAGCAAAATATAATAGAAGTTGAGAAAAGAGAAAAAAAATAGAAGAAAAAAAGAGGAAAATAAATAAATATTGAGAAAAAAGAAAAGAAAAATAAAAAATAAACATTAAGAATAAAGAAAATGGTGAAGAGTGAAAAACAAAAATAAAAAGTTTAAGACAAACAAAATGAGAAGAAAAAATAAAAATAAAATTTGAGAAAAGTGCAAAAAAAATGAGAAATGATAAAAATAAAAAATAAAATAGAAATGAAGGTTGAGACAAATGAATTAAAAACAAGAAAAAAAAGAAGGAAAAAGAACAAATAAAAATCAAGAAAAAGGAAAAATAAAATAAAAATAGATGTTGAAAGACAAATGAATTAAGGGCATTTCGTGAGAGGTATTGTCATACCTAAACTTGCAAGTCATATCATATCATATCACGTCCATAGCCCTTTCATTTAAAATATGTTAATGACCATCAAAAGAATTAAACACCACATGAGAGTTCTCATTTCAAAAGCACATAAAATCTTAATGCAAAAATATTCTCCTTTCAAGAATGCAACATGGGGGGGGGGGAGGGTTATCTCTTTCATAAATCACCTGCAGATCTTCATTAGAATACAAGAGCATTTAGAAACAAGAAACAACCCTTTCAATATACGTAAAAATAATAATGCATGATTGATAAAGAGACATTTAAAACTCAAGTTTATCAGCAGTCATTAAACAACCCCAACACTAGTCAATAAATAAACGATAAAGGGCCTAAAATGTCCTCCGTCTATCTATTAGGCCTAAAATATCCTTCTTGTCTACCTATTGGGACTAAAATGCCCTTCTCATCTACCTATTGGGGCTATTTTGCTCTTTTATTTAATAGATCAATTTGGCCCCAATTCATTAATGATGTGGCTTTGTTTTTATTGGTCAACTAATAATTAATTTTCTCCTAAAATTACAACCTACCAAACCCATCCATCGCTAAAACACTTCTAGCTAATTAAATTTTCTTCTAATATGTTGTTAATCCATAACTAAATAGGAATAACATGAGATTTTAATTGTTTAACTATGAAATTTTATCCGTCGCTAATTCTTTAGTTTCTAAGAGTGAATTTTTCTGGTGAACTTACTAGAAATTGGATGAGTGAACTAATGAGATAAATGTAGTAAGTACTGAAGAAAGCATCAGATTAGAAGAGACCAAGAAACGTTACTAAAAAATAGTGCCCATAAAACAGTAACACTAATTCGATGCGTAAACTTCAGATTCTTAGGTTTGGGTGGGTTGAGATTTTAAGGAAAAATTAATTATTTTAATTAATTATTAGTTGGCCAATAAAAAAAATTACGTTATTAATGAATTGAGCCCAAATTTATCTGTTAAATAAAAAGATAAAATAGCTAAACGGAAAAGGTATTTAAGTACAATAGGTAGATGGAGAGGGTATTTTAGGCCCAATAGGTTGACGGAGGGCATTTTTGCACCATTTCACATAGTTGAAGGGTATTTTAGGACATTTTTCAATAAATAAATCTCATGATTAAAAAAGAGGAGTGATAATTCACGCTCTCAAAACCATTTCAAAATCCATAATGCATGCACATAATTACAACTCTAAAATTTATAGACAGCCTCATAGTTAATACATAAATTCATCATAAATAAGGGTTTCATAGTTCATGTTATTCAATCAATTTGAGCGAACAATACATAATATATGAAAACCAACAGATTTCACCACAAAAGAGGGAGTTTCATAAATAATGCTCTTAAATAAATTTTCAAAATTCATAAAATATATATGGACATAATTATACGTTGAAATTTATAGAGAAATCGTAATTTAGCCCATGAGTGTTAGGATAATTTTACATACCTTTTGACGGAGAAAAATTAAAAAAGAACCTTCAGATTGAAAACCGAAAACCTTGGAATTGAGAAATTTTCCCTTGATGTTCTTGGGAGGATGAGAATGAGGATTTTGGGGCTTTTTTCACTAGTCTTGTACGATATTAGGGTTATAAAATGTATTGGGAGAGTTATGGAGGGAGTGAAAGGACTATTTTACCCTTGATTTAAAGAGGAAAAAACGTATTTTAACGTTTGGGAAAGGATGGTTGCACCACGGACCCAAAAGCATGGCTCCAACTATGCCCTGCGACCCCAATGGCAAAGCAAGAGCTTTACCTCGCGCACCTCATCGCTCACCCTGGACAGTGTCTCACTAAAACGCCTATAATATTTTACTTCGAACTCAGACTGACGAATGGTCAGTTGCCTCGGAAAGAAGACTCAAAAGGCTTTAATTTGATATATAGTAGGCCACATAACTCGTTATATTCTAGGAGTAATGGTCATTGAAACTGGCCTAAGTTAAAACGTCAACAAAAATTCAATCGATAGAAAAGTGCTCAATTTAACTTTGAGTATAGGAGATTTTCATGACTTATATTAATCTCCAAAGATGTTCCCACACTAAATAATTATCATTCATACTTATATCTAAATAGAAGTCATTGGATTCTGGTCTATAGGCATAGGAAGAACGATTCAAGTTCTAGCTTGAAAAATGTGGGGTGGTACGGCAATACAATTTAGTGCATTTTGAAATAATACGTAACAATCATCTAAACAAAGTGTTAATTTATAATAATGAAGTTATTAAAGCAAAAGGAGAAAAGAACACCGCAAAGAGATAGAATCCACCAAGAATCTGTTTTTTTGTTTCTGCCGGCGTATTCATTAAGATATTGTAATAGATAATCCACCATTTAAAATTAATAGTAAGTTCATTTTATTTCTATAATAATGTTTACGGACTTCTCTTCTATAGATATTTTATGAAAATCTTCCAACTCAAGTGAACAATAAATTAGATGGCTTCTATGTATTTTACTATGTTTATTTGTTGGAAGATAATTTGTTAGCTTAGAAAACCAAGTGTTTGGTTCATCGGGTCCAATGTATGGACTAAATCATGCAAAGTTACCATGATTAAGTGATTAATTTAAGTAAAAACAGAGGCAAATTGTTGCTGCGGATTCGGCATAACTCAGTAGGCGTAATTGACACCTATGTTTTCATATTGTGTTGGTTTTTAACTTATGTCCCTCGTAACAAAATATTTTTTTGGGAGGCATACGTATATATTTTCATGTGATAATATTACAATGTAGAGGTAAGATTTACGTACACTCATTCTACTCCAGATTCCACTTGTGAAATTGCACTAAATATATTGTGGTTGTTGAATATCACTCAAGTTATGTCCCGTATGACTTTAGTTTCTAGAAAACTCAATGCCCACAAGTTCTAAATGGTAAATTAAAGATCTAACTCATTTAAAGTATAGCAATTGAAAATCAGCTCATTTTTAGGAGCAATTTGTGCAGTTTCAACATTCATTAGCTTTAACTCAATCCATGTATTGTGTTGAGAATTTAATTTAATCTATTTAGAACCCAATAAACATATACTTCAAATTAACATAAAAGTGATTACTTTTATATGTAAAAGACACAGTCAACTAAAATTTTAAATTTCTTTGTTTCTTTATTTTCTGTTTGGTGAATCTTGATGTAAAGGTGTCAAACGGGCCGGTTTGATCCGACTCGATCCGGCCTACTTAAACGGCCTGGCCCGATCAGTTTCCGAGCTGGGCCAATTTTATTATTGGGATCGGTTAACCTGGTCCGGACCAAAACTGGTCCAGGCCCGCCGGTTAACCGGCCTGAATTTTTTTTTTTTTTTTAAAAACATGGACTTTTTGACCGTTGGGCCAAAGTAGCCGCTGGGCCCAAAAACGGCTACTTTGGCCTTTTTAATTAAAAAAATCATTTTTAAAATATTTTTTTAAACCAAAAAAAAATCCTATAAATACCCTACACTTTCAAATTATTTTCCACACAATTGTCATTCTCTCAAATCTCATTCTCTATCAAATCTCAATTCTCAAATATTCTATATATTTCCAAAGGGCTCAATTTAATTTTTTAATTTTGCGATTACAAAGTACGAGTGAAAGTTTCTAAAGTCGCAACTTTCGGATACTTTCAAAATTTGGTATCGGCATTCCATCTCTTACTTTTAATTTTTAATTAGTGTATTAATTGTTGAATATTTATTTTATTATATTTGTGTATTTTGATTTTTTTAGTTTGATTTATATTATGGATAAATCAAGAAACTTCGCCAGTAAAAGTGTCAAAAAAATTTATCCCGAAAGTGATAGTGGTAGTAAAAAGTGAATTACTGGCGGTAGAGGAAGTTCAAGTAGTAGATATACCCGTGTGCCTCTGGTACCGCTTAGTCAACCTTTTGAGGAAGAAGTAGGTGTAGGTGCTCACGATATGGATTATGTAGAAGCTCAAAAAAATTAAGGTATAGAAGAAAAAAAAATGAAGTAGATGCGATTGATTTAGATGAAGATGATGAAAATATTGGTAAGACACCCGCAGTATAAAATGCTAACGTTAGATCTGAATCGGTTAATCTCCCTCCCTGTGCCCCAAGAGCTCGTAGAAGAACTAGTATTGCATGACAATTTTTTACACGTATAGGAGATACTAAGGTGCAATGAAATATTTGTCAACAAGTATATAAGCATAAAAGTGGAGGCAAGAAAGAGAGTACGGGTACGTTAATGAGACAAATAAATGATAATCACGAAAGAGAGTTATTTATTGTACGAGGTGGTGAGACTGTTGGTGGGCCAACACAAACTAGAATGATCCAGCAACCAGTCAGGTAATTAAGAATTATAATATATATAGGGATCGGGAAGAAATAGAAAAAATAATAGTTGTGGGTTGTTTGCCTTTCAGTTTTCCTTCTTCGGATGCGTTTATTCATTATATTCAAGCAATTTATAATCCTATATTTAATAATATTCCTAGAAGTACTTATCGGACCGATATTTTTAGACTTCATTCACAATATATTTTTTATTTATCTACATTGTTAAAAAATATTCAATGTAGAATGACTCTAACTTCTAATCTTGGTCGTGCTGTTAATAAAAATGATTATTTAACTATTACTTGTCACTGGATAGATAGTAATTATGTTATGCAAAAACGTATTCTTGCTTTTTTGTATGATGAAGATCATAGACATACTAAAGAATTTATTGTTGATTCGATTAGTAAAGTTGCAGAATTTTATGGCATTAAAAAAAAAGTCTTATGTACTTTTTTTTTTATAATACTTCTAACTACAAGACTGCTATTACAAAGTTAAAAGCTAAGCTCTCTTCGTCGTTACCAGAAATATTTCATGTTAAGTGTGCTTGTCATATATATAATTTAATTGTAAGAGATGGTCTTGGATTTTTTGAGCTTTATATTGAAAAAATTTGGCTTGCTGTTGGTTTATTCAAGGAAATAATCGATGAAAAACAATTAGAGAATTTAAAGTTAAATGTCAAGAAAATGGACTTAGACCGATATTGATGCCTGAAGAATGTGATACTAGATGGAATACTATGTATGATTATTTAAAAACTTGTCATGCTTATAGAGTTCCTATCACACTAACTTTTAACCAACATTGTAGTTCATTTGCTGATTCGATTGAATGTACACTACATGATTCTGATTGGGCTGTAATTCATGATCTTGTTAAGTTTTTGAAAAATTTTTATATAGCTACGGTTGAATTTTTCGATGCTTATTATCCTACTTTTTGTAATATTTTGGCATATATAGCTGATATTTCTGTTTTGCTCAAAGAATATAAGAATAAAGAAGGTTACAAAGAAGCTGTTGGTGCTATGTTTGTAAAATTTTAAAAATATTTTTTCCGATTCCCCCTTATTTACTTGGTTGGTGCTCTACTAAATCCATGTATGAGATATACTACTATGTGCCACTTTAGTACTCTTATTTATTCTAATTTAGAGATAAATACTAACAATGCTTCTGATGATGAAGAATCAGAACAACCAGATTTGTATACTACTATGAGTGATGCAAATATTTACATAGATAAATTATATAACCATTATGTTGATTTACTTGATTTAGTTGTACCGACAAATATCACTTTAACTGTCGCTCCTCATCCTTCCGAGAAGCCATCATCTTCTAAAAGGCCGGGACATAATGATTTTCCTGATTACTTTTATGATTTAAATATTTGAAACAGTTTTGAGGAGGGAACTTACACAACAACTTCTCGGGAAGAGATTAAGTATTATCTTTGAATGTCGATAAATGATCGTAGACGACGAATCAATGCGTTGGATTGGTGGAAGAATAATGAAACACAATATCCTGTTCTTTCAAAATTAGCTAGAGATATATTGAATGTTCCAATGTCAAATGTTGCATTGGAGAGGGCCTTTAGTCAGGGACGACAACAGTTTGGAGACAACCGACACTCATTAGGAAGCAATGCTATGAATGTTCTAGTTTGCCTTAGAGATTGGATTAGAGCGGAACGAAGAAATCAAGGAATGGAGATGGAGCCGAAAGACGAATAGAATCTTGAAGAAATTATGACTTCAAGGGAGAACTCAGCACAATCAAGTCCAATGCATGACTTTACCCCTATTGAATTTGACTATCCTATGCAAGTTCCTGTTAATGTTAACATAGATGAGTTGAAAAAAATAATGAAAACTCTGTAGATTTTTCATTCATGTACATTATAAATTTTGAATCATTTTGCATTTTGCAATCAATAAAATATAAGTTAAATTAAACTAAACTACCAAAAATAAATAAATAAAAGATCATAGTAATATAAAATTATGTTAATGAGTAGAAATTTTAATTTGAATAAAAGGTTTTTGAAAAATAAATGTTTGTTGCATTTATAGAGATGATGTCAAGATATTATTTTTCGCACTCTTCCACTCTAGCAATATTTTGATTGGAAGACAGTCTTAAGTTAACAATGTTAATATTTTATTAAAGACAAGTAAAAGTTATTTTAATTTTTGAAAGTAGCACTTAATGGATATATAGATACACATAATCCCATTTTAAAGCTTTGGTAAGCCGTACTCCAAAAATGCATCGACTCAATTTTAAAAAAATAAAACTAGAACTCGTAATTCGTATTATCTTTTCACTAACTATAGGTTAGGTGACGATATTTATACATATAATTTTAAAAGACATTGTCCAATTCAAGTTGTAGAAAAGGAATTGGACAATGGTTATGAAGTAAAAAATAAAAATGGCTTTAAACAGTAGCATGTGCATTTGCAACATTTGAATAAAAATAAATAACAATAACAAAAAAAAAAAAGTAAGAACCCAAGAAAAAAAAAGAAACATATAGCACAGAACTTTCCAACCCCCGAACAACCCTTTATTCTTTCATTATGTCAGTAGCGTTTGTCCAATTAATTACTACAAGCCAAATGAATAACAAGTCCTATTATATAAACAAAGTTAAGAATCATGTCATGCAACCATGCCAAGCCCAAATCTTCATGGTGACTTCAACAACCAGTCCTCATATTCAGATCAAATGTAAACTCAAACACAAAGACATTGGAGAAAATTCAGAATACTGGTAAGTAATACTGGAAGCATGCTCGTATATTTCTAACCATTTTATTACAATTTATAGTTCTTGAAAGGCATAATGACTAATATTCACATGTAAAAGTACACAGTAGTTGAAACAAATCATTCACAAGGATAACACTAACTTATCATGGAGAGGGTTTAAACGAGGACATAACATCAAAATAAGAAGATGCAAAATAACACTCTGAACTCATCTTATGGAAAGGGCGAAGGGCCAACTTCAATTAACACAATAAGCATGATAAAAGATTAAGAACGAGAACACTCAAACATATATGAAGTTTAGAGTAACATATCAATATGTTTTCCACATAATGTATGAGGTATTCGAGCTTTCATAACTATGACAGAAATAACGCTACAACAAACAACCACCTTAAGAATTCAAATCACTTCGACGGAAAAGCTAACAGGTGTGCATCAAGTACGTAATAAAATTTCAGAAAAATAGCACCACCCGCACAATATGAAAGTTAGAAAAATATTTGAATAGATAGAAAAGCAAATGATAGAAGACGTGAATAAAAAGTGTTAGTTCTTATCTAGTGTAAGGAACTTTCATTGTCCTCTCAGAAGAGGAGAAAAACTGTTTATATATAGTAGAGAATGATTGAGAAATAAGGCAACAATTAATACCAACTATTTACATAATCAATCAGGCATTAAAAGAAGAAGGAAATTATTAATTACTCCGTATTTGACATGCTAGGGTGTCACGACCCGAGCCGGGACCCTCGCCGTGATGAGCATCCCGAACCATGGAGGCCCGGATGATCTTCTACATTTGGCGATCATGCACAATACTCATATAATATAGAAAAGATGCGGAAAATATAATAAACGGAATAATGGTCATATTCTAAATTCTATTTAGCAATACGGAAAGAAATTTATCAACATCTAAACCACATCTGTTTCAGTCTGCGAAATCTCTATTCCATACGAAATAAACAAACTGTCTAAAACTGGGACAAGGCCCCCAGTGGACCTAAACCATAATAAATACCAACCGAATGAAAGGAAACAGGCCTTCTGGAATAAAGAAGGCTCATCAACTGCACACTTCGCTTCTGTCCGAATAACTCTACGGCTCAGCAGGACCGCTAGACCGAGCCTCAGACCATGAAATATAGGGGCTCAATACAAAGGTACTGGTACGCAGAGCAATGCAAAATAATGTGTATATATATAACATAGACGAGAGCAAGTTTGAAACATCATGTATGAAATAGTTAAAACACATGGGCAATTTCAATGATCTTAAAATCAACTTTGATAGTGCAGTTCTATTCTTTGTATTACTTCTGAGTTAGGTGGTACACCTTACAAGTCTACAACCCCACGGGCTATATGGAGTCCAGTCTTAACTCGGCGTCTAAGCCCCCAACCCAAGTTTGCCGCAAGTGTTGGAGTGTCTGAGTCTGATATGCCACATGACACTAGGCCAACGTATAATCCCTCTAGGGGACATAATAACCCGTGTCAGCAAAACACGATTTCAAGCAATGAGTTTTCTAAACTCATGCCTTTTTCGGGTAACCACCTAACATCTCTTCATGCCTAATTTTATCCTTTTCTGAACATGCATCTTTCTGAATTCAAAATCTGTAAGTCTGAGTAAAATATGATTTCTATTCTATTTTGTGTATGTTAAGGCATTGACTGTTTTGGTATCGTCATACCAAGACTTGCAAGTCATGTTTCTGAGCCATAAAATATCATATCATAGTATATTTTTTCAAAACATAAAGTTTGGACCACCATACTTCAAACAATTCAACAAGATTCAGACTTTAAAACATTTATCAAGTTACGCAAAGATCACTCTTTTCAGCATTTCAACAAACATGTGGTAGTCATGAAATTTGTGACAAAACATGCAATCTTTTTAGTAAATATTTTTAACCTTTAACACCAAGTAAAACACCCCCTCTTCACTTCAAAACCATGATCAAGTCATAAAAAAAATCAAGACATTTATATCATACTTCTAACAACACATTTCGAATAAATCATATCTTATGAAAATAAGAGGCTTGTAAATAAGAGAGGAATTTCTAATAGTTCATGCTTTCAATTCATCATTCAAACCCATCAATGCATATATATATATATATATATATATATATACATATATACTTAAGCATGGTTATAAATCAAAGTTAGGGGAAAGGCCTCAAGATGAAATCTATTTTAACACTAAAGAATTTATAAAGCAAAACTGTAATGTAAATTTCAAAATCCCTTCAAGAATTCATGATTTAACAATGTTAAATGTTGTTGAAATAATTTTCTTATGCCAATGTAGTTTTAGAAAAATCTCACGTACCTTACATTAATTAGTTTAAAAAGAAGAACTCAAATCTCGATTCATTCTTTGAAAATCTTGAACTTAGAGGTTGGTTCTTGATTCCTTGTTCTTGATAAAAATCCTAATTTTGATTTTATGGATCAATGAGGAGTAATGTGATTTGATTTAATGTAATTAGGTGTTAAAAAGGGCGGAAAAGACCCAAAAATCCCTTTAAAAATAGCTTTAGATTGCTAAACAGAGGTGCGGGACGGTTTGGGCAACAAACTGTCACCCTGGGGACTGACCGTCCCTCAAACCATCGTTTTATGGAAAAAAATGGGCTTATTGCCTCATTTGCGATGGTTTGGGCGACAATTCATCGCTGGCGTGACAGTCCATCGCTGGTACGACAGTCCGTCGGCCTTCCCGTCGCACTTTGGCAGTTTGGATAGCTCATTGTAAAAAAACCCATAACTTTTTACCCCAATATTAGATTTAGGCAAAATTGGTGGCGTTGGAAAGAGGACTCAAAGAGATTTCATTTGATATATAGTATACCCTCTAATTATTTATATACAAGAAGTTATGGTCAATTAAAATTGACCCAAGTTCAAACGCTCACCAAAACTCAATCGATAGGAAAGCTTTCAACTAGTCCGTGAGTTAAGGGACCTCTATGATCTCAATTCATTCTCAACTAGATTCCCACACTATATAATTGATTAACACACTACATTCACTTTAGATCTATGACTTTTGGATCATTTACATGTAGAAATAACGATTTACATCCTAGCCCGAAATGCGGGGTGTTACATTATCCCCCCTTGGGATCATTCGTACCCGAATGATGACTCGGGATATATCAAGAATGATTTCAAGAACTAAATGAAAGAAAATGAGTAGTATAGGATTTGTACCTTTTAAATCATTGTCCATGGTCTCAAAAAGTGTCGGTTACCTCGCACACATATCTTCTTCTGACTACCAAGTATCCTCCTCAGCTTTTTGATTTCTCCACATCACCTTGACCGAAGCTATTTCCTTACTCCTCAAATTTCTAACTTGGCGATCAAAGATTTTAATGGGTTCCTCCTCATATGACAAGGTGTCTTTCACGTTGATCTTCTCTACAGGAAACACTAGGGAATAATCTCCAACACACTTCAACATGGACACATGAAATATGGGATTAACAGAAGCCAGATTTACGGGCAACTCTAACTCATAAGCGACCCCACCTATCCTTCTCACAATCTGATATGGTCCTATATAGCGAGGACTTAACTTTCCTTTCTTCCCGAATCGCATAACTCTCTTCTTCTAACATCAGCGTAGGATTTCTGGCGACTTTAGGCTATCTTGAGTCGTTCTCTGATGATTTTCACCTTCTCCATTGCCTGATGAACAATATCAGGTCCAAACAACCATTTTTCAGCAACTTTATACCACCCAATCAGTGACCTACATCTTTTCCCATAAAGTGCCTCAAAAGGAGCCATCTTAATACTGGCATGGTAGCTATTATTGTAAGCAAACTCTATCAATGGCAAGCGATCTACCCAACTACCTTTGAAGTCTATTACACAAGCGCTCAATATGTCCTCAAGGGTCTGAATGGTACGTTCAACTTGCCCATCCATCTGAGGGTGGAATGCAGTACTCAGGTTCACTTGGGTACCTAAACCCCTATGAATAGATCTCCAAAATTGGAAAGAGAATTCTGTACCTCGATCGAATATAGTGGATACTAGTTCCCCATGCAAACGAACTATTTCCTCAATGTAAAGCTTGGCATAATCATCTCCCGAATAGTTAGTCCTAACAGGCAAAAAGTGAGCTGACTTGGTCAGTCGGTCCACAATTACCCAAATGTAATCATATTGGTTTCGGGACCTTGGAAGCCCCATGATGAAATCCATGTTGACCATCTCCCACTTTCTCATGGGCAGGGCTATCTCTTGAGAAGTACCACCTGGTCTCAAATGTTCCACATTTACTTTTTGGCAATTCAAACACTTGGAAACTAAGATAACCACATCGCATTTCATATTATTCCACCAATATATAGCTTTAAGATCATTGAACATTTTAGTAGAGATAGGGTGAACAACATACCTCAAAGTGTGATCCTCGTCAAGAATTCTTTTCCGCAATCAATCCACATCTAGAACATATAGCCTACCCTGATATCTCAAAATCCCATCACTGCTAATTTCAAAAGACATCACCTCTGTTAACCCACATCTTTCTTAATCTGCATCAAGATAGGATGCTCATCCTGCTTCTCCCTAACTTTTTCACATAGGAAAGATTTAGCTATTTTATGCACAACTACCTCTCCATCTTTGGAATCTAGAAATCGCACCCCTAGATTTACAAGATGGTGAATATCTTTCACCATCTCCCTTTTTCCTTCCTCAATATGATAAAGATTGCCATAGATAATCTGCTATGGGCGTCGACCACCACATTTGCCTTGGCCAAATGATATTGCAAGCTCATGTCATAATCCTTCAATCGTTCCAACCAACGAATCTGCCTGAGAATTAATTCTTTCTACGAGAAAACATACTGTAAACTTTTGTGGTCAGTGAAAATATCAACATGTACCCCGTACAAATAATGTCGCCAGATTTTAAGTGCAAACCCCATAGCCGCTAACTCTAAGTCATGGGTGGTTTAGTTTCGCTTATGCACCTTCAAATGCCTAGATGCATAAGCTACCACCTTTCCACGCTTTATAAGTGCACATCCAAGTCCCACTCGGGATGCATCACAGTATACAACAAAACTCTCTATACCCTTATGAAGGGTCAAAACAGGTGCAGTAGTCAACTTGTCCTTTAATTTTTCAAAGCTATTCTCATAAGAGTCAGACCAAACAATTTTTACCTTTTTCTGAGTCAACTTGGTAAGGGGAGCAGCTATGGAGGAAAAACTTTCTATGAACCTTCTATAATATCTTACCAAACCCAAGAAACTCCGAATATTAGTTGTAGTCATGGGTTAGGGCCATTTTCTCACTGCCTCAATCTTTTGGGGGTCAACTTTAATCCTCTCACTAGACACCATATGCCCCAAGAAAGCAATAACATTAAGCCAGAATTCACACTTGGAGAATTTTGCATACAATTTATGGTCGTTGAGGGTCTAAAGGATGATTCGAAGGTGACTGGCATGATCCTCCTCATTCTTAGAGTAAACCAAAATGTCACCAATAAAGACTATGACAAACATATCTAGAAACTGACGGAATACCCTATTTATTAGGTCCATGAAAGCTGCAGGGGAGTTATTCAATCCGAAGGACATGACTAAGAATTCATAATGGCCATATCAGGTTTGAAAAACTATTTTAGGAATATCAGCCTCCCTAACCTTCAACTGATGGTACTCCAATAAAGGTTTATCTCTGAGAAACACTTAGCACCTTGAAGTTGGTCTAAGAGATAATCAATTCTAGGACGAGGGTATTTGTTCTTAACAGTGACCTTATTCAGTTGATGGTATTTTATACACATACGGAGGAAACCGTCTTTTTTATGCACGAAGAGTACAGGTGTACCCAGGGAGAAACTCTAGGAAGGATAAAGCCCTTATCAAGAAGATCTTTTAATTGTTCGCCCTTATCAAGAAGATCTTTTAATTGTTCTTTCAATTCTGCAGGAGACATTCTGTATGGCGGGATAGAAATCGGATGAGTGTCTCGCAATAAGTCAATTGCCAAATCTATCTCCCTATTAGGTGGTATCCCTGGGAGATTATCAGGAAAAACTTTTGGAAATTCATTAACTACAGGGATAGAATGGAGAGAAGGACTTTCAGTATTAGAATCTTTTACCCAAATTAACTGATACAAACAACCCTTAGGTAGATATTTGCAGGCTCTAAGATAAGAGAGAAATTTCCCCTTAGGTTCTAAATAATATCTCTCCCACTCTATCACTGGTTCATTCAAAAAGAAGAACGTGACTTTTCAGGTTCTACAATCTAGTGTGGCATAACACAAATAGAGCTAATTCATCCCTAAAATAGCATCAAAATCAACCATATCAAGCTCTACAAGGTTTGCCATAGTATCACGATATATATAGACATAACATAATTTTTGTACACCTTTCTAGCCATAAAAGAGTCACCAATAGGAGTAGAAGTAGAGAGGGGTTCCAGAATATTTTTGGGCTCAAAGCCAAAACTGACTAACACATATGGGGTCACATAAGACAAAGTAAACCCGAGATCAAGTAACACATATATAGTAAGGGGCAAGATTTGCAACATACCCGTGACTACATCTGACAAGGCCTCTGCTTCCTGGCAGTTGGATAAGGCATATAACCAGTTTCGACCGCTTTTGATAGCTGAGTAGCACCTTTGAGAGGCGGTGGTGGCACGGAAGAGTTTTCCTGGGACTTAGCACCATCAAATTTCCTTCTAGCAGAAGGACAATCTCTCTGGAAATAGCTTGACTAGCCACATGCATACATACCAGCGTGCCCATCTGACACTTTTCTGGGTGATGCTTACCGCAAGCCTCACACTGTAGAAAGGTCCAATACGACTGAGCCACACTGCCCTGGGACTGGGTACCCTGCACTCTGGATCCATGAAGAGGCTGGAAATTTTGAGATCATCATTCAACTGGGGGTCTGGGCGTTGGAGCATTGGCTATAGACTAAGCATTGCCCCAAAACTTTTTCTTCTGCCACTTGTTACCGCAATTACCATCCCACAGCTAACTATTGTTCTGGTCTGTTGTCCTTACCCTCTTGGCTTGTCTGTCCTTCTCCCTTGTTTCAGCAACCCTCTTTTCTATTCCTTAACCTGCTGCATATGAATAAACAATCTGGAGAAGTCCATATCCCTGTTCAGCATCGCCCCTTTGCACTCCAACATCAAGTCACCCAAAAGGCCGGATACAAACTTCCTCATACGGGCCCTCATATTTCCTATTAATTTTGAAGCATAACGAGTAGTTGATTGAATTTCAAGGTGTACTCCTTGATGCTCACCTTCCCTTGTCTCAAGTTCATGAACTCTTCAGCCTTGGACTCTCTCAACTCCTGGGGAAAGATTAGGTCCAGGAAGGCTTCCACAAATTCACCCCATACTGAGGGATCAATACTATCCCTCTTCGAATCTTCCCAATCATTGTACCACTGATTCCCTACCTCCTTTAGTTTATAAGTCGCTAGTTCAACTCCTTCTACTTCATTCATATGTATCACTCAAAATTTTTTCTCCAAATCGTCTATGAACTTTTGAGGATCCTTCACTACCTTTGTACCAAAAAAATTAGGTAGGTTCAGCCTGATAAACTCACCCATCTGTGTAGTCTCAGATACACCAGACGCAGACCTAACATCCTCCGACCGTCAAGCCTATAAAGACACCAACTATGCGATCATATGCATTGAATTCATGAACTTAACATTTGGTATCTCTCTCTAGGGAGGTTGGGTGTGGTTATCCCCAGACCGGGGAGCCCTAGGTGCCCGGGGTGGGATGGTTTGAACAGGAGGGCCTTTTGGAGCAGCAGTAAATTTAGGAGTGTGAGCCCAATTGCGTACTGGTACGCAGAGTAATCCAAAATAATGTGTATATATATAACATGGATTAGAGTAAGTGTGAAACATCATGCATGAAATAGGTAAAACACATGGGCAATTTCAATGATCTTAAAAATAAATTTGACAGTGCAGTTCTATTCTTTGTATTACTTCTGAGTTAGGTGGTACACCCTAAAAATCTACAACCCCATGGGCTATATGGAGTCCTCCCTTAACTCGGCGGCCAAGCCCCCAACCCAAGTTTTCCACAAGAGTTAGAGTGTCTGAGTCTAATAAGCCACAGGACACTAGTCC
Source organism: Capsicum baccatum var. pendulum (assembly GCA_030864225.1). Taxonomy (NCBI): domain Eukaryota; kingdom Viridiplantae; phylum Streptophyta; class Magnoliopsida; order Solanales; family Solanaceae; genus Capsicum; species Capsicum baccatum. Next base: position 49,884,566 of record CM061554.1, on the reverse strand, counting down.
AGCGTATAATCCCTTTAGGGGTCATAATATCCCGTATCGGCAAAACAAAGTTTCAGGAAATGAGTTTTCTAAACTCGTTCCTTATTCAGGTAACCACCTAACATCTCGTCATACCCAATTTTAGCCTTTTCTGAACGTGCATCTTTCTGAATTCAAAATCCATAAGTCTGAGTAAAATTTAATTTCTATTCTATTTTGTGTATGTTATGGCATTGTCTGTTTTGGTATCGTGTTACCAAGACTTGCAAGTAATGTTTATAAGCCATAAAATATCATATCATTGTATCTTATTTTAAAACATAAAGTTTGGACCACCATACTTTAAACAATTCAACAAGATTCAGACTTTAAAATATTTATCAAGTTACGCAAAGATCACTCTTTTCAGCATTTCAACAAATATGTGGTGGTCATGAAATTTGTGACAAAACATGCAATATTTCTAGTAAACATCTTTAACCTTTAACACCAAGTAAAACACCCCCTCTTCACTTCAAAACCATGATCAAGTTATAAAGAAAATCAAGATATTTATATCATGCTTCCTACAACATGTTTCAAATAAATCGTATCTTACGAAAATAAGAGGCTTGTAAACAAAAGAGGGATTTCTAATAGTTTATGGTCCCAATTTATAATTCAAACCAATCAATGCGTATATATATACATATATATACTTAAGCATGGTTATAAATCAAAGTTAGGGGAAAGGCCTCAAGACCTAATCTATTTTAACACTAAAGAATTTATCAAGCAAATCTATAATGTAAATTCCAAAATCCCTTCAAGAATTCATGATTTCACAATGTTTAAATGTTGTTGAAATAATTTTGTTATGCCCATGTAGTTTTAGTAAAACCCTACATACCTTAGATTAATTAGTTTAAAGAGAAAAACTCGAATCTCGATTTGTTCCTTGGAAATCTTGAACTCAGAGATTTGTTCTTGATTCCTTGTTCTTAGGAAAAACCGTAGTTATGATTTTATGGATGAATGAGGAGTTATGTTCTTTGATTCGATGTAATTAGGTGTTAAAAAGGGTGGAAAAGATCCAAAAATCCCTTTAAAAATGGCTTTAGATTGCTATACGGAGGTGCTGTAAGGCTTGGGCGATGAACCATCACCCTGGGGATGGACCGTCCCTCAAACCGTTGCTTTATGGACAGAAAATAGGATTTCTACCTCATTTGTGATGGTTCGTCGCTGGTGCGATGGTCCATCGACCTTCCCATCACACTTTGGCAGTTCAGATAGCTCACGGTAAACAACCCATAACTTTTTACCTCAATATCAGATTTAGGTAAAATTGGTAGCGTTGGAAAGAGGACTCAAAGTCATTTCATTTAATATATAGCAGGCCCTCAAATTCGTTAAGTAAAAAAGTTATGGTCTATTTAAGTTTACCTAAGTTTAAACACTAACCAAACTCAATCGATAGAAAAGAATTCAACACATCCTTGAGTTAAGAGACCTCTATGATATCAATTCATGATAAACCAAATTCCCACACTATATAATTTATTAACACACTACATTCACATTGGATCTATGGTTTTTGGATCCTTTACGCGTAGAAATAACGTTTTACGTCCTAGCCCAAAATATGGGGTGTTACATTTTCTCCCCTTGGGATCATTAATCCCTGAATGATGACTTGGGACACATCAAGCACGATTTCATGAACTAAATAAAAGAAAAGGAGTAGTATAGGATTTGTACCTTCTAAATCATTGTCCATGGTCTCAAAAAGAGTCGGGTAACTTGCACCCATATCTTCTTCTGACTCCCAAGTATCCTCCTAGGCATTTTGATTTCTCCATATCACCTTGATCGAAGCTATTTCCTTACTCCTCAACTTTCTAACTTGGTGATACAAGATTGGAACGGGTTTGTTCTCGTATGACAAAGGGTTTTTCACATTGATCTCCTCTACAAGCAACACTATGGAATGATCTCCAACACACTTCTTCAACATGGACATATAAATTACGGGATGAATAGAAGCCAGACTTTCTCGCAACTCTAACTCATAAGCAACCCCACCTATCCTTCTCACAATCTGATATGGTCCTATATAGCGAGGACACAACTTTTCTTTCTTACCGAATCGCATGACTCCCTTCATAGGGGAGACTTTTATAAACACCCAATCATAAATGTACCTTCTCCATAGCCTGATGAACAAGATCAAACCCAAACAATCACATTTCACCCACTTCATACCACCGAATTGGTGACCTACATCTTCTCCCATAAAGTGCCTCAAAAGGAGCCATCTTAATGCTGGCATAGTAGCTATTATTGTAAGCAAACTCTATCAATGGCAAGTGATCTACCCCAATACCTTTGAAGTCAATTTCACGAGCCCTCAACATGTCCTCAAGGGTCTGAATGGTCCATTCATCTTGCCCATCCGTCTGAGGGTGAAATGTAGTATTCAGGTTTACTAAACCCCTCTGAAAAAATCTCCAAAACTGCAAAGAGAGTTACATACCTTGATTGGATATAATGGAAATCGTTCCCTATGAAAATGAACTATTTCCTCAATGTACAGCTTGGTATAATCATCTCCCAAATAGTTAGTCCTCACAGGCAAAAAGTGAGCTGACTTGGTCAGCTGGTCCACAATTACCCAAATAAAATCATATTGGTTTTGGGACCTTGGAATCCCCGTGATGAAATCCATGTTGACCATCTCCCACTTTCTCATGGGTAGGGCTATCTCTTGAGAAGTACCACTTGGTCTCAAATATTCCACTTTAACTTATTGGCAATTCAAATACTTGGAAACAAAATTCGCCACATCACATTTCATATTATTCCACCAATATATAGATTTAAGATCAAGGTATATTTTAGTAGAGATTGGGTGAACAACGTACCTCAAAGTGTGAGCCTTGTTAAGAATTCTTTTCTGCAATCCATACACATCTGTACATATAACATACCCTGATATCTAAAAATCCCATCACCGATAATTTCAAAATACATCACCTTCTATTGACCCATCTTTCTTATTCTGCATCAAGATGGGATCCTCAGCCTGCTTCTCCTTAACTTCTGTACATAGGGAAGATTTAGCTATTTCATGCATAACTACCCCTCCATCTTCAGAATCCAGAATTTGCACCCCTAGATTTGCAAGCCGGTGAATATATTTCACCATCTTCTTTTTTTCTTCCTTAATTTGAGAAAGAATGCGCATAGATAATCTGCTAAGGGCATCGGCCACCATATTTTCCTTTCCCGGATGATAGTGCAGGCTCATGTCATAATCCTTCAACAGTTCCAACCAGCACCTCTGCCTGAGATTTAATTTTTTATGCGACGAAACATACTGTAAACTTTTGTGGTCAGTGAAAATATCAAGATGTAACCCGTACAAATAATGCTACCAAATTTTAAGTGCAAACACCACAACCACTAACACCAAGTCATGGGTGTGGTATTTTTGCTCGTGTACCTTCAACTGCCTAGATGCATAAGCTACCACATTACCATGCTGCATAAATACACATCCAAGTCCTGTTCGGGATATATCACAGCACACAACAAAACCTTTTGTACCCTTAGAAAGGGTCAAAACAAGTGCAGTAGTCAACTTGTCCTTCAATTTTTCTACGCTATTCTGACAAGAGTCATGCCACATAAATTTCATCTTTTTTAGAGTCAACTTGGTAAAGGGAGCCACTATGCAAGAAAAACTTTCTACGAACCTTCTGTAATATCCTGCCAGACCTAAAAAACTCTGAATGTTGATTTGAGTTGTGGTTCTGGGTCATTTTCTCACTGTCTCAATCTTTTAGGGGTCAACTTTAATCTCACCACTAGACACAATATGCCCTAAGAAAGAAATAACATTAAGCCAGAATTAACACTTGGAAAATTTTGCATACAATTTATAGTCTTTGATGGTCTGAAGGATGATTTAGAGGTGACTGGCGTGATTTTCCTCATTCTTAGAGTAAACCAAAATGTCATCAATAAATACTATGATAAACAGATCTAGAAAATGATGGAACACCCTATTAATTAGGTCCATGAAAGCTACAGGGGTGTTAGTTAATCTGAAGGACATGACTAAGAATTCATAATGGCCATATCAGGTTCGGAAAGCTGTTTTGGAAATATCGGCCTCCCTAACCATGAAAACTACAGGGGTGTTAGTCAATCCAAAAAGGGTATTTGTTCTTTACATACACATACGGAGGGAACCATCTTTCATATGCATGGAGAGTAAGGGTGCACCCTAGGGAGAAAAACTAGGATGGATAAAGCCCTTGTCAAGAACATCTTTTAATTGTTGTTTCAACTCTTTCAATTCTGCAGGAGCCATTCTATATGGCAGGATAAAAATAAGATGAGTGTCTGGAAATAAATCAATGCCAAAATCTATCTCCCTATTAGGTGGTATCCCTAAGAGATCATCAGGAAAAACTTCCATAAATTTATTAACTACAGGGATATAATGGAGAGAAAGAATTTCTGTGTTAGAATCTTTTACCTAAATCAGATGCTACAAATAACCCTTAGATATAAGTGTCTTTGCCCGTAGGCAGGAAATAAGTTAACCCATGAAAGTTGAAGTACTACCCTTCTACTCTAAGATGGGTTCATTCGAAAACACAAAATTGAACAATTCTATTTCTGCAGTCGACTGTGGCATAGCAGGAATGAAGCCAATCCATGCCAAGAATGACATCAAAATCAGTCATCTCTAATTCAACTAAGTCTGCTATAGTGGCTTTCTGATATATCATAACCGGACAGTTCCTGTATACCCGTCGGGCTATGATAGTTTTACCCACTGGGGTAGATACTGAGAAGGGATTTACTAAAATTTTGTGATTGACTCCGAAATCAACTGCTATAATAGGAGTAACAAAAGACAAATAAGCTCCTGGATATAGAAAATCATAAACATGTATATGAAAGATCTTTAACGTACCAGTGACCACATCAGAAGAATTTTATTGATCTTGTTGGGACTGAAGAACATATAGTCTATTTGGGTGTTGCCCACTAGTGGCGCTGAAAGTGGCACCCTGCTAGTTTGGGCCACCGAACTGAGCTGAGGAATGGTTATACTGATCCTGAAAACCTAACTGGGGACAATCTCCAACTCTGTTGCCTGTGTTGCCACATCCCAAACAAACATCGCTGCTAGCTCTGAAAAAACCCTGCTAGTTCTAGCCACAAGTATGACAAAGACGATGAGTTTAGGAACTACTAACACTGCCCTGAGACTTAGAGCTAGGAGCCCTTCTTTGTTATCATTCCTGAACTTAGGAACTGGAGCACTGGCTGAATAAGGAGATGGAACGGATGGCTTTAGGCAAAATTGAGAATGATTTCCACCCTTCGACTTATGCTAACGAAAGTTGAAGCTACTGTTGTAGCCCTCTTATTCTGCTTTTGTAATACCCCAAATTTTTGGGCTAGTCTATGAACCATCATTCTTACATGTATAAGTTATTATCCAAGTGATTCTCGTGTGAATATAAATTTCATGATCTTTATACTAGTGTGTGGAATGCTCAAGTGGTTAAAAATATTCATAGAAATTATTTAGAGCCAAGTTGAGCTAAGATCCTTGGATTCGTCCGAAATTCGATATTCGATTCTACAAGGGTCTACTTCAAATGTGTATAACATTTTATATACATGGATTTTTTTAGCTCAAGACCCACCAAATTGTAGATAATTGAATTATATTTCCAACGATACCAATTTCTCCAAAATCCAATACCCAAGCTAAAAGTTATAACCATTTTTGTGAGAGAGGCAGTAGCATCGCACGATTAGGGTGTGACGCATGCCCTATCTCATGTACCTAATTTTCAGGTTCTGTTTCTATAGTTTTAAGGGAAAAAATTTCCTTTACTTTCTTCAAACCTCCCTCAAGAACAAACGCTAATCCCCATTCAATAAATTCAAGCTTTCATTACAATACCTTCAAGAAAAAACATAAATTTGGTTCACTAATCCAAGAATCTCAAGAAGAAGCTTCAAGAACACCATTAGAGATTTAAAAATTCAAGATTTTACATTCAATTCATCCTAGGAAATCCAAGATTCAGGCTTTCTCATCCAAGATCATCAATTAAGGTATGTGGGATTTCAACAAGGACAATCATTTCTTCCTTGTGCCCAAAACTTATTTTAACTTATAAATTACTGAATTTTATGTTATTTTTTATGAAATTGAAGTTAGAGTTTATACCCAATTTGTAATATTTAAAGATTATGAGTTTACAAGTGATTGACTATTGAATTGCATCACTATTTTCATGTATTTATGCACATAATAAAATTTTCTAGATTTTTGAAAGTGAGTTTAAGTATGTATTGAGATTCTTGATCTTATTATTTTGATGGTGTTGAAGTATTTTCAAGAAGCATAATGAGTTGGATGTTTTTCTATGATTTTAAATGTTTATATATGAGTTCTAAATTGGGATTCATACCCATTATCACTATTTTCAAGATTTTGAGTTTTTCTGAGCAGTTGAAGATAAATTTCATGAGTTCGTTTATATTTTTATGAGCATTGCTGAAATATCCAGATTTTAATATGATTTACGAATGTTTATGTTATCAAGCATGAATTTTGAGATGTTTTGACATGAGTTTGAAGCATAAGCTTTAATCCCTAAGAATGAGTTTTGATATTTCAAGAAGCTTATATTTTTAGCATGCTTTAATAAGAAAGATTTGGTCTTTTGATCCTAAGCTAAGATAAGGAATCCATATTATTCATATAGTTCATGTTTTATAGTAAAGAGAAACGTAATTGGTTTTTATTATAAACCCTTGTGCTATTTTATGATGAATTTTTTTAAAGTTTAGATCCTAAGTATGAGAGTAGTATTTAGCACCGAGTTAGATATGATTCCAAGGTCTCATGCCCCAGAACTACGGGCCATCATAGGACTGAGATTTATGGGCCTGAGGCCGAAATAGTGATCACTAAAGTTAAGGTTCTACTCCGATGGCAAGGGTAGAACAACTCTCCCCAATGTGGGTAAGATGTTGGACTCTATGTCAACTCACAGAATTTATGTCAGTTAGAAGAAACTCCCAATCCCAAAGTTACAAAGTTCTAAAGTACCAAAATTCCATAATCTTAAGTCTTTTAAGTCCTCAAGTTTCAAAAGAAGTCTCCTATTCTCCTCAGGATAAAATCATGAGTTTTGAGAGTTATTGTTTTGAGATCTCTTCAGTTTGCAAGTTCTGAGAATAAGAGGAGAATACATATTTTAGAAACAAAGTATAATGGCTCATGAGATTTACACTATATGTTTTATGATTGATGATTTATGAGATTTATATTTCAGATTTATTCAATCTAAGTAAATCATTTATATCAGAATGCATGATTTCTATAAAGAGTGATGATATTGTTTAACCATTGCATACACCCCCATATACTCAGTACATCCTCATAGTACTGATCCACATATATGTCTATCTGCTACATTGTCTCATAATGTAGGTACAAGTTGTAGCGTATATACCATATTCAGTCAGTTTGTAGCTTCCAGTCAGCAGGTGATGAGTCCTTTTAATTCAAGGGCATGAGATGGTTATACAATTTGAGAAGTATTATAATTTCTTTATTCAGTCGTATTGAGTTGGGATATTAGGAGTCATGACCCCTCTACCTATAGTACGTACTAGTAGGGGCTTAATAGACAATCAGTAGTGTTAATGTATTTAATTTCAGTTTTGTTTGTAACGATAGAGTTGTAATCTTATAAATTTAGATTTGTGTTGATCCAGTTCAAAAAATTTTTATGTTTCCATTGATTTTGTTTAGATTTATGTATTTTTATTTAGTTGCTTATAAGTATACCAGTAGAAGGGTTAGCTTGGGATCACCTGTGACCCTAAGCACCGTGTGACGTCTTGGGACCCATTTTTGGGGCGTTATAGATTTTCCCTCTCCTTAACCTTCTGCCTTTCTATTTGTTGAGCATGGATCATAAGCCTGGCTAGGTCCATCTCACTAATCAACATGGTGGTCCTGCACTCCTTGACCACACTATCATTTACCCCAAAAACAAACTTACTTATCTTAGCACTGCTATCTACTACAACATGAGGAGGATACCTGGCTAATTGAGTAAACTTAAGAGAATACTCTTTCACTATCATGTTGTCCTGCCTAAGGTTGATGGACCCTGTATCTTTGGTCCTCTCTACTTTCCACTGTTTGAACCATGTGTGAGACACATTCCTGCAACTGATATGCAGCTAGCTCAGCACTCTCACTAGCAGTAACCCCCATGATATCTGTAATCTTCTGAACCTGATCAAGGAATTCCTAAGGATTCTTATCTGACTTAGACCCAAAAAATGATGGAGGAATCATTCGGGTGAAGTCCCAAATACTAGCTGTAATAGTTTTGGCCACTGGGTTGGCCATAACGGCAACTGGACATATATTCCGAGCAGCAAATGAATTAGAAAGAGTAGTGAATTTAGCTCTAAACTCTCCATGAGAAATATATTTTTCCAGAGGATCTGCCTGAACGAGTTGAGGGGCTGACTGATTTCAATTTCTCCTCTCATTAGTCCTTTTAGGAGACATCTTCTATAAATAAAATGAAGGAATGGATTAGACTAAGAGTTAAATCTGAGGTCATGCTCAGTTACATGACATGAATACTAAAAGAAGGGAAGTTGTTTCTAAAAAATCTCATAGCCTCCTGTACATAAATGTGGCGCGCTATACACTAATTCACAAGACTCTACTAGATGCGGCTTTCAGACTTCCTAGGACTCTATTGAACCTTAGTCTCTAATACCAAGTTTGTAACACCCCGAGTCTGGTACCCTGGATGTTACACGATGCTAACAATCCCTAAGGACCACTAGCTAACCCATGACTGGTACCTGATGCAATAATTGTATAATAATACTAAAATATCTTGAATAATGGGATGAAATTCCATAAGGTTCAAAACTGAAACATAACTTATAATGCAGTGTAACAATTCCAAAACTAAAATAACTCTGTGAACATGCTATAGTTTGAACATCTATTCTGAAATCTTCTAAACTGTCTAAATAAGGAGTTATGGGACATATCCCCAACTAACTTCGTCTACTAAAAAAAGAACTAAAATAATAAATTAATCATGCTATCCTTGAATAATAAGGACTCATTGTAATCTACTACTATTGGATGAATCTAAACTTCCAAGGATGCTCTAGAGCTCGAACGTCTGAACCTATAGTATAAAATACCATAGCGCAAAAGAAAGGTATGCGTCACTACATATGAATGTACTGGTATGCAAAGTGAGGTAAAGATGAATGAAAGGGTTCATATGTATGAACTATATCTGACTGAATGTCATGAGAATAACTGAATGAGAATACATGCATGACTCTATAGAATGTAACTAAAATCATGAGAATTCTAAATACTGAGTTTTACTGATAACATGGATTACTGATAACTGATATAACTGATACTAGGTGCCTGAATCTCACAGTCCTGATTCTAATAGAACTAGCTGAGTTCCATACTGGCCTAAGTAAATGTACCTAACAGTCCTGAAATCTATAGAACTATCTGATTTCTATTACTGAGAGTGAGATTGAGACTGAGACGGTGACTGTAGGAGGTAGTCATCTAACCGACATGCCCCAAATAAAGAAATATAGCTGAGTTGGGGTCCAATCTATAACCCCAATTGGATAGGTGTCAATACCGCACAACTGGTTAAGATAAGCTATGAGTGACCCTCATCTGGCAGTGTCCCCAAAGGAGAATAGTGGGACCCTCAACTGGCAGTGTTAATCCACTTCATCAACCCTCAACAGTCAGTATTTAAGTCTCAACCTATGGTAGCTACATAGTTCTAGAATGCAAGGATTTCTCCTAAGGGTCATACCCTTTACTGTTAGTATGTGCTCTCATCCTTGGGTTCGTTCGGTACTGAATCCTACTCCCAACTGAATAGACACTGAACTGATTATACTGAGATGAATTAGATTGAGTTCACTGAGTTTCGTACACTGATGGAATATTACTGAAGTATGTTAACTGACTGAGTTCATAAGTTTACTGAGTTTTCCCTGAGTTATGTAACTGATTGAATTCAACTAAGTTCTAAAATTGACTGAGAATACTACTGATCATGGCTTAATTGAGATTATCTTGAAACTGACACTAGCTCTAGGCACATAACTAAATTATCAGGTATTGAATACTCTCAGGACTCGATAGCTTGAAAATAAATAGGACATGACACTTCTTGAGCTTATAACAATTTTTAACAATTCATTATATAACCATTGAGGAATTTCATGATACACTTGATATTCATAGTTTTATACATTAATAGGAATACATCCCAACATATCATAAATTCACAATCTAGTCTCATGAACACTCCATTAATTCATCACAGGACATAGCATTAGGATGAGAGTCATTTTGAACATGTAGTTATAGCCTAAGTTCATCATGTAGATCAATAAGGGTTCATAAAATAGAATTCTACTCACTTAGGCATTTTATCATACACATGGAATGCATATAGATAGGCTTAGGCATGAACATTAACACTTTTACATCATGGCTACATTGATCAACCCAATTTCATGAAATTCAATCCACATGCTAACACAATATCATGAAAATACACTAAAGATTCCAACTTGGGAATCATACAACACATCAACATGATCATAATCAATCAAAATTTATAATTTAAAATTGGATTCTTGGACTTAAAGGATGAAAGGGATCCTTGGATGAACACTTTACATACCTTAGAAAGTAAATCCTTAAGGGTTCTTCATCCTTGTTCTTGAATTTTGAAACTAGGGTTTCTTGCTTTTGAGAGAGAATGATAAATTTTGGGGAAACTTGTGTGAATAATGAATATTTTGGTTATTTAGGGATAATTTTGTGCTTGGGGCTGACCTGGTTAATGAGAAAATAACCTATTTACCCTTAAAGATGTGGTTATTTAATGATTGAGTAATGGGCATTGATGTGATTGGCGATGATGTGCATCGATGGCATTGACGCGATACCCGATGTGTCACTTCCTGATGCCACTAAGCCTCAATAGTTTTGACTTTGTCAACCTGTAACAATGTTAACCAATGCGATAGGTGACGCGGTGCGCCAAGTTCATGTTGGTCCACTCTTTTGAGACACCAAACGTGGTCTAAACGAGTTTTGAAAAATCCAAAACTTGTCCGGGAACACCTAATGACCTTCCTGATCTTGAATCAACAGAAATATAAGCTATTAAAGGATATTAAGGTCACGAAATGAGATTTTCAGCCTTTGAAGGCCAAAATTAAACTAAGTCTGGAACTTAGCTAAGATTTTCTAAGTCTGGGACCGCTTAACAAGCTTAAAGGATTGGATTAAGCTTAGGAATTTTGCAGGATATTACAATATCTCCCCCTTGAAAATATTTGTCCTCGAATAAGACTGAATAGAATGGGAGATATGATAAGCTAAATTATATACTGAACATGAACAACTGAAACATGACTATATGACTGAAATTACTGAGATTCATACTGAGCACGCATATCTAATGCCTGATTTCATGACTGAGTTGACACATGTATGCATGACTGAGAGTACTGATAAACTTCCAACGCATATCTGATGCATGAATATATGACTGAACTGACCCATGAACATGTGACTAAACATGTAATGGTAAAATACCAAGTTTGAAAACTGAGCATGTAGCTGAATACCAAGTTTGTAAGTGAAATTTGAACATAAAACTGAATAAGATTAAGGAAATTTATTACCTTGGGCTGATTCTGAGTTGCGGAGAAGAGGTAAGGATACTTGGTCTTCATGTCTGCTTCTGTGTCCCAAGTAGCTCCCCCAATAGAATGATCCCTCCAAAGAACTTCGATTAGAGGGACTTCTTTGTTCCTCAGCCTACGAGTTTGATAGTCAAGAATTTAGACTAGAATTTTCTCATATGAGAGACTGTTCTAAATATCAATGCTCTCAACAGGGACTACAACTGCTGGGTCACCTATGCACTTCTTAAGCAAGGAGACATGAAAGACTGGATGATCTGAAGCTAGATATGAAGGCAATTCAAGATCATAAGCTACCTTGCCAAAATGACTGAGAATTTTAAAGGGACCGACATACCAGGGACTGAGCTTTCCTTTCTTGCCGAACCACTTCACTCCCTTCATGGGAGAGATTTGTAGGCATACATAATCACCAATATCGAAATTGAGATCCTTTATGTGCACATATACATATGATTTCTATCAGCTCTGAGCTATCTTGAGCCTCTCTCTGATTAACTGAACTTTCTCTAAGGTATCAAAAACCAAGTTAGGCCCTACTACTGCGGCCTCACCCACTTCGAACCATATGATTAGAGATCTGCATCTCCTACCATAGAGAGCTTTAAATGGAGCCATTTGTATACAAGATTGATAGCTATTGTTGTATACAAACTGAATCAAAGGCAAGTGGTCATCCCAACTACCCTTGAAATTAATTATACACGCCCTTAGCATATCTTCTAAGGTTTGAATGGTCTTTTCTTCTTGACCATCTATCTGAGGATGAAAGGTTGTACTGAGATAAACTCAGGTACCAAGACCCTTTTGTAATACTTTCCAGAAATAAGAGGTGAACGGGGTACCCTTATCTGAAACAATAGACAACGAAACACCGTGTAATCTGATCAACTCCCTGATATAGAGTTTAGCATAATCCTCAACTGAATAAGAGGTATGAACCAGAAAAAAATAAGCTGACTTGGTCATTCTGTCTACAATGACCCAAACTGAATCGTGCTGATGACGAGTACAAGGCAAACCCATCATGAAGTCCATCCTCAACTGAATAAGAGGTATGAACCAGAAGAAAATAAGCTGACTTGGTCATTCTGTCTACAATGACCCAAACTGAATCATGCTGACGATGAGTACAAGGCAAACCCATCATGAAGTCCATGTTTACTTATTCCCACTTAAAAGTAGGAATACTGAACTCCTAAATGGACCCACTAGATTTTTGATGCTCAATCTTAACTTTCTAACATGTAGAGCACTTAGCCACAAATTCTACAATATCTCTTTTCATCCCACTCTACCAATAGATCTCCCACAAATCACGATACATCTTGGTGTCCCCTGGATGAATTGAGTAACGCGTACCATGCGCTTTCACAAGAATTCACTACCTTAGGTTGTCTACACCTGGCACATAAAGATGACCCTAACAATGTAAAACACCATCTCCCCCTTGGGAGAAAACCTCTACTTTCTGTTCTCTGACTGATTCTTTCAACTTGACTAGACTGGGATCTCTATCTTGGTTTTTCTTAATTTTAGAAGCTAGAGATGATTTAGAATTGTTCTGAACCCATATACTATACTACCTTCTGCTGAGTCGACTAAGCAAACACCTAGTTTGGCAAGATGATGAATTTTCTGAGTTAATTTCTTCTTACTGTCCTCAACATGAGCAACACTACCCATAGAAAATCTACTGAGAGCATCAGCCACTATATTGGTCTTACCTAGATGATAAAGGACACTCATGTTATAATCTTTTAAGAGCTCTAACCACCTTCTCTGATGGAGGTTAAGATCTTTCTGAGAGAATGCATACTGAAGGCTTTTGTGGTCTGTGAACACATCTACATGCACCCTAAACAATTAGTGCCTTCAAATCTTTAAAGGAAAAGCTACGACTGCTAACTCAAGATCATGAGTCGGATAATTCTTCTCATGGGATTTAAGCTATCTGGAGGCGTAGTCTATGACCTTACCATGATGCATGAGGACACAACCCAAACTTACTCTGGATGCATCATACTACATTATGAACCCATTTGAACCACCTGGAAGAGCCGAAACTGAAGATGAGGTGAGTTGAGTCTTCAACTTCAAAAACTCTTCTCGCAAAGATCTGTCCACTGAAACTTGACTTTTTTCTGAATCAATCTGGACATAGGGGATGCAATAGAAGAAAATCCCTCAACAAACCATCTGTAATAGCCAGCCAAACCCAAGAAACTCTTGATATCTAATGGATAGATAGGGCGAGGCTAGTTTTTTACTACTTTGGTCTTTTAAGGATCAACTCTAATACCATCACTGGAAATGATATAACCAAAGAATGCTACTGACCTTGGCCAAAATTCTCACTTACTGAATTTAGCAAAAAATTGATGATTCGTGAGAGTTTGCAATACTATTCTGAGATATTCTGTATGATCACGCTCACTGCAAAAATAGACAAGAATGTCATCTATGAAAACTATGACAAACATGTACAAGTACTACTTGAACACATAGTTTATCAAGTTCATGAAAGCGGCAGGGTCATTGGTAAGACCAAAGGACATGACTAAGAATTCAAAGTGACCATACCAAGTTCGAAAGGCTATTTTTGGAATGTCACATTCTCTGACTCTGAGCTGATGATAGCCTGATCTGAGGTCTATCTTAGAAAAATAACTAGCACCCAGGAGTTGGTCAAATACGTCATCAATTCTGGGAAGTGTATACTTGTTATTGACTATGACCTTATTGAGATGACGGTAGTCTATGCACATTCTGAGATAACCTTCTTTCTTTCGCATGAATAAAACTGGTGCACCCTACAAGGACACACTAGGGCTGATGAACCCATTGTCTAGGAGATCCTTTAACTTCTCTTTTAATTCTCTAAGTTCTTCTAGTGACATCCTGTATAGTGAAATAGATAGAGGCTGAGTATCTAGAAGAAGGTCGATGCCAAAGTCTATTTCCCTTTCTGGAGAAATTCCTAGAAGATTTTTGGGAAAGACATCTGAATATTCATTCACTATTAGGACTGATACAAGACTGGGAGTTTTGGAACTATAGTTCTTAACTTGAACAAGATGATAGACACATGCCTTAGATATTATTTTCCTAGCCCATAGGTAGGAAACAAGTTGACCCCTAAAGGCTGAAGTACTACCCCTCCACTCTAAGACGGGTTCATTTGAAAATTGAAATTGGACAATTCTATATCTGGAGTCGACTGTGGCATAGCAGGAATGAAGACAATCCATATCGGGAATGACATCAAAATAAGTCATCTCTAATTCGACTAAGTCTGTTGAAGTGGCTTTCTGAGATATCATAATCGGACAGTTCCTGTATACCCACCGGACTATGATAGTTTTACCCACTAGGGTAGAGACTAAGAAGGGCTCTGCTAGAATTTCAGGACTGACTCTAAAATAAATTTCTATATAAGGAGTAACAAAAGATAAAGAAGCTCCTGGATCTAGCAAAGAGTAAACATGTATATGAAATATCTATAACATGCAGTGACCACATTAGGAGAATTTTCTTGATCTTTGTTGGGACTAAAGAGCATATAGTTTTCTTGGGCGTTGCCCACTGGTGGTGCTGCAAGTGGCACCCTGCTCGTTTAGGCGACCAGACTGAGCTGAGGAACAGTTATGCTGACCTTGAAAACCTGACTGGGGACAATCTCTATCTCTGTGGCCAAGCTTGCCATATCTAAAACAAATATCATTGCCAGCTCTGTAAATACCCTGATGGTTCTTACCTTAAGTCTTACAAAGAGAATGAGTGGGGGTACTGCTAATACTGCCCTGAGACTTAGAGCCTGGAGCCCTATCTTTGTTACCATTCCTGAACTTAGGAACTGGAGCACTGGCTGAGGAATGAGTTATAACGGATGACTTTGGGCGAAACTGAGAATGATTTCCAACCTCCTACTTAGGCTGACTGAAATGGAAGCTATCTATTCTAGCCCTCTTATTCTTCTTTTTCCTCTGCTTAACCTTCTGGCTCTATATCTATTGAGCATAGATCATAAGTCAGGCTAGGTCCATCTCACTAATCAACATGGTGATCCTGCACTCTTTGACCACACTATCATTCACCCCAGAACAAACTTACTCATCTTAGCTCTGCTATCTGCCACTATATGAGGAGCATACCTGGCTAATTGAGTAAACTTAAGAGAATACTCTTTCACTTTCATGTTGCCCTACCTAAGGTTGAAAAACTCTAACACCTTAGATTCTCTCATCTCTAGAGGAAAGAATCTATCTAAGAAGGAAGTGGCAAACTCCTCCTACTCAATAAACCCTGCATCTTCGACCCTCTTTTCTTTCCACTATTTAAACTATGTTTGATCCACATCCTACAACTGATATGCAGCTAGCTCAACACTCTCACTAGCAGTAACCCCCATGATATATGTAACCTTTTGAACCTGATCAAGAAATTCCTAAGGGTCCTCATTTGACTTAGACCCAAAAAAGGATGGAGGATTCATTTGGGTGAAGTCACATATCCTAGCTGCAGCATTGTTGGCCACTGGGTTAGCCAAAATAGCATCTAGCCATTCATTCTAAGAAGAAACAAAATTAGCAAAAGTAGTAAATGCGGGTCTGAACTCTGCATGAGAAACGTGTTTATCCAGGGGGATTTGTCAGAATAGGCTGAGGGGCTGACTGATTTCTATTTCTCCTCTCATTAGTCCTTTGAGAGGCATGTTCTATAAATGAAAGGAAGGAATCGATTAGACTGAGAGTTAAATTTGAGATCATTCTCATTTGCACGACATGAATATTGAAAAATGGGAAACTATTCCTAAAACATCTCATAGCATCATGTACATAAATATGATGCGCTACACACCCATGGATAAAACTCTACTAGATGCGGCTTTCAGAATTTCTAGGACTCTATTGAACCTTAGGCTCTGATATTAAGTTTGTAATGCCCTGAGTCTGGTATCCCAGATGCTACATGATGCTAATAAACCCAAAGGATCACTAGATAACCCATGACTGGTACCTACTTCAATAACTATATAATGATACTAAAATATGTGGAATAATGGGCTAAAATGCCATAAGTTTCAAAATTTAAACATAACTGATAATGCGGTATAACAATACCAAAACTGATATAACTATCTGAATATGCTATAGTCTGAACCTCTAGTCTAAAAGAATCTAAACTGTCTGAATAAAGTGTTGATGGGACATATCTCCAACTATCTTCGTCTACTAAATACTAAACTAAAATAATGAAATAATCTTGCTTTCCTAGAATGATGAGGACTCACTACAATTTACTGCTACTAGATAAATCTAAACTGCTAAGGATTCTTTGGAGTTCGTACGTCTGAATATATGGTATAAAACACCATAGCGCAAAAGAAAAGTATGCATTAGTACGTGTGAATGTACTGGTACGTAAAGTGAGGTAAGGCTAAATGTAATGGTTCATATATATGAACTATATCTGACTAAATGTTATGAGAATAACTAAATAAGAATACATGCATGACTATATAGATTGTAAATAAAATCATGAGAATTCTGAATATTAAGTTTTACAGATAACATGGATTATTGATAACTGGTATAACTGATACTGGGTGACTTTATCTAATAGTCCTAATTTTGATGGAACTAGCTGAGTTTCGTACTGGACTGAGTGACTATATCTGACAATCCTGAAATTTGTAGAACTATCTGAGTTCTATTACTGAGACTTAGACTAAGACTGTGACTATGTTAGGTAGTCTCTAACCAACATGACCTAAATAAAGCAATATAGCTGAGTTGAGGTTCAATCTATTACCCTAATTGGATGGGTTTTAATGCCGCGCCACTGGTAAAGACTAGCTATGACTGACCCTCATCTAGAAGTGTCCCCAAAGGAGAATGGTGGGACCCTCAACTGGCAGTGTTAATCCACCTCATCAACCATCAACTGTCAGTGTTGATGCCTCAACCTATGCTGGCTAAATAGTTCTGAAATGCAAGGATTGCTACTAAGGGTCACGCTCTACTGTCAGTGTGTGCCCTCATCCTTGGGTTTGATCGGTGCTGAATCCTACTCCCAAATGAAAAGACACTGAACTGAATATACTGAGATTAACTTTGTTGAGTTCACTGAGTCTTGTGGACTGATAGAATATTACTGAAGTTTGTTAATTGACTGAGTTTATGAGATTACTAAGTTTTTCTGAGTCATGTAAGTGACTGAATTCTACTGAGTTCTGAAATCGACTAAGAATACTACTGATCATGGCGTGAATGAGATTATATTGAAACTAATATTGGATCTAGGCACACAACTAAATTATTAGGTATTGAATACCCCAGGACCCGATAGCATGAAAATAAATAGGACATTACACTTCTTGAGCTCATAACAATTGTTAACAATTCATAATACAACCATTGAGGGATTTCATAATGCACTTGATACTCATAGTCTTGTACAAGAATAGGAATATATCCCAACATATCATAAGTTCACAATCTAGTCTCATGAACACTCCATCAATTCATCACAAGACATAACATTAGCATGGGAGTTATTTTGAACATGTAGTTATAGCCTAAGTTCATCATGTAGATCAATAAGGGTTCGTAAAACATAATTCTACTCACTTAGGCTTTTTATCATACACATGGAATGCATATACTTAGGCTTAGGCATGAACATTAATGCTTTTACATCATGGCTACATTATTCAACCCAATTTCATGAAATTCAATACACATGCTAACACAATATCATGAAAACACACTAAAGATTCAAACTTGGAAATCATACAACACATCAATATGATTATAATCAATCCACAATATGAATATAAGAATTTACATACCTTAGAACGTAAATCCTTAACGGTTCTTGAAGGAATTCTTGAGCCTTGTTCTTGAATTTTGAAACAAGGGTTTCTTGCTATTGAGAGAGAATGATGAATTTTGGGGAAACTTGTGTGAATGATGAAATATTTAGGTCATTTAGGGATCAATTTCGTGTTTGGAGATGATCTGGTTCATGGGAAAACAACCTGTTTACCCTGAAAGACACGATCATTTAATGATTGAGAACTGGACATCGACCCGATTAGCAACGCAACACGTCAATAGCATCGATGCGATACACAGCACGTCATGCCCTGATCGTGCCAAGCCTTAGTAGTTTTGATTTCTTAATCTGCAATAATGTTAACCAATGTGATAGGCGACGCGGCGTGCTAAGATCACATTGGTCCACTATTTTGAGACACCAAACATGGTCTTAACGAGTTCCAAAAAATCCAAAACTTGTTCGGGAAAAACTAATGACCTTCCTGATCATCAATCAATAAAAATATAAGCTATTAAATAATATTAATGTCGTGAAATGAGATTGTGATAATGCTCAATCTACAGCTCTCGTAGGAGTGTAAAGCGATCGTTGTCAAATATATAACCCAACTGGGTTGGGTATCGATCCCACAGGGAATAGCTTGGTCAACAAGTAAGCAAAGATTACTAGACTTTTAGTGCAAGTCTCGTAAAAAGGGGGGAGTTTTGTCGTGCAAGTAATGTAATCAAAATAGTAAAGTCAAAACAGAAAATAGCAAAGTAAAAAGAAAGAATGTTTAGTAAGATGTAAAACAATGAGAATTGAGAAGTTGGGGTTATGTCCACCTTATGAGTTGTACGTCTCTATTGGCTATGAGTTGTGCGGAATTCAGACATGCATGTGCTTATAGAGAATTGTATTCGATGGTAAATCCAAGCGTCTTTCGACCTCAACAAGGACTATTTCACTTTAACTCTTTCGAGCTTAAAGCGTTCTAACGGTACAAATTCTCCAAGAGGTTAATCCAGTTATGACACTAACTTTTTAATAGGGGATGGGACCCTATTACCTTGACATTATCTCTTTTCCATACATATAACTTTTCTTTCGAACAAGTTAATGCTATACTGGCGTTATTCTATGCGTCTGCAGCCACAAGAATTTGCATTAAGATGAAGAGAATAATGATATAAGCAGCTTACGTGTCACGAATTCACAAACTCATAGCCTTAGATAGTATCTCATAAGGCTTCCATAACCCCAACAGAGAAGTTTAGCTATTCATGAGTGTGAAAGAAATCACAATAGACATTATCATTATAAAAATCTCACGTGAATGCCTTGCAAATAGCGTTTCTCTTGTAGTAAAAATTAAAAGTCGAATAGATGAAAAATAATGCCAACAATGAATTTAAGAAGAAAAAGAGAAAGATCGAATAGGGGGAATAGGGATGATGGTGGCGGAAATTTAGTTGATGGATGGGAATTGATGGGTAGATGGATGAATGGGTATTGATGGAATGGGGGAATTGTGTGGAATGAATTAAAATCTCTAGCAAAATAGGGTATTTATAACACCCATATCCTATTCCTACTAAGCTACTGCATTACTTAACCCAATCCTACTAGGTTAATATATCATTATCCTAATCCTACTAAGTTACTGCTAGTCCCCAAAGTCTTCAGAATTGCTGTTTTTGTCCTGGACAGATTTTCCATGCGCCACTTTTGGTCCTTGACGTGTAAGATTCCCCTTCCTTCTTTCGTGAAGTTTTCTTTGGCATCAAGTTATCCATAAAATGCTGAATTCTGCATCATTTATACCTGAAAACTTGCTAATCACGTTTGTTAGCTCACTTACAGGAAAAAGGACTAAAAGTGCATGAATTATATAATTTGTTCTCAAAACTTGGCTAAAATATGGGTAAAATATAGCACTATAGGCGTGTAATTTCGCCTATCATCAACACCCCACACTTAAAGCTTTGTTCGTCCTCGAACAAACTATCATGTCCATCTAAACATCTACTTGGGATTTCACAGTAACAACACAAAATATTCATCAAGACAAGCACGCCAATCATTAACAAAGAGTAGTTTTCTGATCATTAGTAGAAACAATTTAACCTCTAACATAGACTCGTGATGGTGGTAAACTCATATTCAAAAGTCAAGGCACAAAGAATCATACACAACTATCCAAAACTCATCAACCATGTGTGTCTCACCATATATTACCCATAATCACTCACAAGTATTGTATATATTTCGAACATGGGTATAGGATTATCCTTGCTCTCACTCTCACAAAGAATTCATATATTGCAACTGATGACCATAGGCTTGCCCTTAGTGTAATGCTCCACTAAATATCAGAATGCCAAACTTAGGATCAAATAGGTCTTTTACAAGTTGTAATGTAGGCTAAGGGATGGGTGGGACTATTTTGGCCAGAAATAGTGACTATGTTCCTAAGCGCTTTAATACATCACATTATGCCATTAATACTTTCTTTTCAAACAACCTTTCTTCTTTCTTTTATTCTACCGCCCTTTTTCTCCTTTTTTGTTTTTCAATTTTAAACATAACTAACTTTTTAGTTTTCCTTTCCTTTTTCTTTTCATAACACACCTCTTATGATAGCAATTCTTTTTCATAACAAATTAAAGCACCAATACATTCTAAGGCCTCATACTCATCCAATTTCCTCTTATTTTGTCACATGACTCTTTCAATTTAAAGCACTTAGGAATTTGGATCAAATTATGGTCTTCAAAAAATGGATTAGGCTTACATATGAGGTTGTCAGAGAAAATAGGCTCAAGGCTCAAAGGGGTTAACTAGGATAGTGTCCATGGGTAGGTAAAAAAAAGGTACACAAGTATAGGTTGCCAAAGAAATGCCTAAATCATCTCCTAAACTCACGTTCTTTATTTTCGCTTCACACACACACCAGGCAAGTTCTAGCATCTGCCACAAACATAGAATATACTATTATCTCACACACAAAAGGCACATGGTCGACTTTATTGGGAGTAGAATAGACTCTTGACCCAACAGATGAAGGAATTGAACCACACAATATCACATAGTGAGTCACAATTAGAGCCTAAACGTCTCAATAGTAATGATTTTATCACAGACTCTTGTCACAATATCATGCTGCCTATCAGAACAATTTCATGCAAAGTTAAAAATTTAACTAAAAAAAAAAAATTTTAACCACTACTAAAAAAAACAAACATAAATAAGCAAATGTAGATAAAGAAGTATAGTATGCAAGTACCAGCACCCCACACTTAGACGGGACACACTGCCCTCAGTAGAATATAAATAAGAAGAACCTGGTTAGTTGGACTCTTCCTCTATGTCTGGGGTCATACCCCCTTCGTCGGAATCATCATTGGAGTCGTCGTCATCAGAATTCTCCTCCACGTCGGAGTCTGGCATTCATCGATCATCATCGATTGGCACATCGTCATCAAGAGGTTTCTCAAAATATGTACCTACTCCACACATCTCCCTTGCATGCACATTCATTGGATAGTCATGATCCAGCTGTTGGAGCTCTACAACAGTTGGAACACGACCTCCGCTCATCATTGTAAACCGAGTCATGCCATAAAGATGGTGAAAGAAACTCTCATCCCAAGCATGCCTTTTTGAAGTGGTAAGGTTGACACCATGCGTGGTTTCAACATCTTTAACCTTCGTGAGGTCAACCTTATTTGGGTTGTGTGGGAGTTTATGATCAGCCGGTTCCTCTTCGATGTCTTCCTTCCTTAGTATTGCAGTCAATAGATTGCCAAAGCTGAAGTGGGACCGCTTGTGTAGCCTAGCTTTCTGCATTGTGGATCGAATAATTGCCCCAATGTTGATAGGGACATTCGTCATAAATGCGTATACCAAGCACACTCTATCTCGTGTTATCTTTGTATACTGAGTCCCTGGAATTCGGCAAGAGTTGACTATGCGCAACCATATTCTTGCTTCTCTATTCAACGGAGCATATGGGAAGGTGTTGTGTCGTCCGGTGTCCTTGTGTCTACTCCATCGTGACATGGACCTTGTTCCACAGAGTGTGTGTCGAATGGCTCTATATGGAGGTCTACTGTACAGCTCTTTGAATGGTGACGGATCAACAGCAGGCAAGCCAAGAAAGGAGTTGAAGAAATCCGCATTGAGTTGTAAAACTTGGCCCCGAATCTTGACCTCGTTTCCTGTGGTTTTCGGTGACCAGTTGGCATAAAATTCTCTTGTTAAATTGAGATTGCATTCTCCCATATCTCGGAAGATGAAATCAAGTTGTAACGCCATGATCTTGGCCAACATGCGCGGTTCTTTCTTTGCTAGGCTTTCCTTGTTTATCAAGTCCACATGAACATATTTCTTCTCTTTGTTGTTCCTATACCATTCCTTTGCTTCCTCCTCTAAAACCCATTTAATTCCGAACAAGCGGCGTGGTACTTGCATCGAGGAGGACTCTCCTTGTTCTTTGCATGCTCTTTTCTTGCCTTTTTGGGAAGTGGTTGCCTTATCTTTTCCTTGTCTTGCTTTGGGTGCCATTGTACTTGGTTGATGCCTTTGGATGATGTTTTTGCAAAGTGAAAGAGCAAAAGGAAAATTTTGGAGAGGATTTGGAGACTATAGGCGACGCTTATGCTAGGTTTCCAATATGTTTTTGGTTCAAGACTAAGTCTCTTATTTATAGGGGAAGGTTGGGTCGGGTTTTGACCCATTTAAAATCAGTTTTGGAGATAAGAAGTGACCATATGCGGTGCCTTTTGCTTTGCCTATGCTACGCATAGGCGGCGCCTTTTGCATAGCATTGTTGATCATAGGCGGCGCCTATGCCATGGCATTCCTAGGCATAGGTGGCGCCTTTAGCACGGCATATGAGATTCAGAGACAAAAGGCATTAGCATAGGCGGCGCCTATGCTATGGCATACTTGGGCATGGGCGGCGCCTATGCTATGGCACACTAGATTCCGAGACCTTAGGCCATAGTATAGGCCTTGCCTTGTTTGTGGCCTAGTTTTACCTAGGCCTAGCCTTGTTCGATGCCTATATTTTCATGAGCAATGCTCAATCCATAGCCTTTTGCTTCTTTATTCCTAACTTACCACCTTTAACATGTAATACGTCCAAATCAAAATTTGAAACCTACCTCCTCGTTTTACACCTCTTGTACCTACATTCACTCAAAAACAACAAAAACGGTTAGAACGATGGGTTGCCTCCCATCAAGTGCCTTAGTTCTGGTCATGGCACGACAAAATCCTAGGAAAACAAAAACAACAAGAACATTTAAAAACGATGGGTTGCCTCCCACCAAGCGCTTGATTTATTGTCGCGGCACGACATAACTATCTCGATTACTTAGTCTTCATCGAGATAGATGGGGCATCATTTTCTGAATGGATTCAGACAACACTGATACTTACTTGTAGGCATGCAATCTTGTTCGATATGACTCTTGTGCATACATACCTCAGGGGAGATACCAATTATATCATCAATAGTCCAACCCATAGCTCTCATGTATCTCTTCAGAGCAGAGATGAGAGTCTCTACGTGCTGTTCACTGAAATCATCCGCCACACTTACCGGTAGTGTATTTCCACTTTCCAAGTATGCATGCTTTAGATAATTGGGGAGCTCTTTCAATTCTAGCTCTGGTGGCTCTTCAATGAAAGTCTTTGCTGTTGGTGACAGTTGATTCTTAAGATCAAGGTCCGGCTATTTAGGAGTATGAGAATAAGACCCTATTTCTGTTAGAGCACACGTAGTTTCTTCACAATCTTCATCATCCTCATGCTCAACATTCAGTGGCGCAGCAGATAATGGCTCAACAGTAAGCTGTTTTGCTACAGATAATGCTTTCTTATCCTCATAATGAACATCAGCTACAGAGAACACATTCATATCACTGGGCTGCTTCATTTCTTTGCATATATCAAAGCGGACTACTTCGTCATTCAACCAAAATAAAAACTCATTAGCTCTCATGTCAATAAGTACACTTCCAGTTGCGAGGAAAGGACATCCCAAGATTATGGGAACTTTAGAATCCACCTCACATTCCAGAATAACGAAGTCTGTAGGAAAGATGAATGAAGAAACCTCCACCAACACATCATTCAAGATACCCACAGGTCGTTTTACCGACCTATCAACCATCACGAGCCTCATATTAGTTGGTGTCGGATCGCCTAACCCCAACTTCCTGTAGACGGATAGTGGCATCAAATTGATGCTTGCTCCCAAATCGCACAATGCCTTAGCAAAATTCATATATCCAACCGTGCATGGAATAGTGAAAGTACCGGGGTCAGCCTTCTTCTGAACTAGTGATCGGGTAGCGATTGCGCTGCAGTGATGAACAGTATCCTTCAACTCATAGCTTGCTGCTCGCTTCTTTGTCAAAAGATCCTTCATAAATTTTGCATACCCATACATTTGTTCTAGTGCCTCAACCAACGGAACATTAATGGTCAGCTGCTTTAACATATTCATGAATTTGCTAAACTTTGTATCATCCGCAATCTTCTTTAATCATTGAGGAAAAGGTGGTGGTGGATAAGGAATTGTTTTCTCCACGAATTTCTTCTCCTCTTGCTTCCGTTTTCAGCCTTTTCAGGATGCAACATACTCGGTGTGACGTCATGGACGTCGTGGGTGGTGTCTACGGCAGCTTCTCCTTTTTCCTTATCATCGATGTCTGATGCCTCGTCAACCACTTGATTGCCTTTGGATGAAGTTTCCATCACCTTACCACTTCGGGTAGTAATAGCCATGCATGATCCGTCATTCCTTGGATTTTGTACAGTGTTGCTAGGTAAGGTGCCAGCCTTTCTTTGATTGAGTGCTGCTGAAAGTTGGCTCAATTGCTGCTCTATTTGCTTGATTGAAGTGGAATGTGAGTCAACCAATTGCTTCATTGAGGACAAATCATTTATTACCTCCGTTACTCCCGCGCTGGTTGCTTCCACTCCTTTCAACAGTTTAGCCATCATATCTTCCATTGACATATTTCCCGAACCAGATGCAGTGGCCTCTCGTCGTCCAAGAGGAATATACACGCCACTCTTGTCAGTCTTGTTCTTCCAACTACCTTGATCCCTGTCCTTGTTTCCAGAATTATCATAATAGTTCCGACCTTGGTTTCCTTGGGCCTTGCCTCGGAAACCCCCCTGATTGTTCACGTAGTTGGCTTCTTCCTCAGAATCAGATTCCTCTCTTCCTTTTAACACAACAGCTTTGACTTTTTTGGTCTTCCCTGATAATAGATGCTTTGTAAGAAGATCCACTTGTGTTTTCATGTGCACCATATCTTGATCACGTTCTTCTTTTCTTCTCCTTTGTTCAGCAGTCATGCCAATAGATATAGTAGGACTTGCTACCTCAAAATCCCTTGTATGCCAAGCTCTACTTTTCTTCGTCATCTGATCTAGCATATTGCTTGCCTGCCCAAAGGTGAGGTCTATAAATGATCCTCCAGCCGCATTATCCACCACTGGTTTAGTTATTGAATTCAAGGCTCTGTATAGTATCTCCATTAGGTGGACATTGGTCATGTGATGGTTCGGGCACCTCATAAGCTTCGTATTGAAACTCTCCCATGTTTCATGAAGAGCTTCGGTTGGAAGCTGCCGAAAGTTGCTGATTTCATCTCTTAATTGTGCTCTTTTGGATGGCGGAAAGAATCTTTCTAGGAAAGCATCTCTCAATTGCCTCCAATTTGTAATAGAATCAGGAGTCAGCCCATTCAACCATAGAGTTGCCTCCCCAGGCAGAGACAATGGAAATAGGCATAATCGAATTGCATTCTGACCAACGCCAGGATTGTCAAACGACTTGCATGTAGAAATAAAGTTGATGAGATGCATATTCGGATCATCTCCTACTAGTCCACCAAATAATCCCTTGAGTTGCAATAACTAAATCATGGTGCTTGTGATGTTAAACTTGGCTCCGGGTGCCAATGGTGGAGGAATAATGGCTCCTGTGGCTCCGGCTCCATCAAGATCATCATCATCATCATCGAAAGCTGGTTGCATAGCTCGGCGTTCAGGTCTAAACCTAGCTTGACGATCTCTTCTGTTGGCAGGTGTTGCGATCTCAGCAGCATGCCTAGGGTTTAGTAACTCGTCATGACCTAGGTCCTCGTCGTCAGGATTTATTGCTCGCCTAGGGTTATCAGTATTCTATTGATGCACTTGAGCGGCGGCTAGAGCAGCTAGTCTCGCCTGTTCCTGTTGAGCAGCCATCCTTTCAATTTTGTGTTGTGCCTCCATTCTACCAATACGTTGTGGTTCAGTATTGATAGGTAATAACGGTTGACCAAAACTTCGATTATGGGGAATGCACTGAATAAAAACCTGCAGAGAACAAAAACAAAAACTAAAAGTAAAAGTACGAGAATCTTTGACCAAAGGATCTAGTAATTATCACAAACTTAATTGACACTTGTATTCCCCGGCAACGGCGCCAATTTTTGATAACGCTCAATCTACGACTCTCGTAGGAGTGTAAAGCGGTCGTTGTCAAATATATAACCCAAATGGGTTGGGTATCGATCCCACAGGGAATAGCTTGGTCAACAAGTAAGCAAAGATTACTAGACTTTTAGTGCAAGTCTCGTAAAAAGGGGGGAGTTTTGTCGTGCAAGTAATGTAATCAAAATAGTAAAGTCAAAACAGAAAATAGCAAAGTAAAAAGAAAGAATGTTTAGTAAGATGTAAAACAATGAGAATTGAGAAGTTGGGGTTATGTCCACCTTATGAGTTTTACGTCTCTATTGGCTATGAGTTGTGCGGAATTCAGACATGCATGTGCTTATAGAGAATTGTATTCGATGGTAAATCCAAGCGTCTTTCGACCTCAACAAGGACTATTTCACTTTACTCTTTTGAGCTTAAAGCGTATCTAACGGTACAAATTCTCCAAGAAGTTAATCCAGTTACGGCACTAACTTTTTAATAGGGGATGGGACCCTATTACCTTGACATTATCTCTTTTCCATACATATAACTTTTCTTTCGAACAAGTTAATGCTATACTGGCGTTATTCTATGCGTCTGCAGCCACAAGAATTTGCATTAAGATGAAGAGAATAATGATATAAGCAGCTTACGTGTCACGAATTCACAAACTCATAGCCTTAGATAGTATCTCATAAGGCTTCCATAACCCCAACAGAGAAGTTTAGCTATTCATGAGTGTGAAAGAAATCACAATAGACATTATCATTATAAAAATCTCACGTGAATGACTTGCAAATAGCGTTTCTCTTGTTGTAAAAATTAAAAGTCGAATAGATGAAAAATAATGTCAACAATGAATTTAAGAAGAAAAAGAGAAAGATCGAATAGGGGGAATAGGGATGATGGTGACGGAAATTTGGTTGATGGATGGGAATTGATGGGTGGATGGATGAATGGGTATTGATGGAAGGGGGGAATTGTGTGGAATGAATTAAAATCTCTAGCAAAATAGGGTATTTATAACACCCATATCCTATTCCTACTAAGCTACTGCATTACTTAACCCAATCCTACTAGGTTAATGTATCATTATCCTAATCCTACTAAGTTACTGCTAGTCCCCAAAGTCTTCAGAATTGCTGTTTTTGCCCTGGACAGATTTTTCATGCGCCACTTTTGGTCCTTGGCGTGTAAGATTCCCCTTCCTTCTTTCGTGAAGTTTTCTTTGGCGTCAAGTTATCCATAAAATGCTGAATTCTACATCATTTATACCTGAAAACTTGCTAATCACGTTTGTTAGCTCACTTACAGGAAAAAGGACTAAAAGTGCATGAATTATATAATTTGTTCTCAAAACTTGGTTAAAATATGGGTAAAATATGGCTAAAATATGGGTAAAATATAGCACTATAGGCGTGTAATTTCGCCTATCATCAGATTGCCAACCTTCAAAGGACAAAAATAAACTAAGTCTAGAGACTTAGCTAGGATTTTCTAAGTCTTTGACCCCTTGACAAGCTTAAAGGACTGGATTAAGCTTAGGAATTTTGAGGGGTCTTACAATACCCTGGGATTATAAACTGTGCTCTGATACCAGTTTGTTATGACCTGAGCCGGGACCCTGGCTATGACGAGCATCCCGAACCATGGAGGCCCGGACACTCTTCTACATTTGGCGATCTTTCACAATGCTCATATAATATAGAAAAGATGTGGAAAATATAATATAAAAAAATCATGGTCATATTTTGTATTCTATTTAGCAATACAAAAAGAAATTTATCAATATCTAAACCACATCTATTTCAGTCTGCGAAATCTCTATTACTTGAGAAATTAACAAACTGTCTGAAACTGGAACAAGGCCCCTAGTGGACCTAAACCAAAATAAATACCAATTGACTGAAAGGAAATAGGCCTTCCAGAATGAAGAAATCTTACCAACTGCACACTTAAATTCTGTCTAAATAACTCTACGACTTAGCAGGACCTCTAGACTGAGCCTCCAACCCTGAAATATAGGGGGTCAATACAAACGTACTGGTATGCAGAGCAATCCAAAATAATATTTATATATATAACATAGATGAGAGCAAGTCTGAAACATCATGCATGAAATAGTTAAAAAACATGGGCAATTTCAATGATCTTAAAAATAATTTTGACAGTGCAGTTTTATTCTTTGTATTATTTCTGAGTTAAGTGGTACACCCTACAAGTCTACAACCCTACGGAATATATGTCGTCTTTCGTTAACTCGGTGGACAAGACTTCAACCCAAGTTTTCCGCAAGAGTTGGGGTATCTAGGTCTCATACACCATAGGGCACTAGGCCAGCGTATAATCCCTCTAGGGGACATAATAACCCGTATCATCAAAACACAGTTTGAGAAATGAGTTTTCTAAACTCATTCCTTCTTTGGGTAAGCACCTAACATCTCTTCATGCCCAATTTTATCCTTTTTGAACATGCATCTTTTCTAAATTCAAAATACACAAGTCTGAGTAAAATTTGGTTTTTATTCTATTTTGTGTACGTCATGGCATTGTCTGTTTTGGTATCATCATACCAAGACTTGAAAGTCATGTTTCTGAGCCATAAAATATCAGACCATAGTATCTTCTTTCAAAACATAAAGTTTAAACCACAATACTTCAAACAATTCAACAAGATTCAGACTTTAAAACATTTATCAAGTTACGCAAAGATCACTCTTTTCAGCATTTCTACAAACATGTGGTGGTCATGAAATTTGTGACAAAACATGCAATCTTTTTAGTAAAAATCCTTAACCTTTAACACCAAGTAAAATACTCCCTCTTCACTTCAAAACCATGATCTAGTCATAAACAAAATCAAGACATTTATATCATGCTTCCAATAACACATTTCGAATAAATCATATCATATCAAAATAAGAGGCTTGTAAACAAGAGAGGATTTATCATAGTTCATGATCTCAATTCATCATTCAAACCCATCAATGCATATATATATATATATATACTTAAGCATGGTTATAAATCAAAGTTAGGGGAAAGGCTTCAAGACCAAATCAATTTTAACACTAAAGAATTTACAAAGCAAAATTGTAATGTAAATTCCAAAATCCCTTCAAGAATTCATGATTTAACAATGTTTAAGTATTGTTGAAAAAATTTATTTATGCCCATGTAATTTTAGGAAAATCCCATGTACCTTAGATTAATTATTTTAAAGAAAAGAACTCGAATCTTGATTCGTTCCTTAGAAATCTTGAACTTAGAGGTTGGTTCTTGATTCCTTGTTCTTGGGAAAAACCCTAATTTTGATGTTATAGATGAATGTGGAGTTATGTGCTTTGATTTGATGTAATTAGGTGTTAAAAAGGGTGAAAAAAACCCAAACATCCCTTTAAAAATGGCTTTAGATCACAAAACAGAGGTGCGGGATGGTTTGGGTGACGAACCATCACTCTGGGGATGGACCGTAGTTTAAACGCTCACCAAAACTCAATCGATAGGACAACTTTCAACTCGTCCTTGAGTTAAGGGACCTCTATGATCTCAATTTATGCTCAACTAGATTCTCACACTATATAATTGATTAAAACACTACATTACATTGGATCTATGGCTTTTGGATCCTTTACGTGTAGAAATAATGATTTACGTCCAAGCCTAAAATGTAGGGAGTTACATAGGGTTACCATAAAGAGGCAAGTACTGAGACTGCCACAATAATTTGATTTAGCTAAGAAAATAAAATCAAAGACACAATCAGAGGGGAAAGGAAACAAGTAAGAGGAGTTATAAATCATCAAAATTTTTTTCCTAAACCTAACTAATATAATCAGTAAGATTTTTCAACAAAAAAGCAAAGTATTGAAGCTTTCACACCATTTAACGCTAATTAGACAAGCAAGTAAATTGTCAGTTGCCATATTTTAGAGTATAGGCTTCCATAATTTGGATTCAAGAGAAAGAGGGGGGAGATTGGTCAAAGTTACAATGAATAATCAAGTAGTAATTCTGTCAAAATATAATGAAGGGAGGATGATCGATCGCAAGGAGTGATTAAATTAATTGAATTCAAAGTTCTCAAAGAACTAAAATGGAAAAAATCTAAATTCACAAGAAAGGAAAAAATTAACTAAAGAGATCAAATATTTTTCCCAAATTTGATGTAATACTCGTAGAAACACCTTCACAGTAATTGCTCTTGATTATACAGACTTCATCCAGAATCATATTGTTCAAATGGAAAGACCTAATCCACATTAGTAGTGTCAAAATAATTCAACAATAGTTTCAACTAACAGAGCAAAAAACCATACCTAGGACGAAATCATGAGAAAAATAAACTCTTGAATCTTTAATAATCACGAAAGTGGAAATGACATTTTCACGACTTTTTGATCATCCCGAATTTAGTCAGGAGGAACAATTCATGATGCTTTCTTTGTTTGAGCTTTCCAACGTTCTCAGGAGAAATGAAAATCTTTGGGAGTTTTCGGATTTGTTTGGCAGAGCTTTCACTGATGGTTCACTTGTGAAGAAATAGAGAAGAAGAAGAGGACCATAGGGTTGGTGGTGTTTATCTGTCATGCTGGAGATTCAGCGGTCACTGTTGGTTGATGGTGGTAAGTAGTGGTGAGAGGTAAGAGTGCTGAGTGTATAGGAGAGACTAAGAAGGGAGGAGAAATGATGAAGCTCGGGGAGGTTGCACCACACAGTGAGGGACTAGGTCCCTTAAAGTCAGTTAGAAGAAATCAAACAATCACAAGAAAACTTAACTCTTTGAAAAAAGGTAAAAACATAGATTCTAGCATGGAAACCTCCTTGCTCGTGGGAGTAAAAACTATGGCTTTCTCTCACAAGCATCCAATAATTCACTATAATCAAACTCTTAATTACAGACTCCAATGAACCTTACTGTAGATTCCACCTGCTTGTAATAACTCTACTAAAAATCTATCTTGATAACTCACTACTAAAAAAAGGTTAAAAAGCGACGCAAAAAAAAGCGACGAACTGTGTCGCTTTAAAAAGCGACGAGAAAAGCGACACTGTCCGTCGCTTTTTTTGTTTAATTTTAATTTTTATTTATTTTTTATTAAAAGCGACGGCCAACGTCTTAATATCTATCGCTTTTTTCTCATATTATTGTGCCAACTCATTTAAAATAATTTATAATTTTTTTAATATAAGCAAAGGATAGCGTCATAATTTATTTAAAAAAATAATAATAATTTTTTTTGAAAAGCAACGTAATTCGTCGATTTTTAAATTTAATTTTTATTTTTGTTTATTTTTATTAAAATTACCGATAACGTCGCTATAATTTTTATTTTTAAAATATTAAATCTAAGCGACGCAGTCTGTCGCAATTTATAATTATTTTTATTTTTTTTTATTTTTTACAAAAAGCGATGGGCAACGTCTCTTTTGTTAAAACTAAATAAAAATTAATTTTTTGAAAAGAGACATTGGCCGTTGATATTCGATATATTTAATTTAATAATAATTAAATAATTTTTATATTTTAAAAAATTAAATGTATAAATTTTTAAAAAGCGACGACCAACCTCGAAATTTATCATCGAAATAATGTTAATTTTTAGGTCAATATTAGGGCAAAGGACCCATTTATTTTTTTGTCTCTCTATTCCTTCACCGCTTCTCTCTCCCTCTCTTCCTTTTTTTGCCGCAATCCATCTTCTTCATTCTATTAACAACTCTTTTTCTCTGTATTTCTCTATTTTCTCTCTCTTTCATTCTCATAGTATATTGTTGCTCGCGTCTAAGTTCAGTTTCATTATAACTCTATTTGTTAAGAACTCACAGAGAAGAATTTTTGGGTATTAGTTACCAAACGCATTCCTAGATCTCATGGGTAAAAGAAAAGTCCCATC
The DNA here is from genome assembly GCA_030864225.1 of Capsicum baccatum var. pendulum. Lineage (NCBI taxonomy): Eukaryota > Viridiplantae > Streptophyta > Magnoliopsida > Solanales > Solanaceae > Capsicum > Capsicum baccatum. Next base: position 49,851,543 of record CM061554.1, on the reverse strand, counting down.
ATGTTACTTTTTTTATAAGCTCAAAATATTGTCTATTTTAGCATAATTGAGTAAAAGAAAGTAAATTAGCATTTGGGTATTTGAGATTTTTTCAGTTCTTGATAGAGCTGGAACCAAAGAGAGATATAATAATTCTAGAACCAAGTAAACTAGTGTGGAAATAATATATTTTTGCCAAAATGGCACTAGATTCTCCTCTTTATATTTGTTTGATTATGCTTACTAAGGTGGTGCCAAAGATTGAATAATTTTAGTTTTTTGTAAAGTTATAAAAATCTATGAGGCAAAAGATGATTGAATTATGCTATCTATTGATTCAATAAAAAATACCAATCAACAATCAACAATCAAAAACAATAATACCAACTTTTCTTTTTGATTGTTAATTGTATAGTAATTATAACTTTTTTCAGATTGAATTATGCATCTATCGAAACACATCAATTTCGCTATGGAATATATACATGGTTCTCTTATTTCAAGCTTGTTTCTATTTTGTTTTAATTTATAAATTTGATTTTTAATTTTTTTTTTTTATAATTTGCATGTCTAGATTTGTTGCTAGTGAATAGAGTTCAAATTGTGCAAAGAAAAAAATCTGTTTGAAGCTCTTGTCGACTAGTTTTGTACCGATTGGTTACAAAATGGATATTCAACTATAGTTTAGTTAAAACACCTTCATTTCACAAGCTACTTGGGATCACATTATGTCGGAATTTAAATAACAGGGAGTTGTGCTGAAGCAAGTAACTGTTAAAAGAACCTAAATTGTTCTCTTTAAACTAAATAAAGTGATGTAATATTGATGGCAACCTTTTACTTTATTTGTGATATAATATTTCTATTATGAACAGGTTGGGTTGCTATTTCTTGAAAAAAAGGTTGGTTGCTATTTTTCGAAGATCGCTTGCCTCTTTCTCTTCAAATTAGGCCAAACAAAGGTAAGTTTATTTCTCTCTATTTTTTATAGTGAAATCTTTAAATGTAATGTAATTGTGGGATTATTTGTTGTAGAAGGCTTTTAAAGCCATAGGTTTTGTGATGATTATATGGTGTGAGAGGGACATGTGATGCCTCTAATTATTAACTTTATTAAATTTATTGAATTGTCTGACTTATATTTCAATTGAGAATGTTAACTAGTGATTAGAAAATGGTTAAATGTAGTCACTTGAAATGTAAAGTTATGATTTCAAAATGATTAAGTGTAGTTACTTGAAATTGTGAACTTGTGACTTGAAAATGGTTAATTAAATGGGTACTTGAAATTGTGAACTTATGACTTGAAAATGCTCAAGTATAGTTACTTGAAATTGTAACCCTGTGACTTAAATATGGTTTAGTGTAGTTACCTAAAAGTGTAGTTACTTGAACTTGTGACTTGAAAATGCTTAAGTATAGCTACTTGAAACGTGAAGTTAATGACTTGAAAATGCTTAAGTGTAGTTATTTGAAATTTGAACTTGTGACTTGAAAATGGTTAAGTGTAGCTATTTGAAATACGAAGTTAATGACTTGAAAATACTCAAGTGTAGTTACTTGAAATTGTGACTTTGTGACTTAAAAATGGTTCAGTGTAGCTACTTGAAATGTAAAGTTACGGACTTGAAAATACTTAGGTGTAGTTACTTGAAATTGTGAACTTGTGACTTGAAAATGCTTAAGTGTAGTTACATGAAATCGTGAACTAGTGAATCAAAAATACTCAGGTGTAGCTACTTGAAATATGGAGTTAATGACTTGAAAATGCTTAAGTGTAGCTACTTGAAAATGATTTAAGTGTAATCACTTGAAATGTGAACTAATGACTTGATTTTTATATGTTTTAAAGTAAAGTTTCATATTATTGAATTTCTATCTTTTTGTAGATGGATAATCATTTGTGGATGTATGATATGGACTATGACAATGTTGGTGATTTAAAACCATAATATCTTGATGGCGTTAGAGATTTTATCGATCATCCGATGTCACTAGATATATTTCAAAAAAATAGAGTGGTTAGGTGTCTTTGTAGTTTATGTAGGTTTTTGAAGTTTTTCCAACCAGATATAATTATGAATCATCTCTATCATAATGGATTTAAGCCAAGATACTTTGTATGGGTCGATCAAGGAGAGATAGATGATTTGAATGGTATATTTTATAATTCATTACCTATGGATGAATATGACAGGCTTGTACATGGTTGACATGCTAATATTCAACATGCTAAAGTTCAACATAGGGTACAACAAGATAGGGTACACCATGATGATAGGATTCATGAAATTGTCAATGATGCTTTTGGAATTGGGGATGGCATGGAGCCCTACAGAATTTAGAAGAAGATCCTAATGAAGAAGCCAGAGGTTTCTATCAATAATTAGAAGGGGATAATCACCCATTATGTGAAGTGAGTCTGCATCTTTATCTGTTGTAGTTAGATTAATGAGTATCAAATCTGATTGGAATGTTGCTCAAGCTGCTATGGACTCTATGAGTGGTCTTTTGGGTGAACTAGTAAATCCAGAGTTGAACATACCTTAGAATTTTTATCAAGCAAAGAAATTAGTTTCCAAGTTGGGACTGTCATATAATAGAATCCATTGTTGTACAAATAGTTGTATGTTGTTTTATAAGAATACTGCTGAATTAGAATATTGTAATTTTGTGGACATGCTCATTGTAAATGGACTCCCGGTGGAAAGATGGTTTCTATTAAGGCGATGCACTATTTATCTCTTATACCTAGGCTAAAGAGGTTGTATGCTTCGATGAGTTCTTCTCCACACATGAAATGGCACCATGAAAATAGAAGGCCATCAGGTGTCTTGTATCATCCATCAGATGGAAAAGCTTGGAAGTATTTTGATAGAATTTATCTTGATTATGCTAGTGAACCAAGAAATATTAGATTGGCGTTGTGTGCAGATGGTTTCACACCATTCTCTAATTCTAGCACACCTTATTTTTGTTGGCCTGTATTTATTACTCCTCATAATCTCCTACCTGAAATGTTTATGACAAGTCCCTATATATTTCTAAGTTGTATAATTCTAGGTCCCCGTAATCCAAAAAGTTTGATCGATGTTTATCTCCAGCCATTGATAGATGAATTACTATAATTATGGCATGAAGGTGTAGTGACCTATGCTATATCAACTAATAAGAATTTTGTTATGCGTGCCAATTTAATATTGACTAGTAACGATTTTCCTGCATATGGGATGTTGTTTGGTTGGATGACTGCTGGAAAGTTGGCTTGCCCATATTGCATGGAAAATAGTAAAGCATTCACTTTAAAGTATGGTCAAAAAAATTCTTGGTTTGATTGTCACCCCCAGTTCTTACCAATGGACCACGAGTTTAGAAAGATGAAAAATGTGTTCAGAAAGAATAAGATTGAGAATGATCCGCTATCTCCATTACTACCAGGACATCAGATTTGGGAAAGAGTTTGTAATTTTCTTAAAGTTACAGATGATGCACCTTCTAGAATTCCTGGATATGGTATTGAACATAATTGGACCAAACAAAGCATATTGTTGGAGTTGCTGTATTTGGGGGACAATAAACTAACACATAATCTTGATTCGATACACATTAAAAAAATTATTTTGATAATTTATTCAACACAATCATGGATGTTTAGGGCAAGACAAAAGATAATTCAAAAGCTAGAATGGATATAAAGGAGTATTGGAAGAGAAAGGAATTGTGGTTGAAGGAAAAAAATGGTAAATTATTTAAGCCCAAGGCCAGTTTTTCATTCACATTAGATGAGAAACGAGAAATATATGAGTGAGTTAAGAATTTGAGAATGCCCGAGGGCTATGCTTCAAATTTAGGAAAACAAGCGGATATGGAAGAAGGGAAGTTGATTAGTATGAAAAACCATGCTTGTCACATTTTTATGGAAACCTTATTTCCTATTGCATTTAGCCACCTTTCTGAGAGGATATGGAAACTAATCACAGTAAGTTTGTTCTTCAAAAATTGTGTTCGGAAAATTTGTTGGAGAGTAGCTTAGACAGAATGTTTCATCACGACTAAGTTGGAGAAGATCTTTCCATGTGGCTTTTTTGATGTGATGGGGCATCTTCCAATTCACCTCGTAGAAGAGGCACGTATTGGAGGCCCAATTCAAATGAGGTAGATGTATCCAGTAGAGAGGTAATTTTTTTAATTAATGCAATTATTTTCTTGAAAGAATTACTTTTATCTACCTAAGATAAAATTATTCAGGAAAATTGGCGAGTGCAAATAAACTATTAAGCAAAGGGGAAAGATTTAAGGATCGATTTGTGAAGCTTATATTGTAAAATAAACTGCTTATTTTTGTTCATTTTTGAGTAGATTATGTTTCGGATAGCATTATGCTATTTTGGGTATTGTGAAGTGAAAACAAGCATGTGGTGCATGATGTGAGGTTTTGCGGTTCGGCCTTAAGGTAGGCTTCTACCTACTCTTCTTCGAAGATGATGTATGTTATGTATGGCATGTGAATATGAATGTTAGGCTTGATTATGAATAAATAACCTAGTTTTGATTATTGATGTTTGGAGAATTGTATAAGGGTTTTAGACCCATAAGGTAGTATGTTCATGACCCTTTTAGAATACTATTGCCTTCTCCTAGATTGAACTAGTTAGTAGTATGAAAATGTTGTGATGCTAGATTTGGGATGTGGTCCAAGTGTTGGAATCACGGTTAGTTTTATTGACCTTAGTTTGGCTAGTCAAGTGATCGTGAAACTATATCTTGTGGTAGAATTGATATAACTGCCCATGTTTTTAGACTAATTTCCTATTTTAGGATTGGTTATGGCTTACTTGACATCCAGAAGTTGAACTACATACCTTGGCCAAGTTTTAGGCGTAGTTTTCCTAAATATAGAGTTTATGAATTAGAAGTGGGATCATTCGATCCGCTTAGGCCAAGACTTGTGTTAGCCCTTGTGGGCTTAGTTATGAACAGTAGGCCTAGTTGAGACTAATGAGCCTTATTTATGAGATTTATTTGGTGAATTGATAAATTATGATGATATTCACCGGATTATGATTGATAGACTATAGAGATGTTAATTTCCCTTAGATGTGATGTTGGGCCTTTAGAAATGTTATTTCCTCTTAATTATGATATTTGGCCCATAGAGATGCATTTTTCTCGTAATTATAATATTTGGCGCATGGATATGCATTTTTCTCTTAGTTATAATATTTGGTCCATAGAGATGTATTTTTCTATTAATTATGATATTTGACCCATAGGGATGCATTTTCCTCTTAGTTATAATATTTGGCCCATAAAGATGCATTTTCCTCTTAGTTATGATATTTGGTCCATCGAGACGTATTATTCCTCTTATTTATTTGTCCCTTAGAGATGCATTTTTAGTTATGATATTTGTCCCATAGAGGTGCATTTTCCTCTTAGTTATGATATTTAGCCCATAGAGATGCGTTTTCCTCTTAGTTATGCAATGTGACCTATAGAAATGTATTTTTCTCTTAGTTATGACATTTGGCCCATGAAGATGCATTTTTTTCTTAGTTATGATATTTGTCCCATAGAGATGTATTTTTCTCTTAGTTATGATATTTGAACCATAGAGATGTATTTTGCTCTTAGTTATGATATTTGGCACACAGAGTTGCATTTTTCTCTTAGTTATGATATTTGGTCTATAGAGATGATTTTTCTCTTAGTTTTGCTTAGTGGGTTATAGAGATGATTTTTCTCTTAGTCAAGATGTACGACCTATAGATATGAGATGTCTAATAGAGATGATATGCTTATTGATATTATGCCTTCTCGATGTGAGATGTAGATATGCTACGACTTATAAATATGATTGTCGATATAAAATCCGGATATGTATATGGACCTAAGGTCATGATTATGATGTCGTGATTATTTTGGATATATTATTAGGTTGAGGGCCGTGTTATGATATTGGTTAGACATTCAAGAAATATTTATCCTTGTAAAGGATACAGTTGTAGAATATGGATACATATATGTTTATGTTGCCTACGATTTCATTGGCCGAATACTAGTGATGGTATGCTTAGACTTGGTACACTCATGATTATTATATCGGTATGGATGTGGTCCTAGATGAAATATGACCTTATCACTATTTTTCTAAATAAGGGTTAAAACCCACTTTTCATCTTAACAATAGTTTTCTTTACTATAATAATTGCCTAACTAGATGGAATATTTATACGTATAAAAGAGGTTAAAAATATTATTTTAATGATTTGACAGAGACAGATTTTGGTCCATGATTAACACTATTATTTAATTTGGTCGTGAGATACTCCATCCTTTACTACACTCTTATAATGATTTAGTCTCGATGATCATTCCGAATAACTGACTTACAAATTTACTCTTGCATGCGCATCACCTATCACCAGTATGCGCCTATGTCTATCAACCGATATGGGAAGGTTTCATGGACATGGGTGATGAATATGCCTTGAGTTATTTTATGTTCATTGAACCTTCCGAGCCTTGGGCAGTGGGGGTATGTATAGTCTTGGCTAGGTTTTTGGTTGTCCAGAATAATCGGTTACTTGCGCTGTTATTAATATTGTTATTATCATTGTTATGATCATTATTATGGCTAGCTTATGATAGATTGATCATTGATTCAGTATCAAGATTTGAGGTATATTCCTATCCTATTTTATCTTACTACTATATTATTATACATGATTAATTTATGTCTAGCCTTGTGGGTTAGAAACCCCGATTATGAGAGTATTAAATCTTTATTAGATTATAATAAGGTCTTAAAATGAAGACATGATAATTTAGGTTATTCTTTGAGTTGACCTCATAACTATATGTATGTGTATATATATATATATACATATATATAGCTATACGTAGCTATGGTACTTTGTATATCCCTCATTTATTTGTTCATATTGTATATTTATTCCTTGGCCTTGTATATTGTTGTCTACCTTTCTTTCGCCCTTTATTCATATATTAGCCTAGGAAATCCAGTATAGTATTGAGATTTATGAATTTGGACATGAATAGGATCATTCATCCTTGATTCTTCCTTAGTCTTATTATGTTAGTCTCTTGGACAATAATTGAATAGGATATCCTTATTGTCTCATTGACTTGTTATATGATTTAGGGACTCTTAGGTGTAATTTTCATTCTGTTAATATGTCGTATATATCTACTTTATCTTTTGATCTTAATTAGCAGTTGCCTATTGAGTACCATTCGTTTTGTACTCATACTATACTTCTGCAGCCTGCAAATCACATTACGATTTATCACCATTAATGTGTGTGTCGGGTAGAGCAACCATGGTTCGAAGACTGAGAGTGAGCTCCTAATGTTAAGATTATTACTTACCTCACTTTTATATATTAGATTAGTCTTTATATTGTATTCAGAGATAAATTGTATCAGTGTCATTCCATTAATATTTCACTCTTGTATTCTTATTATATTAGAAGCTCTTCTCCTGATACCACCAAGTTTTGGGATTCACTTATGTAATTGATCTTTATTTCATTTATTCCGTATTCTTATCTTTATATTACTAAGTATTCCGTTATTGGGCTTGCCTACTGGTGGGCTATAGTAGGCCTCATCATGACCTAAAAAATTAGGTCGTGACACTTAGGTAACTATACCTAAGCACTCTCAAGAAAATATTACTCTTATAGTGAGAGTAATTCAGTTACAAACCATGACTCTACTCAAGAACACTGACTCTTTTCAGTACATAAAGAAATAGAACTTGAGCAATGCTTGAGCAACTGAGTTTTCGTCTCTTTGAATAATCTGAATTGATTAAACTCACCAATTTGAGAAGCATTTTTTTTCCTTTTATAGTGGAGTAATGATTAGGATAGAAATCTGATTGGGCCAAGTGTCCTAAAAGGTAACATCTCACCTGTGGAGTTTGTTGCACTATAAAACAAAACTATACAGGCTATGTGATAGCTGTATGTTTCCATGAAGACCGAGGGATCTGGTCCCTTTTTGTCTACTACTCATTATCAAAACAAGATATAGCAAGAAATAAGGCGAGCAAGGGGTAAAAGAGGGAGACAATGGTGGCTTCGAAGGCCAAAGGTGGCTGATCCTGGATTTCTCCGAAGTTGGGATGACGTGGAGAAGTTGAAGAGGAGAGTAAGGGTGGAATCTTGGTGGAGAAAAATGAATTAGGATTGGTATATTAGGGGATTTAGATATAAAACAGAAAGAGATTATAGGGGTCAGATAGACCACTGATCATGTAAGATGGACAACTGTAATTGAAATTAGATGGGTCGGAATGGGTTAATTGCATTTCAATTTGGGATTTTATATGAATCCAATTGACAACAACTCAAATTAAAATTGACATAAAATGGATACAATGTAACTAAAAATTAAATGAATTAGTAGAAATTGAATCAAAATAGGTTGCTATTTAAATAAATACTATATAGAGAAGAATAGTCAACAACAAGATCGTATGAAACATTATTGAAATAAATTAAATACATATGTGTTTGACGATAATAATAATAGTAATAATAAATAATGTAGTAAATTGCGAGTATGAAATTAAAATACTAACATAAATAATTTAACAAAGTTATGTAAGACACTATCTTTAAATTAATAAATTATAAGTAGATTAGATAAAATTATAGATAATAAATCATAAAATAATAAAAATAAGTCAATTAAAAAATATTAAATAGTTCAAATCACTAATGTGAAAAGTTTATTTAATACTAAAAGAATAATTAAAATATTTTCAGTGTACAAAATTAAAAATTAAATAACAGCCTGATAAAAATATAGGGAGGTCAAAATTGGGTGCCGCACTACCTAACTTAGTGAAGTCCTTCAACATGAAGTTTTCACCTTTCGAGCAGCCTTGTAATCAAATTCAAGATTCAAATGTAGCATCTATATATTAAAAGAAGGCTAATGCTAGTCATATTGCCCATATTTAATCTGAGTCTCAAAATAGTCTCTAAAACCAAGTTCGAAAAATAAAGGAATGAAACCAAAATTTTATTTTTGAAACATATTCCCCAAGGTTATACGAGTTTACAGTTAAATACCCAAGCAATAACGAGCTAAAAATGAGGTTCCGGTCAAAAAAATTATTTTTAAGCCTTATCGACAAAATCCTCAAAAATTTCTCTTTGAAACCAAGATTAAAAAGTGTTTCGATGATATAATTCAATGTAAAGTAATGAAAAAGGTGATGAAAATCCTAAAAATTGCTCAAACTCAAAAGATACTGAAAAATTACAAAAAAAATGGATCTATATTATTCTATAAATAGTACGTTGTGAACGCGGTCAATCCGTCACTTTCGCGATGATCAACCTTGACAAGCCTATAAAATTAACCTTCATATTCACGAAGCTCCATGGCCCAGACCCTCACATTCGTAAAGAATGCATGACTGACCCGACCCAAATTGTCCTTCGTGATCGCAATGAAGTAAAATATCTTCCTTCACAACCACGATTAGAGGCCCGCGTTTGCGAAGAAGGAAATGGGTCTACACCAGATTCACCAAACCAGCTGAGTTTAGCATGTTGAAATGTTCCGAATGGACCATTGTGATTCATTCAAGACCCCATAGAAATAAGTCATGTATGCTTCTAGGCTATTTTCGATATTCCAAACTGAATGGTGATGTTGATATTTTTTTTTAAAAGATCACTTTTAACAAATAGCCCTTGAGAACCCTTTAAGGCAACATTTTACTAATTTTTTAAATAAAGGATCAAAATGCATAATAAAAGTTACTAACCCAAACCAACTTTGCTACTAACATAAATTAGACATCTAAATCTAATGAAATTGTCCAAATCGTCATCCAACACATAGAACATCCAATGTAGACTGAAATCAAAAATGAAACTTTTAAAGCCCATAAAAACCTCAAACTTTCTCAATAATCTCCCAAGGGAATTGGGATCTATTCCAACCATCCCACACCATAAAATCATCATCTAGCAACTACGAAATAGGAAAAAAATGATCAACTCACATCAAAAGCAAAATTTCACAAATCAATTTATTTCAACATCCACCACTAAGACTTTGATTTTTTCTTGAACTAAAAGACAATAAAATACTTGAATCGATAAATAGGTGAGGGTAACTACTACGTATGTCAAACTCAAACTTTGAAGTAGTTTCCTCAACAGCATGGTGTTTCCACTGAACATTAACCATATGATTATCTCTAGAACACAATCGTCTAACATCTCTGATTAAAATGGACACCGGTTGTTCTATAAAGCTCCACCTCTCATCCAATTATACTGAGTATTTATAAAAATAAATAATGAAAAATGATAATAATGGGAAAAGGGATAAAATAGAAAGAAAAAGACATTTACTTTACTATTTCGAAGTGCAAAATTATACTTATGTATTTTGGTCATAACTTTTTCTATCTACTAATTTTTTTAATTTTTTAAATTGATAAATTTTTTCTTTCAGTTCGAGTTATGAATTTGCCTATTTATCAAATTTTCTCAAGGAATTCCACAATTTTAAAGTAACTTCAATTAAGGTATCAATAATGATTAAGTGCCTATTTTTTTTACTTCTCATAATCATAGGAGGTTGGATATTTTTCATTTTATTGACCTGAATTAATGATTTGAACCATATAAACTTCTACACTATATAAGGTGGATATATTTTTTTTATGATGGAAATAGATAAATACGAAAATAAAGAAAGTAAAGAACACCAATTTAATGTGCAAAAACCCTTCAAGTCAAAGGCTACAACCACAGGGTCACAGAGATACAAATTGCTCCAATTAATAATAAGAGGGTTAAAAATAATTTACAATGGCCACACAATAAGAGACAAACACTGATAAGAAATAGCTACACCAACAAAAGAAAATCAAAAGAAACCACCAAAAATAGAGCTACTGTTCAGGACTCCAAATTGGATGTTGTGAACTTCCAAATCTGATCTTCACCATTCAAATCAAATATCAAGATCTTATATATACTCAATCAAAATTTCAACCTAATCCAACCATGAAAGAGATAAAAATATGATCTGAAGTTGGCTATTTGAAGAGGAAAAACTGCACTAACTAAACTCCCTTTCTCTCTTCTCTCTTTGGTAAAAGCTCTCTCAAAACCTCTATTATTTACTAATATCTCTCAAAGACAAATACCTATGAGAATGAATAATTCTCTCACAAATAATCCTATTCATAGATGATGTGTGGTTCTTTTCCTAAAGACAAACCAACCTCAAATATGAATAGAAATCCAAATCCTTTTCCAAATAGAATTGAAAATAAAAAGAGAATAGGATTAGGCTATGAGCCTTTAGATGGATCATGGGACATGGCCCAAAAAAATCCTCTTCCAACCTAGGGGCCAAATGGATCTTTAAGCAGAGGAACTCATGAATGGTTTTATGCCTTCCAAAGTTCTATAACACTTATGTTTCTCTATAACCACCACCAATGTTAGCATATCTAAAGGAATGTCATTAGTGTCAATTTTTTCAACCTTAAATAATATTTCTTCCACAATAATTTTAATCCAATGATACTTTCTACTAATATTCTTGTACTTATAATGAAAAGTAGAGTTCTTTGAGAGATGAATAACACTATGATTATCACAAAATAAGACGAACCTTGATTTCTCAAAGTCAAGATCTTTCATAAATTCCTTCTTCCAATGGAATTCTTTGGCACCTTCAGTGATAACAATTTAATTTGCTTCTGTGGTGGATAGATCTATACACTTTTGTAGTCTTGATTTCTATAAAATATCCCTGCCCTCCCTCTCGCAAAAGTGATCAAATAACCGTAAGTGGATTTTGAGTTGTCAACATTACCTTCAAAATCATAGTTTGTGTAGCAAATAAGTTTTAGTGTGCCACTACCAAACCACAACTTCATATCTCCAGTACCCTTCAAATATCCTAGTATCAATTTTACAGCATCCCAATGTTTCTTTCCAGAATTAGAAAGACATTTGCTAACATTTCCAATGATATGTGCAATATCTGGTCTAGTGCAAACCATAGCATACATCACTACCAACTTCAGAGGAGTAGGGAATATAAGATATTTCTTTCTTATCTTCGTTAGTAGATGGACTCTGGGTAATCAATTTAAAGTGTTAAGCAAGAGGATTACTAAACACTTTTGCTTCTGTCACTTGAACCTCTTCAGTTTCTTCTCAATTTACTACTTCTGGGATATGCTAACTCCTCTTTACCTTTATTTGTGTATGTATTTGGATGCCTAAAGTTTTTCTCGCTGGCCCTAAGTCCTTCATTGCAATGGAGTTTCTCAACTCTTTCTTAAGGACTTCAATTCCAAATTTGTTTCCACCAACAATCAACAAATCATCCACATAATGTAGTAAAATAATGAAATCATATCATAAAACTTCTCAAAGAATACACAGTGATCTGAAGAAGCTTTCTTATATCCTTGCTTTTCAATGACAGATTCAAACTTCAAGTATTATTGTTTAGAGATTATTTCAAGTCATACAAGCTCTTTCTCAATTTACAGACATAATTTTTTTTCTTTAACTACTAAACCTTCATGATGCTTTAGCGTAAATGTCTTCATCTATATCACCATGAAGAAAATCAGTCTTAACATCCATTTGCTCAACATCTAAATCGAGACTTGCAGCTAAGCCTAGCACCATACGAATAGAAGGCATTTTCATGACAAGAAAGAAAATTTCATCAAAGTTAACTCCCTTTCTCTGGCCAAAGACTTTGAAAACTAGCCTTGCTTTATAATTAAGTGCAAAGGTATGTTGTTCTTGCTTTACTCTAAAGATCTATTTATTTGTTAGAGCTTTCTTACCTTTTTGTAATTTTACTAACTCATATATGTCATTGTCATGGAGTTACTTCATCTCATCTTCCATAGCTTCTACCCACTCATATTTGTGAGTAACTTTTACGGCTTCATCATAGTCTCCAAGTTCTCCTATGTCTGTCAAAAGTACCTACTCAATTGGAGAATAACATGTTGACTTTTCCTTCTCCATAAAAGATATTCTACAAGAGTTTTTAGGAAAATTGACATAATTACCTGAGATAGAGGTGGTTGTTGATCAACAATATCATTGATCAAACTCTCTATAGGTTTTACACCCTTTTGATTATCATCTGCATTATTATCTTGAGTTTCTATCTCAAGCCCACAGTGATCCAGAGACAACTCCCTTAGCCTAACGTCCAAACCACAATAAAAGAACACAATAAAAGCCAACCAAATAGAAATAGGAAGAATAGATAAACCAAATATAAACTCTAGGAATCAAAACAACTATCTAACCCACACTTGTTCGCAAAAGCCTCTAAAACCAAAAATGCCAAATAGGTTTTGACATGCCCTCGACCATGATAAAAAGAAAATCCAAAAATATTCTAAGACATAATAGAAACAATTAAATGGACGGCCTTCTAGGAGATGGAGGGTCACCACTTTATAATGGATCCACATGAATACTGAATTACCTAACGTTGCATAGAAGCAACATAATATACCTTGAACCCTATATCATGAAATGATGTAGTGTCCTGGGACGGTCAGTGGGATAAGAAATGGTATGTAACTTAGGGGGAAGTGATAAAATAATAACATTTACCAAATCAGTCAATACCATTTGCACAACATTTATATATATAGGATGTCGGGATAGGGACAAGGATCAGAAACATGAGAGTTTAAACCATTAACCTGAACTATGTAGCCTACACCATCCTAAAGGTGCCCAGTGGATATATAGGTTAATCTTTGTCTACTGAAAGAGCCCTAGTGCATATTAGCCACACGAATTGATTAATTCGAAGAAAAGACTAAAGATACCAAGGCTCTAGCCATCCTAAAATATAATGTGTGAACCAAACACACAGTCATATAGACCCCCATATTGGAAAAAGTGGTTTTCAGTCTTAGACCCCAAGACTACACCTTCACGGTGAGCTACGCAGTTCCCTTGAAGTCTAAATTAAAATAGTTTAAACATAAACCCAACCATTAACCAAGGAGTCTTGTAATTAAGGCATTTACCATGTGGTATTGTCCAACAAATTATGCTTACAACCTTATATTAATATGCCAATCAAATCTATATAGCTATTAGACTCGCCAGTTCCATTTAAAATACAAAACCATGGCTACCAAGGGCCTTTCAAATCCATTTTAACCATTTATCCATTAGCACAATGCAATTGGTTAATAAACAAGTTGAATTATGCAATTATCTATGTTTCAAAAAAAAATTTATAAAGTGGGTTGGGGTTAATACATTACCAAGCCAAAAAGACATCAATTTGGGGAAACCTATGTTCCCTATTTCTATTCTTATAACAATGCACCCATTTAGTCAAAAAACCTAAATTTAAAGAAATATCATCAATTTAAAACATGAGAAAAGTAATTCAAGTAATATCAATCAAAACCCCTCAATCTAATTTCAAGCCCATCATTCAAAACATATGGATAATGATTAGTTAAATACCACAATGTAAAATTAAATTTAGAGAATGAGTTACATGCATGAAATTAAAAAGGAATTGAAGACAATTCAAAGTTTGGAGTCTAGATGATGAATTCTCTGTAAAAACTTTGAATGTTCTTAAATTTTGAGTTTAAGAGAGAAATAGAATGCTTTGATCTTTGAAAACTAAAGGGAGTGGAGTTATTTTAGGTTTAATGGTCGTACATGAGGTAAAATGATCAAAATCCCCTTACTCCAAGTGTAGAAAACAAAACAGGATGCTACTAACACAGCAGCATGACACATTAATATCGCGGAGGCTAGCCTTTGTGCCACACTACTATTGCGGAGCCATACTGCCTTGGAGATTCAAAAAAGCCCCGAATTCCTTTCGAAAATTCTGAAAATTTTCCAAAACACACTTTAACATCCCTAAACATAATTCAAGTCAAAAATTTATACTATGAATGCGTAAGGGTCAACAATAAAATCCTTAAAATTTTATTGGGTCTTACATTACCCTTTCTCCCTAGGATTATTCATCCCCGAATGTGGAGGCCTTTTTAGCTTGATAATAGTAGAAATACATCAAAACTAAATGACAAATTCAGAAGGGAATGAAATTCATACCTTAATCATTTTCATCTTTTACGGGGAGCAAGAACAGATACTTGGCCTTCATGTGTTCCTCAGCTTCCCATGTAGCTTCTTCCACCTTTTGATTCCTCCAATTCACCTTTACTAAAGATACATCCTTGGTCCTTAATCTATGAACTTGCCTATCCAATATCACTACGGAGACCTCCTTATAAGACAACAAATCCGTGACATAACTATCCTCAATATACACTATCAAAAAGGGGTCACCCATACACTTTTTCAGCATTAAGACATGAAAAATAAGAAAAAGAAAATTCAGACTCATAAGACATTCTAACTAATAAGCGATATTCCCAATTCTCCTCAAAATTTGATATAGACCAATGTAATAGGACTAGATCTTCCCTTTCTTCCCAAACCTCATGACTTCTTTTATCGAAGACACCTTAAAAAATACCTGATCACTAACCTCACACTCCAACTCTTTTCACTTCATATCTATACAAGACATTTGACAACTTTGAGAAGTATTAAGTCTTTCTCTAATCACTTTCACCTTTTATTGCTTGGTCAACAAAGTCAGGACCAAAAAACCTAGTATCACCTATCCGAAACAACCTTATAGGAGAGCTACACCTTCTACTATAATGAATTTCAAAAGGAGCCAATTGAATGCTACAATTGTAAGTATTGTTGTAAAAAAAATTAAAAATAGGCAAATTCTTAATCTAAATACCTTTGTAAATATTCACACAGGCCCTTATCATATCCTTAAAATTCTAAATAATATATTTCACTTGTCCATCCAATTGAGGGTAAAGCAGTGCTAAGGTTCACTTGAGTACCCAAACCTTTTTGAAACAAACTCTAAAAGTGAGAAGAGAACAACGTACCTTGGACTGAAATGATGGAAATTGGTAACCCATGAAACTTCACAATCTCCTGAATGAACAACTTAGCATAATCCTCTCTCGAGTAGGTAGTCCTCACAAGCAAAATATGAGCAGACTTAGTTATTCTATCAACAATGACCTAAATAGAATCATACTAATGTGAGGCCGGGAAAGACTGATAATAAAGTCCATATTAATCATCTCCCACTTCTACATAGGCAACTCTATCTCTTGAGACATTCCACTAGGCATCAAGTATTCAACCTTAACTTCCTAACAAACCATACACTTAGCCACTAAGTTTGCCATATCTCTCTTCATATTATTCCACCAGTAAATTTCCTTTAAGCCACCTCATCAACCCTAATCTGATGGGTTAAGATGTCTCAACCTACGATAACTACATAGTTCTAGAACACAAGGATGACTACTAAGAATCACACCCTGAACTGGCGGGTGAGTTCCCATCCTTGGGTTCACTCGGTGCTAACCTCTACTCCTATCTGGAGGGACTAGACATGAATAACTGACTGTGCATGACTTAATCTTACTGAATTTTGTTGACTAGTGGAATGTTATTGATATCTAAAAACTGACTAAGATCATAAGGTTTTCCTGAGTCATATGACTTACTGAAGTCTATGGAATCATAGCTTGAGTTCGGATATCATGAAATATGACATAGATCTAGGAACAAAGCTATAGTTTTTGGGTACAAGTACCCCCATGACTCGATGAAAGGAAACTGACACACATTACAGATTTGATCATAAGAGTAGAGTCCATAATTTATAATATCACAAGTAAGGATCTCATACTAAGCATGGTTATCAACAATGTATTGCATGGAAAGGATTTTATATCACATGGAAGTACTTGCACAATCTTAATATCATCTTCATTGCATAATCAAATTGGTAACACATACCAATAGCATGGAAGTTCATGTGGATTGCATGGTTATCATACATCTTGTTCATAAGTAGGATTTTCAAGAAAACATAGAATAATATCATAAGAATAGTTCATGAGTATTGCAACAACATTTACAAGGCACATTAACAACATAGAAGTCATTGGGACGTAAGGGCATATCATGAATCCTTCACTTAGTCACAATTTAGCTATATTGCATGATTTCTAGTTTCTTAGGAATTTTATGAAACACCTTACATGCACATCTTAAGAATAGGTGAAATCATCAAATTATACATCATGACAACCAAATTTACATGTTTCTAACTCATATGATATCATGAAATTCAAAAAAATATATAAAGATTCCATCTTGGGAATACCCAATATCAACAACATGATCATCAACACCCAACAATATAGAAATCATACTTTATAATGAAAAAGAGGTTTTTTGAGCTTTATGGATGAAAGGTATCCATAAATCAACTCACGCATACCTTAGAAGAAAGATTCTTGATGATTGATGGAGGAATTTCCTTGAAATCAGATCTTCAAGTGTAGTTATGCAACCCCAATTATTTTTCTCTTTTAGTGCTCTTGGATGATGAGATTTGAGATGATAATAGGGTTGTAATATGTTTAGAAGCTATATATTTCATAAGGTTAAGTTTAGGGACGTGTAAAGAGTGTTAAAAGACTTAATTACTCTTAAAATGACTCAAAATGGAGTGTTTTTGTCACCTAGAACTGACTTATACGGCGCCCAAGTGATTGCCTAAGCTACGTTAGGCGGCGCCTAACCAATCACCTATGCTTGGTTTGGGAGGCGCCTTACCAATCACCTATCCTTATTGTCTCTCACAAAAATGGGCATAACTTTTTGCTCGGTTATTGGATTAACGCACAATTGGTATTGTTGAAAAGATAATTTGATTCTATAAAATTTGTTGGGTATAAATCAGCCAAAATACCATATTAACTTTGATTTGTACTCATTCAAATATGGCCCTTGCAAAATCGAACACTAAAACTTGATGGATTCAAAAACTCTTAGCTTGTATTACCTTAAGTGACTCATATGAACATGCTTAATGCATCATAAGCTATCCTATCACTAGGATATTCATTGTAAGTGATGTACTCAAGTATGAATCATAGGATAAGAGATTTCATACATAGGAATACTTATTCATTTACTAGCTTAGAAACATGCGGGGTATTACATTACATCTCACTCTTAGAGGTTGTTTCAAAATGGTTGGGGACCAAGGCGAGTCTTAGTAAAGATCTCCATATATAGTTAGATGGGTAAGAAGAAAGGACTATTCTAATGTTGAAGGACATGTTTCATTTTTGTGTGATTTACTATGGTGGTAGTTGGGTTGATAATTTACCCTTTGTGTAATTTGCCTATAATAATAGCTACCACTATAGCACTGGGATTGCTCCATTTGAAGCATTGTATTGTAGGTGGTGTAGGTCTCCTATTAGGTGGTTCAAGGTTGGTGAAGAAGAGATATTTGTCCCAAATTTGTTTCACTAAGCCATGGAGAAGGTGAAGGTAATTTGAGATAGACTTAAGGCTACCCAAAGTCTCCAAAAGTCCTATACAAATGTGACGAAATGAGAGTTAGAGTGTGAAGTTAGGGATTGGATGTTCCTAAAGATGTCTTCTGTGAAGAGAGTGAAGCAATTTGGGAAGAAAGGGAAACATAGTCCCCCATATGTTGGTCCATACTTGGTTTTAAAAAGGATTGGTAATGTTGCATATGAGTTAGAGTTTCCTTTTAGTTTAAGCTCCACCTATCCCGTGTTCCACATTTACATGTTGAGGAAGTGTTTGGGTGATCCATCTAAAATTGTGCCTATCAAGGATATTGGTATTTCAGATTCCTTATCTTATGAGGAGGTTCGGTTAAGATCTTGGATTTGCAGGTTCATTGGTTATGAACCAAGGATGTAGATTTAGTCAAGGTTCATTGGAGGAACCACAAGGTTAAAAAATCTACTTGGAAAGCGAAAGAGGACATGAAGTCCAAGTATCCATTCCTATTTTCTTCTCCAAAACTCTGTGCGGAATGTATGTGTTCTTCATCACATCTTTGTTTTCTAACTTAGTTAAATAAAAGGCTGATTTCCTTACATATTTGTTTTCTAATTTGGTTAAAGGTTGGAGTATAGGGTATTTAGGGTTTAAATCATGCTATGCATGCCTTGTCCCATCATTCAAGGACGAATAATCCAAGCAGGGGAGAATTGAAACACCCTAGTTTTTGATCCTTAGAGATTTCCAGAGTTTTAAATTCCCTGGATATCTTATGACTTAGGCTTATTAGTCGTATGATGTGGGTACGATTTAGGGGGTCTTGGTCAAATGATAATCAGTGTGATCTAGGTTGCATATTGTCTAAGATACGAGTAGGTATCATACTAGTTTTATGATAATGGTAAGAGATAGGTTATGGAATAATATGATTCTTAGTTTGTCAAGACCTTAGTAAGCTACCTAGGGTACGATTTATGGGTACCAATTGTATGATTGGATACGAGTTGGCCCTTGTGGTCGTATGTTAGAAAGAGTTAGAGTCTAAGTTACTGCCTAACTTACGAGTGGTTGGTACCACTCGTATGTTATGGGTGTGATTTGGGTGGTATGGCCATTCCTTTTTCTGCTCATTTTATAGCTTATAAGCTGAGGACATTTTAGACATTTCCCACCCCAAAAACCCTTAAGAACCACGTCCTATATCTTTAATTGGTCCCTTATTCTTCATTTTGAGAGATTAAAACACTCTCAAATCTCTCTGAAGGCTCTTAGTGCAAGAAAGTCTAGGGTTTCTCCAATACAATCAATTCTAGGCTTACAAGAGTGGTTTCTCTCTGTACACTTTGGTATCTAAGGCATGTTACTCCTCCCTCATTGTTAGTTCAACTAAATTCATGTTTTCATGAATGGTTTTCATGATTTAATTATGGGTATTGTTTGGTTTTGAATTATATTTTGAGGGTTTGGTTATTAATGGTTGGATAATTTTTTCCCATGGTTTACTTATGGTTTTTCATGTTATACCTATGGTTTAAACATGTTGTTTCATGGGAATGGTCAATTGATGCTTGGTCTAGGTTTTGGAAACTAGATGCCCTTAACATATTTGATAAAAGCTAATGAGAATAATTTTGTCACATAGTTTCACCTTTCTTGAGACCCTTGCATTGTATAATTTGGTAATGGAATCTAAATTGGATTAAATGGTTTAACATATATTGAAAAGGCCTTTGTGGCCATTGTTTTAGTTTAATTGGAATTCATGTAGGGTAGTGTAACACCCTACGTTTTCGGACTAGAATTCAAACTATTGTTATGAAGTATGCAGACCAGAACCCAATGATTTTATGTCTATATATGTGTGATGATCAATTCTATAGTGTGAAAATGTCCTTATATATCAGTCGAGGTCACAAAATTCCTCAAACTCAAAGGGCGAGTTGAGAACACTTCTATTGATTAAGTTTTAGTGAATTATTCATCTTAGGTCAACTTTAAATGACTATTACTCCTTGTACATAATTATTTACATGTCCTACCTTATATTAAATGAAAGATATTTGAATCTTCTTCCCAACGCATTTGATTTCACCTTAATCTGATGTCGGAGCAAAAAGTTATAACCATTTTACTTCAACATGTCAGTCTGTCAACAAAGTGACGACCTGAGCTGATAAGCCGTCAACTAAGTAATGACTTATCAGCCAAGTCGTCAGCCAAAACCATTGAGCCATCAATTTCAGCATCCAAGTGACAACCTATGTTGATAGGCCATCAACTATGTGATGACCTATCAACCCAAGTCGTCACCCTTAAAAATCAGCAATTCTCATTCAGTTTTGGAGGGGTATTTTGGTATTTTTCCTCACCTCCCACGACTTAAATAACGCATTAAACCATATTAAGTGATAAAATATCAGTTTCTCATCACTCGTAATCCTCTCCACTCTCAAGAATAAGAAAATTAGGGTTTCCTCTGAATATCATTTCCCAAGAACAAGATTCAAGCCCTTCTTCAAGAAAACAAAGAAATTATAATTCCCAATCTAAGAACGCGCAAGAAAAGTCAATTCTCTTTCAAGATTAAAGCCCTAATGTATGTTAGGCGTTAATCCATGGGACCTTTTCACCCATGATGTCCAAGAATCTATTTTTTATGTTTTAAATCATGAAATTACATGTTTATAATGATTTATCTCCATTATGCTTTTATGAATTTTGATTATACATGATGTTTACAATATATTTACATTGAAAGCAGCCCATATTACATATTTTATGAATTATGTCCATGAACATACATGAATTTCAAATCTTTATCATGTTTTTGTGAAATTGTTGGTGATATTAAACCTTACATGTTTAAATGGTGTTGTTTGTTGAACTTAAACCCTAATTGGTGATCTTAGAAGTGAAATCATGCTATTTCTACAAGTTTTAAAATTATTCCCATGATTAGTTTAAACCATGAATGGAAAGTCTTTGATGAAATGCCTAAATGATTGGGTTTTGAACAATGACTACTTATTACATGTTTACAAGTTACGATTTTGGCATTTGTTTTCAAGTAGAATACATTATAGTATGTTTTAAAAATTGTGGTTTCCATATCATTTTCATGAGAATTTGAAATAAATCCTCAGTTTATGATTTTTTCATGTGATCGTGCTATCTCATCATATCTAGAAATATCCTCATATTAAAGTTTTGTTCCCTATGTATTTGATGAAATACTTAAATGAATAATTATGAACAATAATTTCATTCCATGGTTTCAAAACTTTTATGAAACCCTATTGTTATTGTTATCAAGTCCTAGGGGTCATGAATACCCAAAAACTCATCTCTTTATAGAATTTAAGTAGTTATAGAATAGTTCAGTTAAACCGTGAGCATATTCAGCCAGTTAGTCATCATGATAATTTACTTGTCTAGTTAAGCTTAGCTCAATCTTGTAATCAGTGTTAGTTCTGTTGGGAGTAGGATTCAGCATCGAGCGAGCCTAGGTATGGAGGCTCACCTGTTAGTTAGGACTAGGTGCTTAGAAATAATCCCTAAGTTCTAGAACTACGTAGCCAACATAGGTTATGAGATGTCACTCACTATTTTAGGACTGATACTCTCAGGGATCACCCACTAGTTAGTAATGATCTCAGGGGTCACCCGCTAGATTAGGACTGACTCCACAGTCATTATTAGTAATCATGGAATGGTACTAGTACCCTTCCAACTGGGGTCATAGGTTGGACCCCGAACAGCTCAAACTGGGGCATGTTAGTTAGATGATACCTGCCACAGTTTCAATTTCAGTAATCAATTCAGACTTCAGTTTTAGTTTTGCTTAACCCAAGAATACAAATATCAGTTATTCAGTTATCATATTTTAGTATTTCAGTTTATAGAATATATTTAAAACATGTTTATGCTTGGTCATGCGTTCTCAGTATTTATAGATTTTATGCATTATATTGAGTACTTCATGCTATTCATTCAATTAGTTAATTACTCCTGTATATGAAACCATGCATATAAGCCTACCTTATTTAGAATACCAGTATATTAAATGTACAGATTGCATACTCATTTCTTATGCTATGATGTCTTATATCATAGGTTCGGATGCTTGGATTCCCAATCGTAGTTAGACTTTCCAGTTAATCAGTAGCAGTAGCCATGGTGAGTCCTCATCCTCCGAGGATAAGTTACCTTATATTCAGCTATGTTAGTATTTTATCTATTTCGTTAGTTAGGGTCTTGTCCCATCAACTCCACAGTCAGATAGTTTAGAGGCTTTCAGACTAGTACAGACAGTCAGTCCGTTTTCAGTTGTTATTATTAGCCATTTTATCGGTAATGCTAGTATTGTTTTATAGAGATAATCATAACTATGATTTAAAATCTTATGGTATTTTTAGTTAAATTCCGCATATGACTTTTATCATCAGTATATTATTCAGTGCTCACAGCAGGTACCAGCTCATGGGTTAGCTTGTTATCCCTCAGGACTGTAAGCACTGTGTGGCGCCCAAGGTATACTCTCATGGCATTACAAACTTGGTATTTAAAGTGTCCTAGCATGTTTGAAAGTCAATTCAAGTAGAGTCTTGTGCATGTGTATGAAGCACACCATACTTATGGACAATAGGCTACAAGTCGTATTAGGAAAAGTTTCCCTTTTTTTATTTCTCAGATCGTGCTATAGAAAGTTTCTCTAAGAAATATTTGTTGATTCTCACCATGCTCTCCTCATGTTAAATCTACCTTACTTTTAAGATAACAGAATCAGTAAAGCATAAAGTCCTATAGATATAGCTTTCTTAGACAGTCCCCACAGATAGTTGTGGGATTACATGTAGGCTCGAGAGTGTTCCATTCAATGCTTTTCAGTTTTGAAGTTTGAAATATTTGATTTATGTTCATAAAAATCGTGCACTAATCCAAAGTCAGATGTACCCTCAGATCCCTACTTAGAATCCTATGATAGCATATAACCTAGAGTTAGAAGCATGAACCCTGGAGTTTAGTAGTACTAGAGCGGGGATAGTGTTATTTGAATCAGTAAATTTTGCATTCGTGGGGTTAGTTGTATGAAAAGGTGAATCAGTAGGCTTGAAATAGTGTATGCAAGAATTTAAGTTTGGTGATTCAAAATTATATGTTGTTGATGTTAGTGTAGTCGTAATTCTCACGGTGTAAGAAAAATAGAAGTTTTAGAGATATGATATTTGTAGGTTATGATGAAAGTAGTATGGTTTACAGTTTTGGGGATATCTAAGACATATGTTAAAGTCTTAAGTTTGAATCTTTGATGACTGAGCTAATAGAAAGAAGAGTTGAGAATTCTAAGTTAGTCGGTATTTTAGTTGTTATGTGATGATTATTGGGGCTGTAGAAAGTTAAGAGTGTATCTCAGAAGGAAGTATTAGAAATGGGTCTTACACTTCAGGTGCATTCCTTTAGGGGAATTTATCATTTATAGGTATTATTACCCTAGATTATAGAGTAAAGTGGTGGCAGTTAAGTTTAAACTTTGTTTAGTGGTTCACAGACTTAGAACGATGACTTTAAGCTAAGGCGGAGATGATAGAACAAGTAACCAAGGCAGTCCCTCAAATTATAGTAGTGATGCTAGTGTATTGTAGAACATCAGTAAGGGGAAGGTGACTGACCCATTCTCATCTCAGTGCAGAGTTTTGTACTTCCGTTATCATGATACCGACTTAAGCTTTATATGTTAGATCCAAAATCATAGTTTACATTTTTTCACATCATAAAGAATCATGTGTGCTTCCAGTTCATAGTATAATGAGTCCTAGTTTTCTTAGATGTACGAATCATGTTCCATGAAACTTATGAACTCCAACTCAGGTCATGCAACTCATGACTCATGTATTTATGCTTTACAGTATGTTCAGTTCCAGTACTCATGCTATGTATATAATGATCAACAAAATTTAGATTTATATCATGATATCCTGGGATTAGTCCTCTTTGGTGAATACAGTTTAGTTCATTCATCATGTTTCGAATTCCAGATTATCAGTTATGATTCAGTTTGTATGTGACTCGTGCATCATGTCAGTCTTCCCTCAGTAGTTCAACCAAGTCAGTATCTTTCGGGGGACATAATATCCCAAGGGGGAGATGTACTGTAAAACCTAATCTTTCATGTCCTAAAACTTCTATATTCTCCTCACGTAACAAGATCCAGCTTAAAGTAATGGGTACTCATAAGTTGACCTTTTCATCTCTATTTCAGCCTTATAACCATTCTTAATGTCATTCCATGCATTCATGAACCAGTTCATGTGCATGTCATGTTTCAGGCTCAATTAGGTAATTATGTTTTCATCATGTATATTCAGCATGAAACCTTAATTCCTCAGTTTTCTCAGTTTAACCAGCCTCATTCGAGAATGAATGTTTCTAAGAGGGAGATATTGTAACACCCCATATTTTTGCGCTAGAATTTAAACTGTTATTATAAAGTATGCAGATTGAAACCCAATGATTTTATGTCTATATATATGTGATGATCAATTCCATAGTGTGAAAATTTTCTTATATATCTATCGAGGTCATAAAAATCTTCAAACTCAAAGACGAGTTGAGAACAATTCTATTGATTAAGTTTTAGTGAATGATTCAACTTGGGTTAAATTTAAAGAACCATTACTCCTTGTACATAATGAGTTACGTTTCCTACCTTATATAAAATTAAAGATCTTTGAATCTTCTTTTCAACTCATTTGATTTCACCTTAAGTCAATGTCAGAGAAAAAAGTTATACTCATTTTACTTCAGCATGTCAGTCTGTCTACAAAGTGACGACCTGAGCTGATAAGCTGTCAACTAAATGATGGCTTATCAGCCTTGTCGTCAGCCCAAACCAGTGAGCCATTAGTTTTGATCCTCCAAGTGATGACCTAAGTTGATAGTCCATCAACTAAGTGCCGACCTATCACCCCAAGTCGTCACCCATAAAATTCAGCAATTTCCATTCCGTTTTGGTGGAGTATTTTGGTCTTCACCTCATCTCCCACAACTTAAATCATGCATTAAACCATATTATGTCCTAAAATATCAGTTTCTCATCACTCATAATCCTCTTCAATCTCAAGAACAAGAAAATTAGGGTTTCCTCTCAAGATCATCTCCCAAGAACAAGATTCAAGCCCTTCTTCAAGAAAACCATGAAATTATAATTTCCAATCCAAGAACGTTCAATAAAAATCAAATCTCTTTCAATATAAAATCTCAAAGGTATGTTAGATGTACATCCATGGGCTATTTTTACCCATGGATTCCAAGAATCCATCTTCTATGTTTTAAATCATGAAATTACGTGTTTATAATGATTTATCTCCATGAAGCTTTTATGTATTTTGATTATACACGATGTTTACAATCTATTTTCATTGAAACCAACCCTTATTATGTATTTTATGAATTATGTCCATGAACTTACATGAATTTCGAATGTTTATCTTGTTTTCATGAAATTATTGGTGATATTAAACATTACATATTTAAATGGTGTTATTTGTTGAACTTAAACCCTACTTGGTTATCTTAGAAGTGAAATAATGCTATTTCTACAAGTTTTAAAATTATTCCCACTTAGTTTAAATCATGCATGGCAAGTGTTTGATGAAATGCCTAAATTATTTGGTTTTGAACAATGATTACTTATATTACATATTTACAAGTTATGATTTTGGAATTTATTTTCAAGTGGACTGTATTATAGTATGTTTTACATATTGTGGTTTCCATTTCATGTTCACGAGAATTTGAAATAATTCCTTAGTTTATGATTTTTTCATGTGATCGTGCTATCATATCATGCCTAAAAATATCCTCATGTTAAAGTCTTGTTCCCCATGTATTTGATGAAATGCTTAAGTGAACAATTGTGAACAATAATTTCCTTCCATGGTTTCAAAGCTTTCATATGACCCTGTTGTTATTGTTATCGAGTCCTGGGGGTTATGAATACTTGGAAACTTAGTTGTTTACAGAATTTCAGTAGTTACTAAATAATTTAGGTAAAGCATAAGCATACTGAGCCAGTTAGTCAACATGATCAGTTATTTGTCTTGTTAAGCTTAGATCAATCCCACAATAAGTGTCAGCTCAGTTGGGAGTAGGATTCAACAAAGAGCGAGCCTAGGGATGGGGGATCACCCGTTAGTTAGGACTAGGTCTTTAGAAGCAATCCCTAAGTTCTAGAACTACATATCGAGCGTAGGTTATGAGATATCACTCGTTAGTTTAGGACTGACAGTCTTAGGGATCATCTGTTAGTTAAGACTGGTCTCATGGGTCACCTACTAGATTAGGAGTAACTCCACAACCATTGTTACTACCCATGGCACGATTTTAGCACCTTTTCATCTATTTAGTCAGTCGGAGTTTGTTGGGGGGCTTGTCCCATTAACTCTACTGTCAGATAGTTTTGTGGCTTTCAGATTAGTACATGCAGGCAGTCAGTTTTCAATTGTTATTATCAGCTATTTTATCAGTAACGTCAGTATTGCTTTATAGACATAATCAGAACTATGATTAAAAATCTTATAGCATTTTTCAATTAAATTCCATCTATGACTTCTATCATCAGTATATTATTTAGTGCTTATAGCAGGTACTAGCTCATGGGTTAGCTTGTAGTCCCTCGGGACTATAAGCACCGTGTGGCACCCAGGGTATACTCTCCGAGTATTACAGAAAGATAGGAATCCCCACAGTGTTGGATAATGACATTGCTTGCAAGCTATAGTAGGTATGACGATACCACTTTATAAAGCCTTAGTTAATAACTTCTAGAATTGGTTAGTTGGTTATGTGCTAATTGTTTTAATTGGGCAATAAAATAGGGAGGTGATAGCTTACCATAAAGGTGTGAGTCCGATGGACGGACATTGGAATCTTAAGTTTGTCGACATGAGGGATGGTTGTGGTGACCTTATACTTATCGGGTACATGGGAATCCCCTAAGTTTATACTTGTATATACGTATTATGGAGGGAAAATGGTATATTGGAATCCCTGTATCCTATGATATCTCTTGTTCATGTAGCTACACGCACTGGGGGCCGCCCGTTCAGGGGGTAACACTGGACTCATATAACCCATGGGTGGATTATAATGTTAAAGCTACACAAATCTAGGTTAAAGGTTTTAAAGGCATGCTAAACACAGTTACCATTCCCGACATGGATTATATATATATATATATATATATATATATGGATGAATGGATGTGATTGCATATAGTTACTTACTTGGTTTTAAATGTTGGTATTATTTTATCCTTACTCCTGAGTACATGCTAGCGTTCACCCATTAACCCATCTCCTGGTGCTGTATGCCCATGCGATACAGGAACCGACAATACTCCTCCTCCTACTTAATAGCTTGATTTCGAGGATAGCTTTATGTTGGATTAAAGTGGTGAGCTTTCATACTTCGAACTTCTTCATTTCATGTTATTAACTTCTCTACGTACTTTCATTATTTTTTAGACTTTGATTTTTGGCAATGGTCGGGGGAATTTCTCGACCAGATGTTTTTTTAATTTTGAATAGAGACTTTATCAGACTATTTTGGGTTGGCATGGGCAGTGTCGGTATTAGTATCATTTTTGCCATTGGTATTGGTATTTGGGCTGACACCGTTTGAATTTACTTGATTTATGATTGTTCCATCTTGTTATGGTACATAATCGGAATTCATCCTATATCGAGCGTCAGTTGGTTATGGTTGGGTATTGGGGCTGGTCTCCGGTCCCGATTGGGTTTGATGCACCTAACACGACTAGGCTCTAGTTCGGGTTATGTCATTATAAGACATGGGTTTCAAGTTGGGTAAGAGGAGTAATATCTAGAATACCCTCAACATAAAAGCTGAAAATATGTCGCATTTGATGACGATTCAGCCCCTTGACTCATAACCACATCTTACGACTCGTCACCACGAGTCCTAACCAAGGCATTACCACCAAGGTACCCTACACTATTATCCTTACAGATCAATGGCAACACCCGCAATGGGACCCTATGACTCGTAGGTTTCAGTCGTAGTCAACACAAAACCCAATTTGGGACTTACACTGGACACTCTACGACTACATCTAACGAATCATAACATATCCTTATGTCTTTTAGTATCCAGGTGTACTAAGAGAAAAATCAAGCCACAAAGTTACTAGTTAAGTTATGACTCATCCAAATGACTTGTTTGGACACCCTATGACTCATAGGGTCCAATCCTAACAAGGCAATGAAATCAAAGCTTAGAAAATTTTCAAGGGCCAAAAACTGGGTGTTTCAATTGCACTTACTACTTTTGGTAACTACTTGAGTACAACATAATGTGAGGGTTCTCCTATGATTTTACATAAATTATGAATAAGAAATGTTGTTGCCTAAGACACCACATTAATTTGAAAGGTCTTACAAATTGACTTTTGGTATATTTTATGGTGGCCAACGATTCATGAAATGTAAGAGATGCAACAGTAGATGAAATATGGCTTATGGAACTTGTCAGTCTTGGTATAATGATACCAAATCAGACAAATGTCATTACAAACTAAGGCCATTTTTAAAGACAAATACATGCTTTAAATGGCTAAGATATGGGATTAAAGAGAGTTAGGTGTCTAATCGAGAAGTCATGGATTCGAAAGGCCCACAGCTTATTATCGTATTTTGCCAATCTGGGGTTGATCCTGTCTTAAAATATGAATGATCATTATATATTTGCTATATGTTTTGGTATACCAGACCAGACACTTCAATACTTGCAGCAAACTCGGATTAGAGGAGTGAACGATGAGTCAATATTGAGCCCTTCATAGCATGTGCGTATTCTTAGACCATGTTGGATAAGCCACCTAGATAAGAAATAAAGAACATCACTGTGTAGTCTTAGAAAGAAATTTTTTATTCAAATCCATGTTTTCAGATTAATATGATATTATGTGACCCAATATTATGATTCTTACAATGTTTTCATGGCTAATGCTATTTTTTGAGTTATTTTATTTGGTCATTCAACATGTCAATACACTTGATGTATTGACCATCCTCGAGCAGCTGGATTGTGTCATTAAGTAGCTTCTGAGGCTCAATCCCACAGTCTAGTGCAATAGTAGATTTCCTTCCAAAATACAGAGTTGGTGAGCCCTCCATTTCTCTTACAGAGTTGGTGAGCCCTCCATTTCTCTGAAAGGAACTTATTCATATTTTTAGTTTCTTTTAGTTCATGATACGACCATAGGTCTTGTCCCGATCTAGACAGTTATTCACTAAGTACAGGCTTTGTAGACGGAATTTGATTAATGTTTCTTATCACTTGAATTCAAATTTTGATTACTAAATTTCCTGAACTTTATTATAACTTTCACTTTATATGTGAATTTTGCTTATGATAGTACGCTAAAGGGTATTTTGGGCCTTCGTGGTTCGAAATATCCATTGCGATTAGGGTCTTGACTCGGATTGTCACACTCTGACCCCCAGCTTAGGATAAGAAGTATATCGACAAAATACAAAAGAGATATTGGGTATATAATTAAGCAGACCTTTTTGGGTAAACTACATAAATGACCCTCATAGTGGGTGGTTTTGCTTTTTCATCCTCTATAAGAAATGTCCTACAAAACTAGCATTTCTTCATTTTTATGTATAGGACTTTTACATATTTTCCTTACTATACGTCAAATAAATTTAAACAACTCTCCATACTTATTAATATTTCAACTGCTATATTTTTTTTAATTTTACTTTAATTTTTATTTTTATTTTCTATTTTCTTATAGTTTTTTCAACCTTTAACTTTTTTTTACTTTTTACCTCTCAACTTCTATTTTGTTTTCTCTTTTTATGTTTACCTTTTTTTAAAAAAATAAATAAAATAAATCTCAACCTTTATTTATTTATTTATTTATTTCATTATTTTTTTTCCTCAATATTTTTTTCTTTTAATTTTTTCCATTTCTCTAACAACTTTCATCTTTTCACTTTTTTCTTTGATTTTTTTTTAAAATGTTGTTTCTTCATTTTTACTTTCTCCTAAACTTCTATTCTTCTTTTTTTTTTTCAATTTTATTTTCTTTTCTTCGATTTCTTTCAAAAAATAAGTTACACCCTACGGAAAAGAGTTGACGCTACTATATTGTGTCTTGATTTATGAGTTGCTCTATAAATCTTGCCGTAGAGGAAAGACTTAACCCAAGAACTTTCAAACAACAAGTTACATCCCACAGACAAGATTTGACACTACCACATTGTGTTTTAATTTATAAGAGGTTCTATAACTATTGTCTAATAGGCAAGACATAGCCCAAGGACTTTCAAACAACAAGTTACGTCTCATGGAAAAGATTTGACACTACCACATTATATTTTTATTCATGAGATATTCTATAACTTTGATCTTAGAGGCAATAATTATCCCATGAACTTTGAAATAATAAGTTACATCCCATGGATATGAGTTGTCACTACCACATTATGTGTTGATTAATGAGATTTTCTAAGTCTTAGAGGCAAGCCTTAGCTCAAGGATTTTGAAACAACAAGTTATGCCTTATGGGAAAGACTTGACATTACCAAATTGTGTCTTCATTTATGAAATATCCTATAATTCTTGCCTTAGAGGCAAGACTTAGCTCAAAGGTCTTTCAAATAACAAGTTGAGCCCTATACACAAGAACTGACACCTTTAATTTTTCTGTTGCTCTATAAATCTTACCTTAGAGGCAAGACTTAGCCTAAGGTCTTTCAAATAGCAAGTTATTCGTCGTGGGTAAGAGTTGACACTACCATATTGTACCTTGATTTATGAGATGTTCTACAACTCTTGTCTTAAAGGCAAGACTTAGCCCAGGGACTTACAAACATAAAGTTACGCCTCATTGGCAAGAGTTGATACTACCGCATTGTGCCTTGATTTATGAGATGTACTATAACTCTTGTCTTAGGGGCAAGAATTGACCCAAGGACTTTTAAACAAGAAGTTACACCCCATGGGAAAGAATTGACCCCAACACAATTTATCTTGAATTATGAGATGTTTTATAAATCATGTATTAGAGGCAAAACTTAGCTCATAAAATTTTAAACAACAAGTTATGCCTTATGGGCAAAACTTGACACTTCCACATTGTGTCTTCATTTATGAAATGCTTTATAATTCTTGCCTTAGAGGCAAGACTTAGCTTAAAAGACTTTCAAAAATAAGTCACACCCTTAAATTTTCTTTAATGTCAAAAACAGAAAATCTTCTTTGTAGATTATCCAACTTTCTGTTAATTGACAAAATATAATAAAAGTTGAGAAAAGAGAAAAATAATAAATATTGAGAAAAAAAAAAGAAAAATTAAATATTAATAAAAAATAAAAAGGTGAAGAGTAAAAAAAAGTGAGAAAAACAAGAACTAGAAGAAAAAAATAAAAATAAAGTTTGAGAAAAAATTTAAAAAGAACAAAAAAAATGAGAAATGATACAAATAAAAATTAAAATTAAAATAAAGGTTGACATAAATGAATCAAAACAAGAAAAAAGAAGGAGAAAGAAAAAATAAATGAAAAAAATAGAAGTTGAGAGACAAATTTTCATGTAAAATGTAAAATATTTGAGTCGTAGATGGGCAACATATACTTGGTGTATACATAAAATGAAAGAAAGACTAGTATTAAGAAAATAATAAAGTCACACACTATGGGATCATCCCATGTAATTTCATGGACTTTTCACCCTATTTACGAATTTTAAGGTTGTGCCGATCTTGAACTAGAGCAAATAATATTACTAGCGGGAAAAACTGTTACACCTTGAATGATGTATTTTATTATTTTGTAATTTTAAAAACTAAGCTCCTAAGGTTAGAATTCTCCAAAAAAATATTTTTTTTAAAAAAATATAGACCTTGTATGGTCAGAAATTTTTGACTTTTCAAGGTCAGATTTTTTTCCAACAAGCACTTTTACAACCAATGATTTTAGAGTGTTTTGTCAAATTGAATAGAATGGAAAATAACAACAAAATTAATTTAGAAATGACTTTTTATTTTTATAAATATTTATTTAACATGGTTTGAAACTAAAGAAGCTTGGGGGTTTCGGCCACAAGTGAAAAAAAAGTTTTGAAATGAGGTGTAGGTATGAGGTATAGGTGACACAAGTCTTAATTATTAGGTGGAGGTGACAATTACTTTATTATGGATTAAGAAAGTTGGGGAAGTTTGAAAATATCCCACAAGTTTTTAAATTTACACTTTAATCCAAATGTTAGCCTATATAACGGAAAATGAAGGGAAAAAAGGCGCCTTTCTCTCTTTTCTCACCCATTGTTGTTTTCTCTCTCTTAGAAATTTTTGTTGTTAATTATTGTTGCTGCTTTATTCATCATCTTCTACTTTATTATCATCATCTTCTACTTCATTATCATCTTCATCTTGTTCTTGTTCTTGTTGGCCATTTTTTTTGTTGTTGTTACCTCTGCTGTTGCTATTTGACCAATTTCTTAGGTCACATTTTATTTCTAACATCACTTTCCACTTTGGCATTACTTCATAGGAGACGTTGGTAAGTCAAATTAAGATTTTTAGTTGAATTTTTCATTTGGGTAACTGCTATTATGTTGTTGTTTCCAAAAAATGGATAGAACCCAATTATGAATCAAACATAAAATCCATCTGTTTAAGCAGATAAACCATCTATTGCGACAGATGAGACATCTGTTTCAACAGAAGACTGATATGTTGAATTCATGTTTAAACAGATGGGTCATCTGT
This sequence comes from Capsicum baccatum var. pendulum, assembly GCA_030864225.1. Classification (NCBI taxonomy): domain Eukaryota; kingdom Viridiplantae; phylum Streptophyta; class Magnoliopsida; order Solanales; family Solanaceae; genus Capsicum; species Capsicum baccatum. The sequence continues at coordinate 49,818,279 of CM061554.1, read as the reverse complement.
TGCAACATTTGACATATATATATTGCAACAGATTAGTTACCTGTTGCAATAGAACCTGAACACGATTCCAACATAGGTTACAACAGATTAATAACCTGTTGCAACAGGTAAGTCATTTGTCGCAACAGGTTAATTATCTGTTGCAACTGTCACTCATCTGTTGGAATCAGCTTCAAAGGTGATTTAGTTATAATATAAATTCCAAAAGGTGGTTCATCTATTGCAACAGATATTCAGACCCGTAACATGAATCCCAACAGGTAAGAATTTATTGCGACTCATCACTTACCTATTGCAATAGATAACACATCTGTTGGGATTCATTCACGACACTGAAATCAATATCAACTTTTTTTAACAAATGACTTTATTTAGGTAAAATTATTGAAGGGATTAATAATAATAGGGGTGGATTGTCATGTTCAATGGGTCGAGAAGAGTAATAGATATGTATGACGTTGGAAGGAGGGTGAAATGCTAGAGACGATAGCTATGCCAGTTCAAAGTTATGTTTCGTATGATGATTTTGTGAACTTAATCATCATCTTTTTTGGACTGAATTGTCAACCGAAAGAATTAACCATCAGCTACGTACACAGCTCCTTTGAAAATCAGAGGGTACTGCCTTTCAAGATAATCGATCAGGTTCGGTTGCTTTCTTATATAAGTGATTCAATTAGGCCGGTGTTAAGGGTGTACATGGTTGAAAAGATAAGAGAGAATGAGAACCAGAATGTAGAAGAAGAAGAAGAAGAAAAAAAAAGAATACTTCTTTGATGATAGGTTGGATGATCTAGACATGAATATTCCAAATGATGATCAAACACGTATGCCTGTTGATGCGACCAATACGATGTGCACTTCTTATCAATTGACACAATCTAGAAATCTTCAAAATGACGGTACCGACTTTTTTATTAGAATGTCATTCAAGGAAAAGAATGAACTATCTAACACTTTGTTTATTTCTTTCTTGAAAAAAGATTTTAGAATAAAGAAGGTGATTAATTTGAGCAGCGTCTTTTACTTCAAATGTGCTAATTCAAACTTTAAGTGGTGGTTGAGAGCGGTGAAGTACACAAGTTCTGACAGATTCATCATTCAGAAACATGAAAAACATCACACATGTGGTTTAGAGAACATCTCATGCCAAAATCCTCACACTACAACAAAGGTCCTCGGTGAATATTTCAGGAGTAGTTTCCCCGATGGAAAAGTCCCTTCAACAAGGCTTATAGCCAATCAACTCCTTACGAATTTGGGTGTCCTGGGCAGTTATTGGAAGGTATATTCAGCCATTGGGATTGCCAAGGACCTGGTTCGGGGGACTCTTGAGCATGGGTATGAAGTCTTGGATGCTTACCATTACATGATTGAGTCCACAAATCCCAAAAGTAATATGGCATTGCATCTGGATGAAAATGAAAGGTTCAAGTACTTTTTTGTATCCTATGGTGCTCGTATTTAAGGTTTTTAACATTTGAGAAAAGGCATAGCCGTCGATGGTACCTTCTTGAGGAGCAGGTATAATGGAGTTTTGCTAGCGGCGGTAGCACATGATGCGGAGAATCACATCTTTCCTGTCACTTTTTCTATAGAGGACAAGGAATATGATGCCTCTTATTGATTTTTTTTGAACAAGTGCGATGCTGCGTCAAAGATACCAAAGAGTTGTGTTTTGTATCGGATAGGCATCCAAATATTCCAAAGATGGGTTAACTTTTCTTCACTTCAGCTTACTTTGGTTGTTTCATCAGGCATCTTGGAGAGAATATTCGAAACAACTATCAAAATGAAAGGGTCGTCACCTTTTTTGATAGAGCAGCTAAAGCATATAGTAGAGAGGGGTTTTTAGACCATTTGAATGAAATAGCGGATGTGAATTTCAAGGTAGCAGAATTTCTTGCTCATGTCAGTTTTGATAGATGGAGCCAGGCATTCTATCCAGCAAATAGGTACATTCTTATGAATTTAATGTCTTGTTTGATTTATAAGTTTAGTTTGATGTCATACTAAGTGATTATTTTCTATAGGTACAATATTATGACATCAAACATAGCTGAATCGATGAATTCATTGTTTGGCGATGAAAGAGAATTTACCATTCAGGCTATGTTTGAAATGATAAGCCAGAAATATAGCAATTTTTTTAACGAAAGGCATGTGCAGTTCAAGTGCCCAGAAAAAAAAACCTGATTTGTTCTCGAAATCAAAAAGAAAATATCATTGAACATCAATTTGGGGAATAGATTATTCTCTCATAAAATAGCAGATTTCAAATTTCATATCACCGGTCATGGTGATGCTGCCACGGTTGATCTTCAAACAAGATCTTGTACATATAGTGTTTTTGACTTGGACAAAATACCATGTCCGCATACTATGGAAGCCCTTCGAGCTCAATACGGCCATAAATATGAACCTGAAGTTTATGAGCACTCCTCTCAATATTATTCGGTGGAAAAATATGAAATAACATATAGTGGGCATATTACTTCGGTGCCTCCTGAAGAATCTTGGGTTGTTCATACCTCCTCCATATATTGACCTGAGCACTGTCAAATCATGAAGAAAGCCATATAAAAGGAGGCGTGGAGTTGGAGATTCATTTTCATCAAGAAAAAACAAGTGCTCCATATGTAAGTGCGCTGGCCACAAGAGAACTACATGCTCGAATCATAATCCACCATGATCGTTGTAATTGCAGAAACTTGTGTTGTTGTTTGTTTGTTTGTGTGGACTTTTATATATTTATCTCATTGTTGTGAACCTAATATTATCATTTATTATATATAAAATATCATTTTTTAAATAAATTGTGCATCAATAAAATAAGGCAAAACATGAACTAAATAATACATCAGACCATAATTATTCTCAACAGTTGCACAAATAACTTTAATGCTTTCCTCCAATAAATGAAAATCTGTCAAAACAGATGGATAATCTGTTGAAACCCAAAAGATGACCAATTGGTTCTAACACATGGTCCATCTGTTGAAAGAACTCAAAAGCCAAAATTGCTCGTGCTACTGGATTTAACATTGCCTCCAACCGTCAACATGTTATGATTATTAGATTAGAAGAAATAGACAGAATGGAAATTGAATAAGAATTAAAATGCCAAAGTATGACTAAAAGTAAATTTTTCATTAAATGAAAAATAAAATTCATTAGGTATAGATCCAATATAGAAAAATTAAAATGCATACCCTAAAATAAAAAACATATTCTAATTATTATTTTCATCATCATCATCATTAATAACATCTTGAAAATTGACTCGCAGCAGCAGGACTCTCATCATCCTCTGAATCTCTCTGAACATTGTCGTTCTCATAGCGACCAACTTGCTCTACAGGTCATTAACCTGCGTTTAAAGTTCCCGCATTGTGTTGCATAGAATAACAATATCTGGAAAAGGATCATCCATATCTAGAACACGCATGAACTTACAAATGTAAAGAAAAATGGTAACAATGTAATACAACATATACGACCAACTGGTAAATTTACGCCAGAAAAAAACTTACCTCAACGAGAAAGGAATATGCTCTTTAAACAGAAGTGGTTGAAGATGTCACACGAAAGGAAAAAATGTAAGAAATAAATAGAGTTGAATTAAGATTAAGGAGGGACCTATAATATAATCCGAACGTGTCAGGACAAAAGGCAGGACTATTCAGCTCCATTGTACTAATTACATTCAAATAGGTGGCATTTTATTTTCTGTGAAAAGTCGCGACTTTTTCTTCTACACTAATTACTTCTCACCTTTTCATAGCGGTTTGAGACTCGATAAAAGCCATTATTATTATGTTGTTGCAATAGATCATCCAGTATTTTTAACAGATTTAGCATCTTTAGCAATAGATAGATGGATTGAATATGCAATAGACGGCTGTCAAAACAGATTTACTATCTGTTGCAATAGTTGGTTTGTATATGCAACAAATAAGACATCTGATGCAACTTATGTATTATTTATTGCGATAGATGGATAGTATATATAAGTTAGAGGAGATGTTTTGATATCTTCTGACAGTTGATTCATCAGTTTCAATTTCAACAGATGGAGTATTCGGTTCATTAGCTGTTCAGAATGTGTTAGATAAAAAGTCTTCACCTCTTTTTAACAATCCCTCCGTTACATATTAGTTGGGCCCTATGGGCTTGACACACCAATTAATAAAAATATAAATTAGGTGATTATTTTACCAAATTAGCCTTATTAATTATGATTAGAAAGTATAATGTGAATAATATACTTTATGTGGTCATTTAATAATAGAAGTAATCTTGGAAGAATATAATAAAATTTTCTTAATTTTATAAATAGGAAAACTAAATTGATACAAACATTTTAGAAAGAAGTAATCACATGCATGCAGATTAATTAAAAAAAAAGTCAGGTCTATCACAATAGATTTACCATCTGTTGCAACATATAGATTATCTGTTGCGACAGATAGACCATATGTTAGAAGAGATGTTTTGATTTATTCCAATAGCTGATTCTTCTATTGTAATAGATGGAGGTTTTGATTCATCAGCTGTTTTGAATGTGCTAATATAAAAAGTCATGACTCTTCACACCTCTATTTTAATAGTTATCACATTCGTGCAGATGAATAAACACTGACATGTCCTGATGGGGTAGGAAGAATAAGATGCATGCAATCGATCCTATTTTCATGCATGCGAGTTATGCAATTTATTGATTAGGCTACCATGAAGACACACATAAAGTGCAATGATTTTGTGAATGTAGTTTTTTACCGATTAGACACTGATCCTTCAAACAAGATCCTAAATTATATAGTTTAGTTTGATAGGTGCAAACTGATAAGGCTGAAGGGTTCCAAGACGGTGGTTTTGATATTCCGATACAATTTAATGACACGATTCATGCACATGTTTTTGTGTCAAGTTTGGGGAAGGGTTTAAATTTTTGGCGGTATTATAAATATCCAATAGTGATTGGATCGGTTTTAATGGCACAATGGACTTCTTGAAAGGCCTTTAAAGCCTCGCAATGCAGCAAACAATGATAGAACCAATAGAAATTCCACTGGTCCAAATTTATATAGATGGATTGGTGGAGGAGACTTTTTTACAGAAGAAGGTGCTTGGGAGAATACCTATGCATGAAGGGGGAGGTTGAGAAGGCCATATATCATTTTAGACCTTGTTTAAGGGGAAACACAGGGTAGAAAGCAAAGTGTAGCGAAATTGGCCAATGAAATTCACTTTAGAAATGAAAAAACTGGATGAGCTTCAAATGTGGAAGTGTATCAAAATATAAAAATCTGTCAGTCGATGAAAAAAAAAGAATGGTCAACAGGACTGGAGCTGGAAAAATCACTTTGCTCAAGAATACAACTAGCGAGTGTGGCCTCAATAAATACCCTCACAAAGTGCAGGACAAAAACTCCAAGGAAAAAGCTTCACGAGAACGGGAGGTGGTAAGATTGTCGGTCAATATTAAAACCTACATGTCAATTTAGACCGACAATCTTACCACTTTTCATACTCGCGAAGCTGCTTCCTTAGAGTTCTAGTCCTGTATTTTGTGGGTCTTCGTTGAGGCCGTGCTCACTAGTTGCAGTCTCTAGCAAAGTGACCAGCTCAATTCCTCTTGACCATTCTTTTTTTTCTTCAATGACTGATGGATTTTCATTTTTGGATACACTTTCACATTTGCATCCTATCTAGTTTTTATCATTTTTCATTTCAACTTCATAAGCTAATTATGCTACACTTTCCTTCTGACCCAGTGTATTCTCTTAAACAAGTATTAAGATGATATATGGCCTTCTCAACCTCCCTCTTTCTGCACAGTTTTTCTCCCAAACACCTTCTGCTGTATAATAGTCTCCTCCAACAACCCATCCATATAAATATGGACCAAGGAAATTTCTATTAGATCCATCGTTGTTTGTTGCAGTGCGAGGCTTCGAAGGCCTTTTAACAAGTCCATTGCACCATTAAACCTGGTCCAATCACTATTGGATATTTACACTGCCACCAAAAACTTGAACCCTTCCCTAAACTTGACGCAAAAACATGAGCATAAACCATCATTAAATTGTAATAGGGTATCGACACCACCGTCTTGGTCCCTCAGCTTTACTAGTTCAAACCTAACAATCTTAAATGTAAAATTCCATATCTTGTTTGAAGAATTAATGCCTAATAGGTAAAGAAGAAACATTCACAAAATCATTGTACTGGATGTGTGTTTTCATGATAGGTTGATCAGTAATACATACCTCCCACATATGAAGTTGTTCTATCTATAAACAACTTATTCCTCCAAACCCATCTTTACTCTAGCCTTTAATGCTGGCCAGGCAAAATTGGATCTAATTTTTTTTCTTTTTATCTACAAACAAGAGAAATACATTTGATGTCAAACAAGAGAAGAACAAAAATAACATTATAAAAGGGTAACACAAAATTAAGTGAATCAACAGATGACCAATATGATAAAATAGATTACCTATATGTTCAACCGATAAGGCACCATTTGCAAAGGATGGATGGCACATTGCAATAGATGGGCCATCTGTTGGAATAAATCAAACCAGCCTTGCTACTGGTTTGATTTCTTCAAGAAGTTGCTCCATCTATTCCAACAACTGATTCATCAGTTGCAACAGTTGAGGAAACTATTGCAACACCACCAACAAAAACATCAACAATAAAGAAACAAATAAAACAACACCATATGTTCCAACACCATCCGAAACACAAACATCACATGTTCCAACACAACCACCATCCCCAACAACAGCACCACCAAAGTACCAAACAAAAGATATAAAAAACTATACTGATAACAAGGCTTTTTAAGTTCTCCCAACAGATGACTTTTTTTTTGCATAATTTAATAAAAATAATGGTTCATTCATTCAAGACTTAAAATTCGCCTTTCCTTCAATTTTCTCAATAAATAGAAAACTGGTAATGGGTAAATCATTAATATAAACAAATATAAATATCTAATTTAAATGACATAGAAAAAAGAAGAAGAGATGAAAAGAGCAACTTTGAACCATACCTTCAATGTCAAAAAAGCAAATGGATCAGAACGTCTAGTTCAGTCGAGTAAATATATTGATTGGTTGAGATCCCAAAGGATCCTCATCCGAAATAAGAGAGAAAAGAGAGAAAAAACGGAAACAACAAAGATAATTGAGAATAAAGAATAAAGAAGGGTTATAATTTGAGTCTAGACTACTTTATGGCTGAAGGAGAGAGAGTTCTAGATATGGGGGGTTTAAATATTCATTAATAACTTTTGAGGGGTACGAGGATATGGTGACATTGAAAAGGCCACATAAGACTACTCACTCAGGAAATTTTTTAGTTATCTAAGTAGTACCGAGTAATATTTTTTACCGCCTTGGTATTTTAACTATTTTATCTCAAACAGGAAATACCTAAATTGCTTTATAAAAAAAGGATCTAAAAATGTTTAAGTGCAACAGATGACTTAATCTCTTTGATAGTTTACAACAGATTCATGATCTGTCGTAACAAATAACGTAATCTATTTGATAGTTTACAACAAATGCGTAATATGTTACAACATATTACCTAATCTGTTTGATTTGATCCAATAGAAAAGAAATCTTTTGCAACAGGTTGAACATTCATTTATATATAATTTTAATTGAGTTCATATGTTAGACTAAAACCTTAATTAAATGTGAGTTCTCATAGGGTAAAATAAAATTTTAATTGAGTCTTTTGACAATTTCATGATGAGACAGTACTGCATTCCTCCAACCAAAGTCGTCGATCGATCACTCTGAGCCAAGTCGATTCTTACTACCTCATATGCTAGACTAATACCTTAATTGATTAATCTAGGACTAGGGTACTAATACCTTGGTTGAATAATCTGGGACTAGGGGTGAGTTCTCATATGGTCAACTACAACTTCAATTGAGTATTTTGATAATTACATAATGAGAAGGTACTGCGTTCCACCCGACCAGAGTCGTCGATCGATAACTCTGAGTTAAACCGATTCTTACTACCTCATATGTTAGACTAATACCTTAATTTATTAATCTAGGATTAGGGTACTAATATCCTAATTGAATATAGGGTCAACTACAACTTCAATAGAGTTTTTTGTCGATTTCTTGATGAAACGATACTGCATTCCTCCCGATAAGAATCATCAATCGATTACTCTGAGCCAAACCAATTCTTGCTACCTCATATGATTAAATAATACCTTAATTGATTAATCTATGACTTGGGGTGAGTTCTCATAATGTCAACTATAATAGATGATAGCGCCTATTTGACAATTTACAATAGATGGGTAATCTATTGCAACATATGAGTTAATCTATTTGATAATTTACAACAGATGGGTAATCTGTTGCAATAGATGACTTAATCTGTTTGATAGTTTACAATAGATGGGTAATCTATTGCAACATATGACTTAATCTATTTGATAATTTACAACAGATGGGTAATCTGTTGCAATAGATGACTTAATCTGTTTGATAGTTTACAATAGATTCATGATTTGTCACAACAAATGGCTTAATCTGTTTGATAGTTTACAACAGATGCGTAATATGTTGCAACAGATTACATAATCTGTTTGATTTGATCCAACAGAAAAGACATCTATTGTAATAGGTTGAACATTTATTTATATATAATTCAATTGTGTTAACATGTTAGACTAATACCTTAATTGAATAGGAGTTGTCATAGGGTCAACTACAACTTCAATTGAGTTTTTTGCTAATTGCATGATGAAACAGTACTGCGTTCCTCCCGACTAGAGTCGACGATTGATTACTCTGAGCCGAACTGATTCTTACACCTCATATGTTAGACTAATACCTTAATTGATTAATATAGGACTAGGGTAATAATACCTTAATTGAATAATTAAGACTAGGGGTGAGTTCTCATAGGGTAAACTATCGATTAATCTAGGACTAGGGGTGAGTTCTCATAGGGTCAGCCACAACAAATGGCAGTGCCTATTTGATAATTTACAACATATGGGTAATTTGTTGCGACATATGACAATCCATTTGTTAATTTACAACATATGAGTAATCTATCGCAACAAATAACTTAATTTGTTTAATAATTTACATCAGATTCGTAATCTGTTGTTACCTAATATTATTGATAATTTACAACAGATGAAAAATCTAATGCAACATATTGAACATTTGTTTTTTAGAATTTCAATTGAGTTCATATGTTAGACTAATAGTACATAAATTGATTAATCTAGGACCAGGGGTGAGTTTTCACAGGGTTACCTCCTAGAATACTCGCTCAACTACCACTTCAATTGTTTTTATACAATTTCAATTGAATTACCCTTTTGACAATTGAATAATGAGAGGGTTAAAAATTATGCATATATTTTATGATTTTAAAAATAATTAAGATCATTTCGAACCAAATTAACATTTTTAAAACTACTTGTCATTGTTTTCCAAAATACAAATCGACCCATACAACATGTTTCATCTTTTCAAATCTCGAGGTCTAAATCTTTCTCTCTCATTCTCACTCAACAATACAGTACCGACAACAGCTACTCAACAAATTTGCTCAACCCTTCACAACAAATCATTTTTCTTCTCATTTTTGACCACATAGGTGTTATTTTTGACTTCATTCATGGTTGTATCAGTTATTTTCTTTGTCTTCATAGGAAATAGAGTTCAAGAATATCTCTATATTTGTTTTTTTCCAAAAAATAAGGGCTTTTAAGTTAATGATGAAAAATAAATCTTTTAGTTGTATTATCTTCGAGAATGGGTTTACAATTTTGAGTTTTGATGGTAAAATCGTAGAAAAACTTGAGAAATCCCTAGTTTCCATCGCAGTGTTCCGTTAACTATCGTGGTATAGTTGGATGGTATTTGTGGTGTTGGTGGTGGTGTTGGTGGTGATGATGATGTTTGTGGTCGTTGTGGTGGCACCGTTGGTGGCATTGGTTGGTGGTGTTTGTGGTGATTTTGGTATTCGTAGTGTTTGTTTGTTTGTTGGCATCGGTTGGTGGTGTTTGTAGTAGTGGCTGTTGGTTTGTCGGTATTCGTGGTGTTTGTAATGTATTTTTTAAAATCTATGCATACATCAACTGTAATGTAATTTTTGTTTTTCTTTATGTATAGGTAAAACATGTCTCCCAAAAGAAAATAAATTGAATGTGGATCAATGTCCAATTGAAAGTGGATCAACGTCTGACCACTCAATAAAAGGGCTACAGTACAGAGGGATTCAGAGTAGCTTCTTTAACAATATCACTCAGGGAAAAGTAAAGCTGAGGAGAGATATGAAAACAACGTTGAGGGAGGTGGACAAGGGCCCATAGATGGTGATGAAAGAAAATAAAAGTGAGAAAGAGGAGGAATTAGAGAGTTAGAAAGAGAAAGGGGATGATCATCAACATGATGATAATGGATCATCGACGGGGCGTGAGTTAATATCGACATCCCAGCATGATCCTATCAAAACTTTTAGTTTTGACAGGTTTCAAATTGTGATTCCAATAAATGACCCAGAAGGAAAATAACTAACTGGATAAATTATACTTAAATGTCAAATGGGGAAAATTTTTGAACATTTTATGAAAATTATGAAAAACGAAAACATAGGCGGACTTTTTAAGAAGAGATTCTTTGGATGCTTTTTTGAGTTGCCTGAGGACCTCTCTGTCCATATCCATTTCCCTATGATGATGGTATATGGTCTTCTTAAGCGCAGGATCAAGTAAACTGGGGATGATAAAGATCCGGAGGAGGGGGGAAAAAAGATGGATAAAATCTAGATCAACTACTATGGCATGCCTGTTTGTTTTGGCTTGCAAGAGTTTTCCATAGTGACGGGCTTAAGATGCCATCGTCCAGAAGGAGAACCACCCCGCAAAAGACCCAAGGCAAGAAAATGTAAGGAAAATATAGATGGCTTGTTTGACATTTCTCGATGTGGCTACAAAGCATCGCATTTGTTGATAGATCTTAAGGATAAAACCATACTAGAGCAGTACAGGGAGCAATTATGCTTATTTTGGTTTTCCCATTAGGTTATATTGGCAAGATACGTCAACAAGGTCATCAAAGATGATTTGTTGGTGCATGCTGAGGATTTGATAAATTCAACAATTATCCCTGAGATATGACAGCTTCTACTTGACTGTCCAATATATACTGACAAAGCTATTCTCAGGGACGACCATATTATACAACTTTTCTTGGGATTTCATGGTAAAACTAATTTTACTCATCCATTTATATTGAATATAGTTATTATGATTTTTTTTTGCTTGCTTTCTATTTACATTTTTTAGGCTTGGGCATTTGGAGTCATTCCTCCCTTCCAAAAGCAATTAATGGATTACCCAGACGAGGTTTCTCATCTAAGGATGTTTAGGTGGTTGGCTACAAAGAGAAACACCAATATTAAGGAGGTTGATCTCTTTAACCCTCCGGATGATGTGGTACGTCTTCTTCAAAAAAAATAATTCTACTCAAAGATAAGAAAGATATTGAACAGTTGTTATATCTGGTGCAATATATGTTATATCAGATGCACCACATAGGACATCTATTGCGACGGGGTATATCTTGTATCAGATTACCCATCTATTGCTTTGGTTCTCTGAACCCGACTTCGAAATGATTAACCATCTACTGTAAAATATGCAACAGATATTTAATCTAAAAATATATCGTTCACCTCTTGCGACATACAGATCATCTGTTGCATAACAAATTACCCATCTTGTGCAACTGTTATAACAGATAATTTATATTTTGCATCAGATTATCCATGTGTTGCTCTGTTTCTCTGAACCAAACTCAAACGAATTTTAACCATATACTGTAAACTATGCAACAGATGGGTCTTCTTTTTAAAATGTAGCCCAACTGTGAAAATTATATATTATATGATTTAAATGCATCTATCTTTTTTTTATAGGTTGTGCAACCATAGATCATGCCTACTAAGGAGGAGTCGGTGATGACTTCTTATATTACTCTAGGTCATGTTGATACTATTTCAGACCCAACGGTGAAGTTAATAAAGAAGGAATTGGCTGGAGCAATAGCCATAAGAAAAGCAGTTAGGCAAGGTCAGCCTAATGTTGAGGCTCTTCATGACCAACCTTTTACTAAGGCAGATCCGAGTGGTTCTTCTAAAGGAGTTGTTGGTGTTGGTGGAAGGCATGCTGATGCTGCTACCACTCGTGATGATGAGCATGTTGATGCTTAAAAAAGAATAAATATGTTTGAAAACACCCCTTTTCTCCCTTATACAGGTTCCTCTGACCCCTCTTAACCCTCATGTTCTTGTTATGAATGCGATGAGTGCAAGGACAGAAAGGATAAATTCTTTGAAAAATTAGAGGCAATCTCTAAAGCTATCGAGGAATTCAAATCCAAGAGGTGTGTCATATCATACAAGAAGGTAAGGGAGCCACACCCTCCTATAGTGTTGGTTAAGAGAAAGAAAAGAGCAATTAGAGACGTACTGTCCGCTCAAAAATCTAAAGAAATAGCAATTTCTCCCTCTCCAAAAGTTGTTGAAGGTCAGGGGCCAGTCAAGAAGGTGGAAATATACGTATAACTTGGCGCCAAAGAGAAAAGGGATCTGTGACAGGCCAAGAATGCCAAGCCAGGTACACCAAATTACCCCAGGCCTCCCTTTCCCCCCAAGACTTCAAGTATATGACTGATATGCGTATGATGTACGAAGACAAGGCAAGTTTACTTTTCCTAACCTAGCCTTTCTAATATACCCTATGAAGAAGAATCTACGCAACAGATTTCACATCTGTTGCAACAACTGGGTATACTGGTGTAACTGGTTATGGTTCTGTTGCAACTTATTATCCATCTATTGCATAAGTTGCATTGGATTATTAATTCAGAGAACCCTATGCAATAGATAGACCATCCGTTATATCTTTACAATTACTAACCTATTTTAAAATTAACTTCTTATCTCACAGCATGTTGACATAATTCTCTGCCTCATGAGGAAAAGGCAATTAACGTATAGGGAAGCTTATGATGCTACCGATAGGATAATGGACCTTGACTTCTACAAGAAGCTCAAGGATAGGTACGATCAACTCAATAGAGATACATCAGCCCTTGGCGTGGGACTTGATTTCCTAGTTCCTACGTTGGTCTTAAATGAAGAAGAAATATTAAGATATGTTAGAGGGGATAGGCCAAATCAATATGGCAAGAGATGGATCGACACAAAAAGGATTCTTACAGTTAGTAACATGAACGACATGCATTATCAGGTTGTTGAGATACTACTCGAGGAGGGAAAGATCAATATTTATGACTCCAACGTACCTCCCATCGACGATTTCAATCTTTTTCTCTTCGTGGAGCCGCTGATGGTGTGGCAAACCTGTAATAGGTCTGGTATTATGGGGTACTAAATGGATGCTTGAAGCCTGTGTATATAGAAGAGCCTGTGAAATAAAAATTTTTAATTTCAAGTCACCCTTCACTTTATTACATGTACATGTAGTGGCAATAATTTTTTTCTGATGAAAGTTGAGTTTTTTATAGTGCAATAGATTAGATTGTCAATCTGTTGTAAAATATCTTTAATCCATACTGGCAGATAGTTTATCTATTGTTATAGGTTGGTCATCTGTTGCATTACGCCGATGTTATTTCTATAAATAATCTAATAATCTAAGTCTAATATTTTTGCAACAGTGGGAAGACCTATTTGATAATTTCCAACAGGTGACCTAAATTTTTCAACATATGCCTAAATCTTTTTGATATTTTCCAACAGTTACGCTTGAATATCCATGTGCTTGTCGACAAGAAACCAGTAGCAAATACACATACCACCATGAAAATTTTAGCAATTAGGCTTCAATATCGATGTTCCCAACAACACCAAATCAGTGGCAATAACAACAATAATGTAGTATCTTCTTGCTCGATTCTGTTTCTCTTCAGAAGCCTTGACTTTGTTCAACAAACCCTAGATTACATTATTTTCTTGTGAAGGGTGTTGTTCTTCATACCAATCAAAGTAATTGCATCCACCCAATTTCTATAAAAAAAAGAGAACACAATTACAAAATAATTACAAGTCAATAATTAATCAACTAATTAAATAAAAAAAATATTACCTTTAAAATCTTACAAGTAAAAAACCTATGACCCAGATTTTGTTGAGTCCAATAAGTCTTTAATAGAGCTTCATGACCTCACTTACAATATCAAAAATCTTTAACACAAAAATTAGTGGAAGATGCGCTCGACATTGTCAAGGTCAGTTGGAAAAAATGAAAGTAATAATTTGAAGAATTTGGATAGATAAAAGAAGATGACGATGAAGAAGAAGATTTGGGAATTTAGGGTTAAATTTTAGGAGGAAGATGACTATATAAGACAATGGAGGGAAAAATGACCGTTGGGGGCCAAGTGACGGCAAGTCAGCGAAATGTGCCAGACTGACACTGACACATTTGATGCCTATTTTATTTTACGTGTTTAAAATGAACATTTCTACTTAATGCCTATTTTATTTTAGGTGTTTGAACTGATCACCGTCGATGGATTGCACCTTTTTTATTTCAATTCAATTCACTTTAACCTTTTTAAATATAGTGGCAATTTTTTATGTCCAACGAAAGTTGAATTTTTATAATGCAACAGATTATCCGTCCGTTGTAATAGTTATCCTACCTGTTCTAACATATAGTTTATCTGTTGTAATAGGTTGGTCATTGGTTTCATTATCTTGATGTTTTTATCTAAAGTCCATCTGTTGCAATAGTGGAAAGGCTTGTTTGATAAATTCCAACAAATAACCTATATGTTGCAACATATGTATAAATCTATTCAATTATTCCAATAGATGTGTCGTCTGTTGCAATAGATAAGTCCATCTCTTGCAATATATGTCTAAATCTATTATTTTTTCCCAATAGATGTGTCATTTGTTGCATTATCTCGATGTTTTTATCTAAAGTCCATCTGGTGCAATAGTGGAAAGACCTGTTTGAAAAATTCCAACAGATCACCTACCTGTTGCAACATATTTTTAAATATGTTTGATTTTTCCAATAGATATCTCTAGTATTCCTTATCAATTAATAAGTTCAAATATAAGGAATAAATAAAATTCATAGACAAAATAAAATAAATCAAAGCCTTCATAAATTAGCTGAAATAAGTCAACGAATAAATGAAATGTAAAAAAATTATTATGGGTACATATCACAACAAATACATCAATAAAAATTTAAGTATACTACCAAGGATTGCTTTGACAAGCTCAAGATATAAAGATCTACTCAGTATGCACAAGTTGTTCTTCATCCGGTGCTATGGAATTTGACTTTGCTCGTCGTGGATCTTTATTGTTGCTTGCGTACAGTTTCTGCGCTTTATGTTCTCCGTATTTCCATAAAAAGAGTAGCATATTTTCCATGTTGTTCAGTAGTAGCTTCTTCTACATCCACCTGGAAAGCCAGAATTGGTCAATGCTAATCACGGAGATACAATAAATTGGAAAAAGATAACTCATCTCTTCTAGCAAATCAAACAGGTCTTCTTCCTATTTTAAATTGTCCCAAACATATTATATTTCTATTGCAACAATGAATCAACTATTGGGACAAATTTCTATATAAGGAAGACCTTGTGTGATAATTATCAATGGATGAACCATTCGTTGCAACATATGAATCATCAGTTACAGCAAATAGGTCATCTGTTGGTACAAATAAAAGAGGTACAAAGAGATGTTTGATTTTCTAAAATAGACGAGACATATGTTGCACCAGATAAAGTATCTAGTGCAACAGGTTAGTCAACTGTTACAATAGATATATATATTTGTTTGATAATTTTCAGCAAATGTGTCATCTGTTGAAACATATATGTTTCTGTTTGTTTTGTCAGTTGGAAGACATATAATATATTCACCTTCTTTAGCTCATTCTGCTCTCCTTTGGACGTTGTACGTTGCTCGGCGCAACACACATATAGAAGAGTTACAATTTTGCTCTTTTGGATGCCTGATAATGCCCTGAAAATCACTCTCCTTTTCCTCTTGGCCCTAATCTCTAACGTAACGGATGGAAATAAAATTCTCTTTGATGGAATGAGACCCCTCTTAGATATGAATTCCTTTACAGAAGCAGTTAATGCATTAATAACATTAATCACTACATCATGTTTCGCCCTGCAATCTTGATATTTGCATGCATAACATTCGCTGGGAGAGGCAAAATCTGTATAACCAGTATGACCATACTGAAAATGGTTTGCTTTACATACTGTAAAAGGAGCATTATTAGTAGCACCACTACCACCACCAACAGCTTCATCAACAACAACAACCCCACCCTCTAAAATTGTTTTTCTTGTAATGGTTGTTGCTCTAAATAATTCCATTTTTATTCTATAGATGACCTTAAGGTTTGATAAAGTTTGCACAGACCGTAAAGTATGAAAAAATGTCATCTTCAACTCTAGATTGGTCGGAACTAGTGACGGATGCGCATTCTAACATAAATCATTACATATATTAGAATGATGATTAGATCATTCAAAAAAATATTAATTAAAAGAAAAAATTAAGTATAATTATACTTACTGCATCCTTTGGGGGTTGAAGAGATCAAGAAACTTTGCATTTTCATCAGTTTTGGCCGACAACCATTTCAAGATTCTTGGATAGGAGACTCTTTCCTTGTAGTTCACTTGTTGTCTAAAATAAGGAATGGCTTCAAATTCCCAAGCCTATAAAATAACGTCAATAAATCAAAAACATTATTGAAGGAAAAAATAAATGATATCATAATAGAATAAAGAAACATTTACCATGAAAGCCCATGGGAAGCCATATAAGTCGACTGTCTTTGGCGCTAACGGAGTCAAAAATATTTGACAGTTATTTTGAAGCTTTCATACCCCCATGGATAGCTGTTAAACACCTCAAGATCCCTGGAGAGCTTTATTAAACTGAGGCTTATGTTATTGTTAACGTCTCTTGCCCAAAGAATATTATGTACAAACCAAACTAAGCACAATGATTGTTTGTGCTTCTTTGAAAGTCCTTTACCTTTCAACGCTTCTATCAAATTGTTGTTTTTGAATCTTGGATCAACAATGGACACCAGGTCATCACGATCACATGAATTTCCTTTGCCTTTTTTGGGTGTACGGGGTGCTTTTTTCAATTTGAATAGGTATAACTTGAGAAAGAGGATAACATTTTAGTCCAGATACTATGGCAAACTCCTTCCAACCAAAACAAACAGGCAAGCCACAGTAATTTATCCATACCTCATCCATCTTATATTTGTTTTCATACATAAACCTACGCTTGAGAAGTTCATATAACATTTTCATTTGGAAATGAGAATTGTTGTCCTCCAGCAAATCAAGATATTTCCCAAAGAAGCTGTCTATGAAATAAGCATCCAATTTTTGTTCTCAAAGTATTTTTTTGATAGCGTCGAAATATTTTCCCATGGCTAACTTAACCACGAAATCACCCGTTAAATCTGCAGCACCATCACACTACATTCTCACGGGATAACGATCAATGCTAAAGGCTTTGACTAACTCTTTGGTGGAAGGTCTATTAGCATCTCCATCATTTCTTTTAAAATATTACTCCTCCCCGTGTTCATCATAGTCTTCTCCCAATTGAGATAACACTTGTAAAGCAAGGTCATAGAGTGGTGGATGTAGCCTAGGTGCTTCACTTGTTCCTTTACTTGGACTTGATTAGGTTTCTATTCTTTTGGGAACCATATTATCTAAAATTAATAGGAACATAAAATAATATATTATTGTTGATTAGTGTATCGTTAAAAAGGGATAACTGTAAATCAAACAAACAAAATAGTAAAAGAACAGTTGGAACAGATCACAATCTATTGTAGCAGGTAGTATATCTGTTGCAACATATAACCAAACTGTTGCAGCGATGAGTAATCTATTTCAGCAAAACAAAATATATCACTCATCTTTTAAGACAGATGAATGGTCTATTCAATAAATCACACAACTGTTGTGACATCATCTGTTGCAATATATAAGTGATCTATTGGAACAGTTAAATAATCTATAGCAATGACTGAGTAATCTATTGCGACAATACAAAACATATCACTCATTTATTGAGAAAGACGAATGGTCTGTAAAATAGGTCACACATCTGTTGCAACACATGAGTGATTTATTGGAATAGTTATCAACGGTCAATATTGTTTAGATTTCTTCCAACATAGGGTCATCTATCGCGGCAGATGAATGATCAGTTGGAAAAATCAAGTCTTGGACTTTTCCTGTCGGAAGAGTTGGTAGGATTTTATCCAACAGGAGGTTCATCTGTTACATCAAATCATTAATCTGATGGTTCTTCCATTGCACCAAATGGTTAATTAGTTACATTAGATTTTTTATTCGCTGCTTAATCTGTTACAACATATGGTAAAGCTGTTGCATTCGATATTTGATCTGTTGCATCAGATTATTAATCTATTGCACCAGAATTGTTATCTAATGGTTCCTCTGGTGCATCAGATGGTTGATCTATTACATCATATGATAAATTTGGTACATCAGATGGTTAATATGTTGCACCAGATGGGTAATCTATCGGAGCAAATAGTAGCACGATTTTGTTAAACAAAAAAACAATAATTTCACCATTTTTACCAAGAACAAGAACAGAACAAATCAAACCAAATTATTCTTTTATTTTTATAAACACAAACAATAAAAATCAAACTTCAAAAAATGCAATAAACAACAAAATATCATAATTTACTTCAAAAAAAAAGAGAAGAAATACAAGAAATTAGAGTTTTATTCAGACCGCATTTCAAATTAGTGCAACAAATAATGAAATTATTAACCAATACTATAAGATAAGTTGTCTCAAGTTCCTCATTTTCTTCAAAAATAAAAAGGCCATAAATTTATAACTGTGAAAGAAAAAAAGGAACGACAAAGAATTCAAAGTTGTTATGGCCGGAGAGTAAGGCTGTCACATCGATTGAAGTTGAAAAGGAACTCGAAGCCCAACTATTTGTAGTTAGATGTTGAATTCTCTAAGTATTAAAATGAAAAATTTGAAGAATAGTTTGTTGGGAGAGAGTTGAGAGAAGTTGTTGAGAGAGAGATGAGAGACAGGTTGATTGAAATGAAAAGGAGAACTCGAAGCCCAACTATTTTTCGTCAGAGGTAGAAGTCATCGGGGGTTGAAGGGAGAAATTTTGAAGAACTTTTGGTTGGGAGAGAGTTGAGAGAAGCTGTCAAGAGAGATAAGAGAATGGTTGATTTGGATAGAAGAGGGGTATGAGTTGGGTTGATTTGTATTTTTGAATAGATTAGAAAGTTTTGAAAATATTAATCAAGTCCAAAATTAACTTAATCAATTTTCCTAATGATGTTTGACCCTATTTGTTGGTCAATGTCACCAATCCTTCATACAAGACTTAAAAGACACATTTTCTTAAATTTTCTCAAGAAGTTTGACTAATTAATTAAAAATGTGAAGAGCTAAAATTAAGTGTAAACATTGTTTGGATGTTAATTTGAAGTTTTAGAAGACTTATCGCTCATTCACATGAATAAAATATGAAGCAAGAATATATAACAATAGATTTCTAAGGAGATTTAGCGTTAAGAACTGTTTCTGATACTTAATAAAACAAAACGTCTCTTATAATCTCAATCGCCCATCATTTAAAGCATACATGTTCTGAGATAATCCTCTTTAGTTACAAGTATACATTTGCTTGGGCCCATCCTAACATCAAGCCCTTCTAGTTCATGTTTGTGCTCATCAAAAAATAAATAAAAATGAATCAGACGATGTGTTAACCCTAACCAAATCATTTGTGTTTTGTTTCATTCTATTGAATTTCTATGTGTTAAGCATCAGATGATAAATGAAATAACACTCACAGTGATGGCTTAAATTGAATTTTGCATTTAGATAAAAAATTTGCAAAGAATTCTGGATATCATCAATGATAGAAATAAGTTTTGTAGATCAAAGAAGATTTTTGAGTGGAGATGTTAGAAATAAAGGTGGGTAAATCGGGATCCTGCTATATACACGCAAAATTTATAACGCCTCTTAAGGGTATTATGTTAGATACCAATTGTTTTACATTGAAAAAATAGAGAAAAACTAATGGATTTATAGACTAAATAGGTTCTCCCATCTATCAAACTAGTTTTTTTTATTGGGGTCTCCCGCTTAATTTATAACACATTACCGTTTAAATTTTAAATAGCTATTATTATCTGAAGCATCAGTTATATGTATTGGTCAGTGGGTACAGGTTGAATGACACTAAAATACGACATTTGTGCATTGTTTCATTTCAACACAAGTAGCTTTTAAATCGATTGGGTTAATTTTTAGGGTAAAATTACTTAAACCTACTAATCCCAAAACTAATTACAAATATTTTATTTTTATAATTTCTCTCTCTATAGTTCATACACATAACTCTATATTTGCATAATTCAAAAAGTTACCAAGTTTGAATACAAAACTAAAAAAATTTCATCTTGGTACAAAACTCCAACAAGTTTTTCCTCTCCTCCCTCAAAATTGACACTCTTTCAACCCTTAAATTTAATCCAAAACTCCTTAAATCTCTATTTCTTCATTCTTTATACCCCATACTTTCATCAATTTCATCTCCTCCCTGCCCTTCTTCATTGTATCAATCATCAATTTTGATAAAGACCTACGTATGTTTGGTAATGAAAGATATGAATTTATGTGTATTGATGGTACTAAATGTCTTTGTCTTATACATGGTAAGATTTATATGAAAGTTCGGATCGCTACCGGTGATATCATTCTTGTTGGAAGAAAATAAAGAGGAAGAAAAAAAGGTATGCATATGCATGGAATTTGACATTGTCGAGAGTTTTGATGTCACACCATATACATATGTATGGAATTTGTTTTTACTTCATCCCATATACATAAAACTATTATGTATATGAGCACATACACTTAAATTTCTTATTCATATATGGTGAAACAAAAACTTATGGGCTATTTATTTCAGAACATATACATTACAAAATTATGTATATGTTATGCATTAGCAGTGTTATACATACCACAGTTATATATATATCAATTTATATACATAATTTTGTTATGTATATGTGTTGAAACAGACACTCTTTAACTGTTGTATTTTCAGAACATATACATTACAAAATTATGTATATGTTATGCATTAACAATATTTTTACGTAACACAGTTATATGTATGGCTCTGTTAGACTAGTTGAGGTGTGTTTTTTCAGCCTATATGCATAGCATTGTTATGTATATGAAAGAATATTAAGCATTTTTTTATGTTTTTATGTTTTGAAAAAAGAAATTAATAATATTTTCAAGTGAGCAAAGATACCTGAGGAGTAGAGATGGAGCACGATGATTCTCTTATATAAGAACTATGTTGACATTTAGAGTTGCAACAATTACCGGGGTATTAAGTCGTTGAGTCATACGATGAAGATTTGGGAGAGGGTGGTGGAGCAAAGGTTGAGAAAGATTGTGCCTATTTTGGAGAATTAATTTGGTTTTATACCTGGTCGCTCCACGATTGAGGCAATTCACCTTGTGCGGAGACTGGTAGAGCAGTATAGAGAGAAAAGGAGGGATCTTCACATGGTGTTTATTGACTTAGAAAAGACGTATGACAAGGTCCCTAGAGAGGTTCTTTAGAGATGCTTGGAGGCGAGAGGGATCTCGGTGGCATACTTCAGAGCGATTAAGGACATGTATGAGGGGGAGAAGACTCGGGTAAGGACACTGAGAGGAGATTTCAAGCATTTCCCGGTCTTGACAGGGTTGCACTAGGGATCAACTCTTACTCTATTTTTATTTGCTTTGGTGATGGATGTGTTGACGCAGAATATACAAGGCGAGGTGCCTTAGTGTATGCTTTTTGAGGATAATATAGATTTGATTAATGAGTTGTGACAAGGGTTTAATGATAAGCTGGAGGTTTGGAGACAAACCCTAGACTCTAAAGGTTTTCAGTTAAGCATGAGCAAGAGGGAGTACTTAGAATACAAGTTTAGTGAATCGAGGCGTGGGGAGGAGGTGGTAGTGAAGTTGGATTCTCAGGCGGTTTACAAGATAGGTAGTTTTAAGTATCTCAGGTCTATGATTTAGGGGAATAGAGAGAAAGATGAGGATATCTCTCACTGTATTGGGGCTAGTTAGATGAAATGGTGGCTCGCTTTAGGAATTTTATAAGAAGGTGCCCCCCAAGTTAAAAAGGCAAATTCTGTAGAATTACAATCTAGCCTGCTATGTTGTATGGAGCAGAGTGTTGGCCGGTTAAGAATTCTCATATCCAGAAGTTAAAAGTGGTGGAAATAAGGATGTTGCGTTGGATTATGATTTCACAAGGACTGACAGGGTTAGGGATGAAATTATTTGGGAGAAGGTGGTATTGGTATATGTGGTGGATAAATGTGGGAAGTGAGGTTGAGATGGTTTTCTCATGTGACGAGGAAGGGTAAGGATGGCCCAATTCATAGGTGTGATAGGTTGGCCTTGGAAGGTTTCAAGTGGGATAGGGGTAGACCGAAGAAATACTAGAGAAAAGTGATTAAACGTGACATGTAGCATTTACAGTTGACTGAGGACATGACCCTGGATAGGAAGATATAGAGGAAAAATATTAGGATAGAGGGCTAAGGGTATGGATGAGTTGTTGACAATAATTAGGTGGATGCTGGTTTCCATTGTTTGGCAATGTATAATATTTTGTGGATGTCGTACCTATGTTATTTTATCAGGTTCTATGCTTTTGATACTTTTGTATACTACCTTGTATCTTGAGTTGTGGGTCTATCCAAAATACACTGGGTTGTTGTTGTTGTTGTTATGTTTTGAATTTTTTTTTAAGTTTTGTTACACATTAAACTAATTTTGGTTTGTAATGTATATTATTAAATGAGATGCAATTCAGATGCAATTGTCGAAATTAACCCGAGATTCTTCAATCTCTAATTTTGATTGTTGAAATTGATTTGATGTTTAAAATTTTTGAAATTGAAAAGTTGTTACTGAATTTAAGAGAACTATTAATCACAATTCCATAAATATAGAGTTAATTCTGTCATGTATTTAATGCAAATATTTTATTTTCATATGTATAGTTAATTCAGTTAGTTCAGATATATAAATAGTATTGTATATTGGCGTCCAGTTATGTATGTGAATAATTAAAATCCATGAGAGAAAAACATTAAATAAGAAAACTGAAAGAGAGGATAATTAAGAAGCAAACTAATTACCCTAATTTTTATACAATCAACTTCAATTCAATCCCTCCACCCCACCCTCCCTATTTAACAAACTTGACTACATCAATCCTACTTTAATCCAACCCCCCCCCCCCCCCCCCCCCCCCGCCCCCACAATAGAAAAAAAAAGCTTAACATACTTGACTACGTCATTTCCCCTTTAATAACTATAATTACAATCACCAAAGGATGTGGTGCACTTGATGGGGATGCTCTTCCTTTAATACGAGGTTTTGGGTTCGAGCCCTGGGTATGGAAAAATCCTTGGAACTGTACCTTAAAACCTACATCATGAGACAATGCAGCAGCTATGAGGATGGTCAATACTTGAAATATACTGGTATACAAAACTAACCAAAAATAATATTTATTTTGTATAATATAACCGAGAGCATTATGAAAACAGTTAAACACAATAAAGGTCAAAACACATGGGCGTAATTAAACAGTTCCAAACCATTCATGTAAAAACCTAGACAATACTTTTTGTTTGACTTCGGAACTAGATGGTACACCTACAAACATAGCACCCACGAGTTATATTGGTCTGTCATTAGCTCATCGGCCAAGATCTCCATCCTAGTTTTACACAATGGGTGGAGTGATCTAACCTACTAAGCCAAATGGCTTATCACGAGCGTACAATCTTTATTTCAGGACATAATAATCCCGCATCAGAAAAATACGATTTTGGGTAATGAGTTATCTGAACCTGTGCCTTCTTCGGGTAATCATCTATCTCTCTTAGAGCCCATTTTTAGCCTCTTAAAATCATACATCATGCTTATATATTTCATCTATTCTTCTATTAGGGGAATATCATAATAGGGTATCTCCAAACCCAAATTTGTAAGTCATATCATATCATACCATATCGTTATACCATGTCATATCCATAGTCCATCTTATTCAAAAACTTATTATTGACCACCGAGATGATTCGATTATCATAAAGGATTTCTCTTTCAAAGAAGATATACAAGTTCAGGAAAAACAATTTTTTTTCAAGACATAACTCTTAGGTGGTTAACTCTTGCATAATTCATAAAAGTTTCATGAGAAACAAAAGCATGTCTTTGAAATACATTATGGGCTCTATGAAAAATCATATAAGGAATCAATCCATAATTTAATAAAAGAGCATTAGAAAGATCAGCCTTTCTGTATTAATTTGAGAGTCCACAACAAAAGTAAAATACATAATCCTTGTCATAAAATTGGAGTTCATAGTTCAAACACTTCAAAATTCCTAACATACACATAATCAAACTTTCAAACTTGTAGAAACCCCCATAGTAAATACAAAATTTCGTCTTAACAAGAGAGTTTCATAATTCATGCATTTAAATTAATCCAAAGTCCATAACCATATAAGAGAGAGTCTTCATAAACCATGCTCTTAAATATATTGTCAAAATTCATGCATACATATGTACATAAATACACTTTGAGAATCTATAGAGAAATCATACTTACACCCATGAGTTTTAAGATAGTTCTACATACCTTTCTACAGAGGAAAATTAAAGAAAAACCTTAAGTTGGGAATCTAAAGCTTTAGAATTGACAAACCCCTTATTGATGTTTTTGGGAGGAAAATAATGATCATTTAGGGGCTTTTAATTAATTTTGGAAGAATTTAGGGTTAAATGATGGATTGAAGAGTTATCCGGGGGTTGGGGTTGGGGTGAACGTACCATTTTGCCCTTGATTTAATGTGGGAAAAACATGTTTGAACATTCAAGAAGGGAGGTCTGTGCCACGACCCTAATCTCAAATCTTTAGCTTTTCCGCACGATCCCAAATGCGGAGTACTAACATTTATTCATGACACCAATCGTGCACCCTGAACAATGACTCACTAAAATGCTCATAACTTTTGATTCAAAACTCGGATTGATGAATGGTCAGTTGCATTGGAAAGAAGACTTCAAGATATTTTATTTAATATTTAATGGTCTATATAACTTGATATATCCTATGAGTAATGATCGTTGGAAGTTCACCCAAGTAAAATCATCAACTAAAACTAAACTGGTGGAAAATGCTTAACTAAACTTTGAAGTAGGAGATTTTTATGATGTATATTCATCTCTAAAGATGTTCCCACACTAAATTATTGTTATTTACACTTATATGTTAGTTGAAATCATAGGGTTTGGGTCTATATACATGGAAGAACGGATCAAACTCTATCCCAAAAAATGTGGCATGTTACATGATCTCCTCCTTGGGATCATTCGTCCTCGAATAATAGATGGGAACTTGTTGAAGCTATAGAAGTATGGAATAAAGGATGTAATCTCAGATTAGGAAATTTTCCCTCAACACAACATATATAGGGATTCAATAAAAGCCTCATTACATCACCAAGTGAATCGTGTAAGTACGAAGTGTGAGAAAATGAGAATTAACATAGAGATGACCTTACACATGAGTTCTATGGTTCATAATCGTCACAACATAAGGCATGAGTTTATTTGGTGATCATAGGCTTTGATTTATATGATACCTGACATGAAATAAGGTTTTTCAAGACATAGGAATAGATGTATCCTCAACCTTACATGATACGACCAATAGCCCTTAAATTCAACAACACTTCTCAACTAGGCCATTTACTACGAACAATACACATCATCATTTCCAACTTACAATTCCTCCACAACACACCTAACTATAAGAGTCTGAGCCCCACTACATAGTACTTCCATGTAGAAACCTAACCTAGAGTTAAAGATTCTAGCTTAAGCTACGGGACTCTTTCCTTTACATCCATTTAAGAATATTACTTCACCTTATCACTTTAATCAAACAACCCTAGGTCTTAAGTCATGGGGTACTAACCATATAACACATTGGTTTGTGCATTTATCAATCACAACATTCAAGCCTATCTTTACTAGACCCACTTTATGGACATCCTTACTAAAAACTAGCAACTTCAATCATTCTCACAAAGATTTTTGCCACATATCCTCTTCCTAACTATTTTACATAATGAAAGTTCATATCCATCTTCCCTTTTCGCCAATAACCTTAGCTCTAGTAGTCATACCAATTTTTTCACAATCAAGAACATCTACTCCCTTATCTAAGGCATTACTAGGGTTTTATAACCACTATCATTCTAACATAAGGAGGGTCATTGAGGGACTAGAGTACATGCATCACGAATGAGAGTAACACTATTCAATTATAACTTATATTTGTTGATCTTCTCAAGGCGAGGCCTAAGATGTAAGATACGATACAATAGACACTAAGTACTTCATATATCAAATGTCTAGATCATAAATTGAGAGTTGTTCAGGCATAAACATAGCATAGCATAAGTTCTTAGGACTGGGCATAGTGAGAAAGATAAGTGCATATATCATGAGTTGTATAGTATAAAATCAGAATTCATGTAGTCAACGATTGAGACAAGGATTGGTACTTGAAGATATTGCTCCCAATTTTAAGAATTGGAAATGAACTTGAGTTTGCATAAACCTTATCTCTCTTGGCTAGATCAGACATTAAATGAATCGGTGATATATAGAAAGCATAATTTTTTAGAACAAAGCATGATATGAGACATGGATTTATAGATCACGAGCATCATATCATAAAGCTTAAATACTTGAAAGATTGGATTTCTAAGGGACATTATTGCTTCTAGTTTGGAGATCAGAACATGGGCATAAGTTTCATAGAGAAATTGAGACATAGGCATAGGCATGACTTAAATACGAAAAACATTGGTATAGTATCCTTTTTAAATTAAAGTAGGAGGAGTTTGCTAGACTTGGAATAGATTCATCATGACTCTTTCCTGAAACTTGCTAGAAAGAGAAAATTCAAGACCTACCTTAGTCCACCATCTCCCTATTAGATTAAAGACATAATCCTAAACTTGTGGACATACCCTCTTATCAAATCTATAACCATAACTCACAACACAATGGGGGTATCACTATACACATGAACGTTATACTATCCCTGATAAACTATATACAAAGGTACTAACTTCCTGTAAGATATTCCTTCAGGGAGATAATACTCTTAACCTCCTCTAGCCTCCAAGATTGAGCCCTAACCTTGACACTCTCAAGATGAGTTTTGAAGAGAAGCATAAATGCTTTAAATTAACAATGAATGTTATAAGGATTAGAAACAGGTTAAGTAAGGGTAGGATGATTTATACTTTGTGAAAAGGCCTAAGTACCCTAAAAAACATTGACCCATTGATGAAGGGGAGAGGGATTATGGTGCGGAACCCAACGCAGAGGGCTAGCTTCATAGTGTAGATCCTATTACGAGGTTCCCCTTTCGTAGCGCATTGCCTAGTGAGAAGGTGAGGCAATAAGCAATTTTAGGCCCTGTCGCAGAGTAGGGACATCACAATTTTGACCCATCATGATGCTTAACTTATTTTCCATCCTAAACTTTCCCTAATGTGCTAGAATCCAACTTTGGACATCCTATATTCAATCTAGGGACCACGTAAGCTTATTTTAAGCTCGATTTAGGCTCTCCAAACACCTAAGTGGTCGACGTCATTGCCTCAACACTAGTCCGTACATATATTACAATTATCCACTCAAAATTTTTATAAGCTAGCAATCTAGTCCCTTTCACGCATTATATCACGCCTATTAACTCACTACCACAAAGCTTGTATTATAATTCTTGAGTTACAATTCTTATCACCATAATCCACATCTAAAGTTCAACCTAGTGTCTAGAACAAATCATGTACAATCGATGAAACATCCCACATAATATACTAGTCCACCAAATAGAAAAATCAACCTAAATTCCTTATTTCTTTTAACTACGTCATACAAGCACATTTTCCTTCACAAAGTTAGTGATACAACATAATATTCATTACATGACTTCTCATATGTTGTACTAATTTAAAACCACTAGAGAAATGAGAATCAAGAGTCAATCTTACTCTTATAATATAACCCATTACTATCTATTAGAATTTTCTACTTTCTTACATCATATCTACTTACCAATGCATATGTCCCAACTACCTTCAAAATTTTATAAGTATCATTGAGCCTCTTTTTTTTCTAAGATTTGCGTAAGTTAATGCTAAACTTATAAATTATCGGCCAATCTACCCCTTTCAGTCACAACCTATGATTAATTTTACTACTACACTAAGTATCTCTTCAACTAAATTCTAATCGTTATAAATAATCACGTCCTCTTCTAACTACCATAAATCTATTAATCATGCTAAAACTTTAGCCAATCACCATAAAAAATCTTACCACCCTCAACTCAGAGGTTACACAACTACAACTACCTTCTTCACTCAGGAATTACCCTCAATTTGACTTCTAAACGTATGACTTCATATCACTAAATTTGAGACCATATTACTACTCATAGTTTATAACACCTTAACATATACTAACTAGTGTAGAAATACTATTCTAATATTCTGCTATATATCATTGCCTTTAAGTGTGACATCTATACCAAAGCTTTTGAAAAGGGACTAAATACACTTCTTACTTGAGGCTCAAATGCATGATTGATATATATAGGGGTATACACATCAATCAACACAGTTTGAAGAACTAACAGACTTCTCAAGTCCTTGTACATTTTCATAACCTTTTTGATAACTCAACTAGAAAGGACCATATCATTTAGACTCTAAGATTTTACACTTATATCGTCTTGACAATGAGACATAGCTAACAAAATTAAATAAAGGAATAAATTTGGATAACTTTCAAATATATAACACTATAACACAAAGTAGAGTATGAAAGAATGGGAAACATCTTCTAAATGCCTAGTAGACTCTTGATTATAAGTGTTGTGCACAATACACCAATAAGAAAGACTTTACTAGAAATGTTCTTGTAGACAACCTTGAGCTATGAACCATGATCTAATACAAAGATTGTATTGAGCCAAGCTAAGGCCCTGACTGCAATAGGCATCCGTAAAAATAATGGGCTGAGATACCACTTAGCATACTATTGTAAGTATAATTCATTTGAAACAGAAGTGCGGATAATATAGTGAAATTCAAAGAAAACTCATAATCAAACTATGTTAATAAAGTTGTGACAATATAATAAACAAATCTCGTCTACGAAGCCTCTAATAAATACTAACTATCTAGGCTAGGATAAGGCCCCCGACTGGACCATAAGCTTAAAGAAGACAACATATGAATAAATTTCTTTCGAAAGATGGATGACTCACTAACTCTGTACTATCCAAAATGTTCTACTAATATGATGGACCATGGGACTGTTCCTCAGAACCTACATTATGAGTGAATACAACTGTCACAAGGACGGTCAATACTTGGAATGTATTGATATACAGACTAACAAAATATATATATATATATATATATTTCATATAAAATAATCAAGAGCATATGAAAATATTTAAACATAATAGAGATCAAAATACATGGTCATAAACAAAGAGTTCCAAACCATTCATGTAAGAACATAGAAAACACTTTTTATTTTACTTCAGAGCTAAATGGTACACCCTATAAACATAATAACCACGGGTTATATGGGTTCGCCATTAGCTCATTGGCCAAGCCCCCTACCCAAATTTATTGCAAGAGGTGGAGTGTTTTAATCTAATACCCCAAAGGGATCATCACTAGTGTTTTGTCCATATTTCAGGACCTATAATCCTGCGTTGGGAAAATACAAATTTAGGAAATGAGTTATCTAAAGTCGTGCCTTCTTTGGGTAACCATCTAAATCTCTTATAGCCCATGTTTAGCCTCTTAAAATCATACTTCATGCTTATAAAAGTTTCTTCTGTTAGGGACATATCATAATAGGGTATCGTCATACCTGGACTTGCAAGTCATACATATCATACCATATCGTATTATACCATGTTGTATCCATAGCCTTTCTTCTTCAAAAACTTATAATTGACCACCAAGATTATTCAATTATTATAAAATAGTTTTCTTTCAAAAAGAATATACAATTTTAGGCAAAATAATTTCCTTTTAAGACATTACTCCTAAGTGGCCATCTCTTTCATAACTCATATAAGTTTCATGAGAAATAAAATCATTTACTTGAAATACATTAAGTGTTTTCTGAAAAATCATATAAGGAATCACTCCATAATATAATAAAAGAGCATTCAAAACATCAATCTTTTCATATCAATTTGAGAACTTGCAAAAAATGTAAAACACATAATCCTTGTTATAGAATTGGGGGACACATCGAAATTCATATTATTTACATAATCAAACCCTCAAACTTGTAGAAACCCGCATAGTAAATACATAATTTTATCATAACAAGGAGGTTTCATAATTCATGCTTTCAAATCAATTCAAAGTCAAAAACCATAAAAGAGGAATTTTTCATAAACCATACTCTTAAATAAACTCTCAAGATTCATGACATATATATGTACGTAAATACACTTTGAAAATCCAGAGAGAAATCATACTTACACCCATGAGTTTTAAGATATTTCTACATACCTTTCGATGAAGGAAAACTAAAGAAAAACCTTGATTTGAGATTCTAAAACTATTAGAATTGAGAAACCACTTCTTGATATTCCAAGGAGGATGTCAATGAGGATTTGGGGGATTTCAATTAGTTTTAGATGAATTTACTGTTATATAACAGATTAGATAGTTATGAGGGAGGGGGTTGAAAGGATTATTTTGTCCTTGATTAATATGGGAAAAAAATATTTCAACGTCTGTGAAGGGAGGATCACACTGCGACCCTAATCGCAAGGCTTCAACTTTTCCTCACAACCCTAAATGCGAAGCACCAACATTACTTTGCGACCCCAATCGCGTACCCTGAATGGTGCCTTACTAAAACGATCATATTCTTTATTTCGAACTCGGATTGATGAACGATCAGTTGCATTGGAAAAAAGATTCAAAAGAATTTAATTTGAAATTTAATGGGCCACATAACTCGGTATATTCTAGGAGTAGTAGTTATTGGAAGTTTACTCAAGTAAAATCATTAGCTAAAAGTCAATCGATGGGAAAATGCTCAACTAAACTTTGAGTTAGGAGATTTTTATGATGTATATTCATCTCCAAAGATGTTACCGCACTAAAGAATTGTTATTCAAACTTATATCTCTATAGAAATTATTAGGTTTGAGTCTATATATATATAGGAAAGACAGCTCAAACTCTGACCCCAACAATGTGAGGTCTTACATGAAAATAGTAAAAAATAAGGGGAGAGTTGTTGGAGAAATTAAAAAGAGAATAAAGTGAAAATTTTATTTTTAAATGTGGGATGTATATAAAAATGGATTCATTAAAGTGTAATTGTTATTTATGCATTTTTTATCATTGGGGGGCTCAAATTTTAACTTTAACGCATATCATTTTGGGTGTACTTAGGAATTTTATTAGGTAAGACTAGAATGTTTGTTTGCTCTGCCTTTGTATAGTTAAAGGGCCTACTTTTGCACTGAAAAAATTAAAAATCATATTTATAATTTTGATGCCAAGTTCAAGGTCCAACTTATGTATTATGCCAAATATTTTCCTTTGAATTTTTACCAAATCTTGTGTGGGATACTATCAGGGACCATCAGAGATTTGACATTAAATTTTTTTTGGATATTTCATATTTATTTGATTGTCCTATTTTTTTAGTCTGATGAAAAATATTTCAACAGTTGATATTAACAAATGTTGAATTTTCTCAAGTCTATTAAATTATGATCCATTATTGAGAAAAGGATTGTATAGTCTATGAAAGGCACAACATTAGTGGGTGAACCAACTACTCAATTTGAAAAAAAATAGATAATTGGATTATAAGGCATAGTACTATCTTGACTGCAAGGTTAAAATACATGTATCCACCAAATTTCAATATTAAAATCGACAAAAGAGGCTTGAACAATTTTACCAAAATGACATCGACGTGTTGTTGATATGAAGAGAGAAACATCAAGATTTTGGAGAGAGTATGAATTGGCCCAGATAAAACCAACAGAATCTGTCAATTAATTTTTTGCAAGAATCACAAAAAATATGGGAGATTTAAGGATCAATGGAGAGATATTCTAAGAAGTCAAAAGTGCTAAAAATATATTGGAATCTCTAAGTTTAAAATTACACACCAAGAAGACAACTCTTGAAACTACCCAAGATCTTAATATTTTGGGGCTTGATGAGCTAGAAGATGAGTTGGTGACATATGAGAAGTCCCTAAATCAAGAGACAATTGAATTAGTAGCGGAAACATTGCAAGTAAAGTGTGATCAATAAAAAAGAAAGAATTAATGAATTTGGCAGAAATAACTGAAGAAGATCAAAATTCAAAAACAGTGAAGAAAACAACCAAGGCAACAATAATTTTTGTTGTGGTATAGAGATTTTTTGAGTGGAAAGAGGACTTAATTAATGGTCAAAGTACTTGTCAATAATTCTTTGGATGACCACAAAGGAAAAATTTAGATGAAACTAATGCTTTTTCGATAAAAGTATGCATTTTAAGTCATGAGAAGTGCAATAGACATGATTGGTTTGCACAAGGCAAGGATATTGAAAAAAAATATTCACCGTTGTCGTTCAAGAAAACTTGTATGAAAATAGTGAAGAAGATACTAGTGATGAAAGAAGCAAAAGTATTCAAGAATACCAAGTATTTTTATGATTTATTCAAAATTAAAGCAGAAACAATTAACGGTCTAGATCCGCATCTAAAGTGCATATTTATTGATTTTGTAGATACAAACAATTTTGAGTTATTAACCAAATTTGTAAATTTTGAAAACTATGAAACAATTATTATTGATGATACTATTCTACTACACACAAAAAGGCAAATTGAAGTCAAATGGGCACACAAGGCCAAATACAAACCAATTGGAGAAGCAAATTAATTATTTAAGATTATGAAAAGAGGAAAAAAAAATGATGATGATAATGTGTTAAAGATGTTTGACATGAGAAAAGTCAAATTAAATTTGAATCTCATTGATGAGAAATTGAAACTTACTAAACACGACACCTGTAATTTCGTTGATGCTACTTATTTAAGGAAATTAATGGAGAGTCTATGGTACTTGACTTTTACAAGACATGATATTATTCAAAACATGCTCAAGTTTGAAATTTTTTGTTCAAGGGAGGTTATCTTGAAATTAAATCAAGACATTGTAGATTGAAAAGAAATTCTCCAACACAAATAAAAAAATTAAAGATTGAAGAGAAGTGCTCAATACAATAACCATGACAACAAAAAAATGCAAGAGTATAGAACTTTTAAATTATGAGAGGATGTTGGAAATAATAATTCAAAATTGGAGTAGGAATTCTTAGTTGTTTAGGATTTTATATTTTTGATATTTATTTAATTCATGTCTAATTAAGATTAGGCTTTGTTTGTCATAGTTTATATATGAATCAATTTTTTAGTCTTAATTTAATTTGATTTTATTCTAATACTATAAATAGGGATGCGCTCTCAGATATTTAATGTAAGTAGTGTTGTAGAAAATTATTTTATTTTATGAATAAAATAGTTTCCTTCATTAAGAATACATTTCAAACTAATATATGGTCACGTTATTTCCAATATTTCCTAACTCACAGAGTTCAAATTTTATCCATAGATATTAATAACATAACCGGAGAAATATCCAAAAATATTAGTTGTATAGCAAATCTTAAGGAGTTCTATATTGCATATAATTCTATAAATGGGACTATTCCTTTGTCATAGGGAAATTTTTCCTGGGGCTTTGAGCTAAAAGTGACAAAAAAGTTTGAAAATGAGGTATTGGTGACACAAGTCATAATAATTGAGTAGAGGTGAAAATTACTTTATTATGGATTAAGAAAGTTGGATAAATTTGAGAATAACCCACAAGTTTTTAAATTTACACTTTGATCCAAATATTTACCTAATATAACAGGAAACAGAGAAAAAAGCACCTTTCTCTCTTTTCATCTATTGTTATTTTCTCTCTCTTAGCAATTTTTGTTGTTGATTGTTACTACTGCTTTATTCATCATCTTCTGCTTCATTATCATCATCTTCTACTTCATTATCATTTTCATCTTCTTCTTGTTGACCATTATTGGTGTTATTGTTACTGCTACTGTTGTTATTTGACCAATTTCTTTGGTCAAATTTTGTTTTGTACATCACTTTCCACTTTGGCATTACTTCATAGGAGACTTTGATAAGTCAAATGATGAATTTTAGTTGAATTTGTCTTTTGGTAACTGCTATTGTGCTGTTTTTTCAATAACAGATAGCACGCAAACATGCAACATAAGAGCCAGTTGTTTAAACAGATCAATCATCTATTGCGACAGATGAGACATTTGTTTCAACGGAAGACATATTTGTTGGATTCATGTTTATGATTCTATAGTGTTGTAATATGAATCGAACAGATGGATCATTTATTACAACATATGACCCATCTGTTGCAACAGATTAGTTATCTGGTATAACATGATAATATCTATTGCAACATATTAGTAACCTGTTGCATCAGAACTTGAACTCAATTCCAATAGACGTATTGTTTGTTGCAACAGGGTAAATATCTATTACAACATATTATTAACCTGCTGCAACAGAACCGAAACTCAATTTCAACAAGCGATAAATACCTATTGCAATATATTAGTAACCTATTGTAATAAAACCTAACCTCGATTCTAATAGATTACCATCTGATGTAATAGGTAAGTCATCTGTCGCAACGGGTTAATTATCTATTACAACATGTCACTCTATCTATTGGAATCAGCTTCAAAGGTGCCTTAGTATCTTAACATCTATCCCAACAAGCGCTTCATCTGTTGTAATAAATATATAGTCGGTTGCAACATATGATTCACCTATTACAACATATGACTTATCTATTGAAATCAAATTCAAGAGCGTAACATTAATCCCAACAGGTAAGTAATCTGTTGCGACTGATCACTTACTTATTGGAACAGATTACACATTTGTTGGGATTTATTTATGGCACTATGAAATCACTATTAACTTAGTTTAGCAAATGTCTTTATTTAGGTAGCACTAATGAAGGGATTAATAACAATAGGAGTGGATTGTCATGGTCAATGGATCAAGAAGAGCAATCAATATGTATAGCATTGGAATGAGGGAGAAATGCTAGAGGCGATAGCTATGATTGTCCAAAGTGATGTTTTGTATGATGATTTTGTAAACTTAATCATGGACTGAATTTTCAACCAAAAAAAATCTTCATCAGCAACATGTACAATACCTTTGAAAATCAGAGGGTACTACCTTTCAAGATAGCCAATCAGGTTTGGTTGCATGCTTATCTTAGGGATTCATCCAGGCCAGTATTAAGGGTATATGTGGTTGAAAAGATGAGAGAGAATAAGAAATAGAACGTAGAAGAAGAACAATAACAAGACATCTTTGATGATAGGTTGGATGATATAGACATTAATATTTTAGATAATGATCAAATACCTACGCCCGTTGATGTAACTAATACGGTGGGCAGTTGTTCTCGATCGACATAGTCTGCAATCTTCAAGACGATAGGACCGTCTTTTTCATTGGAATGTCATTCAAGAATAAGAATTAACTATATACCACTTTTTACATTTCTTTCTTGAAAAAATATTTCAAAATAAAGAAGGTGATTAATTCGAGCAGTACCTTTTACTACAAATATGCTAATCTGAACTACAAGTGATGGTTGAGAGAGGTGAAGTACATAAGTTCTAACAGATTCCTAATTCATAAACATAAAAAAGCATCACACATGTTATTCAGAGCATATCTTGGGCTAAAATCTTCATGCCACGATAAAGGTCCTCGGTGAATATTTCAAGAGTTGTTTCCCCGATGGCAAAGGCCCTTCTACAAGGGTTATAGCCAATTAAATCCTTATGAAATTGGGTGTTATGGTCATTTATTAGAATATACATATATGGTATTGGGGATTTCAAAAGAATTGGTTAGGGGGACACACGATCATGGATATGCAGTCCTGGATGCCTACCGTTACATGACTGAGTCCATAAACCTCAAAAGTAAGATGGCATTTCATGTTGATGAAAATGGAAGGTTCAAGTACTTTTTTGTATCTTATGGTGCTTATATTCGAGGTTTTTGACATTTCAAAAAATTCATAGCCGTTGATGATACCTTCTAGAGGAGCAGGTATAAGGGAGTTCTTCTAGCGATGGTGGTACAAAATATGGAGAATTACATCTTTTCTGTCGCTTCTTGTGTAGCAGAAAAATGATGTGTGCCTCGTATGGATTTTTTTTGAACAACTACAAAGTTGCATCAAAGATACCAAAGGGTTGTGTTTTCTTCCGGATATGCATCCAAGTATTCCAAAGATGGGCTCAATTTTCTTCACTTCAACTTACTTTGGTTGTTGCATCATGTAACCCCCCGTACTTTTTCTAGCTTAAAACTATTCCTAGAATGTCAAAGATTTTCTTCAAAGGTAAATAAATTTTTATTTTATCCGTTATTTTCTAGATTTAGACTTTCTATTGTGTGGGAAATTGAATAAGCTTTCCATTGATATAAGATTCGCCTAAATTCGACACTTGATGAAGGAGTTATGACATTTTTAAGTTGATAGTGTCCCACCTGGGTTCTAGGCACGTTGCGGAGATGGGAAAAGGACAATCATCAATTCCAGTGGTCTTCCGTAATAGCCCCGCATAGTCGATATGCCCAAATTCCAAATTTTCCCATTCCAGTGTACCAGTGCGATGATGACATGTCTCGTTGAAGGACAAATTGTCATTACTATAGGGCACCACGATGGTGGCGCATCGCGTTGAAGTTCTAGGTACCAATTGTAAAAATCTAGATGGACAATGTGATGACTCTGAGTCACAGAGGTCCCCACTTTCCCAGTCGTCCTTTTCCAGAGAGCCATCATGATAGTGGCGCATTGTGGTGGCCCTGTAAATTGGGATTTTTAGTCGATTTTTAGTTCTAATTAAAAGTTTAATAGGGGAATTTTGGTCAATCCCCAGGTCCCCAATCCATCCAAAACACATTATTAAGCATATACAATGCACCTTATGCTTATTTCATCACTCAGCTCTCAAAAGAAAATCCTAGATCATCAAAGCTCCTACTCCACAGAACCCAATTCTTCCATTAATTCTCTAAGAAAATTGAAGATTTAGGATTCCCAATATAAGAATTCTAAGAATTCATCTTCAAAGCATCAATAGAAATCCAAGATTCAAATTTTAGCATCTAATTCATTAATTGATGTATGTGAGATTATTCAACAAGGATAATCCTTTTATCCATGTGCTTAAAATTTGTTATAACTACAAATATATTGAATTTTATGTGATATCTCATGAACTTGAAGTTAGGGTTTTGACTCATCATTGTTATTTATGAGATTATGATGTTTTCAATGATTTAAAAGTTGAATCACCTGATTATGTTCACATTTTCATACATAATGCAGAAATTTCAAGATATTGAATTTGTTTCTCAATGTTTACATTATCAAGCATGAGTAATTTGATGTTTTAACATGAGATTTAAGCATGGGGTACTACCCCAAGATTGAATATTATGATTTCAAGAAATATGATGCTTTAAGCATCTTATGAGCAGATAATTTATAGTATTTCAGTAAAGCTTTGATCTTTTGATCATTGTTTAGCTTTGGAATCTACTTTACAAATTTTTACAATTTACAAAACTCAGATTGGCTTTATTTATAGATTTACTTATATAAATGCATAATTGGTTTTCCATATAAACCCTTATGCTAGATTTTAAAAGTGCATTTCCAATGATTTGAGCATACAGATTTAAGAGGGAGTAGTATTTAGCACCGAGCAGAAAGAATGGGATTAGCGTTCCCTATCTTCCACAGAACTATGAGCCAACGTAGGTACAAATTGAGATTATTCCCATTTATAAGGATGACAGATTTAGCTTGTGATCGATAACCGAGATTAGGTTATAATATCTGGCAAGAGTATGACACCTCTCCCCAATGTGAGGTTTCTTATAGCTCACATAGTTCATATCGGTTAATAGAACCTCCTTGCCAGCTAAAGGAAAAGAAAAGAATAATAGAAAATAATTGTAGAAAACTAAGTGTAAAGGCTCACAGTTTTACTCAAATTATGCTTTACAGAAAGGCAATAGTTAGAGATTTCAGATTTCAGATTTAGAAGTAAGCCCTTTTTAAACATAGACATTATCATTAAAAAACAGAACATTAGCACAACTTTTAGAACTAAAGGTTATGACTCACTAGATTTATAAACTGTGATTTTCTATTCATTATTTCAGATTTCAGTATTTCAGATATTCCATCTTATGTGAGTCATTTACATTTAGCATGCATTGTTTTATAAATGATGATTATGAGATGATGTTTTACTTATGAATTTCACCCCCATATACTCAGTACATCCTCAAAGTACTAATCCACATATACATCTATGTGCTATATTGTCTCATAATGTAGTTACAAGTAGTAGTATGTGCAGACAAAATCAGATAGTTGCAAACTCCAGCCAGTAGATGATGATTCCTCCTACTTCAAGGACTTTAGTTAGATGTTATTTATGTACTTTACTTTCTTACTCATATGTATTGATTAGTGGTAGATGGAGTCGCGCCCCAGCTATCTATAGTCATTATAGTTGAGGCTTCACAGATGTCAGTTAGAGTCAGTCTTGTAATTTCAGTCCCTCTTTTTAGAATTTATTAGAATTTAAAATTGTATTAGTATTATATTTTTATAGATTCCATCACTATTATGTTTTCGCACAGTAAACTCAGTCATTTTATACATATTATTTAGTTGCTTATGAGTTATGCTAGTAGAAGGGTTAGCTTGGGATCACTTGTGATCCTAAGCACCGTGTTATATCTCGGGAATGATTTTTGGGGCATTACAAACTTGGTATCAAAGCTCAAGGTTCAAGTGTCTTAGGGTGTTCTTGAAGTCGTGTCTAGTAGAGTCTTACGAAATGGTATGGTGATGTCTATACTTTTCTTTGAGAGGCTACGAGGCATTTAAGAAAAGTTTTCTTTCTTTTGTACTCTAGATTATGTAGTAAAGTTGTTCTCTTAGAAATTTTTGTCTACAAGTATGTTGCCCCCCCAAAAAAATTCTTCATCTATGACTTATCCTCTAGATAACATGATTACCAAGTTTCAATTCCTCATTACGATGATGCTCTCAGATTTACTATCAGTGACTTCAGAATTCACACAAGGGGCTTGAGAGGATCTCCCTAGTGTGTTAAGTTCCTTAAGTTAAAAATTTTATGTTCTCGTCCTTATGATTTGTTCAGTTGATACTTAATTAGATATACATTTAGGTTTCCTCATTATTCCTACAGTACAGATAGTGCTCATGAGTGGAGATAGTATAAACCTAAACTGTTAAATATAGTGTGCATGTGAGAGATATTATGAACTTCAGTGTTATGATTTATGAATAGTAGAACTTTATAGTCATAAGTATGGGTATAGAAGAGTAGTTACGAGAAAAGTTAGAGTGTCGATTGATAGAAAGTATAGAGATAAACTTGTTTATGTTAGCGAGTTATGTGAAGGTGATATGTTCTTATGTGTTAGTTTAGTGGAAGGAAGAGAAAGGGTTATTAGTTAAGGTGAATTATTGTTTGATTGAAGCAGGAATGAGTTATTGATGGTAATTGTTGTCTTTGAAAGGTATGGAATATTAATGAAGTGTTTGGTGGTTTAGTATCATTAATTTAGGCTTTTCTTGAGATTAAAAAAGGAGTTTAGTTGATACTCATTGAGATCTAATAGTAATTTAGGTGTATAGAAGGGTAAATAGTGATGATGGGTAAAAGAAGGATGTGTTAATGGATTATAAATAAGATAAGCACATGGTTATGATCGGTTATTATTGTTATGAAATTCTAGTGGACTAGTATTTCTCGATGTTTTATTTCATAGCTTCCAAGTGAGAATTATTTATGAGGTTGGGTTGTTGAAGTATGTTTAGCACTAGACATTAAGTTTGAACAGGTGATGGTCGTCAAAGTGGATGTGATTTCTTTGTTAATGATGCTAGTTATATGGAAGTGATCTAGTAGGCTTGAACAGTGTATGCAAGAGTTTGAGTTCAGTTATTTATAATTAAGTATAATGTAGTATGTATGATGAAGAAGTATGCCCAAGGTGATATGGGGTTGCATTATTTTCTATGGTTATTACGTGTTGTGAGTGGTTAGTAATATCGTTGAGTTTCTAAGTGGAAGAAGACTAGTTAGATGGTATATGGTGCTCTACATTGCTAAGTTAAGGAGTTTTGATTTATAGTGTTGAGCCTTTTGATATGATCTTGATTCTCACGGTTTAGATAAAAAATATAAGCTTAGAGATGTGATATTAGTAATTTATGACAAGAGTAGTTTGGCTTATTGAAGGTTGATTAAATCCATGTTAAGTGTTAGGATCTAAGCTTGAATCCTTAAAGATTGAGCAAACAAAAATAAGAGTTGAAAGCTATAGATGGTGTGAACTCAGGATATGGTGATACCAATGAAGATTTCAAGTTAGTAAGTGCTCAAGATATTATATGACGACTAGTGAGGGATACCAAAAGATAGAGTTGTACCTCGGAAGAAGTATTAGAAGTGGGTTTTACACTTTTAGAGTAAGTTTAGTTTTATGTGTATTGATTATACCCCAGACTTTAGAGTAAAATGATTGAAGTTTAGACTGAAGTTTATTTAGTGGTTCACAAACTTAATGGATTAAAGCTAAGGGGGAGATGATAGAACGAGTAACCAAGTCAGACTTCCCGATTCTAGTAAGTGATGCTAGTGTAGTATAGAATGTCAGTAAGAGAGGATGATGCTCGTCCCATTCTCATCTCAGTACAAAGTTTTGTACTTTATTTATCTCAATATTTACTCATGCCTCACATATCAGTTTCTTGACCATAGTTCATGTTCATACGTATAATAGAGAGTCATGTACTCTTCCATTTCCTAGTATGAGAAGTTCTAGTCCATTCAGCAGTCGAAATCACATTCCATAAGTTATAACTCTAAATTCAGGTAATGCAGCTCATGACTCATGTACTCAGGCCTTACAGTATGTTCAGTTCCAGTACTCATACAACACCCTTAATGATCATTGAAGCCCAAAATTATATCATGTACGTCCTCAAATTAGATTTCTTTAGTGAATCCATGACGTGAATACTCTATTCCTCAGGCCTCAGTAAAGTGTCAAGTTCTGCTTAGTACCCCTTCATATTTTATACCCTTGCATTCTAACCTTTCAGTGACCTCCCCTAGGTCAAGAGAGTGATGATATTATATATATAGGAGAGAGTGAATGTGTTATGTTAGAGAAAAAATGGTTGTATGCTTTTTTATGTAAGTCTACAGGTGGAAAATATTGAGGTGAAACTTTTGTGTATGACTTGGTCAATTGAGAATATTTTATATGTGTCTTCCTAAGAATTGAATAGCGCATAGAAGTTGTTATTGGTAGAGGTAACAGAGAATATGGGGAGGATGCTTTTATGGGTGTTTGTTTAGAAGTACCTATGTGGTTATGAAGATAGGCTTGAATGTTATATTGGTATATAGGAGGATAGGTGTGTTGTGTATTAATGAATTTCTATTAAGAGGTTGAATTCAGCTGTTAAAGTGATAAGGAGAATCATCCTAGAGTGAGTAGTTATGACAATGCTCGGGGTATTGAATCTGTGGTTCAGACTAGCATTATGGTGTTATGTGCAGTACCTTGTGATTCCGATGTTAGACTTGACCATGATGAGAGGATTTAGTTCAGTTTAGACTTTAGTAGACGGATTTATTAATTCCATGTGAGAATTAAATGTTGAATCATGTGATCATGGTATTTAAGGGGATAGTATAGTTAATAGAGTATTTGATAAAGTGTTGCTAAATTTTAAAGTAAGAAGTTGCGTCGCTTAAGGCATAATAATTCCATCCTAGCTTATGATTTATGGATCTATATTCCATGCTAGGAAGTGGTAGGAATGTTGTAATCTCTTACTCAAAGTTCTTGTTCAGATCATGCCCGGAGTTCTTTACTGCCTACTATCGTTAGAACTTCCTAAAAAGAGTGTTGAAGAAATACCCTACTTGTGTTTGAGAATTCAGTATGATTCGGTCTGTATAGCCAGCAATTAAGTTTAACAGTCGAACAGACAAATTTCTATATCTTTCAATCTTTCGATTTAGTCTAGTCTTACTATCTGAAAGTTCATGAGTAGGGCTTTTTTATGAGGTAGTTTATACGCATCTAGATAAATTGCGAATTCAGCTCAGTATATGCATCAGACATCAGTTTCAGATTCAGATATTGAGTTATGATTCAGTTCGTAAGTATGTTGTGTATTGTCTCAATTTTTTCCTAGTATTTCAACAAAATCAGTATCATTTGGGGACAAACTATCCCAAGGGGGAGATATGGTAATACCCCGAGTTTTCATGTTATAAACCTCTCATATTTTTCTCACATAATTAGATCCAACCTAAAGTAATGGTTACTTATAAGTTGACTCTCTCGTTTTTATCTCAGCCATATAGCTATTTTCATGAGAATTCATGCACTCGCAGATCAGTTCAGTAGCTTATTATGTTTAATATTCAGCTATTCAGTTTATTTTAGTTTTGCATGATAGCTTATAGACTCAGATTCCTCAGTATTTTCAGCTTAATTAGCCATATTCGAGGACGAATGTTCCCACGGGGGAGGTATTGTAACACCTCGTACAATTTCTAGCTTAAAACCATCCCTAGAATGTTAAAGATTTTCTTTAAATATGAATAAATTTTTAATTTATGCAGTATTTTCTAGATTTATACTTTCCATTGTATGGAAAATTGAATAATCTTTCCATCGATGTAAGATTCTCCCAAATCCGACACTCGGTAAAGAAGTTATGACATTTTTAAGTTGACAGTGTGCCACATAGGCGCTTGGCGTGTCGCGATGATGGTACGTCGCATTGAAGTCCATATTGGCATTACTATAGGGCACCGCGATGGTGGCACATCGCATTAATGTTTTAGGTCCTAATTATTAAAATCCAATGGGACAACGAGATAGATCCGTGTCGCGGAGGTCCCCTATTTCCCAGTTGCCCTTTTCCAGACAACCACCACGACAGTGGCGCGTCATGGTGGCCCAGTAAATCTAGATTTTTGGTCAATTTCTAGTTCTTCTTTAAAGTTTAATAAGGGCATTTTGGTCAATCCCTAGGGCCCCAATCCATCCAAAACACATCATTAAGCATATACCAAAGCACCTTATGCTTATTTCATCACTATTCTCTTAAAAGAAAACCCTAGATCATCAAAGCTCCTTCTCCAAGAAACCCAATTCTTCCATTAATTCTCTAAGGAAATTCAAGATTTAGGATTCTCAATACAAGAACTCTAAGAATTTATCTTCAAAGCATAAATAGAACTCCAAGATTCAAGGTTTAGCATCTAGTTCATTAATTGAGGAATGTAGGGGTTCTTCAACAAGGATAATTCTTTCATCCTTATGCCCAAAATTTGTTTTAATTACAAATTTACTGAATTTTATGTGATATCCCATAAAATTGAAGTTAGGGTTTATATCCATCATTGTTACTTACAAGCTTATAATGTTTCCAATGATTTAGAAGCTGAATCACATGATTATGTTCACATTTTCATACATAATGCAGAATTTTGTAGATTTTGAATTAGTTTCTCAATGTTTACATTATCAAGCATGAGCAATTTGATGTTTAACCATGAGATTTATGCATAGGGTACTACCCAAAGATTGAATATTATGATTTCAAGAAAGATGATTCTTTAAGCATCTTATGAGCATATTATTTACAATTTTACAGTAAAGCTTTGATCTTTTGATCATTGGTTTAACTTTGGAATCCACAGAACTCAGATTATCTTTATTTATAGATTTACTAATATATATGCATAAATTGGTTTTCCATATGAACCCTCATGCTAGTTTTTAAAAGTGGATTTCCAATGGTTTGA
Organism: Capsicum baccatum var. pendulum; assembly: GCA_030864225.1. Taxonomy (NCBI): domain Eukaryota; kingdom Viridiplantae; phylum Streptophyta; class Magnoliopsida; order Solanales; family Solanaceae; genus Capsicum; species Capsicum baccatum. The sequence goes on along the minus strand of CM061554.1, from coordinate 49,773,870 downwards.
GCATACAAATTTAAAAGGGAGTAGTATTTAGCACCGAGCGAGAAGTGTGGGATTAGCATGCCCCATCTTCCATAGACCTACGAGCCAACGTAGGTACTAATTGAGATTTTTACCATTTAAGTGGATGACAGATTTAGCTTGTGATTGATCATCTGGATTAGGTTATACTCCCCGACAAGAGTATGAAACCTCTCCCCAACGTGAGGTTTCTTTCTTAGGAGGTCAAGACGTTGGACTCTATGTAGCTTACATGGTTTATGTCAGTTAAGAGAACCTCTATGCTAGCTAAAGGAAAAGAAAAGAATAACAGAAAATCATTTTAGAAAACTAAGTGAAAAGGCTCACAGTTTTACTTAGATTATGCTTTACCGAAAGACAATAGTTGTAGATTTCAGCTTTCATATTTCAGATTTAGAAGTGAACTCTTTTTACACTTAGACAGTATGATTTACAGACAAAACATTAGCACAAATTTTAGAACTAAATGTTATGACTCACTAGATTTATAAACTGTGATTTGTTATTCATGATTTCAGATTTTAGTATTTCAGATATTCCATCTTATGTGTGTCATTAACATTTAGCATGCATTGTTTTATAAATGATGATTATGAGATAATGTTTTACTTATGCATTTCACCCCCATATACTCTGTACATCCTCAAAGTGCTAATCCACATATACGTCTATGTGTTATACTGTCTCATAATATAGGTACAAGTTATAGTATATGCAGACAGAATCAGACAGTTGCAGACTACAACAAGAAGATGATGAGTCCTACTTTGGGGACTTAAGTTAGATGTTATTTATGTACGTTATTGTCTTACTCATATGTATTGATTAGTGGTAGATGGAGTCACGCCCCAGTTATCTATATTTTGTATTGTAGGGGATTTACAGATGTCGGTTAGAGTTAGTCTTGTAATTTCAGTCCCTCTTTTCAAACTTTATCAGAATGTAAAATTGTATCAGTATTATAATTTTATAGATTCCATCACTATTATGTTTCCGCACAGAAAACTTAGTTATTTTATACATATTAAATAGTTGCTTATGAGTTATGCTAGTAGAAGGGTCAGCTTGGGATCACTTTTGGTCCTAAGCATAGTGTGACATCTTGGGATAGATTTTCGGGGCATTACACATCAGGCTTCTTGGAGATAACATTCGGACCAACTATCACAATGAAAGGGTTGTGACCCTTTTTGATAGAGCAGCTAAATTATATAGTACAGAGGAGTTTTTAGACCATTTCAGTCAATTAATGGATGTGAATCCCAAGGAACAGAATTTCTTGTATGTGTCGGTTTTGAGAGATGGAGTCGGGCATTTTGTCCGACAGATTGCTACATTCTTATGAATTTAATATCTTGTTTAAGTTACAAGTTTAGTATGATGTAGTACTAAATGATTCTTGTGTATAGGTCCAATATTATGACATCAAACATAGTTGAATCGGTGGATTCATTGTTTGGCGATAAAAGAGAATTTCCTATCAAGGCTCTGTTTGAAAGAATAAACAAGGAGTATGGCCAATTTTTTAGAGAAAGGCATGTGCAGTTCAAAGACGCAAGAACCCCATTTGTTATAGAAATGGAAAAAATAATATCAATAAACATCAGTTTGGGGAATAGGTTATTATCTCATCATATAGCATATTACAAATTGAGTATCACCGGTCATGGTAATGTTGCCACTGTCGATCTTTAAACAAGATCTTATACGTGCAGAGTTTTTGAATTGGACAAAATACCCTGTCCACAGGTTATGATAGAGCTTCGAGCTCAACACAGTCCAAAATATGAACCTGAAATTTACAAGCACTCCTATCAATATTATTCGATGAAAAAAATATACAATGTCATATAGTGGGCATATTACTCTGATGCCTCTCGAAGAATCTTAGGTTGTTCTTGCAGAGCTTTTGGGGAGATTAATACCACCTCCATATATTGACCCTAGCACTATCAAACCGGGAATAAAGACATATAAGAGGAGGTGTGGAGTCAGAGAATCATTTTCATCAAGAAATAACAAGTGCAGAACTACACCCAAGGATCGTAATCTACCATGATTGATGTAATTGAAAAAACTTGTGTTTTTGTTTGTTGTGGACTTTTTTATATTTAACTCATTATTGTGAACGTAATGTTATCATTTTTATATATAAAATATCATTTTTAATAACTAGTGCATCAATAAAAGGAGGCAAAACATTAACTAAATAAAACAGCAGACTACAATTATTTTCAATAGATTACCCATCTGTGGCAACAGATGGACATTAACTAGAAGAACACAACACAACTCCATCAAACTAGAATATTTTCCTCCAATAGATGACAAATCTGTCGCAATAGATGGATAATCTATTGACAAAAACTCAAACGAAGTCCAATCTATTACAACACATGGTCCATCTACTGAAAGAACTCAAAAACCAAAATTACTATTGCTACTAGATTTAAAATTGCTCCTTGCCTCCAACCGACGACAAGTTAATATGTATGTTTAGAAGAAATAGACAAAATAAAAGTTGAATAAGAATTAAAAATCTAAAGTTGACTAAAATATATTTTTCATTCAACAAAAAATAAAATATATTAGGTATATATTTGAAAAAGAAAAATTAAAATACATACGGTAAAAGAAAAAACATATTCTAATTATTATTATTGTTATTATCATCATCATCATCATCATTAATGACAACCGACAAATCAACACGCAATAGTGGGGCCCTCATCATCCTCTGCATCTCTCTGAACATCGTCACTCTCATGGTAACCAACTCCCTCTGCAGGTCATTTACCTGCCTCTAAAGTTCCTGTATTGTGTTGCGCAAAATAGCAATGTCCCAAATAGGATCAGTCATATCTAAAACACACATAAATTGACAAATATAAAGAAAAGAGTCCAAATGTAATACAATGTATACTACCAACTTGTAGATTTACACTAGAAAAAAACTTACCTCAATTAGAAAGGAATATACTCTTTGAAGATTAGTGGTTGAAGATGTCACACGAAAAGAAAAAATACAAGAAATAAATAAATTTGAGTAGAATGAATATTAAGGAGGGACCTATTTATAGAGGATTGAATCTGGATGTGTCAGATCAAAAGGCATGACTGTTTAGCTCCATTGTATTAATTACATTCAAATTGGTGGTATTTTGTTTTCTGTGAAAAGTCGCAAGCTTTTCTTTTACATTAATACTTCTCACCTTTTCAAAATGGTTTGAGGCCTTATAACAACCATTATTATTGAGCTGTTGCAACATATCGTCCATCTTACACAATAGATTTACCATCAATCGCAATAAATTTACCATCTATTGCAATAGATGGCCTGTATGTGCAACATATGGTCCATCAAAATAGATTTACCATCTGTTGCAATAGATGGTTTGTATGTGCAACAGATAAGACATCTATTGCAACATATGTATTATCTGTTGGAGAAGATATTTTGATTTCTTCTAATAGCTGATTCATTAGTTGCAATAGATAGAGAATTTAATTCATTAGCTATTTTGAATGTGTTAGATAAAAAGGTCATGACTCTTCACCTCTTTTTTAATAGTCATCACATACATGTAGATAAATAAACACTGTTTGGTCTATTGCAATAGATTTACCATTTGTTACAATATTTGTTGCAACATATGTTTATCCGTTGCGACAAATGGACCATCTATTGGAGGAGATATTTTGATTTCTTCTAACAGTTGATTCATCGGTTGCAACAGATATAGAATTTGATATGTTATTTGTTTTGAATGTGTTAGATAAAAAGTCATAACTCTTCACCTCTTTTTAATTGTAATGCCCCGAGAGTACACCCTAGACATCACACAGTACTTACAGTCCTGAGGGACCATAAGCTAACCCATGAGTTGGTATCTGTTGTGAGAACTAAATAATATAATCATAAATGCAGAAGAATGACTGATATGCCACATGGTTTTAAAACTTGAATTATGAATCTGAAGAACATAGTTATCTGAGTCTGATAAACACACTAGAATCTGAATAAACTGAATAACTAACTGTAGTATCAACTTAAGTCTTAATACAAAATAACTAACTCTAATGTCTAAAAGACTCTAAACTGAATCACTGGGAGTTGATGGGATAGGCCCCAACTAACTCCAACTAACTACTAGACTGAAAACATGAAATAGAAATACTCCATCCTCGAAATATGAAGACTCACCACTGCTACTATTGAAATGTCTAAAATGTCTAAACGCGGTCCGAGAACTGGGTGTCAGAACCTATGATATAATACATCATAGCATAAAAAAAGGTATGCAATCAGTACTTTGAATATACTAGTATGGTAAATGAGGTAGGCTGATATGCATGGTTTCATGAACAGGAATAATAAATTATCTGAATGTACATGTAAAGCATGGAGTCCTGAATACAGAACATAAAATCTGTAGATACTGGAAATATATGAAATCTATAAATACTATGTATATATAGAAGCTTGTAAATACTGAATGTACATAAAATCTATAAATACATTGGATGCATGACCAAGCATATAACATTAAATGAATAAAAGTCCATAAACTGAAATACTAAAATACAGATATATGTATTCTTTGGTCAAACAACACAGAGACTGAATTACTGGTCTGATTACTTGACTTAGATTGTAAGAGCTATCATCTAACCGGCATTCCCTAATTTGAGATAATTAGGGTCCAACCTGTAACCTAGTAGGAAGGGTGTCAACACTTTTCCATGGGTACTTACACTGGTTGTGTGGATCCACTATACTTATATACTGTCCGAAGGACTAAGGGTGTCAAGCATGAACTGAAGGGTGACCCTTTGAGATAGTCAAGCCTAATCTGAAGGTAACTCCCTATATCCTACGTTGGCTATGTAGTTCTAGAGTATAGGGACTACTACTAACGACTCTACCTATCTGACGGGGAATCCGCCATCCCTACACTCGCTCGGTGCTAAATCCTACTCCTAACTTAAAGACACTGGGTTACTGACTATTTCTGAGTTTAACTGACTGATCTAATAATGCTTATAATGTATTCAAAAGTCATTCTTAAAATACTAAGATGAGACTAAGTAAACAACTATGATTTTGGGGTATTTAATACCCCCAGGACTCGAAACAATAACAATAAAATGACACTAAATCTTGGAGGATAAAGTTTTATCAATCACTTGGAGTTCATGGTTTAATCAAATCATTGGAATGTCATGAAACTTGTAGTAAAAGCATGAATTTAACATGAATAATACTAAATCATGATTTAATTCAAGGAATTATAACATTAACATGGAGAATTGAATAACCACAATAATTTCATTGAAACATGGTATAAAATCATAGTTCATGGAGATTCATGGGTGAATCACAATTTAAAATGAAATAACTTGAAAAGATTACAATTTTGTAATTCAAATAGGATACTTTGACTCCATGGGTGAAAGGAACCCATGGATGAACATCTAACATACCTGAGTTAATGAATTTGGAAGGATTGATGGTGAGTTCTTAAGAAATGGCCTTGAATGGTATTTTTAATTTGAGAGGAATTGAATAATGATGAGTATTTAAGTCAACTAGGGGTTAAATTTCGTGTTTAGGATGATTTTAGGTCTTAGGAAAAAGACCCAAATACCCCTAAACAAATTTTAAAAAAATGCAAGCTGGAAACTGAAGATCCTGATTTTTGGCCTTAAGCGACGCACCACTATCGCGCCAAGCCACTGGAAAAGGGACAATTGGGAAACTAGATGATTGTGCGACGTGGTAAGATTGCAGTCCTTAACTGGAATACCATTGTGGCCACCTCCGCAATGCGCCATAATCGCGGAGGCTCACTAGAAATTGCCAAATGTGAACTGGGTCCTTAGCATCACGCCAACATCACGGTATCATACAGAAAACTAACAATTATTATTTAGACTAGCTCCGCGATGCGCTAAGGGTCAAAATGGTGGTTTTTAATGACTAAAACCTAAAATCTCCATAACTTCTTACTCGGTTATTAGATTTGGGAAAATTTTATATCATTGGAAAGTTAATTGAATTTCCTACGCAATGGCAGGCTCTAAACTTAAAAATAATGGGTATTTAGAAAATTTTATATATGAATACTCATGTATTAAGTCTTAAATTATGCTAGGGAAATATGGGATATTTCAATATTTGTCCCTTGGGATCATTCGTCCTGGAATGAGACTAGTTAAGCTAAGGAAAACTGATGGACTGAGCTTACACCAGGAACATGCATATCTGATGCATGGAATGCATGAATGAACTGATTTGTAAATGTACTAATGACATGAAAATGAGGTGAAACTAAAACTAAGCATGATAGAGATAAATCTTAAGAAGATTAGTACCTTAAAAAGAATTCGAATTCACGGAGAAAAGCTAAGGGTACTTGGTCCGCATATCTGCTTTTGCTTCCCAAGTGGCTCCCTCAACAGACTGATTCCACCAAAGAACTTTGACTATTGGAGCCTCTTTGTTCCTTATTCTATGAAATTTGATGATCTAGAGTTTCAACTAGAACTTCCTCGTAGGAAAAATTGTTCAGAACATATACACTTTCTAAGGGAAAAACTATAGTTGGATTACCAATACACTTCTTCAACAATGAGACATGGAACAATAGGTGTACTGAATCTAGATATAAAGGCAACTCAAGATCATAAGCTACCTTTCCAAAATGACTGAAAATTCTGAAAGGACCGACATAGCGGGGACTGAGTTTCCCTTTCTTGCCGAACCTTTTTACCCCTTCATGGAAGATATTTTCAAGTACACAAAATCACCAATCTAAAACTCGAGATCCTTTCTCCTCACATCTACAAATGATTTCTGTTGGCTCTGTACGGCTCTAAGTTTTTTTCTAATCAACTGAACCTTCTCTAATGTATAAAACACCAAGTCAGGCCCTACTACTGCCGCCTCGCTTAATTAAAACCAACCAATTAGAGATCTAAATCTCCTCCGATAAAGAGCCTCAAACAAAGCCATCTGAATAATGGAATGATAGCTGTTGTTGTATACGAATTCGATCAAAGGCAAGTGGTCATACCAAGTACCTTTAAAATCAACTATGCATGCTCTCAGCATATCTTCAAGAGTCTGAATAGTCCTTTCTGCTTGACCATCTATCTGAGGGTGGAAAGTATTACTAAGGTGGACATAGGTACCAAGGCCATTTTTGAATGCCTTCTAGTAGTGAAAGGTAATCTAGGTACCTCTAACTAAGATGATAGATAAGGGAACACCATGCAACCTAACTAACTTTCTGAGATAGAGTTTGGTATAGTCTCCTGCTAAGTAAGAGGTATGGACTGGCAAGAAATGACCTAATTTGGTCATGCTATCGACGACAACACAAATAGAATCATACCGATGAAGGGTATGAGGAAAACCTATCACGAAATTTGTGTTCACTTCTTCCTATTTTCGTGTGGGAATACTGAAGTCCTGCATAGACCCACAAGGCTTCTGGTGCTCAATCTTAACTTGCTAACATGTAGATCATTTAGCTACAAACTCTTTAATATATCTCTTCATCCCACTCCACCAATAGATCTACCATAAATCGTGGTATATCTTAGTGGTCCCTAGATGAATCGAGTAACGCATACCATGCACTTCTACAAGAATTTGTTGCCTCCAATCTTCTATATTAGGCACACACAATTTACCCCGACAATGCAAAATTCCATCTCCCCCTTGAGAGAAAACCTCCACTTTCTGATCTCTGACTAATTCTTTCAACTTAACTAGATTGGGATCTCTATCCTACTTTTCCTTCACCTCAGAAACTAGAGATGATTCAACACTACTTTTCACCCACACACTATCCTCTGCTAAGTTGACTATGTGGACACCTAGTTGAGCAAGCTGATGAACTTTCTTATCTAACTTCTTCTTACCCCCCTCAACATGAGCAACACTACCTATAGATATTTTACTGAGAGCCTCAGCCACTACATTTGCCTTACCCGGATGACACAAAATACTCATGTCATAATATTTTAACATCTCTAACTACCTTCTCTGACGCAGATTCATATCTTTCTAATAGAATACATACTGCATGCTCTTATGGTCAGTGAACACATCCACATGCACCCCATAAAAGTAATGCCTCTAAATCCTTATGGCAAATACTGCATCTGCAAGCTCCAGATCATTAGTAGGGTAATTCTTCTCATAGGGCTTAAGTTGTCTGGAGGAATAGTCTATGAACTTACCTCTCTGCATGAGGACACAACCCAAACCTACTCTTGATGCATCATAGTAGACAATAAATCCATCTAAACTTTTTGGTAGAGTCAAAACTAGGGTAAAGGTGAGTTGAGTCTTCAACTCCTAAAAACTCTTCTCGTTGGAATCTGACCACTGAAACTTTACTTTCTTATGCATCAATATGGACATGGGGGATGAAATAGAAGAAAATCCTTCAAAAAATGATGGTAATAGCTGCCAAACCCAAGAAACTCCTGATGTCTAATGAAAAAATGGATCTGGGCCAGTTTTTTATTACCTCAGTCTTTTGAGGATCAACTCTAATGTCATCACCGAAAATAATATGGCCAAGGAAAGCTATTGATGTTATCCATAATTCACACTTACTATATATGGCAAAGTACTGATGAGTTCTGAGAGTCTGAAGTACAATTCTGAGGTGGTCTGATAATCATTTTCACTACTAGAGTATAATAGAATGTCATCATTTAAGACTATGAAGAACATGTCCATGTACTACTTCAACACTCAGTTTATCAAGTTAATGAAGGCTTTTAGGGAATTCGTAAGAAAAAAGGACATGAATGGAAATTTAAACTGACCATACCGAGTTTGACAAGCTATTTTTGGAATGTCACATTCCCTGACCTTGAGCTGATGATAGCCTAATTGGAGATATATCTTGGAAAAGTAGATGGCACCCTAAAGTTGGTCAAAAATCTCATCGATTCTAGGAAGTGGATATTTATTCTTGATGGTGACTTTGTTCAACTGATGGTAATCAATACACATTCTGAGAGAACTATCTTTCTTAGGCATGAATAGAACTAGTGTACCTTACAAGGAGACATTGGGTCTGATGAATCCCTTATCTAGGAGATCCTTTAACTATTCTTTTAACACTTTGAGTTCCGTTGGAGCCATTCTGTATGGCAAAATATATATGGGTTGAGTTTCTGGGAGAAGTTCTATTTTGAAGTCAATTTTCCTTTCGGGAGAAACTCTGAAAAGATCTTCAGGGAACATATCTGGAAATTCCCTCACCACTGAAACTTACTTAAGAGTTGGAGTTTCTGAATTTCAGTATTCGACTCAAACAAAATATAAATACACCCCTTCAACATCATCTTTCTCGCTTTAAGGTGTGAAATCAACTGACCTCTAAGAGCTATGGTACTACCCCTCCATTCAAGGACTGGTTCATTTGGGAACTAAAAATGAACTAGTCTATTCCTACAATCAACTGACGTATAGCATGAGTAGAGCCAATCCATGCCGAGAATGATGTCAAAATCCATCATCTCTAACTTCACGAGATTGACTGAGGTAACTTTCTGAGATGTTATGACCGGATAGTTCCTGTATACCTGTCTAGCTACAATGGAAATACCTACTTGGGTAGACACTGAAAAGGGATCTGCTAGAGTTTCAGGACTGACTCAAAAATTGACGGCTATATATGGAGTAACAAAAGAAAGAGAAGCTCCAGGGTCTAGAAAAGCATAAACATGTAAGTGAAAAACCTACAGCGTACCAATAACTACATTAAGAGAATTTTTCTGATCCTAGCGGGACTAAACAATATATAATCTATTCAGACACCGACCACTAATAGCGGCACCCTACTAAGTTGGGCGATCGAATGGAACTAACGACTGATTGGAATGGCCTTGTTAGCGCAAATCCCTACCTTTCTGAGTAGCCTCATGATACTTCCAAATCTAATAGCTTAGCTTGACATACCCAAAGAACACATTACTACCCGCTCTACGCTCACCCTAATAGTGTGTGCCATACTTCTAACATAGAGGGTTCATACGGGCACTGCTAACACTGCCTTAGGACTTAGAGCTAGGTACTCTAACCCTTCTATCATTTCTAAATTTAGGTACGGAGGCACTAGCGTATGAGGGTGCTGGGGATGAAGAACTTTGATAAAATTGAGGACGGTTACCATCTTCTGACCTTGGCTGGCTAAAATTAAAACTACCTGTCCTAGTTCTTTTGTTTCCTCTCTTTCCCTCCCTAATATTATGCTCTTCTATCTATTGAGCATAGACCACTAGCCTAGACAAGTGCATCTCCCTAATCAGCATTGCAGTCCTACACTCCTTGACTATGTTGTCAGATACACCTGACCCAAACTTACTCATCTTAGACGTGTGTCAGCTACTACATCAGAAGCGTATCTAGCTAACTGAGTAAACTTGAGGGAATACTCCTTTACAGTCATGCTGACTACCTCAACTTAATAAATTCTAGTAATTTGGCCTCCCTCAACTCTAATGGGAAGAATCTATCTAAGAAAGTTGTGGAAAACTCTTCCCAATCCAAAGGCCATGTATCAACACCCCTATCTACCTTCCACTGCTTAAACTATATATGGGATACATCCTGCAACTGATATGCAGCCAACTCAGTACTCTTACTAGGTGTCACCCCCATGGAATCTATTACCTTTTTAACCATATCTAAGAATTCTTGTGGATCCTCTTCAGACATGGATCCCTTGAAAGAAGAAGGATTTATCCAGGTGAAGTCCTGAATTCTGGTTACAGTAGTATTGGCCACTGGGTTGGCTATAATAGCAGCTAGCTATTCATTTTGTGCTTTTATGGAATTCACTAGAGTGGTGAACTGTAATACCCCATAAAATCCTCTTCCATTCTGAGCCTTAGAGTATATTTGGTAAAGCAAAAATCTGAGTCAAAATATTTCAAAAATATCCTCCCAAGTATGAAACACTTTTAATCATGTGTAAATATATTTGAGCATGAATTATGATCATAGAGGTCCCCAAACTCATGGTCGAGTTGAAAACTTTACTATCGTTCAAGTTTTAATGACCGTCAAACTTTGGGTCAACTTCAATCAAACATTACTCCATGTATATGAGAACCCTAATTCAAACCCTAAATTCATCATTTTTCTCTTCCAATTCTCTCAAGAATATCTATCTAGGGTTTTATCAAGAACCTTAATTCTTCAAAAAAATCATCCATAAATTCTTTAAGGTTTCTTCAAGAATCAAGTTCCTCATAGTGTGGGATTCAAGGATTATTTATTACAAGTGCGGATAGAGTCTCAAGTATTAAGATTCATCCTATTTTAAAGGTTAAGGTATGTAGATGTTGATTCTTGGGTCCCTTTCAACCAATAAGCTCAAGCACCCTTTTTAAAACTCAAATATTTTTATGTTCATGTGTTGTTAATGATTTGTATGAGTTGAAATGGATGTTCAATGTGTTGTTGAGTTTTGATTTATTTTTGTCTATAAAATTTATGAGTTTTAACCCTAGTATGTGGAACTCATATGATAGAACCTCTTGAAGTTATTTTTCTATGTGATGTGTTCATGACTTTTCGGTATAGAATTGGTTGAATAAGTGAAGCATGTCCCCCATAGTTTTGATAAAGAGAATAGGTGAATCATAAGGTCCATTATAGTATGTTGAATAGGAAACCCCAAATTGTGAGTTTGTTTGTGCTTAGTGTTTGATAAAACGCCCAAGTGAATGAATTATTCCATGGTAGTAGGGAATTCCCAAATAAGTATGAACCCATGCATGTATAGTGTTTTGTTAGGACCTTAGTGTTTTGTGGAAAGGTGATAGTAGTAAATTCCCCTATTATGTGCTCTTGATGTTAAGCTTTTAATATATGCCAAGTGGTTAGAAAGTAAGTTATGACGTGATATTATGATATTTCCCCAAGCCATGTGATATCTATAGACGTGTCAAGATTGATATAGGTATGAAATAGCTAAGGTAAAACCTTTTTGAATGTAGTACGATTTAGTAGCAAGTTTCCCCTACATTATTATATGATTATGTTTACGATATGCTTAAAGTGACCCCTTGGCAACTGTGATATTGAATAGATGTTTGTGATTCCTAATTACTTGAAAGATACGTTAATGATTGGGAAGATGCTTTAATGATTATGATGATAAATGAATGATTATGATGATACATGAATAATTGTGATGATGAATGAACGATCGTGATGATGAATGATTATGCTTTACTTCTATGATATCGATTCCTGGAGGGTTTTATACCCGATAATAGAGTTGTTGTCTAGAGCCCGTGTCAGTTTCTCGATAACTCCAGTCGAGCAATGATTCTTAGCACTCAACGAACTATAGAACGCTATATCTTTAGACAAGTGAAAAACTTAAGAAAGCTCAGTAATCTTAGTTATCTCTGTAATGCTAGTAATCTAGCCTCAGTCCATTAATCAGCTCAGATCTAATAGTTTTCAAGTGATTCAATTCTAATCTCAGAAGTGATTCGAGTAATCTATTCAAGCTCATCATCATTAGTCAGATTTTTTGAGAAACATGATTAGTATTAAATTCAGTTCAGTTATGCTCAGTCAAGATTTCAATTTAGAGTCTTTCAGTTGGGAGTAGAAGCGACCACCGAGCGATAAAGGGATGGCGGCTCTCCCATCAGAGAGGCCGAGTCGTTAGGAGCAATCCCTGAACTCCAGAACTGCATAGCCAGCGTAGGATGTAAGAGTCTCCCGTTAGTAGAGGCTATCACCATCAGAGAGGTTTGATTATTATATTGCCTTAGGCCGACTTCCTGCAAGGGTCATCTAGTCAGAGAGACTTGAATAGAGAGTTCTTTACCCATGGCATAGTATTGACACTCTTCCAGCTAGGGTCACAGGTTGGATCCCGCCTGTGGTAGGTTGGGGCATGTCGGTTAAGTAACTACTTCCCACATTTGTAGTTTCAGTAGCAATCTTTAGAAACTAGGACTGTGTGGTACAATTATCTATCTCAATGAGGAACTCAGATAGTTCCATTAATTCATGGACCATCCCATCAGATATGCTTACTGTCATATACAGATGCTTATTATCATATCTAGAGATCTCCCGTCAGAAAGGCTTAATCTCCATCTCAAATTTTGTGGAGTATTCTTATTGTCTGATTCAGACATGATCATACTTCTTATCATTGACATTCGCTTCTAAAATAATCTATTATAAAAATTGATCTCTAATTATGTCAGTCGAAAGCAATAATCTCAAAATTCAATACTTAATGTAAGTACATCAATATCCTCAGTTATCAGTATTGAATGAATCAGTAATTCAGTATCTTAGTAGTGAGTTCAGTCTGTTGTAAAGTGGTATCCAAGTTTCAGTATCTAGAGTTGCGATAACTATTTTCATGGTTTGTGCATTCATGTTTGTGTTCTCATACGACATCTTTGGTAAAGCAAAAATCCGAGTCATAATATTTTAGAAATATCCTCCTAAGTATGAAATACTTTGAATCGTGTGGGAATCTATTTGAGTATGAATTAAGATCATAGAGGTCTCCTAACTCATGGTCGAGTTCAAAACATTCCTATCGTTCAAGTTTTAGTGACCGTCAAAATATCGGTCAACTTAAATAGGCCATTACTCCTTGTATATATCGAATTAGAGGACCAATTATATATCAAATGAAATCTCTTTGAATTATCTTTCCAACGATACCAATTTCATCAAAAACCGATATTAAAGCAAGTAGTTAAGCCCATTTTATTCCAGCATATTAATCTAGAAAAGGGTGACGACGTTTCTTACGGCCTATCACGTTTCTGACGACATTTTCGATGACATCATCACATTTCTGATGACGTCATTAATCTTAGGCAGAAAATAAAAAATTAGACCTTTTTTTGATGACATTTTGTGACGGCCTATCACGGGTCTGATGGCCTGTCACGGATGCCGTCTGCTATTTTTTCAGCAATTTAGAGACGTTTTTGCAAGGATATTTTGGTCATTTCCCACCTTTTGTGAGCCGCTATCAATATTAGAACCCTCATTCAGACCCTAAATTCATCATTTTTCTCTTCCAATTCTCTCAAGAACATCTATCTAGGGTTTTTTCAAGAACCTTAATCCTTCAAAAAAATCATCCATAAATTCTTTAAGGTTTATTCAAAAATCAAGTTCCTCATAGTGTGGGCTTTCAGAATTATTTATTACAAGTGCGGATAGAGTCTCAAGTATTAGGATACATCCAATTTCAAAGGTTAAGGTATGTAGATGTTGATTATTGGGTCCCTTTCATCCTAGAAGCTCAAGCACACTTTTTAAAACTCAAAGATTTTTATGTTCATGAGTTTTTAATGATTTGTATGAGTTGAATGGATGTTCAATGTATTGTTGAGTTTTGATTTATGTTTCTCTACAAAACTTATGATCTTTGACCATAGTATTTGGAACTCATGTGATAGAACCTCTTGAAGTTATTTTTCTATGTTATGTGTTCATAACTTTTGGGTGAAGAAATGGTTGAATAAGTGAAGCATGTCCCCCATAGGTTTTATAAAGAGCATAGGTGAAGCATAAGGGCCATTATAGTATGTTGAATAGGAAACCCCAAATTATGAGTTAGTTTGTGCTTAGTGTTTGATAAAACGCCCAAGTGAATGAATTATTCCATGGTAGTAGCAAATTCCCAAATAAGTGTGAACCCGTGCATGTCTAGTATTTTGTTGAAGGACCTTAGTGAACAAGTGAAGAGGTGATAGTAGTAAATTCCCCTATTATGTGCTCTTAATATATGTTAAGCTTTTAATATATGCCAAGTGGTTAGCAAGTAAGTTATGACATGATAGTATGAAGTTTCCCCAAGCCATGTGATATCCAAATACGTGTCAAGATTGATATAGGTATGAGATAGCTTAGGTAAAATCTTGTTGAATGGAGTACGATTTAGTTGCAAGTTTCCCCTACATTATTATATGATTATGTTTCTGAGATGATTAAAGTGACCCCTTGGCGACTGTGATGACAAATAGACGTTTGTGATTCCTAATTACTTGAGAGATAGATTAATGATTGGGAAGATGTTTTAATGATTATGATGATGCATGAATGATTATGATGATACATGAATGATTGTGATTATGAATGAACAATCGTGATGATGAATGAATGATTATGCTTTACTTCTATGGTATCTAGTCCTGGGGTATTTATACATGATAATAGCGTTGTTGTCTAGATCCCATGTCAGTTTCTCGATATATCCAGTCGAGCCATGATTCTCAAAACTTAGTGAACTATAGGACTCTGTATCGTCAAATATGTGCAAAACTTAAGAAAGCTCAGTAATCTCAGTTATCTCTGTAATCTCTGTATCGCTAGTAATCTAGCCTCAGTCCTATAATCAGCTCAGAACTGATAGTATTCAAGTGATTTAATTCTAATCTCAGAAGTGATTTGAGTAATGTATTCCAGCTCTGCATCATCAGTCAGATCGTTTGAGAAACATGATCAGTATCAAATTCAGTTTAGTTGTATTTAGTCAAGATTTTAGTTCAGAGTCTTTCAGTTGGGAGTAGAAGCGAGCACCGAGCGAGAAAAAGGATGGTGGCTCTCCTATCAAAGAGTCTGAGTTGTTAGGAGCAATCCCTGAACTCCAAAACTGTGTAGCCAGCGCAGGATGTAAGAGTTTCATATTAGTAGAGCCTATCATCGTCAGAGATTTTTAACTATTATATTACCTCAGGTCGAATTCCTGTAAGGGTAATCCCGTCAGAGAGGCTTGACCAGAGAGGTCTTTACCCATGGCACGGTATTAAAACCCTTCCAGCTGGGGTCATAGGCTGGACCCCTCCTCTGGTAGGTTGGGGCATATCAGTTAAGTAACTATTTCCCACAGTTGCAGTTTCAGTAGCAATATTTAGAAACCAGGACTGTGTGGTACAGTCATCTATCTCAGTGAGGAACTCAGATAGTTCTATTGATTTATGGACCATCCCATCAGATAGGCTTGGTCTCATAAACAGATGCTTATTATCATATCTATAGATCTCCCATCAGAAAGGCTTGATCTCCATCTCATATTCTGTTGAGTATTCTTGTTGTCAGATTCATACATGATCTTACTTCTTATCATTGATAATCGCTTCCAAAATAATCTGTTAGAAAAATTGATCTCTAATTTTGTCAGTCAAAAGCAGTAAGCTTAGAATTCAGTCCTTGATGTAAGTACATCCAGATCCTTATTTATCAGTATCGGATGAGTCATTGATTCAGTATCTCAGTGTTAGTAGTGAGTTCAATCTGCAGTAAAGTGTTTTTTTGAGTTTCAATAGCTAGAGTTGCGATGATTGTGTTCATGGTCTATGCATTCATGTATGTGTTCTCATGCGGCATCTTCATGATTATTCAATTCAGATATTGTGTATGCAAGAGCCCTTGTATTATCCTACCTTATTTACATACTCAGTAGATTCCTTACTGACGCATTTATGCTATGGTGTTTTATTTGACACCATAGGTTCAGAGGCATAGGCTCCAGAGTATCCTCAGTAGTTAAGTCCCAGTTAACAGTAGTAGATGTGAGTCCTCTTCTTTCGAGGACAAATCTAAATTTACTATTATTTCTTCAGACTTTATTTATTTTCAGTTGATGGAGTTAGTTAGGGACTTGTCCTACAAACTCCATAGTACAGACAGTTTAGAGGCTTTTCAGACGAATGTTGTTGATATGTATTATGAGTATTCATAGATGTGTTGAACCTTATGGATAGTTTTTGCATTTATTTTAGATATTTTATAGTATACATGTATAGACATCAGTAAAGAGTTAGCTTGTGGTCCTTCGGGGTCAAAAGAACCATGTGATATCTTGGGATGGGATTTTGGGGTGTTACATGAACACAACCCTGAATTCTGGGTGAGAGACATGCTCGTCCATAGGATCTGCCTGGACGGGCTGAGGGGTTGCTTGGTTTCCTGCTCCTCTTCTATTATTCTTTTTGGTAGGCATGTTTTATAAATGGAAGAAAGAAATGGATTAGACTGAGAGTTTACCATGAGCTCATGCTCACTCGCACGACATGAGTAATGAAAGAATGGAAACTTTTCCTAAACGCCTTGTAGCCTTTCGTCCATAAGTGTGGCACTCTACACACCCATGCACAAGACTCTACTTCGTGCAACTTTCACACTTCCCAGGAAACTTTAAAACCCTAGGCTCTGATACCAAGTTTATAACGCCCTGAGAGTATACACCCTAGGCATCACACAGTGCTTATATCCTTGAGAGACCACAAGCTAACCCATGAGCTGGTACCTACTATGAGCACTGAATAATATAATCATAAATGCGGAATAATAATTGATATGCCATAAGTTTTAAAAATTGAATTAAGAATCTGAAGAACGTGGTTATCTGAGTCTAATAAAAACACTGGAATCTGAATATACTAAATAACTAACTGTAGTGTCAACTGAAGTCTGAATACTGAATAACAGACTCTAATGTATGAAAAATCTAAACTAAATGACCGGGAGTTGATGGGTCAGACCCCAACTAACGCTAACTAACTACAAGACTAAAACATAAAATAGAAATACTGCATCTGCAAGCTATGAGGACTTACCACTACTACTGTTGAGATGTGTGAAATATATAAGATCGGTCCCGGCACTGGGCGTCAGAACCTATGATATATACATCATAGAGCAAGAAAAGGTATGTTATTAGTACTTTGAATGTACTGGTATGCTAAATGAGGTAGGCTGATATGTATGGTTTCATGAATTAGAATAATAAATTATCTGCATATACATATAAAGCATGGAGTACTGAATAGAGAACATGAAATCTGTAGATACTGGAAATATGTGAAATCTATAAATATTGTATATGTATGGAAGCTTGTAAATACTGAAGGTACATGAAATCTGTAAATACTGGGGATACATGACCAAGAATATAACATGAAATAAATAAAAGTCAGTAAACTGAAACACTGAAATATTGATATCTGTATGCTTTGGTCAAACAACATTGAGACTGAATTACTAGTCTGATTATTGGACTGAGACTGTAGGATCTATCATCTAACCGGTATTCCCCAATCTGAGCTAATTGGAGTCCAACCTATAACCCTAGTTGGAAGGGTGTCAATACCGTACCATGGGTACTAACGCTGGCTATGTAAATCCACTATATTGGTATACTATTCGAAGGACTAATGGTGTTAAGCCTGAACTGATGGGTGATCCCTGCGAGATAGTCAAACCTAATCTTAGGGGTGACTCCTCATATCCAATGTTGGCTATGTAGTTCGATAGTATAGGGAATGCTACTAACGACTCTGCCTATCTGATCGGGAGTCCACCATCCCTATACTCACTCGGTGCTAAATCCTACTCCCAACTGAAAGACACTAGGTTACTGACTATTTTTGAGTTTAACTGACTGATCTAGTAATGTTGATGATGTATTCTGAAGTTATTATGAAAATACTGAGATGAGACTAAGTAAATAGCTATGATTTTTGGGTATTTAATAACCTCAGGACTCAAAACAATAATAGTAAAATAACACTAAAGCTTGGAGAACATAGCGTGATGGCTTTTATTAAATCAATGACACTTGCTGGCATTTTATCAAACAATTTGGAATTCATGGTTTGATCAAATCATTGGAATGTCATGGAACTTGTAGTAAAAGCATGAATTCAATATGAATAATACTCATAATTTAATTCAAGGAATGATAACATTAAAACATGGAGAATTGAATAACCACCATAAATTCATTTAAACATGGTATAAAATCATAGTTCATGGATATTCATGGGTGAATTACTAATATAAAATCAAATAACTTGAAAATATTACAATTTTATAATTTAAAAAGGATACTTGGACTCCATGGGTGAAAGGAACCCATGGATGAACATCTTAAACACCTGAGTTAATGAATTTGGAAGGATTGATGGTGAGTTCTTAATATTTGGCCTTGAATTTGGGAGCTAGGGTTTCTTGTTCTTGAAAAGGGGATTTTAATTTGTGAGAAATTAAATAATGATGAGTATTTAGGTCAATTATGGGTTAAATTTCATGTTTAGGATGAGTTTAGGGCATAGGAAAAAGACCCCAATACCCCTAAATGAATTTTAAAAAAACGCAAGCTAAAAACTGAAGATCCCAATTTTTGGTCTTGGCGTGACGCGCAAATATTGCGTCAAGCCACAGGAAAAGGGAAAATTGGGAAACTGGATGATGGTGCAACATGGTAAGATTGCAGTCCTTTACTACAATGCCCTTTTGGCCACTCTGCGATGCATCATAATCGCTGAGGCTCACTGAAAATTAGCAAACGTGAACTGGATCATTGGCACGATACACCAACATCGCGGCACCACACTGGAAACTAAAAATTATTATTTACACTATCTCCACAATGCGCTAAGGGTCAAAATGACGGTTTTTAACAACTGAAACTTAAAATCGCAATAACTTCTTACCCGGTTATCGGATTTGGACGAATTTTATATCGTTCGAAAGATAATTGAATTTCCTACATAATGGAAGGATCTAAAGTGAATAATAGAAGGTAGTTTGAAGATTTATTTATGAATACTCATGTATTGGGACTTAAATTATGCTAGGGAAATATGGGGTATTACATTAATAGTCATCACATGCGTGCTGATGAATAAACACTGTCTGGTCTGTCGCAACAAATTTACCATTCTTTGCAACATCTGTTGCAACATATCGATTATCTATTTCGATAGATGGACAATCTGATGGGGGAGATTTTTTTATTTCTTCTAAAAGCTGATTCATTAGTTACAACAGATGGAGAATTCGATATGTCAGCTATTTTAAATGTGTTGGATAAAAAGTCATGACTCTCCACCTCTTTATTAATAGTCATCACATGTGTGTAGATGAACAAACATTATCTGACATGTCTTGAAGGGGTAGGAATAATAACGTGTGTGTAGATGAATGGATCCACTTTCATACATAGGACTTATGTATTATTGATCAGGCTACCATGATAGATACACATAAAGTACAATGATTTTGTGAATTTAGTTTTTTACCGATTAGACACTGATCCTTCAAACAAGATCCTGTATTGTACAATTTAGTTTTATAGGTTCGAACTGATAAGGTTGAAAGGTTCTAAGATAGTGGTGTCGATACCCTATTACAATTTAAAGATGGTTTATGCTCATGTTTGGGGAAGGATTCATGTTTTTTGCGGTAGTATAAATATCTAATAGTTATTGGACCAATTTTAATAGTGCAATGGACTTCTTGAAATGCCTCCGAAGCCTCACACTACAGCAAACAATGATGGGACCAATAGAAATTCTCCTGGTTAAAATTTTAAAGAATGGGTTGCTCGAGGAGACTATTATACTGTAGAAGGTGCTTGGGAAAATACCTGTGCGGGAAGAAAGAGGTGGAGAAGACCATATATTATCTTAGACCTTATTTAAGAGGAAACACAGGGAAGCAATTAAGGAACTTCTAGAGAATATGGCCAATGAAATTGACATGAGAAACGCAAAAACTGAATGAGCTTCACATATAGAAGTGTATCCAAAGAAGAATGGTCAAGAGGACTGGAGCTGGTCACTTTACTAGAGACTGTAACTAAAGAGTGTGGCCTCAATGAAGAATCATAAAGTGTAGGACCAGAACTCTAAGGAAGAAGCTTCACGAGCTTAGGAGATTTGTAAGATTTTCAGTCAAGAATGAAACCGGGACTAACAATTGCAGAAGTAAAAATAAGGAAAGCCAAAGAGTTAATTTATGAAGTCTAACTTGTATGTCATGCCTTCTGTTTGTGACTATGATCAGGTCAATGGTAGTAGAAAAAAAGAGGGCTAAGGTTGGGCAAAAATCCCATTCCTTGTTGTTTCCATTGCCTTTGACCTGATCATAGCCATAAATAGGAGGAATGGGATGCAAGTTTAACTTGAGAAATAGCCACCTTGGCTTGATCCCTTATTTTTAATTTAGGAGTAGTTGGTTCAGGTTTCAATTCTGACCGACAATCTTACCACCTTCCGTGATCATAAAGCTGCTTCCTTAGAGTTCTGGTCCTGCATTTTTTAGGTTTTCATTCAGTCCATGCTAGATAGTTGCAGCTCCTAACAAAGTGTACAACTCCAGTCCACTTGAGCATTTTCCTTTTTCAGGAATGACTGATGGATTTTCATTTTTTAGATAAACTTTCACATTCATAGCTCATTCAGTCATGTCAATTTCATCAGCCAGTTTAACTACACTTCCCTTTCTATCTTGTATTTCTTCCTTAATAAGGTTTGATTCTATATATGGTCTTCTCCACCTTCCCTTTCCCACACAGGTATTCTTATAATAACATTCTACTATGTAATAGTATCCTTGAGCAACCCATCCATATAATTTTGGACCAGAGTAATAACTATATTCATTTCTCTTCTTATTTGCAGTAGTGCGAGGCTTTGGAGGCCTTTCAAAAGTCCATTGAAACCTTAAATTCAATGCAATTTCTATTTGAATGTTTACACTGCCACCAAACACTATAAATCTTCTCCAAACTTGACACATACAAATTATCAAAATCTTCATTAAACCATAACAAGGTATCGACAACACCTACTTGGTCCATTATCCATACCAGTTCAAACCTAACAATCTTAACTATAAAATGCAATATCTTGTTTGAAGGATTAATACCTAATAGGTAAAGAACCAACATTCACAAAATTATTGTATTGGATGTGCATTTTAATGATTGGTTGATCAATAATACGTACCTCCCACATGTGAAGTGGTTCCATCTGGAAGAAGCTTATTTCTCCAAACCTATCTTTACTCTAGCCTTTAATGCTGGTCCAGCAAAATTTGATCTACTTTCACTTCCTTTTATCTGCAAACAAGAGAAACACATTTGATGTCAAACAAGAGAATAACAAAAGGATATAACAAAAGGGTAACACAAAATTGAATGAATCAATAGATGACCAATTTGATGCAATAAATTCTCCATCTATTTAACCAATGAGGCATCTGTTGTAACAGATGGATGACATGTTGCAACAGATGGGTCACCTATTGGAATAAATTAAACCAGCCTTGCTACAGGTTTGATTTCTTTAAATTATTTCTCCATCTGTTCCAATAGCTTATTCATTGATTGCAACGGTTGAGGAAACTATTACAACACTACCAACGACAGCATCAACAACAAAGAAACAACACCATATGTTCCAGCACCATCAACAACACAAACACCACATGTTCCAACACCACCACCACCTAACAACACCACCAAAGTAAGAAACAAAAGACACAAAAAACTAAACTAACAACAAGGATTTTTAATTTCTCACAATCGATGACTTTTTTTTGCATATTTTAATAAAAACAATGATTCGTTCATTCAATACTTAAAAATCACCTTTCCTTTAATTTTCTCAATAAATAGGAAAATGGTAATGGGTAAATTATTAATAGCAACAGATATAAATATGTAATTTAAATAACATACAAAGAAGAAAATGAGAAGGAAAGAGCAATAGCGAACCATACCTACAATGTCAAAAAATCAAAGGGATCAAAAAATCCAGTTCAATTGAGAAAAGGTATTGATATGTTGAGATCCGAAAGGATCCTCATCTAAAAAAATAGAGAAAAGATAGTAAAAAGGAAAAAATGAGAATTGAGAATAAAGAAGAGAGAGAGAGAGATAAGTTGAGTTTCTCATCTTGCGTTTATGGCTGAAGGAGAGAGTATTCTACTCCCTCTATTTCATATTAGTAGAGTTGGTCCCTATAGACTTGGAACATCCATTAAGAAATTTTTTTATTAGGGGTCTATTTTACCAAATTAGACTTATTAATTATGCTTTGAAAATATAAATTTGAATATATACAACTTGTTTTGTCATTTAATAATAAGGGTATTATTGGAATAACATATTAAAATTCTCTTGATTTTATCATTGGGACAACTAAATTGAAATAAATATTTTTAGAAAGAGGGTCAACTAAAATGAAATGGAGGGAGTAGATATGGATTTTAAATATTCATTAATAACTTTTGAGGGACACGAGGAGACGGTGACATTGAAAAGACCAGATAATACTACTCACTAAGGATATTTTTGAGTTATCCAACTAACATTTTTTACCACCTTAGTATTTTATTTTTTATCTCGGGTAGGAAATACCTAAATTGCTTTAAAAAAAGGATCTTAAAACATCAAAGTCATACTTTACACCAAATAACAATTTTGTTTCAAAATTTCCAAAGCTAGAATATCTGTTGCAACAGATGATTCTAATAGATGGGTAAACTGTTGCAATGGATTACTTAATCTATTTGATTAATTTCAACAGATGATTCATCTATTGCAACAAGCTAAATATTTATTTTTATACAATTTTAATTGAGTTCATATGTTCAACTAATACCTTAATGATCAATCTAGGACTATGGGTGAGTTCTCATAGGGTCCACTACAACTTCAATTGAGTCTTTTGATAAATGCATGATGAGATGGTTCTGTGTTCCTCCCAACAGGGTCATTAATTGATCACTATAAGGTGAAGAGATTCTTATTACCTAATATGTTCAACTAATACCTTAATTGATCAATATAGGACAAAGGGTAAGTTCTCATAGGGTCAACTACAACTTTAATTGTGTCTTTTAAAAAGTGCATGATGATATGGTATTGTGTTCCTCCCAACCAAAATCGTTGATTGATTACTCTGAGCTAAAACGATTCTTATTACCTAATATGTTTAAATAATACCTTAATTGATTAACCTACGACTAGGGTGAGTTATCATAGGGTCAACTATAACTTTAATTAAGTCTTTTGTCGAATGCATGATAAGACAGTACTGCGTTCCTCCCGATCAGAGTTGCCGATCTATCACTCTAAGCTGAATTGATTCTTATTACCTTATATGTTCAACTAATACCTTAATTGATCGATCTAGTACTAGGGGTGAGTTCTCATAGGGTCAGCTACAACTTTAATTAAGTCTTTTGGCAAATGCATGATAAGACGGTGCTGTGTTCCTCCTGACTTGAGTCATCGATCGATCACTCTGAGCTGAATTAATTCTTATTACCTTATATGTTCACCTAATACATTAATTGATCAATCTCAAACTAGGGGTGAGTTTTCATAGGGTCAACTACAACTTCAATTGATTCTTTTGTCAAATGTATGATGAGATGGTACTGCATTAATCCTAACCAGAGTCATCAATCGATGACTCTGAGATGAATCAAATATTATTACCTTACATGTTAAACTAATACCTTAATTTATCAATCGAGGACTAGGGGTGAATTCTAATAGGATCAACTACAACTTCAATTGAGTCTTTTAGCAAATGCATAACAAGACGGTACTACGTTCCTCCCGACCAGGATTGTCGATCGATCACTCTGAGGTGAAGCAATTCTTATTACCTAATATGTTTAACTAATACCTTAATTGATCATAGGGTCAGTTACAACAGATCACAACACCTATTTGATAATTTACAGCAGATGGGTAATCTATTGTAATAGATGACTTAATCTATTTTATTAATTCCAATAGATGGCTAATCTGTTGTAATAGATGACTTAATCTATTTGATTAATTTCAATAGATGGGTCATTTGTTGCAACAGGTTGAACATTTATTTTTATAAAATTTTAATTGAGTTCATATGTTCAACTAATGCCTGACTTGATTAATCTTGGACTAGGGGTGAGTTCCCATAGGGTCAACTACAACTTCAATTGAGTCTTTGGGAAATCGCATAATAAGAGGGTTAAAAATTATGCATATTTTTTATAATTTTAAAAATAATTATGATCAATTCGGGCAAAATTAAAATTTTCAAAACTTGTTATTTTTTTCCATAATACAAATTAACCCTTACGAATTATCCATTTGCGAGAAAAATGTTTCATTATTTTAAATCTCAAGTTCTCACTCTTTTATCTACCTCAATAATACAACAACTACTCAAAAAGTTGCTCAACCCTTCACAACAGATCGATTTTCTTCTTATTTTTGACCAAATAGGTGTTATTTTCAACTTCATTCTTGCTTTGTATCAGTCATTTTCTCTATCTTCGTAGGCAATAGAGTTCGAGAAGAGTTCTATATTTTTTATTTTTATTTTAAATAAGGGTTATAAGTTAATGATGAAAAAGAAGACTTTTAGTTGTATTATCTTTGAAAATGAGTTTATAATTTTGAGTTTTGATGGTAAAATCATAGGAAGAACTCGAGAAAATCCTAGTTTTTGTCGTCGTGTTTTGTTAACTGTCGTGGTATTGTTGGATGATATTTGTGGTAGAGGTGGTCGTGGTGGTGATGGTGGTGGTTGTCATAGTAGCACAAGTGGTATTTGTAGTGGCTGTTGGTAGTATTATTTGGTGGTGTTTATGGTGGTTGTTGGTGGTGTCGGTATTCGTGGTGTTTGTGGCATTGGTTGGTTATGTGTTTTATGGTGGTTTTTGGTGTGTCGGTATTGGTGGTGTTTGTAATGTATCTTTTAAAATTAATGTATACATCAATTGTAATGTATTTTTTATTTTTCTATTGTTTGTAGATTAAACATATCTCCTAAAAGAAAAGAAAGTGAAAGTGGATCAACTTCTAACCACCCAACAACAAAGGTTATAGTATAGAGGGTTTTGGAGGAGCTTCTTGATCAATCTCAGTCAGGAAAAATTAAAGCTGAGGAGATATATGAAAACAACATTGAGGGAGGTGGACAAGGGTCAATACATGTTGATAAAGAAAATAAAAGTGAGAAAGAGGAGGAATTAGAGAGTAACAAAGAGGATGATCATCAATATGATGATAATGGATCACCAATGGGCATGAATTATTATCAACATCCCAATATGATCCTGTCAAAACTATTAGTATTGATAGGTTTTAAGTTGAAATACCAATAGATGACCCAAAAGAACTAATTGGTTAACTTGTACTTAAAAGTCAATTGGGGAAATAATTAATTATTTAGGAATATTATGAAGAAGGAAAACATAGACGGACTTTTTAAGAGAAGCTGCTTTGGATGATTTCTCGAGTTGCCTGAGGATCCCCATACCCATTCCTAAATGAGGATGGTATATGGTCTTCTCAAGTGAAGGAGCAAGTATGTGGGGGATGATAAAGATTTGGAAGAGGGGGGCAAGAAGATGGATGAAATCTGGATCAACTACTGTGGCATGCTGGTTTGTTTTTGCTTGCCAGAGTTTACCAAAGTAATGGTCTTGAGATGCGATCTTCCAAAAGAACCTATCGCCAAGGAAAGTAAGACAGCCAAACGACCCAACAAAACCAACAAACGCAAGAAAAAATAGATGGATTGTTGAAAATTTCTGGTTGTGGCCACAAAGCATCGGATTTGATGACAGATCTCAAGAATAAAACCATACCAAAGTAGATCAGGAAACAATTGTTCTTAGTTTGCTTTGCCCAATCGATTAAATTGTCAAGAGACATCAACAAGGTCATAGAAGATTATTTGTTGGCGCGTGTTGAGGATTTTGATAAATTCAATAATCATCATAAGGGATATGACAGCTTCTACTTGAATATTGATAACACTCAAACTATACCTCTCTTACGAGAAAGTAAGCAGTCATTGTCAAATTATTTAACCCAACTAAGTTGGGGTCGAATCCCACTGGGAATATGGTGTCGATTTAAGTTTTTTGTGAGTTAATCAACTGATATTTAGCAAGTTCCTGTAAATGGGGGTTTGTGGAAATTATCAATAATTATGTCTGACTTCAGCTTCAGTGTTTGTAAACAATATTATATGGAGAACCAGAGTTGTGTTCACTATGGGTGTTGGTATTTGACATATACTAGTATAGTCCAAGATTATTGTGGTAAGTATAAAAAGCAGATTATCGTTGTCGAAGTGATGTCTAAATGTTTCTCAACCTCTTTAGACATTTAATTATCTAATTCTTTCAAACTTAGGAAATTTATATTTTGTAAAAAGATGTTTTCTAAAGTTAATTAACCTAGTTACAACATTAATTATTAAATGAAAGTTTGAAGCTTCCAAGTCCCTATTGGTAATTCACTTCCTACTAGGGTTTATTTCTTACTTCAAGCAAATCACTAGTAGGCATGACCTATCGTTTGCAACCAATAGATAATATGTAAAGCAGAAGAATTACCAAGGAGTTCCTATTGCCTTTAGAATCTTGAACACCTAGTTATTTTACAAAATCAAACCCATAGGTCCCACAACTCGGGTTAAAGGAATTAGCTACTTCTAACTTAGAAGAAACAAAACCAATTGTATTCATAGTTCTATAGATGATAACTTATAGAATGATTAATATCAACAAATGTTTCTCCTTCTAAATCATAATAGAAAATCCCAAAAAAAAAGTAGTAATAATTTCTCCAAAAAGTAAACTGTAATGTTGCAAAGAAAACTAGAGAGAAAACTTGATGAAAAATGTGAAGTTCAAGATCCTCAGAAAAACCTTAAATTATGCCTAAAATACTTCATCCTAACTATGGAAACAAATCACAGATTACAGATCTTTTCTCACATAGGTGACGACGAAGTGTGATGCCTCATTAGGAGCCTGACGACTTATAAAAAATGTCATCAGCTTCTTCTCCAAGTTTGATGATTTCATCCTTAGGCTGACGATGACACTCTGATGGCTTATGAGGAGTTTGAAGACTTATCATAATTGTAGTTAGGTCCTCTTCCACTTTCATGATTTCTTCCTTGGGATTACAGCATTCCTGACAGCTTATCAAACACCTATTGGCTTATCAGGAAATATCGTCACACTTCTACTCCCATTACCTCACACTGCCTATAGCTGATGATGATTCTTATAACTTATCTCAAAGTTGATGAATTATCAGAATTTCCATTGCTTCTTCACTTCAAGCCCCATTCCCTACCTAACCTAACGACTATCCTGACGGCTTATCACAGGTCATCATTACATTTTCCAGCTGAAACCCATACTCTGTCTAAGGCGACGACAACTCTGATAGCTTATTACAATAATGACGACTTATCAAATAAGTCGTCAGCTATATTTCTCTCTCTAATTGCTCAGAAATCAACTTTTTTACTTCCATTATTGTTGGTTCTCTTACTTATTCACTTCTACTATAATATCAAAGAGAAAACAATCAAAAATGACAAAAGTTACTTAAGACTTTGCAATTATTCTCATTTAAAATCCTCAAATATGTTAGCATTTGCTTATACATCAATTGTCCAATATTTACTGACAAAGCTATCCATAGGGACGACCGCATTATACAGCTTCCCTTAGGCTTTCATGGTAAAATTAATCACTATTCTTACTCATCCATTAATTTATATTGAATATAGTTATTATGACTCTTTTTTTCTTGCTTTTTGTTTAAATTTTTTATGCTTGGACATTTGAAGCCATTCCTCCCCTTTGAAAGCAGGTAATGGATTACCCAGATGAGGTTTGTCATCCAAGGATGTTTAGGTAGTTGGATACAAAGAACAATATAAGAATTAAGAAGGCTAATCTCTTTAACCCTCCGAATAATGCAGTATGTATTTTTCAAGTAAAATAATTTGACTCAATGAAAGATATTGAATAGATGTTATATTTGGTGCAACAGATGTTATATCTAATGCACCAGATGGGACATCTATTGCGACATATTACCCGTCCTATGCCAACCGGTGAAACAGAGGGGTAATCTGTTGTGATGGATGATTTATATCTTCTATCAAATTACCCATCTATTGTGTTGGTTCTCTGAACCTAACTCTTAACAGATTAACCATCTACTACAAATTATGCAACAAATAGGTAATCTGATGTAACATAGTATTAATCTGTTGAAACATATAGATCATCTGTTGCATAAGTTGTTTGTGTTAATATGTAACCTAACTATGAAAATTATTATATTATATGATTTAAATGTATCTATTTTCTTATATAGGTTGTGCATTCATGGATCTTGCCTACAGAGAAGGAGTTGGGGATGACTTCTTTTATTACTCTAGGTCATATTGATACTATAGAAGACCTAACGGTAGAGTTAATAAAGAAGGAATTGTCTAGAGTAATATCCATAAGAAGAGAATTTAGGCAAGGTCAGCCTAGTGTTGAGGCTCTTTATGACCAAACTGCTGCAACAGATCTGGGTGCTTCTTCTAGGGGTGTTGCTGGAAGAGTTGATATTGGTGGCAAACATGATGATGCTACTCCTAGTAGTTATGTTAAGAATGTTTATGCAAGAGAAAAAATAAATGTATTTGAAAACACACCTCTCACAGGTCCTTATTCTAATTACACAGGTCCCTCTCACCCTTACAGTGGTCTCTCTCACCTCTCTTCACCCTTATGTTGTCATTGCAAGTGCGAAGAGTACAAGGAAAGCCATGATAAACTCTTTGAAAAAGTAGAGGCTATCACTAAATATGTTAAGAAGTTGAAATCCAAGAGGGGTGTCATACCATCCAAGAAGGTGAAGAAGCCATACACTCCTATAGTGGAGTTTAGGAGGAAGAAAAGAGCAATTACCCAAGTACTCTCCCATCAGAAATCCCAAAATATTGCAACTCCTCCTTTTCCAAAAGTTCTTAAAGTTCAGGGCCTATTCAAGAAGGGGGACATATATGCAAAACTTGGCGCTAATGAGAAGAGGAATCTGCGATGGGCCAAGCAAGGTGCAAAAGATTACCCCATCCATACCTTTTTCATCGAAGACATCCGAAGTATGACAGATATGTGTATGCAGTACGTGGATAGGGTAAGTTTACTTTTCCTGACCTAGCCTTCTTATTTACTTGTCATCGGTTGAAACATATGTGTATTCTGGTGTAAGTTGTGGTGGTTTTGTTGCATCATGTTACCATCTCTTGCATAAGTTGCATTAGATGGGTGATCTATAAATCAATTTAGAGAACCCTCTGCAATAGATGAACCATCTGTTATATCCTTCACTATGTTTTCCTTCTTTACAATTACTATCCTATTTAAAATTTTACTTCTTATATCATAATATGTTGAACAAATTCTCTGCCTTATGAGGGGCAAGCAATTAGCCTACCGGAAAACTTATGATGCTGCTGATAGGATAATGCACCTCGATTTCTACAGGAATCACAAGGATAGGTACAATTACCTCAGTAACCTAGCATTAACTCCTGGTGGCGAGTGATTTCAGTTGTTACTTTCTGGGTTTCAATGGGATGAACAAATGATAAAAATGTTAGAGGGGAGAGGTCAAATCCACACAATAAGAACTGGACCGAGGCAAAGAGAATTCTTGGAGTCATGAATATGGATAACATACATTATCAGGCTGTTGAGATACTTCTTGAGGATTGAAAGATCAAGGTTTATGAATACAACCTACCTGCCTTAGATGAGGTCAATTTTTTTACCTACCTGCAGCCACTAATGGATTTGTTCCCCATGTTGTTGAGGAAGAGTAAACTGATTGATTATTTTCCAATAAAAGTGTTGATGAAGTAGCCATGGTATTTTGAAGGTCTAAACAAGGACATGAACCATCCAAAAT
This sequence comes from Capsicum baccatum var. pendulum, assembly GCA_030864225.1. Lineage (NCBI taxonomy): Eukaryota > Viridiplantae > Streptophyta > Magnoliopsida > Solanales > Solanaceae > Capsicum > Capsicum baccatum. The sequence goes on along the minus strand of CM061554.1, from coordinate 49,743,241 downwards.
ATAAAACCATTGTTGCGTGCGGGTCACACTATAATACCCCACACTTCTTCTAGTTCAAATTCATCTCTAGAACATCAAAGATCTTGCTTCAAAAATAAATATATTATAATCCATGTAAAATTATTAAGATTTTGACTTTTTATCACATGGAAAATTGAATAAGCATTCTATTAATACCAAATTTTTCCAAATCCAACACTTCGGCGAATAGTTAGAGCTATTTTAGTGAGACAGTGTACTACATGGTACTTTGGTGCATCATGGAGTTAGCCAAAATGGCAATCGTCAAAATCCAGTGAGACCCCGTGATCATGGAGCATCGTGCCAAGGCTCAATTTTAGAATTGTCAAATTTCAGTAGCTCACTGCGATTTCACCGGATCGCGATTAGCTTTTTATCGGCGTTTCAGTCCCGGATTTTAATTCCAAGGGAAAAATGGTCATTTTTGCTACCCCTATATATACTCCTTAACACGAGATTCAGCCATATTAAACCAAAATATTGTTGGTTTCTCTCAATTTACCTCAAGAACAAGAGCTAGGGTTTAAAAATCAAGACCCCAATCATCAAGGTTTCACCAATAATCTTCTTAGGATCAAGTAGCAAGGTATGCAGATGTTGATTCTTGCATTTCTTCTACCCAAGAAGTTGAAGAATCCCTTTTTTAATTCAAAGATTACTATTTTATGAGTTTTTCATGATTCATGTGTATTGAAGTTAATGTTCATGTTAATGTTGAGATATAATTCATGCTTAGAATACAAGTTGCAAGCTTTGTTCTTGATTTAGGTTGAATTGCATTATGTCCATGTTAAATCCCTAAATTTGTATGTTAATTGATGTATTTATGATAATTAGATGTTGAAATTGTAGAATAACCAAAGCATGCTTCCTATATGTTTGATAAAACACTTATGTGAAGGAATTAAAGTCATTATAGCATGTTGACTGGAAATCCCCAATTGTGTGTAAGTTCATGCATGCCAAATATTTGTTAAAAAGCCTTAGTGAATGAATTATGACATGTTAGCATGAAATTCCCCAATTGTGTTCTCTTCAATGCATGTTAAGTGGTTACTGTAAGACCTTGTTGAATGGAGTATGAGCCAATAACATGTCTCCCTATACTATCACATGTTTATGATTTTCAAGTGCTTGAAGAGATGCTTTAATGATTGTAATGGTGTATGAAAGTCACTAGTCATGATTATTTAAGATGGTTATGTTTTACTTTTATGTTATTGAGTCCTGTGGGTATTTGTACCTGGTAAATTAGCTGTTGTCTAGAGCCATGTCAGTTTTCACGATAGTCTCAGTCAAGCCACGATTCTTAGAACTCAGTCAATTACAAAATTCAGTACTCTCAGACAGTTACAGAACTTAAGAAATCTCATTAATCCAAGAATCATTAGTGATGTTGGGAGTATTTATACGTCTAAGCACCATAATTTACCCATGTTTTAGCTAAGTTTTGAGGATAAAATATATAATTCTTGCACTTTTAGTCCATTTTCCGTTAAGTGAGCTGACCTATGTGATTAACATGTTTTTCAGGTACTAATGAGGAAGATTTTAGCACTTTGTGGACCTATGGGCAGCAAAGGAAAACTTCACATAAGAGGGAAGGCAGCTTTTGGACTGAATGTGCTGCATGGGAACTTTTTCCCGAGCAAATCCAGTATTTTTAAATACTTAAGGAGGTAATAGAAAATTATTGGACAAGGATATTATTAAAAGCCTTATTGCTGAATTTTCAGCATCATTCGACAATTAGTCATTATTTAATTTTCAGATTCTGTAATATTTTAGAACAGAGAAAATGGCTTAAGTGAGGCACGGAGAGAGAAAAAGACGTCATCCTCTTATTGATGCTAAATCATCCTTCTAGTTTTGGTATGATGATGATGTCTACTTTGATTTTCGTTGTATCCATGAGTAGCTAAACTTATCTGTTAGGGTTATGGAAACCTTGTAGATACTATCTATTGCTATGAGTTTGTGAATTCTTGATGTGTTATGCTACTTATATCATTTCTCTCTTCGTTTTGATTGAATTTTCATGGTTACAAACATAGTGAATACGCCATTATAGCATTAGCTTGTTCGAGAGAAAAGTTACATGTTTGGAAAAGAGAGTGTGACAAGGAAATAGGGTTTCCAACCTCTATTTACACGTTAATGCCTTAACTTGGATTAACTTCTTGGAGAATTTGTACCATTCGTTATACACTTTAGGCTCGAGAGAGCTAAAGTGAAATAAATCCTTGATGGTTGAGAAACACTTGGATTTAAAATTAGAATACGATTCTCTATAAGTGCATGCATGTCTAAATTCCGCATTACTCATAGTTAATAGAGAAATAGAAACTACAAGGTGGACATAACCCTAACTTATCATTCTCTTTGATTAAATCTTACAACACAAATCATCCCATCGTTAATTTGATATTATTAGCTTGCATCAAAACCAAACCCCCCTTTTCCTTAGAATTTTCGACCAACAGTCTACTAATAATTGCAACACTTAGTGACCAAAGTATTCCCTGTGGGATTCGACACCCAACCTAGTCGGGTTCTATATTTGACAGCGACCGCTTACACTCTCTAACGAGAGTTGTAATTTGGGCGTATCAAATTTTGGCGCCATTGCCGGGGAATACGGTTGTCAACTAAGTTTGTGATAGTTAATAGACCCTTTGGTCAAAGATTCTCGAATTTTACTCTTTGTTTGTTGTTTTTGTTTTGTTCAGGTTTAGTGGAGTGCATGCCAAATACACGAAGCTCTAATCAACTGTTATTACCTATAAATCTTGAACCACATATTATTGGCAGAATGGATGCACAACGAAACCTTGAACGGATGGCTACTCAACAGTAGCAGGCTATATTAGCTGCATTGGCAGCTGCTCAAGTGCATCAACAAAATATTGATAACCCAGGTCGGGCAACAAATCTTGATAAAGAGTACCTGGGTGATGATGAGTTATTAAATCCCAGGCGTGTAGATGATGTGGCTGCACCAGTGAATAGGAATGCCAACAAAGATCGTCAAGTTAGATGGAGACCTGAACGTCGAGCTGTGCAGGTTGTTGTTGATGATGATGATGACGACTTGGATGTGGCTGGTGCCACAGGGGCTATTATTCCTCCGCCCTTGGCACCTGGAGCCAAGTTCAATATCATTAGCACCATGATCCAGTTATTACAACTCAAAGGGTTGTTTGGTGGACTTGCAGGTGACGATCTTAATATGCATCTGATTAATTTTATATCAACATGCAAGTCGTTTGACAATCCAGGAGTTGGACAGAATGCAATCCGGGTGCGCTTATTCCCATTGTCTCTATCTAGAGAGGCAACTCTATGGTTAAACGGGCTAACTCCTCATTTTATTACTAATTGGAGGCAACTGAAAGACGTTTTCCTAGAAAGATTCTTTCCGCCATCCAAGAGAGCACAATTAAGAGATAAGATAAGCAATTTTTGAAAGCTTCCAACTGAAGCTCTCCACGACACATGGGAGAGGTTCAAAAAGAAGCTTATGCGGTGCCCAAATCATTAGATGACCAATATCCACTTGATGGAAATATTATATAGGGCTTTGAACTCGGTGACAAAGCCAGTGGTTGATAATGCTGCAGGTGGGTCATTCATGGACCTTACTTTTGTTGAGGCAAGTGATATGCTTGATCGTATGACAAAGCAGAGTAGAGCGTGGCATACCAGGGATTCTGAGGTAGCAAGCTCTACTGTATCTACTGGTATGATAGCAGAACAGAGGTACAGAGAAGAGGAACGTTACCAGGTTATGGCTTACATGAAAATGCAGATGGACCTTCTTACTAAGCATTTATTATCAGGGAAGACAGAAAAGGTTAAGGCTGTTGTATCACAGGGAAGAGATGACTCCGATTTTGAGGAGGAAGCAAATTACTTGAATAATCAGGTGGGTTTCCGAGGCAATGCCCAAGGAAACCAAGTTCGGAATTATTATGAAAAATATGGATACAAAGACCGCGATAAAGGGAGTTGAAAGAATAAGATTGACAGGAGTGGTTTGTATGTTCCTCCTGGAAGTCGTGAAGCTGTTGCATCTGGTTCTGGAAAGATGTCCATGGAGGACATGATGGCTAAGCTGTTGAAAGGAGTGGAAGCAACCAACACGGGATTAGCTGAGGTAAAAAATGATTTGTCCTCAATGAAGCAATTGGTTGACTCGCATTCCACTTGAATATAATAGCTGGAACAATAAATGAGTCAACTATCGGTGACATTCAATAAACGAAAAGCTGGCACTTTACTTAGTGACACTGTGCAAAATCCAAGGAGAGATGGATCATGTTTGGCTAAAACCACCAGGAGTGGTAAGGTGTTGGAAAATCCATCCAAGGGCAAGCCGGTGGTTGATAATATAGAAGGGAATGTTATTGAAACAGATTGTGATAATTCTATAGAAGCTGAAAATCAAAATGAGAACATTCATGCTACTATACCTAGATGTTAGTAGTCTAAAAAGATTGATAAAGGGAAGCAAAATAAAAAGGAATTGGTAGAGAAAACTCTTCTAAACCCACCACCACCTTTTCCTCTGAGACTGAAGAAGAAGGATGATGACACTAGGTTCAGTAAATTCATGACCATGTTGAAGCAGCTAACTATTAATGTGCCTTTGGTGGAGGCACTGGAGCAGATGCAAGGGTACGCCAAATTCATGAAGGAGTTTTTGACAAAGAAAAGGGCAGCAAGCTATGAACTGGCAGATAATGTTCATCATTGCACTGCAATTGCCACGAGGTCTTTAGTACAGAAGAAGGCAGACACTGGTGCTTTCAGTATTCCTTGCACGGTTGGATCTTTAGATTTCGCTAAGGCATTGTGCGATTTGGGGGCTAGAATTAATTTGATGCCACTAGCCATTTATAGACAGTTAGGGTTGGGCGATCCTACACCAACCAGCATGCGGCTTGTAATAGCAGATAGGTCGGTAAAACGATCTGTTGGTATCTTGCATGATGTATTAGTGAAGGTTTCTACCTTTATTTTTCCTGCAGACTTTGTTATTTTGGACTGTGAGGTAGATTTTGAGGTGCCCATAATCTTGGGTTAACCTTTCCTCGCAACAGGAAGTGTGCTTATTGGTTTATGAGCAAATGAGCTTTTATTTCGGATGAATGACGAAGTGGTACGTTTTGATGTAAGCAAATCAATGAAGCAGCCCAAAGATATGAATGTGTTTTCTATAGCTGATGTTTATTATGAGTATAAGAAGAAATTATCGTTAGAGAAATAGCTTACTGTTGAGCCATTGGCTGCTGTGCTTTTGAACTTTAAGCGTGAGAATGTTGAAGAGTACGAAGAAGCTATCTGTGTTTTCACAGGAATGGAGTCGTATTCATATGCCTACAAGAAGCTAGACCTCAACCTTAAGAATCGACCTTCACCACCGGTGAAGCCACCAGATATCTTGATGAAGTCTGAGTAATCGAGATAACTATGTCGTGCCGCGATAATAAATCAAGTGCTACATGGGAGGCAACCCATCATTAGGAGTTTGTTTTACTAGGATTTTGTTTTTGATAAATAAAAGTTCAAAACTCGAGCCGCGACCAAAACTAAGGTGCTTGGTGGGAGGCAACCCATCTTTCTAATCATTTTTGTTGTTTTTGATTAAGTGTAGGTAGAAGACGTACAAAGGAGGAGATTAGTCCCAAATTTTGATTTGAAAGTGAGCCATGCTAAAGTTGGTAAGTTAAGAATGATGGAGCAAAGGCTACAAGCTAGGCGTTGCTTATGCCAATGTAGGCAATGGACAAGGCAATGCCTATGCCATTGCCTATGCTCACTGCCTCACATAGGCAATGGACAAGGCAATGCCTATGACAATGTAGGCAATGCTATAGGCGTTGCCTATGCCATTGCCTATGCTTACTGCCTCACATAGGCAATGGACAAGGCGCCGCCTATGCCAATCTAGGCAATAGGCAAGGCGCCGCCTATGCCAAACTAGGCATTGCTATAGGCGCCGCCTATGCTAGCATAGGCAAAGCAATAGGCACCACCTACTTATGCTTCTTTGCCTCCTAACCCATTTATATATGGACCAAACCCGACCCATGGCTTATCCTTTAAGTAGATCCTCAACCTTAGAACACAATGCAATTGTTTGCTCAACCTAGGCGCCGCCCAAGCTCCCCTATTCTCTCAAAGTTTTTATTTTTTCTCATCTAATATTGCAAGCTCATCTTCCAGATCCATCACCACGTAAGTTACTCTTTTATATTCCGTAGTTGTTGAAATGCTACGCTTATAATGGTTTATTAGATTTTGAAGTGGTGTTTGGTGATAAGAATATAGTTGGTTTGTTATAATGCATCTAGTTGAGTGAATGGATTCGTATGGGTATTCTTGACTTTATTCCGACTTGTATTTGATTGGTATACACTGTCATAATTTTATGGAGTCGAAATTGTGAAGTTAATGCATAATCTTGAAAGTCGTAAGCTTGAACATTTGAACGACTTGTTCATCGAAGGTGTTGATCATGATTGACCACAAGCATAAGATAATGTGTTTATTTCTATGCAATAAGCTGAGATGATTTCTATGTGGTAGTCTTGTTCAGAGATTGTATTAATCCAATGAAATAAAGTCGTAAAGGATAGTCAAGATTTCATGATTAATAACGTTATGCAAATAAATTAAGTATGGGGTGGTACCATCAAGATTTTATTTTTCGAATATAGTAAATCTTCCAAGATGAAACTAACATGACTATATTGTGATCTCAGGTAGAATGGCCCCAAAAGGACGACAAGGAAAAGAAAAAGTGTCCACCTCACAGAAAGGTCAAAAAAGGGCAAGAAAAAACCCGGTTGAGTCCTCCTTTCTGCAAGTGCCTCGACGCACTTTTGGAATCAAGTGGGTTCTAGAGGAGAAAGGAAAGGAGTGGTATAGGAACAACAAAGTAAAAAAATATGTTCACGTAGATTTGATGCAGAAGGAGAGTCTAGCAAAGAGAGACCTCCGCATTTTGGCTAAAATCATGGCACTAAATATTGATTTCATTTTTTGAGATATGGGGGAATGCAATCTTGATTTGACGCAAGAATTTTATGCCAATTTATCCCCAAAGACTACCGGAAGTGAAGTAAAAATTTGGGGCCAAGTCGTGCAATTGAACGTGGAGTTCTTCAACTCTTTTCTTGGTACTCTATTTGTGGATCCATCACCACTCAAGGAGTTTTATCACAGACCTCCCTACAGGGCCATCAGACATACACTGTGCGGAACAAGGTCCATGACCCAATGGATTTGTCACAAGAATAATGGTCGTCACAACACCTACCCGTATGCCTCTTTGAATAGAGAAGCTCGCATATGGTTAAGGATAGTCAACTCTTACTTAATTCCTGGGACATAATACACTAAGATCACACGTGATCGAGTCTGCTTGGTGTATGCTCTGATTATGAATATTCCCATTAACATTGGTGCAGTTATACGATCGTCAATGCGCAAGGCTAGGCTGCAAAAAATGTCCCATTTCAGTTTTGGAAATTTGTTGACTGCGATCTTAAGGAAGGAGCACATTGAAGAGGAACCCGCGGACCATAAGCTACCACACAACCCGAAGAAGGTTGATCTCACGAAGATTAAAGAGCTTGAAACTGGTCAAGGCATCAACCTTACCACTGCTAAGAGACATGCTCGAGATGAAAGTTTTTTCCGCCATCTGTATGGCATGACTAGGTTTACCATGATGAATAGGGGTAGTGTTCCGACTGATGCAGAGCTTCAAAAGTTGGACAATGACTACCCGCTTAATGAGCATGTGCGGGCCATGTGTGGAGTGGGGGTATATTTTGAGAAACCTCTCGATGATGACGTGCCGACTGACGATGATCGCCGACTGCCAGACTCAGATGTGGAGGACAACTCTGATGATGACGGCTCTGATGATGATTCTGACACAGGGGGTATGACCCCAGACATAGAAGAGGAGTCTGACTAATCAAGTTTTCCTTATTTATTTCCATTGAGGGCAGTGTGTCCCGTCTAAGTGTGGGGTGCGGGGTATATGTCTTCTATATTGTACTACTTGCCTATATTTATTCTTGTTTGTTTGAATTAGTCATAGTTAGTTCATCGTAATTAGTTAGTTAGATTTTAGATTTTGCATGAAATTGTTCAGATAGACGGCATGGTATTGTAATAAGAGTTTGTGCTAAATCATTACTATTGAGATGCTTAGGCTCTAAGTTGTGACTCACTGTGTGATAATGTTGTGGTTTAATTCATTCATCTGTTGGGTCAAGAATCTATAATGCTCCCAATGAAGTTGACCATGTGCCTTGTGTGTGTGAGGTTATTGTATATTCTTTGTTGTGACTGATGCTAGAACTTGCCTGGTGTGTGTGTGAAGCGAAATAAAGATTGTGATTTTAAGAGATGGGCAGCCTGAAATTGTTTACCTTCTTTTTACCTACCTTTGTACATTATCCTAGTGAACACCCTTTGAGCCTTTAGCTATTTTCTTTGGCAGCCTCATATGTAGCCTAATCTATTTTTTTCAAGACCATAATTTGATCCAAACTCCTAAGCGCTTTAAATTGTAGAATCATGTGGCAAAATAAGAGGAGAATGGTGAAAGTGATGCCTCAGAGTGTATTGGTACTTGAAAATGTTGTGAAAAAGAGTGGCTATCATAGGGATGCCTAATTTAAAAATAATAATAATAATAATAAAAAATAAATAAATAAATAAATAAATAAATAATATAGAAAAACAAAAAGATAGTTGTGTTTATGATCGAATAACAAATGGGTGAAAAGGGATTGGTAGATGAAAGGAAGGTAGAGTGGTTGTTAAAAGATTGTGTAAATGGCATAATGTAGTGTATTAAAGCGCTTAGGGAACATAGTCACTATTTCTGGCCAAAATAGTCCCTACCTGTCCCTTTGCCTACATTAAAACCCATAAAGACCTATTTGATCCTAAACTTAGCAGTCTGATATTAGTAGAGCATTACACTAAAGGCAAGCCTATGGTCATCAGTTGCAATATAAGAATTCTTTGTGAGAGTGAGAGCAAGGAAAGTCTTATACCCATGTTTCAAAAAATGCAAAAATATGAGTGATTTGAGCACACATGGTTGATGATTGTTGGCTAGTTTTATATGACTCTTTGTGGCTTAACTTGTGGATACGAATTAACCATCCTAATGAGTCTATGTTGGAGGGTGAGTTGTTTCTAGTAATGATCAAGAAACCTACTCTTTGTTAATAATTGTCGTGCATGTCTTGTTGAAAATTTTGTGTTGCTATTGTGAAATTCTAGTTAGGTGTTTGCATGGATGTAATATTTTGTTCGAGGACAAACAAAGCTTTAAGTGTGGGGTGCTGATGTAGGGCGTATTTATACGTCTAAGCACCATAATTTACCCATGTTTTAGCTAAGTTTTGAGGATAAAATATATAATTCTTACACTTTTAGTCCATTTTCCTTTAAGTGAGCTGACCTATGTGATTAGCATGTTTTTCAGGTACTAATGAGGAAGATTTCAGCACTTTGTGGACCTGTGGGTAGCAAAGGAAAACTTCACATAAGAGGGAAGGCAGCTTTTGGACTGAATTTGCTGCATGGGAACTTTTTCCCGGGCAAACCCAGTATTTTTAAATACTTAAGGAGGCAGTAGCAACTTATTGGACAAGGATATTATTAAAAACCTTATTGCTGAATTTTCAGCATCATTTGACAATTAGTCATTATTCAATTTTTAGATTCTATAATATTTTTAGAATAGAGAAAACGGCTTACGTGAGGCACGGAGAGAGAAAAAGACGTCATCCTCTTATTGACGCTAAATCATCCCCATCGTGAAGATTGGTCTAGTTTTGGTATAATGATGATGTCTACTTTGATTTACGTTGTATCCATGAGTAGCTAAACTTATCTGTTAGGGTTATGGAAACCTTGTAGATACTATCTATTGTTATGAGTTTGTGAATTCTTGATGTGTTATGCTACTTATATCATTACTCTCTTTGTTTTGATCGAAATCTCATGGTTGCAAACATAAAGAATACGCCATTATAGCATTAACTTGTTCGAGAGAAAAGTTACATGTTTATAAAAGAGAGTGTGACAAGGAAATAGGGTTTCCAACCTCTATTTACACGTTAATGCCTTAACCCGTATTAACTTCTTGGAGAATTTGTACCATTCGTTATACACTTTAGGCTAGAGAGAGCTAAAGTGAAACAAAACCTTGATGGTTGAGAAACACTTGGATTTAAAATTAGAATACGATTCTCTATAAGTGCATGCATGTCTAAATTCCGCATTACTCATAGTTAATAGAGAAATATAAACTACAAGGTGGACATAACCCTAAATTATCATTCTCTATGATTAAATCTTACTACACAAATCATTCCATCATTACTTTGATATTATTAGCTTGCGTCTAAACCAAACCCCCCTTTTCCTTATAATTTTCGACCAACAGTCTACTAATAATCGCAACACTTAGTGACCAGAGTATTCCCTGCGGGATTCGACACCCAACCTAGTTGGGTTCTATATTTGACAGCGACTGCTTACACTCTCTAATGAGAGTTGTAATTTAGGCGTATCAATTAGCGTTCAAGCTTCAGTTCAGTACTCAGCTAAGATCTTAGTAGTATTCAAGAATTTTGTTTAGACCTCAGTAACATTAAAGTAATCAATTCAGAACTCAATATCATTCAGTCAGATAATGAGATTAAGAAGTATTCCATCAGTCTTTGGAATCAAGTGAACTTTGCTTAAATCAGTTACTCAATATGATAAATAACAGATTCAGCTCAGTCTAGTACAGTTTAAGAAAAAGAATCAGTTCATAGTTTTTCAGTTGGGAGTAGGACTTACCACTGACTGAACCTAGGGATGGGGACTCACCCGTTAGAGAGGACTAAGGTCCCTAGGAGAAATCCTTAAGTTCCAGAACTACGTAGTAAACATAGGTATGAGATGTCATCCACTAGATAGGATTAACATACTAAGGGATAACTTGTCAGTATATTATATATATATAGGACTAATTCCAGGGGTCACCCATTAGATAGGACTAACTTCACAAGAGAGGTTTTTACCCATGGTATGATATTGAGACCCTTCTAACTAGGGTTACAGGTTGGACCCCAACTTAGCTTGATAGGTCATATTGGTTAGATGACTACTTCCCACAGTCTCAGTTTCAGAATAAGTCTTAATAAAGGAACTCAGTTCAGTAGTACAGAGTAAGGACTATCAGATATAGTCAATCATTATTATTATTAACAGACTCAGAGATTACCCGCTAGATATGACTAGTCGTGGATTTAGTTAATCAGCTTCATTATCATCAGATTTAGAGATCACCCTCTAGAAAGGACTGATCTCAAACTAAGTCAAATCATATTCATTATCAGTATATATAGAGATCACCCGCTAGATAGGAATGATCTCAAATTTTAGTCAAGCATTCCCATTATTATTAAGTTTAGAGATCACCCACTAGAGAGGACGATCTCAACCTCAGTACTCAGTTATCAATATCAAAAGATTCAGTTATTTAGTAGCTCAATATTAGTAGTGAGTTCAAACGTGAGTAAAGTAGTTTCCGAGTCTTAGTATTCAGAGTCATGATGATTTCAGTTATGGTTTGTCCATTCATGCATATGTTCTCATTCAGTATTCTCATGATTATTTAGTTAAGTAATTTTTCATGCATAAAACCTTGCATTTATCCTTACCTCATCTTGCATACTTAGTATATTCCCATGTATTGATGTATTTGCGCTATAGTGTTTTACTTTACACCATAGGTTCGGAAGTATGAGTTCCAGAGCACCTTTAGCAGCTTAGTTCTCGTCAGTAGCAGTAGACCTAGAAGTGAGTCCTCATTATTCGAGGATGGTTATTATTTCATTTTATTACTAGTTCTAGTATTTCAGTAGTTGGATTTAGTTGGGGACATGTCCCATCAACTCCTTCTACATACAGTTTAGAGGCTTTCAGACTACAAAGTTTTCAGACTAGTTATTTAGACAAATACTTAGTTTTGATATTTCTAAACTTTATTTCAGTTGTATTTTAAGTATTTAAGCCTTATGGCAAGTTCTGCCAGTTTTCTGCATGTATTTTATTATATTATCAAGTGCTTAGTTACAAATATTAGATAATGTTAGCTTGTGGTCCCTCGAGGTCACGAGCACCATGTGGTATTTCGATTCCAGAAAATTAGGGTGTTACAAACTTGGTATCAAAGCCTAACATTCAATAGTGTCCTAGGAAGTCTGAAAACTGCATCTAGTAGAGTCTTGTGCATGGGTGTATTACGTGCCACATTTATGTACAAGAGGCTATAAGATATTTTAGGAAAAGTTTACCTTCTTTCATCTCTCAGATCATGCTATAGAAAGGTCTTCCAAGAAAGTTATGTAGATTCTCAACGTGCTTCACTCATGTCAACTCCACCTTATCTTCAAGGTAATAAAAATAGTAAAGGTCAAAGTCCTAGAGATAGGGCCTTCTCAAAACCATCCCTTTAAACAGTTATGGGATCGTCCATAGGCTCAACAGTATTCCATCAGATCCTTTCTCAAAATCCTATGATAGAATATGACCTAGAGTTATAAGCATGAACCCAGGATTTTGGCAGTTGTATAGTTGGAATAGCGTTAACCATATCGAGCAATTTATGTATTCATGGGGATAGTTGTGTAAGAGGTAAATCAATAGGTTTAGATAGTGTATACAAGAATTTAAGGTTATTAATTTGAAACTAAGTGTGGAGGTGTGTATATGAGTTAGGAGGTGTGATCCTAGTAGTCGATGAAGGAATAGAAGTAGATGATGCGTTTAGTGAGAGAAGCATGTGTCGAAAAGGGGTATAGGTATATGATAATAATGGCAGGAGCTAAAGAATGTTAAGAGTTGTATTCTAGAAGATAGTATTAGCAGTGAGTTTTATACTTTCTGGTGCAGACTTTCCAGATGAGTTTATCATTCATGTGCATCATTATGCCCCAGACTCTAGAGTAGATTGATTATAGCTCAGCTCAGAGTTTAGTAAAGTGTTATCAAACTTATGGTGATAACTTAAAGCTAAAGATGAGAGTATAGTTAAAAGAGTACAAAAGAAGTACTTCAGTTAATTATAAGTTTCATCATGAGTTAGTCAGTAAAGCCAGCAAGTCAGTTTAGCAGTCAGACAGTCAGATCCATATAGTTTGTTTTCTCATCTTTCCATCTAGTCATGCTATCTGAAATCTCAAGGAAAGATAACTATTCCAAGGTAGAAAGTCCTAGTAGTTGCAAGATAAGTTCAGTTCATGAGTCATGCATTTGTTTCAGCTCTCCCAGGTTCAGTTATAATCCAGTTCGTAGATGTGTTGTGCATCGCCTCAGTTTTCTCAAGTATATTGGTGAAATCAACATTATTAGAGGAACATAGAGTCCCAAGGGGGAGATAACCATAATTCCTCGATGCTTTTATGTCTTTAAACCCATTCAGTTACATGTTCAGATAGTTTTTTCAAAGTTAGCATCTATTTTTATTGCATAATCAGTCAAGCATTCAAAAGTCAGTTCAGTCAAGTATTAATGCATTAGACATGCATATTAAGTAGAAGAAGCGCATCTTATCAGTAATTTCAGTCGTGCATTCATAAGTCAGTTATTCATATATCAGAATGCATTATGAGAGTTCAGCTTATCAGTAGCCTCAGTCAAGTATTTGTGCATTAGATATGCATGTTAAGTAGAAAAGCTCAGCTTATCAGTGTATTCAGTTATGCATTCATGAGAACAACTAAGTCATGAATCCATGCATTAGATATGCATGTCCATTATAAGAATTCATCTTATGAGTACCTTCAGTCATGTATTCCACGCATCAGATATGCATGTTCAACATGAAATCTCAGTATATTAGTAATTCGAGTCATAAGGTCATGTTTCTCATGCTCATGTACATTAAGTAGGCTCAGTTTGTTAGTAGAATCAACTTAATCAGTCTCATTCGAGGATGAATATTACCAAGGGAGCAATATTGTAATACCCCACACTTCTCCTAGTTCAAATTCATCTCTAGAACATCAAAGATCTTTCTTCAAAGTTGAATATATTTTATTCCTTGTTAAATTTTTAAGATTTTAACTTTTTATCATGTGGAAAATTGAATAAACTTTCCATCGATACTAAATTCACCTAAATACGACACACGGGCGAAGAGTTAGAGCCATTTTTGTGAGACATTGTACAACCTGGCACTTTGGCGCATTGCGGAGTCAGCCAAAATCGTCAAAATTTAGTGAGCCTCCATGATTATGGTGCTTCTCACCAAGGATCAATTTTAGAATTGTCAAATTCCAGTAGCTCACCACAATTTCATCGCGTCACGATGAAGCTTTTATCGGCATTCCAGTTCTGGATTTTAATTCCAAATGCAAAATAGTCATTTTGCTACCACTATATACACTCCTTAACACGATATTCAACCACATTAAACTCAAATATTTTTGTTTTCTCAAAATTTCCCTCAAGAACAAGAGATAGGATTCAAAAATCAATACCCCAATTATCAAGGTTTCACCATTAATCTTTCGAGGATCCAGTAGTAAGGTATGCAGATGTTGATTCTTGGGTTCCTTCCTCCAAAGAAGTTCAAGAATCCTTTTTTAAATTCAAATATTACAATTTTATGAGATTTTCATGACTCATGTGAATTGAAGTTTATGTTCATGTGATTGTTGAGATATAATTCAAGCATTAGAATACAAGTTGGTAGCTTTGATCTTAATTTGGGTTGAATTGCATTATGTCCATCTTAAATCCCAAAAGTTGCATGTTGATTTATGTATTTATGATAATTAGAGGTGAAAATTGTTGAATAAACAAAGAATGCTCCCCATATGTTTGATTAAACGCTTATGTGAAGGAATAAGAGACATTATAGCATGTTGACTAGAAATCTCCAATGGTGTGTAAGTTCATGCATTCCAAGTGTTTGTTAAAAAGCCTTAGTGAATGAATTGTGACATGTTAGTATGAAATTCCCCAATTATGTTCTCTGTAATGCATGTTAAGTGGTTGTTGTAAGACCTTGTTGAATGGAGTATGAGCCAATAGCATGTCTCCCTATACTATCACATGTTTATGATTTCCTAGTGCTTGGAGAGATGTTTTGATGATTGTAATGGTGAATGAAAGTCCCTGGTCGTGGTTATTTAAGATGTTTATGTTTTACTTTTATGTTATTGAGTCCTGGGGTTATTTATACCCGATAAATTAGTTGTTGTCTAGAGCCATGTCAATTTTCACGATAGTATCAGTCAAGACACAATCCTTAGAACTCCATCACTTACATAATTCAGTACTCTCAGACAGTTACAGAACTTAAGAAATCTCAGTAATCCAAATATCATTAGCATTCCAGATTTAGTTCAGTATTCAGCTCCGATCTTAGTAGTATTTTCAAGAATTCAGTTCAGACCTAGTATCATTTAAGTAATCAATTCAGAACTCAGTATCATTCAGTCAGATAACGATATTCAATAGTATTCCGTTAGTCTTTGAAATTAAGTGAACTCAACTTAACTCAGTTACTTAGTATTATCAATAATAGATTTAGCTCAGTCTAGTACAGTTTAAAAAAAAATCAGTTCAGAATCTTTTAGTTGGGAGCAGGACTTAGCACCGAGTGAACCTAGGGATGGGATCTCAACCATTAGAGAGGAATGAGATCCCTAGGAGGAATCCCTAAGTTCCAGAACTACTTAGCAAGTGTAGGTTTGAGATTTCACCCACTAGATAGGACTAACATACCCAGGGATCACCCGTTAGTATATTATATATATAGGACAGATCCCAGAGGTCACCCGTTAGATAGTACTGACTCCACAAGAGAGGTTTTTACCCGTTGCATGGTACTGACACCCTTCTATCTGGAGTTACAGTTTGGACCCTAACTTAGCTAGAAGGGGCATATCAATTAGATGACTACTACCCAGAGTCTCAGTTTCAGTATCAGTATCAGTAAAAGAACTTAGTTTAGTAGTACAAAGTAAGGAATGTCAGATACAGTCAATCATTATGATTACCAACAGACTCAGAGATCACCCGCTAGATAGGACTGTTCTCATATTTAGTTAATCAGTTTCAGTATCATCAGATTCAGAGATCACCTGCTAGATAAGACTGATCTCAAACTAAGTCAAATCATATTCATTATCAGTATATATAGAGATGACCCGCTAGATAGGATTGATCTCAAATTTAAGTCAAGCAGTCCTATTATTATTAAGTTCAGAGATCACCTATTAGAGAGGAAGATCTCAACCTCAGTACTTAGTTATCAATATCAGAAGATTCAGTTATTCAATATCTCAGTATTAGTAGTGATTTCAGATGTTAGTGAAGAAGTATCTACGTCTCAGTATTTAGAGTCACGATGATTTCAGTGATAGTTTGTGCATTTATGCATATGTACTCATTCAGTATTCTCATGATTATTCAGTTGAGTAATTATTCATGTATAAGCCCTTGCATTTAGCATTACCTCATCTTGCATACTTAGTACAATCCCACGTACTAACACATATGCACTATTGTATTTTACTTTACATCATAGGTTTAGAAGCACGAGATCTAGAGTGCCCTTAGCAACTAAGTTCCAGTTAGTAGCAGTAGACCTCAGTGAGTCCTCATCATTCGAGAATGGTTATTATTTCATTTTATTACTAGTTCTAATTTTTCAGTAGTTGGAGTTAGTTGGGGACATGTCTCATCAAGTCTTTATTCAGATAGTTTAGTGGCTTTCAGACTAGTTATTCAGACAGATATTTAGCTTTGATATTGCTAAACTTTATTTCAATTATATTTTAAGTATTTGAACCTTATGGAAAGTTCTGCCATTTTTCTATATTTATTTTAGTATATTATGCAGTGCTCAGTTACAGATATTAGAAAGGGTTAGCTTGTAGTTCCTCGAGGTCACGAGCACTGTGTGGCATTTCAGTTCCAAAAAATCAGGGTGTTACACACATGCTCTTGCGCATATCGAATATTTGCTGACCGGAATAAAAATGGCCGATCCAACGACCTTTTTGTGTGACAACGCTGTAGCAAACATGCAAGAGGTCTGGGCTTATAGGGTACTAACTGGATGCTTGAAGCCTGTGTATAAAAAAGATCCTATTAAATAATAATTTTCTTATTTCAAGTTACTTCACTTTCCATTACATTACATTACAAACATATATATACATATATGTAGGGGCAATTTTTTTTGTCTGATGATAGTTGAATTTTTCAAAATGCAACAGATTGTCCACCTGTTGTAAAATATATTCTATGTATTCTGACAGATAGTTTATCTATTGCAATAGGTTGGTCCTCTATTGCATTATGCTAATATAGTTTTATCTATTGAAATAGTGGAAAGACCTGTTTGATAATTTCTAATAGATGACCTACATGTTGCAACATATGTCTAAATCTATTTGATATTTTCTAACAATTATGCTTGAATATCCATGTGCCCAACAACACCAAATCAGTAGCAAATACAAATATACCATGAAATGTTCAACAATTAGGCTTGAATATCCATGTGCCAAACACCACCAACCTAGTAGCAATAACGCCAACAGTATAGTATCTTCTTGCTCAATTTTGTTTCTCTTCAAAAGCCTTGACTTTCTTCAACAAACCCTAAATTACATGATTTATTTGTGAAGGGTATCATTCTTCATACCATTCAAAGTAATCATATCCACCCAACTTCTAGAAAAATAAGACCACAATTACAAAATAATTACAAGTCAATAAGTAATCAACTAATGAAATTAAAAAAAATTACCTTTGAAATTATATAAGTAAAAAAACCTACGACCTGGATTTTGTTTACTCCAAGAAGTCTTCAATAGAGCTTTATGACCACACTTACAATATCAAAAATCTTTGTCACAAAAAACAGTGAAAGATGAGCTCGACATTGTCAAGCTCACTTGGATAAAAGGAAAAAATGTAGAAAGAAATATAAATAATTGAGATAAATTTGGATAGAGAAAAAAAGATGAAGAATAAAAAGAAGAATTGGAAATTTAGAGTTAAATTTTATGAAGAAGATGAATATATAAAATAATGGTAGAAAGTAATCATTGGGGGCCAAATCAGCAAAAATATAGGTTCATTAAGAGTTGGCTGCGTGAGTTACATGCGAGCATCCTACTGGGAAAAAAGTGACAAATTGGCACATTTGAGGCCTATTTTATTTTTTGTGTTTAAATTGAACATTGTCTACTTGATGCCTATTTTATTTTAGGTGTTTAAATTGAATACTGTCGATGGGTTTTGCCTTTTTTATCTAAAGTTACTTTCACTTTTTACATGTTGTGGAAATTTTTTATGTCTAATGAAAGTTGATTTTTTACAATACAATAGATTGTCCATCTTTTATAACTGATATTCTACCTGTTCTGACATATAGTTTATCTGTTCCAATGGGTTGATCATCTATAGCATTATGTCAATATTTCTATCTAAGTCTATCTGTTGCAATAGTGGAAAGACCTTTTTGATAATTTTCAACAGATTACCTGTCTATGGCAACATATGTCTGAATCTATTTGATATTTTCCAATAGATATGTTGTCTGTTGCAACAGATACATTTTCTATTGCAATATTTGAATCTATTATTTCATTCAATTTATAAGTTCAAATCTAAGGAAAATATAAAATTCATAGACAAAATAAAATAAATTGAAGCCTTCAAAAATTAGCTGAAATAAATTAACGAATAAATAAAATATAAAAAATTATTATAGGTACAGATCTCAACAAATACATCAATAATATAAGTATTGTTGTCAAGAATTCCTAAGGACGGGTGAGGTTATTACTTTGACAGACTGAAGCTATTAAGATATACTCAATATAGACAAGTAGTTCTTCATCCGGTGCTATGGAATTTTGCTTTGATTGTTGTAGATCTTTATTGTCGCTTACGTATGGTTTCTACGCTTTCTGTTCTCCGTATTTCCATAAAATAGTAGCATATTGTTAATGTTATTCAGCAGTAGCTTCTACATCTACCTACAAAGCCAGAATTGGTCAATGCTAATGACGGAGATACAATAAAACGGAAAAGGATAACTCATCTTTTATAGCAAATCACACATGTCTTCCTCCTATTTTAAATTATTTCAAACATATTATATTTTTGTTACAACAGATGAATCAACTATTGGGATAAATTTCTACATGAGAAAGACCTCTATGATAATTTCCAATAGATGAACCATCTGTTGAAATATATGACTCATCTATTGTAGCAGATAGGTCATCTGTTGGTATAAATAAAAGCAGTATGAGAGCTGTTTGATTGGCTAAAAAAAGATGAGACATATGTCACAACAGATACTTTATCTGATGCAATAAGTTGGTCAACTATTGCAACAGATGTATATATTTGTTTGATAATTTTCAGCAGATGTGTCATTTATTGAAAAAAATATATATGTTTGTTTGTTAGTTGGAACAGATATATATTCACCTTCTTTGGATCGTGCTGCTCTCCTTTGGACATTGTACATTACTCAGTGTAACACACGGACAGAGGAGTTATAATTTTTCCTTTTTTACTGCTTTATAATGCCTTGGAAATTACTTTCCTTCTCCTCTTAGCCTTAATCTCTAATGGAGTGGATAGATATAAAATCCTCTTTGATGGAATGACACCCCTATTAGATGTCAATTTTTTTGTAGAAGTAGTTCATACATTAATAGCATTAATCACTACATCATGTTTTGCCTTGCAGTCTTGACATTTGCATCCAGAATATTCACTGGGAGAGGCAAAATCTGTATAACCAGTATGATCATACTCATAATGGTATGTTTTAAATAATATAAGAAGAGTATCATTAGCACTAAAAGTAGCACCAGTACAACCACCAACAACTCTATCACCACTAAGACCATCAAGAATAACAAGTCCACCTTCCAAAATTATTTTTCTTGTAATGGTTGTTGCTCTAAACAATTTTATTTTTATTCTTTCAATGACCTTAGGGTCCAATAAAGTTTGCACATACCATAAATTAAGAAATATAGCATCTTCAACTCTTGATTGGTTGGAACTAGCGACGGATGCAGAATCTAACATAAATCATTACATATATAAGAATGATGATTAGAGAATTCAAAAAAATCATTAATTAAAGCAAAAAATTAATTATAATTATACTTATTGCATCCTTCGGGGGGTTGAAGAGATCAAGATATTTTGTATTTTTATCATTTTTGGCCGACAACCATCTCAAGATTCTTTGACGGGAAACTTCTTCCTGGTAGTTCACTTGTTGTGTCAAATAAGGAATGGCTTCAAACGCTCCAGCCTATAAAATAACTCTAATAAATCAGAACCATTATTGAGTAAAAAAATGAATGATATCATAATAAAAAAATAAAAAACCTACCATAAAAGCCCATGGCAAGCCATAGAAGTTGACTGTCTTGGGCACTAATGGAGTCAACAAATATTTGACAGTCATTTTGAAGTTTTCATAACCCCAAGGATAGCAGTTAAATTCCTCAAGATCCTCACAGAGCTTTATTAAACCAATTCTTATGTTATTATTGACCTATCTCGTTGAAAGAATATTATGTACAAACCAAACCACGAACAATGACTGTTTGTGCTTCTTTGTAATTCTTTTACCGTTCAATGCTTCTATCAAATTTTAGTTTTTGAATCTTGGACCAACAATGAACACCAGGTCATCACTATCACACGACTTGCCTTTATCTTTTTTGGGTGTGTGGGGTGTTTTTTTAGGTTAGAGTAGGTATAACATGAGAAAAAGAAGGAGAATAACATTTTTGTCCAGTAACTATGGAAAACTCCTTCCAACCAAAACAAACAGGCAAGCCACAGTAATTTATCCATACCTCATCCATTATCTTTGTTTTCATACATTAACCTATGCTTGAGAAGTTTATATACTATTTTTCATTTGAAAACGAGCATTGTTGTCCTCCGGTAAATCAAGATATTTCCCAAAGAAGTTGTTCCTGAAATAAGTATCCAATTTTTGTTCTTGAAATATTTTTCTTAAGCCGTCGAAAGATTTTCCCATGGCTGACTTAACCACAAATTCACCTGTTAAATCTATGGCACCATCACATTGTATTCTCACGGGATAACGATCAATACTTAAGGTTTTGACTAACTCTTCAGTGGAAGGGCTATTACCATTTTGATCATCCCTTTTAAAATATTCCTCCTCCCCATGTTCATCATATTCTGCTCCCGACTAAGATAACACTTGTAAAGCAAGCTTATAGAGTGGTAGATGTAGCCTAGCTGCTTCACTTGTTCCTTTACTTGGACTTGATTCGGTTTCTGTTCATTTGGGAGCCATATTATCTAAAATTAATAGGTTTATAAAAATATATTATAATTGATTAATGCATCATTAAAAAGGGAGAACAGTAAATCTAACATACAAAATAGTAAAATAACAATTGCAATAAACCACAAATCTGTTACACCGGTAGGTTTTCTGTTGCACCAAATAACTAACCTGTTGCAATAGATGAGTAATCTATTGCAACAACACAAAATATATCACTTATCTTTTAAGACAGATGAATGGTCGGTGTAACAAATCAGACATCTGTTGCAATATATAAGTGATCTATTATAACTGTTAAATAACATGTTGTAACAAATGAGTAATCTGTGGCAACAATACAAAAAATATCATTCATCTATTGAGAAAGATGAATGGTCTAGGTAATAGATTACACATCTACTATAACATATGACTGATCTGTTGGAATAGTCAACTAACTAGTAGCATCGACTGAGTAACCTATTACGATAATACAAAACATATCACTCATCTGTTGAGAAAAATGAAAGGTCTGTGCAACAGATCATACAGCTATTGTAATATATAAGTGATCTCTTAGAACAGTTATCAATGATCAATATTCTTTAGCTTTTTTCAACGGAAGGGTCATTTGTCACGACAGATGAATGATCAGTTAGAAAAATTAAGTCTTGGACATGCACTATTGGAAGAGTTGATAGGATTTCATCCGATAAGAGGTTCACCTATTGCAATAGATCTTTAATTTGATGGTTCCTCTATTACATCATATGGTTAATCTATTATGTCAGATTTTTAATCTGATGGTTTCTTTGTTGTATCCAATAGTAAATCTGTTCCATCAAATGGTTAATCTATTACAACATATGCTTAATCTATTGCATCAGATTATTAAACTATTGCATCATATGTAAATCCATTGCATTAGGTTTTATCTGATGGTTCTTCTATTGCATCAGATGATTAATATGTTACATCAGATGGTTAATCTGTTGCATTAGATGGGTAATCTTTTGCTTCAGATGGTTAATCTATTACATCAGATGGTTAATATATTGCATCAAAATTTTAATTTGATGATTTTCTGTTATATCAGACGGTTGATCTGTTGCATCATATGCTAAATTTGTTGCATAAGATTATTAATATGTTGCACCAGATGGATAATCTGTTAGAGAAAAAATAGTAGCATGATTTAGTTCAACAGAACAATAGCAATATCACCATATTTACCAAGAACAAGAATAAATCAACCCAGCAACGGGCGCAACAAATTAAACTTTGAAATCAAACAACAAAAGAGAAGAGAAAAAATATCAGAAATTAGGGTTTTATTCAAACAACATTCCAAATTAAAGCAACAAATATTGAAAATTTTAACCAATAATATAAGATAAGTTGGCTCAAGTTTCTCATTTTCTTTAAAACTAAAAAGGCCATAATTTTTTACTTGTGAAAGAAGAAAAGGAACGATGAAGAATTCAAAGCTGTTGTGGCCGAAGAGAAAGGTTGTCACGTCAATTGAGGGTTCAATTAGAAAAGTAACTCAAAATCCAACTATTTATCATCGGAGGTTGAAGTAACCAGGGATTAAACGGATAAATTTGCAGTATTATTGATTGAGAGAAGCTGTCGAGAGAGAGAAGAGAGACGGTCAATGATTTGAATTAAAGAGGGGTGTGGGTGGGGTTGATATATATTTTTGAAGAGATTTGAAATTTTTTAAAATATTAATCAAGTCCACAATTAACTTAATCAACTTTTCTTCTTATGTTTGACCCTTTAAGTTGGTCGATTTCACGAATCCTTCATTCATGACTTAAAAGACACTTTTCCTT
Source organism: Capsicum baccatum var. pendulum (assembly GCA_030864225.1). Lineage (NCBI taxonomy): Eukaryota > Viridiplantae > Streptophyta > Magnoliopsida > Solanales > Solanaceae > Capsicum > Capsicum baccatum. Next base: position 49,719,979 of record CM061554.1, on the reverse strand, counting down.
CAATTTTCTCATGTTTCCTCTCCGAAATTTCTTTGTTGTTCAAGAAACCAAATCAAACTTTGTTTGGATGGTGATTTGTCATAGTTTCAAAATGTATGGTATTGTATAGTGTGGTATTTTACTGTACAATATAGTACAATACAATGTTTGGATGAATTGTATCATTCACTGCTATTTAATAACAGTATTATTGTTTGGCCTGATGGTATGGTATGGTATCATAACTGGTAAGTTTAATAAAATGCCCTTAATTATTATAAGTTCTAATTTTATCAATAATTGTTAATAAAATAATTTTCTTACTGCTAATCTATCATAAATTATGCCATATAAATATATTAAGTTGTTAAATTTATATAAATTTTAACAAAATCAATACATGATTTGATCAAAATAAATATAATTAGATTCATTTTCATAGAAACAAATTTCATTTCCTTTTGGTATTTTGAAATGTGACAACAAACTACAAGTACAAAGTTTGAATGCATCTTTGTGTATTCTTCGGGTGTGTTCGGTGTGGAAGACAAAAAAAAAAAAAAAAAAATGATTTCTACATATTTTTTCATTTTGTTACGCAAATAGAAAAATATATGTATATAGTTAACAGAAAACAATGAGAACGAATAGAATAAGAGAGGTGGGGTTAGAAAAAAATTATGATTTTTTATTAAAAATATATTTGAGGGTGGTGTAGTGGAGTGAGGGGGATCGAGCGTGGGGTAAGAAAAAAGTTTTGAACTACTAGGAAGTGGTAGTGACCTAGTTGGGTAAGAAAATTGTTTTAAAACTTTTTGAAAATAAAAAAATTAGTTCAGGAGAGGGGGTGGTAAGTGGGGGGGAGGGGGGAGTGAGAGTGAGATAAGGAAAAATTTTGTAATCTAAAAAAATAAAATTAAAAAAAAAATAGGTTGGGGTTTATGTAAGGGGTGGATCGGTGTTAGAATAAGGGATGGGATAAGAAAAATTTTAAAATTTTCTAACAAAAATTAAAAAAATAATTCTATTTTGGGTGGGGGTGGGGTGGGGATGGAGGGAGGGGGAGAGGGGTGGCTCGTGAGGGGAGGGGAGGATAGGAGGTGGAGTTAAATAATACAGGGTAAAAGGTTAAAATAGGATTATATAATATTAAATAAGGGAATAATTGGTAAAAAAAAAAAAAAGGAAGCCATGGGATACCATCAAATCGATGGTTACATAACACTCTGTTTGGATGATGATTTTCCATGGTATAGTATAGAATGGTTACTAAGAGAGACACATTTATTTTGATTGTTTCTTAATAGGAATAATACATAAACATACCCTTTAACTTGGCCTCAGATTACATTTATGACCTCCAACTTTGGGTGTGCACAGGTAGGCACTTAAACGTGTATATAGTTGTACAAGTAGACACACATGACTATATGACATCCTACGTGGATAATTTTTATCCTATATGGCGTCCTACGTGTATTATACCACATAGGTCGTGTGTGTCTACTTGTTAAGTATTATACATGTTTAAGTTCCTACTTTTGCACACCAAATGTTGGAGGTTATAGATGTGATTTAAGGTCAAGTTAAAGGATATATTTATGTATTATGCCTTCTTAAAATGTATGACATGGTATGGTTTAATGTCATGATTTTATAACCATGAAAACCCTCTCTTTATGTAATCACCTATTTGGTGGTATCCCCTCGTTTGCTTTTTTTTTTTCAATTATGCCCTTATTTAATATTGTATATTCCTATTTGACCCTTCACCCTATATTAATTAACTCCACCTCCTATCCCTCCTCCACCCTATGAGCCATCCCTCTCCCCCCTTCCCTCCTCACCCCCACCTTGCCCTTCCAAAAATAATTTTTTTTTTTTTAGAAAATTTAAATTGTTTTCTTATTCCACTCCTTATCCTGACCCCGACCCCGTACCCCTTACAAAAACCTACACAATTTTTTTACAAAGTTTATTTTTTTAAAAAAAAATTCAAAACTTTTTCTTACCTCACCCTCACCCACCCCTTCTCCTCCCCCACCACTTACCATCCCCTCTTCCGAACTAAATATTTTATTTTTCAAAATTTTTTAAAAAATTTTCTTACCCTACCAGGTGTAACAACCCGAGACTAAACCCTGGGCGTCACATGGTGCTTACGACCCCAAAAGACCACAAGCTAACCCTTGACTGGTACCTGCCGTGAGTACTGAATAATAATCATGAAACATATGCGGAAGTATGACTAATAATTCCATAAGGTTCATAGTGATGAATAAAAACTGAATACATCTATAGAATAACTACTAACTGATAATGTCTAAAAAGCCTCTACACATCTGAAATAAAAGAGTTGATGGGATAGGACCCAACTAACTCACAACTGCTGTCTGCAATAACTGAAATATTAAAATAATATAATGGCTAAATAAATATCACGTTCTCGATGGATGAGGACTCACTACTATAGCTACAACTGATAGACTGATCTGGCTAAGTACGGTCAGAAACCCAAGAGTCTGAACCTATGATATGAGACATCATTGTGCAAAGAGAGAGTATGCATCAGTACTTTGGATGTACTGGTATTCTAGGTGAGGCTATGCTTATATGAATGGGATCATGTGCATGAAATGATAACTGACTGAATGTATATCATGAAGTAACCGGATAAGAGTACATCCAATATGCAACTATGGAACAAATTGAAGATGTAATATTGCGCATATAGGTATACATCAAGTATCTGTGACTACACTGAATCTGAATACTTAATTCTGATGGCTGAGTAACTGATAACTGATAGGCATGGTCCTGTAGAACTGTCTAAGTTCTTTAATGATTACTGAGACTGAAATTGTAATTGTGGGAGTGTTCATCTAACCAATATACCCCGATTATAGACTGATGTGGGGTCCAACCTGTGACCCCGGTTTGAAGGGTGTTAGCACCTTGCCATGGGATACAAACAATGATATGTCAACCCTAATCTGGCAAGAAGACTCATGAAATATATATATATATATATATATATATATATATATATATATATATATATATATATATGATTGTGTCAACCCTAGTCTGGCAGGACAACGACTTACCCTATGCTGTCTATGTAGTTCTGCAACTCAAGAACTGCTACTAAGGGTCAAACCCTTTACTGACATAAATTCTCCCTTCCCTGGGTTTGCTCGGTGCTGAATCCTACTCCCAACTAAATCGACACTGATCACTACACTATACTAAGCTTGACTGAACTCACGCTGATTTTGTTAACCGATCAAATGTGACCATTCGGAATACTATGGGATCATTCTAGTACGACTGGAAACTAAGTAAGAAGATAATTTTGGGTATACAATACCCCCAAGAATCGATAGCATAATTAAAGTAACCATATCATAAGTTTAGAGCATTACAATTAGGACGTCGTGCATAAATCATTCACATAGGCATTTTGTCAAATACTTGGGGAGCATGATTCTTGAAAATGAGAAAAATAACATGAGATTATCATGATTACATCATTCAATTCACAATTCATGGTTTATGTCATGAGGAGTACATAAATCAACACACATACTAGTTTATTTACTTGAAATTCATAATCTTCTTGGTCTAAAACCCATAAACTCAACACATGCATGAACACAATTCAATTTAAAAATATAAATCATAATTTAAATCTTGAAAAGAGGTTTTTGAACTCCAAGGGTGGAAGAAAATCCAAGGATGAACACCAAACATACCTGAGTAGTTGAATTCTTGAAGTTTCTTGGGAATTGATCTTGAATTTTAAAGGCTAGGGTTTTTATTTGAGAGAGAATGTTCTTGATTTGAGGGAATTTTAATAAAATAATGACTAATTAGGCTATTATGGCATTAATATTGTGTTTTGGACTAATTAGGGTCATCGAAAAAAACCCAACTGCCTCTGAAAAGAATTAAATTTTCATCACTAAAACTCCCAATTTTGCCCATCATCGCAATGCAGTGCCATCATGGTGAGGCACTAGATTTTGAATGCATGTGTATCCCACAAACAAGTGCGAAAATGAACTTTGATGCTATGCAGTGGGATCATGTTGCATCTCTAGAAATTGACGAGTGCGAATTGGCACTCTTATGCGATGCGATGCTTATCGCGATGCTTCACTGGAAAATGCCAATTGAAAACTAGAACTTCACCGCTATGTAGTACTATCGTGGTGATTCAGTGAAAACTAATGAGTGTCATTTTTGGGGTCACCGCGATGCCGTGCTGCTCGTATTGAGATACTCCTTTCACTAAAAGTGTCATAACTTCTCACCCCGAGTATCATATTTGGACAAAATTGATTGCATTGGAAAGATTATTCAATTTCCTACAGTTTGGTAGGTCTTGAGATTGAAAATTATGAGTATAGAAAAAGTTATACTCATTTGAAGTTGACCAAAGTAACATTCTTATCGAAAACTCAATCGGAATGGGGTATTTTGATTCACCAAATAGATGGGAGTTGTTTGGGGACCTTAATATATATCAAACTAACTCTTAAATCTACCAAAGAACCATGATGTACTATGCATACACCAGGCCACCGCCACCTCTTACCAGTTTAAAACTTTTTCCTTACCCCATGCTCGATCCCCTCACTCCACTACCCCAGCCTTAAATATATTTTTAATAAAGGATTCATAATTTTTTTCTTACCCCACCTCCCTTATTCTATTCATTATCATTGGTTTGTGTTTTATATATATAAAAATATTTTTCTATTTACGTGGCGAACACAAAAAATAATTAAGCAATAATTTATTTTTTTATTTTTTTCGTATTCCATACAGAACACACCTGAAGCATACATAAGATGCATTCAAACTTTGTACTTGTCGTTGTGGGTCACGTTTCAAAATGCCAAAAGAAAATGAAATTTGATACCATAAAAAATGAATTCGATTATATTTATTTTAATCTACTCTTGTGTTGAATTTGTTAAAATTTATATAAACTTAGTAACTTTGTGACAAATTAGCAGCAAAAAAAGTATTTCATTAACAATTATTTATAAATTTAACACATATAATAATTAAGGGCATTTTAATAAATTTATCAGTCATGATATCTCATACCGTCAAACCAAAATATAAAATTATTACTAAACAATAGTGAACGATACAATCCATCTAAATATCATATTGTACTATATTGTATTGTACAATACCACAGCATACAATATCGTATATTATGAAACTATGGCAAACCACCATCCAAATAATGCGTAAAGTGAGAATTTTCATGGTTACCAAACAATGCGATTAAACCACACCATCTCATATATTTTAAACATTCTTAGCTTTATAAGTAATTAAGCTTCCTTCATTATTAAATCCTTTAACTATTATTGTTGTTTTTAATTTATCCCATTTACTTTCTAGTAAGCAATTATATCTACATAAATTAGCTTCTGCTCCTGTATCTATCATAGGCGTATAATATCTACTGTAATATCCTTCTACTACTATCTTCATTAATACATATATTTTCATTTATGTTAAGGCTCTTCTTATGAATAATATTTCTTTGTTATATGTTAAGGTTAATTGTGTATGTTCTATATTATATGGTTTTACTTGTTCTAACCATTTTATTCCTACCATTTGTAGGGGGGTGCGGATGACTAACTTATGAAATAGATTTATTATATATCTAATGAATCTATTCTTTTTTGTGCGTGGATATTTCTTAGATTTTATTTTAATATTTTTTAATGATTTATTCTTTTCGTAAGATGTGTTCATTAATTTGTTTGGTTTATTATTTTACCCTGTAGTAACTGCGGAGTTACAAATTTCTGTCTAATAATTTATCCTAACTGTACTGTAATGTATATCTAATTCTAGATTTTCTATGTTATTTATTATCTTGTGTTGTTCATCTCGTAGTGAGTTTTTTAAATTATATAAACTATCACATGTACTTTTTTCTAAATTTTCTAAGGTTTCTTCTATCCATATTAATTTTTTCTTTTAGATTTTCCATTATTTTTCTAATTCAGTTTCTATAATTAATTTCATTATTTAGATTATCTTGGTTTTCTCTAGTTTTTGTAATATATTCTAACATCCTTGATTTAAATAATATCTTTCTGTGTAAATTTCTTCGTATAACTATTCTAGCCAATTTATGGTTTCAATTTCATAGTCTATTACTTTTTCTAATATTATTTTCTTAATATCTATAATTTCTATATCTTTGAGTATATATAAGATTAAAATTTTATGATAATCTAGATGATCTATTTTTTAAAATTGATTTTACTATAATATTTTGTAGTTGATTGTTTTAGCCTTAGTAGTTCTTGCATATTTTTATTAAGAAATTCTATATATTTTATATGTTTATTTTCCATGTATTTGTTCATATTTATTTTCATGATAAGTATTTGTAAGAGTAGTTAGGTAGGCATGGTATATAATTTACTCTAGTCATGTAATATTCACCAAATGCTTTTTCTAATATTATTTTTCTTATATCTACTACTTTTATATTTCTAAGTGCATACAAAATAAGTATTTTAAATTTATCTACCATCACATTAGATAAATTATTATTCATTTTCTTAAAATTGCTTTTTTCAAAATATTCCCTTCAACCATGTACATAATAAAATATGGTCATCTTAGATTACTATATACTAGATTATTCTTAAATAACATGTTCTTCGGTCACTATTAGCATGGTAATTTGGATACTTTTTCTCTTAAACAACGCCTCTACTCTGGTTACTCCCCGCCACGGCTTCTTGCCTCATTGGTTTCACCTTTAGGATGACATAGTTCTTAGAGATTTTTCTCCATTTCCACTTTGCTAATAAACTTCTTAACATATTATTCTTCGAATAATTCTACTATAAAGTAACTAATATGAATTTATTTTATCATATCATGATTGTTGGGAACTATGAATTTAGCTATTCATAATCATAAATAGATATACCTGTTTGGGTAGCTTTGATATTTCTGAAGTTTGTTTCATCATAGCTTTTTCCATTGAAGTATCTCTGTTTTTTAACTAATTAAGAAAAATATTTTTTATGGAATGGAGAGAGTATTTGCTTTAATGTGAGAAGGCTTGCTTTGCAATGCCTTCAGTTCTCTTTATTTATAGAATGGAAAACAAACTTTACAATCCTACACGTTTTCTCTTTGAAATACTAAAAACAAAAAAAGTCATAAAAGCTATATCAAAAAGTCAAAAAGGCTATAGGCCTAAAATGCTACCTAAAAGCCTATAGTCTTAAGAAAAGTCTAAATTTACATAAATGCTTTACAATAATGCCAACTTACAATCTTATCGTGAAGACTAAAAATCTATACAATAAATAGTCGGTCCAATATCTTGTCTTCCGTATCTGCTATATCTCCATTATTGCTTCTTATCTTATTTTCCAGTTGTCATCTTGTCTTCTTGATTTTTATTCTAGATGTACTTCTGGAATAATATTATCTTCTCCATTACATCTCGAACATTGGTGATCTGGGTATTTATGTCCAATTATTTTACAATATCTGGTTAGTAGTCCGTCTGAAATAAATTCTTTTTTGATTGCTCTTGCGGTAGATTGTTTTTCTGGGTTTAGTAGTGTTATTATCCATTGTCTGACATCCTTCATATCTGCTGGTCGTAGATCTTTTGAATTTGAGTAAATCATTTGATGATCTCTCGAATAATAGCTCCATATCGGGTTTCCATTAGTATAATTATTTGCTAGTTCTTGTATAATCGTAGCTAGTCCAATAAGTCGTTTATTTGCGTAGAAATCTGGTATCTCAATTCTGGGTATCTCCGGTTGCTGAGTAATATCTTCTGGTTTGATCATATCTCTGGATAGTCCTATCTTTACAACTTGTATAACTGGTTTTATCTCGTCATATAATATCTCTGCGGGTGCAGTATAACACTTTATATAAAATAGATTGCCTTTCGTTATTCTTTTGTAGGTGGTGAATATCTTGTATAATTCTTCCATAGCTGTTAATTCTTCTTCGTCTTGGGTGTATATGGTGTTTAATAGTCCATAGTCAAAACAAATTTTTACTAGGCTTGGGTTAGTTTTGGGTAGTGCGATTAGCTTGTTATATCCTTGTAATTTTTGGGTTATATAGTTGGTGTTTGGTTCTTTAATATTTGTAGCTCTGGGGTTATGGTTTAGAAAAGTTTGTACTCTATAGATGTTTTCTATATATTTCTGGGTTGTATAATTGTAAACTTTTTTGTCTTGGTTTAGGATATCTCGGTATGTGGTAATTTGTGGGGGTATGAATAAATGGTCTTTTTGTGTTTTTGGTGTAAATGGTTTTTCAAATATTTTATTAATATTTGTGTTCTGGTATCTTCGTCGACTAACTCCCAACGTCTCCTTCTAGCTCTGGAATTTTATTGTCTTCCGATCGACATAACTCCGCACACTGCTGAGTTAGATGATTTATAGCTATAGACTTCAGTTTATCTTCATTAGTCTTTAGCTTTTCTATCTTTAACTCTTCTATCTCAGTACCCATACTGTCCACTTTCAATGAAAGCGTAGTTAGGGTGGTGAGTATTTTTTCTAGCGTATCTTCTTCTATTATTTCAGTCTGTGTAGCTTTGTCTTGATATGTAATCTGCAATAACATTTTTGTTAGTACTGATCACTTCAATTATAAATGTGAAATTTAATATATTTAAGACTAGTCTCCGAATCTCTTTCGTTCTAACTGAATTTTGTATTTTCTTTGTTAGCCACCAGCATACTTGTGTATTATCTGTTCGTACAATAAATTTGTTATATACAATATATGGTTCAAATGCTAACAAACATTTATATGATGAACATAATTCTTTCCTATTTATTTCCCATTTTATTTCTGTCTCATTGAACGTACCTGAGTAGTACCTACAATGGTGTTCTATTTTTTCTGCTTCATATCGATATTTAAGTACTCCTCCATAACTATATTCACTAGCATTTGCTTCTACTATGCATATAAATTTTCTATTTTCATCTGGAAATTGTAATTTTGGTAATTCTTTACAAAGTAATTTTATTTTTTGGACTTGTTTTTTATCTTCTTCATTATAGTTACATTCTATATCCTTTTTTAATTTTTTCTGTAGTGGTTTTAAAGTTTCTGCTAATTTTGGAATATATTCTCTTACTTGGTTTACTAATCCTAAAAATGATTGTAATTTCTTTTTTATATCTAATTCTTCTTTCGAATTTATTATTTTTTGTACTATATGTTGTTGCATTTTTATGCCACTTTTATCTATTTGTATTCCTAAAAATTCTATCTAATTTTTCATAATTTTAGCTTTCTTTTCACTTAGACTTATTCCCGATTTTTCTATTATATCTGTAAACTGTTCCAATAATTTTATATGTTCTTTTTTAGTTTTTGTATATAATAATATATCATCTATGTATACTATACAATTAGATAATTATTTAAAATAATTATCCATAAAATGTTGATATCTACCTGGTGCATTTTTATATCCAAATGGTAATACGTTCAATTCATAAAATCCTTGTGGTACCGTAAATGCGGTTAATTCATTAGATTCTTCTTCTAACTTTAGATGGTAAAATCCTAATTTACAGTCGAATTTGCTAAAATAATTATATCCTTGTATTTGTCTTATTTTTAATATCTTATTTAGTATTGGATAATTATATGTTATAGTTTTTGTATTTAAATTTCTATAATCAATAACCATCCTACTTTTTCCTCTTTTTTGTTCACTATGTTTATTTACTATAAATGCTGGACTATTATGCTTACTATTATTTTTTTGTATATATTGTTTCTCTAATAATTCATCTATATGCATTTTAAATTCTTTTAAATCGTCAAAATTATATATTAATGGTTTCTGGGTTATTATGCTATTTTTGTCTATTAATTTATTTTTTATAGTAGTTTTATGTTTTTTCCCATCCTTTTAATGGATCTTCACTATATAATTGTTCTAATTTTTTTCTTAACTATTTCTATCTTATTTATTGAAAATATAGTTATTTCTGTTTTATTTATCGAAAATACTACTAGTTCTATTGTATCTTCAGTATTTTTTATATTTTCTAATTTTTGTGTAATTTTTTCACTTCCTTTTACTCAATCAGTTTTCTTTCTTATTTTATTATTAAATCTTTTTGCTCTTACTTTTTGTTTGCATGGTGTTGTAATATCTTATCCCATATTACATTCTTACACAAAAAGATGAAATATCAAATATTTGCCGGAGTTTGCATGGATGTGAAGAAAGATATTATAAGAAGAGAAAAAGAAATAAGAAATATAAGAAATATAAAAAATTAAAATACAAATACAAGAAACCAAGAAAAAAATATTATGTAAAAAATTATAAATACAAAAGACCATATAGAAAGAAGAAATCCATAAAAGAATGTACTTGTTATAATTGTGGAAAGTTAGGACATTTAGCTAGAGATTGTAAGTTACCTAAAAATCCAAAAAATAAATAAATATCAGAAATAAAAATAGATAATACAGAATATATGCAAATAGATTATATAGATTATGAATTAGAAAGTGAGGATAGTATATATGAAATCTCAGAAGAAAACGAAACAGATACTGAAATAGATAGTGAAATAGATGAATCGAATGACTGAAGAAGATATAAAAATAATAACAAAGGAAGAATATTTAAATGACGAAGGAACGAAACAAAAAATAATATTTGACAGTAACATATTTGATGAAATAAAAGGAAAAGAATTAGATTTAAGTGTAGAAAAATATTTAAATACCAACAATAAAAAATATTTTTACTAGGAAAAAGGATGAATATTATGTAGTATGCCAAAAAACACATGTAATAGATTGTAGATATGCAAAAGGGAAAGCTAGTATACCACTAATAACAAAAAGAATAATTAATAAAGAGATAAATGATATAAAAAGTAAAGGAGATCCAATAAAATATGTACACCTTAGAAGTACAGAGATATTAATAAAAGCATGTTTTAGAGAAGGAATACATACACCAATAGAATTATATGTAGCAGATGATAGAAATATAAAACCTATAGAAAAAAGCATAATAACTGCCGTAAAAGGAAATTTAATATACCAAAAATTTAAATTTATAATAAGTGCAAATTATTCAGTAGCGGTAACAGATAGGAATATAGATAAATCACTAGTATTATATTGGAAAATATCAGGAATAGAATTAACTCCAGGAAGTAAAATATTCACAGCAAGATGCAAAAACTTATATGTATTAACAACAAAACATAAAATAACAGGAAAAAATAAGATTAACAAGATACGAATGGAAAACCCATTTGAACAAATTGTAAAAACAATAGATTATAATGATTATAGCTATAAAGACATAGATATAGAAGAAAATTTAGAAATAATAAATGATAGAATAAGTACAACAAAAAGAATAGCTGATGAAAAATCAGAATCATCAAGCTCATAAAAAGAATAAGTTATGAAACAAATTCGATAAATAATTTAAACCAATATTACATAACAGGAAAAATAAATGAAAAAAAATACTTAATACTCTTAAATACAGGACAAGAAGAAAATTATATAGCAAAATACCTAGTAAAAAATGAAGAAATAAAAACTATGTGCCCAAATCTACCAAACAGTTTGATAAATAACAATAATATAGCAGAAAAATAATAATAATAGGAGTTAGAAAAATAAAAATAGAATTTGAAGTAAAGGAAGAAATGCAAATAACAAATACAATATTAGGAATAAAATGGTTAGAACAAGTAAAACCATATAATATAGAACATACACAATTAACCTTAACATATAACAAAAAAAAAAATTATTCTTAAAAAGAGCCTTAACATAAAATGAAAAGTTATCAAATTTTAGGCTGTTAGATTTGGATGATACATACAATATGGTCAGTCAAATTCCCATAGGTATTTCTAATACATCCTCTTTAGAATTCATTTCTTTCAATGCTAACAAACTCACAGGGAGAATTCCAGCCACTATTGGTCTTCATCTTCCAAAGATTAACGGAGTTTACCTGGCAGAAAATCAGCTCGAAGGGAAAATTCATCCGTACATCACAAATGCTTCCAAGCTAGAAACGTTGGTGTTAGCTAATAACTTTTTCACTAGCAGTATTCCAAAAAATTTGAGAAATCTGCACGAGCTGCAAGATTTGTTTCTAAGTAATAATCAACTAACCAATGAACTTAGTAAGAGTGAGTTGTCATTCTTAAATTCTTTGGCGGACTGTAGGATTCTTGGATATGTAGATGTTGGTGCCAACCCGCTGAATGGTGTTAAAGTGATGCTATTGGGAATCTTCTTTTATCGAAGTATTAGATATATTAGATGCAAAAAACAATGGTCTCACACCTAGAGGTATAGGCAATTTAAGAACTCTAACACCCCCATACTTGGGAAACAACAACTTGACGGGATTTATTCCTTATGAGGTCAAAAACTTAAAAAACTTCAAGTTCTAAACCTAACTAACAATAAATTAGATGGGTATATTCTAGAGGTAATGTGCTACTTATCTGAATAGGTTACTTTAACTTTGGATGATAATAAGCTATCTGGAATAATTCAAGAACGCATAAGAAATTTTAGCACGCTATAAAATTTTCAGTTGGTTGTAACAAATTTTCATCAAAACTACCTTTAAGCTTTTGATAAATGAGTAGTCTTCTATATCTAAACATGACACGAAATTCAACAGATGAAGAAGTTCTACCAGATTTTGAAGGACTGAAGACCATTAGGTATTAGATCTTTCAAGTAACCATTTTTCAGGCAAGATACTAGGCAAATGGGGAGATCTCAAAAATATAAAAGCTCTTAACCTATCAAATAATTCATTTTCAGGTCCAATTCCACTATCCTTTGCCAACATGATAAGCTTGGAAATCTTGGATTTTTCAGTAAATGCCTTGTTAGATATTATTCCCAAGCCATTGGAAAAACACTTACACCTTAAAAGAATCAATATTTTATTTAATGATTTATAAGGTGAAATACCCCATGGTGGTGCGTTTGGAAATTTGATACCACAACCTTTCCTAGGAAATAGAGGTCTATGTGGAATGCACATATTGGAGGTGCCTACTTGTCATGTCACAAATATTGGACAACAATCTAAAATTTAAGATGGGTGAATTGAAAATTTTTATGAGTCGACTATTAAGCCTTCACAGTCGATTAGCCTGCAAATCAACACACTTCACAAAAGGATTGGATTTAAATAAATAGAAAAGTAAATAATCAACATGAAGCAAGAAGATGAAAAATAATCCTGGTTCAGAACACCAATGTGATGCCTACTTCCAGTATCCTTGGGTTTCAATATTTCCTTAGATCTTTTTGAAGTCAGCTCGAGTACAATAATGACAAACAAGTTCCAAAGATTTATTTTGTTCTTCAGATCTTGCGACATAACCTTAGTTTGTATTAAAAACTTGACTCGATCTTATTCTTTGTATAATTATTGTAAACTTAAAAAGTACAAAGCTTTGTGAGACTAACATTGAGACACTTTGAGATTATATTTTGAAGTTGCGTGTGTGCTTCAATCTTCAATCCTTTCTTTTATATTCTTCAGTTTCTCCAATTTCTTCTCTTTGTAAGGAAATCCAAGAGATTTCGTCCCAATCTAGGATTTGAATTGATTCCTACATTGAGAAATGTTACCGTATAGTGTGTATATATTAGATATGTCCATCCAGGTTATTTATTCATGTCCATATCAGATACATCTATTATCTTCTTTCCTTTTGCTCCTGTAGTGATTGATGCTCTTCCAATTTGTGTTCTAGTTAAGTCGCTATTGGGTGCTTGTTTTTCCTTTGCGAGATTTTTTTGAATTAATTCCATGATTCTTGTTATTCCAAGTTTAGCGTCGGCTATCTTTCTGTTGGAGACTTGCTATTGAATTGATTCCTTAAAGATTCTGAAATCTTTTTTTATCTTCTGCATCTTTGGTGTATCCTGCAAGTTATTTGATTATCAATTATTATTTGTCTTTATTAAAACATGTATTGAGAATGTGGGGCTAAAAATTCCTCTATTTTGATAATGACAAATAATAAACATCAGTTGACTTTCCTATTTTTATAGTCGACTTTCTCCCCCTTTGATCCTTGTGGTTTGGAGCATCACTTGACTCTTTTGTAGTCGACTTGCTCCCCGTGATTTAAAGGCATACTTTGATGTTCCTGCTTTCTCCCTCTTTTGGCATAATAAAAAAGAACCAACATACAAACAGAGAAACAACACACAAATAGAGAAAACTACATACAATATAAAGAAAATAGTAGTTAAGTTGTTTTTAAACCAAAAAAAAAAGTATGTAAAATAATCTTACAACCCAACAAAGAAAAAGAATAGGACCCCCTTTTTTATAGTAGTCATCAGATTTATCATTTGGCAAGGAAATATGTGAGGGTAATGTGCATATTGTGATAGAAATATTCATAGGATTTCTCAACATTCTTAGGAAAGGAGGAATAAGAGTTTTGGAGAACACTTTAGAGAACAATTTGACATCCTCTTACTTGAACTTGTCAATGGTCAACCTTACCCTGCTTATATCAGAGTTGGAATCTTTTCCAATGCAGTAATTTTGAAGTTGACTCCTGAAGCATCACCACTCTTTTCTCAAAGGTCTTCATGTGGTCCTTAAGTTCTTCCAATCCCTTTGACACCTAGAATATGGGGTTTGAAACTAGATTTCTTACTTTGGAGAGATAAGATATTGCTCTTACGAAGTCTTTTCTTTACCACTCGTCATCTACTAAGACGTACTCATACTGGCAAAGGTCTTTGAATTATATGTGGCAGAGATCTCTATTATTGGGTATCTAGACAGGTCAATGAAGTAGTATTGGAGAATTTGAGTGATCAACAAACTGTAAGGCAGGCTGGCAGAAGCATGAGTATCTGCAGCACTCCCAAGCATGTATTCACGAAACTAAGTTTTCTAATTAATCTTATATTTTTCACCAAGCAATAGAGAACATACACATCACGGCAAGTAATGTTATTGAGGGAAATTTGTAAGGGTATTAGGGTTGTGGTGCTGATATAAGCCAGAATACGATACTTATAATAGAGAAAAAGAGGACTATAGAAAGATGATATAGTGTCTGGACCAGACACAACCTATTTGGACTCCTTAAAACTGACTTCAAACTCGTCAGGCCAGGATCCATTCATAAAGGGAATTGCTCCAAAGAACTTTGTATCAAATTTTCAAATATAAAGTCAGTTAGAATAATTATTGTGTCCAGTACAAGTGTCTCTAACTTACCACTATCAGGAGAGACATGAATATTCACATAGAACATGTGAACTGGGTTTTCATACACAAGCAATCCACAAAAATGAAAAACCAAGGATAAGTCTCAAAATTTAATGAATGAACTTACATTACAGTGTGCGTCTTTTAATTGGTAGAGATTCACTACGCCCAGGTACAACAGAGTGATTTTTTAAAACAGAGAACTTTTCTTTTTGCACATCGGTCCAAAACTTTTTCATATTTTCTAAAGGGAGAGAATCCAAGGAAAGTGAGCGAGGTTTTTTTAGTTAGGAGGTAGGGCATAGAGAATGGCATTTTTTAGTGATATCCAACTATTGATAATCGGAGAAGGATTCATCAGATGACTCATAGATAAGGACATCATTATTTAAGAAAAGGGTAGGAAGAGTTTTGGAGAGATTAGTCATAGAGCGACTTCTGGTCATTTGGTAAATAAGAGGTCTGATAAGGGTTTTTGTAAAGAGATAGAAAGAAAGATGAAAAGTTTGAAGGGAAAGAAAGGGGAAATTAATGCGGAGAAGATGAAGAGAAGGAGACGATTGTTGAAGTAAAAGGGTAGTAGAATGGGGTGTTGGGGAAGGTAAAAAGGTCAAAGGGTCAGTAAATGAGGCGTAAAAAGGGGTAAGAGTAATGATGACTCCTTTTCAGGAAAGGTTTACTAAAAATATAAAATAAAATTAAAAAAAAACTACTATAAATTATTTTAAAAAAATAGTCAGACAATTCATAAGCCATCAATGCTAATAATACCAAGTCTTTTTAGAAGGAAACATAATCTTTCTTCGAGCATGGGCTTGGTAAAAATATCTTCCAATTAATTTTTAGAATCAACAAAAGTTGGGAAAAACTCACCATTTTCCATATGATCGCAAATAAAATGATGTTTAATATCAATATGTTTAGCCCTAGAATATGTATAGTATATTTTGACAAACTAATAACACTGGTGTCATCACACATTACAGGAACAGATTCAAAAGATAAATAAAAGTCAAGTAGTTGATACATAATCCGTAAAATTTGAGTACCACAACTTCTAATGGCTATGTATTCGTATTTCATTGTTGACAAGGCAACTGAAGTTTGTTTCTTACTATGTAATAATATTAAAGCATCACCAAGAATTTGGCATGTTACGATCATTCTTTTTCTATCATTCTTATCACTTGCAATGTCAGCGTCTAATATCCTATTAAATTAAAGTGAGAAGTCTGAGGGTACCATAATCTAATGACTTATGTTCCAAAGAGGTATCAAATAATCCTTTTAACAGTAGTCAGATGAGACTCTTTGGGAGCAAATTAAAAATACCTTAGGTTTTGACCCTTAGAAAATTTCTTAGATTTCTAGATTATGGACATGATACGAATTCTTTAGAGGTAGAGGTATGGACTGCGTACATCTTACCCCCCCCCCCCCCAGACCCCACTATGTGGTAATACACTGGGTTTGTTATTGTTGTTGGACATGATACGAATTTTTGGTACTAGTTGTATGATAGGGTATGGTTTGTATGCTCTTGGTCGTATGTTAATCAGTGTGTGTTGGTAGTTGGATTGGTTTCTGGAATGGGTACAACTTTGTTGGTACCAGTCATATGGTTTGTTTTTTTCTTTACTTAATTTGTGACTCAGCAACTTACCTTAGATTTGAGTGCGCATGGATCACCATAAGTCGTAAGATAGGGTAAGAGTCATAACATTGACTCATATGGTAGACAGTGTTCAAACCTTCCTTGATTCTATTCTGCCAGGGATACAGTTTAGGGGTACTAATCGTATGGTGGGGTATAACTTGGGTTGGGTAATTCATATGTTGGAAAATACTAAGTCTAAGAGGGAAGCCTAGGGTACAAGTAGTGGCTACAAATGGTGGGTACCACTCAAATTATAGGGTATGACTTGTATGGGAGAGTTGTACCATCTGATGGAAATTTTAAGCAGTTTATGTTAGAGGTAGTCTAGACATTTCCCCACTAAACCACTTAATGACCCATGACTTATGAATCTGTTGGACATCATTTACCCTATTATTCTAATCTTAAACACTTAGAAACTCTCTCTAATTCTCTCTAAATCTCTTAGGTAAAGAAACACTAGGGTTTTATCTATTGGATTAATTTGGGGCTTGTACAAGTGTTTTCTATCCATCATCTTCATAATCTAAGGCATGTGATCCTCCCTCACTGTTATTCCAACCAAAGGCAAGATTTATAAAAAATTTCATGGCATGATTATTGTATAGTTTTGGGGTTTTCAAATATATGTTGGGGTTTTGGCATTAAATGCTTGGTTATGATTTTTCCCATGTTTTAATCATGTTTTACATGCTTTAATGGTGGTTTGGATAATTTTTTGCATGGGAATGGTTAATTGGTAATCGAAATTGTTTTTGGAAATACTATACCCCAACATGTTTGATAAAATGCCTATGATAATGTTTTTACTATACTATTAGACTTTTAATGAAACTATTGCATGTTATAGTTAGTTAATGGAACCCTAAATAGTTTAAATGGTTTGGAATGGTTAAATGGTAAGGTTTGGTGTTCATGGTTATGGTTAATTAAACTTTCTTATGGGGTACAAAGAAATCCCCCTAACTAATATAATAATGGAACACTTGTAGGGTACACGGGATTCCCCCAAGTTAACTGGATAATCTAATCTATGGGTAAATTGGAATCCCATTATAAAAAAAAGTCCACTATGGACATTTCTTGAAAGCTATAGTTGGTATGATGATACCACTACTTATAACCTTGGTTAATAATAATGGAAAAATGGTAATGGTTTTAATTGGGCAATAATGAGAATGTGTGATAGCTAGCCATGATGTGAGTCCAATGGATGGACACGAGAAACTTGTGTTTGCCGACATAAGGGTTGGTCATAGCGACCATATATGATACTATAAGGTACATGGAAATCCTCTAAGTATATTGTACATATGATTCATAGAGTGCGAAGGGTACTCGAGAATCCCCTACTCTTGTGGTATCTCCAGTTCAAGTGACTAAATGCATTAAGGCCCGTTCAGGGGGTTACACTAGACCCATATTTCCCATGGGTAGTTCTAGGATAGTTAATCTATTAAGCTACACATACCAAGTTTAATTGTTTTACAAATATGCTAAACCCGACTCCCTTTCCTGGCATGGTGTTATATATTTATATATATGTATATATGTGTGGTTTGTGTGTTTATGGTTAGGTTACTTGGTTTTACTGGATGACATTATTTTATCCTTATCCCTAATTCATGCTAGCATTCACCCGCTAACTCGTCTTCGTGTTACTGTATTCCTACGTGATATAGGAACCGACCATTCTACTCCTCCTACTTGGTCATGAAATTTAAGATCAACTATTGGATTGAAGTGGTCAGCTTCAATATTCTAAAAGTCTCCATTTCATATCATGGTTGTTTTTATATACTTTTGTTATTTTATGGATATTGGTTTTGGCTATGGTTGGGGGCATGTCCCAATCGGATATTATTTTTCTTTTGGTTGGAGTCTTTTTGTGACTACTGTGGGTTGGAATGGGAAATGTCAATATTGGTGTTAAAATTAGTATTGGCATTGGCATTGGGGATGATACCGTTGCACTGAATTTCTTATTGTTCTATTCATTTATATAATATTATGGACAGGAACTTAGTTATTATATTGGTTTGGTTATGGTTGTTTGTTGGTATTGGATGGTTGGAATTGTTTGGATGAGTCACGGTTATGGACCTATCCCAGAGTCTTGTATCATAATAAATGCTATCTTGTTATACATTTGGAATTCATCCAACTCAGAGTATGCATATTTGGAGGTTGGGATAGGTAACGGGGGTGTTCCGCAATCCTATTGGACTTTGGATTACCATTACAACAAGGCCCTGGTTTGGGTTGCGTTAAGTTAGTATTAGTGATTTAGGTTCATGGTCAATTAGGAGTCCACAAAAATCTATCTAGTAGAGTCTCTTTTAAGTGTGTGTAGTGCACCACATTCATAAGGGAAAAGCTACAAGGCATTTAGGAATATTTCACTTTCTTTGTATTCTTTTTCAATCTTGGAGTCTATGTCTTAGAATCTTCTCTAAACCCGGTTGGTTCACTTTTTAGATCATGCCTCGATGATCTGAGATGCAAGGTAACTCTTTTGTCCCAATTGGGGATAATGTTGAAGGGACACGTACTACTCTGGGGATCCATACTCGGTCTAGGGGTTTAGTACTAGATATTTTTAGAGTTCCATCAGTTTCTACTTGTCTTTCTTAAGGTGAGCTGACTAATCTAGAATTTCAACAATCAATTCATGTTATTGCTCAGCTGGTTACTGCTAAGGCTGAGCGAGATTCATCTGGTGTTTCATCTACTAAGGACACAAAAGTTGTCCAATTTATAAGGATGAATCCTCTTACTTGGTATAATATAAAGGTAGAGGAGGATCTTCAGGGTTTCTTGGATGAGATGGAGAAAATCTTTAGGGTGATGCATTCCACGAATATGAAAAGGGTGAATTTTATTGCTTATCAGCTTAAAGATATTGCATACCAATTGTCCGAGGAGTAGGATAGGGTCGAGAGGTAATGTTGAGGAGTTGGCTTTGTAGGAGACTCTGTCTAATACTTTGCTGGATTGCTTCTTTCCTTAGGAGGAATTTGTCAATCTAAGACAAGCGATTGACTTACCTTTTCCTCATATCAGACACTAATTTTGTAACATACCTTGACCGCTGAGGAAAAGGATGAGAAAGTTCACTTCTGGACTATCTCAAAATTTGATTCTTGAAAGCCAGACTGCATTTCTGATCAAGGATATGGACCTTTCTAGGTTAGTGGTTCATAGGCAACAAGTGGAGTATAAAAAGAGAAAACAAGCTGAGTTTAGGGAAAGGTAGGGTAAGAAGTTTAGATTTTCTGAACAAGGTGGTACTCAATAAAAAGGTTGTCCATATAGTGATCAGTAGCCAAAGAAGGAGAGAGTTGTGGTTCCTTCTCTACATCTAGTGATCCTTACCCTAAGTAGTTGGGTGATAGGTATCAGCGGGGTGGTGATAGTTTCCAAGAACAAGATGCCTAATCTTAGCCAAGTGGGGATCAATCAGCCTCATCATGCCCTTCTTATTGATTCTATAATAGGTTGTATAGGTGTTTCTATGATAAGGGAAGGGATAGGTGTTTTAAATATAGTTAGCTAGGCCATTTGCTTAGAAATTATCCGGTTAGTAAGGGTTCTTTGGGAGCGAGTAAGGTTCCGGTTGCATCATCTTCTGATCTTATACCAAAGGGTGTTGCTTCTACATCTGTTTCTACTTTTGGTACTAACGCAGGTCAAAATAGGTTATATGCTCTTGCTACCCGGCCGAATTCTGAGGGATCACTTGATGTCATTACTGGTATGTTACAACTCTTTTCTCATGATGTGTATTGTTTGCTTGATCTGGGGTCCACTTTCTTTAATGTGACCTCATTTATGGATGTGTACTGTGGTTTTGATCTTAAAGTTATTTCTAATCCTTTTTCTATTTATACCTTACTAGGTGACTTTGTGGTTGCTAAAATAATATATATGGGGTATGTGGTATCTGTTGGTTGTAGGCAGACTTAGGTAGATTTGCTTAAACTTGATATGGTACATTTTGACATTATTTTGGGTATGGATTAGTTATACTCTTGTTATGTGTCCTTACATTATTGGATTTGTAAGGTTG
Organism: Capsicum baccatum var. pendulum; assembly: GCA_030864225.1. Taxonomy (NCBI): domain Eukaryota; kingdom Viridiplantae; phylum Streptophyta; class Magnoliopsida; order Solanales; family Solanaceae; genus Capsicum; species Capsicum baccatum. The sequence continues at coordinate 49,698,949 of CM061554.1, read as the reverse complement.
TCTTTAGGTTCCCTGGCGAATGGTTATTAAGTGGGATGGTGGATCCCTAGCTCCTGGGGGAGGTTTATTTCTTATCTTAGAGCTCAAAGATTGATCTCCAAAGGGTGTCTCTATTATTTGATTCAGGTTAAATATTCTAACTTTGATTAAGGTTAAAGATTCTAACTTGAAAGGTCCTTTAAATTCAGTTCCCGTGGTAAATGAGTTTCTTGAGGTCTTTCCAAATGAACTTCCTAGTGTTCCACAGAATAAGGAGATTGAGTTTGGTATTGAATTGTTTTGGACACTCATCCAATTTCTCTTCATCTTTATAGAATGGCTCCGGCTGTGTTGAGAGAACTCCAGGAGCAACTTAAAAATCTGTTGGATAAGGGTTTTATCCATCCTAATGTATCTCCATGGGGTGCACCGGTGTTATTAGTAAGAAAAAAAGGATGGTTCCCTTTGGATATGCATTGACTATCGACAGTTAAACAAGGTGATAATTAAGAACAAGTTTCCTCTTCTTAGGATAGATGACTTATTTGATCATTTACAAAGTGCCAAATTCTTTTCTAACATAGTTATTCAGTCTGGGTACTATCAGCTTAAGAATAGGGAGGTAAATATCCCTAAGAAAACTTTTCGTATTCGTTATGGGTACTTTGAGTTCTTGGTGATGTCATTTGGTTTGACTAATGCTCTGGCAGCATTTATGGATTTGATAAACAGATTTTCAGGCATTTTCTAGATCTTTTTATCATTGTATTCATTGATCACATTTTGGTTTATTTTAAGAGTGAGGTGGATCATTCCAATCACCTCCATTCAATGTTGCAAACCTTTAAAGAACAACAGTTGTATGACAAATTCTCCAAGTGTGAGTTTTGGTTGAACATTGTAACTTTTCTGGGTCATTATTTCTAGTTAGAGGATCATGGTGGATCTATAAAAGGTTGTTGTGGTTAAAAGGTGGCCTATACCCATGACTTCAATCGACTTTTGGAGCTTCTTGAGTTTGGCTAGGTATTATAGGTGGTTCATAAAAATTTTATCTACAATAGATGCCCCATTGACTAAGTTGAGTCAAAAGAAGGTAAAGTTTTCTTAGTTGGATTCTTATGAGGGGAGTTTCGAGATGCTAATGGATAAGATAACTTCAGCTATGGTTTTGACACTGCCTGAAGGTAATAAGGGGTTTTTGGTTTATTATGATGCATACCGGGTGGGACTTGGTTGCATTTTGATGCAGCATGGTAAGGTGATTTCCTATTCTTCTAGGCAGTTAAAGGTACATGAGAAGAATTATCCTACTCATGATTTGGATCTTTTAGCGGTGGTTTTTACTTTGAAAACCTGGCAGCATTATTTGTAAGGAATGCACATAGACATCTTTTCAAATCATAAGAGTCTACAATATGTATTCACTCTGGGGGAGCTAAATATCAGGTAGAGGAGATAGTTGGAGATTCTCAAGGACTATGATATAAGTCTTCACTACAACCCAAGTAAAGCTAACGCAGTTGCTGATGCTCTTAGCAGGTTGTCTATGGGAAGTTTAGCTCATGTGTATAATGAGAAGCAGGAATTGGTGACAGATATTCATCGCTTGGCTAATCCTGAGGTTTGTCTCTTAGACTTAGATGGTGGTGGTGTGATGGTACAAGAAGTTTTCTGTCATCTCTTGGTGCAGAGATTAAGAAGAAGAAAATGCTAGATCCTATCTTAATGAAAATCAAGAGTAACGTGGGTGGTCAAAGGGTGATGGTATTTAAGGTCAGCAATGATGATACCTTAAGGTACCGAGGGAGGTTATATATTCCTAAAGTTAATGGGTTGCGACAAAGGATATTGGTTGAGGTGCATGAATTATGTTATATTGTTAATCTCGATTTGACAAAAATGTATCATGATCTCAAGGAGATATATTGGTGGAATGGTATGAAGAAGGATGTGGCTGATTGTGTGGCCAAGTGTATGGTATGCCAACAAGTTAAAGTTAGGCACATGAGACAAGAAGGGTTGTATTAGGAAATTGATTTACCTAAATGAAAATAAGAGTAATCAATATGGATTTGTTATCGGTCTTCCTCGAAACCAATTTGATTTGGTTTGGGTCATTATGGATTGGATGAAAATGTCCGCTCACTTATCGCCAGTGCAAACTAACTTTTCAGGTAAGGACTATGCGATATTGTATCTTTATGGAATTGTAAAGCTGCATGGGGTACCTATATAAATTACTCTGATCGTGGTACATAGTTTTCATCCCATTTCTGGCAGTCTTTTTAGAAAGTGTTATGGACTAAGGTTAGTTTGAGTAATTCTTTTCATCCACAGATGGATGGGCAAGTAGAGAGGACCATTCAGACATTGGAGGATATACTTCGTGCATGTGTGATTGATTATGGTGGAAATTGGGTTGAGCATCTATCTTTGGTAGAGTTTGCTTACAACAATAGCTATCATTCTAGCTGTGGGATGGCCTCTTTTGAGGCATTGTATAGTAGGAGATGTAGATCTACTATTAGATGGTTTGAGCTTGGTTAGGTGGATATGTTCTATCCATACTTAGTTTATCAGGCTGTGGAGAAGTTAAAGATGATTCGTGATAGATTTAAGGCTGCCCAAAGTGGCTAAAAGTCCTATGCAAATGTTAGGCGTAGATACTTGGTGTTCGAGGTTAGGGATAAGGTGTTCATGAGGGTATCTCCCATAAAAGGAGTGATGCAGTTTGGTAAAAAAAGAAAGCTCAGTCCCCGATATATTGGTCCTTATGCAGTTATGTGGAAGGTTAGTAATATGGCTTATGAATTGGAGTTGCCTCCTAGTTTGAACTATATTCATCCGGTATTTCATGTCTCTATGTTGAGAAAGTGTCTTGGTGATTCTTCTTTAGCGGTTCCTTTGGAGGGATTGGGTATCTCAAATTCTCTATCTTATAAAGAGGTCCTGATTGAGATATTGGATCAGCAAGTTCGTCGATTATGGACCAAAGATGTGGCCTCAGTTAAGGTTTTATGGATGAACCATAAGGTAGAAGAGGCTATATGGGAAGCGGAAGCGGACATGAGTCCAAATATCTATATTTGTTTTCTGGTCTAAAATTCACGTGGAAAGTATGTATTCTTTATCACTTCTTTGTTTCTAACTTGGTTAAAGGTTGGATTGATATTTGATAATGCAAATGAGTCGTGTTTGTGTTTGACCTATCTTGTTCGTTATTCAAGGATGAAAGATCTTAGTGGGGGAGGATGAATGATCTTAGTGGGGGAGGCTAAAACACCCTGAGTTTGGACCCTTAAAAATTTACTAGATTTCTAAATTCTGGACATCATACGACTTGTGGGTAACAGACGTGTGATGGGGTAAGGTTGGTATACTCTTTGTCGTATGCTAACTAGTGTTGATTGGTGTGTTGAATTGGTTTCTTGAATGGGTATGACTTTGTGGGTACGAGTCGTATGGTTCGATATGGGTCATATGGTTTTGTTTTTCCCTAAGTTAATTTGTTACTTAGTAACTTAACTTGGATCTTAGTACGAGTGGCTCACCATGAGCCACAAGATAGGGTAAGAGTTTTACCATTGACTCGTATGGTAGATAGTGTTCAAACTTCTTTGACTCTATTCTGCCAGGGATATGGTTTAGAGGTATTAATTATTTGGTAGGGTACAACTTTAGGTAAGTCATATGTTGGATAGTGTTGGGTCCAAGGGAGAGGCCTAAGGTACGAGTGGTGGGTACCACTCGTATTGGAGGGTAGGACTAGCATGGGGGAGTCTTACCATATGACGGGAATTCCAAGCATTTTAAGTTGGGGGTATTTTGGATATTTCCTGACATAACCTCTTATAGCCCCACGACTTATAACTCTATTGGGACATCATTTATCCTATTATTCTAATTTTAAATACTTAGAAACTCTCTCTAGTTATCTGTAAAGCTCTTGGGTAAAGAAAGGCTAGGGCTTCATCTAGAGGATCAATTTGGGGCTTGTACGAGTGATTTCTCTCCATCATCTTCAGAATCTAAGGCATGTACTCCTCCCTCATTGTTAGTTCCAACTAAAGGCATGATTTTTGCAATGTTTTCATGGCATGATTATTGTATGGTTTTGGCGTTTTATAATATATGTTGGGGTTTGGTATTAAATGCTTGGTTTTTGTTTTTCCCATCTTTTAGTTATGTTTTTACATTCTTTAATGGTGGTTTGGACTATTGGTTACATGTGAATGGTTCATTGGTTACTCGAATTTGTTTTGGAAACACTATGCCCCATCATGTTTGATGAAAGGCCCATGGTAATACTTTTACTATACTATTGGACTTTTAATGGAACTATTGCATGGTATAGTTTGGTAATGGAACTCTAAATGGTTTAAATGGTTTGGAATGGTTAAATGTTAAAGTTTGGTGTTCATGGTTATGGTTAATTAAATTTTCTTGTGGGGTACAAGGGAATCTCCCAAGCTAAAAATAATAATGGAACACCTGTGGGGTATACAAGATTCCCCCAAGTTAACTGGATAATGTAATCTATGGGTACATGAGAATCCCTTTACATAAAAAGGTTGTCTAAGGACATTGCTTGCAAGATATAGTCGGTATGAAGATACTACTACTTATAGCCTTGGTTAATAATAATGGAATAATGGTTTGACTGGATGGTAATGGTTTTAATTTGAAAATAATGGTGGGAGTATGATAGCTAACCGTGAAGGTGGGAGTCTAATTGACGGACACTGGAAACTTATATTTGCCAATATGAGGGTTGGTCATAGCGACCATATATGATACTATGAGGTTTATGGGAATCCTCTAAGTACACTATACATATGTATCATAGAGAGAAAAGGGTACTCTGAAATCCCCTACTCTTACTGTATCTCCGGTTCATACATTTACATCCTTTGGGTCCTATTCAAGGGGTTAATCTAAGTCCCAGTGCATGAGTATTTATTATTTTTTAGTTTATAGCCTTTCAATGCGTAGGAAAGTGAATTAGCTTTCCAAAGATATAAAATTTGCTCAAATCTAATAACCGGATAAGAAGTTATGGAGATTGTAAGTTTCCATCATTAAACACCATCATTTAACCCATCAGTGCGCCATGGAGAGAGTCAAAATAGCAATTGTCAATTTCTAGTGAGGTATCACTATTTTGGCGTATCGCGCCATAGGCCAATTTGGCATTTGGCATTTTCTAGTGTTGCGGTGCGATGCCACCGCGTCACGGAGAACTTCCAGGTCCCAATCAGTGAAGGACTGTGATTTCCCTGCATCGCGCCACATACCAGTTTCCTAGTTGTAAGTTTCCAGTTTCACGGTGCGATAGCGTCGCATCGCGCTCGGGGCCCAAATCGAAAAAATTTCACGAAAAACTAATATTTCATCCAGGGATAAAACAATCTTATCCAAATATTTTAATCCACCCAGTTAGAATACTTAATCCCTAAAAACATTTTAAAAGTTCATTCTTTATTAATTTTCCCCCAAATTCAAGAGCTTTCTCTCTAAATTACAAACCCTAACTCTCAAGAAAACAAAGAGCAATCTCAAGAATTCACCCTTGAACTTTAAGAAACTCATTCATTAAGGTATGTTAGATGTTCATCCATGGATTCCTTTTATCCATAGAGCTCAATTAACCTTTTTATAAAGTTATGATATTTTTAAGTTAGTTTTTATTTTAAATCATGATTTCATCCATTAATCTCCTTAAACTTTGATTTAATACCATGTTTTAATGAAGTTATTGTTATTATTCGATTCCTCATGTTTTAGTGTTATCATTTGTTGAATTAAATCATGAACTAAAGTGTTTGATAAAATGCCTACAAGAGCAATTGATTTAATAAGAGTCCTCATGCTATGTCCTTCAATGTTTTAGTGTCATGCTACTACTATTGTTTTGAGTCCTGGGGGTATTGAATACCTGAAATCGTAGCTGTTTACTTAATGTTGTCTCAGTATCTTCAGAATAACTTCAAATTATATCATGAGTATTATCAAAACAGTCAGTTAAACTCAGAATAGTCTTGTCTTTCAGTTGGGAGTAGGATTTAGCACCGAGCAAGGGTAGGGATGGCGGCTTCCCCATCAAATAGGCAGAGTCGTTAGTAGCAGTCCCTATGCTCCAGAACTATGTAGCTAGCTTAGGATATAAGTAGTCACCCGTCAGATTAGGTTGACTATCTCGCAGGGGTCAACCGTCAGATCAGGCTTGACACCCTTACTCCTACAGATATGATATCAGTTAGTGAATTTACACAGCCAGAATTAGTGCCCGTGGCACGGTATTAACACCCTTCAACTGGGTTATAGGTTGGACCCCAATTAGCTTAAATTAGGGAATGTCGGTTAGATGATACCTCCTACAGTCTCAGATACAGTCTCAGTCACAGTTCCAATTCAGTTCTTCAGTCTTAGTTTTGCTTGAGCAAAGCATACAAATTTCAGTTATTTTCAGTATTTCAATTTGCAAATTTCATCCAGTTCCTGTCATATGTTTGGTATTGCATCCTCAGTGTATACAAATTTTCATATATTTTTAGTATTTTACAAACTTTCATGCATGTTCAGTATCTACAGATTTCATGCTCTCTATTAAGTATTTCATGCTTTACATGTATATTCAGATAGATTGTTACTCCTTTTCATGAAACCTTGCATGTTAGCCTACCTCATTTAGCATACCAATACATTCAAAGTAATGATCACATATCTTTCTTTTGTGCAATGATGTCTCATATTATATGGGCTGACGCTTAGTTCTCAGATTGGACTTAGTCCCTCAGATTCTCAGCAGTACAGTAGTAGTGGTGTGTTCTCATTACCCGAAGACAGACTATCTTTGTAACACCTCGCATTTTGAGCTAGAATAAAAACCATCATTTCTATGTGTAGATGATCCAAAATTCATAAATCCTATGCTAATTTTCCATGTTAATCAATCATGTAGTGTGGGAAATTGAATGAGATTTCCATCATTATAAGATACGCCCAAATCTGATACCCGGGCAAGATGTTATAGCTAATTTAAGTCCTAGTTGTAAAACACCGTCATTTTGCTGCTTGGCACATCTCGGAGGTGGTCTATTTAATAATTGTCAAATTCCAGTAGCCTAGCGCAATTATGTTGCGTTGCGCCGAAGTTCCAGGTCTGAACCAGTGGGACAACGCGATGGCTCCGCATCGCGGTGACCCTAAGAATCCCATTTGTCAATTACCAGTGAGCCACTGCGATAGGGGCGCATCACGGTGGCCCATAAAATTGGGCTCCCAGTTATATTTTATTTCTTCTCATTAAAGGTATATTGGGTAATTTCAACTCCTTCTTGTCAGCTTAAGCACGGGATTTTTCGCCTAAGTGAAAACATTATACATATTTTCTCCAAAAATTCATAAGAACACTCTCTAAGGTCTCAAATTAAAAACCCAAATAACTCAAGATTGAACCGTGGGTTTTCAAAAATGATTGACGATTTGGAATTCCCAAACCGTAATCATCAAGAATCATCCATCAAATTTCTAAATCGAGGTACGTGGGGTATTTCCTAAAACTACATGGGCTTGTTGAAAATACTCAATTATGTATGAAACTTGAAATTGAAGATTTGTTTGAGAGAACAAATAATGAAAATCCCTCTCTTGTGATAACCTTATTTTTTATGATCTTATGGTGATTGATTGAAATGCATGATTTACGGCTTGAAAATATTTTACTCAAATACCATAGTATTTTGAGCACGATTTAGAAATTTAAGAGAGGGAGTTTCTTGATGTAAATATATTTTGTTAAAAGAGAAAGATTTGTACGATATTAACAGATTTAACATGAACACCTTGCATTATTAAAAGTTTGACAAAGAGAGTTGCATACATGTATTTACATGAGTTTTAGAGAAAGGGTTCTTTGAAATGATTTATTGATATGGTGGTCCCGAATTTATGTTTTGAAAAAGAGATTGAAATATGCTAAAAATGGCTCAGAGATGTGACTTTCAAGTCAATGGTATGACGATACCATATAAATATATACCATAACAGAGTTAGAGTTTTCATAGTATGTTTTCAGAGGATGCACATTTTAAAGAGTTAAAAATGGGCTTAAAGAGGGAAGGCTTGAGTCCAAGTAACTCTTAGCCAAAAACCATGATTTACTGATCTAGGTATATTATTTTTACGCTGGCAATGGCCGTGTGGCATAGCAGAGTCAGAGACTCCAACCCTGGTGGTACACTTAGGTTGGACGCTTCCTCGCCGAGTCAATTGTGGATTACATATAGCCCATGGAATTTTAGAGTTGTAGGATATACTACCTAGTGCAAAAGTAAAACAAAGAATGTCTCAGAGTTTAGATGATTTTCTTTCAGAGTGTTCAAAAATGCCCATGAGATTCTTACTATATGATATGTTTATGAACTATTTTAAATTTCTCTCATATATGTTGAATATAAATTATTATTTTGGATTTTCTCTGTGTACTAGTACATCTGTATTGACCCCTACCTCTATGGTTTGGAGGCTCAGTCTAAGGGTCTGGATAATCAGTAGAGTATTCCAAAGAGATGTGAGCCGGCTAGTGGTGAGCCTTCTTTGTTCTAGAAGGCCTGATATTTCAGATTATGTTATTCCGTTGTTTTGGTCTACTAGGGGCCTTGTCCCAATTTTCAAAATAGTTTTAAGATGTAGTAGAGATTTCGCAGACTGATTTAGATTTTAGTCAGTTGTTTTGAATTGCAGTTTTCATTCTTATGTCTTGAATCTCAGAGCTAATAACCATGTTTCCATACCAGATTATATTTTTGTATTTTCTTTTATTATATAAATATTATGCATAGCTACCAGATAAAGTAGGATGTCTGGGCCTTCAGGTTTTGGGATATCCGTCACGGCCAAGCCATAGTTCGGGTCATGAGAAACTTGGTATCAGAGCATGGTTCATGGTCCTAGGGTTTCTGTAAAATCACGTTGGGTAGATTCTTATTTATAGGTGTGTAGCGCACCACACTCATAAGCAGGAGGCTATAAGGCGTTTAGGAATGTCTCTCTTTCTTTATGTTTTAGTTCATGCAATAGAGTCAGAATGCTACTCTTTCATACTCTAATTCGTGCTATGGTGTCGCCCTTATGAAAGTAATAATTATCTCAATTCTTTCCTTACTCTGATGTTCTCAGACATGTGTCATTATTGAGGTGATTAAAGTACAGAAGTTTCGAGTCTAAATGACATGGTTCTTTCTGATTGAATCATATGAGATTTAAAAAAAATTGTGCAAGTACTTGAGAAGAGTTCGTTAGTTCTTCAGAATGTGTTGATTCTAGTGTGAACCTTGATCTTGACAAAATCGTGCTTTTTAGCCTGCAGTATTAAATGTATTCAGTCCCTTACAAAAATTTTATATTGCAGATGTCATGCTTTAGGGAGGGATGATGTGTAGCAGAATGTTGGAACTGTATTTCCTCTTGAGTAGTTGTATAAGTTAAGTGTTGGTGTCGTGAGCTATTGTGTTGTTGAAACTCAAAGTCTAGTGAAGTCATGTGAGGCCTATTTTGATTCACTAGAAACTTATTGCCCATCTTGTTGGTTCTTGTGTTGGTTGGAACTGGGGGTATAGAGGCGTAATGGCAAGAAAAGTGGTAAGGGCGATTTATTGAATATATGTATAGCCGAATCTTTTGGCATGAGATTGAGTTGGTATTAAAATGATACATCCTTGTGTGTTAGTTTAGTAGAAGGTAGAGAAGGAGTTATTAGCAAAGGTGATTTGTTGTTTGTTCGAAGTATAAAAATGGCTAGATTATCCAGTAAGTTATAATTATAGACACAAGGTTGTTTGTGGAATTTGAAAGTAGTCTAAATGTACACTTGGGTAAGTAAGAGTGATGTGAGAAACTCGAATAAGTAGATAAGATTGTATGGGTTTATAATATAAGATTAAGGTTGACCATGTCTATTATGTGACTCTATCCCCTTGACCTTTTTTTCTTTGGTAGTTGTAAACTAGTGCTACTTGTGAGAAGGTATGTAGTAGATTTTGAAGTATAGCAGTGATGTCATGAAGGTGGATGTGATTATTTCTTGGTTAATGATACTAGTTTTATGGAAGCAATCTAATAGGCTTGAACAGTGCATGCAAGAGCTTAAGTTTATTTGATTCGTAATGAAGTAGAAGTATGCCAAGTTGATATAAGGTTGCGGTATTTTTCTAAGGCTATTAGATGTTGTGTGTGGCTAATGGTGTCGTTGAGTTGCTAGGTGGATAAAGACTAGTTAGATGGTATATGGTATTCTAAATAGCCAAGTTAAGGAGTTTTGATTGATGATGTTGAGCCTTTTGATGTGATCTTGATTCTTATAGTACAGAGATATAAGTTTGGAGTCGTGATGCTGGTAAACTATGACAGAAGCGGTATGGTCTGTCAAAGGTTTAGAGATATCCATGTTTAGTGTTAGAAGAATCTAAGTTGGTGAATGTCTAAGATATTATATGATGACTTTTGGGGCTATAGAAACCTAAGGGTTGAATTTTGGAAGGATCTATTAGCATTAGTTGTTATACATGAAGATACCGTCTTACAGGGTAAGTTTTGTTTTATGTGTATTGTTATATCCTTAACTCTAGAGTAAAGTGATTTCAGTTTATACCTTAGTGTATAGAGTGGTCCACAAACTCAGAGTAATGGCTTAAATCTAAGAGGGAGATGATAGAATGAGTAACCAAGTCAAGTTTTCAGATGCTAATATATGTGCCAGTAAGTTGTGGAATTAGCTGTGAGAAAGAATGATGCTCAATCTATTCTTATTTCAGCGGTTTACCTCAGTTATTCCTACACATACTCATGTTTTATATATCAGCTTCATGATCATAGCTTGTGTTTATGCATATGGTAAGGAATTATGTACTCTCCTAGTTCCTAGTATGATGAGTTCCCAGTTTGTATAGCTGTCAGAATCGCTTTTCGTAAGTTATGAATTCCAAAATTTAGATCATGCAGTTCATGACTCTTGTGCACCTGTGATACTCTTAACGATCAGTGAAAATTCAGATTTATATCAGGTATGTCCTCAGATTAGATCTCTTAATGAGTCCATGCCGTTAGTGCTCTGTTCCTCACGCCTTAGTAGGGTATCAAGCTCTACTTAGTACGCTCCTTATGTTCCGGATCCTGATATTCCAATTTATAGTGACATTTTCCCTTAGGTCGAGATACTAATGATGAACAGTTGTTTAGATGGGAAAGAGTAAACATTTCTTGTTGATGAAAAATGGTTGTATGCTTATTTGAGTTAAGGTGGTAATTGTGGAGTAAGCTTGAGGCAGAGTCTTTGATACGTGTCAGGGTTAGTTGAAGTTTTATGCGTTATATTTGGGAAAAATTATTGTACTCTTATTTTATGTAAGTTTATAAGTTGAAATAATTTTAAGGTAAAGTTTTGTGTATGGATTTGTTAGTTCTGGATATTTTATGTTCATCATCTGAATAGTGCAGGGAAGTTGTTATGGATAGAAGTATTAGAGAATATGAGAGATATGCTTTATGAGTGGTTGTTTAGAAGTACTTACGTGGATAAGAAGATAGGCTTGAATGTCATGTTTGTATTCATATGGATGGATTCCTTGAGTGTTTGTGAATCTCTAATATGAAGTTAAAGGTGATTGCTAGAGTGGCAATAAGAATTATGCAAGAGATAAGGAATTGTGAAATGTAGGATGTGCTTAATTCATGATTCAGACTAGTACTACAGTATTATGTGGTGCGTCTTGTGATTTTGAGTTAGGCTTGAAGATAATAAGGGTATTTATTTTAGTTTTGACATTAGTAGATGGAAATATCAGCGGCCATGTGAGAAAAATAAGTAGAATCAATGAGTATGGTGTTTAAGGGGAAAGTATAGTTGATAGAGAATTTTAGAAGTATGGCTAATCTTAAAAGTAAGAAGATGCAATGCCTAAGGTTTGGTAATTCTATCCTAGTTTATGAGTTATATGTCTATATTCCATGTTATAGAGTAGTGTCATTATTGTGATTCCTTAGTTGGATATCTTGTATAACTCATGTCAGGGATTCTTTGCTTCCTAATGCTACTAGAACTTCTTTAGAAAGAGTGTTGAAGAGATTCTACAGTTTAGTATAAGTGTCCAGTATAATTCAATTTAACAGTCAGGCAGACAAGTTACCGTGGTTTTCCACCTTTTCAACCAGTCCTACTATCTGAAGTCCAATACGATGACTATCCCAAAAGATAATATATTTCGTCCGTGTAAGTTCCAAACTCTGTTAAGTCCAAGCATGATGTTTTAGATTAAGTTATTTAGTCATGACTCGGTTTATAAGAGTTCAGCACATAATCTCAAATTTTTCCAACTATTTTAGCTCTGATAGTGTAATACCTTTGTATGATCTAAATCTTGCTGCTCATGGTTCTTGCTTACCTAATTTATCACTTCCAAATTGAATGTGTGTGATTTGAGCAAAAACACTTCGAGGGAAATCCTAAACTCTCAGCATGAATCAGCTCCTTAAAATAAGTAAGGGAAAGTCAGCTCAGAATTCAGTTTCAAGATAGAAGTTTAAATATTTCAGATCAGTTATATCCTTTCTTAGAAGACACATCAGGTCTGCGTTATTTCATACCTTTAATCTTCAATGTTCCTAACCATCATTCTGGGATGAATGATCCCTAAGGGAAAATAATGTAATACCTCGTATTTTGGGCTAGAACAAAAACCATTATTTCTGTGTAGATGATCCAAAAGCCATAAATCCTATGCATATTTTCCATTTAAATCAATTATGTAGTGTGTTAAATTGAATTTTCTTTCTGTCAATATAAGATTTTCCCAAATCCGATAACCAGGCAAGATGTTATGTCTAATTTAAGTCATAGTCGTAAAACACAATCATTTTGGTACTTGGCCCATCACGGAGGTGGTGTATTTAACAATTGTCAAATTCCAATATCCTAGTGCAATTATGGCATGTTGATCTGAAGTTTCAGGTCCCAACTAGTGGGACAACGCAATGGCTCCACATCGCGGTGACCCAAGAATCCTATTCCTCAATTCCCAGTGAGCCACCGCGATAGTGGTGCATTGCGGTGACCCATAAAATTGGACTCCAATTTATATTTTATTCTATCTCATTAAGGGTATATTGGGTAATTTCCACTCTCCCTTGTCAGCTTAACACGGGATTTTTCTCCCAAGTGACCACACTATTTATATTTCCTTCAAAAATTCATAAGAACACTCCCTAGGGTTTCAAACTAAAAACCCCAATAACTCAAGATTCAACCATGGGTTTTCAAAACTGATTGAAGATTTGGGATCCACAAACCGTAAGCTTTAAGAATCATCCATCAAATTTCTAAATCGACGTATGTGAGGTTTATCCTAAAACTACATGGGCTTGTTGAAAACACTCAATTATGATTTAAAGATCATTGAGCATGAATTTGTTAAAGGAATTTTGAAATCCATGTTTTTATTATGGTTTATGCATGTTTAATGATATTGTTGTTTTGGCTGTTAGGCCTTATCCCCTTAAATTGATTTACACATATAAGTATATGTATGAAACTTGAAATTGAAGATTTGTTTGAGAGCACAAATAATGAAAATCCCTCTCTTGTGATAACCTTATGTTTATGATCTTAAGGTGACTGATTGAAATGAATGATTTACGGCTTGAAAATAGTTTACTGAAATACCATAGTATTTTGAACACGATTTAAATATTTAAGAAAGAGAGTTTCTTGATGTAAATAGATTTTGTTAAAACAGAAAGATTTCCATGAGATTAAGATCTTTGACATGACCACCTTGCGTCATTGAAAGTTTGACAAAGAGAGTTTCATACATGTGTTTATATGAGTTTTAGAGAAAGAGTTTTTTGAAATGATTTATTGATATGATGGTCCCAAATTTATGTTTTGAAAATAGAGATTGAAATATGCTAAAATGGCTTAGAGATGTGACTTGCAAGTCAATGGCAGACGATACCATATAAATGCATGCCATAACAGAGTTAGAGTTTTCAGAGTATGTTTTCAGAGGATGCATGTTTTAAAGTGTCAAAAATGGGCTTAAAGAGGGTTAGGTGGCTACCCGAAGAAGGCTTGAGTTCAAGTAACTCTTGACCTAAAATCATGATTTGCCGATTCGAGTATATTATTTTTATGTTGGCGACGGCTGTGTGGCATAGTAGAGTCAGAGACTCCAACCCTTGAGGGACACTTGGGTTGGAGTCTTCCTCATCGATTTAATGGAGGATTACAAATAGACAGTGGAATTTCAGAGTTGTAGGATATACCACCTAGTGCAAAAGTAAAACAAAGAATGTCTCAGAGTTCAGATGATTTTCTTTAAGAGTCTTTCAGAAATGCCCATGAGATTTCTTACTATATGATATGTTTATGAACTGTTTTAAGTTGCTCTTGTATATGTTGAATATAAATTATTATTTTGGATGTTCTCTGCATACCAGTACATCTGTATTGACCCCCTACCTCCCAAGTTCGGAGGCTCAGTCTAAGGGTCTGGCTAATTAGTAGAGTATTCTAGAGAGAAGTGATCCGTGTAGTGGTGATCCTTCTTTGTTCCAGAAGGCCTGTTATTTCAAATTATGTTATTACGTTGTTTTGGTCTACTGGGGCCCTTATCCCAGTTTTAAGAACAGTTTTGATATGTAATAGAGATTTCGCAGACTGAGTCAGATCTTATTCAAATGTTTTGAATTTCAACATTCATTCTTATGTCTTAAATCTCAGAGTTAATGAACATGTTTCTGTATCAGATTGTATTTTTGCATCTTCTATTATTATATAAATATTGTGCATAGCTACTAGATAGAGTAGGACGTCCAATCCTTCAGGGTTCGGGATGTCCATTATGGCCAGGCCCTAGTTTGGTTCAGGACAATCTTAATTTATGTCTATATTTTAGTAGTCAGTAGTGTTATTTGGGGGATCGCCCCATCAACTCTCAGTCAGTCAGTCTTAGAGGCTATTCAGACATTACAGTCAGTTAGTTGTTCAGTTTATCAGTACTTTATCAGATTCTGAAAGTATTTTCGTATATTTATATTTCAGTTTGAATTCAGATATTTAAAACATTATGGAACTTTAGTTATTCTTCCATAAATTTATGATTATATTATCCAGTGCTCACAGAAGGTACTGGCTCATGGGTTAACTTGTGGTCCCTCAGGACTGTAAGAATTGTGTAACTACTAAGGGGTAGTCTCGGGTCGTTACAAGCTTGGTATCAGAGCCTAAGGTTTTAAAGTGTTCTAGAAAGTCTGAAGACCCCGTCGAGTAGAGTCTTGAGTATGGGTGTGTAGCGCGCCAAACTTATGGATGAGAGGCTACAAGACATTTAGGAAAAAGTTCCCCTTTTTTCAGTATTCATGTCGTGCGATTGAGCATGATCTCAAGTTAAACTCTTTGTATAATCCCCTTTTTTCTTTTGTTTACAGAATATGCTTCCTAAGAAGAACAGGAACTCAGCCAGCCCTTCAGCCCATCCAGACAGATCCTCTGGATGAGCATGTCTATTACATAAAATTTAGGGAGGCATTCACTACTCTAGCAAACTCCAAAGAAGCACAGAATTAATGGCCAGCCGTTATTCCGACCAGCCCTGTGGCCAATACTATTGCAACTAGAATTCGGGATTTCACCCAGATGAATCCTCCTTCTTTCACAGGATGACAGTAAGTTTATGTATGGTGTGTCTGATAGTGTGGTCAAGGAGTGTAGGATCGTAATCCTGATTAGTAAGATAGACTTGTCTAGGCTGATGGTCCATGCTTAACAGATAGAGGAGCAAAAGATTAAGTAGATAGAGAGAAAACAAGATAGATAGCACGGGTAGTTTTAATTTCAATCAACCAAAGTCAGGAGGTGGTAGCTGTCCTTAGTTTCATCAGAGGTCTTCAGTCCCAAAACCTTCTCCAGCCAGTGCCCCAGTACCTAAATTCAAAAACAACAATAGGGATAGGGCACAAGGCTCTAAGTCCCAAGTCAGTGTTAGCATTGCTCGTACCAATCATTTATGTGAGAAATGTGGTAGACACAATCAGGGTAAGTGTAGAGCTAGTATTGATGTGTGCTTTGGGTGTGGCAAGCCAGGCCATCGGATTCAAGAATGTCAGGTAGTTTCTAAAAAAATTAAGGATGCGTGTCAACAGAGCTAGTCCTATTAGTCGTCAGTTTCATCTGACCACACAACTCAGCAGGGTGTCTCTTTCAGTTATACAAGTGGTCAGCATCCAAACCGATTATATGCTCTTCAGTCCCACCAAGATCAGGAAAATTTTCCTGACGTAGTTACTGGTACGTTGTAGGTCTTTTACTTACATATTTATGCTTTACTAGACCTTGGAGCTTCTCTTTCTTTTGTAACTTCATATATAGCTATCAATTTCGGAGTCAGTCCCGAAACTCTAGCATAGCCCTTTTCAGTGTCTACCCCAGTGGGTGTTTCCATTATAGCCAACCAGGTATACAGGAACTGTCCGATCACAATAGCTCAAAAAGTAACCTAAGTTGATCTCGTGGAGTTAGATATAATGGATTTTGATGTCATTCTCGACATAGATTAGCTCCACTCATGCTATGCCTCAGTTGATTGTAGAAACAGAATATTTCATTTTGAGTTTCCAAATGAACTAGTCCTTGAATAGAGGGGTAGTACTACAACTTTGAGGGGTTAGTTAATTTCATACATTGGAGCCAAAAATATGATATCGAAAGGGTGTATTTACCATATAATACGAGTCCAAGACTCCAACTCAAAAACTCCTACTCTTGATTCAGTCCCAGTAGTAAAAGAATTCTCAAATGTGTTTTCTGAAGATCTTTTCAGAGTTCTTTCCGAAAAAGAAATAGACTTTGGAATAGACCTTATCCCAGATACTAAGCCTATATCTATTTCTCCATACAGGATGGCTCTAGATAAACTTATAGAGTTCAAAGAATAGTTAAAGTATCTCCTAGATAAGGGATTCATCAGGCCCAGCATCTCCCCATGGGGTGCACATATTTTATTCGTTCGTAATAAAGACGGTTCTCTCAAAATGTGAATAGACTACTGTCATTTGAAAAAGTTCACTGTCAAGAATAAATATCTACTTCCTAGATTCGATGATTTGTTCGACCAATTTTAGGGTGTCAGTTAATTTTCCAAGATAGACCTCAGATCAGGCTTTCATCAGCTTAGAGTCAGAAAATATGATATTCTGAAAACAGCTTTCCAAACTCGATATGATCCCCAGCAGCCTTCATGGACTTGATGAACCAAGTGTTCAAGTAGTACTTGGACATGTTCATCATAGTCTTCATTGATGACATCTTTTTTTACTCCCGTAGCAAGAATAAGCATGCAGACCATCTCCGAGTAGTGCTTCAGACTCTTAGAGCTCTTTATTTGTTCGCTAAATTTAGTAATTGTGAATTCTGGACAATATTGGTTACTTTCCTTGGCCATATTACTTCTACTAATAGGATTAGAGTTGTTCCTCAAAACATTGAAGTGGTGAGAAACTGGCCTAGACCTATCTCTCCATCAGATTTTAGGAGTTTCTTGGGTTTAGCTTGCTATTACCGTTGGTTTGTGGAAGATTTTTCTTCTATTGCATCCCCCATATCTAGATTGACTCAAAATAAAGTTAAGTTTCAGTGGTCAGATTCATATGTGAAGAGTTTTTAGGAGTTGAAAACCTGACTCACCTCATCCCTAGTTCTTACTTTACCAGACGGTTCAGATTGTTTTTTTGTGTACTATGATGTATCCAGAGTAGGTTTAGGTTGTGTCCTCATGTAGAGAGGTAAGCTCATAGCCTACGCCTCCAGACAACTTAAGACTCATGAGAAGAATAATCTAACTTATGATCTTGAGCTAGCAGTTATATTGTTTGCCTTAAAGATTTGGAGGCATACTTGTATGGTGCGCACATAGATGTGTTCACAAATCACAAAATCATTCAGTATGCATTCTCTCAAAATGATTTGAATTTGTGTCAAAGAAGATGGTTATAGTTATTGAAGGATTATGACATGAACATTTTGTATCATTCGAAAAAGGCCAATGTAGTGGTTGATTCTCTCAGTTCATTTTTTTCTAGTCCATATCTCTTACTGATTCGAGGACTATTCCAATCTCTATCTCAGAGAGTTGGTTTGGTTGCACAGTGTTTCCTTATCTATTATCTGAGATAGAGGTACCGAGTTTACCTCTTATTTCTATAAAGCGTTCCAAAAGGGTCTTGGTACCCAAGTCCACCTCAGTACAACCTTCTACCCTCAGACAGATGGTCAAGCAGAAAGGACCATTCAAACTCTTGAGGATATGCTTAGAGCATACGTTGTTGATTTTAACGATAGTTCGGATGACCATTTTCCTTCGATTGAATTCGCATACAATAACAAATATCATTCTAGTATCCGTAAAGCTCCATTTGAGGATCTTTATAGTAGATGTAACACCCCAATTTGCTGAACCGGAATGGTACACAGTGCTCATGACCCCGAGGGACCACAAGCTGACCCATGACTTATATCTGTGCCTGTATACTACAAATCATAATATAATAATATGGAATACATGGAACTTTAAGGCCATAAGGTTCAACTGAATACAATCATGTGGGCAAAAATACCCAAAACAACTGAATCTGAACGTAAATCTGAAAGTAAATCCAAAAGCCTCTAAAATGTCTGAATAAGGAGTTGAAGGAACATGTCTCCAACTAACAATGTAAAACTTAACTGAAGAATAAATAAATGAATCAAAACATATTGTCCTTAAATCAATAAGAACTCACTGTGTCTCTGCGAATGGAACGCTACTGCTACTGCTGGGCTGGAGCTTGTGTCTCGGAACCTATGGTATGACATGAAAAGAAAGCACCATAGCTCAAATGCGTCAGTACAACTGTAGTACTGAGTATACGAGGAAGGTAGGCTGAACATAAAGGGTTTCATGCATAAACAACATTATTTGACTAATATGAATGTGGGAGTGCAAACACACATATATAGAAATTGGGACCGTGAAAACATGATAGCATGACTTGTAATCTAATACATGGTTTACTGGTAACTGTCATGACTGATACTGAAATAGATAACATGGATGAATGTATCTAACAGTCCTGTATATACAAAAATCTAAAGAATGCCCTGAGTTCTTTTACTGAGACTGTTACTGAAACTGTGGGAAGTAGTGTTTAACCGAGATGCCCCATGTATGCTATTATGGCTAAGATGGGGTCTAATCTCTGCCCCGACTGGAGGGGTGTCAATACCGTGCCACTGGTAAGGACAGCTGTGAGTGACCCTTATCTGGCGGGTACTCAATGAGAACGGTGGGAACCCTAAACTGATGGGTTAAGCCATCTCATCAACCCTAAGCAGACGGGTTAAGATTTCTCAACCTACGCTGGCTACGTAGTTCTGGAACAGAAGAATTGCTACTAATAATCACAGCATGAACTGATGGGTGAGTTCCCATCCTTGGGTTCACTCGGTGCTAACCTCTACTCCGATATGGAGGGACACTGAACTGAATAACTAAGCTGAACTGAATAACTGAACTAAACTAATTAGTTGAACTGATACTGATTAACTGGACTGATACTAGTTGTATTGTTTAGCAGAGCTAAACTAAGTTTACTGGATTCCAATGACTGACGAAATGTTACTAATATCTGACAACTAACTAAGATCATGAGATTTTCCTGAGTCACATGACTAACTAAAGTCTATGGAATCATTGCTTAAATTCGGATATCATGAAACATGACATGGATCTAGGCACACAGCTATATTTTTTGGGTACAAGTACCCCCAGGACTCGATGGAAGGAAACTGACAGACATGACTGACTTGATCATAAAAGTAGAGTCCATAATGTATAATATCATACGTAGGGATCTCATACTAAGTATGGTTATCAACAATGTATTGAATGGAAAGGATTTCATATCACATGGAAGTACTTGCACAATCTTAATATCATGTTAATTGCATAATCATATTGGCAACACATACTAATAGCATGGAAGTTCATGTGGATTGCATGGTTATCATGCATCTTGTTCATAAGTAGGATTTGCAAGTAAACATAGCATAATCTCATAAGAATAGTTCATGAGTATTCCAACTACATTTACAAGGCACATTATCAATCATAGAAGTCATTGGAACGTAAGGGCATATCATGAATCCTTCACTTAGTCACAATTTAGCTATATTGCATGGTTTCTAGTTCCTTAGGCATTTTATAAAACACCTTACATGCACATCTTAAGCATAGGTGAATTCATCAAATTATACATCATGAACAACCAAATTTACATGTTCCCAACTCATATGATATCATAAATTCACAAAAACAGCAGAGCTAAACTAAGTTTACTGGATTCCAATCACTGACGAAATGTTACTGATATCTGACAACTAACTAAGATCATGAGATTTTCCTGAGTCACATGACTAACTAAAGTCTATGGAATCATTGCTTAAATTCGGATATCATGAAACATGACATGGATCTAGGCACACAGCTATATTTTTTGGGTACAAGTACCCCCAGGACTCGATGGAAGGAAACTGACAGACATGACTGACTTGATCATAAAAGTAGAGTCCATAATGTATAATATCATACGTAGGGATCTCATACTAAGTATGGTTATCAACAATGTATTGAATGGAAAGGATTTCATATCACATGGAAGTACTTGCACAATCTTAATATCATGTTAATTGCATAATCATATTGGCAACACATACTAATAGCATGGAAGTTCATGTGGATTGCATGGTTATCATGCATCTTGTTCATAAGTAGGATTTGCAAGTAAACATAGCATAATCTCATAAGAATAGTTCATGAGTATTCCAACTACATTTACAAGGCACATTATCAATCATAGAAGTCATTGGAACGTAAGGGCATATCATGAATCCTTCACTTAGTCACAATTTAGCTATATTGCATGGTTTCTAGTTCCTTAGGCATTTTATAAAACACCTTACATGCACATCTTAAGCATAGGTGAATTCATCAAATTATACATCATGAACAACCAAATTTACATGTTCCCAACTCATATGATATCATAAATTCACAAAAACAGCAGAGCTAAACTAAGTTTACTGGATTCCAATCACTGACGAAATGTTACTGATATCTGACAACTAACTAAGATCATGAGATTTTCCTGAGTCACATGACTAACTAAAGTCTATGGAATCATTGCTTAAATTCGGATATCATGAAACATGACATGGATCTAGGCACACAGCTATATTTTTTGGGTACAAGTACCCCCAGGACTCGATGGAAGGAAACTGACAGACATGACTGACTTGATCATAAAAGTAGAGTCCATAATGTATAATATCATACGTAGGGATCTCATACTAAGTATGGTTATCAACAATGTATTGAATGGAAAGGATTTCATATCACATGGAAGTACTTGCACAATCTTAATATCATGTTAATTGCATAATCATATTGGCAACACATACTAATAGCATGGAAGTTCATGTGGATTGCATGGTTATCATGCATCTTGTTCATAAGTAGGATTTGCAAGTAAACATAGCATAATCTCATAAGAATAGTTCATGAGTATTCCAACTACATTTACAAGGCACATTATCAATCATAGAAGTCATTGGAACGTAAGGGCATATCATGAATCCTTCACTTAGTCACAATTTAGCTATATTGCATGGTTTCTAGTTCCTTAGGCATTTTATAAAACACCTTACATGCACATCTTAAGCATAGGTGAATTCATCAAATTATACATCATGAACAACCAAATTTACATGTTCCCAACTCATATGATATCATAAATTCACAAAAACAGCAGAGCTAAACTAAGTTTACTGGATTCCAATCATTGACGAAATGTTACTGATATCTGACAACTAACTAAGATCATGAGATTTTCCTGAGTCACATGACTAACTAAAGTCTATGGAATCATTGCTTAAATTCGGATATCATGAAACATGACATGGATCTAGGCACACAGCTATATTTTTTGGGTACAAGTACCCCCAGGACTCGATGGAAGGAAACTGACAGACATGACTGACTTGATCATAAAAGTAGAGTCCATAATGTATAATATCATACGTAGGGATCTCATACTAAGTATGGTTATCAACAATGTATTGAATGGAAAGGATTTCATATCACATGGAAGTACTTGCACAATCTTAATATCATGTTAATTGCATAATCATATTGGCAACACATACTAATAGCATGGAAGTTCATGTGGATTGCATGGTTATCATGCATCTTGTTCATAAGTAGGATTTGCAAGTAAACATAGCATAATCTCATAAGAATAGTTCATGAGTATTCCAACTACATTTACAAGGCACATTATCAATCATAGAAGTCATTGGAACGTAAGGGCATATCATGAATCCTTCACTTAGTCACAATTTAGCTATATTGCATGGTTTCTAGTTCCTTAGGCATTTTATAAAACACCTTACATGCACATCTTAAGCATAGGTGAATTCATCAAATTATACATCATGAACAACCAAATTTACATGTTCCCAACTCATATGATATCATAAATTCACAAAAACATATATAGATTCCATCATGGGAATCACCCAATAGCAACAACATGATCATCAACACCCAACAATATAGAAATCATACTTTATAATGGAAAAGAGAAAAAAAAACAAGCATCAACATGGGTATGATCATATCACCACAATCAACCAAGCTTTTGTATTTTAAAGATGATTCTTGAAATCTATGAACAAATTGAATCCATAGATGAACACTACGCATACCTTAGAAGGAAGATTCTTGATGATTGACGGAGGAATTTCCTTGAAATTGGATCTTCAAACTTAATTATGCAACCCTAGTTGTTTTTCTCCTTTAGTGCTCTTGGATGATGAGCTTTGAGATGAAAATAGGGTTGCAGTATGCTTAGAAGATATAAATTTCGTAGGGTTAAATTTAGGGACGCGTAAGGAGAATTTAAAGATTTAATGCCTTTAAAATAACTCAAGACGAAGTGTTTTTGACACCTAGAATTGGATTAGGAGTCACCCAAGTAATCGCATATGCATGGGTTGGGTGGCGCCTAACCAATCGCCTATGCTTGGGTTAGGAGACGCTTAACCAATCACCTATGCTTACTGTCTCTCACGAAAATGGACATAACTTTTTGCTCGGGTATTGGATTAAGGCAAAATTGGTATCTTGGAAAGATAATTCGATTCTCTAAAATTTGGTGGGTCTAAATCATCCAAAATACCACATTAACATCGAGTTATACTCGTTCAAAGATGACCCTTGCAAAATCAAACTCTAAAATTTGATGGATTCAAAAACTCTTAGCTTGCATTACCTTAAGTGACTCGTATGAACATGCTTAATGCATCATAAGCTATCCTATCACTAGGATATTCATTGTAAGTCATGTACTCAAGTATAAATCATAGGATTACAAACATGCGGAGTATTACAATATCTCCCCCTTGGGAACATTCGTCCTCGAATGAGAATTTACTGAGAAAGGATATAAGACAATAGAACCTGAACTAAACATGAAGAACTGAAACTTGTTCTCATGACTGACATGATAAACATACTGAACTCGTGCATATCTGATGCACAGACAAATGATACATGAATGCATGACTGAGTATGAAACGGTTAATAGGTACCAAGTTTATACTGGAAACATGAGCATGAAACTTAATAAGCTTAAGGAGAACTGCTACCTTGAGCTTAATCTGAATTGGAGGGTAAGAGGTGAGGATACTTGGTACGCATATCTACTTCTGCTTCCTAAGTAGCTCCCTCATGAGACTGATTTCGCCAAAGAACCTTGACTAGAGGGACTTCTTTGTTCCTTAATCTACGAGCCTGATAATCTAAGGTTTCAACTGGAATCTCTTCATAGGAGAGGCTGTTCTGAATGTCGATGCTCTGAATAGGGACAGCAACTACTGGGTCACCTATTCACTTCTTTAGCAAAGAGACATGGAAGACTGGATGGACTGAGGCTAGATCTGAAGTTAACTTAAGCTCATAAGCTACCTTGCCGAAACAACAAAGAATTCTGAAGGGACCAACATACCGAAGACTGAGTTTCCCTTTATTGCTGAACCTCTTCACTCCCTTCATGGGAGAGATCCTAAGATAGACATAGTCATTCACCTCAAACTCGAGATCCTTTCTACAAACATCTGCATAGGACTTCTGTCGGCTCTGAGCAACCCAGAGTCTCTCCCTGATCAATTGAGCTTTATTTAAGGCGTCGAATACTAAGTCAGGACCTATGATTGAGGCCTCACTAACTTCAAACCAACCAATCGGAGATCTGCATCTCTTACCATAGAGATCTTTGAGTGGAGCCATCTGAATACTAGAATGATAGCTATTATTGTATTCATACTCAATCAAAGGCAAGTGGTTGTCCCAACTTCCCTTGAAGTCAATTACACACTCCCTTAGCATATCTTCAAGAGTCTAAATGGTTCTCTCTGCTTGACCATCTTTCTGAGGATAAAATGTTATGATGAGATGGACTTGGGTACCGAGACCCTTTTGGAATGCTTTCCAAAAGTGAAAAGTGAACTGGGTACCTCTGTCTGAGATAATAGGTAGTGGAACACCGTGTAATCTAACTAACTCCCCGATATAGAGTTTGGCATAATCCTCGGCGGAATAAGAAGTACGAACTGGAAGGAAATGAGCTGACTTGGTCATTCTATCTATAATGACCCAGACTGAATCATGTTGATGACGAGTTCTAGGGAAACTTGTCACGAAGTCCATGTTAACTTCTTCCCACTTCCAAGTAGGAATAGTGAACTCTTGCATGGAACCACTAGGTTTCTGATGCTCTATCTTAACTTGCTGACATGTAGAGCACTTATCCACAAAATCTGCAATATCTCTATTCATCCCACTCCACCAATAGATCTCCCGCATGTCTCTGTATATCTTAGTGGGCCCTGGATGAATAGAATATCGTGTATCATGAACTTCTGGAAGAATTTGCTGCCTCAATTCATCTACACCTGGAACACATAGATGACCCTGACAATGAAGAACACCATCTCCCCCTTGGGAGAGAACCTTGAATTTCTAATTCTGAACCGACTCTTTGAGCTTGACAAGGCTAGGATCCCTGTCTTGTTTCTCTTTCACCTCAGAAACTAGAGATGACTCTGAACTACTATGAACACATACACCACCCTCTGAAGAATCGACTAAGCAAACGCCTAGTCTGGTAAGATGATGGTTCTCCTGAGCCATCTTTTTCTTACTATCCTCAACGTGAGAAATTCTACCCATTGAGAGTCGACTCAGAGCATCGGCCACAACATTGGCCTTGCCCGGATGATACAAAACACTCATGTTGTAGTCTTTTAAGAGCTCTAACCACCTTCTCTGGCAAAGATTGAGATCTTTCTAGGAAAAGACATACTGGAGGCTTTTATGGTCTGTGAAGACATCTACATGAACTCCATAGAGATAATGCCTCCAAATCTTCAAGGCAAAAACTACCGCTGCTAACTCAAGATCATGAGTAGGATAATTCTTCTCGTGTGACTTTAACTGTCGGGAGGTGTAGGCTATGACCTTACCATGCTACATGAGGACACAACCTAAACCCACTCTAAATGCATCACAATAGACGACAAAACCATCTGGAATAGCTAGAACTGGGGTAGAGGTGAGTCGAGTCTTCAACTCTTGAAAGATCTTCTCGCATAAATCTGACCACTAAAACTTAATCTTTTTCTAAGTCAATCTAGACATGGGAGATGCAATAGAATAAAATCCCTCGATAAACCATCTATAATAGCCAGCCAAACCCAAGAAACTCCTAATATCTGATGGAGATATGGGTCTGGGCCAGTTTCTTACTGCCTCAGTTTTTTGAGGATCAACTCTAATTCCATCATCGAAAACAATATGGACAATGAATGCTACTAATCTTAGCAAAAATTCGCACTTACTGAACTTAGTGAATAACTGGTGATCCCTGAGAGTCTGAAGAACAATCCTGAGATGTTCTGCATGATCACGCTCTGTGAGAGAATAGACCGGAATATCATCTATAAAGACTATGACAAACATGTCCAAGTACTGCTTGAACACATGGTTCATTAATCCATAAAAGGTGTGGGGGCATTGGTAAGACCAAATGACATGACTAGAAATTTGAAGTGACCATACCGAGTATGGAAAGTTGTCTTCAGAATGTCACATTCTCTAACTCTAAGCTGATGATAGCCTGATCTGAGGTCTATCTTGGAGAAGTAACTGGAACCTGAAGTTAGTCGAATAGATCATCAATCCTTGGAAGAGGATATTTGTTCTTAACCGTGACCTTGTTGAGTTGACGATAATCAATACACATATTGAGAGAACCGTCTTTCTTGTGCACGAATAATATTGGTGCACCCCATGGGGAAATGCTAGGTCTGATGAATCCCTTATCTAAGAGATCCTTCAACTAATCTTTTAGTTCCTAGATTTCTGCTGGTGCCATTCTTTATGGAAGAATAGAAATATGTTAAGTATTTAGAAGAAGGTCTATGCCGAAGTCTATTTCCCTTTTGGGAGGAATGCCTAGAAGATCTTCGGGAAAGTCATCTGAGTATTCATTAACAACAGGGACTGTTTCGAGGCTGGGAGATTCAGAACTAGAATATTTAACATGCACGAGATAATACACACACCCTTTAGTAATCATTTTCCTTACAAGAAGGTAGGAAACAAGTTGACCCCTGAATGCTGAAATACTACCCTTCCACTCTAGGATGGGCTCATTCAGAAACTGAAACTGAACTATCCTATTTCTGCAGTCGACTATGGCATAGAAGGAATGAAGACAATCCATGCCGAGAATGACATTAAAATCAATCATCTCTAACTCCACTAAATCTGCTGACATGGATTTCTGAGATATCATAACCGGGCAGTTCCTGTATACCTGCCGAGCTATGATAGTTTTACCCACTGGGGTAGAGACTGAGAAGGGCTCTGCTAGTACTTTAGGACTGATTTCGAAATTGTTTGCTATATATGGAGTAACAAAAGACAAATATGCACGTGGGTCTAGCAAAGCATAAACATGAACATAGAAAATATGTAACGTAACAGTAATGACATCAGGAGAATTTTCCTGATCCTGTCAGGACTGAAGAGCATAGAGTCTGTTTGGGCATTGCCCACTGGTAGCACTGGAAATGGCACCCTGATGATTCAGACGACTGGACTGAGCTGTTGAATAATTTTGCTGACCCTAAAGACTTGACTGCAGACACTCCCTAATCCTGTGGCTTGGATTGCCACAACCAAAATAGACATCAGTACCGGCTCTGCAAATGCCCTTGTGGTTCTTACCACAAGTCTGACAAAGGGGATTCGTTCAGGCACTGCTATCACTGCCCTGAGATTTAGAGCCTGCCTCTTTGTTTCTATTGATATCTCTGAATTTCGGCACTGGAGAGCTGGCAGTGGAAGGAGATGGAACGGCTGACTTGGAGCAAAACTGTGAACAATTTCCTCCATCTGACTTGGGGTGAGCAAAGTTGAAATTACCTGACCTTGTTGTCTTGTTCTGCCTCTCCCTAATCTTAAACTTATGCTCTTCTACTAGCTGGGCATGGGTCATGAGTCTTGCTAAGGTTATATCACCGATCAGCATCGTAGACCTACACTCATTTGCCATGCTATCATTGACCCCTAACACGAACTTACTCATCTTAGCTCTATTGTCTGCAACAACATGAGAAGCATACTTGGCTAACTGAGTAAATCTAAGAGAATACTCCTTAACCTTCATATTCCCCTGCCTGAGGTTGATGAACTCAAGAACTTTGGCTTCCCTCAGCTCTTGGGGAAAGAATTTGTTTAAGAAGGCCGTGACAAATTCCTCTCACTCGATAGGGCCTGTATCATCTAACCTCTCAGACTTCCACTGTTTGTACCAATCATGAGCAACATCCTATAACTGGTAGGTGGATAACTCAGCACTCTCAATAGAAGTAATACCCATGATGTCAATGACCTTCGGAACTTGTTCAATAAACTCCTGAGGGTCCTCATCAAACTTAGACCCATGGAAAGATGGAGGGTTCATCCGGGTGAAGTCCCAAACCCTAGCTGCTTTGGGAATGGCCACTGGGTTGGCCGAAATAACTGCTGGCCGCTCATTTTGTACAGCCATGAACTGAGCAAGTGTGGTAAATGTGGCTCTAAACTCTGCATGGGAAACATGTTCGCCCAAAGGATCTTTGGGCTGAGGAGCTGGCTGGTTTCTTTTTCTTGGGGCCATAGTCTGGAATAGGAGAAGAATGGATTAGACTAAGAGTTTAAATTGTGATTATGCTCACTAGCATGACATGAATAATGAAAAAAGGGGACTGTTCCTAAAATACCATATAGCCTCCCGCACATAAATATGGCGTGGAACACACCCATGTACAAGACTCTACTAGATGCGTCTTTAAGACTTCCTAGGAATCTATTGAACCTTAGGCTCTGATACAAAGTTTGTAACACCCCAATTTGTTGAACCAAAATGCTACATGGTGCACATGACCCTGATGGACCACAAGCTAACCCATGACTGATATCTGTACCTGTATATTGCAAATCATAATATAATAATATGGAATTCATGGAACTGTAAGGACATAAGGTTCAACTAAATGCAATCATGTGGGCAAAAATACCCAAAACACTAAATCTGAACGTAATTGCTGAAAAGGACAAATATAAGACTGTCTTCAACGTCCCATTTGGGCACTACGAATGGAATGTCTTACCTTTCGGGCTCAAGAACGCCCCCTCTGAATTCCAGAACATCATGAACAATATTTTCAATGAATATTCTTATATGTCAATTGTTTATATTGATGATGTGTTAATTTTCTCTGAGAACATTGATTCCCATTTTAAGCATCTTAATACATTCTTTAAGATTGTAAAACTCAATGGTCTTGTTGTTAGTGCTAAAAAAATGAAGTTGTTTCAAACCTCCATTCGTTTTCTAGGACATGATCTGCATCAGGGTAGTCATAAGCCCATTTGTCGAGCCATAGAATTCTCGTCCAAGTTTCCTAACAAAATTACTGATAAAACCCAACTACAAAGGTTTTTAGGAAGCCTAAATTATGTTGCGGATTTTATCCCTCACATTAGGCAGGTCTGTGAACCTCTTTATAAACGTCTTAAGAAAAATCCAGTTCCATGGAGTTCTGAACAAACCGACGCCATTAAAAAGATTAAATATTTAGTTCAAAACCTTCCCTGTTTAGGCATCCTTCTTCTGGAATACTCCAGTTTTGAAGATCATTTTCAATAGTGGCAATCGGAGTTGCCTGAGAAGACAGGTTAACAGTATTTTTAACATGATTGTTCATCATTTTTAAACAAACTGTCCAGACACTAACAGAGCAAACTTATATGTTCTAACAAGCAGGCATATTAACTATAAACAGATATGCAGGGACGAAATCTAATTATGAATCTATATCTATGGCTTATGGAATCTTAACAAGTTTTAATGGCTTTATACTAAAGACTGCTAAGTGTTATCTTAGTCGACGGGACCACCAACAAGATCTAACTCCATAAAACTTAACTGAAGAATAAATAAATGAGTCAAAACATATTGTCCTCAAATCAATGAGGACTCACTGTGTCTCTGCGAATGGAACGCTACCACTGCTGCTGCGCTGGAGCTCGTGTATCAAAACCTATGGTGTAACATGAAAAGAAAGAACCATAGTACAAATGCATCAGTACGACTGTAGTACTGAGTATACGAGAAAGGTAGGATGAACATAAAGGGTTTTATATCTGAACAACACTGACTGACTAATATGAACGTGGGAGTGTAAACACACATATATAGAAACTGGGACTGTGAATACGTGATAGCATGACTTGTAAGCTAATACATGTTTTACTGGTAACTGTCATGACTGATACTAAAATGGATAACATGGATGACTGTAACTGACAGTCCTGTACATACTAAAATCTGAAGAACGCCTAGAGTTCTTTTACTGAGACTGTTACTAAAACTGTGGGAAGTAGTGTTTAACTGACATGCCCCATGTATTCCATTATGGCTAAGCTGTGGTTCAATCTCTGCCCCTACTAGAGGGGTGTCAATACCACGCCACTAGTAAGGACAGCTATGAGTGACCCTTATCTGGCGGGTACTCAATGTGAACGGTGGGAACCCTAAACTGATTGGTTAAGCCATCTCATCAACCCTAAGCTAATGGGTTAAGATGTCTCAACCTATGCTGGCTACGTAGTTCTAGAACAAAAGGATTGCTACTAAGAATCGCACCCTGAACTGGAGGGTGAGTTCCCATCCTTGGGTTCACTCGGTGCTAACCTCTACTCCCATATGGAGGGACACTGAACTGAATAACTAAGCTGAACTGAATAACTGAACTGAACTAATTAGCTGAACAGATACTGATTAACTGGACTGATACTAGTGGTATTGTTTAGCAGAGCTAAACTAAGTTTACTGGATTCTAATGACTGACGGAATGTTACTGACATCTGATAACTAACTAAGATCATGAGATTTTATTGAGTCACATGACTGACTGAAGTTTATGGAATCATAGATTGAGTTTGGATATCGTAAAACATGACAAGGATCTAGGCACACATCTATAGTTTTTGGGTACAAGTACCCCCAAGACTCAATGGAAGAAAACTGACACACATGACTGACTTGATCATAAGAGTAGAGTCCATAATTTATAATATCATACATAGGGATCTCATACTAAGTATGGTTATCAACAATGTATTGCATGGAAAGGATTTCATATCACATGGAAGTACTTACACAATACACCTTACATGCACATCTTAAGCATAGGTTAATTCATCAAATTATACATCATGAACAACCAAATTTACATGTTTCCAACTCATATGATTTCATGAATTCACAAAAACATATAAAGATTCCAGCTTGGGAATCACCCAATATCAACAACATAATCATAAACACCCAACAATATAGAAATCATACTTTATAATGAAAAAGAGGAAAACAAATTGATTCTTGAACTCTATGAACGAATTGAATCCATAGATGAACACTACGCATACATTAAAAGGAAGATTCTTGATGATTGACGGAGGAATTTCCTTGAAATCGGATCTTCAAGCTTAATTATGCAACCCTAGTTGTTTTTATCCTTTAGTACTCTTGGATGATGAGCTTTAAGATTAAAATAGGGTTGCAGTATGTTTGGAAGATATAAATTTCATAGGGTTAAGTTTAGGGATGTTTAAGGAGTATTTAGAGACTTAATTACCTTTAAAATAACTCAAGACGGAGTGTTTTTGACACCTGGAATTGGCTTAGGCGTCGCCCAAGTAATCTCCTATGCATGGGTTGCGCGGCGCCTAACCAATCGCCTATGCTTGAGTTAGGCAGCACATAACCAATCGCCTATGCTTACTGTCTCTCATGAAAATAGGCATAACCTTTTACTCGGGTGTTAGATTAAGGAGAAATTGGTATCGCCGGAAAGGTAATTCGATTCTATACAATTTGGTGGGTCTAAATCAGCCAAAATACAACATTAACATCGATTTATACTAGTTCAAAGATGACCTTTGCAAAATCGAACACTAAAACATGATGGATTCAAAAACTCTTAGCTTGCATTACCTTAAGTGACTCATATGAACATGCTTAATACATCATAAGATATCCTTTCACTATGATATTCATTGTTTCATGTACTCAAGTATGAATCACAGGATTAGAAACATGCGGGGTATTACAGTAGGAGATGTAGATCTCAAATTGGTTGTTTTGAAGTCGATGAGGT
The DNA here is from genome assembly GCA_030864225.1 of Capsicum baccatum var. pendulum. Lineage (NCBI taxonomy): Eukaryota > Viridiplantae > Streptophyta > Magnoliopsida > Solanales > Solanaceae > Capsicum > Capsicum baccatum. Next base: position 49,667,049 of record CM061554.1, on the reverse strand, counting down.
CGTAGTAATAGGACCTAACTTGGTGTTTGATGCTTTGTCAAAGGTTCAGTTTATTAGAGAAAGATTGTAACACTCTAAATTTGGTGCCCAGAATGCTACACAATGCTCATGACCCCGAGGGATCACAAGCTAACCCATGACTAATATTTTTACCTGAACACTGCATAATATACTATATGAATGCAAAAATAAAGTCTAAAAGGACATAAGGTTCAAAACTATAATATAACTAATAAAAATATAACATCTGGATGGGGTATGAAATACCCAAAACAACTGAACAAACTGTTTAAACATGATAGTCTAAAAAGCCTCTAACTAGCTGAACTGTCTGAATGAGGACTTGATGGGACATGTCCCCAACTAACTCTAACTAATAAATTAACTAATGAGATAGTAAAGTAATGGTCATTTCCTTAAAGGATGAGGACTCACTGCTAACAATGACTGCTCAGACTGGAATGCTACTGATGCTCTGGAGCTCGTGCTTCTGAACCTATGGTATAAAATACCATAGGACAAATGTATTAGTACGTTTGAATGTATTGGTATGCATGTGAGGTAGGCTGATTACAAAGGATTCACATGCATGAACTATACTAACTGACTGGATAACATAAACCTAAGAATATATGCATGAATACATAATAAATGTGACTGAGTTCGTGATAACATGATTACTGAGTTTGAGTATAGATAACAAGAGATACTGATAACTTTACAACTGAAGGAACTGATACTGAGTGACTGTATCTGATAATCTAGTTTATGATAGAACTAGATAAGTTTCATACTATTCTGAGTTGACTGTATCTGACATCCTGAATTCTCTAAAACTATTTGAGTTTTATTACTAAGACTAAATGACTATATCTGACAGTCTTGATTCTATACTAAAACTGTGGGATGTATTTATCTAATCGACATGCCCCTAATATGCCATTATGGCTGAGTTGTAATCCAATTTGTAACCCCAATTTAAAGGGTACCTGATGATAGGCGAATTTACATGCCTATAGTGTTATATTTTACCCATATTTTAGCCTAGTTTTGAGGACAAATTATATATTTCATGCATTTTTAGTCCTTTTTCCTATAAGTGAGCTAACGAACATGATTAGCAAAGTTTCAGGTATAAATGATGCAGAATTCAGCATTTTATGGATTACTTAATGCCAAAGAAAGCTTCACGAAAGGAGAAAAGGAAGCTTGGACGCCTAAGGACCAAAAGTGATGCATGGGAAACCTGTCCCGGGCTAAAATAACAATTCTGAAGACTTTGGGGACTAGCAGTAACTTATTAGGATTTGGTTAAGTATTTCATTAGCTTAGTAGGATTTGGTTAAGTATTTCATTAGATTAGTAGGAATAGGATATGGGTATTATAAATACCCTATTTTGCTGGAGATTTTTATACATTCCACCTTACAATTAATTCCTCCATTAAAGACATCTTTCTATTCTACTTCTAACTCATTCTTCTACTATTCCTCAACAATTCTCATTCTAGTTTTAATTCATCTTTCTACTTCTTCTATTCATCTATTTTTCCACAACAAGAGAAACGTTACTTGCTAGGGAAGTTCACGCCTAACGCCTACCACACCATTACTACACGAAATTATTATTGTGGTATAATAACAATGTTAATTGTGATTTCCTTCGCACCCATGGGTAACTAAACTTCTTTGTTGGGGTTATGGACGCCGAATGAGATACTATCTATTACTATGAGTTTGTGAGTTCGTAACATGTATGCTGCTTATATCATTATTCTCTTCATCTTAACCTAAATTCTTTTTGGTTGCAAACGAAACAATACGCCAGTATAACATTTAACTTGTTCGAAAGAAAGGTTATCTATCTGGAAAAGAGATAATGTCAAGGTAGTAGGGTCCCATCCCCTATTAAATAGTTAGTGCCGTAACTGGATTTACCTCTTGGGGAATTCGTACCGTTAGACACGCTTTAAGCTCGAAAGAGTTAAAGTGAAATAATCCTCGAATAGGTCGAATGACGCCTTGATTTACCATCGAATACAATTCTCTATAAGCACATGCATGTCGGAATTAAACACACTCATAGCCAATAGAGACGTACAACTCATAAGGTGGACATAACCCTAACTTCTCAATTCTCATTGTTTTACAACCTACTAAACATTCTTTCTTTATACGTTGCTATTTTCAGTTTCTACTTTAACATTTTGGTTACACATTACAATCCCCCCTTTTTACGAGACTTGCACTAAAAGTCTAGTAATCGTTGCTTACTTGTTGACCAAGCTATTCCCTGTGGGATCGATACCCAACCCAGTTGGGTTCTATATTTGCTAGAGACCGTTTTACACTCCTACGAGAGCTGTAGATTGAGCGTTATCAAAAATTGGCGCCGTTGCCGGGGAATACGAGTGTCAATTAAGTTTATGATAATTACTAGACCCTTTGGTCAAAGATTCTTGTACTTTTACTTTTAGTTTTTGTTTTTGTTTACTGCAGGTTTTTATTCAGTGCATGACCCATACTCGAAGTTCTGGTCAGCCGTTATTACCTATCAATCCTGAACCACAATGAATTGGCAGAATGGAGGCACAAACGGAAATCGAAAGAATGGCTGCTCAACAGGAGCAGGCGAGATTAGCTTCTCTTTCCGCCACCCAAGTACACCAACAAAACATTGATAACCCTGGGCGAGCAACAAATCCCGACGATGAAGATTTAGGTGATGACGAGTTACTAAACCCAAGGCATGATGCTGAAATCGCAACACCTGCCAACCGAAGAGGTCGTCAAGCTCGGTTTAGGTATGATTGCCAACCCATGCAACCATCTTTTGACGATGATGATGATGATCTTGATGGAGCCGGAGCCACTGGAGCCATAATTCCTCCGCCATTAGCGGCCGGAGCTAATTTCAACATCACAAGCACCATAATTCAGTTATTGCAACTCAAGGGATTATTTGGTGGACTAGCAGGCGATGATCCAAATATGCATCTCATCAACTTTATCTCTACATGCAAGTCGTTTGACAATCTTGGTGTTGGTCAGAATGAAATTCGATTACGTCTATTTCCATTGTCTCTGTCTGGGGAGGTAACTCTATGGTTGAATGGGTTGACTCCTGATTCTATTACAAATTGAAGGCAATCGAGAGACGCTTTCCTAGAAAGATTCTTTCCGCCATCCAAAAGAGCACAACTGAGAGATGAAATCAGCAACTTTCGTCAACTTCCAACTGAAGCCCTTCATAAAACATGGGAGAGGTTCAAGACAAAGCTAGCGAGATGCCCAAACTATCATATGACTAATGTTCACCTAATGGAGATATTATACAGAGCCTTAATTCAATAACTAAACCAGTGGTGGATAATGCGGCTAGAGGATCTTTTATGGACCTCACCTTTGGTTAAGCAAGCAATATGCTAGATCATATGACGAAGCAAAGTAGAGCTTGGCATACCAGGGACTCTGAGGTAGCAAGCCCCACTATATCTATTGGCATGACTGCAGACCAAAGAAGAAGAGAAGAAGAACGTGATCAAGATATAGCGCACATGAAGACACAAGTGGATCTTCTTACAAAGCATTTATTATCAGGGAATACCAAAAAAATGAAAGCCATTGCGTCAAAAGAAAGAGACGAATCTTATTCGGAAGAAGAGGCCAACTACTTGAACAATCAGGGGGGTTTCCGCGGGAAAACCCAAGGAAACCAAGGTCGGAACTATTATGATAAATCTGGAAACAAAGACCAAGGTAGTTGGAAGAACAAGAATGAAAAGAGTGGTTTGTACGTTCCCCCTGGAAGACGTAATGCCACCACATCTAGTTCTGGAAGTATAGAAGACATGCTGGATAAAATATTGAAAGGAGTGGAAGCAACAAGCGCTGCAGTAACGGAGGTAGTTAATGATTTGTCCTCTATGAAACAAATAGTTGATTCTCATTCCACTTCAATCAAGCAAATAGAGCAGCAATTGAGCCAACTTTCAGCAGCACTCAATCAACGGAAGGCTGGAACTTTACCTAGCGATACTGTGCAAAACCCAAAGAATGATGGGTCATCCATGGCCATTACTACCCGAAGTGGTAAGGTGCTGGAAAATTCAGAAAAAAGCAAGCAAGTGGTTGACGAAGTAGTGGACATTGATGATAAGGAAATAGGAGAAGATGCCGCTGCAACTAATCCTATCGTCAATGACGTCAACCCCAACAATTTGCAACTTGAAAAAGCTAAAAAACGGAAGCAAGAGGAGAAGAAAGCCGTGGAGAGAACAATTCCATACCCATCACCACCATTCCCTCAAAGATTGAATAAGGTGGCAGATGATACAAAGTTCAGCAAATTCATGACTATGTTGAAGCAGCTGGCCATTAATGTTCCATTGGTGGAGGCACTTGAACAAATGCCTGGGTATGCAAAATTTATGAAGGATCTTTTGACAAAGAAGTGGGCAGCAAGTTATGAGTTGAAAGATGATGTTCATCACTGCAGCGCAATCGCTACCCGATCAATAGTTCAGAAGAAGGCCGACCTCGGAGCTTTCACTATTCCTTACACCGTTGAGTCTTTGAATTTTGCCAAAGCATTATGTGATTTAGGAGCCAGCATCAATTTGATGCCATTATCTATCTATAAGAAGTTGGGGTTGGGTGATCCTACTCCAACTAATATGAGGCTCGTCATGGCGGATAGGTCGGTAAAACGACCTGTTGGTATTCTATGTGATGTATTGGTAAAGGTTTCTTCATTCATCTTTCTGGCAGACTTTGTTATTTTGGATTATGAGGCAGACTCAGAAGTTCCCATAATCTTGGGACGCCCTTTCCTTGCTACAGGAAGTGTGCTCATTGATTTGAGAGCTAATGAGCTTTCATTCTGAATAAATGACGAGGTAGTTTGCTTTGATGTGTGCAAATCAATGAAGCAATCCAAAGATCTGAGTGTATTTTTGGTGGCCGATGTATTCTTTGATTATTAGAAAGAATTACTTGAAGAGGAGCAGCTGATTGATGACCCATTGGCGACTTTGCTTATGAATGGTGAGAGTAAGGATGATGAAAATTGTGAAGAAGCTATTTGTGCTCTATCAGGATTAGGGACATATCACCATGCTCCCAAGAAGCTGGACCTTGATCTTAAAAATCGACCCACACCACTAGCTAAGCCATCTATTGAAGAGCCACCCACATTAGAATTGAAGGAGCTGCCAAGTCATTTAAAGTATGCATTCTTAGGAAGCGGAAACACACTTCCAGTCATTGTGGCAGCAGATTTGGGTGAGCAACAATTTGCAGCTCTCATTGCTATTTTACGGAAGTACATTAGAGCCATTGGATGGACCATTGCGGATATTATTGGTATTCCACATGGGATTTATACACATAAAATTCAGCTGGAAGAGAATTGCACACCCACCATTGAGCATCAAAGACGTCTAAACCCACCTATGCAAGAAGTGGTGAAGAAAGAAATAATTAAGTGGTTAGATGCAGGAGTTGTGTATCCAATCTCTGATAGTACATGGGTAAGCCCGGTACAATGTGTTTCCAATAAAGGAGGCATGACGGTGGTCGCGAATGCAAAGAACGAGCTTATTCCACTCAGACCTGTCACTGGATATAGAGTTTGCATGGACTACCGAAAGCTGAATTCTTGGACACGCAAAGATCACTTCCCAATGCCATTTTTGGACCAAATGCTAGATTTATTAGCGGGTAAAGGATGGTTTTGCTTCTTATACGGTTATTCAGGCTATAATCAGATTTGTATTGCACCCGAAGACCAAGAGAAGATGACGTTTACATGACCATATGGTATGTTTGCCTTCAAACGCATGCCATTCGGGCTATGTAACGCACCAGCCACCTTTCAACGTTGTATGATGTCAATTTTTTCTGATATGGTTAAAGACACTTTGGAGGTATTTATGGACGATTTTTTAGTTGTTGGTGAGACTTTTGAAGCATTCTTGGCAAACCTAAGTATGGCGTTTCAAAGATGTGTAGAATTTAACCTAGTGCTGAATTGGGAGAAGTGCCACTTCATGGTAAAAAAAGGAATCGTTCTTGGGCACAAAATCTCCGAAAGAGGAATTGAGGTTGATCTAGCGAAAATCAAAGTCATTGAGAAGATACCACCTCTAATTTTGGTGAAGGGAGTTCGTAGTTTTCTCGGCCATGCAGGTTTCTATCGTCGGTTCATCAAAGACTTCTCCAAAATTGCTAGTCCATTGTGCAAACTCTTGGAGAAAGATGCGAAGTTTGACTTCAATGAAGATTGCTTAAAGGAATTTGAATACCTCAAAGGAAAACTCATTGAATCCCCTATCATGGTAGCACCAGATTGGTCTCTCCCATTCGAAGTCATGGGTGATACTAGTGGTGTAGCCGTTGGAGCTGTGCTTGGACAGAGAAAGGAGAAATTATTTCATCCTATCTACTATGCGAGTAAGGTCCTAAATGAAGCCCAAAGGAACTAAACTGTGACAGAACAAGAGCTCCTAGCAGTTGTGTATGCGTTTGAGAAGTTTCCTGCCTATCTATTGGGTACTAAGGTGATCGTTCATACAGACCATGCAGCTCTTAGGTATCTGATGACAAAGAAGGATGCAAAACCAAGATTAATTTGATGGGTATTGCTGCTGCAAGAGTTTGATTTCGAAGTTAAAGATAGAAGAGGTTGCGAGAACCAAGTGGCCGACCATCTATCTAGACTCGAGAACGAGCATGTGGCGCAACCTGATATCGATATTGATGATGCATTCCCTGACGAGGAGATCCAAGCGACGATAACAGAAAAGTTACCATGGTATGCCGACTTTGCAAATTTTTGGTGAGTAATGTAATACCTGCCAATTTATCATACCATCAAAAGAGGAAGTTTATGCATGACGTACAACACTACTATTGGGATGAGCCATATTTGTTTCGACGATGTGCGGATGGTATTATTCAACGATGTATATCCCATGTAGAGGTGCCTACTATATTGGAAGCATGCCACACTTCCCAAGTTGGAGGACATCACGCAGGCAATCGAACGACAAGAAAAGTATTGCAAAGTGGATATTATTGGCATTTGATATTTAGAGATGCCTATGACTTTGTTAGAAGATGCGACCAATGCCAAAGACAAGCTGCTATTTCGAAACACCATGAGATGCCCATGTCAAAAATTCATGAGGTAGAACTCTTTGATGTGTGGGGCATTGATTTCATGGGTCCATTCGTGAATTCGTTTGGAATGAAGTACATCTTAGTTGCTGTAGATTATGTCTCAAAATGGGTTGAAGCTGTAGCGTTGGCCGACAACGAGGGAAAGCGTGTTGTAGCATTTTTGAAGAGGAATATCTTCTCTCGCTTTGGAGTACCACGTACTATCATAAGTGATGGAGAATCTCACTTTTGCAACAAGCTATTCAAATCCGTGTTGGCCAAGTATGGTGTCAAGCAACATAAGGTAGCCACACCTTATCACCCACAAATGAGTGGACAAGTAGAGGTTTCCAATCGGGAGATCAAGCAAATCCTTGCGAAGACGGTAAATGCTAATAGGAAGGATTGGTCTCGGAAGCTAGATGATGCACTATGGGCATATAGGACTGCATTCAAAACACCCATCAGCATGTCCCCTTATCAATTAGTTTATGGGAAGGCTTGTCATTTACCCATTTAGCTCGAACATAAGGCATTGTGGGCATTGAAGCAATTGAATTTGAATTGGGATGATGCTATGAATCTGAGGTTGGAGCAGCTGAACGAGTTGGATGAATTCCGTCTTCATGCTTATGAGAGATCGAACCTATACAAGGAGCGGATGAAGAAGTATCATGATCAGTGGATTGTTCGACAAAACATTCAAAAGAATGATATGGTACTTCTCTTCAACTCTAGATTGAAGTTGTTCCCAGGTAAGTTAAAGTCTAACTGGTCTGGTCCATACAAAGTTATCCAAGTCTACTCGTCTGGAGTAGTTGAATTGGAAGACAATAATGGTGTTGTCTTCAAGGTGAATGCTCAACGTGTTAAACCTTATATCGGTCCTCTTGACTCGATTAATTATATGGCCATCACTTATCTCGACGAAGTCTAAGTACTCGAGGTAACTATGTCGAGCCACGACAATAAATAAGGCGCTAGATGGGAGGCAACCCATCGTTTATCATTTTTTGTTTTGTCTTTCTTTTGTTCTAGTACTTGTTTTGCTTTTGATAAATGAAAATCCAAAAATAAGAGTCGTTCCACGACAAAAACTAAGGCGCTAGATGGGAGGCAACCCATCGTACTAATCATTTTCATTGGTTTTGAGCAAATGTAGGTGCAAGAGGGATTCTACGAGAAGATTGGTTTCAAATGACGATTTGGACGTATTGCATGGCAAAGGTGGTAAGTTTGGAATTAAGATGCATAAGGCTATGGATTGAGCATTGCTCATGACAAAATAGGCATCGAGCAAGGCAAGGCCTAGGTAAAACTAGGCCACAAACAAGGCAACGCCTATACTATAGCCTATGGTCTCGGAATCTAGTGTGCAAAGGCATAGGCGCCGCCCATGCTCAAGTATGCTATAACATAGGCGCCGCCTATGCTAAAGCATTTGGTCTCGGATTCTCATATGCCATGCTAAAGGCGCCGCCTATGGTCTCTAAATGCATTGCACTAGGTGCCGCCTATGCTAGCAAATGCTTTGCATTAGGAGCCGCCTATACCATGCATAGGCAAAGCTAAAGGCGCCGCCTATGGTCACTTTTTGTCTCCAAAACCGATTTTAAATGGGTCAAAACCCGACCCATTCTTTTCCTATATAAAGGGGACTTAGTCTTGCAACATAAACACATTAGAAACTTGACCTAGGCGCCGCACATACTCTCCAAAACATCTCAAAATTTTTCTTTTTGCTCTCCCACTTCACAAGAACATCTCCCAAGGCTTCAATCACGTAAGTACTCTTTTATTCTTCATCCATTTTTTGTAAGTACTACGTTGCTATGTCTATTATGAATTGCTACATCTTGAAGAAATATTGGTGATGTTAATATGTTTGAATTGTTAATACAAACCTAAGTGAGTGAATATGTACGTTAGGATGATCTTAACTTATTTCCGACTTGAATTTGATTTTGGTGCATTGTCATACTACTTGCGGAATTGATTTAGTCATGAACATTGCATAATCTTGTCACTTGAATACTTAAATGTTAGAATATCCTGTTCATCAGAATAAGACTTATAGTTGCCTACCGACATAGGAGGTTGTGATTATTTGATAGAAACTATACCATGATGTAATCCCTAGGTAGTAGTATTGTTATACCTAACATGAAAGTAATGCAAAGGTTGCAAGAAGTGATACCTCTCTGATTTTCTTGTCGGAATGTAGCTCCTAAAACGTATGTCGACGAAGTCTAAGTAATCGACCACTTTCACTTCACTAATTTGTATCAACAAAACTAAGTGTGGGGTGGTATTCCTATGGCTTGTTTATAGATTGTATCCTCATGAATGTGTTTAAGTCTCAGGTACAATGGCTCGTAAAGCAAGGTAAAATAAGGCTACCACTTCCTAAAAGGGCAAGAAAAGAGGTTGCAAGGACCAAAGAGAATCATCCTCAATGCAATTACCACAACGCATGTTTGGAATAAAATGGGTTCTTGAGGAGGAAGCCAAGGAATGGTATAGGAACAACAAGGAAGGAAAATACGTTCATGTCGACTTGATCAACAAGGACAGCCTAGCAAAGAAGGAGCCGCGCATGTTGGCGAAAATCATGACACTAAATCTGGATTTCATCTTCCGAGACATGGGAGAATGCAATCTTGATTTGACACGAGAATTCTATGCCAACTGGTCACCTAAAACCACAGGCAGGGAAGTAAAGATTCGAGGCCAAGTTCTACAACTCAATGCGGATTTGATCAACTCCTTTCTTGGCTTGCCTTCAGTCGATCCAGCACCATTGAAAGAGCTGTACAGTAGACCTACTTATAGAGAAATTTGACACACACTTTGTGGAAGTAGATCCATGGCAAGGTGGAGCAGACAAAAAGACACCGGACGACACAACACCTTCCCATATGCTCCTTTGAATAGGGAAGCAAGAATATGGTTGCGTATTGTCAACTCTTGCCTTATTTCTAGGACCCAGTACACCAAGATAACAAGAGATAGAGTGTGCTTGGTCTACACTTTGATGACGAATGTCCCTATCAACATTGGGGCAATCATTCGCTCTACAATGCGGAAGGCCAGACTACATAAGCGGTCCCACTTCACCTTTGGCAACCTGTTGACAACAATCTTATGGAATGTGGACATCGAAGAGGAACCAGCTGATCACAAACTCCCACATAACCCGAAGAAGGTTGACCTCACAAAGGTCAAAGATGTTGAAACAACACATGGCTTCAACCTTACTACTGCGGAGAGACATGCTCGAGATGAGAGTTTCTTCCATCATCTTTATGGCATGACACGGTTCACAATGATGAGTGGAGGTCGTGTTCCAACTGCTGCAGAGCTCCAACAGCTGGACCATGACTATCCAATGAATATGCATGCGAGGAAGATGTGTGGAGTAGGTACATACTTTGAGGAACCTCTTGATGATGATGTGACGACCGATGATGATCGACACATGCCAGACTCCGACGTGGAGGAGAATTCTGATGATGACGACTCCTATGATGATTCCGACGAAGGGGGTATGACCCCCGACATAGAGGAGGAGTCCGACTGACCAAGTTCTTCGTATTTATTTTCCACTGAGGGCAGTGTCCCGTTTAAGTGTGGTGTGGTGTTATTTGCATGCTTTACTTCTCTATCCGCATTTGCATTTATTTATGTTTGTTTGCTTAGTTTGTTGTTTTTCGAAATTGTTTTTTTTAGTAGTAAAATTTTTCTTACTTAGCTTCACATAAAATCATTCTAATAGGCAGCATGAGATTATAACAAGATTTTATGCTAACATCATGACTATTGAGACGTTTAGACTCTAATTGTGACTCACTATGTGATATTGTGTGGTTGAATTCCTTCATCTATTGGGTCAAAGAGTCTATACTACTTCCAATAAAGTCGACCATGTGCCTTGTGTGTGTGAGGATATTGTATATCCTATGTTTGTGGCTGATGCTAGAACTTGCCTGGTATGTATGTAAAGCGAAAATAAAGAGTGCAAGTTTAGGAGATGATTTAGGCATTTCTTTGGCAACCTGTAATTGTTTACCCTCATTCTAACCTACCCATGGACATCATCCTAGTTAAACCCTTTTGAGCCATTAGCCTATGTTCTTTGACAGCCTCATATGTAAGCCTAATCCATTTTTTTCAAGACCATAATTTGATCCAAATTCCTAAGTGCTTTAAAGTGTAAAGTCATGTGACAAAATAAGAGGAAGTTGGGTAAGTATGATACTTTAGAATATATTGGTGCTTGAATTTGTTATGAAAAATAAAGTGCTTTCATAAGAGGTATATTATGAAAAGAAAAAGGAAAGGAAAGCTGAAAAGTTGCTTAAAATTGAAAAACAAAAGAGGAGAAAAAGGGTGGTAGAATAAAAGAAGGTAGAAAGGTTGTGTGAAAGAAAAGTGTTAATGATACAATGTGATGTATTAAAGCACTTAGGAACATAGTCACTATTTCTGGCCAAAATAGTCCTACCCGTCCCTTAGCCTACATTACAACCAGCAAAAGACCTATTTGATCCTAAGCTTAGCATTCTGATATTTAGTGGAGCATTACACTAAGGGCAAGCCTATGGTCATCAGTTGCAACATATGAATTCTTTGTGAGAGTGAGAGCAAGGATAATCCTATACCCATGTTTGAAATATATACAATACTTGTGAGTGATTATGGGTAATATATTGTGAGACACACATGGTTGATGAGTTTTGGTTAGTCGTGTATGATTCTTTGTGCCTTAACTTTTGAATATGAGTTGGCTACCATCACGAGTCTATATTAGAGGCTAAATTGTTTCTACTAATGATCAGAAAACTACTGTTTGTTGGTAATTGTTGTGCTTGTCTTGCACGAATATTTTGTGTTGTTGCTGTGAAACCTAAAGCAATGTTTAGAGGGACATGATATTTTGTTCGAGGATGAACAAAGCTTTAAGTGTGGGGTGTTGATGATAGGCAAATTTACACGCCTATAGTGCTATATTTTACCCATATTTTAGCCTAGTTTTGAGGACAAATTATGTATTTCATGCACTTTTAGTCCTTTTTCCTGTAAGTGAGCTAACGAACATGATTAGCAAAGTTTCAGGTATAAATGATGCAGAATTCAGCATTTTATGGATTACTTGATGCCAAAGAAAGCTTCACGAAAGGAGAAAAGGAAGCTTGGACGCCTAAGGACCAAAAGTGATGCATGGGAAACCTGTCCCGGGCTAAAATAACAATTCTGAAGACTTTGGGGACTAGCAGTAACTTAGTAGGATTTAGTTAAGTATTTCATTAGCTTAGTAGGATTTGGTTAAGTATTTCATTAGATTAGTAGGAATAGGATATGGGTATTATAAATACCCTATTTTGCTGGAGATTTTTATACATTCCACCTTACAATTAATTCCTCCATTAAAGACATCTTTCTATTCTACTTCTAACTCATTCTTCTACTATTCCTCAACAATTCTCATTCTAGTTTTAATTCATCTTTCTACTTCTTCTATTCATCTATTTTCCACAACAAGAGAAACGTTACTTTCTAGGGAAGTTCACGCCTAACGCCTACCACACCATTACTACACGAAATTATTATTGTGGTATAATAACAATGTTAATTGTGATTTCCTTCGCACCCATGGGTAACTAAACTTCTCTGTTGGGGTTATGGAAGCCGAATGAGATACTATCTATTACTATGAGTTTGTGAGTTCGTGACACGTATGCTGCTTATATCATTATTCTCTTCATCTTAACCTAAATTCTTTGTGGTTGCAAATGCAAAAATACGCCAATATAACATTTAACTTGTTCGAAAGAAAGGTTATCTGTCTGGAAAAGAGCTAATGTTAAGGTAGTAGGGTCCCATCCCCTATTAAACAGTTAGTGCCGTAACTGGATTAACCTCTTGGAGAATACGTACCATTAGACATGCTTTAAGCTCAAAAGAGTTAAAGTGAAATAATCCTTGAATAGGTCGAAAGACACCTGGATTTACCATCGAATACAATTCTCTATAAGCACATGCATGTCGGAATTCAACACACTCATAGCCAATAGAGATGTACAACTCATAAGGTGGACATAACCCCAACTTCTCGATTCTCATTGTTTTACAACCTACTAAACATTTTTTCTTTTTACGTTGCTATTTTTAGTTTCTACTTTAATATTTTGGTTTCACATTACAATCCCCCCTTTTTACGAGACTTGCACTAAAAGTCTAGTAATCGTTGCTTACTTGTTGACCAAGCTATTCCCTGTGGGATCGTTACCCAACCCAGTTGGGTTCTATATTTGCTAGCGACCGTTTTACACTCCTACGAGAGCTGTAGATTGAGCGTTATCAGTACCAATACCACACCACTGGTAAGGAAAATCTGTGAGTAACCCTTGTATAATAGGTAACTTTAGTGACAATGGTAGGAACCTTCATATAACAGGTTAAGCCATCTCATCTTTCCTCCAATAATAGGATATAATCTCTTAACCTATGCTATCTACGTAGTTCTAAAATACAAGGATTGCTTCTAAGAATCATGCCCTTATATAATAGGTGGGTTCCCATCCTTGGGTTTTCTCGGTGCTAATTTCTACTCCCATCTGGATAGATACTGAGCATGATTAACTAAACTTACTGGAATGAGTTAACTAGTTTCTGTTGAATGACGGAATACTACTTAGATTACTAAATTTTTGAGGTTTCTGAGATTACTGAATTTACTAAGTATTCCTGAGTCACATGACTGACTGAATTTCTATGAACATGGCTCAACTGAGAGTATCTAGAAAACATGACACTGTCTCTAGGAACACAACTAATTGTCGGGTACAAGTTCCCCCAGGACCTGATAGCATGAAATTGGCAAAGCATGACTTTCTTTAATACATGACCAATATCAACAATCCATAATGTAATAAGATAGGGATTTCATGAAGTACAAATGCTAAAGCACCATAATGGCTACACATATATCCATAATTCATTGACTAAGACATTGCATAAAACACCTAACATGCATGAACTTGTACATGAATGGGGATTTCATATTATCATACAATATGACACTTTTCCTTCACATAGGCATTTAATTATACACATGGGAAGCATGATTTGGTTATACAATCATCAACATATCTAATAATCATGGATACATCCATCAATGTGTAAATTTAAGGTTTTATCATGATTATTATGCAAATCACCACATCCTAGGGTCAATCATTAGAATATGTAATTTCAAAAGTGAATCAAAACCCCCACAACATCATGAACATGAATTTCAATTCTATTTAAATCATGAACATTCATAAATACTCAAATCTTGTATTTTGGAAAGAGATTCTTGAGCTTCATAGGTTAAAGGGACCCATGAATCTACACATGACATACCTGGGTTGTGAGTTTCTTTAAGTTCTTGGACTTGAAGAACCTGAATCCCCTAGTTTCTTAAAGAAAGATTTGGATCTTGTTCATGGGGTTTATCTTTGAGAGGAAACCCTAATTTGATGTTGTGAAAGAATAATGAACTTATGAGCCTTGGTCTAATATAATTAGGGATTAAAATGGGTGGAAAAAGACCCAAATACCCTTTAAAATGACTTAAAATTCACTAAATGGGACCTGTGATGGTCCATCGCTGGCTCGACGGTCTGTTATTTTGACCGTCGTACGTGGATAAAAAAAATACTTACTGCCTTATAGCGACGGCTTGGGCTACGGTCCATCACAAGTTCAAAAGTCTATCAACCTATCCATCACATCTTATCCAGATGGTTGACTCACTGCCTCGGCTGTGACGATCCGTCGTTAGATCGATGGTCCATCAACCTGGCCATTGCTCCTGGTCGATTCTGACAGCTCTATGTAAAATGTCTCTAACTTTTTACTCCGATACCGGATTTAGACAAAATTGGTATTTTTGTAAAGCTAATTCAATTTACCACATGATAAAAAGTGAAAATATTAAAACTTCCACATGTATAAAAATGTATTCCTATTTCAAAGTAAGTTTCTAACATTCTTGGGATGATTTCAAGCTAGGTAGAAGTATGAGGTATTATAATATCTCCCCCTTGAGAACATTCATCCTTGAATGATACCAAGTAAGAGGGGAGAATATAAACTGATGTGCATACTGAACATAAACAATTGGAACATGATCTCATGACTAACATGACTGATAACTGAATATATCATACTGATGATGCATATATGATGCATGTATAACTGATTCATGAGTGCATGATTGAGTGTCTGATGAAGTAAGGTTCTCACAATGAGAATGCATATCTGATGCATGATTATATGACTAAACTGGTGTGTGAATGCATGAATTAATATGCAATGGTATTTAATACAAAGTTTGTGATAGAATTCTAAACATGAAATAGATACCAAACTTATAACTGAAATCTAAACATGAAAATGAAAAGCTTAAGGAGAACTATTACCTTGAGCTAGATCTTAGTCTGCAGAGAAAAGGTAAGGATACTTGGTCCGCATGTATGCTTCTGCTTCCTAAGTAGATCCCTCAACTGACTAATTTTGCCAAAAAACTTGGACTAAAGGGACTTCTTTGTTCCTCAATCGACGAGTTTGGTAATCAAGAATTTTGACTGGAATCTCTTCATTAGAGAGGTTATTCTAAACATCTATGCTCTGAATAGGGACTACGACTATTGGGTCAACTATGCACTTCTTGATCAAAGAGACATGGAAGACTGGATGAACTGAGGCTAGATCTGAAAGCAATTCGAGCTCAAAAGCTACCTTACCGAAGTAACTGAGAATCTTAAAGGGACCTACATATCGAGGACTGAGATTTCCCTTTTTGCCAAATCTCTTCACACACTTTATGGGAGAAATCTTTAGATAGACATAATCAACAATCTCAAACTTGAAAACCTTTTTGTTCACATCTACATAAGACTTCTGCCAGCTCTGAGTATCCTGGAGTCTTTGTCTGATCAACTGGACTTTCTCTAAGGGATCGAATAGCTGTTATTGTATGCAAACTCTATCAAAGGCAAGTGGTCATCCCAACTACCCTTGAAATCAATTTCACACACCCTTAGCATATCTTTTAAAGTCTAAATGGTCTTTTCTACTTGACCATCTGTCTGAGGATGAAAGTTTATACTGAGATGAACTTGGGTATCAAGACCCTTTTTGAATGCTTTCCAGAAGTGAGAGGTGAACTGGGTACCACTGTCTGAAATAATAGATAATGGAAGACTGTACAATCTGATCAACTCTATGATGAATAGTTTGGCGTAATCATTGGCTGAATAAGAGGTATGGACTGGAATAAAATGAGCTAATTTGGTCATCCTATCTACAATGACCCAAACTGAATTATGCTGGCGACGAGTACGAGGCAAACCCTTCAGAAATTCTACACCCACTATTCTTCTGATGCTCTTCCTTAACCTGCTGACAAGTAAAGCACTTAGCCACAAACTATCCAACATCTCTCTTTATCCCAATTCACCAATAGATTTCTTGCAAGTTGCGGTACATCTTTGTAGCCCCTAGATGAATGAAGTAGCATGCACCATGAGTTTCTGAAAGAATTTGCTACCTTAAGTCATCTACACCTTAAACACACAGATGACCTTGAAAACACAGAACACTATCTCCCCCTTAGGAGAAAACCTCTACCTTCTGACCCTTGAATGACTCTTTTAACTTGAAAAGGTTGGGATCTCTATCTTGCTTTTATTTCACCTCAAAAACTAGGGATAATTTTAAACTACTCTGAACCCATATGTCAGCCTCCTCTGTATCAACTTAGTGAACGCCTAGTCTGGCAAGTTGATGGATTTCCTGAGCTAACTTATTCTTACTGTCCTCAACATGAGCAGCACTACCCATAGATAGTCTACTGAGAGTGTTGGCCACTACATTGGCCTTGCCTGAATAATAAAGAATACTCATGTCGTAATCTTTCAAGAGCTCTAACCACCTTCTCTTATAATGATTGAGATCTTTCTGAGAAAAGACATACTAAAGGCTCTTATGATCAGTGAACACATTTACATGAACCCCATATAGATAATGGCTTCAAATCTTTAAGGCAAATACTGTGGCTGCTAACTCAAGATCATGAGTAGGATAATTCTTCTCATGAGGTTTAAGTTGTCTAGAGGCGTAGGCTATGACCTTACCATGCTGCATGAGGACACAACTCAAACCTACTCTGGATGCATCATAATACCCTACGAACCCATTTGGACCATCTAGAAGAGCTAAGACTAGAGATGAGGTGGGTTGAGTCTTCAACTCCTGAAAACTTTTCTCGCAAAGATCTAACCATTAAAACTTGACTTTCTTCTGAGTCAATCTGGACATAGGGGATGAAATGGAAGAAAACCCCTTAACAAACCATCTGTAATAACCAGCCAAACCCAAGAAACTCCTGATATCAGATAGAGAAACCTTACCGCTTTAGTATTTTGAGGATCAACCTTAATGCCATCATTGAAGATGATATGACCAAGGAGTGCTACTGACCTTAGCCAAAAATTGCACTTACTAAATTTGGAGAACAATTTATGATCTCTGAGAGTCTGAAGTACGATTTTGAGATGGTCTGCATAATCACGCTAACTTTGGGAATAGACCATAATGTCATCTATGAAGACTATGATGAACATGTCCAAGTACTGCTTGAACACCCGGTTCATCAGGTCCATGAAAGCTTTTGGCGCATTAGTAAGACCAAAGGAGATAACTAAGAATTCAAAGTGATGATACCGAGTATGGAAGACTATTTTTAGAATGTCACATTCTCTGACTCTAAGCTGATGATAGCTTGATCTGAGTTCTATCTTAGAGAAATAGTTGGCACCCTAAAGTTGGTCAAACAAATCATTAATCCTGGGAAGTGGATACTTGTTCTTGATCATGACTTTATTAAGCTGACGGTAATCAATGTACATTCTGAAAGAACAGTCTTTTTTCGTATGAATAAGATTGGTGCACCCCACGAGGAAATATTGGGTCTGATGAATCCCTTATCTAAGAGGTCCTTCAACTGTTCTTTTAATTGTCTGAGTTCTGCTGGTTCCATTCTGTATGGAAGAATAGATATAGGCTGAGTTTCTGAAAGAAGATCAATTCCAAAGTCTATTTCCCTTTCGGGAGGAATTTCGGGAAGATCTTTGGGAAAGACATCTAAATATTCATTCACGACTGGGACTGATTCAAGACTGGAAGTTTTGGAACTAGTGACCTCTGAAAGCTGAAGTGCTACCCCTCCACTTTAGGAAAGGTTCATTCAGAAACTAGAACTAGACTATTCTATTTCTGCAGTCGACTATGGCTTATAAGGAATGAAGCCAATCCATCCCGAGAATGACATCCAAATTAGTCATCTCTAATTTGACTAAGTCTACTGATGTGACTTTCTAAAATGTCATAATCGGATAGTTCCTTTATACCCACCAGGCTATGATTGTTTTACCTACTGAGAAAGGGACTGAAAAGGGCTCTGCTAGAATTTTAGGACTGACTCCAAAATCAACTACTCTGTAGGGAGTAACCAAAGACAAAGAATCTCCTGGATATAGCAAAGTGTAAAAATGCACATGAAAGATCTGTAACATACCAGTAACCACATTAGGAGAATTTTCTTGATCTTGTCGGGGCTGGAGAGTATAAAATCAATTTGGGTATTGCCCACTATTAGCGCTGGAGGTGGCACCCTACTGGTTTGGACGACCAAACTGAGCTAAGGAATGGTTCTACTAACCCTGATGACCTAGCTGAGGAAAGTCTCTGACTCTTTGGCCTAACTTACCATATCCAAAACAAATATCACTACCAACTCTGCAAATACCCTGATGGTACTTTCCACTATCCTGAAAAAAAAAAAGGATAGGTATTGGCACTGCTAACACTGCCCTGAGACTTAGAGCCTAGTGCTCTATCTTCACTACTATTCCTAAACTTAGGAGATAGAGAACTATCTAAAGAAGAAGCTGGAACTGCTGAATTAGAATGAAACTAAGAAAGGTTTCCTCATCTGATTTGGGCTAAGCAAAGTTAAAACTACCTGTCCTTGCTCTCTTATTTTGCTTCTTCCTTATCTTAATATTTTTCTCTACTACCTACTGAGCATGAGTCATAAACCTGGCTATGTTCATATCACTATTCAACATCACAGACCTGTACTTATTGACCACACTATCGATCACCCTAGAAACAAACTTACTCATCTTGTCCCTGCTATCTGTAACCATATGAAGAGCATAGCTTGCTAATTGAATAAGCTTAAGAGAATACTCTTTCACTATCATGTTTCCCTGCCTGAGGTTGATAAATTCTAACACCTTAGCTTTACTCAGCTCTAGGGGAAAGAATCTATCTAAGAATGAGGTAAAAAGCTTCTCCCATTCTATGGATCCTGCATTAATTGATCTCTCTGACTTCCACTGCTTGAATAAAGTATGAGAAACATCCTACAATTAATATTCAGCTAGCTCAACACTTTTGATAGATGACACCCCATGATGTCTGAACCTTCTGAACCTGTTCAAGAAATTCCTAAGGATCCTCTTCCGACTTAGACCTGAAAAGGGATAGAGGATTTATTTGGGTGAAGTGCCAAATCTTGGCTGCAACTGAATTGGCCACTTGGTTAGCCAGAATGATAGCTGGTCATTCATTCTGAGCGGTAATTGACTGAGCAAGAATAGTGAATGTAGCTCTGAAATTTGCATGAGAGACATATTCGCCCAAAAAATCTTCGGGCTGAGGGGCTGGCTGATTCCTGTTTCTTCTTTTAGGAGGCATGTTCAATACAAAAAAATGGGAGAAACGATCAGACCAGACTGAGAGATTTACAAGAGATTATACTCACTGGCATGACATGAATACTCAAGGAAGGGAAACTATTCCTAAAACATCTTATAGCCTCCTGCACATAAATGTGGCGTGCAATACCCCCATGTATAAGACTCTACTAGATATGACTTTTAGACTTCCTATGACTCTATTGAACCTTAGGCTCTGATACCAAGTTTGTAACACCCCAAATCTGGTACCTAAAATGCTATAAAGTGCTCATGACCCCAAAGGACCACAAGCTAACCCATGACTGATATCTATACCTGAACATTGCATAATATACTGAATGAATGCAAAAATAAAGGCTAAAAGGCCATAAGTTTCAAAACTGTGACATAACTAATAAAAACATAACATATGGATAGGGTATGAAATACCCAAATCAACTAAAATAACTATTCAAACATGATAGTCTAAAAAACCTCTAACTAGCTGAACTGTCGGAATAAAGAGTTGATGGGACATGTCCCAAACTAAATCCAACTAATAAATTAATTAATGAGATAATAAAGTAATGGCTATGTCCTCTAAGGATAAGGAATCACTACTAACTTTGACTGTTGAGACTGGAATGCTACTAGTGCTTTGGAGATCGTTCTTCTGAACGTATGGTATAAAACACCATAATGCAAATGCATTAGTACATTTGAATGTATTGGTATGCATGTGAGGTAGTCTGAATGCAAAGGGTTCACATGCATGAACTATACTAACTGACTGGATAACATGAATGTGAGAATACAGGAATAAATACATAACAACTATAACTGAGTTCGTGATTACATGATTACATGATTACTGAGTCTGAGTACTGATAACATGAGATACTAATAATTGTACAACTAGAAGAACTGATACTAAGTGACTGTACCTGACAGTCTAGTTTTTGATGGGGCTAGCTGAGTTTCATACTATTTTAAGTTGATTGTATCTGATAGTCCTAAATTTTGTAGAACTATTTGAGTTTTATTACTGAGACTGAATGACTGTATCTGACAGTCCTAATTCTATACTAAAACTGTGGGAAGTATTCATCTAACCGACATGCCCCTAATCGCCATTATAGATGAGTTGGGGTCCCATCTATAACCCCAATAAGAAGGTCTCAATACCGCGCCACTGGTAAGGATAATCTATGATTAACCCTTGTATAACAGGTAACTCTAGTGAGAATGGTAGGAACCCTTATATAATAGGTTAAGCAACCTCATCTACCCCCCTATAACAGGCTATGATGTCTCCACCTACGCTGGCTACGTAGTTTTGGAATGCAAGAATTTCTTTTAAAAATCACACCCTTATATAACAGGTGGGTTCCCATCCTTGGATTCGCTCGATGATAATTTCTACTCCCATCTAGATAGACACTGAACATGATTTACTAAAATTCCAGAACTAAGTTAAACTGAGTTTCATTGAATGATGGAATACTACTGAGATTACTGAATTTCTGAGGTTTATGAGATTACTGAGTTTACTGAGTATTCCTGAGTCACATGACTGACTGAATTTCTATGAACATGGCTCGACTGAGAGTGTAATGCCCCAGAAAATGGGTCTCGAAGAGTCACACGGTGCTTGAGGCTACGAGTACAAAGCTAACCCTTTGAGCCATTTTCATTTAGTTCAACACAAATCAACGAGGTTTCCATAAATAACCCTCAAATATCAATAGAGTAATCATCATCCAAGAATAAAAGAATTTTAGAAAGATAAAAAAATACGACTTATTAGTCAACTCCCAACATCTATACTAGTCTTACAAACCTCTAAGAAAATCAATAAAACCAGCGAGCCATTTGATGCATGCCCCAACTGACTCATACTAAGTTATCAAATGTAAATAATTCCGCAAAACCAACATCAGACATCACGTCCTCGGAACATGAGGAATCACCACAACAGAGGATGTAGAACTGCGTGCCCGAAGAATCACTTTTGAACCTGGAACTGAGCACCTGAACCTACATTTCAAGAAAATGCAGCCCACATCCGAAGATGTGGGTCAGTACCATGGAAAGGAATTGAGTATATGGGATTGTATGCAGTTGTATAAAAAACATCATCATAATTATTTATAAGAAATATGCAGGATGTATGAAAGACTCACATAGCCCGAAGAAAATCATCATAATCATGAGAGGATGAAATAAGTACAATAACACATGTGAGTCATCATATAATTTGTCAATCACTTTCAGTTCAACAAGAATATCAATTCTCATAATGTAAATATCATTTAAATCTTTTGAAAGAATAACTTTCACAATTCCACTTTCAAATCATTTCACCATTCACCATAGACACAAGGAAGCACACACACACTGGGAGATCCTATAACCGACATAAACTATGTGAGCTACATAGAGTCCAACATACAACCCACGTTGGGGAGAGCCGTCCTATGCTTGCCATTGGAGTAGGACTATCGATATCAAATCCACACAAACTAGTTATCACTATATAAATCAGCCTCAGGCTCACTCCTACGGGGCACGTAGTTCTAGGAAAGTAAGGTCACTTTAAACCTCCCACTCGGTGCTAAAGATTTCTCTCAGACTTAGCTCAGATTTTTTCAAAGAAAATCCACAACAAAATAGTTTCAGTAATATATAAATATACATCGGGAGCCATCATGCTTCCCATCTATCAAAATCAACCACGTTGTGGATTTCTTTCACAGTCAAGTTCAAAGCAACTCCATTAAGACCCAAAGGTCAAATCATTCAAAATATCTCAAATATTCAACATCAACGTGTTTATAACACATACTTTCTCAAAAAAACACAATTTCCAATGGGGATTCACGACCTAAATATTAAAATCATAATAAATATCATTCAAGATCCATGCTTTATGTCTCCACACATGTAAATTCATCCTTCAAAATAATAAACATCAACATTATATAATAATCATTATAAGATATTGGTTCATTCTTCAAATTCATAAAAATCAAATAAAAATCATGCCTTTATAAAGAAAATTACTTTTGGGCACATGAACGAAAGAGAGTTCTTGTTGAAAACCCCTGCATACCTTGAATGATGAACTTTAGATCGATACTTATTTTTGAGATGTTAATCGTGCCTTTGAATGATGGTTCTTGGAGTTCTTGAACTAGGAACTTGGAATCTTGAATAAATTTGCAGAATTAATGGTGAACTTTGGAGGTTCTTAAAGTTGGATGTAAGAGCTTAGGATTTTCTTTTTGAGAGAATTTGATGAAATATTACATATAATAATTCTAATAGACTTTAATATAGGGTTTGGACAGATTTTGGGTGAGGAGGAATGACCAAAACGCCCCTAAAAATCAAATAATTCTCGAATTTGTCCTTTGGTGAACAGTTTTGATAGTCTGAAGTAGATCAACCATAACGTTTTACTTAGATATCCAAATTGGATGAAACCAATTTCATTAGAAAGAGGACTCTCATATCTTTTCATTGATATATAGTATCTCACCCAGATCATTGTGTACAAGGAGTTATGATCGTTTGAATTTTACCCAAAAATATGCTATGCCTCAGTACTTTTTCCTGCATGTTTTATTGTTCACTACTATTCACGGTTCAATCGAAATATTCATAAATCGTCGCTCGGGTATCCATTTTAGATGATCCATATATAGTTGGAAAGCTTATTCGATACTCTACACAATGGTGGGTCATAATCTAAGACATTCCACACAGAAAATTTATAATTTCTTCTAGAAGATAGAACCCAGCATATTTACGCACAAAATTTCCACGAAAATTTCCTGGGGTATTACAGAGAGTATCTTGAAACAATGACACTGGCTCTAGGAACGCAATTAATTTTTGCGTATAAGTACCCCCAGGACTCGATAGCATAAAACTGATAAAGTATGACTTTCTTGAATATATGACCAACATCGACAATCCATAACATAATATGATGGGGATTTCACGAAGTACAAGTGCTAAAGCACCACAATGGCTGCACATATATCCATAATTCATTGACTAAGACATTTTATCAAACACTTAATATGCATGAACTTGTACATGAGTGGGGATTTCATATTATCATACTAGAATGGCACTTTTCCTTCACATAGGCATTTAATCAAACACATGGGAAGCATGCTTATGTTATACAATCATCAACATATCTAATAATCATGGATACATCCATCAACGTGTAAATTTAAGGGTTTATTATGATTATTATGCAAATCACCACATCCTAGGATCAATCACTAGAATATATAATTTCAAAAATGAATCGAAATCCCCACAACATCATGAACATGAATTTCAATTCTATTTAAATCATGAACATTTATAAATACACAAATCTTGCATTTTGAAAAGAGATTATTGAGCTTCATGGGTGAAAGGGTTCCATGATCAACACATGACATGCCTGGATTGTGAGTTTCTTGAAGTTCTTGGACTTGAAGAACCTAAATTTCTTAGTTTCTTGAAGAAGGATTTGGATCTTGTTCTTGGGGATTATCTTTGAGAGGAAATCCTAATTTGATATTATGAATGAATAATGAACTTATAGGCCTTGGCTTGATATAATTAGGGGTTAAAATGGGTGGAAAAAGACCCAAACACCCTTTAAAAATGACTTAAAATTTGTTAAATGGGACCTGCGATGCCTCGTGTGGCGGTCCATCGCTGGCTTGATGGTCTGTCATTTGGATCGTCGTATGTGGACCAAAAAAAACTCACTGCATTATCGTAACGGCTTGGGTGATGGCCTGTTGCAACTTCGATAGTTTGTCAACCTGTCAGTCACACCTTATCCAAAAGGTTTACTCATTGCCTTGGCTGGAAAGGTTTGACTCTAGATCGACGGTCCGTCAACCTGACCATTGCACCTGGGCGATTCTGACAGCTATGAGTAAACCATCCATAACTTTTTACTTCGGTACTAAATTTGGACAAAATTGGTATTTTTGGAAAGCTAATTCAATTTCCCACATGATAAAAAGTGAAAATCTTCAAAATTCTACGTGTACAAAAATGGATTCATATTTCAAAGTAAGTTTCTAACATTCTTGAGATGATTTTAAGCAAGGTAGAAGTACAGGGTATTACAAAGACTTAAGGCTTCCCAGAGTTGAAAAAAATTATATGCAGATGTGAGGAGAAAGGATCTCGAGTTTGAGGTTGGTGATCTTGTGTTCTTGAAAATCTCTCCAATAAAGGGAGTGAGGAGATTTTGCAATAAAGGAAAACTCATTCCCCGATATGCCGATCCCTTCAGAATCCTCAATCATTTCAAAAAGGTAGTTTATGAGCTAGAGTTTCCTTTAGATCTAGCCTCAGTACACCCAGTATTCCATGTCTCTTTGTTGAAAAAGTGTATTGGTGATCTAGTTATAGTTGTTCCCTTAGAAAGTGTAGATGTTTAGAACAGTCTTTCCTTTGAGAAAGTTCCATTCGAAATTCTTGATCCTCAAGTTCGTAAACGAAGAAACAAAATAGTTCTACTAGTCAAAGTTCTTTGGCAAAATCAGTCCGTTGGGAGAGCCACTTGGAATGCAGAGGTAGATACGTGGACCAAGTACCCTCATATTTTCTTCGTGAATCCAAATTCAGTATAAGGTACCAAATCTTCTTAAGATTTTTCTCTATCATTTTCAGTTTCAGTTGCACATCATATTCATGTCAGTCAAGCATTCATGAATCAGTTCAGTCATGCATTAGATATGCATATTCAATGTATAAGCTCAGTTCATCTGTTCCCTCAGCATAAGCAGTTTCATTCGGGGACGAATGACCCCAAGGGGGAGATATTATAACACCCCGTATTTCCTTAGCATAATCTAAGTCCCAGTAAATGATTGTTCATATATAAAATTTTTAAAACACTCATTAATTTTTAGTTTAGAGCCTGCCATTACATAGAAAAATAAATTAGCTTACCAATAATATAAAATTTGCCAAAATTCGATAACCGGCAAGAAGTTATAGCAATTTTAAGTTTCATTCATTAAACACTGTTATTTTACCCATCAGTGTATCATGAGTAGAGTCAAAAATTAATTGTTAATTTCCAGTGAGATATTGCAATTTTGGCACATCGCGCCATAGGCCAATTTGGCATTTTCCAGTGTTACAGCGTGGTGTCCCCGTGTCGTGGAGAACTACCAGGTCCCAATCAGTGAAGGACCACGATTTCCCTGCATCACTCTACAGACCAGTTTCCCAGTTGTCAATTTCCAATGACACGACGCGATAGCACCACGTCGCACCAGGTGTACAAATTAGAAAATTTTTACAAAAATCTAATATTTCATCCAGGGATAAAATAGTCTTATCCTATTATTTTAATCCACCCAAATGGAATACTTAAGCCCTAAAAACATTTTAAAATTTTATTCTTTATTAATTTCCCCCCAAATTCAAGAGCTTTCTATCTAAATTACAAACTCTACCTCTCAAGAAAACTAAGAGCAATCTCAAGAATTCAGCCATGAACTTCAAGAAATTCATCCTTTAAGATATGTTAGATGTTCATACATGGATTCCATTCATCCATGGGGCTCAAGTAACCATTTTAATTATAAAGTTATGATCCTTTTAAGTTGTTTGATTTTAAATCAGGATATCATCAATTAATATCCATGAACTTTGATTTAATACCATGTTTTAATGAAGTTATTGTTGTTATTCGATTCCCATGTTTTAGTGTTGTCATTTTTTTTTATTAAATCATGACTTACTATTTTCCATGATGATTTCATGTCAATTATGCCGATCCTTTCGTAATTCTATGATTATTTTTAACCATGAACTATAAGTGTTTGATAAAATTCCTACAAGAGCAATTGAGTAAATAAGAGTCTTCATGCTATGTCCTTCAATGTTTTAGTGTCATGATACTACTATTGTTTTGAGTCCTTGGGGTATTGAATACCATAAATCATAGTTGTTTACTTAATGTTATCTCAGTATCTTTAGAATAACTTTAGATTATATCATGAGCATTATCAGAATAGTTAGTTAAACTCAGAATAGTCTAGTATTTCAGTGTCATTCAGTTGTGAGTAGGTTTAGCTCTGAGTGAGGGTAGGGATGGCGACTTCCCTTTCAGACAGGTAGAGTCATTAGTAGCAGTCCCTATACTCCCAAACTATGTAGCCAGTATTGAATATGAGTAGTCACCCATCAAATTAGGTTGACTGTCACGCAGAAGTCACCCGTCTACTTAGGCTTGACCCCTATAGTCCTTTGGACATGATATCAGTTTAGTGGATCCACACAGCCAACATTATTATCCGTGGCATGGTATTAATACCCTTCCAGCTGGGCTTACAGGTTGGACCCTGATTAGCTCAAATTGGGTAATCTCAATTAGATGATACCTCCCACAGTCTCAGATATAGTCTCAGTCACAGTTCCAGTTCTGTTCTTCAATCTTAGTATTGCTTGACCAAACCATACATATTTTAGTTATTTTCACAATTTCAATTTACAGATTTCATCCAGTTCATGTCATATGCTTGGTCATGCATCCTTAGTTTCTACAAATTTTCATGTATTTTTTAGTATTTTACTGACTTTTATGCATATTCGGTATCTATAGATATCGTACTCTTTATTCCGTATTCTATGTTTTATATGTATATTCAGATACATCATTACTCCTATTCATGAATCCTTACATATTAGCCTTACTCATTTAGCATACCAGTACATTCAAAGTACTAATCCCATACCTTTCTTTTGCACTATGATGTCTCATATCATAGGTGTTGATGCTCAGTTCTCGGATCGCACTTAGTCCCTTAAATTCTCAGTAGTACAGTAGCAGTGGTGAGTCCTCATCACCTGAGGAAAGACTATCTTATTTCATGTCTTTATTTTAGTATTTAGTAAAGTTAATTGGGGACTGGTCCTATCAAATCTCTATCAGTCTTAAAGGCTATTTAGATATTATAGTCAATTAGTTGTTCAGTTTATCAGTACTTTATCAGATTCAGACAGTCACTTTCCTAGATTTATATTTTAGTTTGAATTTAGATATTTAAAACCTTATGGCATTTCAGTTATTTTTCTAAAAATTTATGATTATATTATCCAATGTTCACTGCAGGTACTAGCTCATGGGTTAGCTTGTGGTCCCTCGGAACTGTAAGCACTGTGTAATGACTTGGGGTAGTCTCAGGTCGTTACTTGGCATTATTTTATCCTTATCCTGAGTTCATGATAAAGTTCACCCGCTAACCCATCTTTGTGTGGTTGTATACCTACGCGATGAAGGAACTAAACATTTTACTCCTCCTTCTTAGTGATCGATTCAGGATCAGCTATTGGATTGAAGTAGTAAGCTTCCATATTCTGGAAGGTTCCATTTTATACTATGGATGTCTTTACATACTTTCGTTACTTTATTGATAGAAGTTTTTTCTATGGTTGGGGGCATGTCCCAACCGGATATTATTTTTCTTTTAGTTAGAGTCTTTGTGTAACTATTTTTGGTTGGAATGGGCAGTGTCGGTATTTATGTCAGCCTTATTATTGGGGTTGATACCGTTGGACTGAATTTATGATTGTTCCATCCTTTTATTTTACTTTATGGACAGGAACTTGGTTATTATATTGGTTTGGTTATAGCTTTTGTTGGTATTAAATGGTTGGACTTGTTTGGGTGAGTCACGGTTATGGACTTATCCTAGAGTTTGTTATTGTAATAAACAGTATCTTGTTATATGTTCAAAAATCATTTAACTCAGGGTATGCGTATTTGGAGGTTGGGTTAGGTAAAGGGGGTGGTCCCCGGTCCTAGTTAGACTTGGGATGCCTATTATGACAAGGCCCTGGTTCGGATCATATCACAACTAGAACCATGCACACTTATATACACTGAACATAATGTCTGGTCGACTAGCTGTCAATTATAGGAGTAATCCAATCATTCCTCTATTTGACTTTTCATTAAAATCTTTTACAGATGAGTCTGAATCAAGATTTGTGAATGGACTCATTGGAGTTCCATATGCCTTCCCTTTTTCCATGCCAAACTTTTTGATGAGCTCCTTTATGTATTTGGCTTGACTAATGAAAGTACCTTTTGGAGATTGCTTGATTTGTAATACCAAGAAAAATGTGAGTTCTTCCATGAGACACATTTCAAATTCTCCTTTCAATAGACAAAATTCTCACATAAGGAGATGTTAGGACTAACAAAATAATATCATCAGTGTAAATTTTCACAATAATGAGATTTGCAAAAGTGATCTCGGAGATGTGTTCTAATAGCTTGGTCCTTATAGTTTCCTAAATAGACTAATTCTTTGGCTCCATCACACCATTTAATTAAGGAGACAAGGTGATGAGAAGTTCTGAGATTATCCATTCTAAGCATAGTAGTCCTCAGTAGCCTTATTTTTAAATTCTCTTCCATGATCGTTATGAACATAGGTGATGAGGTGTCTAGCTGCTCTCTGTACTTTTCTACAAAAAATCTCAAAGTTTGTGAAAGCCTCATATTTATGAGCAAGAAATATTACCCAAGTAAAATTAGAATAATCATCAACAAGAATGAAAAATATATCTTTTTCCACCAATACTTGCGGTCTTGGGGGGCTAAACAGATCCATGTAGATTATTTGAAGGGGTTTTGTAGTAGAAATAATGTCATTAACGTTGAATGGTGTTCAATTCTATTTAACCAATCGGTAGGCATCATAGATGTGATCCTTTCAAACTTGAGTTTCGGCAGACCTTTCTCCAGTTCTAGTCTGGACAGTTTCTCAATGATATACATACTGGCATGCCCAAGCTTTCTCTGTCATAACCAGGTTTCATTAGTTTGCACAGTGAGGTAGGTTAATATAGAAAAATTAGTACTATTTCAGAGATAAATATTATCAACACGTTTACCAATGGGAGGGATATCACTTTCATCATGTTTGATGGAAAAACTTTCATCTTTGAAAAAGACTCCAAATCCAACGTAACATAGGTGACTAATGCAGAGCAAGTTATGTTTGAGGCTATCTATGATGTATACTTCAATAAGTTGACATTAGGATTTGAGCTTTACTGAGACGACTCATATGACGTACCTCTAGTATTATTACCACATCTACCTGATCCCCCATTTATTTTCTTTAGAGCATAATAATCTTCTTTCTTTTCGGTCATATGTCTAGAACATCTACAATCAATTACCCACATTTCCTTTTTATAGATTTTGCGAACATGTTCCAACAAAATAAGAAAATCAATTTTATTTAGGTACCCAAGTGGTCTTGGGTATTTGAGGGTCAGATGTTCTTCCTTTAAGCCTCCAAACCCACATACCTCTAGGATGTTTTCTTGTAGTTATAAGATTTGTGCCCTTTCTGTCCATAAGTATAGCAGATAGGTTCTTGAGAGGAGAAAAAGGTCTTGTCTTATTTAAATGATCTTGATGAGAAACTTAAGTTGGTTTTAAAAGAATTTGATCTCACCAAACTGTGACTTGGTGATTTTTATGCTATTTATATGTATTTATACATCATCAAGATCTTCTTGAAGTAAGTAGATTTCAATTTGACATGCTTTAACTTCAACTTGATATTTTCTTTGTTTCTCTTTAAGTTTTTATTTAAGTCGAGCTTTCCATTTTTTCTTCCCTTGAGTTAGTTTATTAGATTCATCTATAATCATTTAAAGCTTTTCGGTTATCATATCTAAACTTGATTCAATAATATTACAATTATGACTGTCATATAGTCTTACCTCGCTAGATTTACCTTTAGCCATGACACACATATTTAAAGCTTCTATTTCTTCTTCATCACTCCAGGCTGTAAATTTTTTATTCTTTCTAAATGATCTTCTTCTTAATTTTGGATACTTTTGTTGAAAGTGACCTAGACTTTCATAGTGATAGCAGCAATTATCATTTTTAGTAGAATCATTGTTTCTGACTCCTTGGGATCTTTGTTGTCTTTGTTTCATAATTTTACTTACTCTTCAATTTATGAGAGTCATTTCTTCACTATTGGTCTCTTCATAAGAACCTCTCCTTCTATTGGTATAGCGTTGAAGGCTACAACTTTCTTTTTTTCTTTTTTGTTAAACCTGCTGATGTAATTTTATTTATATGCAATGAGATTACCTTATAACTCATCATATGTCATGTTGTGAAGGTATCCGTCTTCCAAATAGTAGTCTTAGTTTCCCATGCTTTTTGGAGGATTCTATCCAACTTCTGGGCTTACAGGTTGTGCGGATAGATCATCCCTAGAGATTTTAGCTCACATAAAATTTTGCTAAATCTGGCAAACAATGTTTCATTGTTCTCATTATCTTCCATTTTGAACAGCTTGTATTCATTGGCTAGGGCAGTAATATTTGAATTTTTGACTTTGGTAGTTCCTTCATAAGTTACTTCCAATTTATCCCATATTTTTTTTGTGGTGTCACAGGTTGAAATCTTATCGTATTCTCCTTCACTAACTATACAAAGAAGTAAACTTATAGCTCGTGCATTAGTTTGGATTGCCTCTTATTGTTCTATGGTGACTTTAAAATTTTTGAGGTCTTCAATATCAGTACTGGTCGATTCTTTATCTTTGTCATTATCCTTCTATTTTTTCTTGAGTCCTGGTATTGGCTTTGGTCCTTTCTTGATAACAACCCACGTGCTTGGAAGCCTTTTGATTTGAAAAAGCTTCTGAATTTGTTCTTTCGATAGGAGTAGTTTTGTCCATTGAAATATGTTGGTCTTGTGGAGAAATGGCCATCTTGAAAAAGAGCACTGGAAATTTTGTAGTTTTCCATTTGATCTTTACTTAAGTGCAGTTAAGAAACACTGTTGGTGAGACCTGCTCTGATACCAATTGAAATTCAAGAGGGGGTGAATTGAAAATTTTTGTGCATCAACTATTGAGCCTTCACAGTCGACTTGCCTACAAACCAACAGACTTCACGAAAATCGATTAGATTTAAATAAATAAAAAAAGTAAATAATCAACTTGAAGTAAGAACACAAAAATTTATACTGGTTCAAAACACAAATATGGTGCATACTTCCAGTCCCTTTGGGTTTCAAAGTTTTCTTAGATCTTTTTTAAGTCAGCTCGAGTACAATAATGACAAATAAGTTTCGAAGAGTTATTTTGCTCTTCAAATCTTCTGACACAGCCTCGATTTTTATTACGAAGTTGACTTAATCCTATTCTTTGTATAACTATTGTAAACATTAGAAGGACAAAGATTTGTGAGACTAAGATTGAGACATTTTAAGATTCTCTTTTGAAATTGCGTGTTTGCTTTAATCTTCAGTCCTTTTTTATATATTCTTCAGTTGCTCCAACTTCTTCTCTTTGTAAGGAAACCCAGGAGATTTCGAATCAATCAAGGATTTGAATTGATTTCTTGATTGAGAAATGTTTTTGTATAGTATGTCCATATCAGATATATCCATACACAGTATTTATTCATGTCCGTATCAGATATGTCTGTGATCTTCTTTTCTTTTTCTCCTATAGTGATTGATACTCTTCCAAGTAGTATTCCGGTTAAGTCGTTGTTGGGTGGTGATTGCTATTCCTTTATGATATTTTCTTGAATATATTGAGTTGATTCCATGATTGATGTTATTCGAAGTTTAGAGCCGACTATCTTGTTGTTGGATGCTTGCTTCCTTTTGCAAGATGTTCTTGGATATCTTGAATTTATTCCTTGGAGATTTTGGAATATCTTTTGATCTTCTTCATCATTGGTGTATCTTACAAGTTATTTTATTATTTATTATTATTTGTCTTTATTAAAACATGTATTGAGAGTGTGGGGTTAACACAATCTAAGTTCAAGAAGCTTATAATATAAGTCGTTAATCCAATAGTCATTTAATCATTTATGACACTCTTGTTGGTTTAGTTTTGGAACATGAATTGACAGAAGCAAGAAAATTCTAATGATGAAGAAAACATATCAGAGATTAAGAGTTATTTATTGGGTTCCTATCACACGATTCAAAGAGCAATAAATAATTTGATGGATTAAATTTAATTAATGTTAGAGGTTTTGGTTCTTTGTACAAAGGCACGTTTGTTGGGTACGATGTAGTTTTGATGATTGATAAACAGACAAAGTGATATGAAATATGTCAGTCAAGAGGGTTCACAGATGCACTGTCTCATGTAGCTGAAACTTGTAGCAAAATCATCGATGATAAAAGACAAGGGTGGAAGAAATCAAGAACTAGATGACTGGTTAATTCTGATAAACTCAAGAAAATAAACATGTGCTAATTTAAAGAAGTTGAATTTTATTCAAACACTTGATGATAAGGGAAAGCAATAAGAGTTGAAAAAGGAGTCCAATGGAAAGAAGGAGTTTCACTTCTGAGCATATCCTAAAGAGTCCTAGGTATAGAAGGAGAAAGATTCTGCAAATTGAAGAAGTCTACACAAGATAGAAAATATACAAATTGAAGGACTCTCTGTTATATCAATGAATTTTTTAATGACAGACACATGAATGAACCATGTTACTTGAGCTGGTCCAAGCATAGGAAGACAGGTTTCAGGTTTCACTGATAGATGCAGACAAAGATTTCTAAAAGTTAGGAATGAATGAGCCAGGCTAATTTTAATATACTCAAGTTACTTATCATGTGAGAAATTGAAGAATTTGTGGTTAAGTAAATACTTGAAGATAAGCTATTTTAAAGAGTTGAAGTTTGACTACATTACTAAGGAGACAAGAGTTGGAATTGAAGAAGGAGTCTCACTTGAAGTAAACCTCTATGCAATGAGAGTTCTGATTAAAGAAGGAGTTTGAAATAAAGAATTACTCTTTGGAGAGATGTGCTTAAATAAAAGATGTATTATTCAGAATAACTTGCATACTTACAGAGAGGAAAAAGGCTAAATACAAGCAAATTGATAATTTTCATAATTAAGAGAATTCTAGCTGAAGATTCGAGTGCTGTCAGTACTAAGGAACAAATTGGCGAACCTATTTCACAGGATAGAACTTTACAGTTCATGAGTCAGTTTAAATGTATTGTTCTTATTGAGCTGTAATTTATTGCTTTCCTAGATTGATTATTTACGAACAATACTAATCTAAGTTAATTTCAAGTTTAGGATAGCTCGAAGTAGGTTCAACAGTCAAGGGTGATTGTTAAGTTATAGGAATTAGAGTTTATGATTCCTAGTTGTTGAGTTATAGGAATTAGATTTTATGATTCCTAGTTATTGAGGTATAGGAATTAGAGTTTAAAATTCCTAGTTGTTGGTTACAAGAGTTTTGTAATCAGTCGTTGTTGAGGCCAGAGTTATTTAGTGAAGTTGGGGGTAAATTCTGTAGAGCTACAGGTCGTGGTTTTTTACACCTTTTTGAGTCAGGTATTTTCCACGTAAAAATTATTTTGTTCTTTACTTCTTGTTTTACTGCTTCCTTGGAACACATCAGGCAACCTGTTCTATCCATAGGCAACTCTTACGCTAAAGTCACTGGTCAGTAGGGCACGTACTCTAACAAGTGGTATCAGAGAGGGTTATCTTGTGAAGGCTAACACCTTAAGATAAGATAAAGGATGAATTCTACACCACCTATTAGGTACTGCGAAGGAAAAGATATCAATTGGTCTTCATTGTTCAATGGACAGTACTACTCAGGATTGAAAGAAAGGATAAAAGATTTGCTCCAGGCTGTTGACTACGAAATCTGGAATAGAATTATTGATGGACCTCAATACCCCATGAAGAAGGATGCTAAAAACAAGGATGTATTAAAAGATAAGAGTGAGTATGATAAGTCCGACTTTAAGATGCTTGGAAAGAATATGAAAGCTAAGCATATTATTATTTGAGGACTTGGACCAGATGGCTATAATAGGATCTCAGGTTGCACCACTCCAAAATAAATTTGGAAGACTCTTATGAATGAATATGAGAAGAACATGGATACCTTAGAGAAAAATAAAGGAACGAAGGATAAGTCAATAGCACTAAAAGAGTTTGATAGTGTAGAATCAGATCTGGATAATATAAAGCTT
This sequence comes from Capsicum baccatum var. pendulum, assembly GCA_030864225.1. Taxonomy (NCBI): domain Eukaryota; kingdom Viridiplantae; phylum Streptophyta; class Magnoliopsida; order Solanales; family Solanaceae; genus Capsicum; species Capsicum baccatum. The sequence continues at coordinate 49,632,034 of CM061554.1, read as the reverse complement.
ACTAAGAATTTCAAAAGGTATTTTAAGAAAGGAAAGAGCCAGAACAAGAGAGGAACAAGTAGTAGGTGTTATTCCAATAATAAGTCTCAAGCTGGTTGTTTCAAGTATGAAGATATAGATCATATTATCAGGGATTATCCATTATTCAGCGAAAAAATGTCAAAGCTAAAAAAGAGTTAAAGCTCAAACAGAAATCTTACTCCAAAAGGAAGGAATCATTTTCTACGATGGATGCATGGGGATCAAGCTCAGAAGAATTTGATGACGATGGAGTTGATGAAAGTGCACTTATGGCTATAGATGATTCAGGCATGGAAGAAAAGGAAATAAAATCTGAGGTAAGTCTATTTGATCTTAAATATAACTTGCATCTTTGTTCTAAGAAAAGAATATTTCCCTTGATGAACGCATTAATTGATGATTTTCATGTGCTTACATCTGAAATGGATCAGTTATTAAATGCTTTTGCCAGTCTAAAGTTTGATTACATTGATCTTGAGACTTGCAAGAACGTCACTGAGATAAAAAATTGCACCCTAAAGGAATAGGTCAGTCAACTTGGTTCATCAAACCTAGATCTAAATTCAGAAATCTTAAAGTTGTCAATTACTGAGAAAGAAAAAGGAGCCATGAGTGAAAATCATCAAAGAATTGAGTCTGAACTTAAACAAAGAAAAGATGAATTGTTTTATCAAAGATAAAAGGTTAGAAAGCTAACTCAATAAAACTCTAGGATAAAACTTGATCTTAAAAGAGCTAGCCGATGGACCAAGTCATATAGAATTGTTAACCATCTAAGTAGTAGGACTCAAAATGAGAGGGTTGGCATGGGTTTTCATAAAGAAACTATTTCCTATAAGAATTTATGTTATATTTGTGGAAAACTAGGACATCCAACCACTGAATGTCCTATTGATGCCAAAAGAAAATCCAGCAGTCTAAATCTGGCAAATAAACTATCTCAGACCAAGAAAAGGATAACTAAACCTAGTCAGAGAAAGAGGTCACGTAACCTGTTTCCTGTATGGACTTGAAGAAATCTGATTCATCCATTTACTCATAAGAAAGAACCCAAGATTATCTATGTGCCTAAAGCTAACCCCTAATTTGTTTTGCAGGTGAGAGTGAAAGGAGGAAAGAAAAATTTGTACATGAATAAAGCTTGCTCAAGGCATAAGACTAGAAGAAAATAAAGTTTCTTTCACTCACCATATTTAAAGAGCGAATGGATTATTTAAAAGATGGCCAAATTTGTAGTGCTCGTGCAAGGGGGAAGCAAGGGAGATATTTTTTCTTAAAAAAAAAGGATGACAGTGAAACTGATGAGCATGCAAAGGAACATGTTGTACCACCTTATTTAACTTTTGTACAGACTGAGGGCATATTGACATGGGTAACATCAAATCATGAAATTGATGCATCAATAACACTATCATAAGCTAATGATAATTTTGTTGGTAATTCATAAGAATTGGTTTTGTCACAAGAATCTTGAGATATCTCATGGGAATCAATGGCTTGAGACTTTGGTATTCAAATGAAAGTAATTTCACTCTTGAGGGCTATAAAAATGTTGACTATGTGGGTTACTTAAATGAGTGGAGAAGAACCAAAGGCACTAAATAGAGAGCATTTTGAAAGGAATACGTTAGATTTGGTGATGATTAAAATTACGTGAACTCCCATCAATGATTGAGTAGAATAACCATTTTTCTTTTTAATCTTCTTATCTAAAATGTTATTCAATTTAGTCTTGCATATTTAGTTGTGTGTCCCAATTCCATATTTTTTACTCTTCTAACCTAATTTTGTATTAGATTGTGCAAAAAATAGGTACAGGCAAGCAATTGTGACCACAAATTCTTCTTATCAGGTATGCTTTACACTGACATAATCATAGGCTGTCAAAGTTGAAATAGTTGAGCACACCTATTCTATTCCTCACACTTCATCCTCCCCTTGTCCTATAATACTGACGAATTAGTTAACCAAATTTTCTTTGACTCTCTCCAAATGATTGTGTATAAATGAGTTAATCCTATACCAGAAATTCCTTATTCTCTCTCAACCAGAATATCTATTTTGTACCATGGATTTGCAAAGCTTGCTCATCAATCAGATACAACATATGTTTCTAAAGAATGAAAAGGGATATGCTCTCTCTTTTAGTTCCTAATTGGCTCAAATCTTTTAGGAGTTCTCAGTCTAAGTTTAGGTAGACTTTTCAAAAAACAATGGGTGTTTTTGAAAAGATGAATTATGCTATTTTACCTGGTTCAATAAGGAGGGCTGAAACTCATTGCAAAAAAAAAGATAAGAAAAATGATTTAGCTAAGATAAATTATGAACTAGAAGCTACATCTGACAGTCATAAAGCACAATAAGTAGTCCTTCGGGCAAGGATCTTGACTTTGAAACTTGACCTTAATTGAAAAAGGAATGAAAATGTTGAAGTCATTTGTCAATTGACACAGTTGATATCACCTGTTCCACTTTTCTCATCAGCTCCTCACTATTTGTATCCTTAGCCATGTCCCACTTTTACACTGTATTATTTTTTTATTAATGCTCAGTTCTTTTACTTTGTTTAGTACTAGCTTAGGTTTAATGTGGAACATGCTCTGTCAGTTAAATGGAATGGTTATCTTTACTAAATCGAATCATATTTTTTCCCGCATTAATACATTACTATGTTGGCTAAAGTCTTTGTCTGATTATTTTGGTGATAACCCAAGTGGCCATGAATAGCATAACAAATCACTTTGGCTAGTATATTATTGTATTAAAAATAGTTCTTCGATGATGCCAAAAGGGGAAATATAAGAGGTGTGCAATGTTTATAACCCATTGACTAACTTGTTTCATTCTAGTGTTTTATACTTTAGTGCCTACAGGTAAATATGTTTGAGTGCACAAAGACAAGATGTTTGTCATCATAAAAAAGGAAGAATTTCTTGGGTACGATGTATTTTTGATGATTGACAAACTGACAAAGTGACATAAAATATGTTAGTCAAGCTGGTTCACAGACGCACTGTCTCACGTAGATAAAACTTATAGCAAAATCATTGATTATTAAAGACAAGGGTGGAAGAAATCAAGAACTAGATGAGTGGTTAATTCTAATAAACTCAATAAAATAAACATGTGCTAATTTGAATAAGTTGAATTTGATTCAAACACTTGATGATAAGGGAAAATAAGTTGAGTTGGAAAAGGAGTCCTATGGAAAGAAGGAGTTTCACTTTTTAGCATATCCTTAAGAGTCCTATGTATAGAAGGAGAAAGATTTTGCAGATTGAAGAAGTCTATGCAATATAGGAAATATACAAATTGAAGGACTCTTTGTTAGATCAATGAAGTTTTTAATGACTGACACATGAATGGACCATGTTACTTGAGTTGGTCCAAGCATAGGAAGACAGGTTTCAAGTTTCACTGATGGATGTAAAGAAAGATTTCTTACAGTCAGGAATGAATGAGTGAGCCTAATTGCCATATACTCAAGTTACTTATCACGTTAGAAATTAAAGAAGTTGTGGTTGAGTAAAATACTTAAAGATAAGATGATTTAAAGAGTTGGAGTTTGACTACAACACTAAGAAGAAAAGAGTTGGAATTGAAGAAGGAGTCTCGCTTGAAGTAGAACTCTATGCAATGAGAGTTCTGATTAAAGGAAGAGTTTAAAATAAAGAATGACTCTTTGAAGAGTTGTGCTTAAATAAAAGATGTATTATTCAGAATAACTTGCACACTTACAGAGAGATAAAACGCAACACATGAGCAAATTGAGAAATTTCATAATTGAGAGAACTCTGACTAAAGATTTGAGTGTTGCTAGTACAAAGGAACAAATTGATGAACCTGTTTCACAGAATAGAACTTTACAGTTCATGAGTAAGTTTAAATGTATTGTTCTTATTGAGTTGTAATTTATTGCTTTCCTAGATTGATTATTTAGGAACAATACTGAGCTGAGTTAACTTCAAGTTTGGGATAACTCGAAGTGGGTTCAACAGTCAAGGGTGATTGTTCAGTTATAGGAATTAGAGTTTATGATTCCTAGTTGTTGATTTATAGGAATTAGAGTTTATGATTCCTAGTTATTGAGGTATAGGAATTAGAGTTTTTAATTCCTAGTTGTTGGTTCTAAGAGTCTTGTAATAAGTCATTGTTGAGGCTCTGAGTTATTTAGTGAAGTTGGGGTTAAATCCTGTAGAGGTATAGGTCGTGGTTTTTTACACCTTTTTGAGCCGGGTGTTTTCCATGTAAAAATCATTATGTTCTTCACTTCCTATTTTACTGCATCCTTGGAACACATCAGGCAACCTATTCCATCCATAGGAAACTCTTACATTAAAGTCACTGGTCAGTAGGGCACGTACTCTAACAACGTTATCTAGTGGAACTTTGGTGGCAATAAATGATCTTGATCTACCAAGTGAGGAAGTATGCAAAAGTTTTGATATAGAATGTGAAGTGATGAGAAATGTTTGACACAAAAATCTTGTCATATTTATCACAAATTTCTCCAGCGAACATATAAGAGCCTTTGTTCTTGAATATATACCCAATGAAGTCTTCAGAATTGGTTGTAAAGAGAAAATTGTTGCTTGAATCTTCTCCAAAGAGTAACAATAATTCTTGATGTGGCTATGGAAAATGAATATCTACATCATGGTCGTGCCACCTTAATAATCTATTGCGACTTAAAGCCAGCTAATGTTCTTTTGGATAAAAATATGGTGGCATATGTCTGTGATTTTGTCTTCTCTAAAATTTTAGTTGTAAGCAAGTCCATGACCCATACTGAGACATTGGGAACTCTTGCTTAGATTGCACCACATACACACTTTTTTATCTTTATTATAAGACCTTTCTCTTTGATTTTCTGTTATCATACTTAAACATTTTTATGTTTATCATAAGACAATTCTCTTTGATTTTTTGTTATCATACTTACTCACTTTCAATTTCTAGAACTAAATAAAAAAAGAGTCTTACCACATAATTATGTTATATTTCAAATGAGTGAATTTGTTTCCATTTTCATTTCTCTAAGAATATGGATCGGAGGGAATAGTGTCAACTCGTGGTGATATTTACAGTTATGGAATAATGTTGATGGAGTTTTTGACCAAAAGAAGGATAACAGATGAAGAGTTATGCAATGAAAATCTTGACTTGAGGAAATAAATAATGTGTGTATTTCCAAGGACTATGATGGACGTTGTGGATAACAATATTTTTTATGAGGAAGAAAAAATGATCACTTCAAAAAGTGAAATTTGCTAGCCTCCATGATGGAGTTATCTTTAGACTGCATAAATGAAAAGCCATAATCAAGGATAACTATGAAAAATGTAGTCACGAGGCTTCACAAAATCAAGAACACATATTTGAAAATGTAGAAGTTAGCTTCTCTTTCTGTTTACCTATGTCTTTTTTAATAACTCTGCCCCTATAACTCGTAATCTAATCTTTGTATTTCTGTGTTGTACTTTCATCATATTTTTGTTTGTTTTATTTAGTAATTACGGTTTGAATGCCCAAAATATTATGAAAGTGTTTAGCTGCATTGTTTAACTTTCTATTTGCAAACTTGAACATATTTTTTATTAGAAAAAGGCTCAATATGACACTGAACTATCAAAAATGGCTCATTTATGCCATCAGTTAAAAGTTGAGCTCATTCATGCCATCCCCATTACAAAAATAGCTCATCCATACCATTACTTTTTAACGGTGGTTTTAAAAAAGAACTTTTCTATGCAGCCTTTTATTAGAGGTCTATGTCATTAATTAAAATAAGCAAAAGGACTCAAATATGCCATTAAACTATCAGAAATAACTCATATTAGAGTACGTGCCCTACTACTTATCCTATTTTCGCCTCACTATTGCGTATCGATAGAATGGGTTGCCTGACATGTTCCCAGGAAGTAGTAAAATAGAAAATAAAGAACATAATGATTTTTAGGTGGAAAACACTCGGCTCAAAAGGTGTAAAAAAGCACGACCTGCACCTCTATAGGATTTAACCCCAACTTCAATAAATAACTCTTAGCCTCAACAACAACTGATTACAAAACTCTTATAACCAACAAATAGAAATTATAAACTCTAATTCCTTTAAATCAACAACTAGGAATTATAAAATCTAATTCTTAACTACACACACACCTCCCAAGGTATACGTTCCCAAAGTCTCTGAGTTTCCCCAACTCGAAGACTAGCTTCTAGTTAAGTTTATAACATACTGAAGCTAATATTACATCAATAGTTCAAACACAATGAACAACTCTAAAAATCAATGCTAAAACTTTTAGATGGATTCTATACTTAGGACCAAGTTCTTCAATATGTTTCTTCAGTGATTGAGTAGCACTTCGTGAAGTCAATCTATCGATTGTACTTTTATGCTTTTTAAGTGCGTAGTTTATTCTGATTGATGCATCTTGTATTTAAGAAAAAATCTTCAAAGAATCATTCTTTATTTCAAACTCTCCCTTCAATCATAACTCTCATTGCATAGAGTTCTACTTCAAGTGAGACCCCTTCTTCATTTGTAACTTTTGTCTCCTTAGTGTTGTAGTAAAACCCCAACTCTTTAAATCAGCACATGTTTATTTATCAGAATCTTTCTACTCCCACACATGGAACTCTTCAGGATATACTCATAAGTGAAACTCCTTCTTCACGAGGACTATTTTTTCAACTCAACTTGCTTACAATATCATTAAGTGTTTGAATCAAATTCAACTTGTTATATTCCCCACATGATCAGTAACTTGAGTATATCAGAATTAGGCTTGCTTATTCGTCCTGTCCTTAAGAAATCTTGTCTGCATCTATCAGTGAAATTGGAAATTTACTTTCTTATGCGAGGTCCAGCTCAAGTAACATGTTTCATTCATGTGTTAGTTTGTCAATCATCAAAACTACATTGTACCCAAAAAATTCCACCTTTTTTATGATGACAAACCTCTTGTATTTGTGCATTCAACCATCTTTACCTGTAGGCATTAAAGTATAAAACACTAGAATGAAACAAGTTAGTCAATTAGTTATAAACATTACACAACCTCCTATCTTCCCCCTTTTGGCATCATCGAAAACCATTTTAATGCAATAATATACTAGCCAAAGTGATTTGTTATGCCATTCATGGCCATGGGCTATCACCAAAACAATCAGACAAAGACTTTAGCTAATATAGTAATGTATTAAAGATAGCAAAAATATAAGTCAATTTAGCAAAGATAACCATTCTATTCAACTACCAGATCATGTTCCAGATTTAACCTAAGCTAGTACTAAACAAAGCAAAACAACTGAGCATTAATAAAAAATATGGTATAAAAGTGGGACATAACTAAGGATACAAATAGTGAATAGCTGCTAAGAAAGGTGGAAAAGGTGATGTCAACTGTGTTAATTGACGACTGACTTCAATATTTTCATTCCTCTATCAATCAAGATCAAACTTCAAAGTCATTATTCTATCTTTAAGGACCTCTTATTACACTTCATGACTATCTTGTGCAACTTCTAGTTCAATTTTTTTTAGCTAAACTATTTCTTTGTTACAAATCAATTTTTTTTCAAATGATTGTAAGACCTCCTTATTGAAATAGGTATAGCAGCATGATTCATTTTCTCAATAACATGCATTGTTATTTTATAAGTCAAACCTGAACTAGGACTGAGACGTCCCTAAGAAAGTAGCCAATTAGGAACTAAAAGGGAGAGCATGTCTCTTTTCATTTTTCAGAAATATATGCTACATGTGATTGATCATCAAGTTTGGCAAATTCATGATACAAAAATTGATACTTTGGTTGAGAGAGATGAAGGAATTTTTGGTGTACAATTAATAAGTTTGTGCACAACCATTTGGAGAGAGTCAAAAATAAATTAGTCAATCAATTCATCAGCATCATAGGACAAAGAGAGGATGAAGTGTGAGGAATGGAACAGATGTGCTCAACTGTTTCAACTTAGATAGCCTATGCTTATGTCAGTGTAGAGCATACCTGATAAGAAGAACTTTGTCATCACAATTACTTTCTTGTACCTATTTTTTGCATAATCTAATACAAAATTAAGTTAGAAGAGTAAAAAATCTAGAATTAGGACATATAACTAAATGTGCCAGACTGAATCGAATAACATTTTAGCAATAAGATTTAAAAAATGGTTATTCTAGTCAATCATTGAGGGGAATTCATGCAATTTTAATCATCCCCAAATCTAACCTATTCCTTTCAAAATGCTCTCTACTTAGTGCCTTTCATATTTCTCCAGTCATTTAAGTAACCCACATAGTCAATATTTTTATAGCCCTCAAAAGTGAAATTATTTTTATTTGAATACCATAGTCTCAATTCATTGATTTGTTGTTCCCCTGTAGATATGCCCTCAGTCTGTACAACAGTTCAACCAGGTGGTACAACATGTTCCGGTGCATGCTCATCAGTTTCACTGTCATCCTCTTTTTTTTTCATCTCCAAAAGATCCATTGCTCCTTTAAATGTGGTGAGTGAAAGAAACTTTATTTTTTTCCATTCTAATACCTTGATCAAGCTTTATTCATATACAAAGTTTGCTTGTCTCTTTCCACTCTCACCTGCAAAATAAATTAGGGGTTAACTTTAGGCACCCAAATAAGCTTGGGTCCTTTCTTATAAAAAAATAATGTATGAGGTTCCTTCTAACCCATCAAGGCAACGGATTATGTGACATATTTCTCTGACCATATTTGACCTTCTTGTTAGCTTGTGCTAACATGGAATCAGATTTTTTTTGCTAGGATTATGCTTCTTAATTTGCTTTTTGCTACAACTAGACATTTATGGTTGGACGCCCCTAGTTACCACAAATATAACACAGATATTTAATAGCATTAGAACTTTTATAAAAGCCCAACCCATCCTTTTCCATGTGAGTTCTTTGACCTAACTTATGAACAAATCTAGACGAATGTGTCCATCTATTAGCTCTTTCAAGATCAAGTTTCATTTTAGAAACTTCTTGACTCAGTTAACTAACCTTTTTTTCTCAAAAGTATTTATGTTTAATCTTAGTCAATTCTGACTCAATTTTTTCTTGTTCCTTACTTTTGACCTTTTTTCCTCTTTCAGAAAGAGTCAGTTTCAAAATTTCAGATTTGGGGGTTAGTTTTGATGAATCAAGTCTGCTAAACTATTCTATAAGAGTGTAGTTTTCCTTTTCAACATTGTTCTTACAAGTTTATAGATCAATAAAATCAAACTTGAGTCTTTCAAGATTGTTGAATAACTCATCCCTATAAGAAGTTAATTCTTGGAAATCATCAATTAGATCACTCATTAAGGAAATAAGTTTTGTTTTAGAAAACAAATGCAATTTTTCTTTAAGTTCAAGTATACGTACCTCAGAAGCATCATATTCTTCTTTCAAGTCTGAATCTCCAAGATCCATGAGTGTTGTTTCATCAACTTCATCATCATCTGAGTCATATCCCCAAGCTGATACCATTGTATATTCTTCCTTCTTTTTGGTTTTTTCTTTCAATTCCTTTTTAGCCCTTTCTTTTTTCCAATCTATTTCCAAGATAGGACAATCCCTGATCTGATAATCAGTCTTACCACACTGGAAGCATCCATTTGGATTGTCATTAGACCATTTCTTGCTATCTGTTCCCTTCTTCTTTTTGAAGATTTTGCTGAAGTTTTTAGCTATAGAGGCAACTTGTTTTTCATCAAGTTCAATTTCTTCATCACTGTTAGATGCCTTCAGAACTAAGGTATCCTCAGGGGCTGCTAGCTCTTTAGTTCCATCAATTTCTATTTCATAAGTTCTCATATTCCCTACTAGTTCATCTAGTGTCATACCTATGAGATCCTTATTTGCCTAACTAATAGCAGTCACTTTAACATTTCATTTTGATTTTGGTAGCACCCTCAACACCATTTCAACTTGTTCTTCAATAGTGATGACTTTTTCCAAAGAAGTCAACTCATTTGTCAAGGCAGTAAGCCTTGTCATCATTTCATTCAAGGTTTCATTCTCATTCATCTTAAAAGCTTCGTATTAAGTAATGAGAAGAGCAATCCTAAATTTTCTTACCTGAGAGGTACCCTCATATGGATTGACCAGTACATCCCAGATTTGCTTAGCAGTGGTACAATTTGCACTCTGTTGTATTCAGCCGGTCCTAGTCCACAGACTAAGATGTTCTTAGCCTTAGCATTTTTCTTTAATGTCACTAAGTCATTAACAGTAAACTCACTTCTTACCTTCTTGACCTGTTCACTATCTTTTAACTTCATTGGAATAGTAGGACCATTAGTGATCATGTCCCATAACTCGTAGTCTTCCCTTTGAATAAAAGTTTCCATCCTATATTTCCACCAAATGAAGTGAGAACCATAAAAGAGTAAAGGTCTAATAGTGGATTGACCTTCACTGTGACCAGTAGGTGGTGCGGAAATCATCATATTGATCTTTGTTTTAGGTGCTAACCCTTTTTAGGACAACCTCACTTTGATACCACTTGTTAGAGTACGTGCCCTACTGGTAATCATATTTTCATCTAACTGTTGCCTATCAATGGAACATATTGCCTGACGTGTTCCAAGGAAGAAGTATAATTGAAATTAAAGAACATAATGATTTTTACGTGGAAAACACTTGGCTCAAAAGGTGTAAAAAACCATGACCTGCACGTCTACAAGATTTAACCCCAACTTCATTAAATAACTCTGAGCCTCAACAATGACTGATTACAAAACTCTTGTAACCAACAAATAGGAATTATAAACTCTAATTCCTTTAACTCAACGACTAGGAATTATAAACTTTAATTCCTAACTACACACACCCCTCCCAAGGTATACGTTCCCAAAGTCTCTGAGTCTTCCCCAACTAGAAGACTAGCTCGTAGTTTAGTTTATAATACATTGAAACTAATATTACATCAATAGTTCAAACACAATGAACAACTCTAACGATCAATGCTAAAATTCTTAGCTGGATTCTATACTTAGGACCAGATTCTTCAATGTGTTTCTTCAATTATTGAGTAGCACTTCGTGAAGTCAGTCTGTCGATTGTGCTTTTCTACTTTTTAAGTAGGTAGTTTATTCGGACTGATGCATCTTATATTTAAGCACAATTCTTCAAAGAGTCATTCTTTATTTCGAACTCCGCCTTTAATCATAACTCTCATTGAATAGAGTTCTACTTCAAGTGAGACTCCTTCTTCAATTCTAACTCTTGTCTCCTTAGTGTTGTAGTAAAACTCCAACTCTTTAAATCAGCACATATTTATTTATCAGAATCTTTTTCCTCCCACACATGGAATACTTCAGGATATACTCAGAAGTGAAACTCCGTCTTCACGTAGGACTCCTTTTTCAATTCAACTTTCTTTCCTTATCATTAAGTATTTGAATCAAATTCAACTTGTTATATTCCCTACATGATCAGTACTTTGAGCATATCAGAATTAGGCTTGCTTATCCGTTCCTGTCTTTAAGCAATCTTGTCTACATCTATCAGTGAAACTGAAAATCTGCTTTCCTATATGTGGACCAGCTAAAGTAACATGTTTCATTCATGTGTCAGTTTGTCAATCATCAAAACTACATAGTACCCAACAACTCATTTATGTCATTAGTTAAAAGTTTCGTTCATTTATGTCATCACCGTTATAAAATGAACTCACTCATGCCATTACTTTTTAATGATGGGTTTTTAAAAATACCTTTGTCATGTGATCTTTTATTAGAAGTCCACGCCATTAATTAAAAGAACTGATTATTAATTTTAAAATATCTGAAATTAGTTAGTAGCAGAATTATTTATTCCAACATTTATACCATAATGATTAGAGAAGTTATCCCATATACATGGCGGGATAATTGGAATAGAAAACTTCTTTTAAGTCGTTATTTAAAAATAATTTTTCAATAAGGTACGCTCCACTAATTCGAGATGGGAGAAGTTATTCCATATGCATGTGGGATAATTGGGATAACAGACTTCTTTTAAGACGTTATTTTGAAATAATTTTTTCAATAATGTATACTCCCCTAATTCGTGATGGGAGAATGGAAAAGTTCTATTTGTACGCCTTTTATTTTTCTTGCTTACCCTCATCGTTCATTGGTTTATTTTCTTGCAACTTTGGAGTAGATATTGGAGTCACTAACATTAAAATTAATCAATTACTGTAGGATAGAATTCTTGAGGTTTATGTTAAGCGTTACATTTATAATGATTTCGAATCAGCTAGAAATAACCAAAGGATTTATATTAATCGCTATTTTTTCTCATTAGAAAACTAGTTGTTGTAGGAAAAAAAATATTTTAATGGATGTGAGTTGGCTTATGTTAAATGAATCGATTATTTTTAATGAGTCTAAGATATTTTTAAATTAATATTGATTTATTTTAATTAATGTCGCGGACCTCTAATAAAAGGCCACATGACAAAACTGTTTTTGAAAATCCACCATTAAAAAGTAATGACATGCGTGAGTTGATTTTATAATGGCGATGGCATGAATGAGCTGAACTTTTAATTGATGGCATAAATGAGTCATTTCTGATAGTTTAATGGCATATTTGAGTCTTTTTCTTTATTTTAATTAATAACGTGTATCGTTAACAAAATATCGCGTGGCAAAGCTGTTTTTGAAAACCACCATTAAAAATTAATGGCATGGATGAGCCGATTTTGTAACGGTGATGGCATGAATGAGTCAAACTTATAGCTGGTGGTATAAATAAGTCATTTCTAATAGTTGAATAACATATTTGAGTTTTTTCCCTATTTATTAACTTCTTCCTTTGTATTCAATATTTTGATTAGAAAAATTAACGACTATTAGACCTCGAAGTATATATTAGAAAATACGATTACATTGAATTGGATTTATTAAAGTAGAAAGAAGTGCAGAATTCAGATGCACTTTTTTCTCTTGAAAGAAAATTCTCGGTGTTAAGCATTCTTCCGAGGTATTATAACCTTTATATCTCATCTTTGATACTTAAGTCACACACTCGCAGAAATTGACAGTGAGGATTCATATAGCCGGCACCAGCTATATAGCCGGCACTAGCTAAATAGCCGGCACCAGCTAACTCGGGATTGTGGAGTAATCATAGTTGTATGAAATTGACATGCATACAAATGGTCAATTGTCTCTCATACATAAAACCTCCCACTTTTACCGTGCGGAGGAAATGCAAAGCAACTTGTAATGAATATGGATAATTGTTTTATCCAAAAATATTAATCCCTCTGTTTCAATTTGTTTGTCCAGTTTTAATTTGATATGAAGTTTAAGAAAATGAAGAAAACTTTTTGAATTTTGTAGTGTTAAACTTAAAATATGCAAAATGTAGCAAATTAAATACCCTTTAATCTTATAGTACTAAACATGTTAGTGGATAGAGGGTTAGAATTAAAAGTAGCCAAAAAGAGAAGGAGATCCATCAAAGGCCACGGCTATGATGAACTGAAGGCCTTAGATGAGTTAGTTTTAGCATTGAAGGAAGATTCTTCCGAAGTGTCTGAGGCCAAAGAAAAACTTAGTGCTACACGAATTAGGACAATTGAAAAACTTATACATGAAAGAAATGATCAAAAGAACTAAGGCCAGATATAAAACGTTTTTGGGTGAAGTGAAAAAAGAAAACAGAATTATATAAGAATACAGCAGAGATTGAAATTACAGCAGAGGAGTTACTATTGGTTTGAAATGGGAAAGAAATGAGCTTCATCGTGTGTATAACAAAAGCTGAAGAAGAATGAGATCTTGCTCTTCATGAGTCTCCTTAATCAGCAAGGGAAGAAAACTTTAGATTGAGATACATCTAAAAGAAGGGTATCAATGAAGCAAAAGCAACTGTTGACTTGGCTAGAAGTAAAAATTCTCAAATCAGACGTTTGGCTAAAAAAGGATGAAAATTATCAACTCAGCAATTTTCTTTCTCGAGCACATACAGTTGCTTTCTTCAGAATGGACAGAATATACATGCAGATTAGCTGCAAAAAAAGATGAAGACAGTGAAGTCAATAGTTTAGAACGCGAAAATCACAAAAGTGAACTTAGTGACTTATAACTTCATTTCGCTCAAATAACTATTTTTCTCTTAACTCCCACTTTAATTAAAAAGTTTCAACTATTCTTCTTTTACTATAGGGAGTTATTTGATGGAGCTACAACTTAGGGGTTTGTCTCGTGGATTTTGAGGATGAAGGTGTGATTGTTCAAAAAGTGGTTAAATCATATATTGGTGCTGAATTGAAGTAGAAATTACTTTCGAGAATGAAGAGCAAGTTATGAGAATACTCACGAGTTGAAGTTACAACTTACCGTTCAGGAATGAAAGTTCTAACGGGGGAGGAGTCAGGGGCAAAGGGTTTGTTGAAAGATTACACTATAAATATAAAATGAAAATTAATTCTGTCCCTGACCGACTAGTTGATGTAAATTACAACTGGGTAATTTGCTTTGTTATGTCTTTATCTGTGTATCGCTAATTATTTGTTTATTGAGTTACCTATTTTATTTTCAACAATGTAATAATTCTTTAGACTCTGAATTACACTCTGTATGTTATTGTTATTGCACTAATAATGCAATCATTATATTCACATTTCTACGCCAGAAGTCAAGACAACAAATGAAAGCTTATAAACAATCAAAAAATGTGTTTTGTGCAAAACATGGTAGTTTGGTCAAAAATAGAAGAAAAGAAGACAACACAAGACAAAAAGCTCTTTTCTCACTCCAAGATGGAATTTGTGAAGTTAAGAATTCACTTATCCGTGTATAAATAATTATTTGCGTAATGAGTTACCTATTATTTTCTCCATTTAATAAAAAATGATCTACTTTAACTTGACACAAAGTTTAAGGCTTTAAATTAAAGTTGTGTCAAATATACCAAAATATCCTTTAATGTTGTGGTTCTAAACATGTCATGTAGAAAGTTAAAATTAAAGTATTGTCAAAATAAGGAAAGAATCATTTTTTTTTAAACGGACTAAAAAAGAAAGTACTCCTCCTTTTTGAAACCAAGGGAAGTATTTTTTTTTTTTCCCTTTCAATAATACAATAATTCTATATAATGGCAATTGATCTTTTTAAATTTATACATTTGTAAAATGAAGTTTGACTTTGATAACTCAACCTTTTCTCGGCTTTTATATTTTTGAATTATTTAAGTATCCTTATTTGTAATATCATCATAAAGTGTATTACAAACTCTATGATGATTATAAAATATCTAGTTCTCTCCAACTCTTATCTTCATTTTTGTTAATTATATTCACCGGCTCATTAGGATTAGTAAGATAAGCCTTGTTCTTTGTAGTTATCCATGTTGAGGATTTTTAATTTTAATAAAAGGCCACTAGACACTTTGTCTAGTTGTATAAATTAGCCAGAAAAAAAATTCTCTATAGTCCAATTGTGGAATTACATTCCATATCTTCTTGTTATTGTAGTAATACAGTAATAGTGCAATAATTATGTTCATATGTCTTCCTGATGTCAAGAAACCAACTGAAATCTTATAAACCATCAAAAAATTTGTTTCGTGCAAAAAATTGCAGTCTGGTCAAATAGAGAAGAAAAGGAGACGCTAGAACACGAAAGAAAAAGTTCTTTTCTCATTGCAAGATGGCATTAGTTGAGTTAAGAATTCATTTATCTGTGTACAGATAATTCTTTGCCTATTGAGTTACCTATTATATTTTTCCACTTTTTCGATAATTCTCTAGACTTCACTTTTAAAATTACACTATATGTGTTGTTATTATTGTAGTAATAATGCAATAATTAATCACCAGAGTTGGTATAGTAGTTCAGTGCTATGTCCTTAAGCAAGAGGTCGGGGGTTCGATCCCCGCCTTTGGCGAATGGAGCAAAATTTGCGGCCGGTTCTCTACCGCAAAATGCGCTGACCAAGGAACGGATAATTAGTCTCACGGCTGCCGGCTGTGGAAATACATTGGGAAATCAAAAAAAAAATACAATAATTATATTCATATTTCACTGTGTATAGTCAAGAAAACAAAAGAAAACTTATAAACAATCAAAATATGTGTTTCGTGCAAAACATGACAGGTTGGTCAAACAGAGAAGAAAATGAAGACAATAGAAGATGAAAGAGAAAGTTCTTTCCTCATTGCAAGATGGCATTTGCTGAGTTAAGAATTCATTTAACCGTGTATACATTAGTATTTGCCTATATATTGAGTTATCTATTATTTTTTTCCCTTTTTTTGATAATTCTCTTGACTCCACTTACCGCGTATGTAGTTGGTATTATAGTAATAATGCAATAATTATATTCATATTTCTATGTCTGAAGTCAGACAACAAATGAAAGCTTATAATTAAAAAATGTGTTTCGTGCAAAACATGGCAGTTTGGTCAAACAGTGAAGAAAAAGAAGACAATAGAAGATGAAAGAGAGTTCTTTTCTCATTGTAAGATTGCATTTGTTGAATTAAGAATCCATTTAAGCAAGAACTGAGGGTGTTTCGGTATAGGAAAAAAGCATTTTAGTGTGGGGGCAGACATGCATAGATGCACTGGATGGTTTGAGAAACATTTTGTTAATGGTTTACTCAAAATAGGGTGAATAACCTAAATGATCATCCAACTATATCAAATTTCCTACCAAAGTCACTTGTGTTTGTTTTGTATCAATAGTCACTCGAGATAACTTAAATGATCATCCAACTTTAACTTTATCTTGATATATCTAGACAAAAAAATATTAAATCAATGAGAGTTTTCTTTTTCAATTTCAAAATTTGGATTCTCACTTAAGTTGAAAACAAATAATTTTCATCAAATTATTTGTTGCAACCAACAATTGACTGATGATCTGTAGTGTAATCCCCATTTAATTGCGGGAACCAAATTTTATGCCATTGATCGCAAGAAAAATTTCATCTTCTCACTACAAGAAAAGTGTTGATTACGTGAAAATTTTCATAGGGATAATAATGTAAAATCATCAATTAATTTGATTATCTGCGGATTTTCTTGCCAATTATAATCCAAACAAAAAATATTCGTAGGTAATTATTATCTGCGGATTTAAAAAATTCTTAGGTAATTTAATTGCGAAAATAAATCCGTAGATAAGTTATTTAAGGGTTTATTTGAGATTAACTATCAAAATTCTGCATTAATTATTTGCTAAAATTTCATAAAAAAATAAATCATAAAAAAGGATTTTATCTGGAGATTTCCACGAAAAAATTCACAAATTACTCCCCTCGAAGAGTCCCAAATAAATCCGAAGGAAATTTAGAGGTGAAAATTCCTAATTAACAAAAGAAAATTTCTTGCGGATATTTATGAAACTATTTCGCAAGAAAATTCGTATGAAATGCCCCAAGTAAATCAGCAAGAATAAATTTTCTCGAAAAAATTTTCATGAATATTTAACATGTACATCGCCATGGAAATTTTCAAATAATAATTCACACGGAAATTACTACAAACATTTCACAATTAGTCAAAAATTTATTCAAAACCTCCCATAATTCTCAAAAACATCATTCAATACAAGTTTAATATAAACCATTACAGCTAACAAAATACATAATTCATAACTTCCACATCAATAATGCATAATTCTTAAATTGTCCAAAACAAAATATTTCAAACTTGAATTCTCAATAAAACTACCAACCATCAGGGTCAGAATCACTTTCATCCACGTTATAAGGTTTAGAATAACTTTCATTCAGGTTGTCAGAGTCATCGTCACTTTCATCCTCGTAAGTTTGGTTGTCTTATTGAAATGGACGTTCATCATTAGAAGAGTATTTTTTATATTCATGTTTCATCAACAAGTCCAATTCCTTTCTCATTCTCTTGGGCAGCTAATATCTTTCAAACTCATTCTGCATAAGAATATGTTAATTCAGGCCATAAAAATGCTAAAAATATATTATTAGCATAAATAATATAATATTATAGTATCAAATAAAATCATAATAATCAACAAATATAAATATGTATATATTATCATATAAAGCATCATAAACTCAAAGTTGATTTTTCAAATTATTCTGACTGTTGCTATGACTTGTTTTATTAAGATAATAGATGATGGAATTAAAAGAGTAAGAGAACAAGAGGAATGGTTCAAGTGATTCCACGTATTTAACACTTAATGTGAATAAAACACTTTTTTTATTTCTTAAAACTCCATACCCGGTCAAATAGATTATACAAGGTACACTGCAATGGATTATACAAGAAGATTTACTTAATGGAAAATTCTCAAAGCTGAGATCTTTACATAAAACCAAACATATTTATTTTGTACAAAAGAAGCAATAATTTAGTCGAAGATGTGTAGAGTTGCAAGGTATACACCACAAGTATACAAGTGGAGAAAGGACTACAAAAAAAATTATTTTGAAAGATGATCAAGAATTGATTCAGAAGGATGATCAAGAATTGAATTTCACACGTGGTATTCATCACAAATCAATTAGACAATTAGCACTCTGAACTCAGACCATTTAAATAATAGAAGTTGGGTACTTTAACATATGTTGCTCTAGATGCAAAAATAAATATGTCATTGCACTAATTGAATTAAAATTTAACATCAAATATTATTAGTTTTGAATTCAAGAATTTTTTTAAGAAAGTAAAAGGGTAGAAGACAATTTAGGAAAAGTGAAAAATAGGGAAACAAACCTGAAGCGGATTCACTTATGTAATTCCGCCTTGCCCTCAAATAATATTTTGGTGAACTTCAGTAGGGGTCAAGGGTGGCGAAGCTACTGATATTGTTGCTCTTTTACCGAAATTTTTTCGGCGGAGGAAGGAATGACACTGGTTGCTGGTCGCAGTGATGGCAACGGTGGCTGGTGAATGGTGGGACTGTTCCTAACCGACGGAATGGTTGTTGCTTAAAAAGCGAAGCTAGTTTTCTCCGACTGCATGGATGATGTGCAGCGATGGATGATGGTGTTGGGGAGGAAGGTTGTTTTGCTAGTGGAAGGAGAGGAATAGTGGTTGATCAGCTTCGCTGGCTGGTGGTCCGCTGGAAAAAAAGTGCAGGCCCGTCAATTTCTCCATTTGGATGGTGGACGGAGGAAGAAGAGTGGCGTAGTACTTTTTTTCTACCGGCGGTAGGCTAGCGGTGTTGGTGCAGAGCTCGTAGTTCTGTGGAAGAGAGGGATCAGAGAGAGAAAATGAGGGAATGAGGCAACGTTGGTTGGTAGCTCGCCGGTCGGGGTGCTAGGATGGTTCGATGAGGAGGGTGTTGGCGACGGTGAAGCAACACTAGTGGTGCAGAGGTTTTCGACAACCCGGTAATCACATTTGGCGATGGCTGCTTCGTTGAGAAGGGAAAGGAGATAGAGAAAGAGAAGAGAGATGCGGTTGTTCATTGTTGAGAATGAGAGATTAGGGTTTCTTTGGTGTATAAAAGGAAAGTAAGGATGAGCGGATCACATTCGTTGGATCATTTTTATCAATGGCTGAGATTAAAATTATTTAAAAAGGGGTCAGAAAATGGAATTAATATCAATTGGTTAACATTGACATTAATTGAGTACAAGATGGCTATAATTTATATAAATTAAAAAAATTGTTTTAAGTTAGGTTGCTATTTAATAAATATAATAAAGTGTCGCTATTAAAAATAGATAACGCATGTAGAATTAAGATTACATAAAAAAATATTTTACAAAATTATCGTTAGCAATTTAAAATAAATAGTTATAAATTTTTTTAAAAAAAATAATTATAATAATAAAAACTAGATAATGTATTTGTAAATTGTGAGTGTGCATATTTATAAAAGATGATTTAATTAAGAAAAATATGTAAAAAATTATATTTGAATTACTAAATTGTAAAAAATAATAATAAAAGTAATAAAAATAATTTTTAAATATTTAAATCATTAATGCGACATGTCGTTATTGATATAATATGGGAATAATGTCTAAAAATATTAATATTTAATATTAAATAACTTTGATAAAATAGCAGCCTAAGAGAGTATCGAGAGGTCAAAATTTGGGTGTCAACAACAATTAAAGTAGACATGTTAAAAATGTCTATTTTACTTTTTCTTATTAAATATTATTAATTATTTTATATGTAAATGACTTATAATAATTAATTAGGAGGCAATATAGCAAAATCACGGAGTAGCTGAAGCAGGTGAAGAAGCAGGCATGTTGACGAAGTGCTACCTTCTTCTTCACACTTATTAATAGTATTAACTTATCTCTAGGGAGTTGTTTGGCTTATACTAATAGTTTTTGAGATTAAATGCAAGATTATTTTACATGCATTTGGGTAGAGGTGTTAGTTGATCTTGAATTACTTATCTGTCATTAATGAGCATTAATTTTTTGATCTCATTAATGAGTTAAGATAAGATTGATGATCAACTCAAAAACATCTTCGATATCATATTCAGCTGCTTGATCAGCTCGTGTGGGCTTTACAACTATTTTCAATTTTACTAAATTATTCCTAATTAATTATTATAAGTTATCTAAGCGTTAAAAATTTAATATCCTGTATTGAATAGCAAAGATAAAAAAGAAACAAAATGTTAAATTTCTTGATTTTTTAGTCTGGATAAATTGAATAACTATTTTTAATATATTGGATAAGTGAAAATGGACTAAATCCCTCAATATTTTCTCAAGTAATAATTTTCGTAGGTAAATCTCCAAGATTAAATCCCTTACTAAATTCGCAGCAAATAATCCCCAACTAATTTTCCAGGTAATAAAATTCGCCACAGAAATTTTCATCAAAATTTCTCTATGTAAATCCATAGGATAAATTACCTATGAATTTTTCTATTGATTAAAAATATACATATATTTATCTATATACCTGCGAATTTATCTAGAGATAAAATACCCGTCAATATATTTCTCCAGATAATATCGCAAGGATGAAATTTGTGCATTATGGCACCGAGTTTACCTGTGGAATTTATTGAAAATATTTAGTTCGCAGGTAACATATATAGTTTACCTAGAGATAAGCTCGTGTGTCCTATACAAGTATTTTAAATTTTACTCAATTATCCCTAATTAATTATTATAAGTTATCTAAGAGTTAAAAATTTGATATTTTATACTGAATAGTAAGATAAAAAAGACACAAAATATTAAATTTTTTAATTTCTTAGACTGAGCGAATAAATTTGAATAGTTATTTTTAATATATTGGATAAGTGAAAATGGACTAAATCCCCCAATATTTTTTCAAGAAATAATTTTCGTAGGTAAATTTTCATGACTAAATTCCTAACAAAATTTGAAGCAAATAATCCCCAACTAATTTTCTAGGTAATAAAATCTACCACAGAAATTTTTATCAAAACTTCTCTATGTAAATCCATAGGATAATTACCTGGGATATTCCTATGGATTAATTATATATATATATATATACACACACACACTCTCACACATGCGAATTCAGCTAGAGATAAAATAGCCGACACTATATTTCTCCAAATTATGTCGCAAGGACAAAATTTGGGCAATATGACGCAAAATTTACCTGCGGAATTTATTGGGAATATATAGTTTGCAGGTAATATATTATAATGTTGGGGAATTAAAAAATTTTCGGATAAATTCGCATATATTTCTTGCGATATTTTTCCATAGGTAAGATCCCCAAGTAATTGACAGTTTTCTAGTAGTGTTCACTTGGATTAGACTACCTCAACTATCAACTGAATTTCATGACCAAAGTATTCTAAAATAAACAATGAGCAACATAAGATAATTGTGCTTTGTACCTTTGACTAGGTGAAATGATAGGGTTGACGAACATTATTATCAGGGACTAATTGAAAATAGGGGGGGAGGGGGAGTTGTGAATTACTTCTTTTTTTGACCCGCCAGTCGACTTTCTTCAACAGATGGACTACTATTGATTGCAGTAATAAAAACTTCAAAAAATAAAGTGCTGAAGTTGAATAACACAAGATATTTTATACTGGTTGGAATCTCTAATTGGTCTTACTCTAGACCTCGTGGGTTGTAAGGAATTCTACTAGTTCTTTTTCAATAAAATCAAAGTACAAGATTGAGTCAAACTTTTTGTCTATGACTCTCACTTTCTTTTTTTCTTTTTTACTTTGATAGAATGTCTCACCAACTATGTGTTTCTCTTCTCTCTTTTTGAGTACACGGTAAATTTTAAGAGAATACAATGATTGAATAAAATAGAGAAAGAACTAGAGAATATTGAGACAAAAATATATCTCTTCATTTGACTCAAAATGCTTATATAGTAGTGATTGAATTACTACTAGCCATTGAAAGCTAGAAGGCAACCCAAGAGATTTTTCTTCGTAGGAAAATAAATAAGAAATATTTAATTTTCAAGAATAAGTAAATACTAAAAGGAAAATCTAACTAAGTAAAATATATACATAAGAGAGAGATGCGAAAATCTCATGATTTAGGCAATTCATTGAATGCAATAAATCTGTCTCCTTTCCTATAATGTCTCTTGATACTTAACAATATCTTCTGAGGTATTTTTCTTCAATCCATTTAAAGCAAAAAAAATTTCCTCCTATCATGAAATACCTCTTGATATTTTGAAAAATCTCTTTCTTCCTTTTTGAGATTTTGAAAAGGAATTCTTTTCCTGCAATCAAATAAAGCTTAGGATTATTCATTAAAACTTAACACTATCAATTTTCCCTTTTTGGATGGATGGAAAAAAATAGATTACTTTCCTATTTAGGCTCCCTATGAGTCGCGGCATTAATTAACCCCTGAATGAGTGACTCCTGACTTTTCCTACATGGTTAGAACAAATACACTATTCTGTACCATTGACATCAATTAAAACGGAAGAAAAGCAACACACATAATACGTTGGTGCAATCAAAAGTAAAAAAAATCAAGTAACTTATGCAATAATCAACTCATGAATAATTAATGGGCATATTAACTTACAAACAAATATGGGAAAATCATTTTGTTTCAAAAGGTGTTTGTAATAATGTAAAGAGATTTTCTAAGAGAACAAAATCTTACTTTCAATAAAGGTATAGTGCAAATATCAGCTGATTGGAAATCAGTGCTCATAAAAGAATATTAAATATCACCTTTGGACTCATGATCTGTCATAAAATGATGCTTAACATCAATATGCTTTGCTTTAAAATGATGTACATGATTTTAGACAATAAATAGCACTAGAGTTATCACAGTATATTTTTACAAGTTTAAATCACAGATCATAATCACTAAGTTGATGGGACATCCAATGAATTTGGGCACAACACAATCCAATAGAAATATATTCGGATTCAATGATAGAGAAACACAATTTTTTTTCTTTCTATTCCATGAGACAAGGAATTTTTCGATGAATTAGAAAGTACCATTGGTGCTTTTTCTATCTACATTTTCACCTTCATAATCTGTATCTAAGAATCCTATTAAAATAAATTCAGTAGATTTAGGATACCATAAGTCATAGGAGCTTATGCCAATAAGATATCTGATAATACATTTTACAATAGTCAGATGAACTTCTTTAAGAGTTGACCGAAACAAGACACATTTACATACAATAAACAAAATGTAAGATGAACTGGTTTTAAGATATAAAAGTGAATCCATGATACCTTGATAGTTGGTCTCTTCAATAATCTTGTCCAGAACATACGTAGAACTCATAGGAGTGTTGGATGGTTTAGAATTTTCTATTCCATTTTTTAACAAGTTCTTTAGTGTACTTACCTTAGGAAATGAATGTGCCTTCAGTTTACTGGTGGATTTGTAATCTTAGAAAAAATGTTTATTCTTCCATCATACTCATTTTAAATTCACTTTGCATTAACTTAGAGAAATCATTGCAATAGATGCGAAAGTCTCATCATAATTGACTCCCTCTTGTTGTAAGTAGCCTTGAGAGACTAGGAGAGCTTTGTTTCGCACAACTTTACCTAATTCATCCATTTTATTTGTGAACATCTATTTATTTCTAATGATAGAGGCATTCTCTGGTTTTGGAACAAGAGTCTACACATTGTTCCTGTCAAACTAATCAAGCTCTTCTTTTATTGATTTTATCCAACTATCATATTCTAAAGGTTCATTGACTTTCTTTGGTTCATGTTGAGATATGAGGGCTATGTTCATATTTCTTTTACTAGAAGCCCTTGCTTGTATTCCTTCTTTTAGATTGCCAACAATGAATTTCTTTGAATAATCAGGATTGCTTCTCCATTTATTTGGAATTATTTCAAGTTTAAATTGGTCATTCGAAGTAGTAACAGGATGATCAGTTTCAGTACCAGTTGATTTGGAGGTGGAGTCAACTTCAGTTGAAGGAAGTTTATTAACTTTTACCTGTTCAATCTCATTATCTGCAGAACTAACATTTTTCATAAAGTAATTAATATCATAAAAAACAACATGCATAGATTCTTTAATGGAAAGAGTGTTTTTGTTAAAATTTTTATATGATCCACTAGAGTTAGAGTACCCATAAAGATACTTTCATCAATTCGTGGATCAAACTTACTAATGTTATCCTTGCCATTGTTATGGATAAAATATTTTAAGTCAAATGCATGGAAGTACCCAATGTTAGATCATTTTCTATTCCACAACTCATATGGAGTTTTCTTCAAAATAGGTATAATGAGATACCTTTTAAAAACATGGAAGTACCCAATGTTAGATCATTTTTTATTCCACAACTCACATGGAGTTTTCTTCAAAATAGGTCTAATTAGACACCATTTCAAAACATGACATACAATATTGACAGCTTCTGCTCTGAATTTATGAGGTAGAGAGTGTTCATAAATTATCGTTGGAGCCTTGTCTTTAAGAGTTCTATTTTTTGTTCAACCATACTATTTTTGTGGAGATCTTAGAGCAAAGAAGTTATAAGTGTAAACATGAGTGTTACAAAATATTTCAAAATCTTTGTTTTCAAATTCTCCATCATGATCACTTCTAGTAGAAGAAATGTAGTATCCTTTATCGCTTTGAACCTTCTCACAAAAACCATCAAAATTCTTAATGTATTATCTTTGTTAGATAAAAACGTAACTCATATAAATCAAGAATAGTCATCAATAATCACACAGACATATATTTTATCACTAATACTAGCAATTCTAGTGGGATCAAATAGATCAATATAAAGTAGCTTCAATGGTTTAGTAATAGAGACAATATTTATAATAGGAAAATAGTTTTTATTTTACTTACTAAGTTGACAATCATCACATATATGAGTGTTTTTAAAATTAATATTTGGAAGGCCAGTCACCTGTTCATGCTTGACTAATTTTTTAATATGCCTCATGCTAGCATAACTAAGCTTTGTATGCTAGATCTAGGGGACTCAAAGATGGAGGCAAGACATATATGTCCATCAACCTATTTGATAAATCTAGAACATACACATTTCTGCATTTATTTTCATCAAGTATTTTCCTTCCAAGTTTTTCAATTATGCACCCATTATTTTCTAACCTTACCTCCAATCTAACATCACATAGTTGACTGATGATTAGCAGGTGGTACTTAAGGTTTTGACCAGACATACATTAGTAATATCACATAAATTATTAATGGAGATAGTACCAATACCTGTTACTTTACTGTTGGAGTTATCTCCAAAGTGAATGTCACCTCCATCACAATTAGTTATTGTCTTAAATAAAATTTTGCTTCCATTCATGTGATTTGAACATCCATTATCAAGATATAATTTCCCTTTATATTTTCAGTGAAGTTTTGCAAAATGAATGTATTACTTATTTCTAGGTATCCAAGTATTCTTTAGTCCCTTAGGATTAGTCCTTGGATTTGTTGACTCAATTTTGGGTCTCTAAATCTATTTACCAGGATTTTTAGAACGAAACCTAAAATTGTAATATTTATGACCAGGTTTTCCACAGTGATAACAAGAAGTATAGTATTGATCAGTGGCTGTATAATAGATATTGTGATTGTGACTAAGTATCCTAGTCAACTGACTTAAGTTAGTCAACCTTTGAGATTTATTACAACTATAATACCGATTATAATAGGTATCATAATTGTAAATGATGTCTTTGGTTGAATTACTAGAGTTAGTATACTTTTAAGATCCTTCACAACTATAATATTTATTATCATGCATATCATTATCAGATTTGTCTGTTGACTTAGTTGTGGTAGTCAATTGATTTGACCGATCTAGCCATATTGTGACTGGAAGATTTTTCAAAACTAGTAATTTTGATTTTTAAATCATCAACTTCTTCTTACAAATAATATTTTTCAATTTCATAAACCTCAAGTTTAAGTTTTCAGTCTCTTCTTTCTCTTAATAAAACCCTCTTTTCATCTTGAGCTCTATTTAGATTAGCTATGGCAAGATCTAACAAAAGTTTCAATTTAGAACATTCATTATAGGAGTTGTTTCTTATCTGTCTAGATTCTCCAATTGTAATGAAACAATATTCTCCAATCTTGTTATTTTCATAATCTGATTGTTGTTTATCACCCCTGCAGCTGCAATCTTTTGATTTCCTTGGGAGGGTCCTCTTCTATCTTCTAGACAATCATAAGAAATATGATCATATCTAACATAATTATAAGAATTACCCTCATTCCTGTTCTGATCAGCTTGTTATTTCCCTTGAGTAATTTTCTTTTCCTCTTCTTCATTTATGGATTTTTTTGTAATTTTTCATAACATTCCTTGTGAATAGAGCAAGTTCATATGTATCTAGAGCATCATCTTCTTCCTCTTTTGTAGCTTTGAATGCCACACTTTTTTTCTTTTCATCTTGTTGTTGATCCTTCTTATTCAGGTATATCTTTTCAATGGAAATGACATCTCCTTTGACTTCATCATAGGTCATTTTATTTAAATTTATACTTTTAAGAGACACAATCTTAGAAAATCACTGAGGAGGCAAATTTTTGAGTATTCTTGTAATCTAATCTGCTACAAAATAGGTTTTTCCTACAGTTTTGAGTTCTCAAACATTTTTCCAAACCTGGAAAATTTTTCTTCAATGAATTCATCATATTTCATCTTGAAAAGTTCATAGTCATAGA
The DNA here is from genome assembly GCA_030864225.1 of Capsicum baccatum var. pendulum. Lineage (NCBI taxonomy): Eukaryota > Viridiplantae > Streptophyta > Magnoliopsida > Solanales > Solanaceae > Capsicum > Capsicum baccatum. Next base: position 49,604,913 of record CM061554.1, on the reverse strand, counting down.
ATAATAAACTTACAAAAGTTTGTTTGACCTTCTCAGTTCCTTGATATGTTACTTCCAATTTATCTTATATTTCTTTGGCAGTTTTACAATAGGAGATCTTCTCATAGTCTTTACCACTAATTTATTTTATAGAATATTATTTTCCTTAAAGTTGATCTGAATGATCTCCATTTGTTCATCAGTGTAATATTCCAAGTATGGAATGCTATCGGTAGATTTCTCACTATTTTCTAGTTTCTTTCCATCTTTGTCTTTGTTTGTAGATACACGTAGAAAATCACCAAGTTTGATTCCCTAAAATCTTTGACATCATAAGACTTGATGAAAGTCTCCATCCTTATTTTTCAATGTGAAAGTGTTTCCCATTGAAGTAAGGGGGCCTAGTTTGGGATGCCCTTTCAAAAAACAAAGCTCCATCAATAGTCTATGCCATGATCTTTTCTCACTTGCTTTTAAGCAAATACTTTTGAGTCCTTTCTTTGATACCAATTGAAAGTAGTAAGAGAGAGGGTGAATTACTCTTTTTTTGACTAGATAGTCAACATTTTTCAATAGACAGCCAACTATTGATTGCAGTAATAATTTAAAATAAAGTGTTGAAGGTAAATAACACTAGATATTTTATACTTATTAGGACCTCTAATAGGATTTGCTCGAGTCCCCTTAGGTTTCAAGGAATTGTACTAGTTCATTATTAATAAAATCAAAGTACAAGATTATTTCAAGCTTTTTGGCTATGACTCACACTTTGTTTGTTTCTTTCTTTTTTACTTTGATACAATGCCTCACCAACTATGTAATTATCGTCTCTCTTATTGAGTACACAATAAACCTTAAGAGAATATAATGCTTGAATAAAGTAGAGCAAAGAACTACAGAAGGTTGAGATAAAAGTATATCTCTTCCTTTAACTTCCAATGCTTATATAGTAGTTATTAGACTGCTACTAGCCATTGGAAGCTAGAAGGCAACCCAAAAGATTTTTTTTCTTAAGAAAATGAATAAGGAATATTAAATTTCCAAGAATAAGTAAAGACTAAAAGGAAAATCAAACTAAGTATAATATAAACATAAGAGAAAGACCCAACAATCCCATGATTTAAGTAATTCATTTAATGCAGCAAATCTTTCTCCTTTCCTGGAATGCCTCTTGATACTTAATAATATCTTCTGAGATGTTTTTCTTCAATCCATTTAAAGTAGCAAATTTTCCTCTTTTCATGAAATACCTCTTAATATTTTTGAAAATCTCATTGTTTCTTTTTGAGTATTTGAAACAGGATTGTTTTTCTGGAATACAATTAAGCTCAGGATCATTCATCAAAACTTAAACTATCACTAATATGGATGTTTACTTCGTTTAGAAGACTATCCTTGTTGTGCTGAGGGACATTTGACCTCGAAGTCTGTAGAAGCCTGGGACCTAACAAGATAACGCAGATTTCTCCTACATACAGGGATCTTTATGCAAACCGTGTTTCCACCCAACAAGAGAACCAATTTTTAGCTAATACACAACTTTTATTCAGTTTTGTGAGACACAATCTAAGTGTTGTCTACTATCAAGGAAAATGGACAAATTGTTTTTTCCTTTTGCTTATTTTTGTCTTTTCTATCAGTTTTCACATTAATCTTTTTGCTACTGATTTTCCTCCTCTTAATCTGTTTTAAAATCTTGGTGCTATATAGTAGAGTAACTTTGTTATTTGGAGATACTATACTACAAAAAATCCCCTTTATTATCTTGGTGATAGAGAATATGCACAAACACATTTTCTTATTTATTCTTCTCTTTCTAGTTTAGTTTTCTATATCAGTTACTTTTTCTAATGAGACAAACAAAAAAACTCAACTAGCTTTCCATAATCTTGTTACCAGTGCCATTCCTTTTTTGGTCAATAATTGGACCAAGGCTCTTTTTTTGCTCTTGGTTTGGTGTCACTTTCTGTCCAAAAAGACAAAGTTTTGTTGCTCTGGCTCTTCATAATTTGCTTTTTCAAGGCACAATTTCCCATATTTAGCAAATTTGTCCTTTCTTATAGAGCTTGATCTTAGGAACACCTAGGAAACAACTTGCTCCTCTTACGAATGATTGACATTGAGAATAATCAACTCCAAGGAAATATCCCCACAAGTCTATTTCACCATACAAGAGTTCATAAAATTTCATTGGCACTCAATAAACTTGGTGGTAAAATATGGAAAGGGTCATGGTAAGTACCCAAACTCAGAGTCTAGGATCTCTCAAACAAATAAAATCACAGGTATAATCCCTCGTTCTATTTAATGACACAAAGTGCTTGAACTTCAGTTTGTCTGAGAATAGAATCAATAACAACATTCCAAAGTACATTGATAATCTATCCCACTTAGAGAGTTTCTCTTGTATGATAATCAATTAATAGGTTTGATTCCTTTAATATTGTTTGATATATCATCAGTATTTGCACTACATTTTGGATACAATAGCCTTTCTGGTCCTATACTATTTTCCAGCTTCACTAGGCAGTATTTCCACTCTACAATATCTTGATTGTCCAAACAATCACATAGTGGGGCCAGTTCATCCAGAATTCAGGAAGCTATCAAATTTGAGAAAATTAATTTTTTCCAGTAGTTATAATCTTACTGGTCAATGTACGAAGTCTATTTTTGATATATCTTATTTAGAAATGATTTCTTTTAGTTTCAACAACCTCTCGGGTAGAATTCTATCCACTACAGGTCTTCATCTCCCAAAACATAAAGAACTTCCCTTTGAAGACAATTAGCTCAAAGGGGAAATTCATCTACATAAAAAATTCTTCCAAGCTTGAGATACTGGCATAAGATGGGAACATTCTTACAGGAACTAGTCCAAGTAATTGTAACACCCCAAATGTTTTCCCTCTAAAAATTTTTGGAGTTTTTTAACTCACTATCTAGGGTACAACTTAGGAGATGAGTTGTGAAGATTCATTATAAGTCATATAGATTTAATCATTTTCTGACCAGTAAGTTGTCCATGGTTTCTACTAAATTCATGACTTAGACTTCACTAGTCATAAAGTGAGATCACAGACGTAGAATAGGACTTGTGACCAAATCAGTAAGATAGCCCAAGGTTGTTGTCTTGGTAACGATTAAGAATCCACGAGTCGTAGGGTTAGGTCAAAAATTATAGGTTGTGGATCATGACCATACCAGTAAGGATACCTTAAATCATTCCCAAACTACGAGTCAAGGAAATTACTCGTACCCAATCATCATGAGTCATGACATGACCCATAACATCTGACAACAATCTTTCTGTGTTATATTTAAGGGAACTTTGGTCATTTATCTCTTTTCCAAATTGTAACCCACTACCTAGAATGCCCTAAGGAACCCCATAAATCCTTATTTCTCAAGTTTAAAATACTTTAAAATTCTCTCAGATCCATAAGTCAAGAACAAGATAATGTTTCTAAGGATTTGGCTTCTAGATCTCTAATTGGTGACTTCCCTCCATAATTCTCCATACTTTCCGGAATTTATCTCTTCCCCTAAACATATTTTTTTAAAAAGAATGTATTTAGAATTATTATTCATGTGATTAGTTGATGGTTTTGGCAATTGGGTTGAGGACCTTTGAATGTTATTAATGAAATTGCTTTTCCTATGATTTTTGTGAATAATTCATGTTTTCAATATATAGTTTTTGAATTCGTTGGGTGTATGGGCATGGTAAATGGTAATGGGGGTCGTGGATACTCCCGAATAAATGGGTTTTGAATGTATTTTGTACAGTAGGTTAGTTGGTTAATTTTAGAAACTTGCCATCAAAGAGAGTGATAACTAGGAAACTTCTAGATGATTCTAGAGATTAGGTCGATTAGAAGTAGGTTGATTGTAACTGTTTTCCTTCTCATTTTTGAATCAATAAATTATCTGATTTTCTTTTATTCTTTGTTTCTACTTCAGTGTTACGCCCCGAAAGTACCCCTAGACTTCACACAGTGCTCAAGACTACAAATAGTACTAAGCTAACCCATTCAGCCTACTTAACAGTAAACTCGTAAGAAAAGTGAGCTAATATAAATAGAACTTAAGGTTAGACAAAGACATATCTTAATAATAGTCTTTAACATGGGAATCTTTAAACAACTCTTTGAACTTAAAACATAAATAGTCTGACAAGCCTCTATTACTAACTAGAGAGCCACTGGGACAAACCCTAGCTGAACCAAACATAAATAGAAATCATATAACTAAAGCACTTTTATCAATGAACAAAAATCTGATAAACTGGGCCCCTGGATTATGAGGACACACCAAAATTCAGGACGTAGGTGATGATTCACGTGGTCAACCGGGCTGCTAGAAACGAGCATCAGAACCTACATTATAAGACAATGTAGCACATAGACATATATGTGGGTCAGTACCTCTAGAATGTACTCAGTATATAGGGGTGAGTGCATACATAAAATAATTACTGAATCTACACATAGACTTTTAATGATGCATGGTAAGTGCAAATGACTCACCTTAAGCGTGAAAAAAATAAAGAATGCAAAATCATAAACATGAGTAATGAAGCATAAGGTTAAAATTTGTGAGCCATAACACTTAGTTCTAGAAACTTTACTTTTACTCTTTCTTATGGGTGTTTCTTATAATCGACATAAACCATGTGAGCTATCATGGAATCCAACGTCTTACCCATATTGGGGAGAGCTGTTCTACCCTTGCCATCGAAATAGAATCTCAATCTTAGTGATCAATTTACTTCATCCATTTTGGTAAAAATCTTAACCTATGGTGGCTCATAGTTTCTACGAATTTAGGATACACTCATCCACATTCCCTTCTCGATGCTAAATACTACTCCCAGAATACTTATAGGCTTATACTTTAGGAAATCCACCTTAAATTAGCATAAGGATTTTATAGAGTGAAAACCAATTATGCTTTTCTTTACTTTAAATCATAATCAAGATGAACAATTATGGATTTCAAGGCTTGTCATTGAATCAAAAGATCAAGCTTTCTTGTAACCATAGAGGTTATACTTAAGCCTTAAATATCATACTTTCTTCCATGTAACTTGTAATACAATATCATGTTTAAAACTCAATTGGAAATCTTTAATTAATGTTTCAAATCAACTCTTGATATTCAAATCAGAATAGAAAATCTTCAAGTTAAAACATAAATAGATGAGAATATGTATGCACTTTAATACTAAAATCACATGATAATTTCATAAACTTAAGATAAGATAATTTGGGTATGAACCCTTATTGTGAATCATATAACTTTAACTTTAAGACAAGTTTTGGGCACAAGGATGAAAGATTATTCTCTTTTACAAACCCCATATACCTTAAAGTTCTTGGCTTGGTGAAGCAAAATTGACCTTTGAGACATGGGAGATGATCTTGAGAAAAAACCCTAAACTTGTTCTTAAGAATGGAATGGAATATTTTTTGTTGTTTTATTGATGGAAAAGAGAGGAAAAGTAATGCCCCTCGGGGATTTTTTCATGGGTTTGGAGTTATAAGGGGTAAAAGACTAAAAATCCCTTTAACTTCTCAAAATTTACTCGCCTGTTCTTATGAGTACAACTAGGCATCATAAATCGTAAGATGGATAGAATTAAAGAGGGTATACACTGATCAACTTATGAGCTATACCTATGACTGTATCTTTATTATACGACCCTTAGCCCCCCACTCGTATCTTGGACAATATCTCAAGGAGTCTATACTTATGAACTTACGACCCACCTTTATACGACTCGTACCCTACTTGATGACTCTTAGGGTCAAGGCATACCTAAAATAGATTGTCCACTATGCCACACTGCTTTGGGTACAATTTTAACTTACCACTCGTATTTTGTGCATATGACTCAAGGCATGAGTCGTATGATAGATAGAAAACTTTTAGAGATGGGGTATTACAATATCTCCCCCAAAGACATATTCGTCCTCGAATGTGGCATCACTTAGGACTAGGAAGAGGATCAGTAACACCAACCAAATTATAAACAATATTACATCTATCTTGATGATCCAACCACACACCACATATGATACGACTCAAGAATAACTAAACAGGATTAAAAAGACAGAGTCATGGCTGAAAATAACTAGTTTCCTTCTGTAGTAACTGAGTTGAAAAAAAAGAGATGAGGATACTTGTCCATCATGTCTGCTTTAGCCTCTCAATTAGCCCCTTTAGCTAATTGGTTTCTCCATATAACTTTCACTGATGTTACTTCCTTATTCCTTAGCCTTTGGACTTGCCTACCAAGTATCTCTACAGGATTCTCCTTATACGACAAATTTTGTCCCCCACGCTTTCTAGGGTAACTACTAAGGACAGACTTCCAATACACTTCTTAGGCATTAAAACATGGAAAACTAGATGAACCGCAACTAACTCTCATAGAAGATTCAATTCATAAGCCACCTCTCCAACACGCTTCACTATCTCATCCAGACCAACAAATCACGGACTCAACTTTCTTTTCTTTCAAAATATCATCATCCCCTTAATAGGTGAAACCTTTAAAAATACCAATCGCCCACTTCAAACTAAAGCTCTCTTCTTGTAACATCAGTATCTGACTTCTGATGACTCTGAAAAGTCTTTAATTTTTCAGGAATCAATTAAACCTTTGCATGGATTCAAGAATAGAATCTAGCCCAATCAAAGCCTCTTCATCAATCTCAAACCATCCTATAGGTGATTTACATCTATCCCCATACAGTGCTTCAAACGGAGCTATCTGAATGCTAGCATGATAACTATTATTATACGCGAACTCAATCAATAATAAGTGGTCATCCCAACTTTCTTTGAAATACAAAACACACAACATCAACATGTCTTGTAATGTGTATTTAGACAGGCCATCAATCTACAAATAAAAATCAGTGCTAAGCTTAACCTCTGTACCAAGGACTTACTAAAAATATTGCTAAAATTGAGAAGTGAACTGCGTGCCTCTATCTGAAATGATGGATAAAGGTATCCTATAAAGCCTTACTAACTCGTAGATATACATTCGACCATAATCCTCCATGATATCTAAAGTTTTGAAAGGTAGGAAATGAGCTAACTTAGTCATTCGATCTACTATAACCCAAATTAAATCCTGATAATATTTTGTACAAGGCAACCCAGTGATAAAATCCATATTCACTACTTCCCACTTCCAAGTAGGGATACTAATCTCTTGCATCATACCTCTCGGTCTCTGGTGTTCAACCTTTACTTCCTTATAATTTGGATATTTTGCCAAAAAATTTGCTATGTTCCTCTTAATAACATTCAATCAATAAATTTTTCATAGGTCTCGATACATCTTAGTAGTGCTCGGATGAATGGAATACCTAGAACCATGATCCTCAACTAATTTCCTTTCTCAAAACCCCTCTATAATCTAAAATCAAACTCTACCCCAATATCAAAGTACACCATCTCCCCCTTGGGAGAAAACCTCAACCTTCTACTGTTGGACTACTTCCAATGTAAGTTTAAGGATGGGATCTTTATGCTGCTTCTATTTAAATTCTACTACCAATGGTGATTCTAAACCATTCTAAACTACTACATCCCCATCACCAGTGTAGATAAAATGAAATCCCAAATGAGCTAGTCTATGCACCTCTTTGGCTAATTCTCATCCTTTCTCCTTGACATGGGACAAACTACCCATGGACAACCTACTCAGTGCATCAGCCACTACATTGGCCTTACCCGAATGATAAAGAACACTTAGGTCATAATATTTCAACCACTCCAATCACCTTCTCTGATGAAGATTTAACTCTTTTTGAGAAAACATGTACTGAAGGCTCTTATGGTCAGTGAAAACATCAAAATGTACACCTTAGAGGTAGTGCCTCTAAATTTTGAAAGCAAATATTACAACAACTAATTCTAAGTCACGAGTTAGGTAATTTTTTTTGTTATCCTTAAGTTTCCTAGAGGCAGAAGATATTAGTATCCCATTCTGCATCAATACATAACCTAACCCAACTCTGGAAGCATCACAATACACTACAAACCAATCTAACCCTTCTGGTATAGCTGTCAAAATTAATCTATCTTTCAACTCTTGAAAATTCTTCTCAGACTTATATGACCATAAAAAATACACCTTCTTTTGGTCCAGCTTTATCAATAAGGCTGCTATTGAGGAGAATCCTTCTACAAATCTTTTGGACTACCCTGCCAAGCTTAAAAGGCTCTGAATATTGGATGGAGTGATGGGTCTAGGCCATTTTAGTTTTCTGTAGATCTACATAAATACCAACCTTGAAATGACATGCCCTAATTAGGTAAAAAATTTTAGCCAAAATTCACAATTACCAAACTTTGCATATAAATGACAGTCCTTGAGGGTCTGTAGTACTATTCTTAAATAATCTACATGCTCTTCCTCACTTCTCGAATACACTAGTATGTCATCAATAAAGACAATGAAAAACGTATCCAAGTACTACTTCAAGACCCTATTCATCAAATCTATAAAGGATTTAGGAGAATTTGTTAGTCCAAATGACCTAACTACAAACTCAAAGTGGCGATTCCTCATTCAAAAAGCTATTTTTGGATTATCCTTCTCCTGGACTTTTAACTAATTATATCCCAATCTAAGGTTAATCTTGGAGAACGACTTGGCACCTTGAAGCTTATCGAACAGATCATCGATTCTAGGAATGGGATACTTGTTCTTGATGGTAACCTTGGTTAACTATCCATAGTTTATACACATTTGTAAGACCCCATAAGATCCTAGCTTATTTCAGCTTACTATTGCATGTTAAAGGGGTCCAAGACTAAATTCACTAAGTGTTAAGGCTTAGTGTTCTCCAAAGCCCCTTAAAATTTGATAATTTTATTTTACACCTTCCCAACCTCAGAACATTAGTTTCTAAGTTGATTCATGATTGGGGTTATCGATAATTCATCTTGGGTGGGTTTTAATTTTTTTGGATGAGGTTTAAGACCTGTTTGGGTGGTCAAAATAGATAGGCTCTGCGATATGGTTGTGGCACATTGATTATCGTGTCGGTGGGGGAACTATGGTACACCACATATCGCGTCAGTAGAGTACCATGGTGTGGGGTATTTCTCGTCGATTAGTCAGGTTTAGTTTAATGAGTATCAGGTCTAGGAGGGTATTTGAGTCATTTCCCTTACTTTAAGCTAGACATAACACGGGATTTAGGGTTCCAAAAGCATTATATATCATCTTATACATAAAACACTCTAAAAAGAACTTCTCTCTCAAGAGAAAACCCTAGCCTCTTTAAAATTCAAGCTCAATCTTCAAGAAATAACAAAGAACTTTCACTAATTCTTCAATTAAGGTATGTGTGATGCTCATCCATGGGATCTTTGCACCCATGGAGTCCAAGAACACATTTTCAAGTTTAAAGTTATGATTTTTACATGTTATTATCGTTATCATCATAAAGCTCTTATGAGCTTTGATTATAAATTATATGTACCATATGTTTTCATTAGAAATCGCCCATAACAAAATTGAATGGTGATATTCACATGTTAAATAATTAACCCATATCTTAATATTGAAATTATGTTATCATCACATGATTTAACTATTCCCATGCTTTAACTCATGACCCATATGTGTTTGATAAAATGCCTTAAAGATTTGGGTTTTGAATAATGACTACTTATTATGTTTCCTAAAGATTTAGTATGATCCTATTATTATTGCTATTGAGTCCTGGGGGGTATGAATACCCAAAAACTTAGTTGATTACTTAGTCTCTATTTTTTCAGAATGGTTTCAGAGTATTTAAGCATTATCAGTTTAGTCAGATATCATATTTGTTAAACTTAGATCAGTTCAGTAATATCAGTTAGTTTAGTTGGGAGTAGGATTTAGCATCCAGTGAACCCAGGGATGGGGGATTCACCTACCAGTAGAGGGTGTAATTCTTAGTAGAAATCCCTGCATTTTGTAACTATGTAGCCAGCATAGGTTGAGATGTTCACCTGCCAGTTAAGGGTTAACACATATTTTATTAGATCACCTTCCAGTCGAGGGTGAATCATTAGTACTTTGAGACATCAGTTTAGTGGATCCTCACAACTATTGTTAGTACCCGTGGCATGGTATAGATACCCTTCCAACTGGGGTCACAGGTTGGACCCCAATTAGCTTATATTGGGGCATGTTGGTTAGATGATAGCTCCCACAGCCCCAGTCCAGTATTCAATATAGATTTCAATTTTAGGTTTGTTTGACCATAGCATACAATTATCAGTTATTCAGTTATCATTATTTCAGTATTTCAGTTTATAGACTAATTCAGAATCAATTTATATGCTTGGTCATGCATTCTCAGATTCTACAGCTTTCATGTATTTAAACTCAGTCATCTCATGCTATTTATTCAATCATTATCTCATGCACATAATCCTATGCATTTTATCCTAACCTTATCTCGCATACCAGTACATTCAAAATACTGATCACATACATTTTCTTTGCGTTATGATGTTTTATATCATAGTTCAGACACTTAATTTCCTAATCGCGCTTAGCATGGTGAGTGATCATCTATCGAGTACTTAGTTACTTATTTTAATTATTTCAGTAGTTCAGCTTTTCATTTCAGTTAGACAGTTGGAGTTAGTTGGGTCTGTCCCATCAACTCTTTTCAGTGAGTTAGAGGCTTTCAGACAACATAAAGTTAGTCAGTTTATCAGCATTTTTATTTGGCTTTCACTCTGTCTTTAGACTCATGATTTAGTAATGATATAAGCGTTTAAACATTTGGCTTTATTCAGTTATTGTCGTGCATTTGTATTTTGATACTATATTAGTCATTGCTCAAAGCAGGTACTAGTTCATGGGTTAGCTTGTAGTCTATCAGAATCGTAAGCATCATATGGCGTCCAGGGTGTATTTTTAGAGCGTTACAACATTCTGAGAGTACCATCTTTCTTGCACATGAATAGGACTAGAGCGCCCCATAGAGATACACTACGTCTAATAAAACCTTTATATAAGAGGACTTTAAGCTATTCTTTAAACTCTTTAAGCTCGGCTGGATCCATATGGTAAGGAGGAATGGGGATGGGCTGAGTGTTGGGAAGGAGATCAATACCGAATTCTATTTCTCTATTTGGAGGTACCCTTGGAAAATCTTTGAGGAAAAGCTTAGGAAACGCATTGACTACTCAGACTGACTGAACTATTGGGGCTTCTGACTTAGTGTCTTTGACATAAACTAAATAATAGATGCATTTTTTTGATATTATTTTTCTAGCCTCAAGATAAGAGATGAAACGACCTTTGGGAAACACAGAGCTACCCTTCCACTCAAGAACTGCCTCATCAGGAAACTAAATCTTCACCATATGGATGCGACAATCTATTGATGTGTAGCATAAAAAAGATAATACATGCAAAGAATAACATCAAAATCTACTATCTCTAACTCTATTAGGTCTGCTAGTATGATCTTATAGAGGACAGTAATAGGAAACTCCCTATAGAATTATCTTGCAACCACTGACTCACCTACTAGGGTGGAAACTGAGAAGGTCTTAGAGATATTTTCAGGACATACCCCAAAATTTATAGCAACAAAATGAGTTATAGAAGAGAAATATGATCCTGGGTCTAATAATACAAAAAAATCAAGGTGAAAGGCACGAAACATACCAGTGACTACATCTAGATAACTCTCTTGTTATTGATGGGATGGTAAAGAATAAAACAATTCTAGAATTAACCACCACCGATACTAGAAGACGTGCCCTTGGGAGGAGCTGCGCGGCCTCGCTGAGGTGCTGCACTAGTAACCTGAGTCTTGGGATGAGTATCTCTGCTTCTCTACTTAGCAAAAGGATACTTGTTGATTTTTTGGCACATCTTACCACAAGAATTACAACCCTATTTGCCCATCAAACACTCACTAGGATGGGTGCTTCCACACTTTGCACATGTTAGAAAATTGGGCCTCCCAACTACACTATTCTGAGATCAGGAATTCAAAGTCTTGACCCATTTCTCCTGCCAGTTCTGGGTGCAAGGGCACTAGCTAAAGATGGAACATTCATCGATGAATGACCCTAAAATTGCAAACGGTTTCCCCCTCCTGTCCTTGGCTAAAAAAACTCAAATTATTTAGTCCTAGCTCTCTTATTTCTCCTTTTTTTCCTTAAACTTTTCTGCCTTAATCTATTAAGCATGAGTCATCAATATAGAAATATCCATATCTCCAATAATCACGGCAGTCCTACACTCCTTGACCACCAAATAAGATACCTTAGCAACAAAATTGCTCATATAAGCTCTAGAATTAGTTAAGAACTCAGGAGAATACTTAGACAACTGAGTAAGCTTAAGGTAGTACTCTTTCACCATCATAGAGCCCTATATCTGGTTCATGAACTCCTCTACCTTAGCTTCTCTTATATAATCCAGAAAGAACCTATCTATAAAAGCATTCTAAAACACCCACCAACTCACATGAGCTGCATTCCTTCCTTCCATATAACAATCGAATCATAAGAAATATTCTTCAACCTATAGGATGCCTATTATACACTCTTCTCTTCAGTAACATGCATAATATGAGTTATCTTTCTCACCTCATCAATAAGTAATTATGGATCCTCATCCACCTTTGTCCCAAGGAACTCTGACGAACTTATTCTCATCAGGTCCTGAATCTGGGCTGTAGCTAAATTTCCATTCTCTTGAGTGAAACCTCTACCTTTTGGTTCCCTTGAACATTAGCGGTCATAGTTTGGGCCAATGCTTGAAAAGTAGCCTAAAACTCAAAAGATACATTCTTATTTAAGGGGTCAACATACAGGGGTGGTTGATCATCATATCTACGTGCTTCAGCTCGATGATAAGACATAGTCTATCATGTAAACACACGAGTTAAGGCATATATACAAAACTGCAAGCATAATAGATCATGAAAGAATTGATAATTCAAAATTCGTTTCATAGCCTCTTGCTCATAAATGTGGCACAATTTATACTCATGATCAAGACTCTATGTAATGCAGCTTATCTGACTCTCTAGGACTCTTTAAACCCTAGTCTATGATACCAAGTTTGTAACACCCAGGAAGTAAACCTGTACTTCACACGATGTTCAATACTATGAATAGTCCCAAGCTAACCAATTCAACCTACTAAACTAGAAACTCATAAGAAAAGAGAACTAATAGAAATAGAACTTAAGGGTAAATAAAGACGTATCTTAATAAAAGTCTTTAAGTTAGGAATCTTTAAACAATTCTTTGAACTAAAAACTTTAATAGTTCGACAAGCCTCTATTACTGACTAGAGAGCCACTGGGATAGGCCCCAGCTGACCCAAACATAAACATAAATCTTATAACTAAAACACTTCTATCAACAAATAGAAATTTGATAAAATGGGTCCTTGGTTTATGAGGACCCACCAAAAATCACGATCTATGTGATGATGCATGTGGTCAATTGTGCTGGTAGAAACGAGCACCAGAACCTATATTAGAAGACAATGTAGCACATAGACATAAATGTGGGTTAGTACCTCTGGAATATACTGAGTATTTGGGGGTGAATGCATAAGTAAAACAATTACTAAATATACATATAGACTTTTAATGATGCATACTAAGTGAAAATAACTCACCTTGAGCTTGACTAAATCAAAAACTGCAAAATCATAAACATGTGTAATGAAGCATAAGATTAAACTTTATGAGGCATAATACTTGGTTATAAAAGCTTTAATTTTACTCTTTCTTATAGGTGTTTCTTCAAAAAGACATAAACCATGTGAGCTTTCATGGAGTCCAACGTCTTACCCATGTTGGGGACAACTGTTCTACCCTTGCCATCAGAAATATACCTTAATATGGGTGATCACTATTTCTCATCCATATTAGGAAAAATTTTAACCTATGGTGACCCATAGTTTTTAGGAATTTAGGATACGCTCTTCCGTATTCCCTTCTCGGTGCTAAATACTACTCCCGCAATGCTTATAGGCTATACATTACGAAATCCATCTTAAATTAGCATAAAGGTATTATAGAATGAAAACCAGTTATGCTTCTCTATGTTTGACGTCTTAATCAAGATGAACATTTGTGGATTTCAAGTCTTTTCATTGAATCAAAAGATCAAACTTTCTTGTAAATATATTGCTTATACTTAAGCCTTAAATCTCATACTTTCTTCCATATAACTTGTATTACAATATAATGCTTAAAACTCTATTAGAAATCTTTAATCAATATTTCAAATCAAACTCATGATATTCAAATCATAATAGAGAATCTTCAAGTTGAAACATAAATAGATGTGAACATGCATTCACTTTAATACTTCAATGACATGATAATTTCATAAACTTAAGATAAGTTAATTTGGGTATGAACCATAATTACAAATAATATAACTTTAACTTTAAAACAAGTTTTGATTATAAGGATGAAAGGGTATCCTTAGGGTTCATAAAGCCCACATACCTTAAAGTTCTTGGTTTGGTGAAGCAAACTCGACCTTTGAGACTTGGGAGATAATTTTGAGAAGAAACCCTAATCTTGTTCTTGAGAATGGAATGAGAGATTTTGTGTTGTTTAATCAATGGAAAAGAAAGGAAAAGTAATGCCCCTTGGGGTTAAAAGTCATGGGTTAGGCGTTATAAGGGGTAAAAATACTAGAAAGCCCCTTAACTTCTCAGAATTTACTTGCCAGTTCATATGAGCGTACCCCACTTACGACCCACTTTTATACGACTCATACCCCACTTGACGACTCCTAAGGTCAAGTTGTACCTATAATAGATTGGCCACAATGCCATACTGCTTTGTATACGATTTCAACATTCCACTCATATGTTGTGCATACGACTCAAGGGATGAATTGTATGATAGACAGAAAACTTTTAGAGATGGGGTATTACATTCTATTTCTGGTATGAGTTACCATGAATATCAGTTGATTAGTGTAGTTTTCATATGGTATCAAGACATAGGTTACTGTGGTTGGAAAACATCCTTGATCTCTAGCTTAGAGGAGTTAAGATCTTTGATTTAACAATTGCAGCACTGATAGTTAGATCTCTATTTGAAGCATAATTTTGAGTTTTTTTTGTTAGAAGTTGTGTCGATTACTTAAATCGTTTTAGTATAGTTTAGATAATTTTGAAACTTATCTGATTTTGAAGATTAAAATGCCACCATAATATAGATTCAAATGATCCATTATACATAGGAGCTTCAAAAGTATCTGGATCCACATTAATTCCAATCAAACTTATTACTTTAAAAAACTATGGAGTATGGAGTCGATCGATGTGAATTAATTTATTATGAAAGAGGAATTTTATATTTTTAACTAGAGGTTGTAATATGGAAAATTAAATAAATGATCTACATGAGCAGTAGGAAACTTGCAATGTGATTATGCTATTATGGTTAACGAGTTCTATCAGTGCAGAGTTGTTAAGTGGAATTATGTATGCAACAAATGCATTTGGAGTATGGGATGTCTATAGAAGAGATTTGATAAGTGAATCATATGAGATTGTATCAACTGCATAGGGAAATAAATACTCTAGCACAAGGAACTGATTCTGTGGCAACTTACTTTACAAAATTAAAGAATCTATGGAATGAATATTATACAGTGATTCAAACACCATCATGGAATTCTCAAAGTCAAAGGAATATGTTGATCACCTGTATGAATTAAGACTAATTCAATTTTTTAGTGGGCTAAATGACTCATATGACTCAATCTAAAGAAAGTTTTTCGTGAAGGGAGTTACTTCTACACTAATCAGGCATATGCCATGATAATGGAAGATAAAAGGCAACACCTGACTTGTGCAATTTCTATTACTGAGAAAACATATCCTATTTCAATGTAGGTTAATAAAGGATCAAACATAAGTCATAGAAATCAAGGATACAAAGAAAGAAAGTGTGATTGTTGTCATTTTAGTAGACATACTAGAGAAAACTGCTGCAAGTTGATAGGTTGTCAAAATTATTAGAAGAAAAGGAAGAACAACAACTATAATAATATAGCTTAAAGAGGATATAATGGAGTATATGGAAGGAACAATGGGCATGGAAACCAATATGCAGGTCAACTTAATTCACTTACTAATTTTATCGATGCAGGAAATCATGCCTCAACTAGTCATTAAGGAAGCAAAGAGATCAACAATGCAGTTTTGGCCAAAGGATAAGCTTTTATTGATGGGGAGTATAAGAAGATCACAGAGATTTTGAACAAGGATCCATAGGATGTGAATCAAGAAAAAATGTCAGGTATATTGCATGTTCACTATCTCATATTAATTCGCAAGAATGGATTGTAGATTCTGGTTCTACTTATCTTATAACTGCTAATAAAATTATATTATCTACAAGTAAAGTAGTTAGACCAGGAATGGATAAGGTGAATCTACCTAATGGTGATGAAGCTGATATTTCACATACTGGTGAAGCTATAATCATTGAAAATGCAGTTGTGAAGGATGTGTTATTTGTACCTGACTTTAAGCTTAACTTAATATTAGTATCCAAGGTCACTAGATAGCTATCTTGCTTTATATCTTTTTACACAAACTTTTGTGTTATCCAGGACCTTTACAATGGCAAGGTGAAGAGTATTGGTAGATAAAAAGATTGCTTATACATTCTTAGAATTGAATGCAAAGATATTGGCTTATCAGAGGGGTAATAAAAACAAGGAAATCTTATAACAGAAGTTACTATGAAGGACACCAGCCTATGGCATAGAAGACTTGGACATCCATCTACTCAAGTATTATAATCTTTAGATCTTTTACATCATAATAAATATTGAGTTGTTTAATAAATATCATATATGTTTACTAGAAAAAGACCAGGTTGACATTTGCCATTAGTGATACTAGATATACTGCTTTTTTGATATCTTACATATGGACCTTTAGGGACCTTATAAAACTCCAAACATTGATAAGAAGTTTTATTTCCTAACAATTGTTAATGACTGCAGTAAATATACTTAGGTTCCCTTATCTCAGTTAAAATCTTAAACTATCATGGCTCTTAATAGTGTTCTGATAATGATCAAGACTCAGTTTGGGGATACTATCAAATCCATAAGGTCAACCAAAGGGACAAAGTTTTTTAACTCAAAATGTTCAGAATTATTCACCTCTCTAGGCATTCTATATCAAATTATTTGTCCTTACACACCACAACAAAATGGTGTGGTGGAGAGGAAACATAAACAAATTTTAAACATTTCTAGAGCTATTAAATTTTGGTCTTATATACCTATCAGGTTTTGTGGAGTACTTATTCAAACTATAGTATATTTGATAAACAGATTAGTATCATTATATATTGGTGGTAGAAGTCTTTATAAAATGCACTCCTCTAAAGTTCCTTCCTTAGTGCATTTAAGGTTTGTTGGTTGCTTATGTTATGCTTCAGTACTACCTATAGTGACAGATTTTCTGAATGTGGAAGATTTGCAGTGATGATGGAATACTCTACTTTATCGAAAGGATATTTATTGATGGATTTTATATCAAGACCCGAATGGAGGACCTTTCCGCGATGGGCATCCCGAACTATGAAGGCCCTAGAGACCCCTTAGCTTGCAATCATAAGCATAACTCATCAATTGTAATAATGCAGAAGTAAAATGAAAACATAGTGGTTTTATTATTTCAACTAGACAATATGGGACACAAGCCTATAAGAAAATCCATAGCCATTTATAACTAGTCTAGGAATTCTGTACTAGCTGAAAACAATAAACTATTTAACAACTAGAACAAGTCCCTTGGTTGGTCCATGAACTAAAATCAACTGAAATTAACACATGCATAAAGGCCTTCAAAAATAGGAAAGGCGCACCAAAACATGGGAATCTACTAATTAGCGCACCAAAATAGTATGTCACAATCTACTAATTAGCGGGGCCATGGGACTGGGCCTCAAAACATGAAATATAGGGGGTTAATACACAATGTACTGGTATGTGAAATAATCCAAAATAACATACTTTTATACAACATACGTGAGAGCATTTCTTAAAACAATGAACATAAAATAAGTGAAAATACATAGGCGTACATTAATGAACTTCAAAAAAATTCTGGGAAATCATAACTCACTCTTTATTTAACTTCTGAGCTAGAGGGTACTCCCTACATTTCTACAATACCACAGGCTATATGGAATCCTCCATTAACTCGGCGGCCAAGCCTCCAATCTAAGTTTGCCGCAAGGATTTGAGTTCATGAAATTGGTAATACCCCTCATGTAAGCATACCGTAGGAATCCCCCCATGTGAGATGTCCTAATTATCCTCCCATGTAGGATAACATATCATAAGTCCCATATCGATAAATTATGATTTCAGGCTATGAGTTATCAAAAATCGAGCCTTCTTCGGGTAACTATCCAACCCTCTTTAAGAATAATTTTAGTTCTTTAAACATCATGCTTCATGCTTAAAAACAGACAATGCTATTTTGTTTAGGGCATATAAACATAGGGTACCATCATACCCAGACTTTCAAGTCACTCAATGCTTATCACAACATATCTGTAGCCCTTTCTTCTTTAGCACTACGTTAATGACCACCCAAAACTTTAAACATCATATGAGAAAGTGTTTTTCTATAGGTTATCAAATGAGTTTTCACAAATCATCCTCTTCTTAATATTTAAAACATATGGTGTCCATCTTATGCTTGCATTTACTTTAAAACTCATACAATCCTTCAATTAGTATAATGAACGATTTCAATAATACAAACACCTCCTCGACACATCATAAACCATATCAATTCATGAACATTTATAAGTAATTCATTCCCAAGTTTTTCTTTTAAAATTATGCATTGGAACAACCCATAACATTTGGGATCAAAGAATATCATGGTGAGAGAGGGTTTTTTGTTATTCATGCTCTTAATCAAACTTTACAAACTTAAAACACATCTATATATACATGGTAACAATTCAATTATATGAAAGGGGTTCAAGAAAGACATTATTTTTATCAAAACAAAGCCATGATACATGCTATTCAAAATAATGTCAAATACCTTCTTTGTAAACATGAGTATATATCTTTAAATTTCATAAAAATAATAAAACATATGCCCATCGAGTTTAGGATAGCCCCACATACCTTAGGTTACTTAATTTGAAGAATCGAACCCTAATCTTGACACTTTCTTAAGAAACTTGAACTTAGAGGTTGAACTTTTGATCTTTGGGGGAGGAGTTAGGGTTTAGCTGGGAGAGAAATTGAGTAATCTTTGTCATATAATGGTTTAATGATGACTTAATTTCGTGTTATTATGACTTGGGGTTATGGGGAAAAGATGAGACTGCTTTTTGGAAATTAACTTCATAACTAAAATCCCAGTTTTGGAGTCCATCTCGTCATGCCAGAGGGATCATCGCCATATGCACTGCGATGAGGTGAAATCACGGTGACCTACTATTTTTGTGATCTAAACATAGCTCAAACCTCATCCGAAAAATCTGAAACTTCCTTGAGACATGCCTTTTACACCCCAAATAGTAAATAACTAATTAATCTACATCTTGGGGTCAGGAAGACCAATTTTGAAATCATTGAAGTTAAGGGTTTAAAATATGACTAAGTATTTCAAGACTTAGAAAAATTTTGAGCCATAAGACCCTTAAGCATGCAACTAAAAGCTACATTAAGCTAAGAATAGTACGGGGTAATACTATTCGGGTCCATAAACATAGGAAAAACAGTTTAACTTTAGTCTGAAAGTGTAGGGTATTACATTATCTCCCCTTTGGGATCATTCATCCCTGAATGATGGGTAGGAACTTGTTGAAGCTCTAAAACTATTGAACAAAGAACGTAAACTTGCACTGAACATTTTTCCTCAACCAAATATGCAAAGGCATCAATAGAGCTTCATGATAATCCCTAGTGAACGCGAAAGAACGAAGCATGATGTAATGAAACTTTACATAGGGATGATCTTGCACATGAATTCTATGAACCATAATCATCACAACATACGGATGAGTTAATTTGGTGATAATAGGCCTGATTTACATCGGTACAATCATGAGATGACATTTCATAGGAGATAGGGATAGAAGAATTCTCTACCTTACATGATACAACGAATAGACTTAAACTTAAAGACACTACTCGGCTATACCCCAATATGAAATAACTTACTTCGTCCTTTCCATCTTACATTTCTACCATCACACATCTTACCACAAAAGTTTGAGTCCCACTGCATGGTACTTCTATATTGAAACCTAAACCAGAGAAAAGAGGTACTAGCTTAAGTTGTGGGACCTTGTACTCTACATCCCATTAATCATATTATTTCACTTTATCACTACCATCAAACACACTCTAGTTTTAATTCAGGGAATACTAATCATATAGCATATTAGTTTGTGTTTTCATCAACCATAACATTCAGGCCTATCATTACTACACCCACTTCATAGATCTGTCACCTATAAACTTACTAAGAAAGTCATATCAAAATTTTTACATTCAAGAATATCTACTCCCTCTTCCTAAGTCACTTCTACTCTTACATAACTACTATAATACTATTATTCAGAGGGTTATTGAGGGACCCAATAATATGCATCAAAAAATTAAGTAACATTATTAGATTATACCATATACTTATTGGACTACTCAAGGTGGGATGTGATATGAAGATATAATACAATAGACACGAAGTGCTCCATATATCAAGTGTCTGGATCCTAACTAGAGAGTCATTAAGACATAAACCTACACAATATGAGTTCTCGGGACTGGGCACGATGAGAAACATCTGAGCATATATCATGAGCGATATACCATGAAGGCGGAACTCAAGAGGTCAACACTATAACAAGGATTGCCACTTGAAGCTATTGCTTCTTATTTTTAGAGTTGAGATAGTGATGATTTTGCATAAACTTTATCACTTTGGCTAAACAGACATAGAATGATTCGGTGACATATAGAAACATAATTTCTTATGTACAAGCATGATGTGAAATATGGATTTTTATGGATCATGAGAAATGTAACATAGGGATTGAATACTTGAAAGAGTGGGTTACTGAGAGGTCATTGCTTCTAGTTTGGAGGTCAGATCATAACATAAGTGGTATAAGAACTCAAACCTTAGGCATAAGCATGACTTTAATACATAAGACATTGGTAGAATGTCCTCTTTAAATTCAAGTAGGAGGAACTTTCTTGAATAGGAATAGATTTTATCATAACTCTTTCCTGAAACTTGACACCTCGAGAGAATTCGGGAACTACCTTAATTCATCATCTCCCCCTTAGATCAAAGTTACAATCCTAGACTTGAGGACATATCTTCTTATTAAATCTACTAGAAAAACCCTCCACACAATGGGGTATCTCCACACATAAACGCTAAACTCCCTAGACTTCTCCTTGTTACAAAATTCAATAGTCTGAACTAGGTACACATGACACTCATACATATAAAACCTTATCTAACAACATGCTACCCAGGGTTCAACTTATCATTATATACTCACGCTCTTATCCAGTTAATGATTCAACCACAATTCATCATTTTACTCTTGTTCTCATGTGTATATATATACATCACAATTATCCACTCATTATTCCATAAGTTGCCAATCTAGGCTATTGCTCACTTCAATCCAAGCCTACCACTTACTCCCACAAAACATGCATCATTAATCTAAGCTAATATAGTATTTTTTTATCACCACCGTCCACATCTAAAGTTCAAGCCTATAGTCAAGAATCTATCATGTACCACCGATGAAGCATGCCATATATTATACTAGTCCATTGAATTAGGAAATAAACCCAAATATCTCATTTCACTTAACTACTACCTACAATCACATCCTTTCCTTGCCATTAATACTATACGTCAAAATCCACTACTCACCTTCTTACATGTAGTACTAGTTTACAACTACTAAAGAAAAGAAAGTCAAGGGGGTAATATCACATAATAGAAATAGTTGACCTTAATCTTATATTATAACCCATTATGATCTTATCTACATATCTACTTTATCACATCATACTTAGTTACCCAAGCATACACTTAGACTACCCTCAAATTCCACTTACACCAATGAGTCTCTACCCATAACTTATTGACTAATCTACCCCTTTCCATTCACAACCTTTAAATAATTTCTAGGACCACCACAACTATCTATTCTGAGATCCTTCAAATTCCATTTTATCTAGTTCACTTATAAATAATAATCATAGCCAGACACTTCCTCCACAGACTACCATACTCTTCAAAATTTTGCTACAATATTGGCCAATCAAAATAAAAGAGAAACCCACCCCTCAGTTAAGGGTTATACAACTCAAACTACTTATTTATATAAAAGTCACCCTGACCCTGACTACTAACTTTATAACTTCATATCACTAACTTTGGGATCATCTTACTACTAATAGGGTATGACACCTTAACACATACTACTACTCGGGTGGAAAAATTGTTCCAACATTTTGACATGTATCACTACCCTTAAGCATGACATCTTCAACATATACCTTAGTCTCAAATGCACGATTGATGTAGATAAGGATATAATATTAAATTAATACACTTTAAAGCACTTCTAGACTCCTCTCAAGTCCCTGTGCAATTTCATAATCTTTTATGACTCAAATTGAAGGGACAACTTCATTTAAACTCCAAGATTCTAAACTTGAATTGACTAGAAAATGAGACATAGTTAATAAAATTAGATTAAAAAACGAATCTAGATAACTTCCAAATGGACAACACAATGGCACAATCTATAACATGAAGAAAAGTGAAACATTCCTAAACGCTTAGTAGCTTTCTCCTTATAAGTGTGGTGCATTACATACCCATAAAAAGGACTCTACGCGATGCAACATCACAGTCAACCTAGGACTATGAGCCGTGCTTTGATACCAAGTTTGTCACAACTCGAATCGAGGCCCTGACCGCGATGAGCACCCTGAACCATGATGGACCAAGAGACCCCTTAGCTTGCAATCATACGCCTAACTCATCAATTATAATAATGCAGAAGTAAAATGGAAACATGGTGGTTTTATTATTTCATTTAGACAATATAAGACATAAGCCCATATGAAAATCAATAGCAATCTATAACCAGTCTACGAAGTCTTTACTAATCAAAAATAATAAACTATTTGAAAACCGAGATAAGGCCCTCGATCAGACCATAAACTAAAATCAACTAATAAAAACACATGATTAAAGTCCTTCCAAAATAAGGGAGGCTTGCTAACTCCAGATGTCTTACATTATCTACTGATTAGCAGGTCTACGGGATAAGGTTTCAAAACCTGAAATATAGGGGTTCAATACATAATGTACTGGTATGTGAAAATATCTAAAATTACATACATTTATACAACATATATGAGAGCATTTCTTAAAAAAATGAACATAAGATAAGTGAAAACACATAGGCATACTTTAATTAACTTCAAAACTAATCTTGGAAATCATGACTCACTCTTTATTTTACTTTTGAGCTAGATTGTACACCCTATATTTGTACAATCCCATGAGCTATATGGAATCCACCCTTGACTCAATGTCCAAGACCCTAATCAAAGTTTATCAAAAGGAATGGAGTTTATGAAATTAGTAATACCCTCATATTAGAATACCATTGGAATCACCCCATGTGAAATGTCTTAATTATCCTCCTATGTAGGATAACATATCATAAGTCTTGTATTGGCAAATTATAGTTTTAGGATGTGACTTATCAGAACTAGAGCCTTCTTTGAGAAAACATCCAGCTCTTTTTGAGCCCAATTTTAGTTCTTTAAACATTATACTTCATTCTTAAGAGCAGTCAGTTCTATTTTGTTTAGGGCATATCAGCACAGGGTAGCGTTATACCCGGAATTGGAAGTCACTTAATTCTTATCACAACATATCTGTATCCTTTTCTTATTTAGCACCACATTAATGACTGCCAAAAACATTAAATATCATGCGATAGAGACTCATTCTATAGGTTATCAAATGATTCTTTCTAGCTAGCATAGTTTAGAGATGTTAACCTACTAGTTGAAAGTTGACATTATCTCACTATAGCACCTGATAGTAGAGGGTGACTCTTTTGTCCTTTGAGATTTCATTTCAGTGGATCCACACAACAAGAATTAGTACCTGCGACATGGTACTGACACCCTTCTAACTGGGGTCGCAGGTTGGGCCCTAATTATCTCTTATTAGGGCATGTCAATTAGATTATAGTCTCAGTCTAATATTCTATTCAGAGTTTAGTTTTAGGCTTTCTTGACCATGGTATACAGTTATCAGTTATAAAGTTATCAAATTTTTGTATTTCAATTTACCAACTATCCCTGTATCATATCGTATGCATGGTCATGCATTCTTAGATTTTTATATCTTTCTCATATACTATCCATAATTCATCTCATGCTATTTATTCAGTTATTTATTATTCATGCATATCATCCATGCATATCAGCCTAACCTCATTTAGCATACCAGTATATTCAAAGTACTGAATGCATACTCATTTCTTGTGCTATGATGTCTCATATCATGGTTCGGATGCTCAAGTTCCCTCCATACCTAGACATCCCAGTGCACTAGCAGCAACAGTAGTGGTGAGTCCTCATATTTTAAGGTCTCATTAAGTTTATTTTAGTGTTTCACTTCAGTAGTCAGCCGAAGTTAGTTGGGTACTTTTTCTATCGACTTCACAGTCAATCAGTTAGAGGCTCTGAGACACTTTTAGATAGTTAGTTAGTTATCGGTTATTATTAATAGTCTTTATAGTATTATTTTCTAAAATTTTTATAGGCATATTAATTTAGAGATATATTTAAATGGTTGAACCTTATGGAGTATCTAGCATTATTTTCCGCACATTTGTACCCTTTATTATCAGTTTGTACAATGCTCAAAGCAAGTAGCTACTCATGGGTTAGCTTTTGGTCACTTGTTATTGTAAGCACCATGTGGAATCCAGGGCGTACTCCTAGGGCATTAAAAACTTAGTATTAGAGCCTAACATTTTAAAGTGTCGTAGGAAGTCTAAAATCACGTTGAGTAGATCTTGTTCATGGGTGTGAAGTACGCTACACTTATGGACAAGAGGCTACAAGACATTTTAGGAAAAGTTTCCCTTCTTTAAGTATTCATGTCATGTGAGTGAGCATAAGCTTAATTTAAACCCTATTTATAATTCAATCTTATTTCCATTTATAGAACATGCCTCCTAAAAGGAATAATAGAAGGTGAAATGGGAATCAACCCACACCTCCGCCTGTTTAGGAAGATCTCCTAAATGAGCATGTATACCATGTCAAATTCAAAGATACATTCACTACTTTACATCACTCAGTAGCAACCTAGAATAATTAGTCGGCTTCCATCCCAACCATTTCGGTGGCTAATACTACTACAGCTAGGATTGAGGACTTTACTCGAATGAACCTTTCTCTATTTTTGGGATCTAAGTCTGAAGAGGATCCATAAGAGTTTGTCAACATAGATTAGAAGGTAACTGATATTATGGGTGTGACTTCTAGTGAGAATGTAGAGTTGGGTGCTTACCAGTTATAGGATTTTTCTCACACCTGGTATAAGTAGTGAAAGAAGATAGAGAGGCAGATGCAAATCCTATTAAATGGGAAGAGTTTATAATGGCCTTTTTCGATAGGTTTTTTCCTGTGGAGTTAAGGAAAGCTAAGGTTTAGGATTTTATTAATATGAGGTAGGGAAACATTAATGTGAAGGAGTATTCTCTTAATTTTACTCAGCTAGCTAGGTATGCTCCTAATGTGTTGTTTGATGACAGGCCTAGGATGCGTAAGTTTATCTTTGGTAAAGCTGATAGCATGGTCAAAGGAGTGCATGACCGCAATGTTGATTAAGGAGATGGGCTTGTCTAGGTTGATGGTCCATGCTCAAAAAGCAGAAGGTTAAGTAAAGATAGAGGGAGAATAAGAGAGCCAAAATAGTTAGCTTAAGTTTTTATAAGCCAAGGTTTGAGGGTGGTAATTGTCCTCAATTCCATGAGAAATCTTTAGCCTCAGCTCCATCTTTATCTAGTGCACTAGTGCCAAAGTTCAAAAATTATAATCGGGATAGGCACCGGGCCCTAAGCCCCAAGAAAGTGTAAATAGTGGTCGTACAAATCCTCTTAGGCAGAAATACAGTAGAAACCATTAGGGTGTGTGTAGACTTGGTAGTGATATATACCTTGGGTGTGTTAATATAGGACATAGGGTTAAGAGTTGACCACAAAGTGGTAATTAGGGTTAGACAAGTCATCCCCTAATTCTATTTGATCGCCCAACTCAGATGGGTGCCACTTCTAGTGTCACCGGTGGTTAGTACCTAAATAGATTGTATGCACTTCAGTCTCGGCAAAATTAGAAAAATTCTCCTGATGTGATTATTGGTACGTTGCAGGTCTTTTATTTATATGTTTGTGCTTGATTAGATCCCAGAGCTACTCTTTGTTTTGTAACCCCTTACATAGCTGTTGATTTCAGTATCAATCCTGAGACTTTAGTAGAAACATTTTCAGTAGCTACCCCAGTGGGTGTCTCTATTTTAGCCAAGCAGGTATATAGGAACTATCCGATCATAATATCCTAGAAAGTCACCTTAGTTGATCTTGTAGAGTTAGAGATGACTAATTTTGATGTCATTCTCAACATGGATTGACTCCACTCATGCTATGCTTCAGTTGATTATAGAAATAGATTTTTTCATTTTTAGTTTCTGAATGGACCAGTCCAAGAATAGAGGGGTAGTATTTCATCACTTAGGGGTCAGCTTGTTTCGTACCTTAGAGCAAGAAAAATGATATCTAAAGGGTGGTCTACCATCTTGTTTTAGTAAGGACTCTAGTTCATAGACTCTCAATCTCAAGTTAGTTTTAGTAGTGATGGAATTTCCAGATGTGTTTCTCAAAGATCTTCCTGGAGTTCCTTTCGAAAGAGAAATTAATTTTTGAATAGATCTCTCTCCAGATATCCAGCCTATCTCTGTTGTGACCTACCAAATGGCTCTAGTATATCTTAGGGAGTTAAAAAAATAGTTTAAAGATGTCTTAGAGAAAGGATTCACTAGGCCCAGTGTTTCCCCATAGGGAGCTTCAGTCCTTTACGTAAGAAAGAAGGATGGCTCTTTTCATAGGTATTTTGGCCTTACAAATTCCCCAGTAGATTTCATGGACTTGATTAATAGAGTGTTCAAGAAGTACTTGGATATGTTCATCATAGTCTTCATAGATGACATCCTTGTCTATTCTTGTAATGAAAATGACCATGCAGGCCACCTCAGAATAGTATTGTAGACTTAGAGAGCCCATAAGTTATTTGCTAAATTCAGTAAGTGAGAGTTTTGGCTAAGATCAGTAGCTTTCCTTGGACATATTATTTTTGATAATGGCATTAGAGTTGATCCTAAAAAGACCGAAGTAGTGAGAAACTAGCCTAGAACTATTTTCCTGTTAGATATCAGGAATTTCTTGGGTTTTGTTGGCTATTATCGATGACTGTTAAAGGTTTTTTGTCTATTGCATTCCCCATGTCTAGATTGAATCGAAAGAAAGTCAAGTTTCAGTGATCCAATTCTTGTAAGTAGAGTTTCAGGAGTTAAAGAATCGACTAACCTCAGCCCTAGTTTTGACCTTGCTAGATGGTTCAGATGGGTTTATTATTTAGTGTGATTCTGCTAAAGTTGGGTTGGATTGTGTTTTGAGGTAGAGAGGTAAGGCCATAGCCTATTACTCTAGGCATCTTAAACCCCATAAGAAGAATTAGCCTGCCCATGATCTTGAGTTAGCAGTTGTTGTGTTTGCCTTAAAATTTGGAGGCATTATCTATATGGGGTGCACGTTGATGTGTTCACGAATTATAAAAGTTTGAAGTATGTGTTTTCACAGAGAGATTTAAATATCTATCAATG
Organism: Capsicum baccatum var. pendulum; assembly: GCA_030864225.1. Classification (NCBI taxonomy): domain Eukaryota; kingdom Viridiplantae; phylum Streptophyta; class Magnoliopsida; order Solanales; family Solanaceae; genus Capsicum; species Capsicum baccatum. The sequence goes on along the minus strand of CM061554.1, from coordinate 49,576,895 downwards.
AAGATGGTTAGAATTATTAAAGGACTATGATATGAGTATTTTGTATCATCCGGGCAAGGCCAATGTAGTGGAAGATGCCCTTAGTAGATTTTCTATGGGCTGTGTGGCTTATGTTGAAAATGATAAGAAGAAGCTGGTTCAGGAGGATCATCAGTTGACAAGGTTACGCATTCATTTGGTTGACTCAGTTAAGGGTAGTGTTTGTATTCATAATAGTTTGGAATCTTCTTTGGTTGGTGAGGTGAAGGAAAAACAAGATAGGGACCCCATCTAGTAGAGTTGAAGGAGTCAGTCAGAGATCAGAAAGTAGAGGTTTTGTCCCAAGGGGGAGATAACGTATTGCGTTGCTAGGGTAGACTGTGTGTGCCATATGTAGATGGTTTGAGATAGCAAATTCTAGTAGAAGCGGATGGGGCGCGTTACTCTATTCACCTAGGAGACAACTAAGATATATCGTTATTTCTATGAAATTAATTGGTGGAGAGGTATGAAAAAGGATATTACAGAGTTTGTAGCCAAGTGTACTAATTGTCAGTACGTTAAGTTTGAACTCCAAAGACCTAGTGGCACTATGTATGATTTTAGCATCCCCACTTGGAAGTAGGAAGAGGTAAACATAGACTTTATGATAGGGTTGTCTCGTTCACATCATCGGCATGATTTGATTTGGGTTATTGCAAATAAAATAACCAAATTAACCCATTTCTTACCAGTCCATACTTTTATTCAGCTAAGGATTATGCCAAGCTCTATATTAGATAATTTTTTAGGTTTCATGGAGTCTCGTTGTACATCATTTTATATAGAGGTACTCTGTTTACCTTTCACTTTTGGAAAGCTTTTCAAAAGGGTCTTGGTACTTGAGTTTATCTCAGTACAACCTTTTACCCTCAGATAGATGGTTAGGTAGAAAGGACCATTCAAACCCTAGAGGACATGTTGAGAGCTTGTGTTATCAACTTTAAGGGCATTTGGGATGATCACCTGTAATTGATTGAGTTTGCCTACAATAACAGTTATTATTCAAGTATTCAGATGGCTCCATTTGAGGCTCTATATAGGAAGAGATGCAAATATTCTATTGGTTGGTTTGAGGTAGGTAAGACCATGTTGATAGGGCTAAATTTTGTATTTGATACATTTGAGAAATTTCAGGTATTCAGAGAAAGGCTTAAGACAGCTCAAAGCAGTCAAAAATCCTATGTAGACGTGCATATGAGGGATCTTGAGTTCACAGTTGGAAACTTGGTTATTTGTAAGTCTATCCCATGAAGGGAGTGAAGAGGTATAGCAAGAAGGGGAAGCTTACTCCCCGATATGTTAGACCTTAAAGGATCTTGAGCCGCTTAGAAAAGGTAGCTTATGATCTTGAGTTACTTGTAAATTTGGAATAAGTGCACCAAGTATTTTCACGTTTCTCTATTGAAAAAGTGTATTGGTGATCCAGATTTTGTTGTTCCTTTAGAAAGCTTAGATGTTCAAGATAGCCTTTCTTATGAAGAAGTCGCAGTTGAAATCTTAGATCGCCAGATTTGCAGACTAAGGAACAAAGACGTTCCCTTGGTCAAAGTTCTTCGGTGGAATCAGTCCGTTGAGGGAGCCACCTGGGAAGCAAAAGCAGATATGCAAACCAAGTACCCTCACCTTTTCTTCACAAGCTCAGATTTAGTTCAAGGTAACAATTTTCCCTTATATTATATCATTTTCATTCTTAGTCCCAACCATAATCATATTTATGTCATTGCACGCATTCACGAATCAGTTCAGTCAGTCACTATGTTCAGACTCAGTTATGTAATCATGTTTCACTTATGCATATTCAACATGTAATCTCATTACTTTAGTAATTCATAGCTTAACTAGTCTCATTCGTGGATGAATATTCCCAAGGGGGCGATATTGTAAGACCCCATAAGATCCTATCTTATTTCATCTCACTCTTATATGCTAAGGGGGTGCAAAACATAGAAAATTCCATCAAGTGTTAAGACTTAGTCATTTGAAAAGACTCTTAAACTTTTATGATTTTAATTTCAACCTTCCCAGCCTTACAACGTTGGTTTTTAAGTTGATTCATGATTGAGGTGGTCGACATCATGTCTCGAGTTAGTTTTCGATTTTTCGGATGATGTTTGAGGCTTGTTTGGATGTTCAAACCAGCGAGTCAGTTTGATATGGCCATGGTGCACCGCTTATAGCGTTGGTCGTATGCATGCATTGCCTAATGCATCGACTAAGCGACGCGATGCATCACTTGCCGCATCACTAGCCATATTCAATGTAATTAATTCTGGGTATGTAGGGGCATTTGAGTCATTTTACCCTTATTTTTCCTTACCTACAACATGAGCTTAAGGTCCCAAAAGGGCAAAACCACTCATCTTTTCACAAACTCTGTCAAGAACAAAACCCTAGTTTCTTCAAATAGAAGTTCAAGCTTCAAGAAATCACCAAGAACTCACAAAAATTCATTAGTTAAGGTATGTTAGAAGTTCATTCATAGGTCATTTTCACCCATGGAGATCAAGAATCCACTTTAAAGTTTAAAATTATGACCTTTACATGTTTTCATGAATTTTATCCATGAACTTCCATGAATTTTGAATTTTATATCATGTTTACATGTGTTTTGTCGGACTTAGCCTTTGGTCCATTTGAAGGATGGTATTTGCATGTTAAATCCTTAACTCATGATTTTGTATTGAAATTATGTTATTATGCCATGATTTAACTATTCCCATGCTGTAATGTTTGACCCCGATGTGTTTGATAAAATGCCTAAGAGATGAATTTTGAACCATGACTACTTATCATGCTTTTGAAGCATCGGTATGTTTCTACTGGTAATGTTATTGAGTCCTGGGTGTTATGAATACCCAAAATTTAGTTGTAAAATTAGTCTTAGTACATTCAAAATGGTTTTCAGGCATATATGAGTATTATTAGTTTAGTCAGTTATCATATTAGTCAAGTTTAGGTCAATTTAGTATTTCGAGTCAATTCAGTTAGGAGAAGGATTTAGCACTGAGCAAATCGAGGAATGGGGGCTTACTGGTCAGTTGAAGGTGTGATCTTTAGTAGCAGTCCCTATAATCTAAAACTGCATAGCAGAAGGTTAGAGAAGTCAACTTGCCAGTTGAGGGTTGACATATATCTCACTATAGCACCTGGTAGTAGAGGATGAATCTTTAGTCGTTTGATACTTCATTTAAGTAGATCCATACATCTAGTGTTAGTAATCGTGGCATGGTATTGACACCCTTCCCACTGGGTCACAGGTTGGATCCCAATTAGCTCTTATTGGGGCATGTCGGTCGGATTATAGCTCCCATAATCTCAGTCCAATATTCAATTTAGAGTTCATTTTAAGGCTTGCTTGACTATGGCATACAGTTATCAGTTATTCGGTTATTAGATATCAGTATTTAAGTTTATAGACTATCCCTATATCATGTCATATGGTTAGTCATGCATTCTCAGATTTTATAGCTTCCTTGTATACTATCCATAAGTCATCTCATGTTATTTATTCATTTAGTTATTACTCATGCATATGAGCCATGTGTATCACCCTAACCTCATTTAGCATACCAGTACATTCAAAGTATTGACTACATACTCATTTTTTATGCTTTGATGTCTCATATCATAGGTTCAAATGCTTAAGTTCTCGACCGCACTTAGACATCCCAGCGCACCACCAGCAGCAGCAATGGTGAGTCCTGATATTTCGAAGACCGTTTATGTTTGTTTTAGTGTTTTAGTTCAGTAGTCAGCCGAAGTTAGTTAGGGACTTATCCCATCAACTCCACAGTCAGTCAGTTAGAGTTTTTTAGACACTTTCAGATAGTTATTCAGTTACCAGTTGTTATTGTTAGTCTTTATAGTATCATTTCCAAACATTTGTTTTTTAGACATATTAATTCAGAGATATTTTTAAATGTTTAAACCTTATGGTGTATCCATCATTGTTTTTTGCACATATGTATCCTTTATTATTAGTTTGTCCAGTTCTCATAGCAGGTACCAACTCATGGGTTAGCTTGTAGTCACTTGTAACTGTAAGCACCGTATGGCATACAGGGTGTACTCCTGGGGCATTACAATGTTGTGGTGCTTAAAATATCTAGTTTTTTTTTCCACTTGGGGTGAGGAGCTTTTGGTATTTTACTACTTTCATGACTTATAAACATAAAATAACCCAATCCATTCAGGTTTTAGAGATCAAAACACCATTCATTCTCTCTTAAACTAAAAACCCATGAAAGCTTAAGGGTTTTTCAAGAAATCACTACTCTGGGAACCAAACTTCAAATTGTCTTCAATTCCTTATGTACTTCAGGTATGTTGCTTATCCCTAACTTGAAGTTTTACATTATGGCATCTATTGATTGGATATTCATGCTAATTAAATTGTGGGTTTGAATTTGGATTGAGGGGTTTCAATTATTACTAATTGAATTACTTGTCCCATGTTATAAATTGATTATTTATGTTTTAAATTGATATTTTTGGGATTGAATTGGGGCATTATTTAAATGGTTGGAATTGGTAACATGGGTTACCACAAATTGATGAAATTTTAGATTGATAATTGCTTTAACCTCAACCCACTTTTTATACTTGATTTTGAATTTGAATAATTACATGTTTTAACTTGTATTTTGAACCTATTGCATTGCATTAAAGGATACGTGAATGAACATGATTTTGGATGGCCTTGGTGGTCTTGGTTTTAGATTTTAAATGGACTTGAGAGTCAAGTTTCGTATGTGGATTGGTTTGGAATAAATATATTATATTTCAAGTATAATAGTATGCTGATACCAAGTGGTAAATGGCTTAATGAATGACTCATGTGTTAATAGTTGGTTATGTGTAAATTGTTTTAATTTATTCATAAAGGGAATTGTGTTGCTCACTGTGAAGGTATAGGTCCCAAAAGTATCCATACTGGACCCCATGTTTGCCGACGTAGGGGGTCCATGTGACATGTTCTTGGTGCACACTTTATATATATATATATATGGTAAATGCCTAAATGAATGACTCATGTGTTAATGGTTTATTATGTGTAAATTTTTTTAATTTAAGCTTAAAGGGAATTGTGTTGCTTACTGTAACAGTGTAGGTCCCAGGAGTATCCATACTGGACACCGTGTTTGCTGGCATTGGGGGTTCATGTGACTGTGTGCTTGGTGCACACATTATATATATGTATGTATATGTATATTTATATGTATATGTATATGCATATGTATATGCATATGTATATGTATATGTATATGCATATGTAAATGTAGATATATTGGGAGGGAAATGACCTTAATGTCTTTATCCTTTCCATAGTTTTCCTCGGTTTATGTGTCTAACACGCACTGGGTCCCTTCTAGCTGGGGGAGCTGGACCCACATATCCCATGGGCACCTTAAGGACGGATCGGGCTACATAGTTCAGGTTAAACATTTAAACTCTCATGTTCATGACCCTTTACCCTATCCCAACATCCTATATATGTGTATATGAATGTGGTGCATATGGTTTATGACTAGTTTTTGGTAATTTCTTTATTTTGTCCTTATTTTCTGTGTTATGCATTAATGCTCGCCCCACTGGCTGTCCCTGGATGCTACATTATTTCATAATGTAGGATTTGAAGGGTTTTCTATTGCTTTTGTCCAACGTTAGGTAGCTGAGTACTCTTATGGATTTGCTATGAAGTGGTGAGCTTCCATCTTTCAGAAGGCCAGGTCACAGTTTATTTCACTAGGTTGATTACTTTTTTAGTACATTGTATTCTTTTTGGTCATATTTAGGGGCATGTTGTAACACCCCATATTTATGCGCTAGAATTTGAACCGTCGTTCCTATGTCTATAAATTCTACTCCCATGATTTACATTCAAATATATGTTTTATGATCCTTATCCTAGTGAGAATAGTACTTACAAGGTGAAAAATGTTTGTAGCAAGCAATTAGAGCAATGTTGAGTTGAGAACACTTTTATCAATAAGGTTTTTGTATTCGATAATACAAGGGTAAACTTTAAACGAATGTATCTCCCATAATATATAGATTCAGGTGTCCTACTATATATCAAATGAAAAGTCTTTAAGTCTTCTTTCCAACAAAATTGGTTTCATCTTAATCCGTTATTAGAGTGTAAAATTATACTAATTTTACCTCAGCATGCCCACTGTCATCAAGGTGACGACTTGATGTGATAAGCTGTCAACTAAGTGAGGACGTATCAACCAAGTCATCAGCCTTAACCAGAATATAATCAATTCCAGCTACAAAGTGATGACTTGAGGTGATAAGCCATCACCTAAGTGACGAATTATCAACCAAGTTGTCACCCATAACCAGATTATGATCAACCTTAGCTACAAAGTGGCGACTAGAGCTCATAAGCTGTCATCTAAGTGAAAACTTATCAACCAAGTTGTCACCCTTATACAAAAAGGGTCCAAGTTCATCTAACGATTGACAACTTAAGTTGATAAGCTTCAACTAAATCATCAACTGAAAATTTCTGCAATTCTTGCTTATTTTTTGTAGAGGTATTTTGGTCTTTTTCTCACCTCAAACCATACCCCTACCATGACTTAAAGCATCATAAGTCATTATTTCCCCTCATATTCAATTACTTAACATGTTATTTATTATTCCACTCTCAAGATCAATAAGATTAGGGTTTCTTCTCAAGAACAAGAAACTCAAGCTTTCCTACCCCAAGAATCCAAGAATTCAACTCTCCTCTTCAATAAAAACTAAGAATCTAAGCTCCCTAGTTCAAGAAGCTTAAGAAAGCTTTCAAGATTATATCCAAGGCTTTCAAGGTCAAGCTTTCTCCAATAAATCAAGTCCATTATGGTATGTGGGGTTATGAACAAGGGTATCCTTTCACCCTTGTGCCCAAAATTGCATGAATTTAAGATTTGATTACTTGTTTTAAATTAGGACTCATAACCAAACTTCTATATATTCTTGAAGCATGTTATTATCATGAAATTTAAAGCTTTTAGTGTATATATCAAGAAGTGCCTATGTTATGTTTTTAACTTACATGATTTAGATTGTGAATGGGATTGCACTTTCTTGATTTGTTATTGTGAAGTATTTCACGAATCATATTTAGCATGAAATTTTGATGTCAATTAATATGAGTTTAAAGCATGGGTTTTAATCCCTAAGTTTAAGTCTCGAGATTTAAGAGATTATTTTTTAAGAATCTTTGATAAGCATGTATTCAGATTTTAAGGAAGAATTGATCTTTTGATCTCAGTTAAGATATGGAATATACAGATGTTAGTTTTGATTATTGTTTAAAGCAAATAAATGCATAACTGGTTTTCATTATAAACCCTTATGCTATTTTAAAGTGGATATCCTATCGAATGAGCATATTAAGTAAGGGAGTAGTATTTAGTACTGAGTTGGGTATGTGTCCTAGTTCACATGCCCTAGAACTACGAGCAACCGTAGGTTTAGATTATTCCCATTTATATGGAGGCAGATACAGATTGTGATCACTTAGCTTAGGTCCTACTCTGTGGCAAGAGTATGACAGCTCTCCCCAATACGAGTTTTTCTTTGTAGGGGAATAAGATGTTGGACTCCATGATAGCTCACATGGTTTATGTCAGTTAGAAGAAACCTACTAAGAAAGAATAAAAGAATAGTTGTTAGAACTCAGTATTTTTACTCACAAAGTTTATCATTATACTTTACTACTCATGTTTATGATTTTACAGCTTTGTTTCATTCAAGCTAAGGTGAGTCATTTACACTTATCATGTAGTATTTGAAAGTTTATAAGTACATTGAGTTATTGTTTTACTTATTCATTCACCCCCACATGCTTAGTACATTCCAAAAGTACTAATCCACATATATGTTTATGTGTTTCATTGTTTAATAATGTAGGTACCACTTGTAGCCCATACATCATAATCAGACAGTGTGTAGCTTCCAATCAGTAGGTGATGAGTCCTTTTGATTTAAAAGCTTGAGTCAGTCATAGTTTGAGTAGCATCTTGTTTTCTTTATTCGATCGTATTGATTAGGGGTAGTTGAGGGTCATGTCCCGACTACCTAAAGTCAATACTAGTAGAGGCTTCAAAGACAGTCAATAGATTTGATGTATTTGATTCTAGTCTTGTTTTGTATAATCAGAGTTGTAATTATTTTAATATAGTTTTGTATTGAGCATATTCAAAAAAGATTCATCTTCTGCTTATTTCTTCAAGATTTATGTATCTTATTTAGTTGTAGCATTAGCTTGGGATTACTTGTGGTCCTAAGTACCATGTGACATCTAGGGGGTAGTCTTAAGGCATTAAACATGTCCGAACTTAGTTGGTATTCAAGTTTAGAGGCTTTTGTGGAAAAGTTTAGGTTAGATTGTTGGTTTTAACTCTTAGAACTTTCATTTGACTTATTTATCTTTTCACTACTATATTTATTGGCTTCTGCTTTATTATTATTATTACTACTATTATTATTCTCTTGAGATTTTTCTAAAGGGGTGATCTCTGGTCCATGGTGGTCTTGAGATACCCATCACGATTACGCCCAGGTTTGGGTCGTAATAGTGATGCATCAAAGTTATTGCAACTATATGAAGATAACAATAGTGAGACAAACTAAGATATACTTGAAGATAAAAGTATAGAGTGGTTTTCTCAAGATAATTCAGAACCTAAACATTGCATTAAGTATCACCACAAGTACAACTAGATATTTCTATGCTAGTATCCTAGAGGATGGTAATTCTCCACCTCCATTTAGAACTCTAAGAGTAACTAAGGAACCTATTTGGTTGAAAGATTATACTACAATAGGAAGAAATAAAGGCACCAGATTTCTCACTGTTAATTATCTATCTTATATTATTTTTCTCACATATCAATGTTATGTGAACAACTTTTCTGCACATGATAGATGAATTCAATCCACGGAAAGGTTCAAGAAAAGACTAGTAGCCAAGAGCTATAGTCAGCAAGAAGGGTTAGACTTTTAAGATACATTTTCACATGTTGAAATGGTATATGTCAGTTGTGTCATTGCTCTAACAGTTTCAAAAACATGGTTTTTATAATAGATGGATGTGTATAATGCATTCTTATAGGGTGATCTAGATAAAGAAATATATATGCGACTATCTAAAGGTTTTTAACAAAAAGGAAAACATAAAGCCTACAGGTTACTAAAGTTATTGTGTGGGCTTAAAGAAGGCTCAAGATAATGGAATATTAAGCTCATTTCATCCTTATTGAAGGTTAGTTTTACTTAGAGTACATATGACTACTCTCTTTTTGCATTAAATAAGACATGAGGAACATTGATTATCTTGGTATATATTGATGACTTGCTCATTACCGAAGATAATAAGTCCTTGATTACAGAAGCTAAGAAAGAAATGCACCAACAGTTCAAGATCAAGGACTTGGGTGAGCTTAAATACTTCTGAAATTTTAAGGTCAAAACAAGGGATTATTTTAAATTAGAGGAAGTATTTGGTTGAATTCATCTCAAAAATTGGTCTTGCTAGTGTAAAACCTACACTTACACCTTTGGAGTCCAATCTTAAACTGACCTCTGGCGAGTTTCATGAAGCTACTGAATTAACCAATGATTTGTTTTTAAAGGATATTTCTCTTTATCAAAGATTGGTTATGTAGTTCAGACTTTAAGCTACTAGACCGAATATTAGCTATGCAGTTCAAACTTTAAGCTAGTTTATGCATATGCCTAAAACACGTCATTTAGAGGCTGCAAATAGAGTTGTTAGAACTTGAAAGGGTCAGTAATGACAAGGAATATGGATGAAGACTCAGGGAACTACATACTTAGTTTTCTGGTGTGATTCTAATTAGGCAGCATGTCCTAACACTAGAAGGTTTGTCACTAGCTATATGATACAATTTGGTGTATTATTGGTGTCATGGTAAACTAAGAAATAGAATACATTTTCTAGAAGCTCAACAGAATATGAATATAGAATCATGGCTTCAGTTGTGTCTAAACTAACTTGGTTAGAGGGTTTATTCTCAGATTTAGGTGTTTATATTCACAAACCTATCACAGTATTGACATATAGCAAATCAGATATTCAGTTGGTAGCTATTCAATATTTTATGAAAGAACAAAACATATAGATATTAATTGTCACTTTATTAGAGATAAGATTAAGTCTAGGTTGGTCAAAACTTTATATGTTGCAACACAACATTAAGTGGCAGACATATTGACCAAGAGCTTGAGTAATGAGCAATATTCTTATTTTATTAGCTAGCATGGTATGCTCAACATCTTACACCATTCACTTGAGGGGTAATGTTAAGATTATTAGAATAAGTTATAGTAGTTAATAGTTAGAACAATTAATAGTTTTTATTTATTCATTGGTTCATTTGTTGTTCCATTGCTTATTTTGCAAAGTCGATTAATTGTTTAATTGTAGAAACTTTCAACTAAGAGAGTGATAACTAGGAAGCTTTTAGATGATTCTAGAGATCTTGTACAAGTCTATAAATAGACCTTATGTTGATTAGTATGAGGTTGTTTGTAACTATTTTCCTTCTCATTTTTGTATCAATGAATTCTCTACTTTTCTTCTGTTCTCTGTTTCTACTTTAAATTTTGGTATGAGATGCCATAAGTGTAGGTTGATTAGTGTTGTTTTCATATTGGGTGTGTTGGTTCTATCTTTTGTTTCCCCCAATAGTGACCCAGGATTGAATCCATGTGCCACCTTTACTCTGCTCATTTTGTTTTGATTTTAACAACTAAAATGTTACTACGGGGTAAAAACATTTGAAAGCTTCTTCAAATAAGACATTCTTTACCACTACGCTATTACACTCATCTACCTTTAATGAGGTAAGTTTTATCACCTTAAGACTCATATTTGACATATATATATGTATTTTCGTCATTAGTTAAGCTTTGACTAACCAGTCGATTAGATACATCACTATTCCTCAGTCATCATTAGAAGATTCTCTAGTGCTTATGTTAAGGTAATGGTGCACCTGTGCTCTTCAAATCTCAGGTTTGCCTCTAGGTGATAGGCCAATTATATAATTTGTTTCGACTATTGCTAGATCATAATGAGTTATAGGGTGATTCCAGAATGTGTAGGAAGTCTTAGCATGCTACAAAACCTTAATTTTTAGTCTAATAAAATTTCATCATAGTTTCTATCGATCATTTGAAAGATGAGTGGTCTTCTCCATATAAATATGTCAAGGGATTCTACAAAGGGAAATGTTCCACCAGATATTGGAGTACTAAAGACTATTATAAATCTAGGTCTTTATATTAACTACTTTTCAGGAAAGATAACAGGCAGATTTAGGAAGCTCCAAAACCTGAAGTCTATTGACCTTTCCAATAATTAATTTTCAAGCCTAGTTCCTTTATCCTCTGCCAACTTAATAAGCTTGGAAATGTTGGATTTTTCTATAAATTCCTTATTCTGTACTATGCTTAGGTATTTGGAAAAACTCTTGTACCTTAAAGTAATCAATGTTTCATTTAGATTTAAAAGGGGTAATGCCTAGTGGTGGTGTTTTTACAAATTCCACTCTACAATATTTTCTTTAAAACAAAGGTCTATGTGGAATGGACATATTAGTGGCTCCTTCTTATGTTATTTCTAATCCCAAACAACAATCAAAATTGAACGAGCTTATGCAAAAAATTGTTATTCTAGTGGTTACTTTATCTTTTATGATATTCTTGTTATTTTTTATTTGGATAATATTACAAAAAAAATAAAAAAAGTCCAAAGATATGGAAGAGGTACCAAAGATCAGGACTTATTAATCGGTTACTTATCACCAGATTCAATTAACAAAAAATAATTTTGATGGATCAAATTTAATTGGTGCAGGAGTTTCTGGCTTTGTGTACAATGACACATTATCTAGTGGAATTCAGGTTAAAATAATGAATATGGATTGTCCAAATGAGCAAGTATGCAACAAGTTTGATTATAAATGTGAAATGATCAGAAATGTTAGTGTAACACCCCGACGTCTTCTTAGCTAAATTCCGTCCATGAAAAGTCTAAGCATTAGCTTTTATAATGATCTAAATTAATTTTTATGTGAAATTTCATAGATTTCAACCTTTCATTACGTAGATGACTGAATTATCTTTCCAACGATATAAGATTCGTCCAAAACGGACCCTCGGTGAAGAAGTTATGAATAATTTAAAGTTCTAATCATAAACATCATCATTTTGGTGTCTAGTACGTCGCGGAGAGGGTCAAATTGACAATCGTCAAATTCTAGTGGGGCTCCGTGATGGTGGCGCATCGTGGAGGCACTCAATTTCCCACTCATCTAATTCCACTAGATCACCGCGATTGTGGCGCGTCGCGATGGCACCCGAAATCAGGTTTTTAAGGTCAAATTTCTAGTTCCGTTTAGGAGTTATTAAGGGTAATTTTGACTTTTCCCTAGCCTTTAAAACCGTCCAAACAAAGAATTTAGGGTATGTTTGAGCAACTTAACCCTACTTTCATCAAAATCATCAAGAATCCTCTCTAGAGCTTCAAACAAGAACTTCAAGAAACTCAAAGATTCAACCATGGGTTTCCAAAATAGATTGAAGATTTGAAATCCCCGGATCATAGGCTTCAAGAAAAACCCATTGTTTTTCTATTTTGAGGTACGCGGTTTTCTTCTAAAAATCTCATGGGCATAGAAATCATGATTTTAAGAAAGGGATTTTCAAATTTATGAATACATTCATATTTTAGAAATCTTGACGGTATTGTATTGGTCTTTTGACCTTCACCAAATTGATTTGAAATCATATATATATATATGCATATGTTTTATTATTTATGAATGAATTGAGAGCATGATGCACATGAATCCCTCTCTTGGTATGATTTTCCCAATTTTCTTATGATATGGATTGTTTTGAATGTATCTTGAAAAGCATGATATGAAATATCTTGATTAATTCTACAAATTGATTTATGGTTTTGAATTTGAAAGAGAGGGTTGTGCATATTGATAAATGTTGAAAATATTCATATAATGAAAGAGTGCATGATTTTGCCGAAAGAACATGACCACCATATGTTTGAACAATCTCAGCATAGTTTTGACTTATGTTCTTGGAATATGAAATCTTTTATATTATTTCCATATTTGGGTGGTCTGAATTGTGTTTTAATGAAAGAATTATGCATGATGCATTATGGCTCAGAAATAGGACTTGCAAGTCTTGGTGTGACGACACTAATTCAGATTATTCCATGATAATTCAGAATAGATTTAATGCATGTTTAAAATCAGACTTTTCAGGTGTTGAAACTAGAAACTTGCATGATTTAAAATAGGATAAAATTGGGCATAAAGAGAGTTTAGGTGGTTCCCCGAAGAAGGCGTAAGTATTAAACAACTCATCACCCAAAATCGTGATTTTCTGATTTGGGTTTATTTATTATGCTGGTCTAGAGCCCTATGGCATATCAAAATTAAGAATTCCAACCCTTACGACACACTTGGGTTGGGGGTTCCCCGCCGAGTCAATGGTGGATTCCATACCGCCCGTGGAATATCATAATTGTAGGGGAGTGCCACCTAACTCAGAAGTTATACACAGATTAGAACTTGCATTGACAGGCAGGTTACGTATTTTTCAGAAATCCGCCCATGTGTTTCGAAAGCCACTTGATGTGTAATGTTTTGACAAAGTTGTTTCCCAAACTATTTTATTTACATATAAGCTTTATTTTTGATTTCTTTGCATACCAGTACATCTATATTGACCCCCCTCCTCTCTCCAGGTTCTGAGGTTCAGTCAAGGGGTCCAGAGAGGCAATAGATTCATCAGATGGAGTTGCAGTGATTAGTTGGTGAACCTTCTCTATTCTAGAAGGCCTGTCTTTCAGATTATGTTCCTTATTATCGTTTTGGTCTACTGGTTGCTTTGTCCCAGTTTTCAGACAGTTGTCAGATTTTCCGGTAGTAGAGATTCAGTAGACTTAGTCAGATGTTATTAGATGTAGTTGATTTTCGATTTTCATACTTATGGTGAATTTAGAATTAACCATGTTTTCATAGAAGATTATATTTCCGCATCTTCTTTATTTATATGAATGTATGCATGCTTACCAGATAGAGAGGGATGTTCTGGGCCCTAAGGGTTTGGGATGTCCATCACGGCCAGGCCCTAGTTCGGGTCGTGATAGTTGGGCACAAAATTCTTTGTGCAGTAGTTACTACTTGTTCTAGTGACTACGTAAAAGCCTTTATTCTGAAGTTGATACAAAATGGAGATCTTGATGGTTGATTGTACAAAGAAGATCTCAACTTGATCCTTTTTCAAAGAGTCACTATAGTTCTTGATGAATCTATGGTAATAGACAATCTACATTATGGTAATGACACTCTGATATTTTATTGCAATATAAATCCAGCCAACGTTCTTTTGGATGGAGATATGGTGGCTCATGTTAATGATTTTTGCATCTCTAAAATTTCATCCATAAGAAAGTCCTGGAATATACCTCTACATTGGGAACTACTTGATATATTACACCAAGTATATTAGTCTCTTTGTTTTTAAGTTATCATTAACCCTCTCTCTTATCAAAGTTAATCCTAACCCAATGCAGCACTAAATAGAAAGCAAGTCTCTTTTGCACTTAATTATTATTGTATATTTTTCATTTCAATATTTTAAGAATATGGATTGGAGGAAATAATGTCCCCCTAGTGGTGATGTTTATAGCTATGGCATCATGTTGATGGTGGCTTCAGAGAAAAAAAGACCAACAGATTACGCAATACACAATAAGAATCTTGGTTTGAGGGATTGGGTTAGGCTTACCTTTTTAGGGAGCACGGTGGAAGTTGTGCATGCCAATCTTTTCCTGAAGAAGAACAAATCACATACAAAAGTGAAATTTGCATAGAATCTATGATAGAATTAGTTTTATATTGCATGTAGGAAACTTGTCAAGACCTGAGCTGAGGCCCTGATCGCGACAGGCATCAAAACCAATGAAGGACTGAAAAGACCCCTTAATTTTACATCATAAGCATAGTCATAATCAAATGTAGAAATAAATTAGATCCAAAATAAGTCATTCAATTTAAATGAAACATTAATCTAAGGATCTAAAATATGACATAATAATATCCAACTAGACTAGTCTATGACGCCTTTAACATAAGAAAATTGTCTCAAATAGGACAAGGACCTAGTAAGACCATAACTGAAAATAACTAAGCATCTAGGATGAACCACCTTCAGAAAGATGGAGGGCTCACCAACTTTGATGATTTTTGAACAATCCTAATATTGCACTGGACCTTGAGAATGTGTCTCTAAACCTACGTCATGGGATGATTTATCTACCCAAGGATAATCAATATGTGGAATGTATTTGCATGTAGAACAAACCAAAACAACATATACTTTATAAAAAATAGTAAAGATCATAGAAAAACAAGGAGATCAAAACACATGGGCATAAATAAATACTCCAAACAATATCTTACAAACATAGACACAACTTTTCTTTTTACTACTTAGCTAGATGGCATCCTCAACATTATCTTTACACCATGGGCTATATGGGTCTAGCTTTAACTGTCAGCAAAGACCTCAAACTAAGTTTGCTGCAAGGATGAAAGTCTCTTGTCTCAGTATACCAAAAGCACAAAGCAAGATTACAATGATTATCCATAAGTTAGGATTGAATAAATCCTGTGTCAGCAAACTCAATCCTTCTCGATTAACCATCTAACTATCTTTAAGCCCATTTTCAGACTCTTTAAATGATTCATTCTTAAAAATTCCTCTCTATCTCTTTAAGGGAATTATCTCATTTGGTATCATCAAACCAAGACTTGAACATCATATAAATCATCTTTTCTCTTCTCTTTATCCCTATTTCAAAATTTAACATTGACCACAACAAAATGATTCAAATATCAATTCTCTTTCAAAATTGATATAAAGTTAAAGCAAAACATCTTCCTTTCAAGTCTTCTCTAAACTCTTAAAGGTGATCATCTCTTTCATAAATTCATAAAATTTTCATTGGAAAACAAGAGCATCTAAAATACAATAATTAATCTTCAAAACCGTGTATGTAAAAAATACCTAATTGATAAAAGAAGCATTTGAAACTCAACCAAGTTGGTAATGCCCCGAATCTGTTACCCAAAATGATACATGATGCTTATGACCCCAAAGGACCACAAGCTAACCCATAACTGATATTTGTGCCTGAACACTGCATAATATACTGTATAAATGCAGAAATAGTAGGCTAAAACTTTCCATCAGGTTTAAAACTAATAAATATCTGATAAAACTATATCAGAATAATGTGGTACGACAATACCAAAACTAAAACAATGTCTGAAAACATCTAGTCTAAAAACACTGTAGTTTGAAAGACTCTAAACTGTCTGAATAAGGAGTTGATGGGGCATGTACCTAACTAACTCTAACTACTGAAATAAACTAAGTAATGAAGAAATAAAGTAATGACCTAGAATACTACTAATATTCTGGAGCTCGTGCTTCTGAACCTATGGTATAAAACACTATAGCGCAAATGCGTTAGTATGTTTGAATGTACTGGTATGCAAGTGAGGTAGGCTGAATGCAAAGGGTTCAAATGCATAAATAATGCTAACTGACTGAATAACATGAACATGAGAATACATGCATCAATAAGTGACTATGACTGAATTCGTGATGGTACTGACTAGTGAGTCTAATTTCTGATAACATAAGTCACTGATAACTAATATAACTGATACTGAGCAACCGTATCTGACAATATAGGTTCTAATGGAACTAACTGAGTTTTGTGCTATTCTGAGTTGACTATTTCTGATAGTCGTGAAATTCTGAATAACTATCTGAGTTCTATTACTGAGATTGACTCTGAAACTGTAACTGTGGGAAGTAGTCATATAACCAAAATGCCCAAAATAAAGCAATATAGCTAGGTTGGGGTCCAATCTATAACCCAAATTAGAAGGGTATCAATACCGCTCCATTAGTAAAGATAAACTGTGGGTGACCCTCATCTGACAGTGTCCCTAAAAGAGAATGGTGGGACCTTCATCTAACTGTGTTTATCCACCCCATCAAACCTAATCTGTCAGTGTTGATGTCTCAACCTATGTTGGCGACATAGTTCTGCAACACAAGGATTACTTCTAAGGATCACATCCTCAACTGTCAGTGTGTGTCCTCATCCTTGGGTTCACTCGGTGCTAAATCCTACTCCCATCTTTATAGACACTGAACATGATTAACTGAACTAAACTAGAATAAGTTTATTGAGTTTCGTTGACTGATGGAATAATACTTAAATTACTGAAGTACTGAACTTTCTGAGATTACTGGGATTACTGAGTTTACTGATTTTTTTCTGAGTCACATAACTGACTGAATTCTACTAAACATGGCTTGACTGAGGATATCATGAAAACACGACACTGGATCTAGGCACACAACTAAATTTTTGGGTATTAGATTCCTCCAGGACTCGATAGCATAATATGTAAATCATGACAAAAGCCTAAAAGTCCAGCAATGGCTATATACTCACGATTCTTTCATTAAGACATTTCAACGAACACTTGGGGTGTATCACTTATACATGAATGGGGAATACATAATTACATACTATATCGTGGCATTAATCCATTCTCATGGACTATTTATCAAAAACTAGCACATAAACTAATCATGGCATGGTTTATTCACTTATTAGTTCACATAGGCAATTCATCAAGCACATAATGAACATAGTATATGTATACAACATTGCACAACAAGTAAACATTATGATTCAATTCTAAATTCACAATTCAAGGGTTTAATCATGGGTTCACATGAATCTAATCCTATAATAACTAATTCGACATAAAATATATCACCAAACATGGATTACAATTGAATTGGTCATTATCAACATGAACAAAAGCAAACCCAACATGGAATTCATAAAAATTCATTTACTTGAACTTTGAAAAAGAGATTCTTGAGATTAATGGGTGAAAGTGACCCATGAATCAACACTTGACATACCTTGATTGTAAGTTTCTTCAAGTTCTAGGAGAGATTCTCGAAATTGGCTTCGATTTCTTGAAAGCTAGAGTTTTGTTTCTTGGGCGCGAATGTTCTTGATTTGGGAATGAATGAGTAAATAATGATTTGAAACTTTATTAGGGATTAAATCCCACACTTGTACGTGTTAAAACCTTAGGAAAATACCAATTTATCCCTAGATTAAAGATTTATTTTTCACCAAAATTTCTCGATTTGGCAGGCTGGCGAGACGCGGCACTATCACGTTGTGTCTCTGGAATTTGACTACTGCAAAATAGGTAGGTGGTGTGATGTAGATCTATCACATTTCCACTTTGTTTATAACCTGAAAGTTTGGCACGACGCGAACACATCACAGAGGTTCACTGGAAAAAGGACAATTAGGATTTAGGAGCCCTCTGCGATGCAATGTAATCACGGAGTCTTACTGGAAACTGACAAACATCATTTTGGCTTATGGACCGATGCGCCACTGGCTGAAATGATGGTGTTTTACCACTGAAACTTTAAATAGCCATAACTTCTTACCCGGTTATCGGAATTAAGCAAATTTGGTATCGATGGAAAGCTTATTCAACTTCCCACACAACATAAAGTGAAAATCTTGAAAATTCCACATATATAAAAGTGTATTCATCTTTAAAGAATGTCTTTAACATCTTCGAGATGAATTTAAGCTAGGTAGGAGTACGGGGTATTACATTTTCATCCTTCATTAAATAGCCTACAACAATAATTAAATACATAATTCTTAACATTAAAAAGAGTTCATGATACATGATCATTAAATAACTTCAAAACTCCATATCATATTTATGAATTTAGGGTTTAGAGAAACTTAATTTTTAAGCCCATGAGTAGTAAGTTGTTCTACATAACTCTTAGCTAAAGAAAATTGATGCAACTTGACCCTTAGAGCTAAATAACTTTGAACCCTAGGTAATTCACTTCTCTGGTTATTTGGGGATATTTCCAAAGTAATTAAAAGTAATGAGAGTTATTTTTAGGGACTTAATGATGTTTTGGGTGAATGGGGAATGTTTTAAGGGTGTAATGAGACACAAACACCCTTGAAATAACATTAAAACTATGTCCCATTGGTGAAACAAAGGGGTGAAGTGCTTGTCTGGAAGTGTAGCCCACCCATTGCAGTGCGAGGGCCAATTCAAGGAAACCCTCTCGCAGTACGAGCCACCGTGTAGGTGAGGCAGTAGCCCTGTATGATGGTCCATGCGATTCACAACCCTTTTTCATGCACAAAATTATCCCCAATGTTTTTTAACTAATCATAAAGTGATTTATACTTGATCTAGGGGTCACTTCGGCTTGTTCTTATATCTATTAGACATTTAAACACCCGAGGTATTATATTATCCCCCTATTAGGATCATTCATTCCTGAATAATGACATAGGACACATTTATAACACATTACGCTATAAGTGTAAGCTTAGGATTTGTAACTTTAATAGATTCACCCAAGGATTCAAATAATAAGGGATATCTAGCATGTATATCATCTCTCAGTTCCCACATAGCTTTCTCCATTTTATGATCCCTCTATACTACTTTGACCAAAGATATCTCCTTGCTCCTCAACTTCAAACTTGTCAGCCTAAAATATCTTTATGAACTTTCTTGTATAATAATGAGTCATTTATTTAACATCCTATATAGGTACGACTAGAGAATGTTCTTCAACACACTTCTTAAACATAGACACGTGAAAGATGGGATGAACTAATCCAAGATCACTAGCATATCTAACTCGTATGCAACACTCCCAATCCTTCTTAAAATCTCATAAGGACCTATATAGCGAGGATTGAGCTTTCCCTTCTTCCTAAACCTCATGACTTCATTCATAGAAGATACTTTTAAAAATAGTCAATTGTGAACCTCAAACTCTAACTCTCTCTATCTTACATCAGCATACGACTTTTTGTAACTATGGATAGTTTTAAACTTTTCTATAATAATCTTCACCTTCTACATGGTCTAATACACAAGATCAGGATCAAACAATCTTTTTTCACCTACCTCATACTAAGTGATTGATGGCTAATTGATTCTACTATAAAGAGTATAAAAACATCCATCTTGATGCTAGAATGATAGTTGTTGTTGTAGGCAAACTATATAAGAGAAGATTAGTCTAACCAAATACCCTCGAAGTCAATTACACAGGCTATCAATATATTTTCTAAGGTTTGAATAATGTGCTTTACCTGCCCATCCATTTAAGGATGGAAGAAGTGCTAAAATTCACCTGCAGACCTAAACCTCGGTGAAAGGATTGCCAAAACTGAAAAGAAAATTGTGTACCTCTATTGGATATAATGAAGAAGGGATCCCTATAAAGATGAACAATCTTTTAAATATATAACTTTGCATAATCCTCTATAAAAAATATTGGTTCTTATTGGTAAGAAATTAGCAAACTTGGTCATCCTATCTACAATGACCCAAATAGAGTCGTACTAATTCCGAAAATAAAACAGACCAGTAAATAAATCCATGTTAATTATCTCCCAATTCCACGTGGGAATAGATATATATTGAGAGGTTCCACTTGGTCTTAAATGTTCAACTTTAACTTGTTGCCAATTTAGATAATTGGCAATAAAATTTTCCATATCCCTTTTCATGCTATTCCACCAGTACACCTTTTTTAGGTCATAATACATTTTAGTAGAACTAGGATGAAAGATATAAAACATGGGTGTCATTCAAGATTCTTTCTCACATCCTATCGACATTTGAAACACACAGTCTCCGTTGATACCGCAATATACCTTCTCCCCTATTTTCAAAACACGAAACCTTTTGCTGGCCAACATCCCACTTAATTTTTATCAATTTAGGGTAATTATCCTACTTCTCCATAACTTCAGCACATAAGGATGACTTTGTCACTTCAACAATAATCATCCCTTCACTTTTGGAGTTTAGAGTCAAACTCCCAAATTATCAAGTCGACAAAAGTCCATCACCAGATCCCTCTTTTCCTTCTCAGTATAGGAAATAATATCCATGGATAACCTTCTAAGAGCATTACCAACAACATTTCCTTACCTGGGTGATAGTGCAAACTCATACCATAGTCCATTAATAACTTAAGCTACCACTTTTGGCTTAGATTCAGCTCTTTCTGTATGAACATATACTGTAGACTCTAGTGATCAGTGAAAATGTCTACATGTACTCCATATAGATAGTGATGATAGATATTTAGTGCAAATATTAGAGCCATCAATTCTGGATCATGGGTGGGGTAATTTTTCTCATGAACCTTGAGTTTCCTAGATGCATACGCTACTACCTTACCATGTTACATAAGCACACAACTATGTCCTACCTGAGATGCATCATAATATACCACAAAACCTTCAATACCTTAGGAAGTATCAAAATAGGAGTTGTAGTCAATCGATCCTTTAGCCTCTTGAAACTACTCTCACAAGCATTAAACCATAAGAACTTCACCTTCTTTTGAGTTAGTCTAGTTATTGGAGAAAATACGGATGAAAATTTTTCCACAAATCTCCTATAGTAAACTATCATACCTAAGAAGCTATGAATATCAGTTAGAGGCACCAATCTATGCCATTTATTCACCACTTCAATCTTTTGCAAAACAAGTTTAATCCTTTCACTGGAAATAACATGCCCAAGAAAAGTCACAACACTAAGCAAAAATTCACACTTGGAAAATTTGGCATACAACTCTTGGTCCTTAAGTGTCTGAAGTATGATTCAGATGTGATTGTCATAACTTCCTTGATTTTGGAGTACACTAAAATAAATCAATGAATACTATGAAAAATAAATCAAAAAATTATCTGAAAAACCTATTCATAAGATCCATGAAAGTTTCAGGTGCATTAGTCAATCCAAAGGACAACCAAAAATTCATAATTACCATATTGGGTTCAAAATATAGTTTTGGGAATGTTGGCTTCCCTAACCCTTCAATTGATGGCAACCCAAATGAAGGACTACTTTAGGGAAGCATTTAGTGCCCTGACATTGGTCAAAGAAATCATCAATTCTGAGAAAAAAGTATTTATTCATCATTGTAACCTTATTCAACTGATGGTAATCTATATACATACGAAAGGAACAATCTTTATTTTGAATGAAGACAAGAGAGAACCCTAGGGAGAGATATTAGGATGGATGAAATCCTTTTCAAGAAGGTTTTTCAATGACTCTTTTAATGTATTTAGCTCCACAAGAGCCAAGCTATATAGAAGGAGAGAAATGGGATGAGTAGGGGAATCTCGGGGAGATTATCAACAAAGACTTTAGGAAACTCATTCAATACTAGTACCAACTGAAAAAAGGAAATCTTGGTACTATAATCCTTTAACCCAGAATAGATAGTACAAGAAACATTTAGATATCAATTAACAGTCCATAATATAAGATATGAACCTCTCTGTTGGTTCCAAAGAATCTCCCTCCCATTCTATGACAGGTTCATTCCAAATAAAAAGTGACTTTTGTAGTCTTACAGTTTAGGATAGCATAACAAAGTAGATCCAATCCATCTAAAAATAGCATCAAAGACTACCATGTCAAGATCTACTAGATCTACCACAGTATCCCGATGGAAAATAGATATTGCACAATTTCACTAAACTCTTATAAAAATAATAAAATCACCACCAGGGGTAGAAACCAAAAGGATTCAGCAATATTTTTAACATCAAAATCAAAAATCACAACCACATAAGGGGTTACATAAGACAAATTTGATCTAGGGTACATTAACTTATAAACATTATGGGAGAAAATATATAACATAGTCGTAACAATATTAGGAAAATCCTTTCAATTCAACTGACTAGATAAAGCATACAGATGATTACACCTTCGCCCGTACAAAAATTAGTCCCCTTAGCAGCAGGTCCAAAAGAAGAAGTAGATGGGGATTTATTACACCTAAAAGTCCCCCTTGATGAGGAAAAAACTATATGATTATGGTTGGGTTGAACACAACCATAGCATAGTCAAGTCTCAAATATGTATTTCCCTGAATAAACTTTCCCATATGAGGTACAGAGAGGATATAATCTAGCGGACTGGACTGTGCTCCCCTAAAACTGGGCACCCTGCATCCTGGGGACTTGGCTAGTCTGAAACCACTGGTTGTCTAAGGTTTTAGGAGAAGGTTCACTGTCCAAAGATAGAACATTATCCCAGGATTTCTTTATGAACTATTTGTTTCCCCACTAAACACCATATTACTGATTAGAATCCTGATACATTGGCTTAGCCTTCTTAGTTTGTCTCTCTTCTACCTCTGCTTATCTCTTCTTCTAATCCTCTACTTATTTCATATACACTACAAACCTGAATATGTCTATATTATTGTTCAACATCGGCTTCTACATTCCAACACCAAATTATTAGAAAGATCGACTATAAATTTCCTCATAGGAGACCTCATATTAGACACACACTGTGGATCTTAATAAGATAGTTGATTGAAGTTCAGAGCATATTATTTAAAACTCATCTAACCTTGCTTCATATTCAAAAACTTCTCATCCTTGGCTCATCTCTACTCCTGAGAGAAAAGTGGTAAGGAAAAGCATTAAAGAACTCTTCCCAAATAACAGGCTCATCATTCTCACCCCTTAACTCTTCCCACTCATCATACCACTGGTAAGTGATATTCTATGGAAATATGGCACATTTGATTCCTAAAACAAGGAATTTATGCTTAGTCTTAGACAATTTTGTTGGATATGATGCTGTTCTGTGTTATTGTGCATGTAAAATAAGTAACTGTGGTGTTGGGCTAAAAATTAGAAAGAAAAGATTTAAAAAGGGAAAAGTACGGGTCAAGCTATGAGTGGTCAAGTCATCTTACGACTCATAGACTGACTTGTTAGGATACTAAATGAAAAAGTGAATCTGAGCCACTAAGTAAAGGTTGAATACAACTAGTAAGAAGTGGATACAGGTCGTTGGGAGCATTCTTAAGGAGACCAGTTGTAATACCCCATACTTTTTCGTAGCTCAATTTAGCTCCTAGAATGCCAAGGGTTAGCTTCAAAAATGAATAACCTTTCATACATAATGAATTTTCCAATTTTAGACAATCTAGTGTGTAGAAAATTGAATTATCTTTCCAACGATACCAATTTTTCCTAACAAAAATGAAGTTAGTAAGGTGAAGGTGACATATAGTGAAATAACAAACACATTAATTGGCAAGGATAAAACATCCTATAATATACGGAGTGTTACTAAGTTTGAGGTAGCCTAGGGTGACAAATATATGTGACTTATGATATTATAATCTATATTTTAGCTTAACACAATAGAAGTTTGGAACTAGACTTTCCTAACCTCATTTGCTCAATTTTTGGTTTCGATTACTTTATAATGATCACATAACATAAATATTTTTCTTTGGATAGTGGGTAAGGTGAGAATAAGGAGATACAATTCAAATAGTATTTTGCAATGGGTGAGAGAAAAAAGGATGGAGTTTTTTTTGGATATTGAGCATATTTTTCAAATGACAGATTTGCAAATGAGTCAATGTTCAAATGATAGACAAACTTTCTATAAAAATAGTAATTTGAATAAATCAGGAGGCAGTGTACCTAATAAGAAAAAAGATAGTATGACAATATAATTCATCTTATCAAAGAGAACTTTATGATGAATGGGTGGGTTAGAACATAAGACTTAGAAGTCGATTGATATCAACAGGTAGAAAATAAACTTTAAAGCAAAACCTAAAACTAAGATTGCGCTAATAAGATATTTAAAAGAAAGATGTAGAATATTTAAGGCATTTTATTTTGAAGAAGTGGGAGAATTAAAGATTTGAAAAGCTATTGAAAACTTATATTAAATGATACATTTAGTTTGGAACTATAATACCCGCAAATTTCTCTCGTAGTTTGAGCCTTAGAGCATGTTAAGTGAAGCATAAATCCGGTCCAAAAAGGTTGAGAAGTGTCTTTCCAAGTAAGAAATATTTTGAACCATGTATAATTTCCATAATATCAACGTTTTTTTATGTAGATCATTGAATAATATTTCCATCGATACCAATTTTGTCAAAATCCGATATCAAACGAGGACATTATGATCGTTTTACTGAAAACAGTCAGAATGGCCCAGGTGCGACGGCTGGATTGATGGACCATCAAGCTTGCAACGGACTGTCGTACAGCCCATCGCAACCAAGGCAGTGACCCCAAGTATGATGGTTTGGATGATGGACCGTTGAGGCTATGATGGACCTTTGCTGGGACCATCGCACCGATGTAGTGTGCCTCATCCTGGACAACGTGCGACGGACGATCCAATGGACCGTCAAGTTTGCAATAGACCGTCGTTGAGACTATCACATTAAGGTAGTGTGTTTTTTTTCTAAGAGTTGTGCGATGGGCGATCCAATGAACCGTCAGACTAAGCGACGGACCATCGCTTCGACCGTCACAGCCCCCGATTTAATATTTTTAAGACATTTTAAAAGGGCTCTTTGGTCTTTTTCCCACTCTTTTCAGCCCCTATTTATATCCGATCAAGGGTCACAACTTCATTTCTCATCTTCAACATCAAAAAATAGGGTTTCTACAAAATCAAAACCCTTCCTTTTTCTACAAGAAAAATTAAGAGAAATTAAGAAATCAAGAATCTCTCCAAGAGCTTTCAAGAAAGAGTTTCTCTAAGGTATGTAGATGTTGATTCTTGGGTTCCTTTCATCCAAGAAGCTGAAGAACCCTTTTCTAAATTTCAAAGATCTTATGTTTGTGGGTTTTCATGATTTATGTGTGTTGAAATTGATGTACATACTATTATTGAGTTTTGGTTCATGTTTGTTTGCAAGGTTTTCAAGATTTGACCCTAGTATGTGATATTCATGTGATGTTCATGATAAACCACCTTCAAGTTGCTTATTAAGTGATGTGTTATTTTCTATTAAGTGAATAAAATTATTGACTAAGCAAAGCATGCTCCCCATATGTTTGATAAAATGCTTATGAGAAGAAATTAAAGCCACTATAGTATGTTGACTAGAAATCTCCAATTGTGTGCAAGCCCATGTATGTCAAGTGTTTGTTGAAAAGCCTTAGTGAATGAATTGTGACATGATAGCATGAAATTCCCCAATTATGTGCTCTTGATACATGCTAAGACTTTAATACATGCCAAGTGTTTGATGCAAGACCTTGTTGAATAGAGTGTGATCAAATAGCATGTCCCCCTATGTTATTAAATTTTTAGGATTCCTAAATTCTTGAAGTGATGCCTTAGTGATTGTGATGTTGAATTATTGTTTATGGTCTTGATTATTCAAGAATGGTTATGTTTTAATTTTATGTTATCGAGTCCTGGAGGTATTTATGTTCGACTATTTAGCTATTGTCCAAAGCTCGTGTCAGTTTTTACGATAATTCCAGTTGACCCATGATTCTCAAAACTCGGTAAGTTATGTAACTCTATATTCTCAGATAGATACAGAACTTAAGAAATCTCAGTAATCTCTATAATTACCATAATCTCAGTATCTCTAGTAATCTAGCCTCAGTTCTCTGTACTAATCGAGTACTCTATTCAAAGCTCAGGGTCGTACAGTTAGATAACGAGGTTCAGTAGTATTCCATCAGATATGGAACCAAGTGAATTTAGCTTAACTTAGTCAGATCATTTGAGAAACATGATCAGTATCAGATTCAGCTTAGTTTGTCTTCAGTTAAGACTCAGTTCAGAGTCTTTTAGTTGGGATTAGGAGCTAGCACTGAGCGAGGGCAGGGATGGCGGCTCGCCGTTAGAGAGGAAGAGTTGTTAGGAGAAATCCCTGAACTCCAGAACTGCATAGCCAGTGCAGGATGCAGGAGTCACCCATCAAGAAAGGTTGGTCACCCGTCAGATAGGCTTGACTATTATATGCCTTAGTCTTGACTTCCTGTGAGGGTCACCCATCAGATAAGCTTGACCAGAGAGGTCTTTACCTATGGTACGGTATTGACACCCTTCCTTATGAGTTATAGGTTAGACCCCACCAGTTGAGATTTGGGGCATTTCTATTAAGTGACTACTTTCTATCGTTACCATTTCAGTATAAATCTTCAGAAATCAGGATTGTTAGATACAATCATCTATCTCAGTGAGGAACTCAGATAGTTCCATTGATTCATGGACCACCCGTCAGATAGGCTTTGTCCCATATAAAGTTATTTAGTATCAAATCTAGATATCACCCATCAGATAGGCTTGATCTCAGTCTTAGATTTAATTAAGTATTCTTGTTATAAGATCTAGAGATCACCCGTCAGATAGGCTTGATCTCAGTCTCAGATTCAGTTGAGTATTCCTGTTATTATATTTAGAGATCACCCGTCAGAGAGGCTTGATCTTAGTCTTAGATTCAGTTGAGTATTCTTGTTTTCAGATCTAGAGATCACCTGTTAGATAGGCTTGATCTAAATCTCAGATTCAGTAGAGTATTTTTGTTATCAGATCTAGAGATCACCCGTTAGATTGGCTTGATCTCAGTCTCAAATTCAGTTGAGTATTCTTGTTATTAGATCTAGAGATCACCCATCAGATAGGCTTGATCTCAGTCTCAGATTTTGATGAGTATTCTTGTTATCAGATCTAAAGATCACCCATCAGATAGACTTGATCTCAGTCTCAGATTCAGTTGAGTATTCTTGTTATCAGATCTAGAGATCACCTGTCAGATAGGCTTGATCTCAGTCTCAGATTTAGTTGAGTATTCTTGTTGCCAGATTCGTACATGATCTTTTCTTACCATTGATAGTAGATTCGGGAATCATCCGTTAGAAAGGTTTAATCTCCGATATAGTCAGTCGAGAGTAGAAAGCTCAAAATTTAGTCAATGACGTGAGTAAATTTAGTCAATCATCTTCTCTATCCTCAGATTCCAAGTTCACTGGGTCGATAAGACTGATCTCAACTCTAGTACTCAGTTATCAGTATCAGATGATTTAGTTGTTCAGTATCTCAATTTTAGTAGTGAGTTCAGATGACAGTAATGCAGTATCAAAGATTCAGTATCCAAAGTCATGATGGTTGTAGTTATGGTTTGTGCATTCATGAATGTGTTCTCATTCAGTAATCTCATGATTATTCAGTTAAGTAATTGTTTATGCATAATCCCTTGCATTTAGTCTTACCTCGTCTTCATACTCAGTACATTCCCGTACTAATGTATTTGCGCTATGGTGTTTGATTTGACACCATAGGTTTGGAGGCACGAGATCCAGAGTACCTTTAGCAGCTCATTCCCAATTAGCAGCAGTAGACATAGCAGTGAGTCCTCTTCAGTCGAGGATGATCCTTATTTTTATTATTATTGTATCAGACTTATTTTTTTTAGTAGACGGAGTTAGCTGGGGACATATCCCATCAACTCCATAGTTCAGACAGTTTAGACGCTTTTCGAACAGATGTATCAGTATTCAGTTTTCAATTTTGAGTATTTTTAGATGTTTTGAACCTTATGGCCAGTTTTTGCATTTATTATCTACATTATGCAGTTTTTAAGCACAGATATCAGTATAGTGTTTGCTTGTGGTCCTTCGGGATCATGAGCACCTGTGATGTTCTAGTTCTAGAAAATTGGGTCGTTACAGAAACATTTGAAAATTTTAAAGACAATAAAAAATGATTTGAATAACCCCAAATTGATCTAGATTTCATCCTTATAACATTATGTAGAGGCAAAAGAAAGGGATAATATGATTTGATGGGAAAATTATTTGAATGATAAAGATTTTTTCAAATTTTAAATACAAGAAAATTTTGTAAAAGGATAAAACAAGGAGGACCTTATCCTTATATAGGATTGCCTACATATCTTGTTAGAACAAGAATCAAATCAGATGTAGTTCTAAATCTAAGACTTATAGAAAATTGAATAGCGGATGGATATGGATTATAGATGAAATAATTAAGAAATATAGTCAAATACAAATGTAATAACAAATTTAGAAAACAACAAATTCGATATCTGTATATAGGTTATAAAGACACCCTAGATTTATCAGAATGCATATTGCTTAGTAAAGAAATATACGATTAAGTTCTAGAGAATAAGAGTGGTTTCTTCACAAGGTTTCCTCAAGAAGACAACTTGAGAACAGAAAAACTCATGATGATCAATACACCGCTGATCGATCGACTCAGGAGATTTTTTTCATAGGTTTCATTAGGAATGAACATTTTTGTAACCACACAACCATGCCTAAAAAGAAAAAAAAGAGGTTCCAAGTGGAGGAAGATATGAGCGGAATGCCAGTTATAGAAAATGGTAATACATGACACATAACAAAAAAGTAATAACACATTAAAATAAATAAATACATATTTAAAGGTACATCAAAAGTAAGACAACACATAGCCAGACAAAGAAAAAGAGGGGTGGGTGGACATAAAATGTATACATAATATTTTGAAGAAAGAAGATAGAGGAAAAGGGGAAGTGGTGAATATATAATAATAACATAAAACAGCTAAAAACAAATAAGGGGAAGAGGGAAAAGGGACTAACATATAGCAATAAATAATTAATTAATAAAAGAAATGAATAAAAAAGAATAAAATCTCACATAACCTACAAATTCATAATGGTTAGAACCTAAGTATCTCCAAGAGAGTCCTCATTCTGTCGTGCCTCATTTTTCTTGCAAAAAATGGAATTCAACGTGATAACTCTTTTTAGGATGGTTAAAGAGTGAAGAGTTTCCGTATAGTGAATTAAGGTGTGTTAGGGCACCATTCTACTAAGAACTTATTTTATTTACTTAGTTGAATTCACTAGAAATCAAATAAAGTTTAAAATTACCTCGAAAGAAAGGTGTTAGGCACCTTTTGAGATCCATTGTCACGACCCGAACAAGGGTCTGGCCGTGATAGATATACCAAACCATGAAAGCCCAAACATCTTACTCTATCTGATCTGGTAATCATGTACAACATTCATATAGTAAAAAGAAAATTCAGATTTATGATCTAATACAGAAACATGGTCATACTCTGGATTTCAGTTTAACAATATGGAATGAAATCCAAAAACAACTAAACAACTTCTGGAACAATCTGCGAAATATCTACTACATAATCTAAAGATAATTCTCTAAAAGGTTGGGACAAGACCCCCAGTAGACCAAAACCATAACTGATAATAAATGTCTAAAAATAACTAGACCTTCTAAAATACAGAAGGCTCACCGACTAGACCCTACACTTCTGTCTAAAGAAATCTATTGCTTATCAGGACCCCTAGACTGTGCCTTAGAACCTAGAAGGTAAAAGGGGTTAACACAGATGTACTGGTGCGCAAAGCAATCCAAAATAAATATTTTAATATAAATAAAATAGTTGAGAGCTAGTCATAAAACATCACATACGATATAAATTTCCAAAATACATGGGAATTTTGATAATCATAAAAACCTTTCTGTCAGTGCAATTCCTGATCTTCGTATTACTTTTGAGTTAGGTAGTACACCCCTACAAGTCTAAAACCCCATGGGCTATATGGAGTTCTCCATTGACTCGGCGGGGAAGCCCCCAACCCAAGTATGCTGCAAGGGTTGGAGTGTCTGAGTCTAATATGCCACAGGGAACTAAGCCAACGTAATATAATATACCCGGATCGGCAAATCATGATTTTGAGAAATGAGTTGTCTGAACTCGTTCCTTATTCGGGGGACCACCTAACATCTCTTTATGCCCAATTTTATCCATTTCTAAACGTGTATTACTCTAAAATCTTAATTCATGAAAATCTGGTTTCTACGTTTGTTTGGGTTTGTTATGGCATTGTCTATTTTGGTATCATCATACCAAGACTTTGCAAGTCATGTTTTCTGAGCCATAATACAATAAGCATGATCTTTCCATAGACACATAGTTCATACCATGAAAATATGCAATTCGCATAAGAGATTTTATGTTCTGAAAACATAAGTCAAAGTTATGCAAAAGTTCTCATCCTTTCAATAAACAAGTGGTAGTCATGTAATCTTTAAAAAACCATGCAACTATTTTCATTATATAATTATGTTCAACATTTATCAGCATAAACAACCCTCTCTCTTTTGGAATCAAAATTATAATCTAAATATAACATTATTCAAGACATTTCATAACATGCTTTTCAAGATGCATTCAAACAATTTCATAGTATATCATAAGTAAATGAAAATCATCACAAGAGAGGAATTTTTTTCATTAATCATGCTCTCAATTCAATCATCAACCTTAAAACACATGCTTACATATATATAAAATTTCAAATTAATTTGGGGGAAGTCCTAAAGGACAAAACAATATCATGAACGCTTCTAAAACATGAATATATTGGTAAATCTGAAACCCTTTTCTTAAAAACATGATTTCTATGCCCATAAGATTTTAGAAAAACCCCGCATGCCTTAATCTCGAAAAATAACAGATGATTCGTGAAACCTACGACGTAGGAATTCCAACTCTCTAATTATCTTCTAAAATCCACGGTTGAATCTTAAGTTATTTGGGATTCTTGTTTGAAACCCTAGAGAGTGTTCTTGTGAATTTCTAAAGAAAATAGGAATAATGTGGGCACTTGAGAGTATAATCCCGTGTTTAAGATGATAATGAGGGTGGAAAAATACCTAATATGACCTTAATAAGATGGAGTAAAATATATTTGGCATCCCGGTTTTATGGGCCTCCGCAACGCGCCGAAATTGCGGTGGCTCACTGGAAATTG
Source organism: Capsicum baccatum var. pendulum (assembly GCA_030864225.1). NCBI lineage: Eukaryota > Viridiplantae > Streptophyta > Magnoliopsida > Solanales > Solanaceae > Capsicum > Capsicum baccatum. The sequence goes on along the minus strand of CM061554.1, from coordinate 49,545,023 downwards.
ACGAATAGGATTCTTAAGGTCTCCGCGACGCGAAGCCATCGCGTTGTCCCACTGGTTAGAACCTGAAACTTTAGAGAGATGCACCACAATCACCCTAGGCTATTGGAATTTGACAATTGCTAAATAGACCCCCTCCGCGGCGCACCAAGCACCAAAATGAAGATGTTTTACGATTAGGACTTAAATTATCCATAACTTATTGCCTGAATATCGGATTTGGGCGAATCTTATATCGACAAAAAGCTCATTTAATTTCCCACATGATAAAAATTTGAAATTAGGGTAATTATTTGTGGTTTAAACTCTACTCACTTTGGAAGTCAAAACTGAGACTAAGTCTCTTTGACACCATTCTAGTCATTTAACTCTAAGAACATATTACCATGAAATAATACATTGACAATGCGGGGCGTTAAATTATCCCTCCTTGGGATCATTCATCCCCCAATGATGACATGGAACAAAGACAAGCACGATTTAAGGTATACTAAGACCATAAAAGAATAAAGCAAGTATTGTACCTTCCATTTCATCATTCACCAGATCAAACAGGTTTGGGTATCTTACCCTCATGTCATCTCCTGATTCCCAAGTTGCTTTTTCTAATTTTTGATGCCTCCACAACACCTTAACCGACACTATCTCTTTGCTCCTCAACTTCTAAACTTGCCGATCTAAGATTGCAATAGATTCCTCTTCATATGCTAGTAAGTCTGTCACCTTGATCTCCTCTATAGGCAACACTAGAGAATGGTCTCTAATATATTTCTTCAGCATGGATATGTAAAATACCGGATGAATAGAACTCAAACTTGCAGGAAAATCTAACTTATATGAAACCTCACCTATCCTTCTCAAAATCTGGTATGGTCCTATATAAAGAGGACTCATCTTACCTTTCTTCCCGAATCACATAACTCCCTTCATAGGGGAAACTTTGAGAAACACCCAATTACCAACGTCAAACTCTAAGTCTTTTTTCCTAACATCAGCATAGGATTTCTATCTACTCTGGGTTGTCTTAATTCGTTCTCTAATAATTTTCACGTCCTCCATCGCCTAATAAACAAGATCTGGCCCATACAACTGAGTCTTACCCACTTCATACCACCCTATTGGTGATCTATATTTTCTCTCATAGAAAGCTTCAAACAGAGCCATCTTAATACTGGTATGGCAACTATTATTATATGCAAACTCTATCAATGCCAAGTGATCCACCTAACTCCCCTTGAAGTCAATTATGTAGTCCCTTAATATATCATCAAGATTTTGAATGGTGCGCTCAACTTGCCTATCAGTCTGAGGGTGGAATGCAGTACTTAGGATCACTTGGGTACCTAAACCACTCTGAAAAACCTCCAAAATTGTGAAGAGAATTGTGTACCTCGGTCAGATATAATTGACACAGGTGCTCCATGCAAATGGACTATCTCCTTAATGTACAGCTTTGCATATTCATCTCCCGAAAGTTAGTTCTGATGGGCAGAAAGTGGGCTGACTTGTTCAGTCGATCAACAATCACCTAAATTGAATTATACCAATTTCGGGACCTTGGAAGTCCCATAATGAAATCTATATTGATCATTTCCGATTTCCATAAAGGCAAATCAATCTATCAGGAAGTACAACCAGGCCTCATATGCTCTACTTTCATTTATTAACAATTCAAACACTTAGAAACAAAATTAGCCACAACACGCTTCATATTATTCCACCAATAAATAGCTTTCAGATCATGATACATCTTAGTAGAGCGTGGGTGAACAACATACCTTAAAGTGTGAGCTTCATCAAGGATCCTCTTTCGTAACCCATCTATATCTGAAACACATAGTCTACCCTGATATCTCAAAACTCCATCACCACCAATTTCAAAAGACATCACGTTCTATTGACCCACATCTTTCATGATCTGCATCAAGATAGGATCTTCTACCTGCTTCTCTTTAACTTCAGCACAAAGGGAAGATTTAGCTACCTTATGAACAACTACTCTCCCGTCTTCGGAATCCAAGAGTCGCACTCCTAGATTTGCAAGTCAGTTAATAGCCTTCACCATCTCCTTCTTTCCTTTTTCAATATGTTAAAGACTGCCCATAGATAACCTACTAAGGGCATCGGCTACCACATTTTCCTTGCCTGGATGGTAGTGTAGGCTCATGTCATAATCTTTTAAAAGTTCCAACCAATGTCGTTTCCTGAGGTTTAATTCTTTCTACTAGAAAATATACTACAAACTCTTATGGTCAGCAAATATATCAATATGTACCCCATAGAGATAATACCAACAGATTTTGAGTACAAACACTAAAGCCGCTAACTCCAAGTCATGGGTGGGATAATTTCGCCCATGCACCATCAACTGCATAGACGCATAAGCCACCACCTTACCGTGTTACATAAGTACACACCCAATTCCCACACGGGATGCATCACAGTACACAACAAAACCCTCTGTGCCTTCCAAAAGAGTCAGAACAAGTTTTGTAGTCAATTTTTCTTTCAACTTCTCAAAACCATTCTCACAGGAGTCATACCACACAAACTTCACCTTTTTCTAGGTCAACTTAGTAAGTGGTGCATCTATGGAAGAAAAACTTTCTACAAATCTTCTATAATACCATGCCAAACCCAAGAAGCTCCAAATATCGGTTGGAGTTGTGGGTTTGGTCCATTTTCTAACCACCTCAATCTTTTGGGGATCAACCTTAATCCTATCACTATACACAATATGTCCCAAGAAAACAATAGAACTTATCCAGAATTCACATTTGGAAAATTTCGCATACAACTTATTATCTTTGAGAGTCTGAAGGACGATTCGGAGGTGATTGGCATGGTCCTCCTCACTCTTGGAATAAATTAGAATATCATCAATGAAAACTATTATAAATAGATTTAGAAACTAATGGAACACCCTGTTTATAAGATCCATTAAGGTTGCAGAGGCGTTAGTCAACCCAAAGGACATGACTAGGAATTCGTAATGATTGTATTTGGTTTGAAAGGCTATTTTGGGATTGTCTGAATCTCTAACTTTCAACTGATGGTATCCCGAATAAAGGTATATCTTTGAAAAATATTTATCTCCCTAAAGTTGGTCAAAAATATCATCAATCCTAGGAAGAGGATATTTATTTTTATCAGTGACCTTATTTAGATGGCGGTAATATATACACATACACAGGGAACCATCTTTCTTTTGCACAAAAAGTATAGGTGCACCCCTGGGAGAAACACGGGGACGTATAATACCTTTGTCTAGAAGGTCTGCTAGCTATTCTTTCAACTCTTTTAGTTCTGCAGGAGCCATTCTATATGGCGGAATAGAAATGGGACGGGTGTCTGGCAACAAATCAACACCAAAAGCTAATTTCCTATAAGGTGGTATTTCTGGGAGATCATTTAGAAAGAATTCTGGAAACTCATTTACCACAGGGACTGACTGGAGAGGAAGACTTTCAACATTAGAATCTTTAACCCAAATAAGATAATACAAAAAACCTTTGGAGATAAGTTTACGGGCTTTGAGATATGATATAGAGTTCCCTCCAGGTGCTAACTAATTCCTTCCCATTCTACCACTAGTTCATTCGGAAAAGAGAAGGTGACTCTTCCAGTTCTATAATTTAATGTGGTATAGCACGAATGAAGTCAGTCCATCCCTATTATAGTATCAAAATCAATTATATCTAAGTCCATGAGGTCTACCACGGTATCCCAACCATAAACAATCACCACACAATTTCTATACACTCTTCTAGCCACAACAGAATCACCCACCAGAGTGGAAATAAAGAAAGGTTCTGAAATTTCATCGGGCTAAAACCCAAAACTGACAGCCACATAAGGGGTCACATAGGATAAGGTAGACCCAGGATCAAGTAATACATAAGCATCATGGGAAATGATTTATAGCATACCATTTGCTACGTCTGGCGAGGCTTCCATCTTTTGGTAGTTGAAAAAAGCATATAGCCGGTTGCGACCACTCCCGGTAGCTGAGGTGGTGCCCTTTTGGGGCGGTGGTGGTGTGGAAGAATTTGTACGTGACTTAGCTCCACCAACATTCCTCCTAGAAGAGGGACAATCTCTCTGAAAGTGACCCGACTGACCACATGAATAACACACCAGAGTGCTTAACTGACACCTCTCTGGGTGTTGCTTTCCACAAGTCTCACACCACATAAAAGGACGATACTGCTGAGCCACACTATCCTGTGGCTGAGTATCCTGAGTTCTGGGTCCATAACTAGTTTGAAAACTCTGAGATAGTCTATCAACTGGGGGTCTTGGCACTGGGGAGCTAGCTTCAGACTGGGCATAACTCCAAAACTTCTTTTTTTGCCATCTATTCCCCCAATTACCGCTCTGCAGCTGATTATGGTCCTAATACGCTATTCTGGCTCTCTTTGCCTACTTGTCCTTCTCCCTAGACTCAAAGATTCTTTTCTTATACTCCTATACCTACTGCATATGCACTGACAGCCTAGATAAGTCCATGTCCTTATTCAGCATAGCCCCCTTACATTCAAGCACTACGTCATCCGAAAGGCCGAATGCAAATTTTCACCTTTGGGCTATTATATTACCAGCCATCTCCGGAGCATAACGGTCCAGTTGATTGAACTTCAGAGTGTACTCCTTGACACTTATTTTTCCTTATTTAAGGTTTATAAACTCCTCAGTTTTGGCCTCTCTCAACTCAAGGGGAAATAACCGATCAAGGAAGGCTTCCATGAACTTGCCCCATACTGTGGGCTCAGCACTCTCACCTTTAGAATTCTCTTACTCGTTAACCACTAGTTCGTAACTTCTTTAAGCTGGTAAGCAACTAATTCTACCCCTTCTACCTCATCTACATGCATCACCTTTAAGATCTTCTCTATCTCATCCACAAACTCCTATGGATCCTCTTCTACTTTGGTGCTCGAAAAATTAGGCGGGTTCATTCTCATGAACTGACCCACCCTAGTAGCCTCATATATGACCGATGCAGACCCAACAGCTTCTGATCGTTAAGTCTATGTGGCTACCAACTGAGCAAACATGTGAATGGACTATTTGAATTCTGCATTCAATAAGTCCCTCTAAGAAGACTAAGGACGATTAACATTTGTTCTTGGAGCTCGGAGAAAACTGGTCGGGACTAGAGGTACTTCTGGAGTAGGAACAGGTTCTGGGGTATGCGCTCTATTATGGGTCCGCATCCCATGGGTGGGGCGGACTTCATCATCCTAAGTATTCTAATTTTTTGAGTGATGAGGAGGCATGACTATTTTCTGAAATACAATAGATCACTAATTAGGGGGCAATTCTAATGCAGGCTCTAACGCACGAACTAAATAACAAAGAGGGCATACGCTTTTCGAAACATCTAGTAACCTCCTTCTTATAAGTGTGGTGCGCTACACACCCATAAATAAGACTCTACCCAATGTGATTTTGCTGATACCCTGGAACCATGAACCGTGCTTTGATACTAAGTTTGTCACGACCCAAACTAGGGCCTGGCCGTGACAGACATCCTAAACCATGAAAGTTTGGGCGTCCTACTCTATCTGATCTGGTAATCATGTAAAACATTCATATAGTAAAAATAAAAACCAGAATTATGATCTAATAAGGAAACACGGTCATACTCTATATTTCAGTTTAACAATACAGAATGAAATCCAAAAACAACTAAACAATTTTTAGAACAGTCTGCAAAATCTCGACTACATGATCTAAAGATAACTGTCTGAAAAGATGGGACAAGGCCCCCAGTAGACCAAAACCATAACTGATAATAAATGTCTAAAAATAACTAGGCCTTCTAAAATATAGAAGGCTCACCGACTAGACCCTGCACTTCTGTCTAAAGAAATCTACTGCTTATTAGGACCCCTAGACTGTGCCTCAGAACCTGGAAGGTAAGGGGATCAATACAGATGTACTGGTATGCAAAGGAATCCAAAATAAAGCTTTTAATATAAATAAAATAGTTGAGAGTTAGTCATAAAACATCACATACAATATAAATTTCCAAAACACATGGGCATTTCTATAATCATAAAAACCTTTCTGTTAGTGCAATTCCTTATCTTCGTATTACTTCTTAATTAGGTGGTACAGACCTATAAGTCTAAAACCCCATAGGCTATATGGTGTCCGCCATTGACTCCGTGGGGAAGCCCCTTATAAGGGTTGGAGTATCTGAGTCTAATACGCCACAGGGCACTAAGCTAGCGTAATATAATATACCTAGATCGATAAATCATGGTTTTGTGCAATGAGTTGTCTGAAATCGTGCTTTCATCAGAGGACCACCTAACATCTCTTTATGCTCAATTTTATCCATTTCTAAACGTGTATCGTTTGGAAATCTTAAGTCATGAAAATTTGGTTTCTATGTTTGTTTGGGTCTGTTATGGCATTGTCTATTTTGGTATCGTCATACCAAGACTTTGCAAGTCATGTTTTCTAAGCCATAATAATAAGCATGATCTTTTCATTGACACATAGTTCAGACCACCCAAACATACAATTCGCATAAGATATTTTATGTTCCAAAAACATAAGTCTAAGTTATGCAAAAGTTTTCATCCTTTCAATAAACAAGTGGTGGTCATATAATCTTTAACAAACCATGCAACTATTTAATGATTATGTTCAGCCTTCATCAACATAAACAACCCTCTCTCTTTTGAAATCAAAATCATAATCCAAATATAACATTATTCAAGACATTTCATAACATGTTTTTCAAGATGAATTTAGACTATTTCATAGTATATCATAAGTAAATGAAAATCATCACAAGAGAGAAATTTTTTTTTATGAATCATGCTCTCAATTCAATCATCAACCTTAAAACACATGCTTACATATATATAAAATTTCAAATCAATTTGGGGGAAGGACTAAAGGCCAAAACAATATCATGAACGCTTCTAAAACATGAATTTATTTATAAATCCGAAACACTTCTCCTAAAAACATGATTTATATGCCCATGAGATTTTAGGAAAACCCCACGTACCTCAATCTCTGAAAATAATAGATGATTCGTGAAGCCTACGGCGTGGGAATTCCAACTCTAATTTTCTTCTAAAATTCATGGTTGAATCTTGAGTTATTTGGGTTTCTTGTTTGAAACCCTAGAGAGTGTTCTTGTGAATTTTTGAAGAAAATAGGAATAATACGGGCATTCGGGAGTATAATCCCGTGTTTAAGCTGATAAGAGGGCGGAAAAATACCTAATATGCCCTTAATGAGATAGAGTAAAATATAACTGAGAGCTCAGTTTTATGGGCCACCGCAATGCTCCATAATCGCGGTGGCTCAGTGAAAATTGATGAATGGGATTCTTAAGGTCTCAGCGATGCAGAGCCATCGCGTTGTCCCACTGGTTGGGACCTAAAACTTTAGTGCGACGCACCATAATCTCGCTAGGCCACTGGAATTTCACAATTGCTAAATAGACCCCCTCCGCGATGCGCCAAGCACCAAAATGATGGTGTTTTACGACTAGGACTTAAATTAGCCATAACTTCTTGCCCAGATATCGGATTTGGGCGAATCTTATATCAACCAAAATCTTATTCAATTTCTCACATGATAAAAAGTTGAAATTAGGATAATTATATGTGGTTTAAACTCTAGTCACTTTAGAAGTCAAAAACGAGACTAAGTCTCTTTGACAACATTCTATTCATTTAACTCTAAGAGCACATTACCACGAGCTAACACGTTGACGATGCGGGCCGTTACATCCATAAATGTGGGTCTTGACGGAACTCATATATAACGTGAAGATTCTATGTGATAAACAAGGGTCAACTATTTTTATTAACATAGTAATACTAAATGATGAAAATAATGACAAGACAAATATCTCAAATATTCTCTAGTTATCATTTATTTAGGTGAGAAAACAAATAAAATATAGATCAGATAAGCAAGGAGACAGAAGTGACACAATCAATATTGAAAAATATTTATTTAATTAATAAACTTAAAATACCCCAAAGAATTAAACATACAAAATAAAGAAAAAGAGAATAAATTCAAAAAATTGGACAAAAATTTATTTTTAACCTATTCGGATCAGCGCTTGGCTTATTAATGGGTGATAATGCCATATGTTGTCACATTGTCAGATTCTGCTCGGGACAACTTCCATCACTTCCAATCTAGCTATCCCCCCCCCCAACACCACCAACACCACCACCACAGTTGTTTTACTAAACTTAACGAAGTTTTTTAAAAAATAATAATACTAGAGGTTTCTAAAATGTCTACCAATCCCAATTTAATGACCAAGAAGCATTGGACTTTATACTTTGAATTTAGGTCTAGACAACGAAAAATTAAGCTGACTATTTAGACTCAAGGTTCGCGTCAAATAAAAAACATTGGACGAACAAGTAGAACGTAGTGATTTCTACCAAACCTCTTGATTAATTAAAGTTGGTTAAGTGACAATCATGCTAAACAAATAACTCTTCATTTTATATGATTAAATTTATAGGCATGATACCTAAGTGATAAATAATTGGTAAGTAGAACAAACGATAATTGTCAATTCACTTCGAAATAATATGTTGTAAATTTGTTGAATTAGAAGGCATGTCGAAAGCCAAGTTAAGATGTTGACGAATTAGATCAATTTCAACATTAAAATAATAAATTAAACATGTTGGAAATTAGTCGGAGTACTAAATAGGGTGTTAGAAAATATGTTTATATGCTGGAATAATTTATCTTGTTGGAGATTTGTTTTAAATTCTGGAAATATATTTAACTGCTGAAAATATTATTTAAATAATGAAAATAAAAGTTAAATACTAGCAATTAAAATTTAGATAATGAAAATAAATCTAAAGTGCTGGAAATAGACTTTTAATGCTGAAAATAAATTTTAATTGTCGAAAAAGTATGTTTAGTATGCTGAAAGCCATTTAAATATGCTGAGAATTAAAATTAAAGGTCTTAAAATGTATTTAAAATGCTGGAAATTAGATTAAACATGCAGAAAAATCATTTAAATATGCTGAAGTTTATAAAAATAGGTCAAAATTTGATTAAACACACTAAAATTTTACTAAACATGTGGAACACTGCTATGAATTAAATTATTATGTCAATAATTAATTAACAACGCAAAAATTAGTTAAATAAGCTGAAAATTAATTAATAATCCTAAACATGATTTCTAAATGATAAAACAATTTCATTGACGATCCTAGATTATATTTTGCTAAGTGATAACGTAATTCAGTTAAACATTTAAATCATATAGTCCCCGCCCATTATAAGTAGTCCCCATTTTTTATTATATGACAGAGTTATAAAATAGTTATTATAGACCAAATAAATAGAGATATGACAAAGTAAAGGCTATTTGGTTAGTCCTTGAAACCCCCCCCCTCCCTCCTCTTAACTAATTCTTCTAACACGTATATCACTTTCGTATCTTTTAAATTACTGTGCTCTGATACCATTTGTAGGGGGGTGCGGATAACTGAGCTGGTAAATAGATTTATAAATAGATTTATTATAACTGATGAATCTATTCTTTTTTGTGCGTGGTTATTTTTTAGATTTTGTTTTAATAAGTTATTCTTTTTGTGAGATGTATTCATTAATTTTTAGTTTATTATTTTATCCTGTAGTAACTGCTGAGTTACAAATTTCTGTGTAATAACTTATTCTTTCTGTACTGTAGTGTATATCTAATTCTAGATTTTCTATGTTATTTATTATTTTGTGTTGTTCTTCTCGTAGTGAGTTTTTTATATTATATAAACTGTTACATGTACTTTTTTCTAAATTTTCTAAGGTTTTTTCTATCCATATTAACTTTTCTTTTAGATCTTCCATTATTTTTCTAATTCGGTTTCTGTAATTAATTTCGTTATTTAGATTATCTTGGTTTTCTTTAGTTTTTCTAATATATTCTAGCATCCACAATCTTGGTCTGAATAATATCCTTCTGGGTAAATGTCTTCGTATATTTGTGCTGTGGCATTTATCATTTCTATTTCATAGTTTATTTCATAGTTTATTACTTCTTCTAATATCATTTTCTTAATATCTATTATTTCTATATCCTTAAGTATATATAAGACTAAAATTCTAAGGTAGTCTAAATGGGCTATTTTTTTTTTTTATTATTGATATTTTATAGCTATTTGTTTTAGACTTAGTAGTTTTTGCATATTTTTATTAAGAGATTTTATATATTTTTTATTTTCCATGTAATTGTCTATATTTATTTTTATCTGTTTTTCTAGTAACTGTAATTTTTGCGTATCTTTAAAAGTCCTATGTAATTTTAACATAATAAATATTTATAAGAGTAGTTAGGTATGTGTGGTATATAATTTATTCTATCCGTATAATTTTTTCCATATGCTTTTTCTAATATAACTTTTCTTATATCTGCAACATCTATATCTCTAAGTACATACAAAATAAGTATCTTAAATTTATCTACCATGACATCAGATATATTATCATTCATTATCATAAAATTGCTTTTTTCAAAATATTCTCTGCAACCATATACATAATAAAATATAGTCATCTCAGATTACTATATACTAGATTATTCTTAAATAACATGTTCTTCGGTCACTACTAGCATGGTAATTCGGATATTCTCCCTTAAACAGCACCTCGACTTTGGTTACTTCCCGCCACGGCTTCTTGCCTCATTGGTTTCACCTTTAGGATGGCATAGTTCCTTGGGATTTTTCTCCGTTTCCACTTTGCTAGTAAACTTCTTAACATATTATTTTTCGAATAATTCTACTATAAAGTAACTAATATGAATTTATTTTATCATATCATGATTGTCGGGAATTATGAATTTAGCTATTCATAATCGTAAATAGATATACCTGTTCCGGTAGCTTTGATATTTCTGAGGTTTGTTGTTCCATAGCTTTCTCCATTGCGGTGTATATATTTAATTAACTGGGCTAAATATTTTTGAATTGGAATGGAGAGAGTATTTTGCTGAATGTTTGAAGGCCTGCCTTTGCAATGCCTTCTGAATTCTTATTTTTAGACTGAAAAGTGTATACATCCGTATTAAAAAGACTTAAAAAACTAAACTCTAAAATGTCTTTACCTACCTACTTCCTAAAGTCTTCACCTACCTACTTTACATTTATTTCCCTATTAACTACTAAAGAAAAAAGAGTCTTTACATCATATAAAATTTCTAATTCTTACGTAACTTAAAATAAGTCTTCTGTCATATCTGCAAATAAGTCTTCCGTCTATTTTGTCATATCTGCTATATCTCCATTATTGCTCTGTCTTTATCTTTCCAGCTGTCGTCCTTATCTTCTTTTATTCTAACTGTACTGCTGGGACGTCATTATCTCCTCCGTTACATTTTGAACATCTGTGGTCTGGGTATTTGTGTCCAATAGTTTTGCAATATCTGGTCAATAACTCTTCTGAAATAAATTTTTCTTTAATAGCTCTGGCGATAGGTTCTGTCTCTGGTTTAAGCAACGTCATAATCCATTGCCTAATTGTTTCCATATCTGTTTCTCGTAGCTCTTTTGAATTTGAATATATCAATACATGGTTTCTTGAATAATAACTCCATATAGGATTTTGATTACAATATGTATTTGCTAGTTCTTGTAAAATCGTAGATAGTCCGATAACTCTTTTATTCGCGTAAAATTTCGGTATCTCAATTCTGGGTATCTCTGGCTGTGTACCAATATCTTGCGGTATAATCATATCTCTCGTCATTCCTATTTTTACAACTTGTATAGGTTTTTTAACTTCGTCAAATAATATCTCTGCTGGTGCCGTGTAGATCTTTATAAAAAATAAAGTACCTTTGGTTATTCTTTTAAATATGGTAAATGCTTCATATATCTCGGGTATAGTAGATATCTCGGTTCCGTCTGTGGTATATACGGTACTAAGTAATCCATATTCGTAGCAAGTTTTTACTAACCTGGGTCTAGTTTTGGGTAAGGCAATTAGCTTGTTGTATCCGGTTAATTTCTGGGTTATGTAGTTCGTATCTGGTTCTTGGATATTTGTAGCTTTTGGGTTGCTATTTAAGAAAGTTTGTACGTTGTAAATATTTTCTATATATGTGCGGGCTGTGTAGTTATATGTCTTTTTGTCTTGATTTAGGCTTTCTCGATATGTGGTAACTTGTGGGGGTGTAAACATAGGGTCTTTTGGTATATTTGGTGTATATGGCTTGTCAAATAGCTTATTTAAGTTCATATTTTTTCTAACTCCTTTGCTTGTACCTGCAGAAGTAGATTGATAAGCGTTATGGGTTTTATGGAGTATCCCAACATCTCCTTCTAGCTCTGGAATTTTATTGTCTTCCGATCGACATAGCTCTGCACATTGCTGAGTTAGCTGATTCATAGCTATAGACTTCAGATTATCTTCACTAGTCTTTAGCTTTAGCTTTTCTATCTCAGTACCCATACTGTCTACTTTCAATGAAAGCATAGTCAGGGCGTTGAGTATCTTTTCATGTATATTTTCTTCTATCATTTCAGTTTGCGTAGCTTTGTCTTGATATGTAATCTGCAATAACATTTTTGTTAGTACTGATTACTTCTATTATAAATGTAAAATTTAATATATTTAAAACTAGTCTCCGAATCTCTTTTGTTGTAACTGAATTTTGTATTTTCTTTGTTAGCCACCAGCGTACCTGTGTATTATCTGTCCGCACAATAAATTTGTTATATACAATATATGGCTCAAATGCTAACAAACATTTATATAATGAACATAATTCTTTCCTATTTATTTCCCATTTTATTTCTGTCTCGTTGAACGTACCTGAGTAGTATCTACAATGGTGTTCTATTTTTTCTGCTTCATATCTATATTTAAGTACTCCTCCATAACTGTATTCACTGGCATCTGCTTCTACTATATATGTAAATTTTCTATTTTCGTCCGGAAATTATAATTTTGGTAAATCCTTGCAAAGTAATTTTATTTTTTGAACTTGTTTTTTATCTTCTTCATTATAATTATATTCTATATCCTTTTTTAATTTTTTCTGTAGGGGTTTTAGGTTTTCTGCTAATTTTGGAATATATTCTCTTACTTGGTTTACTAATCCTAAAAATGATTGTAATTTCTTTTTTGTATCTAGTTCTTCTTTCGAATTTATTATTTTTTGTACTATATGTTGTTGCATTTTTACTCCACTTTTATCTATTTGTATTCCTAAAAATTCTATCTGGTTTTTCATAATTTCGGCTTTCTTTTCACTCAGACTTATTCCTGAATTTTCTATTATATCTGTAAATTGTTCTAATAATTTTATATGTTCTTCTTTAGTTTTTGTATATAATAATATATCATCTATGTATACTATGCAATTAGGTAATTGTTTAAAATAATTATCCATAAAATGTTGATATCTACCTGGTGCATTTTTATATCCAAAGGGTAATACATTCCATTCGTAAAATCCTTGTGGTACCGTAAATGCGGTTAATTCTTTAGATTCTTCTTCTAACTTTAGATGGTAAAATCCTGATTTATAATCAAATTTACTAAAATAATTATATCCTTGGATTTGTCTTATTTTTAATATCTTATTTGGTATCGGGTAATTATATGTTATAGTTTTTGCATTTAAATTTCTATAATCAATAACCATTCTACTTTTTCCTCTTTTTTGTTCACTATATTTATTCACTATAAATGCTGGACTATTATGCTTACTATTACTTTTTTGTATATATTGTTTTTCTAATAATTCATGTATATGCATTTTAAATTCTTTTAAATCATCAAAATTATATGTTAATGGTTTTTGGGTTATTATACTGTTTTTATCTATTAATTCAATTTTTATGGTAGTTTTATGTTTTTCCCATCCTTTTAATGGATCTTCGCTATATAATTGTTCTAGTTTTTTCTTAACTATTTCTATCTTATTTATTGAAAATATAGTTATTTCTGTTTTATTTATCGAAAATACTACTAATTCTATCGTATCTTCAGCAGTTTTTATATTTTCTAACTTTTGTGTAATTTTTTCACTTCCTTTTATCCAGTCAGTTTTCTTTCTTATTTTATTATTAACTCTTTTTGCTCTTACTTTTTGTTTACATGGTGTTGTGAACCACCAATCATTTCTAGTTATTATATGTGGGTAAAGTTTATCTAAAAATGGCATTCCTAAAAGTATATCTTTTGATGTTAGTTCATAATTATAAATTTCTTCTATTGTCAATATCTTATCCCATATTTGTGCTTTTACATTCCTAGCTTTGTAAGTAATTAAGCTTCCTTCATTATTAAATCCTTTAACTATTATTGGTATTTTTAATTTATCCCATTTACTTTCTGGTAAACAATTATATCTACATAAATTAGCTTCTGCTCCTGTATCTATCATAGGCGTATAATATCTACTATAATATCCTTCCACTACTATCTTCATTAATACATATATTTTCATTTTATATTAAGGCTCTTCTTAGAAATAATCTTTCCCTATTATGTGTTATGGCTAATTGTGTATGTTCTATATTATATGGTTTTACTTGTTCTAACCATTTTATTCCTAATATTATATCTGCTTTTTGCATTTCTTCTTTTACCTCAAATTCTATTTTTATTTTTCTAATTCCTCCTATTATTATTTCTTTTTCTGCTATATTTTTATTATTTATTAAACTTCTCGGTAGATCTAGGCATATATCATTATCAGTTTTTATTTCTTCATTTTTTACTAGATATTTTGCTATATAATTTTCTTCTTGTCCTGTGTTTAATAGTATTAAATGTTCTTTTTCATTTATTTTTCCTGTTATGTAATATTGATTTAAATTACTTATTGAATTTGTTTCATAACTCATTCTTTTTGATGAGCTCGATGACTCTGGTTTTTCATTAGCTATTCTTTTCGTTGTACTTATTCTATCATTTACTATTTCTAAATTTTCTTCTATATCTATGTCTCTATAGCTATAGTCATTATAATCTATTGTTTTTACAATTTGCTCAAATGGGCTATCTATTTGTATTTTATTAATCTTATTTTTTCCTGTTATTTTATGTTTTGTTGTTAATACATATAAATTTTTACATCTCGCTGTAAATATTTTACTTCCTGGGGTTAATTCTATTCCTGATATCTTCCAATATAATACTAATGATTTATCTATATTTCTATCTGTTACTGCTACTGAATAATTTGCACTTATTATAAATTTAAATTTTTGGTATATTAAATTTCCTTTCACGGCAGTTATTATACTTTTTTCTATAGGTTTTATAATTCTATCATCTGCTAAATATAATTCTATCGGTGTATCTATTCCTTCTCTAAAACATGCTTTTATTAATATTTCTGTACCTCCGAGGTGTACGTATTTTATTGGATCTCCTTTACTTTTTATATCATTTATTTCTTTATTAATTATCCTTTTTGTTACTAGTGGTATACTAGCTTTTCCTTTTGCATATCTACAGTCTATTACATGTTCTTTTTGACATACTACATAGTATTCATCTTTTTTCCTACTAAAATATTTTTTATTGTTGGTATTTTAAATATTTTTTCTACACTTAAATCTAACTCTTTTCCTTTTATTTCATCAAATATATTACTGTCAAATATTATCTTTTGTTCCGTTCCTTTGTCATTTAAATATTCTTCCTTTGTTATTATTTTTATATCTTCTTCAGTCATTTGATTCATCTATCTCACTATCTATTTCAGTATCTGTTTCGTTTTCTGAAATTTCATATATACTATCTTCACTTTCTAATTCATAATCTATATAATCTATTTGCATATATTCTGTATTTTCTATTTTTATTTCGGATATTTGTTTATTTTTTGGATTTTTAGGTAATTTACAATCTCTAGCTAAATGTCCTAACTTTCCACAATTATAACATGTACATTCTTTTATAGATTTTTTCTTTCTATATGGTCTTTTATTTTTATAATTTTTAACATAATATCTTTTTCTTGGTTTCTTATATTTATATTTTGATTTTTTATATTTCTTATATTTCTTATGTCTTTTTCTCTTCTTATAATATCTTTCTTCGCATCCAAATTGGGGTGCTATTTTATTTTTGCAACATGCTAAATTTCTTATTAATGTTTTTTCCATTTTTAATTCTTCTCTATATTTTTCACATAACTTTCTATACCATTGTTGTAAAAATTTTATTCTAGCTCCTAATGTATCTACTATTTTTGCTTCTTCCCAACTTTTTATTATTTTTGAACTAAATGGTTCGGGTAATTTATTAAAATACAATTTTCTTATTTCTTTACTTTCTTCTATACTATATGCTCCTTTATAATAATATTCTTTAAATGCGCAAGTATATTCATCTATATAACACATATTACATATTGTTAATTTTATCATTAAATTCCTGTTTGTATCTTTTTCTTCATCTTGGTCTTCTTCTAATGTTGTCATACTACCAAATTCATCTTTTATAGCTGTTTCATATTTTTTTAATAATTCGATAGGTGTTAATTTTGTTGTTGTTGATGCTGCTCCTTCCATAGGTTTATTAGCTCTTAATACTTTTTTACTATTTTCTGTTAAATTTGTAAACCATAATTTTACTGATCCTATTAGTGTTTTTTCTATGTATTCTGGTGCATCTGTTATGTTTATATTATTGTCTAATAATTGTTTTGTCATATATCCTATCCATAATTGTATTGTTTTTTCTGTATCTATTACACAGTCTAGATCTAAAAAGTTATAATTTTTATTAACTATTTGTTTTGGTGTCCATTTGTCATATTCATTATATCTTTTAAATTTATTTTTATAATATATAGGTTTTCTTATTTCTGTTGTTTTGGGTATTAGATTTTCATCTTCTTTTTTGTCAAGAGTATTTATTTCTGTATTATTATTTTCTAAGTTTTCTTGATTAATTCTTTCTTGTTTTTCGTTAATTTCTAAATCTTTTATATTTGTTAATATTTCCGTATATGTTTCACTATCTTCTGAATCATAATTATCTGTTTCTTCTACTTCTATATTATTTATTTCTAATTTTTCCTTAAATTGATTTATCTCGTTTATTAATTTTTGTTCTTTATCTATTTCTTCTTTTTCTTTTTGTCTTTGCTCGTATAAATCTTTTAACATTTGTAATTCTTTTTCTAATTCAGCAATTCTATTATTTTTAGTTTCTTCTATTTTTCGTATTCCTTCCGTAGATTGTTGTTTAATTTTTTCTATTTCCTTTTTTCTATCTATCTCTTCATTTTCTTTTTCTATTCTTACCATTGTTGTTAATTTATCTTCTAATTTTAATTCTTTTTCTATCATTAAATATAAATGTTCTCCTATTTTCTTATACCTTCTTCCTAGATTAGAAAATACTATTTTTATTTTTGTACCTTCGTGATTTTCGTATATTTTTTCATCTATTATAAATTCTTCTTTATTCATTTTATTGTGAATAGTTCGTGTTGACATATATATTCTAAACTATCTATTTGTGATTCTAATTTTGATATTTCATCTTTTTGTATTTTTATTGAATTTTTACTAACTCCGGCAAATATATTATAATGTAATCTTTCTTTTCTTATTTTTAATTCTTTACGTTTTTCAGAGATAAATTGTTTTAATTCTTTGTATTTTTGCTCTTTATTCATTCGAATTGTGTTTATAATATTTTGGTGGATATCTAAATCTAATTTTGTCATAATTAGGTGGTATATGTCTCATTCTTCTAGATTTTAAATGGATTATTAATTTTGCTTCAATACTAGATATTAATGTAATTAAATAGGCTAATCTTTGTGGATTTTCTTTTGTTTTAATTAGGCTTATATATTCTGGATAATTGCTAACTAACGATTCTTTTATTTTTCTAAAAGCTTCTCTATTTTTAAATGGTCTTCTCATAATTAATTTAATAAATTAATTTTAACTAAATTTAACTAAATTTAAATCTAACTTAACTAATTCTTCTAACACGTATATCACTTCCGTATCTTTTAAATTACTGTGCTCTGATACCATTTGTAGGGGGGTGCGGATAACTGAGCTGGTAAATAGATTTATAAATAGATTTATTACCATTTGTAGGGGGGTGCGGATAACTGAGCTGGTAAATAGATTTATAAATAGATTTATTATAACTGATGAATCTATTCTTTTTTTTGCGTGGTTATTTTTTAGGTTTTGTTTTAATAAGTCATTCTTTTTGTTAGATGTATTCATTAATTTTTAGTTTACTATTTTATCCTGTAGTAACTGCTGAGTTACAAATTTCTGTGTAATAACTTATTCTTTCTGTACTGTAGTGTATATCTAATTCTAGATTTTCTATGTTATTTAATATTTTGTGTTGTTCTTCTCGTAGTGAGTTTTTTATATTATATAAACTGTTACATGTACTTTTTTCTAAATTTTCTAAGGTTTTTTCTATCCATATTAACTTTTCTTTTAGATCTTCCATTATTTTTCTAATTCGGTTTCTGTAATTAATTTCGTTATTTAGATTATCTTGGTTTTCTCTAGTTTTTCTAATATATTCTAGCATCCACAATCTTGGTCTGAATAATATCCTTCTGGGTAAATGTCTTCGTATATTTGTGCTGTGGCATTTATCATTTCTATTTCATAGTTTATTTCATAGTTTATTACTTCTTCTAATATCATTTTCTTAATATCTATTATTTCTATATCCTTAAGTATATATAAGACTAAAATTCTAAGGTAGTCTAAATGGGCTATTTTTTAAAATTGATATTTTATAGCTATTTGTTTTAGACTTAGTATATTTTTATTAAGATATTTTATATATTTTTTATTTTCCATGTATTTGTCTATATTTATTTTTATCTGTTTTTTCAGTAACTGTATTTTTTGCGTATCTTTAAAAGTCCTACGTAATTTTAACATAATAAATATTTATAAGAGTAGTTAGGTATGTGTGGTATATAATTTATTCTATCCGTATAATTTTTTCCATATGCTTTTTCTAATATAACTTTTCTTATATCTGCAACATCTATATCTCTAACTGCATACAAAACAAGTATCTTAAATTTATCTACCATGACATCAGATATATTATCATTCATTATCATAAAATTGCTTTTTCAAAATATTCCCTGCAACCATATACATAATAAAATATAGTCATCTCAGATTACTATATACTAGATTATTCTTAAATAACATGTTCTTCGGTCACTACTAGCATGGTAATTCGGATATTCTCCCTTAAACAGCGCCTCGACTTTGGTTACTCCCCACCACGGCTTCTTGCCTCATTGGTTTCACCTTTAGGATGACATAGTTCCTTGGGATTTTTCTCCGTTTCCACTTTGCTAGTAAACTTCTTAACATATTATTTTTCGAATAATTCTACTATAAAGTAACTAATATGAATTTATTTTATCATATCATGATTGTCGGGAATTATGAATTTAGCTATTCATAATCGTAAATAGATATACCTGTTCCGGTAGCTTTGATATTTCTGTGGTTTGTTGTTCCATAGCTTTTTCCATTACGGTGTATATATTTAATTAACTGGGCTAAATATTTTTGAATTGGAGTGGAGAGAGTATTTTTGCTGAATGTTTGAAGGCCTGCCTTTGCAATGCCTTCTGAATTCTTATTTATAGACTGAAAAGTGTATACATCCGTATTAAAAAGACTTAAAAAACTAAACTCTAAAATGTCTTTACCTACCTACTTCCTAAAGTCTTCACCTACCTACTTTACATTTATTTCCCTATTAACTACTAAAGAAAAAAGAGTCTTTACATCATATAAAATTTCTAATTCTTACGTAACTTAAAATAAGTCTTCTGTCATATCTGCAAATAAGTCTTCCGTCTATTTTGTCATATCTGCTATATCTCCATTATTGCTCTGATCTTATCTTTCCAGCTGTCGTCTTTATCTTCTTTTATTCTAACTGCACTGCTGGGACGTCATTATCTCCTCCGTTACATTTTGAACATCTGTGGTCTGGGTATTTGTGTCCAATAGTTTTGCAATATCTGGTCAATAACTCTTCTGAAATAAATTTTTCTTTAATAGCTCTGGCGATAGGTTCTGTCTCTGGTTTAAGCAACGTCATAATCCATTGCCTAATTGTTTCCATATCTGTTTCTCGTAGTTCTTTTGAATTTGAATATATCAATACATGGTTTCTTGAATAATAACTCCATATAGGATTTTGATTACAATATGTATTTGCTAGTTCTTGTAAAATCGTAGATAGTCCGATAACTCTTTTATTCGCGTAAAATTTCGGTATCTCAATTCTGGGTATCTCTGGCTGTGTACCAATATCTTGCGGTATAATCATATCTCTCGTCATTCCTATTTTTACAACTTGTATAGGTTTTTTAACTTCGTCAAATAATATCTCTGCTGGAGCCGTGTAGATCTTTATAAAAAATAAAGTACCTTTGGTTATTCTTTTAAATATGGTAAATGCTTCATATATCTCGGGTATAGTAGATATTTCAGTTCCGTCTGTGGTATATACGGTACTAAGTAATCCATATTCGTAGCAAGTTTTTACTAAGCTGGGTCTAGTTTTGGGTAAGGCGATTAGCTTGTTGTATCCGGTTAATTTCTGGGTTATGTAGTTCGTATCTGGTTCTTGGATATTTGTAGCTTTTGGGTTGCTATTTAAGAAAGTTTGTACGTTGTAGATATTTTCTATATATGTGCGGGCTGTGTAGTTGTATGTCTTTTTGTCTTGGTTTAGGCTTTCTCGATATGTGGTAACTTGTGGGGGTGTAAACATAGGGTCTTTTGGTATATTTGGTGTATATGGCTTGTCAAATAGCTTATTTAAGTTCATATTTTTTCTAACTCCTTTGCTTGTACCTGCAGAAGTAGATTGATAAGCGTTATGGGTTTTATGGAGTATCCCAACATCTTCTTCTATCTCTGGAATTTTATTGTCTTCCGATCGACATAGCTCTGCACATTGCTGAGTTAGCTGATTCATAGCTATAGACTTCAGATTATCTTCACTAGTCTTTAGCTTTAGCTTTTCTATCTCAGTACCCATACTGTCTACTTTCAATGAAAGCATAGTCAGGGCGTTGAGTATCTTTTCATGTATATTTTCTTCTATCATTTCAGTTTGCGTAGCTTTGTCTTGATATGTAATCTGCAATAACATTTTTGTTAGTACTGATTACTTCTATTATAAATGTAAAATTTAATATATTTAAAACTAGTCTCCGAATCTCTTTTGTTGTAACTGAATTTTGTATTTTCTTTGTTAGCCACCAGCGTACCTGTGTATTATCTGTCCGCACAATAAATTTGTTATATACAATATATGGCTCAAATGCTAACAAAAATTTATATAATGAACATAATTCTTTCCTATTTATTTCCCATTTTATTTCTGTCTCGTTGAACGTACCTGAGTAGTATCTACAATGGTGTTCTATTTTTTCTGCTTCATATCTATATTTAAGTACTCCTCCATAACTGTATTCACTGGCATCTGCTTCTACTATATATGTAAATTTTCTATTTTCGTCCGGAAATTGTAATTTTGGTAAATCCTTGCAAAGTAATTTTATTTTTTGAACTTGTTTTTTATCTTCTTCATTATAATTATATTCTATATCCTTTTTTAATTTTTTCTGTAGGGGTTTTAGGTTTTCTGCTAATTTTGGAATATATTCTCTTACTTGGTTTACTAATCCTAAAAATGATTGTAATTTCTTTTTTGTATCTAGTTCTTCTTTCGAATTTATTATTTTTTGTACTATATGTTGTTGCATTTTTACTCCACTTTTATCTATTTGTATTCCTAAAAATTCTATCTGGTTTTTCATAATTTCGGCTTTCTTTTCACTCAGACTTATTCCTGAATTTTCTATTATATCTGTAAATTGTTCTAATAATTTTATATGTTCTTCTTTAGTTTTTGTATATAATAATATATCATCTATGTATAAGTTTAAATAAAACAAAAGAAAATCCACAAAGATTAGCCTATTTAATTACATTAATATCTAGTATTGAAGCAAAATTAATAATCCATTTAAAATCTAGAAGAATGAGACATATACCACCTAATTATGACAAAATTAGATTTAGATATCCACCAAAATATCATAAACACAATTTAAATGAATAAAGAGCAAAAATACAAAGAATTAAAACAATTTATCTCTGAAAAACGTAAAGAATTAAAAATAAGAAAAGAAAGATTACATTATAATATATTTGCCGGAGTTAGTAAAAATTCAATAAAAATACAAAAAGATGAAATATCAAAATTAGAATCACAAATAGATAGTTTAGAATATATATACACGAACTATTCACAATAAAATGAATAAAGAAGAATTTATAATAGATGAAAAAATATACGAAAATCACGAAGGTACAAAAATAAAAATAGTATTTTCTAATCTAGGAAGAAGGTATAAGAAAATAGGAGAATATTTATATTTAATGTTAGAAAAAGAAGAATTAAAATTAGAAGATAAATTAACAGCAATGGTAAGAATAGAAAAAGAAAATGAAGAGATAGATAGAAAAAAGGAAATAGAAAAAATTAAACAACAATCTACGGAAGAAATACGAAAAATAGAAGAAACTAAAAATAATAGAATTGCTGAATTAGAAAAGGAATTACAAATGTTAAAAGATTTATACGAGCAAAGACAAAAAGAAAAAGAAGAAATAGATAAAGAACAAAAATTAATAAACGAGATAAATCAATTTAAGGAAAAATTAGAAATAAATAATATAGAGGTAGAAGAAACGGATAATTATGATTCAGAAGATAGTGAAACATATACGGAAATATTAACAAATATAAAAGATTTAGAAATTAACGAAAAACAAGAAAGAATTAATCAAGAAAACTTAGAAAATAATAATACAGAAATAAATACTCTTGACAAAAAAGAAGATGAAAATCTAATACCCAAAACAACAGAAATAAGAAAACCTATATATTATAAAAATAAATTTAAAAGATATAATGAATATGACAAATGGACACCAAAACAAATAGTTAATAAAAATTATAACTTTTTAGATCTAGACTGTGTAATAGATACAGAAAAAACAATACAATTATGGATAGGATATATGACAAAACAATTATTAGACAATAATATAAACATAACAGATGCACCAGAATACATAGAAAAAACACTAATAGGATCAGTAAAATTATGGTTTACAAATTTAACTGAAAATAGTAAGAAAGTATTAAGAGCTAATAAACCTATGGAAGGAGCAGCATCAATAACAACAAAATTAACACCTATCGAATTATTAAAAAAATATGAAACAGCTATAAAAGATGAATTTGGTAGTATGACAACATTAGAAGAAGAACAAGATGAAGAAAAAGATACAAACAGGAAGTTAATGATAAAATTAACAATATGTAATATGTGTTATATAGATGAATATACTTGCGCATTTAAAGAATATTATTATAAAGGAGCATATAGTATAGAAGAAAGTAAAGAAATAAGAAAATTGTATTTTAATAAATTACCCGAATCATTTAGTTCAAAAATAATAAAAAGTTGGGAAGAAACAAAAATAGTAGATACATTAGGAGCTAGAATAAAATTTTTACAACAATGGTATAGAAAGTTATGTGAAAAATATAGAGAAGAATTAAAAATGGAAAAAACATTAATAAGAAATTTAGCATGTTGCAAAAATAAAATAGCACCCCAATTTGGATGCGAAGAAAGATATTATAAGAAGAGAAAAAGACATAAGAAATATAAGAAATATAAAAAATCAAAATATAAATATAAGAAACCAAGAAAAAGATATTATGTTAAAAATTATAAAAATAAAAGACCATATAGAAAGAAAAAATCTATAAAAGAATGTACATGTTATAATTGTGGAAAGTTAGGACATTTAGCTAGAGATTGTAAATTACCTAAAAATCCAAAAAATAAACAAATATCCAAAATAAAAATAGAAAATACAGAATATATGCAAATAGATTATATAGATTATGAACTAGAAAGTGAAGATAGTATATATGAAATTTCAGAAAACGAAACAGATACTGAAATAGATAGTGAGATAGATGAATCAAATGACTGAAGAAGATATAAAAATAATAACAAAGGAAGAATATTTAAATGACGAAGGAACGGAACAAAAGATAATATTTGACAGTAATATATTTGATGAAATAAAAGGAAAAGAGTTAGATTTAAGTGTAGAAAAAATATTTAAAATACCAACAATAAAAAATATTTTTAGTAGGAAAAAAGATGAATACTATGTAGTATGTCAAAAAGAACATGTAATAGACTGTAGATATGCAAAAGGAAAAGCTAGTATACCACTAGTAACAAAAAGGATAATTAATAAAGAAATAAATGATATAAAAAGTAAAGGAGATCCAATAAAATACGTACACCTCGGAGGTACAGAAATATTAATAAAAGCATGTTTTAGAGAAGGAATAGATACACCGATAGAATTATATTTAGCAGATGATAGAATTATAAAACCTATAGAAAAAAGCATAATAACTGCCGTGAAAGGAAATTTAATATACCAAAAATTTAAATTTATAATAAGTGCAAATTATTCAGTAGCAGTAACAGATAGAAATATAGATAAATCATTAGTATTATATTGGAAGATATCAGGAATAGAATTAACCCCAGGAAGTAAAATATTTACAGCGAGATGTAAAAATTTATATGTATTAACAACAAAACATAAAATAACAGGAAAAAATAAGATTAATAAAATACAAATAGATAGCCCATTTGAGCAAATTGTAAAAACAATAGATTATAATGACTATAGCTATAGAGACATAGATATAGAAGAAAATTTAGAAATAGTAAATGATAGAATAAGTACAACGAAAAGAATAGCTAATGAAAAACCAGAGTCATCGAGCTCATCAAAAAGAATGAGTTATGAAACAAATTCAATAAGTAATTTAAATCAATATTACATAACAGGAAAAATAAATGAAAAAGAACATTTAATACTATTAAACACAGGACAAGAAGAAAATTATATAGCAAAATATCTAGTAAAAAATGAAGAAATAAAAACTGATAATGATATATGCCCAGATCTACCGAGAAGTTTAATAAATAATAAAAATATAGCAGAAAAAGAAATAATAATAGGAGGAATTAGAAAAATAAAAATAGAATTTGAGGTAAAAGAAGAAATGCAAAAAGCAGATATAATATTAGGAATAAAATGGCTAGAACAAGTAAAACCATATAATATAGAACATACACAATTAGCCATAACACATAATAGGGAAAGATTATTCTTAAGAAGAGCCTTAACATAAAATGAAAATATATGTATTAATGAAGATAGTAGTGGAAGGATATTATAGTAGATATTATACGCCTATGATAGATACAGGAGCAGAAGCTAATTTATGTAGATATAATTGTTTACCAGAAAGTAAATGGGATAAATTAAAAATACCAATAATAGTTAAAGGATCTAATAATGAAGGAAGCTTAATTACTTACAAAGCTAGGAATGTAAAAGCACAAATATGGGATAAGATATTGACAATAGAAGAAATTTATAATTATGAACTAACATCAAAAGATATACTTTTAGGAATGCCATTTTTAGATAAACTTTACCCACATATAATAACTAGAAATGATTGGTGGTTCACAACACCATGTAAACAAAAAGTAAGAGCAAAAAGAGTTAATAATAAAATAAGAAAGAAAACTGACTGGATAAAAGGAAGTGAAAAAATTACACAAAAGTTAGAAAATATAAAAACTGCTGAAGATACGATAGAATTAGTAGTATTTTCGATAAATAAAACAGAAATAACTATATTTTCAATAAATAAGATAGAAATAGTTAAGAAAAAACTAGAACAATTATATAGCGAAGATCCATTAAAAGGATGGGAAAAACATAAAACTACCATAAAAATTGAATTAATAGATAAAAACAGTATAATAACCCAAAAACCATTAACATATAATTTTGATGATTTAAAAGAATTTAAAATGCATATAGATGAATTATTAGAAAAACAATATATACAAAAAAGTAATAGTAAGCATAATAGTCCAGCATTTATAGTGAATAAACATAGTGAACAAAAAAGAGGAAAAAGTAGAATGGTTATTGATTATAGAAATTTAAATGCAAAAACTATAACATATAATTACCCGATACCAAATAAGATATTAAAAATAAGACAAATCCAAGGATATAATTATTTTAGTAAATTTGATTGTAAATCAGGATTTTACCATCTAAAGTTAGAAGAAGAATCTAAAGAATTAACCGCATTTACGGTACCACAAGGATTTTACGAATGGAATGTATTACCCTTTGGATATAAAAATGCACCAGGTAGATATCAACATTTTATGGATAATTATTTTAAACAATTACCTAATTGCATAGTATACATAGATGATATATTATTATATACAAAAACTAAAGAAGAACATATAAAATTATTAGAACAATTTACAGATATAATAGAAAATTCAGGAATAAGTCTGAGTGAAAAGAAAGCCGAAATTATGAAAAACCAGATAGAATTTTTAGGAATACAAATAGATAAAAGTGGAGTAAAAATGCAACAACATATAGTACAAAAAATAATAAATTCGAAAGAAGAACTAGATACAAAAAAGAAATTACAATCATTTTTAGGATTAGTAAACCAAGTAAGAGAATATATTCCAAAATTAGCAGAAAACCTAAAACCCCTACAGAAAAAATTAAAAAAGGATATAGAATATAATTATAATGAAGAAGATAAAAAACAAGTTCAAAAAATAAAATTACTTTGCAAGGATTTACCAAAATTACAATTTCCGGACGAAAATAGAAAATTTACATATATAGTAGAAGCAGATGCCAGTGAATACAGTTATGGAGGAGTACTTAAATATAGATATGAAGCAGAAAAAATAGAACACCATTGTAGATACTACTCAGGTACGTTCAACGAGACAGAAATAAAATGGGAAATAAATAGGAAAGAATTATGTTCATTATATAAATGTTTGTTAGCATTTGAGCCATATATTGTATATAACAAATTTATTGTGCGGACAGATAATACACAGGTACGCTGGTGGCTAACAAAGAAAATACAAAATTCAGTTACAACAAAAGAGATTCGGAGACTAGTTTTAAATATATTAAATTTTACATTTATAATAGAAGTAATCAGTACTAACAAAAATGTTATTGCAGATTACATATCAAGACAAAGCTACGCAAACTGAAATGATAGAAGAAAATATACATGAAAAGATACTCAACGCCCTGACTATGCTTTCATTGAAAGTAGACAGTATGGGTACTGAGATAGAAAAGCTAAAGCTAAAGACTAGTGAAGATAATCTGAAGTCTATAGCTATGAATCAGCTAACTCAGTAATGTGCAGAGCTATGTCGATCGGAAGACAATAAAATTACAGAGATAGAAGGAGATGTTGGGATACTCCATAAAACCCATAACGCTTATCAATCTACTTCTGCAGGTACAAGCAAAGGAGTTAGAAAAAATATGAACTTAAATAAGCTATTTGACAAGCCATATACACCAAATATACCAAAAGACCCTATGTTTACACCCCCACAAGTTACCACATATCGAGAAAGCCTAAACCAAGACAAAAAGACATACAACTACACAGCCCGCACATATATAGAAAATATCTACAACGTACAAACTTTCTTAAATAGCAACCCAAAAGCTACAAATATCCAAGAACCAGATACGAACTACATAACCCAGAAATTAACCGGATACAACAAGCTAATCGCCTTACCCAAAACTAGACCCAGCTTAGTAAAAACTTGCTACGAATATGGATTACTTAGTACCGTATATACCACAGACGGAACTGAAATATCTACTATACCCGAGATATATGAAGCATTTACCATATTTAAAAGAATAACCAAAGGTACTTTATTTTTTATAAAGATCTACACGGCTCCAGCAGAGATATTATTTGACGAAGTTAAAAAACCTATACAAGTTGTAAAAATAGGAATGACGAGAGATATGATTATACCGCAAGATATTGGTACACAACCAGAGATACCCAGAATTGAGATACCGAAATTTTACGCGAATAAAAGAGTTATCGGACTATCTACGATTTTACAAGAACTAGCAAATACATATTGTAATCAAAATCCTATATGGAGTTATTATTCAAGAAACCATGTATTGATATATTCAAATTCAAAAGAGCTACGAGAAACAGATATGGAAACAATTAGGCAATGGATTATGACGTTGCTTAAACCAGAAACAGAACCTATCGCCAGAGCTATTAAAGAAAAATTTATTTCAGAAGAATTATTGACCAGATATTGCAAAACTATTGGACACAAATACCCAGACCACAGATGTTCAAAATGTAACGGAGGAGATAATGACGTCCCAGCAGTGCAGTTAGAATAAAAGAAGATAAGGACGACAGCTGGAAAGATAAGATCAGAGCAATAATGGAGATATAGCAGATATGACAAAATAGACGGAAGACTTATTTGCAGATATGACAGAAGACTTATTTTAAGTTACGTAAGAATTAGAAATTTTATATGATGTAAAGACTCTTTTTTCTTTAGTAGTTAATAGGGAAATAAATGTAAAGTAGGTAGGTGAAGACTTTAGGAAGTAGTTAGGTAAAGACATTTTAGAGTTTAGTCTTTTAAGTCTTTTTAATACGGATGTATACACTTTTCAGTCTATAAATAAGAATTCAGAAGGCATTGCAAAGGCAGGCCTTCAAACATTCAGCAAAAATACTCTCTCCACTCCAATTCAAAAATATTTAGCCCAGTTAATTAAATATATACACCGCAATGGAAAAAGCTATGGAACAACAAACCACAGAAATATCAAAGCTACCGGAACAGGTATATCTATTTACGATTATGAATAGCTAAATTCATAATTCCCGACAATCATGATATGATAAAATAAATTCATATTAGTTACTTTATAGTAGAATTATTCGAAAAATAATATGTTAAGAAGTTTATTAGCAAAGTGGAAACGGAGAAAAATCCCAAGGAACTATGCCATCCTAAAGGTGAAACCAATGAGGCAAGAAGCCGTGGCGGGGAGTAACCAAAGTCGAGGCGCTGTTTAAGGGAGAATATCCGAATTACCATGCTAGTAGTGACCGAAGAACATGTTATTTAAGAATAATCTAGTATATAGTAATCTGAGATGACTATATTTTATTATGTATATGGTTGCAGGGAATATTTTGAAAAAAACAATTTTATGATAATGAATGATAATATATCTGATGTCATGGTAGATAAATTTAAGATACTTGTTTTGTATGCACTTAGAGATATAGATGTTGCAGATATAAGAAAAGTTATATTAGAAAAAGCATATGGAAAAAATTATACGGATAGAATAAATTATATACCACACATACCTAACTACTCTTATAGATATTTATTATGTTAAAATTACGTAGGACATTTAAAGATACGCAAAAAATACAGTTACTGAAAAAACAGATAAAAATAAATATAGACAAATACATGGAAAATAAAAAATATATAAAATATCTTAATAAAAATATACTAAGTCTAAAACAAATAGCTATAAAATATCAATTTTAAAAAATAGTCCATTTAGACTACCTTAGAATTTTAGTCTTATATATACTTAAGGATATAGAAATAATAGATATTAAGAAAATGATATTAGAAGAAGTAATAAACTATGAAATAAACTATGAAATAGAAATGATAAATGCCACAGCACAAATATACGAAGACATTTACCTAGAAGGATATTATTCAGACCAAGATTGTGGATGCTAGAATATATTAGAAAAACTAAAGAAAACCAAGATAATCTAAATAACGAAATTAATCACAGAAACCGAATTAGAAAAATAATGGAAGATCTAAAAGAAAAGTTAATATGGATAGAAAAAACCTTAGAAAATTTAGAAAAAAGTACATGTAACAGTTTATATAATATAAAAACTCACTACGAGAAGAACAACACAAAATAATAAATAACATAGAAAATCTAGAATTAGATATACACTACAGTACAGAAAGAATAAGTTATTACACAGAAATTTGTAACTCAGCAGTTACTACAGGATAAATA